>OZ007594.1:0-1441003 GCA_963931845.1 Maratus michaelseni
AAAATCGGTACAATCCGCGAAAGATCGCAACTCTACCGATATCGCTCAAAATCGTACTGCGCGTCCATGGTAATTCGATTTAGACACCGTTTGTCGCACCGATTAGGCCTAGAGATAATAAACCGGACAGGACCCGGAAACGGCCTTTGTATATACATATGCGAAATCGGCAACTCTACCGAAATCGGCAAAATCGTCTGCGCGTCATGGTAAATCGATTTTAGACCCGATTTTCGCCCGATTTAGGCCTAAAGATAATAAGGCCCTTGTATCATATATAGCACCCCAGATGACTTTCCGCCCTAAAATCGGTAAAATCCGCGAAAATCGGCAATCTACCGAAATCGGCCTCAAAATCGTCTGCGCGTCATGGTAATCGATTTTAGACCCGATTTTCGCCCGATTTAGGCCTAAAGATAATAACCGGAACAGGCCGGAAACGGCCTTTGTATATACATATATAGCCCCAGTGCCTTTCCGACCTAAAAATCGGTAAAATCCGCGAAAATCGGCAACTCTACCGAAATCGGCTCAAAATCGTCTGCGCGTCATGGTAATCGATTTAGACCCGATTTTCGCCCGATTTAGGCCTAAAGATAATAACCGGAAACGGCCTTTGTATATACATATATAGCCCCCAGATGCCTTTCCGACCCTTAAAAATCGGTAAAATCCGCGAAAATCGGCAACTCTACCGAAATCGGTCAAAAATCGTCTGCGCGTCATGGTAATCGATTTTAGACCCGATTTTCGCCGATTTAGGCCTAAAGATAATAACCGGAACAGGCCGGAAACGGCCTTTGTATATACATATATAGCCCCCAGATGCCTTTCCGACCCTAAAAATCGGTAAAAATCCGCGAAAATCGGCAACTCTACCGAAATCGGCTCAAAAATCGTCTGCGCGTCATGGTAATCGATTTTAGACCCGATTTTCGCCCGATTTAGGCCTAAAGATAATAACCGGAACAGGCCGGAAACGGCCTTTGTATATACATATATAGCCCCCAGATGCCTTTCCGACCCTAAAAATCGGTAAAATCCGCGAAAATCGGCAACTCTACCGAAATCGGCTCAAAAATCGTCTGCGCGTCATGGTAATCGATTTTAGACCCGATTTTCGCCCGATTTAGGCCTAAAGATAATAACCGGAACAGGCCGGAAACGGCCTTTGTATATACATATATAGCCCCCAGATGCCTTTCCGACCCTAAAAATCGGTAAAATCCGCGAAAATCGGCAACTCTACCGAAATCGGCTCAAAAATCGTCTGCGCGTCATGGTAATCGATTTTAGACCCGATTTTCGCCCGATTTAGGCCTAAAGATAATAACCGGAACAGGCCGGAAACGGCCTTTGTATATACATATATAGCCCCCAGATGCCTTTCCGACCCTAAAAATCGGTAAAATCCGCGAAAATCGGCAACTCTACCGAAATCGGCTCAAAAATCGTCTGCGCGTCATGGTAATCGATTTTAGACCCGATTTTCGCCCGATTTAGGCCTAAAGATAATAACCGGAACAGGCCGGAAACGGCCTTTGTATATACATATATAGCCCCCAGATGCCTTTCCGACCCTAAAAATCGGTAAAATCCGCGAAAATCGGCAACTCTACCGAAATCGGCTCAAAAATCGTCTGCGCGTCATGGTAATCGATTTTAGACCCGATTTTCGCCCGATTTAGGCCTAAAGATAATAACCGGAACAGGCCGGAAACGGCCTTTGTATATACATATATAGCCCCCAGATGCCTTTCCGACCCTAAAAATCGGTAAAATCCGCGAAAATCGGCAACTCTACCGAAATCGGCTCAAAAATCGTCTGCGCGTCATGGTAATCGATTTTAGACCCGATTTTCGCCCGATTTAGGCCTAAAGATAATAACCGGAACAGGCCGGAAACGGCCTTTGTATATACATATATAGCCCCCAGATGCCTTTCCGACCCTAAAAATCGGTAAAATCCGCGAAAATCGGCAACTCTACCGAAATCGGCTCAAAAATCGTCTGCGCGTCATGGTAATCGATTTTAGACCCGATTTTCGCCCGATTTAGGCCTAAAGATAATAACCGGAACAGGCCGGAAACGGCCTTTGTATATACATATATAGCCCCCAGATGCCTTTCCGACCCTAAAAATCGGTAAAATCCGCGAAAATCGGCAACTCTACCGAAATCGGCTCAAAAATCGTCTGCGCGTCATGGTAATCGATTTTAGACCCGATTTTCGCCCGATTTAGGCCTAAAGATAATAACCGGAACAGGCCGGAAACGGCCTTTGTATATACATATATAGCCCCCAGATGCCTTTCCGACCCTAAAAATCGGTAAAATCCGCGAAAATCGGCAACTCTACCGAAATCGGCTCAAAAATCGTCTGCGCGTCATGGTAATCGATTTTAGACCCGATTTTCGCCCGATTTAGGCCTAAAGATAATAACCGGAACAGGCCGGAAACGGCCTTTGTATATACATATATAGCCCCCAGATGCCTTTCCGACCCTAAAAATCGGTAAAATCCGCGAAAATCGGCAACTCTACCGAAATCGGCTCAAAAATCGTCTGCGCGTCATGGTAATCGATTTTAGACCCGATTTTCGCCCGATTTAGGCCTAAAGATAATAACCGGAACAGGCCGGAAACGGCCTTTGTATATACATATATAGCCCCCAGATGCCTTTCCGACCCTAAAAATCGGTAAAATCCGCGAAAATCGGCAACTCTACCGAAATCGGCTCAAAAATCGTCTGCGCGTCATGGTAATCGATTTTAGACCCGATTTTCGCCCGATTTAGGCCTAAAGATAATAACCGGAACAGGCCGGAAACGGCCTTTGTATATACATATATAGCCCCCAGATGCCTTTCCGACCCTAAAAATCGGTAAAATCCGCGAAAATCGGCAACTCTACCGAAATCGGCTCAAAAATCGTCTGCGCGTCATGGTAATCGATTTTAGACCCGATTTTCGCCCGATTTAGGCCTAAAGATAATAACCGGAACAGGCCGGAAACGGCCTTTGTATATACATATATAGCCCCCAGATGCCTTTCCGACCCTAAAAATCGGTAAAATCCGCGAAAATCGGCAACTCTACCGAAATCGGCTCAAAAATCGTCTGCGCGTCATGGTAATCGATTTTAGACCCGATTTTCGCCCGATTTAGGCCTAAAGATAATAACCGGAACAGGCCGGAAACGGCCTTTGTATATACATATATAGCCCCCAGATGCCTTTCCGACCCTAAAAATCGGTAAAATCCGCGAAAATCGGCAACTCTACCGAAATCGGCTCAAAAATCGTCTGCGCGTCATGGTAATCGATTTTAGACCCGATTTTCGCCCGATTTAGGCCTAAAGATAATAACCGGAACAGGCCGGAAACGGCCTTTGTATATACATATATAGCCCCCAGATGCCTTTCCGACCCTAAAAATCGGTAAAATCCGCGAAAATCGGCAACTCTACCGAAATCGGCTCAAAAATCGTCTGCGCGTCATGGTAATCGATTTTAGACCCGATTTTCGCCCGATTTAGGCCTAAAGATAATAACCGGAACAGGCCGGAAACGGCCTTTGTATATACATATATAGCCCCCAGATGCCTTTCCGACCCTAAAAATCGGTAAAATCCGCGAAAATCGGCAACTCTACCGAAATCGGCTCAAAAATCGTCTGCGCGTCATGGTAATCGATTTTAGACCCGATTTTCGCCCGATTTAGGCCTAAAGATAATAACCGGAACAGGCCGGAAACGGCCTTTGTATATACATATATAGCCCCCAGATGCCTTTCCGACCCTAAAAATCGGTAAAATCCGCGAAAATCGGCAACTCTACCGAAATCGGCTCAAAAATCGTCTGCGCGTCATGGTAATCGATTTTAGACCCGATTTTCGCCCGATTTAGGCCTAAAGATAATAACCGGAACAGGCCGGAAACGGCCTTTGTATATACATATATAGCCCCCAGATGCCTTTCCGACCCTAAAAATCGGTAAAATCCGCGAAAATCGGCAACTCTACCGAAATCGGCTCAAAAATCGTCTGCGCGTCATGGTAATCGATTTTAGACCCGATTTTCGCCCGATTTAGGCCTAAAGATAATAACCGGAACAGGCCGGAAACGGCCTTTGTATATACATATATAGCCCCCAGATGCCTTTCCGACCCTAAAAATCGGTAAAATCCGCGAAAATCGGCAACTCTACCGAAATCGGCTCAAAAATCGTCTGCGCGTCATGGTAATCGATTTTAGACCCGATTTTCGCCCGATTTAGGCCTAAAGATAATAACCGGAACAGGCCGGAAACGGCCTTTGTATATACATATATAGCCCCCAGATGCCTTTCCGACCCTAAAAATCGGTAAAATCCGCGAAAATCGGCAACTCTACCGAAATCGGCTCAAAAATCGTCTGCGCGTCATGGTAATCGATTTTAGACCCGATTTTCGCCCGATTTAGGCCTAAAGATAATAACCGGAACAGGCCGGAAACGGCCTTTGTATATACATATATAGCCCCCAGATGCCTTTCCGACCCTAAAAATCGGTAAAATCCGCGAAAATCGGCAACTCTACCGAAATCGGCTCAAAAATCGTCTGCGCGTCATGGTAATCGATTTTAGACCCGATTTTCGCCCGATTTAGGCCTAAAGATAATAACCGGAACAGGCCGGAAACGGCCTTTGTATATACATATATAGCCCCCAGATGCCTTTCCGACCCTAAAAATCGGTAAAATCCGCGAAAATCGGCAACTCTACCGAAATCGGCTCAAAAATCGTCTGCGCGTCATGGTAATCGATTTTAGACCCGATTTTCGCCCGATTTAGGCCTAAAGATAATAACCGGAACAGGCCGGAAACGGCCTTTGTATATACATATATAGCCCCCAGATGCCTTTCCGACCCTAAAAATCGGTAAAATCCGCGAAAATCGGCAACTCTACCGAAATCGGCTCAAAAATCGTCTGCGCGTCATGGTAATCGATTTTAGACCCGATTTTCGCCCGATTTAGGCCTAAAGATAATAACCGGAACAGGCCGGAAACGGCCTTTGTATATACATATATAGCCCCCAGATGCCTTTCCGACCCTAAAAATCGGTAAAATCCGCGAAAATCGGCAACTCTACCGAAATCGGCTCAAAAATCGTCTGCGCGTCATGGTAATCGATTTTAGACCCGATTTTCGCCCGATTTAGGCCTAAAGATAATAACCGGAACAGGCCGGAAACGGCCTTTGTATATACATATATAGCCCCCAGATGCCTTTCCGACCCTAAAAATCGGTAAAATCCGCGAAAATCGGCAACTCTACCGAAATCGGCTCAAAAATCGTCTGCGCGTCATGGTAATCGATTTTAGACCCGATTTTCGCCCGATTTAGGCCTAAAGATAATAACCGGAACAGGCCGGAAACGGCCTTTGTATATACATATATAGCCCCCAGATGCCCTTTCCGACCCTAAAAATCGGTAAAATCCGCGAAAATCGGCAACTCTACCGAAATCGGCTCAAAAATCGTCTGCGCGTCATGGTAATCGATTTTAGACCCGATTTTCGCCCGATTTAGGCCTAAAGATAATAACCGGAACAGGCCGGAAACGGCCTTTGTATATACATATATAGCCCCCAGATGCCTTTCCGACCCTAAAAATCGGTAAAATCCGCGAAAATCGGCAACTCTACCGAAATCGGCTCAAAAATCGTCTGCGCGTCATGGTAATCGATTTTAGACCCGATTTTCGCCCGATTTAGGCCTAAAGATAATAACCGGAACAGGCCGGAAACGGCCTTTGTATATACATATATAGCCCCCAGATGCCTTTCCGACCCTAAAAATCGGTAAAATCCGCGAAAATCGGCAACTCTACCGAAATCGGCTCAAAAATCGTCTGCGCGTCATGGTAATCGATTTTAGACCCGATTTTCGCCCGATTTAGGCCTAAAGATAATAACCGGAACAGGCCGGAAACGGCCTTTGTATATACATATATAGCCCCCAGATGCCTTTCCGACCCTAAAAATCGGTAAAATCCGCGAAAATCGGCAACTCTACCGAAATCGGCTCAAAAATCGTCTGCGCGTCATGGTAATCGATTTTAGACCCGATTTTCGCCCGATTTAGGCCTAAAGATAATAACCGGAACAGGCCGGAAACGGCCTTTGTATATACATATATAGCCCCCAGATGCCTTTCCGACCCTAAAAATCGGTAAAATCCGCGAAAATCGGCAACTCTACCGAAATCGGCTCAAAAATCGTCTGCGCGTCATGGTAATCGATTTTAGACCCGATTTTCGCCCGATTTAGGCCTAAAGATAATAACCGGAACAGGCCGGAAACGGCCTTTGTATATACATATATAGCCCCCAGATGCCTTTCCGACCCTAAAAATCGGTAAAATCCGCGAAAATCGGCAACTCTACCGAAATCGGCTCAAAAATCGTCTGCGCGTCATGGTAATCGATTTTAGACCCGATTTTCGCCCGATTTAGGCCTAAAGATAATAACCGGAACAGGCCGGAAACGGCCTTTGTATATACATATATAGCCCCCAGATGCCTTTCCGACCCTAAAAATCGGTAAAATCCGCGAAAATCGGCAACTCTACCGAAATCGGCTCAAAAATCGTCTGCGCGTCATGGTAATCGATTTTAGACCCGATTTTCGCCCGATTTAGGCCTAAAGATAATAACCGGAACAGGCCGGAAACGGCCTTTGTATATACATATATAGCCCCCAGATGCCTTTCCGACCCTAAAAATCGGTAAAATCCGCGAAAATCGGCAACTCTACCGAAATCGGCTCAAAAATCGTCTGCGCGTCATGGTAATCGATTTTAGACCCGATTTTCGCCCGATTTAGGCCTAAAGATAATAACCGGAACAGGCCGGAAACGGCCTTTGTATATACATATATAGCCCCCAGATGCCTTTCCGACCCTAAAAATCGGTAAAATCCGCGAAAATCGGCAACTCTACCGAAATCGGCTCAAAAATCGTCTGCGCGTCATGGTAATCGATTTTAGACCCGATTTTCGCCCGATTTAGGCCTAAAGATAATAACCGGAACAGGCCGGAAACGGCCTTTGTATATACATATATAGCCCCCAGATGCCTTTCCGACCCTAAAAATCGGTAAAATCCGCGAAAATCGGCAACTCTACCGAAATCGGCTCAAAAATCGTCTGCGCGTCATGGTAATCGATTTTAGACCCGATTTTCGCCCGATTTAGGCCTAAAGATAATAACCGGAACAGGCCGGAAACGGCCTTTGTATATACATATATAGCCCCCAGATGCCTTTCCGACCCTAAAAATCGGTAAAATCCGCGAAAATCGGCAACTCTACCGAAATCGGCTCAAAAATCGTCTGCGCGTCATGGTAATCGATTTTAGACCCGATTTTCGCCCGATTTAGGCCTAAAGATAATAACCGGAACAGGCCGGAAACGGCCTTTGTATATACATATATAGCCCCCAGATGCCTTTCCGACCCTAAAAATCGGTAAAATCCGCGAAAATCGGCAACTCTACCGAAATCGGCTCAAAAATCGTCTGCGCGTCATGGTAATCGATTTTAGACCCGATTTTCGCCCGATTTAGGCCTAAAGATAATAACCGGAACAGGCCGGAAACGGCCTTTGTATATACATATATAGCCCCCAGATGCCTTTCCGACCCTAAAAATCGGTAAAATCCGCGAAAATCGGCAACTCTACCGAAATCGGCTCAAAATCGTCTGCGCGTCATGGTAATCGATTTTAGACCCGATTTTCGCCCGATTTAGGCCTAAAGATAATAACCGGAACAGGCCGGAAACGGCCTTTGTATATACATATATAGCCCCCAGATGCCTTTCCGACCCTAAAAATCGGTAAAATCCGCGAAAATCGGCAACTCTACCGAAATCGGCTCAAAAATCGTCTGCGCGTCATGGTAATCGATTTTAGACCCGATTTTCGCCCGATTTAGGCCTAAAGATAATAACCGGAACAGGCCGGAAACGGCCTTTGTATATACATATATAGCCCCCAGATGCCTTTCCGACCCTAAAAATCGGTAAAATCCGCGAAAATCGGCAACTCTACCGAAATCGGCTCAAAAATCGTCTGCGCGTCATGGTAATCGATTTTAGACCCGATTTTCGCCCGATTTAGGCCTAAAGATAATAACCGGAACAGGCCGGAAACGGCCTTTGTATATACATATATAGCCCCCAGATGCCTTTCCGACCCTAAAAATCGGTAAAATCCGCGAAAATCGGCAACTCTACCGAAATCGGCTCAAAAATCGTCTGCGCGTCATGGTAATCGATTTTAGACCCGATTTTCGCCCGATTTAGGCCTAAAGATAATAACCGGAACAGGCCGGAAACGGCCTTTGTATATACATATATAGCCCCCAGATGCCTTTCCGACCCTAAAAATCGGTAAAATCCGCGAAAATCGGCAACTCTACCGAAATCGGCTCAAAAATCGTCTGCGCGTCATGGTAATCGATTTTAGACCCGATTTTCGCCCGATTTAGGCCTAAAGATAATAACCGGAACAGGCCGGAAACGGCCTTTGTATATACATATATAGCCCCCAGATGCCTTTCCGACCCTAAAAATCGGTAAAATCCGCGAAAATCGGCAACTCTACCGAAATCGGCTCAAAAATCGTCTGCGCGTCATGGTAATCGATTTTAGACCCGATTTTCGCCCGATTTAGGCCTAAAGATAATAACCGGAACAGGCCGGAAACGGCCTTTGTATATACATATATAGCCCCCAGATGCCTTTCCGACCCTAAAAATCGGTAAAATCCGCGAAAATCGGCAACTCTACCGAAATCGGCTCAAAAATCGTCTGCGCGTCATGGTAATCGATTTTAGACCCGATTTTCGCCCGATTTAGGCCTAAAGATAATAACCGGAACAGGCCGGAAACGGCCTTTGTATATACATATATAGCCCCCAGATGCCTTTCCGACCCTAAAAATCGGTAAAATCCGCGAAAATCGGCAACTCTACCGAAATCGGCTCAAAAATCGTCTGCGCGTCATGGTAATCGATTTTAGACCCGATTTTCGCCCGATTTAGGCCTAAAGATAATAACCGGAACAGGCCGGAAACGGCCTTTGTATATACATATATAGCCCCCAGATGCCTTTCCGACCCTAAAAATCGGTAAAATCCGCGAAAATCGGCAACTCTACCGAAATCGGCTCAAAAATCGTCTGCGCGTCATGGTAATCGATTTTAGACCCGATTTTCGCCCGATTTAGGCCTAAAGATAATAACCGGAACAGGCCGGAAACGGCCTTTGTATATACATATATAGCCCCCAGATGCCTTTCCGACCCTAAAAATCGGTAAAATCCGCGAAAATCGGCAACTCTACCGAAATCGGCTCAAAAATCGTCTGCGCGTCATGGTAATCGATTTTAGACCCGATTTTCGCCCGATTTAGGCCTAAAGATAATAACCGGAACAGGCCGGAAACGGCCTTTGTATATACATATATAGCCCCCAGATGCCTTTCCGACCCTAAAAATCGGTAAAATCCGCGAAAATCGGCAACTCTACCGAAATCGGCTCAAAAATCGTCTGCGCGTCATGGTAATCGATTTTAGACCCGATTTTCGCCCGATTTAGGCCTAAAGATAATAACCGGAACAGGCCGGAAACGGCCTTTGTATATACATATATAGCCCCCAGATGCCTTTCCGACCCTAAAAATCGGTAAAATCCGCGAAAATCGGCAACTCTACCGAAATCGGCTCAAAAATCGTCTGCGCGTCATGGTAATCGATTTTAGACCCGATTTTCGCCCGATTTAGGCCTAAAGATAATAACCGGAACAGGCCGGAAACGGCCTTTGTATATACATATATAGCCCCCAGATGCCTTTCCGACCCTAAAAATCGGTAAAATCCGCGAAAATCGGCAACTCTACCGAAATCGGCTCAAAAATCGTCTGCGCGTCATGGTAATCGATTTTAGACCCGATTTTCGCCCGATTTAGGCCTAAAGATAATAACCGGAACAGGCCGGAAACGGCCTTTGTATATACATATATAGCCCCCAGATGCCTTTCCGACCCTAAAAATCGGTAAAATCCGCGAAAATCGGCAACTCTACCGAAATCGGCTCAAAAATCGTCTGCGCGTCATGGTAATCGATTTTAGACCCGATTTTCGCCCGATTTAGGCCTAAAGATAATAACCGGAACAGGCCGGAAACGGCCTTTGTATATACATATATAGCCCCCAGATGCCTTTCCGACCCTAAAAATCGGTAAAATCCGCGAAAATCGGCAACTCTACCGAAATCGGCTCAAAAATCGTCTGCGCGTCATGGTAATCGATTTTAGACCCGATTTTCGCCCGATTTAGGCCTAAAGATAATAACCGGAACAGGCCGGAAACGGCCTTTGTATATACATATATAGCCCCCAGATGCCTTTCCGACCCTAAAAATCGGTAAAATCCGCGAAAATCGGCAACTCTACCGAAATCGGCTCAAAAATCGTCTGCGCGTCATGGTAATCGATTTTAGACCCGATTTTCGCCCGATTTAGGCCTAAAGATAATAACCGGAACAGGCCGGAAACGGCCTTTGTATATACATATATAGCCCCCAGATGCCTTTCCGACCCTAAAAATCGGTAAAATCCGCGAAAATCGGCAACTCTACCGAAATCGGCTCAAAAATCGTCTGCGCGTCATGGTAATCGATTTTAGACCCGATTTTCGCCCGATTTAGGCCTAAAGATAATAACCGGAACAGGCCGGAAACGGCCTTTGTATATACATATATAGCCCCCAGATGCCTTTCCGACCCTAAAAATCGGTAAAATCCGCGAAAATCGGCAACTCTACCGAAATCGGCTCAAAAATCGTCTGCGCGTCATGGTAATCGATTTTAGACCCGATTTTCGCCCGATTTAGGCCTAAAGATAATAACCGGAACAGGCCGGAAACGGCCTTTGTATATACATATATAGCCCCCAGATGCCTTTCCGACCCTAAAAATCGGTAAAATCCGCGAAAATCGGCAACTCTACCGAAATCGGCTCAAAAATCGTCTGCGCGTCATGGTAATCGATTTTAGACCCGATTTTCGCCCGATTTAGGCCTAAAGATAATAACCGGAACAGGCCGGAAACGGCCTTTGTATATACATATATAGCCCCCAGATGCCTTTCCGACCCTAAAAATCGGTAAAATCCGCGAAAATCGGCAACTCTACCGAAATCGGCTCAAAAATCGTCTGCGCGTCATGGTAATCGATTTTAGACCCGATTTTCGCCCGATTTAGGCCTAAAGATAATAACCGGAACAGGCCGGAAACGGCCTTTGTATATACATATATAGCCCCCAGATGCCTTTCCGACCCTAAAAATCGGTAAAATCCGCGAAAATCGGCAACTCTACCGAAATCGGCTCAAAAATCGTCTGCGCGTCATGGTAATCGATTTTAGACCCGATTTTCGCCCGATTTAGGCCTAAAGATAATAACCGGAACAGGCCGGAAACGGCCTTTGTATATACATATATAGCCCCCAGATGCCTTTCCGACCCTAAAAATCGGTAAAATCCGCGAAAATCGGCAACTCTACCGAAATCGGCTCAAAAATCGTCTGCGCGTCATGGTAATCGATTTTAGACCCGATTTTCGCCCGATTTAGGCCTAAAGATAATAACCGGAACAGGCCGGAAACGGCCTTTGTATATACATATATAGCCCCCAGATGCCTTTCCGACCCTAAAAATCGGTAAAATCCGCGAAAATCGGCAACTCTACCGAAATCGGCTCAAAAATCGTCTGCGCGTCATGGTAATCGATTTTAGACCCGATTTTCGCCCGATTTAGGCCTAAAGATAATAACCGGAACAGGCCGGAAACGGCCTTTGTATATACATATATAGCCCCCAGATGCCTTTCCGACCCTAAAAATCGGTAAAATCCGCGAAAATCGGCAACTCTACCGAAATCGGCTCAAAAATCGTCTGCGCGTCATGGTAATCGATTTTAGACCCGATTTTCGCCCGATTTAGGCCTAAAGATAATAACCGGAACAGGCCGGAAACGGCCTTTGTATATACATATATAGCCCCCAGATGCCTTTCCGACCCTAAAAATCGGTAAAATCCGCGAAAATCGGCAACTCTACCGAAATCGGCTCAAAAATCGTCTGCGCGTCATGGTAATCGATTTTAGACCCGATTTTCGCCCGATTTAGGCCTAAAGATAATAACCGGAACAGGCCGGAAACGGCCTTTGTATATACATATATAGCCCCCAGATGCCTTTCCGACCCTAAAAATCGGTAAAATCCGCGAAAATCGGCAACTCTACCGAAATCGGCTCAAAAATCGTCTGCGCGTCATGGTAATCGATTTTAGACCCGATTTTCGCCCGATTTAGGCCTAAAGATAATAACCGGAACAGGCCGGAAACGGCCTTTGTATATACATATATAGCCCCCAGATGCCTTTCCGACCCTAAAAATCGGTAAAATCCGCGAAAATCGGCAACTCTACCGAAATCGGCTCAAAAATCGTCTGCGCGTCATGGTAATCGATTTTAGACCCGATTTTCGCCCGATTTAGGCCTAAAGATAATAACCGGAACAGGCCGGAAACGGCCTTTGTATATACATATATAGCCCCCAGATGCCTTTCCGACCCTAAAAATCGGTAAAATCCGCGAAAATCGGCAACTCTACCGAAATCGGCTCAAAAATCGTCTGCGCGTCATGGTAATCGATTTTAGACCCGATTTTCGCCCGATTTAGGCCTAAAGATAATAACCGGAACAGGCCGGAAACGGCCTTTGTATATACATATATAGCCCCCAGATGCCTTTCCGACCCTAAAAATCGGTAAAATCCGCGAAAATCGGCAACTCTACCGAAATCGGCTCAAAAATCGTCTGCGCGTCATGGTAATCGATTTTAGACCCGATTTTCGCCCGATTTAGGCCTAAAGATAATAACCGGAACAGGCCGGAAACGGCCTTTGTATATACATATATAGCCCCCAGATGCCTTTCCGACCCTAAAAATCGGTAAAATCCGCGAAAATCGGCAACTCTACCGAAATCGGCTCAAAAATCGTCTGCGCGTCATGGTAATCGATTTTAGACCCGATTTTCGCCCGATTTAGGCCTAAAGATAATAACCGGAACAGGCCGGAAACGGCCTTTGTATATACATATATAGCCCCCAGATGCCTTTCCGACCCTAAAAATCGGTAAAATCCGCGAAAATCGGCAACTCTACCGAAATCGGCTCAAAAATCGTCTGCGCGTCATGGTAATCGATTTTAGACCCGATTTTCGCCCGATTTAGGCCTAAAGATAATAACCGGAACAGGCCGGAAACGGCCTTTGTATATACATATATAGCCCCCAGATGCCTTTCCGACCCTAAAAATCGGTAAAATCCGCGAAAATCGGCAACTCTACCGAAATCGGCTCAAAAATCGTCTGCGCGTCATGGTAATCGATTTTAGACCCGATTTTCGCCCGATTTAGGCCTAAAGATAATAACCGGAACAGGCCGGAAACGGCCTTTGTATATACATATATAGCCCCCAGATGCCTTTCCGACCCTAAAAATCGGTAAAATCCGCGAAAATCGGCAACTCTACCGAAATCGGCTCAAAAATCGTCTGCGCGTCATGGTAATCGATTTTAGACCCGATTTTCGCCCGATTTAGGCCTAAAGATAATAACCGGAACAGGCCGGAAACGGCCTTTGTATATACATATATAGCCCCCAGATGCCTTTCCGACCCTAAAAATCGGTAAAATCCGCGAAAATCGGCAACTCTACCGAAATCGGCTCAAAAATCGTCTGCGCGTCATGGTAATCGATTTTAGACCCGATTTTCGCCCGATTTAGGCCTAAAGATAATAACCGGAACAGGCCGGAAACGGCCTTTGTATATACATATATAGCCCCCAGATGCCTTTCCGACCCTAAAAATCGGTAAAATCCGCGAAAATCGGCAACTCTACCGAAATCGGCTCAAAAATCGTCTGCGCGTCATGGTAATCGATTTTAGACCCGATTTTCGCCCGATTTAGGCCTAAAGATAATAACCGGAACAGGCCGGAAACGGCCTTTGTATATACATATATAGCCCCCAGATGCCTTTCCGACCCTAAAAATCGGTAAAATCCGCGAAAATCGGCAACTCTACCGAAATCGGCTCAAAAATCGTCTGCGCGTCATGGTAATCGATTTTAGACCCGATTTTCGCCCGATTTAGGCCTAAAGATAATAACCGGAACAGGCCGGAAACGGCCTTTGTATATACATATATAGCCCCCAGATGCCTTTCCGACCCTAAAAATCGGTAAAATCCGCGAAAATCGGCAACTCTACCGAAATCGGCTCAAAAATCGTCTGCGCGTCATGGTAATCGATTTTAGACCCGATTTTCGCCCGATTTAGGCCTAAAGATAATAACCGGAACAGGCCGGAAACGGCCTTTGTATATACATATATAGCCCCCAGATGCCTTTCCGACCCTAAAAATCGGTAAAATCCGCGAAAATCGGCAACTCTACCGAAATCGGCTCAAAAATCGTCTGCGCGTCATGGTAATCGATTTTAGACCCGATTTTCGCCCGATTTAGGCCTAAAGATAATAACCGGAACAGGCCGGAAACGGCCTTTGTATATACATATATAGCCCCCAGATGCCTTTCCGACCCTAAAAATCGGTAAAATCCGCGAAAATCGGCAACTCTACCGAAATCGGCTCAAAAATCGTCTGCGCGTCATGGTAATCGATTTTAGACCCGATTTTCGCCCGATTTAGGCCTAAAGATAATAACCGGAACAGGCCGGAAACGGCCTTTGTATATACATATATAGCCCCCAGATGCCTTTCCGACCCTAAAAATCGGTAAAATCCGCGAAAATCGGCAACTCTACCGAAATCGGCTCAAAAATCGTCTGCGCGTCATGGTAATCGATTTTAGACCCGATTTTCGCCCGATTTAGGCCTAAAGATAATAACCGGAACAGGCCGGAAACGGCCTTTGTATATACATATATAGCCCCCAGATGCCTTTCCGACCCTAAAAATCGGTAAAATCCGCGAAAATCGGCAACTCTACCGAAATCGGCTCAAAAATCGTCTGCGCGTCATGGTAATCGATTTTAGACCCGATTTTCGCCCGATTTAGGCCTAAAGATAATAACCGGAACAGGCCGGAAACGGCCTTTGTATATACATATATAGCCCCCAGATGCCTTTCCGACCCTAAAAATCGGTAAAATCCGCGAAAATCGGCAACTCTACCGAAATCGGCTCAAAAATCGTCTGCGCGTCATGGTAATCGATTTTAGACCCGATTTTCGCCCGATTTAGGCCTAAAGATAATAACCGGAACAGGCCGGAAACGGCCTTTGTATATACATATATAGCCCCCAGATGCCTTTCCGACCCTAAAAATCGGTAAAATCCGCGAAAATCGGCAACTCTACCGAAATCGGCTCAAAAATCGTCTGCGCGTCATGGTAATCGATTTTAGACCCGATTTTCGCCCGATTTAGGCCTAAAGATAATAACCGGAACAGGCCGGAAACGGCCTTTGTATATACATATATAGCCCCCAGATGCCTTTCCGACCCTAAAAATCGGTAAAATCCGCGAAAATCGGCAACTCTACCGAAATCGGCTCAAAAATCGTCTGCGCGTCATGGTAATCGATTTTAGACCCGATTTTCGCCCGATTTAGGCCTAAAGATAATAACCGGAACAGGCCGGAAACGGCCTTTGTATATACATATATAGCCCCCAGATGCCTTTCCGACCCTAAAAATCGGTAAAATCCGCGAAAATCGGCAACTCTACCGAAATCGGCTCAAAAATCGTCTGCGCGTCATGGTAATCGATTTTAGACCCGATTTTCGCCCGATTTAGGCCTAAAGATAATAACCGGAACAGGCCGGAAACGGCCTTTGTATATACATATATAGCCCCCAGATGCCTTTCCGACCCTAAAAATCGGTAAAATCCGCGAAAATCGGCAACTCTACCGAAATCGGCTCAAAAATCGTCTGCGCGTCATGGTAATCGATTTTAGACCCGATTTTCGCCCGATTTAGGCCTAAAGATAATAACCGGAACAGGCCGGAAACGGCCTTTGTATATACATATATAGCCCCCAGATGCCTTTCCGACCCTAAAAATCGGTAAAATCCGCGAAAATCGGCAACTCTACCGAAATCGGCTCAAAAATCGTCTGCGCGTCATGGTAATCGATTTTAGACCCGATTTTCGCCCGATTTAGGCCTAAAGATAATAACCGGAACAGGCCGGAAACGGCCTTTGTATATACATATATAGCCCCCAGATGCCTTTCCGACCCTAAAAATCGGTAAAATCCGCGAAAATCGGCAACTCTACCGAAATCGGCTCAAAAATCGTCTGCGCGTCATGGTAATCGATTTTAGACCCGATTTTCGCCCGATTTAGGCCTAAAGATAATAACCGGAACAGGCCGGAAACGGCCTTTGTATATACATATATAGCCCCCAGATGCCTTTCCGACCCTAAAAATCGGTAAAATCCGCGAAAATCGGCAACTCTACCGAAATCGGCTCAAAAATCGTCTGCGCGTCATGGTAATCGATTTTAGACCCGATTTTCGCCCGATTTAGGCCTAAAGATAATAACCGGAACAGGCCGGAAACGGCCTTTGTATATACATATATAGCCCCCAGATGCCTTTCCGACCCTAAAAATCGGTAAAATCCGCGAAAATCGGCAACTCTACCGAAATCGGCTCAAAAATCGTCTGCGCGTCATGGTAATCGATTTTAGACCCGATTTTCGCCCGATTTAGGCCTAAAGATAATAACCGGAACAGGCCGGAAACGGCCTTTGTATATACATATATAGCCCCCAGATGCCTTTCCGACCCTAAAAATCGGTAAAATCCGCGAAAATCGGCAACTCTACCGAAATCGGCTCAAAAATCGTCTGCGCGTCATGGTAATCGATTTTAGACCCGATTTTCGCCCGATTTAGGCCTAAAGATAATAACCGGAACAGGCCGGAAACGGCCTTTGTATATACATATATAGCCCCCAGATGCCTTTCCGACCCTAAAAATCGGTAAAATCCGCGAAAATCGGCAACTCTACCGAAATCGGCTCAAAAATCGTCTGCGCGTCATGGTAATCGATTTTAGACCCGATTTTCGCCCGATTTAGGCCTAAAGATAATAACCGGAACAGGCCGGAAACGGCCTTTGTATATACATATATAGCCCCCAGATGCCTTTCCGACCCTAAAAATCGGTAAAATCCGCGAAAATCGGCAACTCTACCGAAATCGGCTCAAAAATCGTCTGCGCGTCATGGTAATCGATTTTAGACCCGATTTTCGCCCGATTTAGGCCTAAAGATAATAACCGGAACAGGCCGGAAACGGCCTTTGTATATACATATATAGCCCCCAGATGCCTTTCCGACCCTAAAAATCGGTAAAATCCGCGAAAATCGGCAACTCTACCGAAATCGGCTCAAAAATCGTCTGCGCGTCATGGTAATCGATTTTAGACCCGATTTTCGCCCGATTTAGGCCTAAAGATAATAACCGGAACAGGCCGGAAACGGCCTTTGTATATACATATATAGCCCCCAGATGCCTTTCCGACCCTAAAAATCGGTAAAATCCGCGAAAATCGGCAACTCTACCGAAATCGGCTCAAAAATCGTCTGCGCGTCATGGTAATCGATTTTAGACCCGATTTTCGCCCGATTTAGGCCTAAAGATAATAACCGGAACAGGCCGGAAACGGCCTTTGTATATACATATATAGCCCCCAGATGCCTTTCCGACCCTAAAAATCGGTAAAATCCGCGAAAATCGGCAACTCTACCGAAATCGGCTCAAAAATCGTCTGCGCGTCATGGTAATCGATTTTAGACCCGATTTTCGCCCGATTTAGGCCTAAAGATAATAACCGGAACAGGCCGGAAACGGCCTTTGTATATACATATATAGCCCCCAGATGCCTTTCCGACCCTAAAAATCGGTAAAATCCGCGAAAATCGGCAACTCTACCGAAATCGGCTCAAAAATCGTCTGCGCGTCATGGTAATCGATTTTAGACCCGATTTTCGCCCGATTTAGGCCTAAAGATAATAACCGGAACAGGCCGGAAACGGCCTTTGTATATACATATATAGCCCCCAGATGCCTTTCCGACCCTAAAAATCGGTAAAATCCGCGAAAATCGGCAACTCTACCGAAATCGGCTCAAAAATCGTCTGCGCGTCATGGTAATCGATTTTAGACCCGATTTTCGCCCGATTTAGGCCTAAAGATAATAACCGGAACAGGCCGGAAACGGCCTTTGTATATACATATATAGCCCCCAGATGCCTTTCCGACCCTAAAAATCGGTAAAATCCGCGAAAATCGGCAACTCTACCGAAATCGGCTCAAAAATCGTCTGCGCGTCATGGTAATCGATTTTAGACCCGATTTTCGCCCGATTTAGGCCTAAAGATAATAACCGGAACAGGCCGGAAACGGCCTTTGTATATACATATATAGCCCCCAGATGCCTTTCCGACCCTAAAAATCGGTAAAATCCGCGAAAATCGGCAACTCTACCGAAATCGGCTCAAAAATCGTCTGCGCGTCATGGTAATCGATTTTAGACCCGATTTTCGCCCGATTTAGGCCTAAAGATAATAACCGGAACAGGCCGGAAACGGCCTTTGTATATACATATATAGCCCCCAGATGCCTTTCCGACCCTAAAAATCGGTAAAATCCGCGAAAATCGGCAACTCTACCGAAATCGGCTCAAAAATCGTCTGCGCGTCATGGTAATCGATTTTAGACCCGATTTTCGCCCGATTTAGGCCTAAAGATAATAACCGGAACAGGCCGGAAACGGCCTTTGTATATACATATATAGCCCCCAGATGCCTTTCCGACCCTAAAAATCGGTAAAATCCGCGAAAATCGGCAACTCTACCGAAATCGGCTCAAAAATCGTCTGCGCGTCATGGTAATCGATTTTAGACCCGATTTTCGCCCGATTTAGGCCTAAAGATAATAACCGGAACAGGCCGGAAACGGCCTTTGTATATACAATATAGCCCCCAGATGCCTTTCCGACCCTAAAAATCGGTAAAATCCGCGAAAATCGGCAACTCTACCGAAATCGGCTCAAAAATCGTCTGCGCGTCATGGTAATCGATTTTAGACCCGATTTTCGCCCGATTTAGGCCTAAAGATAATAACCGGAACAGGCCGGAAACGGCCTTTGTATATACATATATAGCCCCCAGATGCCTTTCCGACCCTAAAAATCGGTAAAATCCGCGAAAATCGGCAACTCTACCGAAATCGGCTCAAAAATCGTCTGCGCGTCATGGTAATCGATTTTAGACCCGATTTTCGCCCGATTTAGGCCTAAAGATAATAACCGGAACAGGCCGGAAACGGCCTTTGTATATACATATATAGCCCCCAGATGCCTTTCCGACCCTAAAAATCGGTAAAATCCGCGAAAATCGGCAACTCTACCGAAATCGGCTCAAAAATCGTCTGCGCGTCATGGTAATCGATTTTAGACCCGATTTTCGCCCGATTTAGGCCTAAAGATAATAACCGGAACAGGCCGGAAACGGCCTTTGTATATACATATATAGCCCCCAGATGCCTTTCCGACCCTAAAAATCGGTAAAATCCGCGAAAATCGGCAACTCTACCGAAATCGGCTCAAAAATCGTCTGCGCGTCATGGTAATCGATTTTAGACCCGATTTTCGCCCGATTTAGGCCTAAAGATAATAACCGGAACAGGCCGGAAACGGCCTTTGTATATACATATATAGCCCCCAGATGCCTTTCCGACCCTAAAAATCGGTAAAATCCGCGAAAATCGGCAACTCTACCGAAATCGGCTCAAAAATCGTCTGCGCGTCATGGTAATCGATTTTAGACCCGATTTTCGCCCGATTTAGGCCTAAAGATAATAACCGGAACAGGCCGGAAACGGCCTTTGTATATACATATATAGCCCCCAGATGCCTTTCCGACCCTAAAAATCGGTAAAATCCGCGAAAATCGGCAACTCTACCGAAATCGGCTCAAAAATCGTCTGCGCGTCATGGTAATCGATTTTAGACCCGATTTTCGCCCGATTTAGGCCTAAAGATAATAACCGGAACAGGCCGGAAACGGCCTTTGTATATACATATATAGCCCCCAGATGCCTTTCCGACCCTAAAAATCGGTAAAATCCGCGAAAATCGGCAACTCTACCGAAATCGGCTCAAAAATCGTCTGCGCGTCATGGTAATCGATTTTAGACCCGATTTTCGCCCGATTTAGGCCTAAAGATAATAACCGGAACAGGCCGGAAACGGCCTTTGTATATACATATATAGCCCCCAGATGCCTTTCCGACCCTAAAAATCGGTAAAATCCGCGAAAATCGGCAACTCTACCGAAATCGGCTCAAAAATCGTCTGCGCGTCATGGTAATCGATTTTAGACCCGATTTTCGCCCGATTTAGGCCTAAAGATAATAACCGGAACAGGCCGGAAACGGCCTTTGTATATACATATATAGCCCCCAGATGCCTTTCCGACCCTAAAAATCGGTAAAATCCGCGAAAATCGGCAACTCTACCGAAATCGGCTCAAAAATCGTCTGCGCGTCATGGTAATCGATTTTAGACCCGATTTTCGCCCGATTTAGGCCTAAAGATAATAACCGGAACAGGCCGGAAACGGCCTTTGTATATACATATATAGCCCCCAGATGCCTTTCCGACCCTAAAAATCGGTAAAATCCGCGAAAATCGGCAACTCTACCGAAATCGGCTCAAAAATCGTCTGCGCGTCATGGTAATCGATTTTAGACCCGATTTTCGCCCGATTTAGGCCTAAAGATAATAACCGGAACAGGCCGGAAACGGCCTTTGTATATACATATATAGCCCCCAGATGCCTTTCCGACCCTAAAAATCGGTAAAATCCGCGAAAATCGGCAACTCTACCGAAATCGGCTCAAAAATCGTCTGCGCGTCATGGTAATCGATTTTAGACCCGATTTTCGCCCGATTTAGGCCTAAAGATAATAACCGGAACAGGCCGGAAACGGCCTTTGTATATACATATATAGCCCCCAGATGCCTTTCCGACCCTAAAAATCGGTAAAATCCGCGAAAATCGGCAACTCTACCGAAATCGGCTCAAAAATCGTCTGCGCGTCATGGTAATCGATTTTAGACCCGATTTTCGCCCGATTTAGGCCTAAAGATAATAACCGGAACAGGCCGGAAACGGCCTTTGTATATACATATATAGCCCCCAGATGCCTTTCCGACCCTAAAAATCGGTAAAATCCGCGAAAATCGGCAACTCTACCGAAATCGGCTCAAAAATCGTCTGCGCGTCATGGTAATCGATTTTAGACCCGATTTTCGCCCGATTTAGGCCTAAAGATAATAACCGGAACAGGCCGGAAACGGCCTTTGTATATACATATATAGCCCCCAGATGCCTTTCCGACCCTAAAAATCGGTAAAATCCGCGAAAATCGGCAACTCTACCGAAATCGGCTCAAAAATCGTCTGCGCGTCATGGTAATCGATTTTAGACCCGATTTTCGCCCGATTTAGGCCTAAAGATAATAACCGGAACAGGCCGGAAACGGCCTTTGTATATACATATATAGCCCCCAGATGCCTTTCCGACCCTAAAAATCGGTAAAATCCGCGAAAATCGGCAACTCTACCGAAATCGGCTCAAAAATCGTCTGCGCGTCATGGTAATCGATTTTAGACCCGATTTTCGCCCGATTTAGGCCTAAAGATAATAACCGGAACAGGCCGGAAACGGCCTTTGTATATACATATATAGCCCCCAGATGCCTTTCCGACCCTAAAAATCGGTAAAATCCGCGAAAATCGGCAACTCTACCGAAATCGGCTCAAAAATCGTCTGCGCGTCATGGTAATCGATTTTAGACCCGATTTTCGCCCGATTTAGGCCTAAAGATAATAACCGGAACAGGCCGGAAACGGCCTTTGTATATACATATATAGCCCCCAGATGCCTTTCCGACCCTAAAAATCGGTAAAATCCGCGAAAATCGGCAACTCTACCGAAATCGGCTCAAAAATCGTCTGCGCGTCATGGTAATCGATTTTAGACCCGATTTTCGCCCGATTTAGGCCTAAAGATAATAACCGGAACAGGCCGGAAACGGCCTTTGTATATACATATATAGCCCCCAGATGCCTTTCCGACCCTAAAAATCGGTAAAATCCGCGAAAATCGGCAACTCTACCGAAATCGGCTCAAAAATCGTCTGCGCGTCATGGTAATCGATTTTAGACCCGATTTTCGCCCGATTTAGGCCTAAAGATAATAACCGGAACAGGCCGGAAACGGCCTTTGTATATACATATATAGCCCCCAGATGCCTTTCCGACCCTAAAAATCGGTAAAATCCGCGAAAATCGGCAACTCTACCGAAATCGGCTCAAAAATCGTCTGCGCGTCATGGTAATCGATTTTAGACCCGATTTTCGCCCGATTTAGGCCTAAAGATAATAACCGGAACAGGCCGGAAACGGCCTTTGTATATACATATATAGCCCCCAGATGCCTTTCCGACCCTAAAAATCGGTAAAATCCGCGAAAATCGGCAACTCTACCGAAATCGGCTCAAAAATCGTCTGCGCGTCATGGTAATCGATTTTAGACCCGATTTTCGCCCGATTTAGGCCTAAAGATAATAACCGGAACAGGCCGGAAACGGCCTTTGTATATACATATATAGCCCCCAGATGCCTTTCCGACCCTAAAAATCGGTAAAATCCGCGAAAATCGGCAACTCTACCGAAATCGGCTCAAAAATCGTCTGCGCGTCATGGTAATCGATTTTAGACCCGATTTTCGCCCGATTTAGGCCTAAAGATAATAACCGGAACAGGCCGGAAACGGCCTTTGTATATACATATATAGCCCCCAGATGCCTTTCCGACCCTAAAAATCGGTAAAATCCGCGAAAATCGGCAACTCTACCGAAATCGGCTCAAAAATCGTCTGCGCGTCATGGTAATCGATTTTAGACCCGATTTTCGCCCGATTTAGGCCTAAAGATAATAACCGGAACAGGCCGGAAACGGCCTTTGTATATACATATATAGCCCCCAGATGCCTTTCCGACCCTAAAAATCGGTAAAATCCGCGAAAATCGGCAACTCTACCGAAATCGGCTCAAAAATCGTCTGCGCGTCATGGTAATCGATTTTAGACCCGATTTTCGCCCGATTTAGGCCTAAAGATAATAACCGGAACAGGCCGGAAACGGCCTTTGTATATACATATATAGCCCCCAGATGCCTTTCCGACCCTAAAAATCGGTAAAATCCGCGAAAATCGGCAACTCTACCGAAATCGGCTCAAAAATCGTCTGCGCGTCATGGTAATCGATTTTAGACCCGATTTTCGCCCGATTTAGGCCTAAAGATAATAACCGGAACAGGCCGGAAACGGCCTTTGTATATACATATATAGCCCCCAGATGCCTTTCCGACCCTAAAAATCGGTAAAATCCGCGAAAATCGGCAACTCTACCGAAATCGGCTCAAAAATCGTCTGCGCGTCATGGTAATCGATTTTAGACCCGATTTTCGCCCGATTTAGGCCTAAAGATAATAACCGGAACAGGCCGGAAACGGCCTTTGTATATACATATATAGCCCCCAGATGCCTTTCCGACCCTAAAAATCGGTAAAATCCGCGAAAATCGGCAACTCTACCGAAATCGGCTCAAAAATCGTCTGCGCGTCATGGTAATCGATTTTAGACCCGATTTTCGCCCGATTTAGGCCTAAAGATAATAACCGGAACAGGCCGGAAACGGCCTTTGTATATACATATATAGCCCCCAGATGCCTTTCCGACCCTAAAAATCGGTAAAATCCGCGAAAATCGGCAACTCTACCGAAATCGGCTCAAAAATCGTCTGCGCGTCATGGTAATCGATTTTAGACCCGATTTTCGCCCGATTTAGGCCTAAAGATAATAACCGGAACAGGCCGGAAACGGCCTTTGTATATACATATATAGCCCCCAGATGCCTTTCCGACCCTAAAAATCGGTAAAATCCGCGAAAATCGGCAACTCTACCGAAATCGGCTCAAAAATCGTCTGCGCGTCATGGTAATCGATTTTAGACCCGATTTTCGCCCGATTTAGGCCTAAAGATAATAACCGGAACAGGCCGGAAACGGCCTTTGTATATACATATATAGCCCCCAGATGCCTTTCCGACCCTAAAAATCGGTAAAATCCGCGAAAATCGGCAACTCTACCGAAATCGGCTCAAAAATCGTCTGCGCGTCATGGTAATCGATTTTAGACCCGATTTTCGCCCGATTTAGGCCTAAAGATAATAACCGGAACAGGCCGGAAACGGCCTTTGTATATACATATATAGCCCCCAGATGCCTTTCCGACCCTAAAAATCGGTAAAATCCGCGAAAATCGGCAACTCTACCGAAATCGGCTCAAAAATCGTCTGCGCGTCATGGTAATCGATTTTAGACCCGATTTTCGCCCGATTTAGGCCTAAAGATAATAACCGGAACAGGCCGGAAACGGCCTTTGTATATACATATATAGCCCCCAGATGCCTTTCCGACCCTAAAAATCGGTAAAATCCGCGAAAATCGGCAACTCTACCGAAATCGGCTCAAAAATCGTCTGCGCGTCATGGTAATCGATTTTAGACCCGATTTTCGCCCGATTTAGGCCTAAAGATAATAACCGGAACAGGCCGGAAACGGCCTTTGTATATACATATATAGCCCCCAGATGCCTTTCCGACCCTAAAAATCGGTAAAATCCGCGAAAATCGGCAACTCTACCGAAATCGGCTCAAAAATCGTCTGCGCGTCATGGTAATCGATTTTAGACCCGATTTTCGCCCGATTTAGGCCTAAAGATAATAACCGGAACAGGCCGGAAACGGCCTTTGTATATACATATATAGCCCCCAGATGCCTTTCCGACCCTAAAAATCGGTAAAATCCGCGAAAATCGGCAACTCTACCGAAATCGGCTCAAAAATCGTCTGCGCGTCATGGTAATCGATTTTAGACCCGATTTTCGCCCGATTTAGGCCTAAAGATAATAACCGGAACAGGCCGGAAACGGCCTTTGTATATACATATATAGCCCCCAGATGCCTTTCCGACCCTAAAAATCGGTAAAATCCGCGAAAATCGGCAACTCTACCGAAATCGGCTCAAAAATCGTCTGCGCGTCATGGTAATCGATTTTAGACCCGATTTTCGCCCGATTTAGGCCTAAAGATAATAACCGGAACAGGCCGGAAACGGCCTTTGTATATACATATATAGCCCCCAGATGCCTTTCCGACCCTAAAAATCGGTAAAATCCGCGAAAATCGGCAACTCTACCGAAATCGGCTCAAAAATCGTCTGCGCGTCATGGTAATCGATTTTAGACCCGATTTTCGCCCGATTTAGGCCTAAAGATAATAACCGGAACAGGCCGGAAACGGCCTTTGTATATACATATATAGCCCCCAGATGCCTTTCCGACCCTAAAAATCGGTAAAATCCGCGAAAATCGGCAACTCTACCGAAATCGGCTCAAAAATCGTCTGCGCGTCATGGTAATCGATTTTAGACCCGATTTTCGCCCGATTTAGGCCTAAAGATAATAACCGGAACAGGCCGGAAACGGCCTTTGTATATACATATATAGCCCCCAGATGCCTTTCCGACCCTAAAAATCGGTAAAATCCGCGAAAATCGGCAACTCTACCGAAATCGGCTCAAAAATCGTCTGCGCGTCATGGTAATCGATTTTAGACCCGATTTTCGCCCGATTTAGGCCTAAAGATAATAACCGGAACAGGCCGGAAACGGCCTTTGTATATACATATATAGCCCCCAGATGCCTTTCCGACCCTAAAAATCGGTAAAATCCGCGAAAATCGGCAACTCTACCGAAATCGGCTCAAAAATCGTCTGCGCGTCATGGTAATCGATTTTAGACCCGATTTTCGCCCGATTTAGGCCTAAAGATAATAACCGGAACAGGCCGGAAACGGCCTTTGTATATACATATATAGCCCCCAGATGCCTTTCCGACCCTAAAAATCGGTAAAATCCGCGAAAATCGGCAACTCTACCGAAATCGGCTCAAAAATCGTCTGCGCGTCATGGTAATCGATTTTAGACCCGATTTTCGCCCGATTTAGGCCTAAAGATAATAACCGGAACAGGCCGGAAACGGCCTTTGTATATACATATATAGCCCCCAGATGCCTTTCCGACCCTAAAAATCGGTAAAATCCGCGAAAATCGGCAACTCTACCGAAATCGGCTCAAAAATCGTCTGCGCGTCATGGTAATCGATTTTAGACCCGATTTTCGCCCGATTTAGGCCTAAAGATAATAACCGGAACAGGCCGGAAACGGCCTTTGTATATACATATATAGCCCCCAGATGCCTTTCCGACCCTAAAAATCGGTAAAATCCGCGAAAATCGGCAACTCTACCGAAATCGGCTCAAAAATCGTCTGCGCGTCATGGTAATCGATTTTAGACCCGATTTTCGCCCGATTTAGGCCTAAAGATAATAACCGGAACAGGCCGGAAACGGCCTTTGTATATACATATATAGCCCCCAGATGCCTTTCCGACCCTAAAAATCGGTAAAATCCGCGAAAATCGGCAACTCTACCGAAATCGGCTCAAAAATCGTCTGCGCGTCATGGTAATCGATTTTAGACCCGATTTTCGCCCGATTTAGGCCTAAAGATAATAACCGGAACAGGCCGGAAACGGCCTTTGTATATACATATATAGCCCCCAGATGCCTTTCCGACCCTAAAAATCGGTAAAATCCGCGAAAATCGGCAACTCTACCGAAATCGGCTCAAAAATCGTCTGCGCGTCATGGTAATCGATTTTAGACCCGATTTTCGCCCGATTTAGGCCTAAAGATAATAACCGGAACAGGCCGGAAACGGCCTTTGTATATACATATATAGCCCCCAGATGCCTTTCCGACCCTAAAAATCGGTAAAATCCGCGAAAATCGGCAACTCTACCGAAATCGGCTCAAAAATCGTCTGCGCGTCATGGTAATCGATTTTAGACCCGATTTTCGCCCGATTTAGGCCTAAAGATAATAACCGGAACAGGCCGGAAACGGCCTTTGTATATACATATATAGCCCCCAGATGCCTTTCCGACCCTAAAAATCGGTAAAATCCGCGAAAATCGGCAACTCTACCGAAATCGGCTCAAAAATCGTCTGCGCGTCATGGTAATCGATTTTAGACCCGATTTTCGCCCGATTTAGGCCTAAAGATAATAACCGGAACAGGCCGGAAACGGCCTTTGTATATACATATATAGCCCCCAGATGCCTTTCCGACCCTAAAAATCGGTAAAATCCGCGAAAATCGGCAACTCTACCGAAATCGGCTCAAAAATCGTCTGCGCGTCATGGTAATCGATTTTAGACCCGATTTTCGCCCGATTTAGGCCTAAAGATAATAACCGGAACAGGCCGGAAACGGCCTTTGTATATACATATATAGCCCCCAGATGCCTTTCCGACCCTAAAAATCGGTAAAATCCGCGAAAATCGGCAACTCTACCGAAATCGGCTCAAAAATCGTCTGCGCGTCATGGTAATCGATTTTAGACCCGATTTTCGCCCGATTTAGGCCTAAAGATAATAACCGGAACAGGCCGGAAACGGCCTTTGTATATACATATATAGCCCCCAGATGCCTTTCCGACCCTAAAAATCGGTAAAATCCGCGAAAATCGGCAACTCTACCGAAATCGGCTCAAAAATCGTCTGCGCGTCATGGTAATCGATTTTAGACCCGATTTTCGCCCGATTTAGGCCTAAAGATAATAACCGGAACAGGCCGGAAACGGCCTTTGTATATACATATATAGCCCCCAGATGCCTTTCCGACCCTAAAAATCGGTAAAATCCGCGAAAATCGGCAACTCTACCGAAATCGGCTCAAAAATCGTCTGCGCGTCATGGTAATCGATTTTAGACCCGATTTTCGCCCGATTTAGGCCTAAAGATAATAACCGGAACAGGCCGGAAACGGCCTTTGTATATACATATATAGCCCCCAGATGCCTTTCCGACCCTAAAAATCGGTAAAATCCGCGAAAATCGGCAACTCTACCGAAATCGGCTCAAAAATCGTCTGCGCGTCATGGTAATCGATTTTAGACCCGATTTTCGCCCGATTTAGGCCTAAAGATAATAACCGGAACAGGCCGGAAACGGCCTTTGTATATACATATATAGCCCCCAGATGCCTTTCCGACCCTAAAAATCGGTAAAATCCGCGAAAATCGGCAACTCTACCGAAATCGGCTCAAAAATCGTCTGCGCGTCATGGTAATCGATTTTAGACCCGATTTTCGCCCGATTTAGGCCTAAAGATAATAACCGGAACAGGCCGGAAACGGCCTTTGTATATACATATATAGCCCCCAGATGCCTTTCCGACCCTAAAAATCGGTAAAATCCGCGAAAATCGGCAACTCTACCGAAATCGGCTCAAAAATCGTCTGCGCGTCATGGTAATCGATTTTAGACCCGATTTTCGCCCGATTTAGGCCTAAAGATAATAACCGGAACAGGCCGGAAACGGCCTTTGTATATACATATATAGCCCCCAGATGCCTTTCCGACCCTAAAAATCGGTAAAATCCGCGAAAATCGGCAACTCTACCGAAATCGGCTCAAAAATCGTCTGCGCGTCATGGTAATCGATTTTAGACCCGATTTTCGCCCGATTTAGGCCTAAAGATAATAACCGGAACAGGCCGGAAACGGCCTTTGTATATACATATATAGCCCCCAGATGCCTTTCCGACCCTAAAAATCGGTAAAATCCGCGAAAATCGGCAACTCTACCGAAATCGGCTCAAAAATCGTCTGCGCGTCATGGTAATCGATTTTAGACCCGATTTTCGCCCGATTTAGGCCTAAAGATAATAACCGGAACAGGCCGGAAACGGCCTTTGTATATACATATATAGCCCCCAGATGCCTTTCCGACCCTAAAAATCGGTAAAATCCGCGAAAATCGGCAACTCTACCGAAATCGGCTCAAAAATCGTCTGCGCGTCATGGTAATCGATTTTAGACCCGATTTTCGCCCGATTTAGGCCTAAAGATAATAACCGGAACAGGCCGGAAACGGCCTTTGTATATACATATATAGCCCCCAGATGCCTTTCCGACCCTAAAAATCGGTAAAATCCGCGAAAATCGGCAACTCTACCGAAATCGGCTCAAAAATCGTCTGCGCGTCATGGTAATCGATTTTAGACCCGATTTTCGCCCGATTTAGGCCTAAAGATAATAACCGGAACAGGCCGGAAACGGCCTTTGTATATACATATATAGCCCCCAGATGCCTTTCCGACCCTAAAAATCGGTAAAATCCGCGAAAATCGGCAACTCTACCGAAATCGGCTCAAAAATCGTCTGCGCGTCATGGTAATCGATTTTAGACCCGATTTTCGCCCGATTTAGGCCTAAAGATAATAACCGGAACAGGCCGGAAACGGCCTTTGTATATACATATATAGCCCCCAGATGCCTTTCCGACCCTAAAAATCGGTAAAATCCGCGAAAATCGGCAACTCTACCGAAATCGGCTCAAAAATCGTCTGCGCGTCATGGTAATCGATTTTAGACCCGATTTTCGCCCGATTTAGGCCTAAAGATAATAACCGGAACAGGCCGGAAACGGCCTTTGTATATACATATATAGCCCCCAGATGCCTTTCCGACCCTAAAAATCGGTAAAATCCGCGAAAATCGGCAACTCTACCGAAATCGGCTCAAAAATCGTCTGCGCGTCATGGTAATCGATTTTAGACCCGATTTTCGCCCGATTTAGGCCTAAAGATAATAACCGGAACAGGCCGGAAACGGCCTTTGTATATACATATATAGCCCCCAGATGCCTTTCCGACCCTAAAAATCGGTAAAATCCGCGAAAATCGGCAACTCTACCGAAATCGGCTCAAAAATCGTCTGCGCGTCATGGTAATCGATTTTAGACCCGATTTTCGCCCGATTTAGGCCTAAAGATAATAACCGGAACAGGCCGGAAACGGCCTTTGTATATACATATATAGCCCCCAGATGCCTTTCCGACCCTAAAAATCGGTAAAATCCGCGAAAATCGGCAACTCTACCGAAATCGGCTCAAAAATCGTCTGCGCGTCATGGTAATCGATTTTAGACCCGATTTTCGCCCGATTTAGGCCTAAAGATAATAACCGGAACAGGCCGGAAACGGCCTTTGTATATACATATATAGCCCCCAGATGCCTTTCCGACCCTAAAAATCGGTAAAATCCGCGAAAATCGGCAACTCTACCGAAATCGGCTCAAAAATCGTCTGCGCGTCATGGTAATCGATTTTAGACCCGATTTTCGCCCGATTTAGGCCTAAAGATAATAACCGGAACAGGCCGGAAACGGCCTTTGTATATACATATATAGCCCCCAGATGCCTTTCCGACCCTAAAAATCGGTAAAATCCGCGAAAATCGGCAACTCTACCGAAATCGGCTCAAAAATCGTCTGCGCGTCATGGTAATCGATTTTAGACCCGATTTTCGCCCGATTTAGGCCTAAAGATAATAACCGGAACAGGCCGGAAACGGCCTTTGTATATACATATATAGCCCCCAGATGCCTTTCCGACCCTAAAAATCGGTAAAATCCGCGAAAATCGGCAACTCTACCGAAATCGGCTCAAAAATCGTCTGCGCGTCATGGTAATCGATTTTAGACCCGATTTTCGCCCGATTTAGGCCTAAAGATAATAACCGGAACAGGCCGGAAACGGCCTTTGTATATACATATATAGCCCCCAGATGCCTTTCCGACCCTAAAAATCGGTAAAATCCGCGAAAATCGGCAACTCTACCGAAATCGGCTCAAAAATCGTCTGCGCGTCATGGTAATCGATTTTAGACCCGATTTTCGCCCGATTTAGGCCTAAAGATAATAACCGGAACAGGCCGGAAACGGCCTTTGTATATACATATATAGCCCCCAGATGCCTTTCCGACCCTAAAAATCGGTAAAATCCGCGAAAATCGGCAACTCTACCGAAATCGGCTCAAAAATCGTCTGCGCGTCATGGTAATCGATTTTAGACCCGATTTTCGCCCGATTTAGGCCTAAAGATAATAACCGGAACAGGCCGGAAACGGCCTTTGTATATACATATATAGCCCCCAGATGCCTTTCCGACCCTAAAAATCGGTAAAATCCGCGAAAATCGGCAACTCTACCGAAATCGGCTCAAAAATCGTCTGCGCGTCATGGTAATCGATTTTAGACCCGATTTTCGCCCGATTTAGGCCTAAAGATAATAACCGGAACAGGCCGGAAACGGCCTTTGTATATACATATATAGCCCCCAGATGCCTTTCCGACCCTAAAAATCGGTAAAATCCGCGAAAATCGGCAACTCTACCGAAATCGGCTCAAAAATCGTCTGCGCGTCATGGTAATCGATTTTAGACCCGATTTTCGCCCGATTTAGGCCTAAAGATAATAACCGGAACAGGCCGGAAACGGCCTTTGTATATACATATATAGCCCCCAGATGCCTTTCCGACCCTAAAAATCGGTAAAATCCGCGAAAATCGGCAACTCTACCGAAATCGGCTCAAAAATCGTCTGCGCGTCATGGTAATCGATTTTAGACCCGATTTTCGCCCGATTTAGGCCTAAAGATAATAACCGGAACAGGCCGGAAACGGCCTTTGTATATACATATATAGCCCCCAGATGCCTTTCCGACCCTAAAAATCGGTAAAATCCGCGAAAATCGGCAACTCTACCGAAATCGGCTCAAAAATCGTCTGCGCGTCATGGTAATCGATTTTAGACCCGATTTTCGCCCGATTTAGGCCTAAAGATAATAACCGGAACAGGCCGGAAACGGCCTTTGTATATACATATATAGCCCCCAGATGCCTTTCCGACCCTAAAAATCGGTAAAATCCGCGAAAATCGGCAACTCTACCGAAATCGGCTCAAAAATCGTCTGCGCGTCATGGTAATCGATTTTAGACCCGATTTTCGCCCGATTTAGGCCTAAAGATAATAACCGGAACAGGCCGGAAACGGCCTTTGTATATACATATATAGCCCCCAGATGCCTTTCCGACCCTAAAAATCGGTAAAATCCGCGAAAATCGGCAACTCTACCGAAATCGGCTCAAAAATCGTCTGCGCGTCATGGTAATCGATTTTAGACCCGATTTTCGCCCGATTTAGGCCTAAAGATAATAACCGGAACAGGCCGGAAACGGCCTTTGTATATACATATATAGCCCCCAGATGCCTTTCCGACCCTAAAAATCGGTAAAATCCGCGAAAATCGGCAACTCTACCGAAATCGGCTCAAAAATCGTCTGCGCGTCATGGTAATCGATTTTAGACCCGATTTTCGCCCGATTTAGGCCTAAAGATAATAACCGGAACAGGCCGGAAACGGCCTTTGTATATACATATATAGCCCCCAGATGCCTTTCCGACCCTAAAAATCGGTAAAATCCGCGAAAATCGGCAACTCTACCGAAATCGGCTCAAAAATCGTCTGCGCGTCATGGTAATCGATTTTAGACCCGATTTTCGCCCGATTTAGGCCTAAAGATAATAACCGGAACAGGCCGGAAACGGCCTTTGTATATACATATATAGCCCCCAGATGCCTTTCCGACCCTAAAAATCGGTAAAATCCGCGAAAATCGGCAACTCTACCGAAATCGGCTCAAAAATCGTCTGCGCGTCATGGTAATCGATTTTAGACCCGATTTTCGCCCGATTTAGGCCTAAAGATAATAACCGGAACAGGCCGGAAACGGCCTTTGTATATACATATATAGCCCCCAGATGCCTTTCCGACCCTAAAAATCGGTAAAATCCGCGAAAATCGGCAACTCTACCGAAATCGGCTCAAAAATCGTCTGCGCGTCATGGTAATCGATTTTAGACCCGATTTTCGCCCGATTTAGGCCTAAAGATAATAACCGGAACAGGCCGGAAACGGCCTTTGTATATACATATATAGCCCCCAGATGCCTTTCCGACCCTAAAAATCGGTAAAATCCGCGAAAATCGGCAACTCTACCGAAATCGGCTCAAAAATCGTCTGCGCGTCATGGTAATCGATTTTAGACCCGATTTTCGCCCGATTTAGGCCTAAAGATAATAACCGGAACAGGCCGGAAACGGCCTTTGTATATACATATATAGCCCCCAGATGCCTTTCCGACCCTAAAAATCGGTAAAATCCGCGAAAATCGGCAACTCTACCGAAATCGGCTCAAAAATCGTCTGCGCGTCATGGTAATCGATTTTAGACCCGATTTTCGCCCGATTTAGGCCTAAAGATAATAACCGGAACAGGCCGGAAACGGCCTTTGTATATACATATATAGCCCCCAGATGCCTTTCCGACCCTAAAAATCGGTAAAATCCGCGAAAATCGGCAACTCTACCGAAATCGGCTCAAAAATCGTCTGCGCGTCATGGTAATCGATTTTAGACCCGATTTTCGCCCGATTTAGGCCTAAAGATAATAACCGGAACAGGCCGGAAACGGCCTTTGTATATACATATATAGCCCCCAGATGCCTTTCCGACCCTAAAAATCGGTAAAATCCGCGAAAATCGGCAACTCTACCGAAATCGGCTCAAAAATCGTCTGCGCGTCATGGTAATCGATTTTAGACCCGATTTTCGCCCGATTTAGGCCTAAAGATAATAACCGGAACAGGCCGGAAACGGCCTTTGTATATACATATATAGCCCCCAGATGCCTTTCCGACCCTAAAAATCGGTAAAATCCGCGAAAATCGGCAACTCTACCGAAATCGGCTCAAAAATCGTCTGCGCGTCATGGTAATCGATTTTAGACCCGATTTTCGCCCGATTTAGGCCTAAAGATAATAACCGGAACAGGCCGGAAACGGCCTTTGTATATACATATATAGCCCCCAGATGCCTTTCCGACCCTACCGAAATCGGCTCAAAAATCGTCTAAATCGTCGACCCTAAAAATCGGTAAAATTCCGGAATTGTTACTTTATTTTTAAACAACATTTTTTAACAAAAATTTTAAAAATAAATGCTGGGTTATGAGGAGGTTAAATTATTATTTTTGTTATTGTTAGATTTATAGATCAGAGAGAGTAAACTAAATATTCGACGCTCTACTGCACAGAATGAACGAAAAAGAGGCACTTATTCGTGAGAATATCGAGAGAAGTAGACACACATGTTTAAACAAGAACGAAAAATCATGCGTCAAGCATAGATTATGTAACACTTTCCAACACTTCCAAAATAATTTTACAAATCATACCGTTTAATAAGCTAAAAGATGACATCTAATTAAACAATTTGGAAAACGCATAATATATTTAAAAACATAATTTCAGGAATTTCCAACATATACAATATTCAGAAAAATATCCGAATACTTTTATTCAGCCCTGTATAGGATCTATAGATCTGTATATATACTACATAGGATGCTAAATTTTAGTTCAGTTAGGAAACGCGTAGCACAGTTTAAAATTCTCCGTCTGGAGTTTGTCACTAAACGGAAATGTGTCCTCGAACTTTTGTGCTTCCCTGTATAGGATCTACAGAATTTATACACATCACGTAATAGACAAAAAGCGAGTTAAAATCGTGTTCAGTAACTTAAAACGCACTTCCAGGAATTATTGTTAACAGACAGTTGAGAATTCTTTTGCGTGTCCCTGTAAATGAACGATGACTGCTATACACACAATATTCTGTTGTAAGCTTCTTGTAATGCACCTTAGTGAAATATATAAATTTCAATGCGTTTAAAATAGTGAAACATTATTTAAATAAACCGCAGACGATTTTTCTCCATAGATGTAATGTAACGGAACTCTTTTGACTGTCCCTGTGAAGTAACTATAAGTTCTATGCACACCCTATTCCATATTAAGCTTCGTCTAATGCACGTTAGTGATATATATAAATTTCAATGCGTTTAAAATAGGGAAACATTATTTAAATAAACCGCAAATGATTTTTCCCCATAGACCGCAATGTAACGGAATTCTTTTGAGCGTCCCTGTAAAAAAACTATAAGTGCTACACACTTCCGTTGAAATAGGAACGTGCTATAGATAACGACAATAACATATAAAAATTGCAGAGCAATCCGAGCATATTTACGGGAGTTAGAGCACGGACAGACGGCAGACGGCCAGACAAACCGAAGTCATAAACACTTTTCAACTAGGTTGGAAAGTGTTAAAAAGAAACTATAATAGTATATATAACATATAGTAGTATATATAGTAAGATGTTTACACATGTTTAAAATGTGATAATAGTTATATTATACAATAGTATATATAATATAACTATAATACTTTTTATAGTATTCGATAAAGAAAACTATGTATAGAAACACACGATTTAAAATCCCGTTAGAATGGAAAGGAACTGCTACTGACGCTCTTCATTGGCTAACTGAGTGACGACTCCCTTTGAATTGAGCCGTCGACTCATTCACTGAGCCGTCGACTCACACATACTGTATAAGACCTATGTGTTTGATTATATACATAATAATGCTATATCTCCCCTGCTGTTATTTATACTTTTTGCTCTCAACTTCTGCTGGTGTGAGTCGATATTTCTCGAACGTGAAATTATTCAATTTATTGCACGGATTGGGCGGGGCTTCGGAAATACTTTAAATTATGTAAAATTAAGATAAATTGAGCTAATAATACAGAAAATAATGACGTAAATAAATTATTTTATATGTATTAATTAAGCGAGATACTTCCGAAATACATATATCAGCGAAAGATACTTTCTTTTTTTGTTCTGTTCCTTGTAAATTTGGTTCTGTTTTGACATCATTAAAGAAATGTGAAATAAGAGATATTAAAAAAAAAAAAAAAACATAGCCAGCCCCAGTTTTAAATGTTCATGATAATTGTAATCTATTTTCTTTCGTAGCAATTATATAATTCGGTAAAATATTAAAAACAAGGGAAAATTTGTTCTCTTTGGTTTTGCTAATGTTTCATAAAACTAATAATTTAGAATTTTTATGCGTAACATTCTGTAGTATGTAAAAAGTACGAAGCACTTGCCTTTCTGCTGTTAAGATTTTTTTTTCAGCAATGAAAATGCATCGTACTTTAATTGAAATGAAAACACATTTCAATAAAAATAAACAGATAACAGGGGAGCGGTTGCCTCCCCCTCCCAAAGACTTTGATATTTTAGAGTGTATCAGTCATATATAATACATCAGACTGAAAATTAATTTCCCGAATTTAGACAAAAGCTAAACTGTCAGATTTTATTTAAATAGAAACATTAGCTTTAAAAAAACACTTTAAGCACATAATTATGATCAGTAATATTTAATACTATATAACAATCAATATTTATTAAAGACTTTCTGTTGTAACGTTCTCAAATGTGACACAGTTATCGTTAATGATGACTACTTTGGACAATTAAAAAAATATATATCTGAAAATAAAACATCAATTGCTTCGCAACTGTGCACAACAAAATCAAAAGAATCTTTTGCTTAACTCAAAGATAGTTGAACTCCCTTGCCACCCTCCCTCCACCCTCCCAAAAAATTAAAATGGCGCCTATAGGTATGTATAGTTTCATGTATAGTTACAACAACGTTCAAGACGAACTAGAAGTAGAAATCCTAAAATCTACCTCATTAAAATTTTATGAGAAGAATTCCATTGATGAATACTTTATACAGATGAAGTAAAGTGTTTAATATATTTTTATATAGCAATCACAGAAATATGACATCGGTAATAGAAGATTGCATATAAAAAAAAAAGACTTTGAATTCCACTTATACCAGAAAAAAATTTATATTCCTCAGAATTGTTTTTAGAAAAACGTGAATTCGTAAATACTACAGTAGGAGAGATGTGTTTTAAGATGTTTTAAAGAGGAAATGATGTGTTTTAAGATGTTTTAAAGAGGAAATGATGTGTTTTAAGATGTTTTAAAGAGGAAATGATGAGAGAATTCTTGTTGTATTAAGAAAAACAATGATAATTATTCAACAGTCTAAGGGATGTAGCATAAGTCTCAGTACCTGCCAACCAACTAACCAAAGCTATGTAGACACTGAGCGTGTTCAGCTTACACGACCACAACGACCATGGTCGAAGGAGACTGGAAAATGGAGTTGTCTTTAAACATACAGTTACAGTGAACTTGAGAATCAAATGTTCAAATCACGCATTTGCCTACTTATATTAATATTTTGTTGCATGTTAGTTGTGTACTTGGTGGGTGAATGGTTAAAGCATTGACTTTCTATCTAGATAGTGTGAGTTCGAATCCCACGCTTTTTTCGAGTTTTTTTTCTGCTTTTTTATTTAAAAATGTTTTGTCAGTTGCTATTTATTTTTCATGCTAAATGGTAAATTTTGACATTAATAACAGTTCCAGATTAATATTAAAATAAATTAAATTAATTAAAATAAAATACTTATTTAAATATTGTATTTCAGATATTTTTTTTTTAAGTGTTTATTGGTTACTTTATGTTTTTCATGATAAATGGAATATTTTTAATAAAAGTAAATTTTGATATTAATAACAATTACAGATTTATTTCTATTGTTATTATAAAATACTCATTTAAATACGATAAATGGGCAATATCTCCCGATTAAAATTTTCTTTTACAGCGCTTTATAATATTTAAATTTTTATTCCAATTCGTTAATATTTTTTTAGCAAATAAGAATTGTGCAAAAATATCTGTGCGCATACGATGGGTGTGTGTTTTTTATGGAGTACCTTATTGGTTTATTATTACTAAAACTAAAATGCAAAGCATATTTTACAATATAAAATTCAATGTGTAAAATACTATAAAAATAAAATTATACGTATAACGTTAATTTTTTTTAAAAATCAAATTAAAAAATGAATTTTGATAATTAAATATTTAAGTTTCAAACAATTTGTTACCGAAATAAATGTTTTAATAGGAATATTAGAAACTCTTTTTATCAAATTTTAACAAATATTTTAATTTACTAATACAAATGAAAGTCATAACATGTTGATATCACAGTTTTGTTATATTAACAGTATTCCATTTTAATGAAAATATAAAGCAACTGATGAAGCCCTTTTATATATTAATAAAAATTGAAAAGATAAATCTAAAATAAAAGAAGAGGCTTATGATCCAGGTTCATTTGTTTAATACGACAAAACATCGTAAGTGTATGTAATATTTTTTATTTAATTTTTATTTTTGAGTGCTTCTGTCTAATTATTTTAAGGCTTTCTGTGTTAGACCTGTTGGGAGACGACTTTCATATACGATCCTTAATTATTTTAATATGTGTATTTCCAAATAAAAACGACTGACATCTCTAAATCAGTTTTAACTTTTCAGATAAATTATTTGCATAGAACAAACTTTTTAAAGTTCCAACCTTCCAAACAAAAACTAAAACTTTAGAGTGCTGCCAAATTTGAAAAGCAAAATTACATAAAATTATGAATTAGATAAATATAATACAACGAGCTACACATAATATGATGACCGTATAAAGACTATAAATTATGCTACAGCAGACCCACTGAGTTATATAGAATTATATTAGAGCTCAGTGGTTAGGCCAAAAGCTGACACAAATCGGTGATCAAACATCTGACCTGTCATCAACTTATATGTCACTAAAACTGATATATTAATCATACTCCGCTATTGTTATATTTTATATACTGTTTCGTTAAGAAATACGAAAGTTTAAAAAATCAGTTATAAAGTTGAAAATTGTTAGATTTCCGATCAAACTGTTAAAGGTGTTCAATCAACCTTCCAAACGAAAAGCCCAATCACGTGATCAAATCGACCACAAAATTTTTTGGGTCAAGAGAGCGAAGTTTGCGCAGGCGCATCGGGCTAAATCAGATCACGTGATGCTTTGTTGTGTCGATGTTTTGTGTTCATGATTCCTATTATGATATTCCTATTACAAGAGCCACTTTTTTGGAAGGATAAGGGCTTATAGTCGCTGGCTTCACTTATTATAAGGCACAGAAACAGAATATAATTCAATTATGGCTTATTTCCATGCTTCTAAGAAGACTCACTCCATGTATATTTTCTCCTTCGACCATGGTCGTTGTGGTCGTGTAAGCTGAACACGTCCTGTGTATTGTCGAACCCATGTGCTTCAATTGTTGAAATTTCCACATACAATTGTAGGTGATCACTGAAAACACGCTGATAAATAGGATCTAAAGCACACGAGGGAAAGGCGCGGAATATTAATAGTGCAATATGTCAATATGTTTATCGCACAGAAATTTTTGTAAACTTTTTGATTGATGATAACTTCCTAAATAATGGTGAGCAGTCCATAGTAAAAACATACTTATATATTATTGAAATTCGAATTTTTAAAAATACAAAAAAAGTTACATATACCTGTATGTGCACAATATATATTATTGTCTACATTAAATCGTTAATCTGCTGAATTACTTGATATGTAATCATTTAACTTTGTCATTTAATTTTTTTTTTCTTTTTGTGGGGTGCATTGTTTTATCTATAATCTCTTACAGTTTTGGAAAACCAACCACTAAATAATGATTCTACTAAAAGTGGTCCATAGCATAAAAAATAATTAAAATGCTCAACGAATTGAAATAAAGAAAGTATTCCAGTGTGAGAATAAAGCAGTAAACAAACTAATTAAAACACGCATTTATTGTGTGGTAAGTAATAATACTATTCAGTATTTTCCTCCCAATTTCCTTTTTCTTGATTGAAATCAACTTAATAATCAGCTGTAAGCACTGCCCTCATTATAATAAAATTTTAGGAGCATTTGCAGTCATCTCCGTGTATCCATACGATGAGTCATTCGTACATTGACATGATACGACATACATACCATTTCTTTTAACAGGGATGGATGGTCGAAGACAGAAGGTAAATATATACTAATTTTTTGTTTTCTATTTTTAAAATTGTCTTTGAACACTAATGTAAACAACACGTGTATGTATGTGAATGTATTTCTGCATGTAATATTTAGAATACTTTTAACTTTGCATAAATTATTTTACTGAGTATCAGCTGCATTTTAATATTGTCTACATCAAATCGTTAATCTGCTTGAATTACTTAATATGTAATCATTTAACTAAAGATTCTGAAGAATCGGTTGATATGGACATTTGAGTGATAAATTTCTAAAATTGTACCAAAGTTTTGCTTTGAGAAAATTATGAAGTTACATTCAGCTGTGGTTTTGGAAGTAATAAACCAGCAGTAAGTAATCAATCGGATAATCTTAGCATTCATTTGTGTAACTAATTGAGTAGTGTAACGAATTGTGATTAGTGTAACTAATCATTAAAAAAAAAAATAAGTCCCTTAAAGTTATTGATAAAGTTGTACATTTTTTTATTTGATAATCATAATGAATAGTTTGATCTACTTATTAGCTGACTTAAAGAACAATTGTTCGTCAGTTTACTTTTTCGAAAAAAAAAAAAAAAAATAGTACAATTTTATTCTGATTGTAAGAGAAAATTTGACTTATACAAGTTTCTAAAAACCCATTTAAATGTTGAATTTTACAGTATTTATTTAAATTCCAAATTATTTTGCAGTATCATTTCAGTGAACATGTCGAATCTATGATTTTGTCAGAATCTGATATTTTTCTTTACTACTGACGTTGAAATATTGTTTATTTACTTTTTTTGGTAATTTTCTGTTAGCTGGGTGCATGCTGCCGAACTGATTTCATATTATATACCCACATAGCTTTATGATACATGTATACACATATATCACTGGTGACCAGATAACAGAAAAGTATTTTTTTTTCACTACTGCTCTAAATTGAAATATTGCTATTTTGTTGTGCAATATAGGAATGTAATAGTTTTATTAATGAGTTGATCAGAGGCATTTTATAGTATTTCACCATCCGAGACAAGAATTGAGAATGTTGTCCCTTTTCTTTTGTTGTATTTGCTGTATAATTTAATTCTCTTTTTGCAGTCATGGTAGATTAAAAATGGCCTTATGCCAAAAGATTCAGAAAGCCAGCTACTTTGACAAACCTACTATCTATACTAATATTATAAAGGAGTAAAAATTGATTGTTTGCTTGTTTGTTTGTTTGTAGGGGGTAATCTCTGGAACTACCGAACCGATTTCAAAAGTGATGGCGGCAAATAGATGGTGACAACCCCTGCTCCAACATAGGCTATATTTTATGTCGGTGTCACTAACCCCAGGGTGGGGTGCAGGAGCGAAAAACATTCTAAAATTGCGATCTTTTCTATACTGAAAGAACTAGAAATTTGAAATTTGGCATTGTATTTACTTATAAGATGTAAATGCTCTCTAAAAACAAAATAAAAAAATTCGAAATTTAAAAGGGTGAAATGAGCGAAAAGCGTTCTAAAAACATTCTAAATTACAATTTCTATGGAATCTCTGGAACTACCGAACCGATTTAAAAAATGATGGTGGCAAATTGATGGTGACAACTCCTGCTCCAACATAGGCTATATTTTATGTCGGTGTCACTAACCCCAGGGTGGGGTGCAGGAGCGAAAAACATTCTAAAATTGCGATCTTTTTTTTACTGAAAGAGCTAGAAATATGAAATTTGGCATTGTAGTTACTTATAAGATGTAAATGCTCTCTAAGAACAAAATTAAAAAAAATTCGAAATTTAAATGGGTGAAATGAGCGAAAAGCGTTCTAAAACCATTCTAAATTACAATTTCTATGGACTCTCTAGAACTGCCGAACTGATTTCAAAAGTGATGGTGGCAAATTGATGGTGACAACCCACCCCTGCTTCAACATAGGCTATATTTTATGTCGGTGTCACTAACCCCAGGGTGGGGTGCAGGAGCGAAAAACGTTCTAAAATTGTGATTTTTTTTTTATACTGAAGGAGCTAGAAATATGAAATTTGGCATTGTATTTACTTATAAAATGTAAATGCTCTCTAAAAACAAAATAAAAAAAATTGAAATTTAAAAGGGTGAAATGAGCGAAAAGCGTTCTAAAAACATTCTAAATTACAATTTCTATGGAATCTCTGGAACAACAGAACCGATTTCAAAAGTGATGGTGAAAATCCCTGCTCCAACAGCCTCTTTAATAAAAAACTATGCGTTTCTGACGACTGGGTTTTTCGCAATTGTTGCCACAGATTAATCTCGGAAAATGAAACATTTGAAGTTACTGAAAAAAAAATAGTAGCTCGAAAAGTATTTGTCAGAAAATTGTTAGTCAAACTGCGTTTGAAAGGTAAAAAATTGTATATTTCTTGATATAAATTTCAAATCTAATGATTATGCCATTTTTCAAATATTGAATTTGAAAAATTACCAAATTTCACAATGGAGTACCATAGCGAAACCTTCATGCGTAAAAAGATAATGATAAGAGCGACGTGTCCTGGCGTGTAGACTGGCTATAGCACGAGTCACAAATTATAGTAGCCTTATTATTCTGTTAAAATATAAAAGTGAATTATGAAATGTCAATATTTTGTTGGATTAAAAGTTTGTTATAATAAATTGACCAGCGTAGCTTGCTAGTAGATAATAAAAGCATTATATATGTTTAGATCTATTATCAACAGCAATTGTGTCATTGTGATGATATTGTTGCATTTCTTGTTACAACAAACTCCATCAAAAAATGTTAGCTGTTATTTACATTACATACAACCGACGTTAGTAACACACTTCTTGGATTTTTCAGAACAAAGATTTTAATTCACTTGATAGGGAATGGAAATGTAAAGTATTTTATCTAATATTTATTTTAAAGTTGTGAATAGTATAAGAAATTTTGGTACAGCTGTCGCAGACGCTCCAGGTTTTTTTTTTGACGCCAAATTGGCTATTTTGTGCCTAAGGGAATTTACCTAAGCGATTTTGGTAAGATTTCACTTCATATGGTAACCCAGTAGAGCAGATTGTGTGTGTTTTATAATAAAGCAGTTTGTGTGTGTTTATAATAAAAGTTGTGTGTGTTTTATAATAAAATTGTGTGTGTTTTATAATAAAATAAACTGTTTCATAATGAAATAAAATTAACAAGTCCTAACAGGTACCAGAAAACAGGATTTTCTCACCAAAATGGCACAAAACAAAAATCACAGTGCGTCTATGACGGCTGTTCTGAAATTTTGTCGTAAGATATATTTTCAACATATTGTTTTCTGGATTTATGGTTCAAAGTTTTGCTTGTGTAATATACTTCAAAGTAAATGCAGTTAAACAGTGTATATATTTTTTTTTATTTTCGATGCATAACTTTCAAACAGATTCTTGAATTTTCAAAACTTAAATTTTTTTTTTTATTTTTTATTTATTTTTTTTTTTTTGGGGGGGGGGGGGGGGGGGGTAAGGAAGGCTTGTTCTCATGGTATTTTTTTAGGTACTTCTCTATTATCCCATCAAACACTTTTCATAACAAAAAACGGTACTTTTCGGTTAGCCGGGCGCCAGTGATATATATACATGAATATATATATACACACACACATATACACATATCTGCGTATACATATATATATACATACACATATATATATACATATATGTATGTATAAATATACATATGTGTATATACATATGTATTTATATATGTACATATATCACTGGCGCCCGGCTAACCGAAAAGTACCCAAAAAACTAGTGCGTAAACTGCAAGATGAAACGCCAAAAATGCAGTCCCATTTACTTGATGTCAGAAGCATTGTACGTGTGTTTGTTATGTCATCAAGTAGTTTTTAATTCGACATTTGCGTGTATTTTTCATTATGTTACTGATTTATTAGTTATTTCATTAATTAAAATAACAATTGTATCCTAAAATTCTTATATTTTATTTATTTTGATATTCCAATGGCAACATTCTCCCGTTTATTTTGTGTTACAGTTTGGCGATGTTTTTTTGTTATGAAAAGTGATCGACGGGATAATAGAGAAGTACCTTTTTTTATGTTAGCTGGGTAATAAATCACCAAATATATTGTTCTCATCTCCATAATTCATTTCAAATATAAAATTTTCATTTAAAATTCATTCATTTAAAATTCATACACCTGTTGCTCATTTCATTTAAAATACAAAAAATGAAAATAAATAATACCATAAACTAAAGCATTTTATTTCAACATCAAAGCATTGTTTCTAATTAACACGTGTCAAAAATCAAAACTGCTATTGGTGAGATTTGTGTCTGTCTGTCTAACTTGTATTGGTTTATTTTCCTGTATTCATTTTCTAACTTTTTTAAAAATTGGTCAATCCCCATGAAGTTTGTTAAGATACACAGTATTATTTTACATATTTAAAGTAGTCATCTTATCAGATGCAGTTTTTTCGAGAGGGAGGGACATAATAAATGAATTGAATTTGTTACACTATTGTCTTTAAAAAAAAATGTGGGTACTTACATATTATCCGGGCCAGTTTTAAGCCAACTGCGCCAAGCATGGAACCAATATTACTAATTATAGTAACCCTTATATTTTTTTCTTGCTACATGGTACATGCCTGGAAATAATCTATAGTCTATTCTTTCTTATTTACTATGCTATTTACCATTTATTAATTTTACTAAAATGATGTAATTTACTATTTTTAACAATGTTATAAATTTAATAAACATATATTACATTTTATTTATTTTATTTTAATTACCATTTTTAACAATGTTATTTGATAATGTTAAATGACTGCGTTTGAAAACATAATTGGCAACGATAAACAAGATTGGTACTTGGCAACCATTTTTGGCGATCAATCTCCTGGCACGGATAATACGTAAGTACCAAAATGTGTTTCAATGATTTTTCTTTTGAAAATAGTCATCCTTTCTCACATACTTTTCTTACGTCCTTTTTATAGGGTGCATTGGTGGGTACTTATGTATTATCTGTGACAGGAGATGGATTGCCAAAAATGATTGCCAAGTACCAATCTTGTTTATCGTTGCCAATCATGTTTTCAAACACAGTAATTTAACATTATCAAATAACATTGTTAAAAATGGTAATTAATATGAAATAAATAAAATGTAATATATGTTTATTAAATTTATAACATTGTTAAAAATAGTAAATAACATTATTTTAGTAAAATTAATAAGTGGTAGTAAATAAGAAAGAATAATAAATAATATAAGAAATGGTAAATAATATAGCATATTTTAGAAAGTTCATTTTGTTAATCATGTTTAATTTTGTTAATATGAAAATTGGTACACTGGCGTGATTTCATTGTAATCCCACATTTTTGTAAATAAGTAAAAGCTTCTGTTTCCGTTCGTGGTAAATCCTTTATACACATAATTCCAAATACAAGATTTAAAATAATCTATGAATAAAAATAAGTTCAAAAGCACATCAAGTAAATAAACAAAAAGATTATGAAACAGTATAGAAAATAACATTAAAACATAATTACGAGTCAACAGTTACCGTGCCCAGTGATAGAAATTGGAAAATGAAAGGTAGGCGTCAAATGACACCTACTGTAAATATTTTAGGCGTCAAATAAAAATTTCTAGTTGCAATTTCTAAAATTCACAAAACTAAATCCCTTTTCAAATTCAGAAGTGCAAAATAGCAGATTCAATATAAAGTTTAGAAGTTTGCATAAATTAATATATTCATTTGGATTCGTACACTCTGCTAAAAATCACTGTCAAACTGTCTCACATTATAGTTTGTTTGGTGCGAGACCAAATTTTCAAAAGGGGTGGTTGGCTAAGTTAAACAAAAAATAAGAGTTTAAAAAACTAGGCGTAAAATTTGACGCCCGGGAATAATTTTGTAGTCGTCAAATGCTATAATGTAGTTGCATTTGACGACTAACGACTGCTAATTTCGAACACTGACCGTGCCAACCATTTCATCCATTTGTTTCCATTGATCGTTACCGTTTTACGTAATTTTGATGAAATGTGTATAAAAATGTTTTCTTACTCCTAATAGTATCTTTTTTATATCTATCTTATTAAATTTGTCAAATAGAATATTTATATTTTACTGATAAATGCAATATCTAAAATAAACTAACTATTTGTTAATTTTACTATGTATAGAAATGACCCCTATTTAAACAAGAACGAAAAATCATGCGTCAAGCATAGATTATGTAGCACTTTCCAACGCTTCTAAAATAATTTTACAAATCATTACCGTTTAATAAGCTGAAAGATGACATCTAAGTAAACAATTTGGAAAACGCATAACATATTTAAAAACGTAATTTCAGAAATTTTCAATATATACAATATTCAGAAAAATATCTGAATACTTTTATGTAGCCCTGTATATGATCTATAGATTTGTATATATACATAGGATGCTAAATTTTAGTTTAGTTAGAAAACGCGTAGCACCGTTTAAATTCTCCTTCTGGAGTTTCTGTCAATAAACGGAAATGTATTCGCGAACTTTTGTGCTGCCCTGTATAGGATCTACAGAATTTATACACACCACGTAATAGACAAAAAGCTAGTTAAGATTAAAATCGCGTTTAGTAACTTAAAACGCACTTCCAGGAATTATTGTTAACAGACAGTAGAGAATTCTTTTGTGTGTCCCTGTAAATGAACGATGACTGCTATACACACACTATTCTGTAGTAAGCCTCTTGTAATGCACCTTAGTAATATATATAATAGTGTTGACTCTAGGAAAAAAGGGCCGCCGGGCAGAATTTTTTCAAAAAGGAACACTATTCTAAAAAAAGGGCACATTTTTTCAAAAAGGGAACACTATTCTAAAAAGAGGACACGTTTTTCCAAAAAGGACACACTTGTTACCTTGTTCACAAAAAATATTTTGAACTGGTTTGTTTAGAGTCACCTAATAGAATTTGCGATATTTTCTCGCGATCAATTGAATTTCGCGACCCCCCCCCCTCCTCCCTCTATCAATTGACGAATTTCAAGATTTTTTTTTTTCGGCAATTTATCGACGAATTTCGCATTTTTTTGCAACTGACTGAAGAATTTCGCTATTTTTTCTCATGATTGAATGCTGAATTTAACGTTTTTTTCCCTCTACCAATTGACGAATTTCACAATACTGTCGAACCCCGTTAAAATGCGAACAAAAGACCGACCAAAATTTGCGTATTAATCGAAGTTCGCAAATTTTTGTCCAGTGGTCCATCTAATAAGAACCTATACATATAAAACATATCTTTATGACAATTTTTAGCGTTTTAAGTCATAAAATGATATTTTCTTTGTTTTTATCATTATATAACTGATTATCTAAATTGGTTTATAATGGCTATTCTAAGCTTTAAAAATATCAAAGAGCCAATAATTATTGTCCTACATAATTATTGGTTCTACATTTAAAAAAATTCAGTAAAGCTTGGAGAAGTTTTTTTTTGGGGGGGAGGGGGGCTAAAAAGTCATTGCTTAAGACAAAAGCTTTTTATCAGCAAAAAGACACAGCCAATAAAATCTAGGAAAAGTGAACTTGTGTATGTGTCATGAAATATATCACAATATATATCCATTGATATCACCGAACCCTGCAATCTCGTACCTAAAATTGTTTTTAATTTGTAAATTCCTTATTTTAATTTTTATATATTTTTCATATAAATTATAAAACGTCGCAATCAAATTTAATTAATTTCATTTTTGTGGAATGTAAAAGATGCGACATTTAGTTTGAAATTGATTTTGTCATAAGAAGTATAAAGCAATGTTATTTTCATAGTTCACGAATACTCACAATCCCCATGGCAGAATGTACGTGACGCTGCGACGGGCGTCGTAGACTTTTTAGGGCACCTGCTTCCTAAAAACATACAGCGATGGCGCGTAAGTTATGCGAAAAAACGGCACACTTCGTCGAAGGATCGTGAAAAAAATGGCGAATTCACGGTGAAACGACGAAGAATCGCAGAAAACTGCGAAATTCATTTAAAGATCACGAAAAAATATTAATTTCGTTGACAGATTCAGAAAAAAACGCCAATTTAGTCAAAAGGCCGTGAAAAAACGTGAATTTCGTCAAAAGGCTGTCAAAAAAACATGAGTTTCGTTGAAGGATCGCGGAAAAATGCGAATTTTGCCGAAGGGCTACGGAGAAAACGCCAACTTCGTCAGAGGATCGTGGAAAAAACTTAATTTCGTCGAAGGATCACGAATAACGGTCAATTACGTCGTTGGATCGTGAAAAAAAACAGAATTCTGCCGACAGATCGCGAAAAAACGGCAAATTTTGTCAAAGGATCACCAAAAGACGGTAAATTTCTTCAAACGATATCTAAAAAAGGGAAAATTTCGTCGAAGGATCTCGAAAAAACTGTAAATTTCGTCAAAAATCACGAAAAAACAGCAAATTTCGTCGAAGGATCGCGGAAAAAAACGCGAATTTTGTCAAAAGGCAAAAGAAAAAACGCGAAATTCATCAAAGGATCTGGGAAAAATGGCTAATTTCATTGACAGATTGCGATAAAAACGCAAATTTTGTCAAAGGACTGCAGAAAAACTTGATTTTCGTCAAAAGACTTTAAAAAAACATGAGTTTCGTTAAAGGATCGTGGAAAAAATGCAAATTTCATCAAAGGGCCACAGAGAAAATGGAAATTTCGTCAAATGGCCGCAGAAAAAATGACAATTTCATCAAAGAATCGTGGAAAAAAATGCTAATTTCGTCAAAGGATCACAGAAAAAGTACGAATTTCGTCGAAGGGCCACGGGGAAAAAAAAAAAAAAAAAATAAAACGTGAATTTTGCCAAAGGATCGCGGGGGAAAAAAGAAACGCTAATTTCGTCAAAGGTTCATGAAAAAAACGTGAATTTTGTGAAATAATCCCGGAAAAGATGCAGCATTCCTTTAAAAAACAGCAGACACACAAAGTTCTATGCTTATTAATATAGACATAGTTTTTAATCTGAAACAATATACTGAACTAACTTTTGAAAAATCGGGTTAATCCTAACCCAATTTGCAAGCATCTACACCCAGCCTGAAATTGACTCAAATCAAAAGCAGAGTTAATCCGACCTGCAACAAGAATAATTATTGCCGAGAGGGAATTTTTTCCCCTCCCTCCTCTACTGTAACCTTTCAGAATATTTGCTGTGAATTTCAGAATTTTTTTCTTTACTCAGAAAGTCTGATAAATGCTAATGCCTTAATTAATTAGAACTACAACTACAACAGCAGCAAGAATAGATTTATATGATATATTGCGTATTGCAGACTATTTTTGAAAACATTATTAGCGTTGCAGACACTTGAAAATTGTTCTCTCACTGGGCTCACAATTATCAAAAATATAGACTTGTGTTCTGTTATATTACTAATATTCTCAATGACATTTCATATCAAAAGAAAATATTTTATAAAGAAAAAAAAAGAAATACAGCAAATGTCTCAGTGATCAATATTTTTAACGACAAAGAAAGCTACATGAAAGCATCTAAAATATACAGCACATTAAAATACACAGTAATCATGTTGGTGATAAAAATATAAATTAGAGAAACTGCTATGAATCAATTTTTAATCAATTTTTAATCATCCAGTTAACCTTATTGATCAAAGCATCTGGTCTGATATTTTAATCAGATTAAAATATCATACCAGATGCTTTGATCAATAAGGTTAACTGGATGAATTATGCCCTCCAGATTCGACCGGGATAGCTCAGTGGTAGAGCGTGGCGGCTTCAGCCAAGCGATCCCAGGCTCGAATCCTGGCCCGGACATTTATCGTCCAGTTGGAAATTTACAACTTGTACAATTTTTCATAGTTTACAACTGCTTGGAACTAACATTAAAATATTTTTTTAAATTACACTCTGATCTTAAAATTATGTTTTTCCGTAATGCTTTTCTATAGGGCCGCGATATCCACGTTAACACATCTTGCCGGGATGGCTTCCTTATGAGGCTACTTCACTCACGTATTCAATATTTAAATTTTTTTTCTTTCTTTTGTTTGTATTGGCTAGCTGAGATGGATATCTTGGTTGTTTTTTAATTTCGTTTACAGGTCTTTTAACTACCGGCTTCGAAAGTGAAAGTATCCTCATAAAAATAAAACCCAGCAAACAAATTTGAAAAAATAAAAAACGACCTTTGTAGAGCTGTCCAATGCAAAATAATGATTTAAGAATATGGAAATGCAAATGAGATATTAACAAGAACGAAAAACCATGCGTCAAGCATAGATTATATAGCACTTTCCAACGCTTCCAAAATAATTTTACAAATCATACCGTTTAATAAGCTAAAAGCTAACATCTAAGTAAACAATTTAGAAAACGCATAACATATTTAAAAACATAATTTCAGGAATTTCCAACATATACAATATTCGGAAAAGTATCCGAATACTTTTATTCAGCCCTGTATAGGATCTATAGATTTGTATATATACTACATAGGATGATAATTTTAGTTCAGTTAGGAAACGCGTAGCACAGTTTAAAATTCTCCGTCTGGAGTTTGTCAATAAACAGAAATGTGTTCGCGAACTTTTGTGCTGCCCTGTATAGGATCTACAGAATTTATACACACCACGTAATAGACAAAAAGCAAGTTAAAATTAAAATCGCGTTCAATAACTTAAAACGCACTTCCAGGAATTATTGTTAACATACAGTAGAGAATTCTTTTGCGTGTCCCTGTAAATGAACGATGACTGCTATACACACAATATTCCGTAGTAAGTCTCTTGTAACCTTAGTGATCTATATAAATTTCAATGCATTTAAAATAGTGAAACATTATTTAAATAAACCGCAGACGATTTTTCTCCATAGACGTAATGTAACGGAATTATTTTTACTGTCCCTGTAAAGTAACTATAAGTGCTATGCACACCCTGTTCCATATTAAGCTTCTTCTAATGCACCTCAGTAATATATATAAATTACAATGCGTTTAAAATAGTGAAACATTATTTAAATAAACCGCAAATGATTTTTCCCCACAGACCGCAATGTAACGGAATTCTTTTGAGTGTCCCTGTAAAAAAACTATAAGTGCTACACACTTCCGTTGAAATAGGGAACATGCTATAGATAACGACAATAACATATAAAAATTGCAGAGCAATCCGAGCATATTTACGGGAGTTAGAGCACGGACAGACGGCCAGACAAACCGAAGTCATAAGCACTTTTCAACTAGGTTGGAAAGTGCTAAAAATATATATATAGGAATAACGAGTAGGTGTGTTTGAGTGAGTGAAGAAGCCCCTAAAAAAGCCGTGATGATTCAAAACGCTACTAATTTTTTTCCTAAGAGAAACGATTCAAATTATATTTTTTTACATATAGAAAGGACTCAATGAATGTATCAACAAGTTTGCGTTGTTCAAGTACAGAAAAAATATATATTGAGTTGCGAGCAAGTGAAAAAGAATCATACAAACCTCCCCCCCCTCCCCCCTTAACGATAGAAAAAAAAATCCCCTATGCAAATTGACCAATTTCTTTCAAATTTTTAGCAAGTTGAAATAATAGTTGATTAGGCTGTCTAACAAATTTTTATTAAAATATAACTAGGGGGCCTACCCCCTGCGAGCTACGCTCGCCAATCCCCGCTCAGACTTCAAGGCCTCTAAAAGCATGGCAGCGTGCTTCGTTTTAAAAATATTGGTAAATCTGTAATTGGGTTGCCATGCTTTTAACGTTTTAATGGGGCATTTTTTTTATTATCATGGCCTTATACACAGCTGTTGCGACAACTGGCGACAGTTTTAGGGATTGATAAGTAAAATCAATTACACCTTGAAAACCAGTTTGTATAAAATGGTTAGGTTTAAATTGTGGCTACCTTTCGGACTTTTATAACAACGATCTGTATTCTATTCTTCCTTTGCGTTTAAGGATGAGAAAAATTCCATCTGCTTGTGAATAACATTAAGAACCACGGTATTGAAAAGTACTATGTTATAGACATTTTCAGTAACAGGTTTTAATTTTCTCTCTATTTTAGTGCACCATCATGCATATTTTCATGTTATTTTAAATATGTAAATTATTTATTTTAATTAATATGTATATACGAATTTTCTAATAATTATTTATCATACAAAATTAATTAAATATTTTGTGCATGCATGCCTGCATTTATTCGGCATCAATTGATGAGATATTTTTTGCTATCCGCGATAATTTTACACCATATTATGTCACTTGAATATTGTCCATAAGAAAATCGGGTACTTTTCCAGTATAGGATCCTTTGCTTTTAGGTTTGTCGTAATTCGAGTTTCAAAAAGGGATAGATTCGTTAATATACATATATTTGTTGCCAAAAGTTATGAAAGCAAACCCAATGAAAGGTTGGTTCTTTTCTATTATAGGAGTCTTGACGCTTTTTTAAAAAGCTTGGCGCAATTCGGGCATCAGAAAGTGAGATTTGGTGCCAAATGACATAAACAGCCATGGAAACAAATTCGGCGATTTTTTTTGTTTATATGCGTATTTTAATTATACATATATTATTATTGTTTTTTCTATACAAATTACTTCTGATTATATATAAAATAGGATAAATGACATTTTACGCTAAACAAATTGTATAAATATTGAAAAATGCTTCTGTATACGAAATGACAAAGTGAATAGGTTGACAGAAATTATGTTGCCAAATTTCCTTTTCCGCCAAGGCTATTTTCTCTGTTTCGTCAAGGCCCCATATACTGGAAAAGCACCGAACTTTTATGCTTGTTTATACATGTATTTATATGTATATATACAATTTATTTATAATTGTCTTTCAATTTACCTCTTTTTGTACATAAAAATAGATAAATGGCTTCTTTATATTAAACAAATTGTATAAACATAAATGACGTATTTACATAAATGACGTCATTTGGACGAATTTATTCAAAATATTTTCAGTTTATAAATTAAATTAAATACTGACAGACGATTGAATCCTGACGATAGAAATGTGATTTTTTTTTTCAAATTTTCCGAAAAAACATAATTTAATCACAATCTTGTCTTCATTATCATTTGAAATAAAAGATAAATTCAATTTCAATTTGAAAATGACTAATAAAAAGAAATCAATAATCCCTATCGGGATCCTTTTTGATTTTTTTCCCTTTTTTGTTACAAAAAAAACTAAGTAATTAGTTGCCATCATTACAGAAATGTCATTAAAATTAGAAAAAAATTAATATCTCGAAAACTAATTCCAATTTCAAAATTCTGTTACCAGTTTTGACATCCGCGGATTTTTATAGACAATTGGTATTAATTTCACCATCAAGCGTTTAATATTTTATTAAAAATAGCCCTGAAACATAATCAGTCGTTTAATCAGTCGTTTCATAAAATCGTTTCATAAATTCGTTTCATAAAATCGTTTCACAAATTCGTTTCATTAGGATTTTATATATATAGGGTAGATAAGTTATTTGAAAATTACAGCACCTATCAAAAATGTCCTCTATAGAGAAAAAATAGAAAGGTAATAGTGGTTTGTTTTTGTTTATTCAACTCCTTGAAATCTAAGTCGAATGTTTACACAATCAGATCATCAACTTTGGATGGATATGCTGTGCTATGCCGAAAGAAACCAATAAATCTTTTTAACGGATTGGTGATAATGTTTTTTTTCTTTTCTTTTCTTTGTGTGTGTGTGTGTGTGTTCGTAACGGATTTCATCGGAACAGTAAAGGAATTTTAACTCAGTCTCACATGGGCAGTGTTCACATTTCTTTTTAAAAGGATCAGGGCAGATTTGTTTTTTGGCAGGCGTTTTTTGTTGAATGAAAGAGCACTTTCGTTACACTTCCTATTTTATTTCTCAGTACAGCATATACATCAGTGTTGGAAACAGTGGAAGGGACGTTTGCATTTGCAGCCTGTATGTTTGGCACTTTCACGACAGTTTTTAAATTGTTTTATCTCTTTCTTCATCTAATTTTGTCATGCGATTTCCAGTGTTTTATCGCGTTTTCCCACATTAGTAAAAGGAATCCAGTTTCAAACTTTTAGTTCAATATAGCAAATTTTTTCTTCTTTTCAATAAAATTTAATCTGAATTTCCACAGTGATTTTTGATTTTTTTTTGCGATTTTTTTTAATGTCATTTTTATGATTTTTTCGCGTTTTACAGAGATTTTTTGGAAACCTTAACAGAAACCCGGTTTTAATCTATTAGCCCAGTATGATAAATTTTTAGAGTTTTGTAAATTTTAGCGTTTTTTCCCGTTTTCAATCTTTTATTCCTATATATTAAATTTTGCCTACTCAACAAATTTTATTCGAAACTCCTTCAGCTATTTTTTAATTTTGGGGGCTTTTATTTACGCGATTTTTAGGGGGGTTTTTGAGATTCGCTGCGATTTTATGACATTCGTACAAGATTTTAATCTCGCCTAATACAGCAAATTTTGTCCTCTTTGCATTAAAGTTTATTCGTATTCATATAGCGATTTACAATGCGATTTTTTTTTCGCTTTTCGTGCATTTTTTTTATATTTGTAAAAAAGAAAAAGAAAAAAAAGAAACCTGGTTTCAATTTTTTAGTATAACATTTTATTCCTCTGCGATTTTTTTGCGTGTTTATGAATTTCTTGTGCTTTTTTTCTGCAATTAGGAGTCTTTTTGCATTCTGCAGAGATATTTTAAAATAAAGGTGTAAGATATTTAACAAAATAAGGAACACGCTTTTCGATTCCTAATCATGCCTGCAAAATATATTCCTTTAATAATTAGAAAAAAAAAAAGAGTGTGAATGTGTCAAAGTTTCGCGTTGTTCGAAAAAATATATTATTCAGCAACTAACAGAAATAATGATTAAAAGAAAAAGAACAGAAGGTAAAATCCTTCCTTTTTTTTTACTATTAAAAAAAAATAATTGGTATCTTCGATGTTAATTGGCCAATTTCGTTCAAATTTTCAGCCAGCCGAAATAATAATAAATTAGGCTGTGTAAAAGATATTTACTAGAGTATGATAAGTTATAAGAAAATTATAGCCCCATAAAAAAACCCACTGGGGAAAAAAAGTTGACTACGATGTCGGTTTGTTTTTTTAACTCAGAGAACCGGACGCTGAGAGAATTAAATAAGCTTTCCATTTGATGTTTAAAAAAAAAAGCAAGCTAATTTTACATAGTTCCAACAACGATCGCTTGCACTTAAAACAAGGGCACGGCTTTGCAAAAATTATTATTTTTTTCAAAAGGTGGGGAGGGGAGCTCCCCGTCAAACGTGCATGACCATACAACTGGAGAAATTTTCGATAATAAATATATATTTTTAAAATTGTAATGAGAATTGCATTATAAATATAGAAAAAATATGGGAAAATAAGAAATACAAAATTATTATTTGGATAAAATCTAAATTTTTCTATTTTAAGTCATTCATCATTGTGTGTTTCGACTACTGTAGTGGAAAAGGGGCAACCCCGCGCCCCTTTTCCACTGCAGTTCACTGTAACGCGATTTTCACACATAATTGTGAACTATTCACTGTCACTTTTACTCATCATGACAAAGCAGAGTCAGGCCTAAAGGAACAGCATCGACTTTCAACTGTAGTGTTTCACAAGATCATTTGACTAAAAATCACTTTTCCTAGAGCGAACTGTACCCAAAACCTGAAGAGTTGAAGTAAATTTGCCGGAAAAAAATCCGAATCCGATCCAATTCCCGATTAGTTCACATCCCATGCTCGAAATTCTCGTTAACACATCGGTAAGAGTGGGACCGAGCGGAAAAATATGTACTTGCTTTCGTGCAAATGCTGATAGAAGAAAAGTAAATGGTGGATTTTGATTATAAAAAAAAAAAGCAATTGTGCGTTGTGAAACTCTCTTAAAGACCGCCGGGCACATCGGAGGGGTCAAAAAGGGACGCCGGGCGCATCGGAAGGGTTAAAAAAGGACGCCGGGCGCATCGGAAGGGTTAAAAAAGGACGCCGGGCGCATAAAAGGAATAAAAAGGGACGCCGGGCGCATAAAAGAAATAAAAAGGGACGCCGGGCGCTGCGCCCTGCTAAAACGGCTTAGAGTCAACACTATATAAACTTCAATGCGTTTAAAATAGTGGAACATTATTTAAATAAGCCGCAGACGATTTTTCTCCATAGACGTAATGTAACGGAATTATTTTGACTGTCCCTGTAAAGTAACTCTAAGTGCTATACACCTACTACTCCATATTAAGCTTCTTCTAATGCATCTTAGTGATCTATATAAATTTCAATGCGTTTACAATAGTGAAACATTTTAAAAATAAACCGCAAATGATTTTTCCCCATAGACCGCAATGTAACGGAATTCTTTTGAGTGTCCCTGTAAGAAAACTATAAGTGCTACACACTTCAGTTGAAATAGGGAACATGCCATAGATAACGACAATAACATATAAAAATTGCAGAGCAATCCGAGCATATTTACGGGAGTTAGAGCACGGACAGACGGCCAGACAAACCGAAGTCATAAGCACTTCTCAACTAGGTTGGAAAGTGCTAAAAAGTAGATTATTCCCAGGGAAGTACCATGTAGCAAGGAAAAAAAATATAAGGGTTACTATAATTTGTAATATTGGCTCCATGCCTGGCACAGTTGGCTTAAAACTGGCACGGATAATACGTAAGTACCCATTGGTTCTTTTTTAGATACTTCTTTGTTATAAGTGCACATTAGTGTTGTAGATGAAACAGCAAGGTTGAATTGAGTGAGAAAAGTAAAATTTTCAAAAGTACTTTCTGGCAACCTTTGATTATATTACATTATAAAAACATCGCCAGATCGTTATATCTTAATGAAATAACTATCAGTGTATCAAATGCACAAACAGTTTACTTTATACTTACACCATTGAATACATACATTGCGAAGCAATTTGTTTCTATACATAAATAAGCCGTAAATAATTTAATGTAACACAAATAAGCCATGTAGAATTATAAAATTTTTCATTGGTCACCATTTCACTTTTGTGTTTATAGTATTGGAAAGTGTTCAAAATCACACTTTCTTAAGTCTCAGCTATGCCAAGATCTGTATAAAAAAGAATTACCCTTTTCAAAAATAGTATACTGGCACAGTTCATAACTATGAACTATACCAGTTAAAAATGAGATTGTGGTTAAAACTGTGTTAGTTTTTTCGGTACTTCTGTATTATCCCGTCGACCACTTTTCATTACAAAAAACTATCGCCAAATAAACGGGAGAACGTTGCCATTGGAATATCAAAATAAATAAATAAAATATAAGAATTTAGGGACACAATTGTTATTTTAATGAATGAAATAACTCATAAAAAATCAGTAAAACAGAATGAAAAATACACGCAAATGTCAAATTAAAAACCACTGGATGACATAACAAACACCTTTATAATGCTTCTGACATCCAGTCAATGGGACTGCATTTTTAGCTCACAGAAGCCTGAGAGCTAATGTGCCCGCCCGTTCTGCATGTATGTATGTATGTACGTACGTAACGCGATAACTCGTGATAGAATTATCCGTTTTGCTTCAAATTTTGTTTACAGGTTCATTCTAATAAGGCGCTTCCCTGATTAGTTTTGGGAGTTCATTGGTTAAGTATAAAGGGGGGAAAGGGGGTTAACTCCCCCTTAATTTAGATAAATGGGTTTTTCATGCAGAAGTATCCGTTTTTCTTCAAATTTCGTATATAGGTTCAATGTGATAAGGTGCATCCATGGAGTCACTCGAGCCACAGTTTCGGTAAATTAAAAGATGCCGCATCGTTACCTATTGTATTTTTGCGTGTTAGTATCTCTATGGTTTCTCTTATTTTGGATGGATAGTATAGACTGGAGGGAAATATTATTTTACTTTCATTGTTAAATGTTTCAATATCTGCTTAATAGCCAAACCCCCTCAGACAGTATATTAAAGAATATCATTTGCAGAAAAATTGACCCAATTAATTTTGAGAATTATTCAGGTGTATATAAAATACCTTTTATTAAAGAAGACGGATCCAAGAATTACTTCATAGGCATGACCAGCAGGAAATTTAATGACAGAAAAAAAGAGCCTATAGCTGATATTAAGTATAATAGAAAAACGACAGCCCTGGCAAGATTATATCAAGAAGAAACCATCCAAATAAATTTCAATGAAAGTAAAATAATATTTCCCTCCAGTCTATACTATCCATCCATAATAAGAGGAAACCATAGAGATACTAACACGCAAATATACAATAGGTAACGATGCGGCATCTTTTAATTTACCGAAACTGTGGCTCGAGTGACTCCATGGTCATAGATATGAAAATAAACAACCCAGTAAAAATAAAAGATAACGTGCGTAATTTTAAAAAAAAAGTACATGAAGATAATAACTTCGAAGCCTGTGCCATTATGAAATATTCTCATTTGTTTTTGAAAATGACTCGGAGTGTCGAAACATGTAAAACAACCTAATAAAAGTTATTTTTATTTTTATTATGTTGTTAATTTGCACCTTTTAGCATTTAAAAGAACTGTATTATTACAAGGTGTTATAATTTATTATATTATAATGAATTCTTATTTTGCATTATTTATTTCTTCCTTTTAATTTATTGTATATTTTAAAATTTGCATATGTTTTTTAGATTTCTGTTGAAAATGCAAAATGAAAGATTAGACTTAAATAGATGTCCAATTGTATGGACTCGTTAAATTTCAATCAACATTGATGTCTTTGAGTGCTTACTCTAAATGATGTAAGTATTCTCTCTGAACTGGAGACTATTTGCTATGAATTTAGTTGATTCTTTTCCATTCATTATGTTAATCTAACTGCAAACTCTGTTTTATAATCATAATTTTTATTTATTTATTTTCATTTTCATGTTCCATAGTTCATGTGTGGCAATTTTCTTTTTACTCAAGATGAAATTTGCAAATTGTATATGCCTATATTTCATTTGTATTAATTTTTGTGAAATTTTTATCATTTCCTTCCAGAAAATAAATTCTCTTTATTGGAAATTGTCTTCAGTTTTCTTTTTACTCTTGTTTTTATAAGATAATCTGTCTTAATATTGCAATATTTGAAGTTATTATAAAATTTTTTTTAACATATTTTAATTACAAATTATACCAAATGAAATCTAAAATCTGGAATTATTCTTTTAGAAATTCAGAATTATGGAACTTTCTAGATTTTGGCTTATAAGTTTTAATTAAACTAAACAAATTAAGGAAAGTTATAAACTTAATTTATTGAATACACTTTAAAAAATAAACTTTTTTTTTTTCTGCCAACATAGTTGAAAAATGTTTATGAATTCCTGGGTCTTGGGAAGTCTGGGCTTTAAATCTCATAAATAGAGTCGGATTGGTTTATATAATTGATATGTGTTATTGAGGTTTCTTATCGCATGCTTAGTATTGAAAATGAAGTGTATTCATAGTTCTTTACATTTTAGCCTATAGGAAAAATCTTTTGCAGTGTATTTTAATGATGTTACACTTTTTCAAATATATTGAAGTTGATATATATCACTTGGGTACAGAACAACATGCTTACTGTTTAATATGATTTGGTGTGCATAACATTTAAAGTTCATATACAAAGACACTCTGAAGTGTTCAGTTATTACTGTCTATGAGCAATATTTGATGGAAGTGTGTGTTCAGTTGTGGTGTGCATTTTTAAATAGAACCATTTTTTACATATTACTTGGTGTATAAATTATATAGATCATATACAAGGCTGTACAAAATAATAAGAAAACATATCCATTTTTTGTTGGAAAAATAAATAAAACAAATAAAATAAAACAAATCCATTTTTTGTTGTTTTCTGTTAAGCGTCTCCTAACTGAACAAAATTTTAACATAATACGTTCTATATATACAAATATTTAGATCCTATACAGGCATTCACAACAAGAATTTGAATTATTTTCCGATGGTAATTGCCGAAATTCAGTTTTCAGATGTTTTATTAATTTTCTAAATTGTTTTCTCTGATATCACATTTTACCTTATAAAACGGGGAAGTTTCGTTAGTATCAAGTATTGATTGCTGTCCTATTTTATTGATTTTTTTTTAACTTTACAAAAACAACACCTCTTCCTTTAGTCACAAAGTTACTTTATTTGCTGTATTGATATTTATCTTTATTTGCTGTATTGAATGCTTGCACAATATTGTCCAATGAAATTCTTCCTGTTCACTCTCAATGTCCGAGGAAATTCCTGATTTAAGAACTATATTATTAAAAGTTCTGACACTTCTTAGTTTTAGCAATTCTAAGGAGGAATTGCCAAGTAACAGAGATATATCGCCAAGTTAGGTTATAAAATCTTGTCAAATGGTTTCCAGTCCCAAAGAAACAGCATGTGTTTATGCTATCATCTTATTGCTCTCCCATTGATATTCCAGAACATTTTTCGGTACTTCTCTATTATCCCGTCGACCACTTTTCATAACAAAAAACTATCGCCAAACTGTACGATGAAATGCCAAAAATGCAGTCCTGATTTAAGGAAGATCTCAGAAGCATTCTACGTGTTTGTTAGGTCATCCAGTGGTTTTAATTCAACGTTTGCCTGTATTTTTCATTATGTTTTACTGATTTATGAGTTATTTCATTCATTAAAATAACAATTGTGTCCTTAAATTCTTATATTTTATTTATTTATTTTGATAGTCCAATGGCAACGTTCTCCCATTTATTGGGCGTTACAGTTTGGCGATAGTTTTTTGTTATGAAAAACGGGATAATAGAGAAATACCCATTTTTCATATGCATATATGTATTTTTTAATTGAATGATGTATTGTTTTTTCTTTAATCACCTGCATTTACTTTTATAACTTTAGAAACAATCTTTGATGTACCGAGTACTCAGATGGATGCAATCTGATTTCTTCAAAAGCGAAGGATTTTACACGACAAACAACTATATATGAAAATGGCCATAATATGAAACTACATTACTAAGATGAAGCTATATGAAAATGCAGCGTAAAAAGTTGTAAAAAAAAAAAAAAGGGGTGTCTCAGTGTTGGAAATTTGTTTAGTGGTTCGAGAATACCCTTCATACCTGCTTTAAGATTTATGAACTGTTGGGCAGTTTGTAAAAAGGTATAAGAAACAAATATATATTATATGTGTGTTAAAAAATTAAAATTTTTGTATTCTTGTGAAAGCATTGTAAAAAATTGTTGTGAAATATTAAGTATGAATTTGTTATGAAACATTGTAATATAAATCTTATTAACATAAAATATCAAATTTTTTAATGCTATGGTACTTATTTTTATGATGTGAATATATGAAATTTTGTCCTTCCTCCAACATATTGTTTTTTCAAATTTATGTGTTTAAAAAGTTCAATGTTTTGCTCTTTGACTTAAAAGACAATTAAACAGTCATACTTTTTTTTTTTTTTTTTTTTCAATGCATAACTTTCAAACAGATTCTTCAGTTTTTAAAACTTTTTAAAAATCTTTTTTTTTTTTTGTAAAAGGCTTGCTTATCATAGTATTTTTATGTTATGTAGGCGCAGGTGATTAAATCCTCAAATATAGGGTTCCCATCGTCATCATCTGTGTTGTGTTGCATTCATTTAATTTCATTTCAAATATAAACCTTTCATTCATTTAAATTAAAATACATAACTTTCATTTAAGGTGGCCTGCTTAACAAACGTTAAACTTTCTACACATTTTCTGACTGAATTTTAAAACACAAAGGCAAATTGACAAGCCTGACTATCGAAACGATTTGGAATCAAAATAATTTTTCATTTTTTGATAAATAAATTACTTATCTTAATATTAAAATTACTTATTACAGTTATAAGTGATTTTTGTCATGTGACGACTCGTTTCCCCCCATTTTTGGCACTGTAGAATCGGGAATTTGGTTCAAAACACCTTGATAGTATTTACTGAAAGATCTTCTGTTTTTATCAAAATATGGAAAACTCATTTCGATCACAAAGTTTCTGAATAAGATCGTCTGTCAATTTCATACGTTTCCAAACAAAAATGAATTCATAAATTTGCGTCAGAAAGTACTTCCTTTGGATTTGGGAGCTGCCTTAAAATACACACATTTAAAATGCACACACTTCACTCATTTTATTTTAAATACAAAAAATAAATAATACCATAAACTATTTCAGCATCAAAGCATTGTTTTAATTAACACACATAAAAAATAAAAGCTGCTATTGGTGAGATTTGTGTTTGTCTGGCTAACTTGTATTGGTCTGTTTTTCTGTATTCATTTCTTAAGTTTTGTAAGAATTGGCCAATCACCATGAAATTTTTAAGATACACAGTATTATAGTCATCAAAGTATATGATTGATCGATATGATGACCGCACATTTTTATCACAGTATTATAGTCATCAGATGTTTTTTTTTTCTTTTTTGAGAGGGGCATAATAAATGTATTGAATTTGTTATACTTACTGTCTTTATAAAAAAGCTTGAATGGCTATGAAATTCAAATATGTTTCTTATAGACTACAATCATTTTTTTTTTTTTTTTTGGTAAATATTGTAAAATTCTAAAAATAACCCCACACCCAAATATAAGCCCCTGCCCCTCCCCAATTTTCAACAAATTTCACTTTAAAAAAAAATTCCTTTTGTAAACTCCTCTTACCAAATATCTTTGGTTAGAATGTATTTTCACCCACTCCTTGACAATGAAATTTCTGACAGTGTTGATAAGTGTGTGAAGGTTAATTTCTTTGTTTTTATGCTCTCTAGTGTTCTTGTTTTGTTATGTCATGTATGCTTATTGAAATTCATACACCAAAACCAATTACAACGTTGTAACACACAAATATAAAAATTGAGACAAAAACCCACATATGTCCATTTTAAGGATGCATCGATCCCCTTCCTCAGTGCGAAAAAAAAAAAACAAAAGGATAAAAATGGATTCAAAGAACCCCTCGGTTATAGCCCCGAGTACTGGCTTGTACTAGCCAGTACTCGGGTCTATAACCGAGGGGTTCTTTGAATCCATTTTTATTCTTTCTTTTTTTTTTTTTTTTTTTTTTTTTCCCTCGCACTGAGGAAGGGGATCGATGCATCCTTGAAACGGCCGTATGTGGGTTTTTGTCTCAATTTTTATATTTGTGCGTTACAGCATTGTAATTGGTTTTGATGTATGAATTAAAATTCGTACAAAGTATTCGATTTATACATAGTACATGGAAGCGTGAATTCATGCCGGCTTTCCAGTAAACATGTGATTCATTCACACTGTAGCTCTGTGATTGCCAAATCACCATTAGTCACTCTGTTCATGGCAGTCTCTTGGAAGCTTTGATGTTCTAATGGCATTTTGCTTTCAGGAATGGCAATACGTGATATGTAAATTCACAGAACGTACTTGTTTAAATGATAGAATAAATGGACTTTGACAGTATTTTCTGAAAAATCTTCTTTCTGGAAAAGGACTTTCAATCACAAAGTTTCCGAATAAGAACACCTGCCATTTATACTTACTTATCACTTACATGAACTGTGCCAGTTCATGCTTAAGAAAGTAAGTATAAGCTTTTTTTTTTTTTTTTTTTTTTTTCATTTTATGAAAGGATTTTGAATTTCGAAAAGATATGTCAGTACAATAACATTACCACCCAAAAACATAAAATAAATAAATAAAAAGGTTAAAAATTTATCATTTTTATGCAAATATGTTCATGGAGCAGTAAAATTAGTCTGTAATTTAGATTTAAACACAATCAAAGAGCACTGTCTAATTTTCTTGGTTGTGGAAGGTTTAAAACATGGCATTTAACCACTGCAAAGTATAAAAAACATTTAAATAGTATCATCAATAATTTGTTATGCATTTTAATAATGAATTCTTATTTTGCATTATTTATTTCTTCCTTTTACACATTTTTAAAACTTGCATAAGTTTTTTAGTTTTCTGTTGAAACTGTTTGTACCAATTGTACTGAAGTGAAATTTTGAAGAATTGACCAACACAGCCCTCTGTCGATGTGTTTAAGTGTTAATCTAAATGATGTAAGTATTCTTTCGAAATCTGATATTGAGACTATTTCTTATGAATTGAATTGATTCTTACTTATTGATCTTACTTATGTTACTGCACACCCTGTAATAATCTATACTTTGTAATAATTATATTTTTATTTGTATAAATATACAGTATTTGTTTAATTTTATGTTCATAAGTTTTCATCTGTATTATTTATTTTAGTGAAACGTTCATTATTTCCCTCCTGAAAATAATTTATTTTGAGAAATGTCCTTCAATTTTTTTACTCGTTATTTTTAAAAGATAATCTGTTTTAATATTGCACTATTTGAAGTTGCTTATTTGAATAATTTTTAATCACAATTATGATAAAAAGCCATGGAATCATCAAGATTTTTAGAATTCAGAATTAGGGAATTTTCCAGATGATGCCTCATAAGTTTTAACTAAACTAAACAAATTAAAGCTTCTTAACTTACCGAATTCACTTAAATTGTAAATTCTATTTTTATCTATTACTAGCATGCTACGCCCGCTGCGCTGGGCCATTTTTATAAATGCACCTTAAATCATACGAAATGGCTTTTTATTTTAAAGGAATATGGATCTTCACCTACGGATGCTACCCTAGTCAAAATTTTCATACGAATTATATCAGTGGATCTGAGCATGTATTTTAAAGCAATAGGGACATTCACCTGGTTTTTCCTTCAATATTGCTGTAAACGATGCGAACGACATTGCGTTATATTATATCATACATTGGACAAAATTTGGGCTAATAAGAAGCAACTCATTTAGTTGATCATTTGTAGTAGAGTTTGGTAGGGAAATGAGGCCATTATAACCATAAGACCATTATGGCAACAGGAACTAAAATGTTCTCTAGTCAACATACTACTAAAAAAAGAGCATTACAATGATTGCATAGATTGACCATTGAACTTAAATAATTTCAGGTGATTCATTTTCATCTGTAAGTTCTTAACTCAGTTCCTCTTTCTTGTCCCTATGTGAGTTTCTGGTAACGTAAGTACAATCTCACTCTATGTTATGTTATATTGCGTAATATACGTCCTCTTCAGGCAAGTCTGCGACGTTTTTTCCTTTTTCGATTCCAGCAGAGTAAATACAGCCAAAAACGTAATAAATTGTTTGCACATAAAGAACAGTGTTTAACTTTCCTATTTAAAAAAACTAGTGAAACATAAAAAAGTGCTTTTTTAAAGCTGAATAGTTTGAAAAAAATTAAAATGACGCCATTTTCACTGTCTTTCCATTTTTCAGACCAGTTGCATTCGTGTAACCGTTAACCTGATGATTAAATCCGGTAGAAGAATAAACCTCTAGTTTGCATCCAATAGAATCGTCCTAATCTTCCATAATCTTGTCGATATCCAAGTTTGACATCAAACATTAGAAGTGCTTGAAACGATATGGTTACTAATGTACCAGAGTTACTTACAAAACGAAGTTACTGACACGCCAAACTATGTTCCAGTAAATAATGTCAAATTACTGTTAATTCAATTATCGATCTTTCATTAGCAAAATTCCATACCTTATACAAAACTGACAATGATAATGTTAGTTATGCAAAATGTTTAGTAATAATCTTTTTGCTGAATACTTAAACAGAATATTTTCTTTGCATTTCACTAAAGAGCACACAAAAATAAATTCATTTGTCACTATGCTTAGTTGCTAGGGATGTGTGTAAGTCGAAAATGCTTTATAATGATCGAAAAATTATCTAATCAGAATTTTAGCTACTCGTTTTTCTTATCCAGGTTGAAATGATAAATCGACAAATATTATTTATTCCATTCGCTACCATAGACATTATAAAGTTTTTCCGTATTCATTGGAAGCATTGCTAGTTTGGTAAAACTTTGCTTCATAATGAAAAAAAACCCCATAAATTTAGCAATCGCTAATTTCAAAAGTCGTCTAATCTTCTGTAATCTGAATCGTCATCCAAAGTAACTTTGAAACATAAACGAAACTTCCAACACTATAGTAAAAATGCCAACTGGCATGTGACCGGAATACGGACGATTAGTCCAATATCTTTTAAAAACAATGACGAATCAAAAAAAGCATCGAAAATTTATTTCAGCACGCAATGTTTATTACAAAATGTTGCCTTTTGTGATAGTAATAACGCATAATTGCACATATCTCCTTAAGAATATTCTTTAGTTCCTAACTTTTGACACAGTATATATTTCTATAAGTGAAATTGGCGATATATTAAAAAAAACAAAAATAAAAGAATAGACAATATTTGCGGCTATAAAAATCATATGTTTGGTGAAAACAAACTGGCATGTTTCCATAGTAAATTTTTAAATCTCTAAAATTTAACTATTTTACAATATGTGTTTGGGTGGCAGACATTCACTAAAATTTAAATATTTGATCGCATATTTATAACAATAACTGCTATTTATATAATTTGCATTTGAATAAAAAAAATTACTCTAAAACGGATCTTCTATACCCGAAAAAACACTATTATTGTTAATAAAGCTCAAGCTGATGTCACGCTTATACATTTTTGGCTTAAAATCACATTGTTCGGTGCCAAAGGTAAAATCAAAATTGTAAATAAACAAATAACATGTAAATCATAAATTAATAGAAAGGCAAAAAAAAAAAAAAAAAAAAAATTGCCACTCATATAATATCTAATCAAATGATCAGATTTTGTTAACCTGACGCAAACGATAAATCGCCAAATATTGAATATTTTTAAGCATTACAAACATTCCTTTGGGTTTAAATTAAATGTTTTCGCTTTATAATATTATCCCTCATTAAAACAGTTTTTTTTCTTTCTCTTTTTTTGCGAGGGGGGGGGGGGGGGGGATTTTAAATAAAAATAATAAGAGAATTTTTCTTTTAGTTTTCTATGTGTTTGAATTATTTTCTGATAATCCGTTTCAGTTCTTTTGCCAACAATAACGGTCGTCCAAAAAAAAAAAAAAAAAAAGACCTATAAAGACCTATGGTAACCTTATTGTTCAAAATAACAGAACTTTCCATCATAATTCTATAACTAATCTACGTAGAACGTTGTGTTATATACTAAAACCTTCCCTGAAAAAATATCTATCGAACTTCCATCAAAATCCATTCAGCAGAAATTGAGTTATAAAGGAACGGAACGAAATTTCCATTTGTGTTTTATATATATAGTAGAAGCATAGCTTTTGAAATCAATGGTCTCCTATCTTTTCACACTTTCCAACCTAGTTGAAAAGTGTTTATGACTTCGATTTGTCTGTCGTTTGTCTGTGCTCTAACTCGCGTCAATAGACTCGAATTGCCCTGAAATTTTTGTATGTTATTGTGCATGTTTCCTATTTCAACTGAAGTGTGTAGCAGTTATAGTTTTTTTACAGGGGCAGTCAAAAGTCTTCCGTTACCAGAGTTATATAATATAGACGCACACGGAAAATTTTATGCAAAATTAAAACTTTGCAGATTTTTTTTTTTTTTAAATATTGAAAAATTATAAATTTTTCCTTATTTTATGTACAATTTTTTACTGTTTGCGCACAATTGAAAGTTTAAAGACGCAAAACGTCGTGACATCACAGATGCTTTTATTAGTATTATTTTTTTTTTTCACAGACTAGTGCTTGGTGCCAATCGATTTTCCATCGGTTGCTGCAAGGACTTTTTAGCCGGACGGTGGCAGTTAAATTGAATACTTTGATAGTGTTAGAAAACATTTTAAATTGAATTCCTTTAAAATGATTTAAAGCTAACTTTAACTATTTCAAGATGTATCAAATTATAATGAACATCAATGACTGACTGGCGGCTAGCTAAAAAAAAAAATTCTGTGGCTGAAATATTTTTAAATAGAAAAAAAAATAATAGAAAAAAAAATATCATAAATGACACAGATGAAATGATGTATTATTTTTAGGTGCATGTTTTTTTTTTTTCTCAAATTAGATTCTGTATAAAATTGTTTACTTTTGAATGGCAACTCACAACTCCAAACACAGCCAAAGCTGCCATCGGTAGCACTATCTTAGCACCCCATCAAACACAAACACATGCAACTCTCTCCAAAGTGGTACTTAGTGTGGCCTGTACATTCGTTCTATTGAATTTCAGGATTATTTTTTAATTCTTTTTTAAGTTAAAATTAATTTTAAATATATTGTGATGAGGAAAATTACAACGTAAGCACAGTCAAGTGAGTTCTGTTGATAAAAGAAGTGCAAATCAAACATGAATAATTGCAGCTTTTGTCAAACCTCAAAATAAGCATGGCGATGGAAATATTGATCCCATTTCTGAAGGCGGGAGTTTTTCCTCTGAATCGACTGAGGAAACTCTTAGATGATTCTTCTCTCTGAAATGCTTGTTTCAATGTTGTAACCAAAATAATTATTCTTTAATTAATTTTTAATATAATTGGTAATTATTTTAAACTGTTTTTAATTCATAACATCAGACTAATATAACACGTAATTTTATTAAACATTAAATTAATTTGCAGAAAGTTTTTAACCCAATATTTATGTGCGCAGAAAGTTTTAGGTTTTATACAAGTTTGTCCGATACATTGCAGTCAATGGGAAATAATCGTTTCGAGTGCAGTTTGATGACACTTTGTCATTTGAAACGTGATGAAATTGATTTATAATTATGAAGCGAATTAAAACATGCTTTTTGTAGAATATACGGTGCAGAACATTAATTATTTACAGGGTGAAACAAAAGAATTCTGTTACACATTTTTCCATGGGAAAAATCATTTGCAGTGTCATTTAGTGATATTTCACTATTTCAAACATAATGGAAATTATATGCATTACTGAGGTGTACTATAAATTGCAAATTGCTTTCTTTAAAGTGTTGTATGCATTGCGTTTATTTACAGAGACACACAAAAGATATCGGTTACAGTACATGGGCAATATTTACAGTCTGTGATATGTGACGTGTTAAGTGTACATGTGTGATAAGTGAGTTTTCAGCTTTGGTTTGTGTTTTTAAGTTTAACTAAATTTTTTCTTAGTACGTATGTACCGAGTTTATAAACTCGGTTGTTCCTATACTGGGGATTTGTAAGTATTAACAGACTATGGGAGTGAATTGTTTAAAGGTAGTTTTTAATTGTGTTTACGCATTTTCATGCTGAACTCTCTTTGGTAGACTAATGGAAGTTTGTGGAATATAAATAAATACAATAAATACAAATAAATAAATAAATAAATACATAATAAATAAATACAAAGAAAAAGATACATTTGAAGTAAACAAAAATATTACGTCTGAACATATTTATATGTACGTCTGAACATATATATACGTCTTATATATACGTCTGAACATATATATTAAAATCATTAAAATTACAGACATTACATTACACTTTCAAAAACATTAAAAACATATTAAAATTGGACGTTTCAAATTTACATGAAAATCCCTTTTCAACAAACATTTTTCTGAACGTAAGTCACAGTTAAAAAATATCAACAAATAGAAAATGCAACATGTTGAATGCAGCGACTACAGAACTCGTACTTTCTTAGAAGCATGGTATACGAAAATTACAGATAACGAAGCAGGTACAATCTCAAATGAATACTCCGTGTTATTATAACTGTAACTTTGGCCTCGATATTTTGATACGTTGCATTTTCTATTTGTTGATAATTTTTAACTGTGACTTATGTTAAGAAAAATGTTTGTTGCAGAGGGATTTTCATGTAAATCCAAAACGTCCAATTTTAATATGTTTTTAATGCTTTATGAAAGTGTAATGTAATGTCTGTAATTTTAATGATTTTAATATAAAAATATACATTGTCGTTTACGGTTGGTCATTGTTGCGAATGAGTTTTAAGTTGCCTTTTAGCTTAATAGGTGGTGTATACAAAACTCTTCAGATAATATACAGGGCTGTACAAAAGATTTTGAGTGCATTTCCATCGATGGGTGGAAATTGCGAAATGTGAATATTCTAACTGAACTAAATTATATCCCCATCTATTGATCCTATACAGGGCTGCACAAAATAAATTGACTCCTTTTTTGACGCTGGAAGGTAATTTTGAAAACTCTATTTTTCAATGTGTTATATGTTTTCTAAACTGTTTACTTACATATCTTCTTTCACCTTTCGCTACAGTTTTCTGGCTGTGTTTCATAATCTATGCTTGACACATGATTTTTCTTTCTTGTATATTATCCAATTATTTACATTCTTTTATTTAACTCAACTCTGTTTGTATGTAGTGTGTAAAGATGGAATTTTGTAATCAATTTTTAATTCATTTCCTGCTTTGCTAGAATTATAAAAATTATGTCCAGTGACAACACAACATTTTATTAAATTTAGAACTTAATTATAAAGCATTTCTATATTAGCTTCATTACAGGTGATAAATTGCTAAATATTCTTTAGAGTTACAATTGTATAGGAGTTAACACTACCAAGGATTTAATGATAGGCTTGCCAAAAAAAGGCCAACTGGTTGTGAAATTGCAACAATAAAACATTTTAAATCCTAAAAAGTAGAAAAAAATAAAGTAAATAGTGTATAATTAAAAAAAAAAAAACTATATCAATTAACTGTTTATTAAATTATGTTTTTACATTTTGAAAACATTTTAGAAATCCCGGATAGGTAGTTTGTAAATGATGCTTTTTTTTTCTTTCCTCTTACCATATCTTTTTTGCGAAATGTTTAAGAAAAGATACCATGAAAGAGTGAATGCGTCATTCTTTTTTCTATCTGTCAGTATCATAGTGGGGCATTTGCAGAGCACAAAGGGTTGCTGATAAATCTATCCAATTCCTTGGAAAAATCACCTCCACGAAAATAAAGGCGAGTGAGAAATAGGTTACACACAAGAAGCGAGATTAGGTGAAAACAAGAACGAAAAATCATGCATCAAGCATAGATTATGTAACACTTTCCAACGCTTCCAAAATAATTTTACAAATCATTACCGTTTAATAAGCTGAAAGATAACATCTCAGTAAACAATTTGGAAAACGCATAACCTATTTAAAAACGTAATTTCAGGAATTCCCAACATAAATTTCTAACATATACAATATTCGGAAAAATATCAGAATACTTTTATTCAGCCCTGTATAGGATCTATAGATTTGTATGTATACTATATCAGTACAAAAACCCTTAACGGGTTGAAAGTTGTGACGCAGCACTTTCTTTTGGCTCTAAGAATTTCAAATATGGGTCTTAAAAGTAATGATATCAAATTTGAGTGACGCTATGTTAATTTTTTTTAAATCATCATTTTCTTTTTAGTTTTATTTATATTCACAGGTGTAATTATTATCTTAACATGAAAATAATATAAAATTTATTCGCTAAAGCTTTTTCATTCAGATCTCTCAGGAATTCAAAATATGGGTTTTAAAAGAAATTATATCAAAATTTGAGTGACACCTTGACGTGAATTTAATAGGATTGTTTTAAATTTAAATTTAAATTATTTTTCGTTTGTCTTCTAAAGTATATTTACACATACAAACAATACTTTTAATTTTTCAATACACTGTTAAATATATTACTTTCACTGAGCCTATATTATGTATTGAAATGTATTTATTTCAATAGACTGATTCATGTTTTGTGCCACGGTATCCAAAATCATAAGTAAAATTTATGTAAATGATTAATTTGCGTCATAGTATCCACTTGCATACATTTTCCTTTGTTTGGATACTATGACGCAAATTAATCATTTACATAAATTTTACTTATGATTTTGGATACCGTGGCACAAAACATGAATCAGTCTATTGAAATAAATACATTTCAATACATAATATAGGCTCAGTGAAAGTAATATATTTAACAGTGTATTGAAAAATTAAAAGTATTGTTTGTATGTGTAAATATACTTTAGAAGACAAACGAAAAATAATTTAAATTGAAATTTAAAACAATCCTATTAAATTCACGTCAAGGTGTCACTCAAATTTTGATATAATTTCTTTTAAAACCCATATTTTGAATTCCTGAGAGATCTGAATGAAAAAGCTTTAGCGAATAAATTTTATATTATTTTCATGTTAAGATAATAATTGCACCTGTGAATATAAATAAAACTAAAAAGAAAATGATGATTTAAAAAAAATTAACATAGCGTCACTCAAATTTGATATCATTACTTTTAAGACCCATATTTGAAATTCTTAGAGCCAAAAGAAAGTGCTGCGTCACAACTTTTAACCCGTTAAGGGTTTTTGTACTGATATCATTACTTTTAAGCGGTTATTGATGAAAATTTCTTTCAGTCGCAATTAAGCATTAGGGTATAAATTTATAAGAATAAAACTTAGTGGCTTCGCCCGCTAGTGGGCCTTCAATTTACATCAGGGCCTCGAATCTAACTGAATTCTCCATTTGTATGACAATCCCTTAATTTCCACATGGAATAGTATAAACCTATAACCGAACGAACCACCAACCCAGGTCCCTGCTGCCTCCGGCACCGTATACCGGTCGTGCTATGCATGCACCGGATAATACCTTAATTTGCACATCGAATAGTATAAAGCTCTAACCGCACGAACCTCCGGCTCGGGTTCCCGCTGCCTGCGGCACCGTATAGCTGCCGTGCTGAATAATAAGATTAAGTGGTCACAGACCTTTTAAACAATATATCACATGAGGGGTGTGTGCAAAATTTTAAAAAGTACCCCCCTTGTGGGAGGGGCAAAGTGGGGGGGATGGATACTGGAGATGCATAATATGACAAAGTGGTCACAGACCTTTCCAACAATATATCACGAGGAGTGTCAGCAAAATTTAAAAAGTGCCCCCGTGGAGGGGGCAAAGTAGGGGGATGGACACCGGAGGTGCATAATCTAACTAAGTGGACACAGACCTTTCCAACGATATATCACATGAGGGGTTGTGCAAAATTTCAAAAAGTACCCCGTTGGGGAGGGGGGCAAAGTGGGGGTACGGACACAGGAGATGCATAATATGATTAAACAGTCACAGACCTTTCCAACAATATATCACATGAAGGGAGTGTGCAAAATTTTAAAAAGTACCCGCCTTGGGGGGCAAAGTGGGGGGATGGACACCAGAGATGCATAATATGACTAAGCAGTCACAGACCTTTCCAACGATATATCACATGAGGGGTTGTGCAAAATTTGAGAAAGTACCCCCTTGGGGGGGCAAAGTGGGGGTGTGGACACAGAAGATGCATAATATGATTAAACAGTCTCGGACATTTCCAACAATATATCACATGAAGGGTGTGTGCAAAATTTTAAAAAGTACCCGCCTTGGGGGGGGGGCAAAGTGGGGGGATGGACACCAGAGATGCATAATATGACTAAGCGGTCACAGACCTTTCCAACGATATATCACATGAAGGGTTGTGCAAAATTTCAAAAAGTACCCTCTTGGGGGGGCAAAGTGGGGGTGTGAACACAGGACATGCAGAATATGATTAAACAGTCTCAGACCTTTCCAACAATATATCACATGAAGGGTGTGTGCAAAATTTTAAAAAGTACCCGCCTTGGGGGTGGCAAAGTGGGGGGATGGACACAAGAGATGCATAATATGACTAAGCGGTCACAGACCTTTCCAACGATATATCACATGAGGGGTTGTGCAAAATATCAGAAAGTACCCCCTTGGGGGGGCAAAGTGGGGGTGTGGACACAGGAGATGCATAATATGATTAAACAGTCTCGGACATTTCCAACAGTATATCACATGAAGGGTTGTGCAAAATTTTAAAAAGTACCCCCCTTGAGAGGGGGGGGCAAAGTGGGGGGATGGACACCAGAGATGCATAATATGACTAAGCGGTCACAGACCTTTCCAACGATATATCACATGAGGGGTTGTGCAAAATTTCAAAAAGTACCCTCTTGGGGGGGCAAAGTGGGGGTGTGAACACAGGAGATGCAGAATATGATTAAACAGTCTCAGACCTTTCCAACAATATATCACATGAAGGGTGTGTGCAAAATTTTAAAAAGTACCCACCTTGGGGGGGCAAAGTGGGGGGATGGACACCAGAGATGCATAATATGACTAAGCGGTCACAGACCTTTCCAACGATATATCACATGAGGGGTTGTGCAAAATATCAGAAAGTACCCCCTTGGGTGGGCAAAGTGGGGGTGTGGACACAGGAGATGCATAATATGATTAAACAGTCACAGACCTTTCCAACAATATATCACATGAAGGGTTGTGCAAAATTTCAAAAAGTACCCTCTTGGGGGGGGCAAAGTGGGGGGATGGACACCAGAGATGCATAATATGACTAAGCAGTCACAGACCTTTCCAACGATATATCACATGAGGGGTTGTGCAAAATTTCAAAAAGTACCCTCTTGGGGGGGCAAAGTGGGGGGTGTGAACACAGGAGATGCAGAATATGATTAAACAGTCTCAGACCTTTCCAACAATATATCACATGAAGGGTGTGTGCAAAATTTTAAAAAGTACCCACCTTGGGGGGGCAAAGTGGGGGGATGGACACCAGAGATGCATAATATGACTAAGCGGTCACAGACCTTTCCAACGATATATCACATGAGGGGTTGTGCAAAATATCGGAAAGTGCCCCCTTGGGGGGGCAAAGTGGGGGTGTGGACACAGGAGATGCATAATATGATTAAACAGTCTCGGACATTTCCAACAATATATCACATGAAGGGTGTGTGCAAAATTTTAAAAAGTACCCGCCTTGGGGGGGTCAAATTGGGGCATGGACATTATCATTAATTTCGTCAATCGGGCATGAAAAAATCATGAATTTCGTTGATAGTGTATTTAAAAATCATGATTTCGTTGATCGGGTATGTAAAAATCTGTGAATTTCATCAATCGAGCACAGAAAAAACATGACTTTTGTCGATCGGGGGAGGGGGGATCATATATTTTGTCAATTGGGCATGTAAAAATCTTGAATTTTGTTTATCGATCGCATAAAAATCACGTATTTCAGCAAATAGATACATAAAAACGAAGAAATTCCTTGATCGGCACATGAAAATCATTAATTTCATCAAACGGATGCATAAAAATCAAGAAATTTATGAATCAGGCACATAAAAATCATCAATCGGTGCGTAAAAATTATGAATTTCATCGATTAGGTACGAAAAAATCATGAATTTTGTAGAACGGACGCATAAAAATTACCAATTCGTAGAGTAGTCGCATAGAAATCACGAATTCATCAAGTGGGTGGTTAAAAATCACAAGTTCATCAAGTAGGTGCATAAAATTCACAAATTTCATCAAACGTTTGCATAAAAATCAATAATTTCATCGATCAGGTTTAGAAAAATGAAATTTCGTCGATTGAACATGAAAAAAATCATGAATTTCGGTGATCAAGTGCATAAAAATCTTGAACTTCGTTGATCGGTGTGTAAAAATCATGAATTTTGTCGATCGGGTGTGTAAAAATGATGAGTTTCAATAATCAGGCACAGCAAAAATATGAATTTTGTGGATCAGGGAGGGGGAGATCATAAATTTTGTCAATCGGGAACGTAAAAATCTTGAATTTTGTTTATCGATCGCATAAAAATCACGTATTTCATCAAATAGATACATAAAAACCAAGAAATTCCTTGATCGGCACATGAAAATCATTAATTTCATCATACGGATGCATAAAAATCAAGAAATTTATGAATCAGGCACATAAAAATCATCAATCGGTGCGTAAAAATTATGAATTTCATCGATTAGGCACGAAAAAATCATGAATTTTGTAGAACGGACGCATAAAAATTACCAATTCGTAGAGTAGTCGCATAGAAATCACGAATTCATCAAGTGGGTGGTTAAAAATCACAAGTTCATCAAGTAGGTGCATAAAATTCACAAATTTCATCAAACGTTTGCATAAAAATCAATAATTTCATCGATCAGGTTCAGAAAAATGAAATTTCATCGATAGAGCATGAAAAAAATCATGAATTTCGGCGATCAAGTGCATAAAAATCTTGAACTTCGTTGATCGGTGTGTAAAAATCATGAATTTTGTCGATCGGGTGTGTAAAAATGATGAGTTTCAATAATCAGGCACAGCAAAAACATGAATTTTGTGGATCAGGGAGGGGGAGATCATAAATTTTGTCGAACACAGATGTAAAAATCATGAATTTTGTTTATCGGTGCATGAAAATCATGAATTTTGTCAAACAGGCACATAAAGATCAAGAAATTCATTGATCGGCATGTAAAAATCATTAATTTCATCCATCGGGCATATAAAAATGATGAATTTAGTCGATCAGGCATGTAAAAATCACAAATTTTGTCAACGGGGCACATAAAGATAAAAAAATTTGTTGAACGGCATGTAAAAATCAGAAATTTTGCTGAACGGGCACATAAAAATCACGAATTTCTTTAATCGGCGCATAAAAATCATAACTTTCGCCAATCTAGTGCAGTAAAATCATTAATTTCATCGATCTGGTGCAGAAAAATCACTATTTTCGTCGATCTGGCCAGGAAAATCATGAATTTTGTCAAACGAACATGGGAAAAAAAGAAAATCAGAAAATCCTGCATTTGGTCGGTTTTATCCATATTTTTCAAGTCAGTTTTTCAAGTTTTATTGCCGAGTGGTGATTGGCGAGTGCGTATTTTCACCTTTACCCAAAAACGAATAACATCGAATTAAAAGGAGAAAGTTATTAACTATTTACAGGAAAAAAACTTTAACGGCCATGTACTTAGCTGTACAAGGTCTTAACTCGAGCGTAAAAATGAGGAAACGTGTTTCCTTACGGATGCTCAACTACTGTATAAAGCGTCGACAAAAAGGGGTGACAATTCCATGCAAATGAACTACGAAAACTTCCAAAAATGAGTGTTGGAAAAACTTCTTCCAAATTTGCAATCGAATAGTGCCCTATATATGGCCAATGCTCAACATCACATGCCTGTTGAAAACCGCACTCCTGCAAAGAATTCTATAGACTGGCTGAAGAACAACAAAATATACTGTGGCGAACAAATACGAAAAGTAGAACTTTTCTCTCATAGAGAGTAATCGTCCAAAGAAAATCATCTATAAAATTGATAATAAAATTCTAGTTTAGAAGGTATTATTTTTTTTAATATTTTAAATGATAAAATTTTATCCGCCCTTCCAAATTATTTGAAAATACAAGCTGCAATTTATAATAGATAAAATACTCCCCCCCCTCCCCCAGGTATTTTGTTTATTTATTTATTGTTTTTTATTTATTTTGAATTGATGGTTCTCCATTTCAAAATTTTCATTTTATTTGATACTTTGATGGTCTATAGCTGTTTGTGAAGCTTCATGCATGTTTTGCTGTGACTGTATATTAATTTTTCAAATTCATTTTTAATAAACTTATGCAAATAAATAGTTTTAGAGCCCTATGTTGTTTTCAACATATTCAGACAATTTCAAACTTTGCACTCACCAACACTTAATTTATAAGATCTGACTATTAAAAATCATTGCGAAAAAATTAACAGCGGTTTTCTCTAAAAAAAAAATTTTCTTTCTTCTATATGTTTTCAAAATACACCTCTGTACAAGAAACCCTATGTAAAATATGGATATTTATGTAAGTTGTAATCAAAAAATTAAATGTATTAGCAGCAGTTGAAATTTAATAATTTTTCAGAATTTACTTTGAAGAACAAACACTTATTACAGTCAACAGTAAACAGTATTTTATACAGAAATTGGGAAATGTTTAAGATGATTAAATTTGTGAAGAGTTAATTTTTGGTAGGAAAAAGTTTTGTGAAGTGTCCTGTTTTAATATGAAAAGAAATGTGAAATAACCTGTTTTAAAATGAAAAAAAAATGTGAAGGATACTGTTTTAAGATTTAAAAAAAATTGTGAAGGATCCTTTAAAGGTGTTCTTAATTCTTCTTAAACAGAGCCCTGCAATATACTTACTAAAGTTGTATTTTTTCTGTGATTTAAGCACATATAAGGTATTTCATACCTCTAAATTAGTAATTTTAAATGATTTTTAAAGTCACAGGTAAATGATAGAAAAATTGAAAGATAAAATAGCTATTTGTTTACTTTTTAAACTCTGAATTTAAAGTAAATAAGAACTTATTTATACATTGTATAGTAATATTTTAGAGCTAAAAAAATCTATGTGGGTTAAAATGATTATATTCGCGAGCAAATAGCAATTTTTTTACTGTATTTATTAACAATTTTTAATGTAACATTTGACATTGAAACAATATAGTGCTTGAAAACTATTTAACAAGCTTATTAAAAAATGAATGTGAAAAATTAATATAAAGTAAATGCAAAACATTCATGAAGATAGAAGTTTGTCACACAACTGTTTGTAAATGTAATGAGAAAAAAAAAATGATAACAATGTAATAATACTGGCAATATGAAGGCAATATGAATGCCCTTCACAAAAATCAATTTGATAAAATGGGCCACTTCACAAAATTCTATTCCATAAAAACTTACTATTTATTATTTTGTGATGTTTTAAAATGTGTAATTTGTAAACAAACAAGTTTGCCAGAGAGGAAAACTTCCGCAAAAGGATTTAAAACAGGTTTTGTTTATAAATGCTTGGTTCGAATTTGATTAAATCGATTTCAACTTTCGTTACAAAATGTTATTTTTCACAAAAATATAATAAATTTCACAAAAACAACCTTTATTTTTCACAAAATGGGCCCCAAGAAAAAAAACCTGCATCGACCCCTGAATGCAATAAGAAAAAAAAAAAAAAACTATTTGTTTACTTTTCAAACTCTGGATTTAAAGTAATTAAGAACTTATTTATCCATTGTATAACATAAAACACTTAATTCAGAACTAACTTTCTGCATTTTCTTTTACAAAATAACATAAAAGTAATATTTTAAAGCCATAAAAACATGTAATTGGCAGTTGCTCTGACAAAGACAAACTAAGCACCTTACCAAAACGAAATTTTTAAAAAGAACCATCAAGTCATATAAAATAAAAAACAATGAATAAATAAACAAAATACCTAATAGTAAGTATAATATCTTTGATTTTCTGTGCCTATCTTTTCCCCAAATGCCTCTCGCTAATTTGTGCTTCGCGCATTGATACGATAATAGTTGGTTGGTTGTCTTCGTTGCGAAAGAAACAAAGAAATGAAAAATATTTTATCATTAGAAAATGAAAGATTTATTATATTTAGCAGTAAAATTGAATACATGTAATTAAAAAATATTTCCTCATTTTGAAAAAGGAATCTAAATAATTTTTCGAATATATGCATGTTTAAAATCTGAAATTATTTCTTTGTAACAAAAAGAGAAAACATATAAACCCCAATTGAATTTAATACATATGTTTTACATGTTTAGAGTATATAATTCATTGTTTTTGCATTTAAAAAAATATAAATAATTAGCCCGGTCACAAGCTTTATTGATAACGGCAACCGTACATCAAATTTTAACTGTAATTCCCGGCGGAAGAAGGTAGTGAATACTCTATTGCATTTGTACAGATTGGCTTAAGAAAATAGTCCCATTTTTTTAAATCGGATTATATAAAAAACTAGAGTTTTCCTATTTAAGCGGATAGGTGGATTCACTTCATATAAAACCGATTAGTATCATATATTAATTTTAAAAAAATCCTTCGGGCGGTTTTCGAGATACGCTGTCTTACACCATGACACCATTACATGCAGAGCGAAAAACTTCCCATTTTACTTAAAAATGGATTTCCAGATCTTAAAATCTACTGCATATAGAAATCTATAAATTTCAGGATAGAGTTAGACCAGAGATATAAGACAGCTGTCAAAAAATCAAAACGATGTACCTCATATTTGCTGAGATATTAAATGTCGGCTTTTCGCTTTTCCTTTGAACTCAAACTAGCTGTATATATGGAGTGACGGAAATCTTCGGTATTAAGCATTCGGTTTTCGTTTTTTTGCTGCGTCACTCGAGAAACTACCGTCTCTCATGATAGGATGCTAAATTTTAGTTTAGTTAGGAAACGCGTAGCACTATTTAAAATTCTCCTTCTGGAGTTTCTGTCAACAAACGGAAATGTGTTTGCAAACTTTTGTGCTGCCCTGTATAGGATCTACAAAATTTATACACACCAAGTAATAGACAAAAAGAGAGTTCAATTTAAAATCGCGTTCAGCAACTTAAAACGCACTTCCAGGAATTATTGTTGACAGACAGTAGAGAATTCTTTTGTGTGTCCCTGTCAATGAACGATGACTGCTATACACACTATATTCTGTAGTAAGTCTCTTGTCATGCACCTTAGTGATATATATATGAATTTCAATGCGTTTAAAATAGTGAAACATTATTTTATTAAACCGCAAACGATTTTTCTCTATAGACATAATGTAACGGAATTCTTTTGGTAAAGTAACTATAAGTGCTATGCATACCCTATTCCATATTAAGCTTCTTGCAATGCACCTTCATTATATATATCAATTACAATGTGTTTGAAATTGTGTAACATCATTAAAATAAACCGCAAATGATTTTTCCCCATAGACCCTCATGTAACGGAATTCTTTTAAGTGTCCCTGTAAAAAAACTATAAGTGAAATAGGAAACATGCTATAAATAACGACAATAACATATAAAAATTGCAGGGCAATCTGACCGTATTTATGGGAGTTAGAGCACGGACAGACGGCCAGACAAACCGAAGTCAATAAACAGCTTTCAACTAGGTTGGAAAGTGTTAAAAAATGTGTCTTAAACTTTCTTTTGATAATATGTGCTTAATCTTATTCTTCCAGCTAAGTTTGGGACAGGTTTTCTGAGACAAAATTGGAATACAGTAAAACCATCTATAGTTGAATCGTGCCTTACGTGGAAACATTTCATGAAATGTCAAATTGCTAAAATAATAATTTTTTTTTTTCGATTTTTCCCAAATGATTTTTTTTTCACAGTGATGTGTAATAACTAATGTCAGATAGACTAAGCTTCTCTTCATTTAGAGTAAAATGAAAATAAAGAATTCAAGACCACTACAGAGCAGTTAAGTAGTGCGCTGCTCCTCTTTTACATTGTATTTTGCATTAAAAGGGTTCATCGTTATGAAGCCTTGAAATAATAGGCTAATTTTTTAACTATCAGGTAGGTAGATTTCGTAAGAAATACCACCTATTACATTCTCTCCTAAGTTGGAATTCCTGAAAAATTTTTGCAGATGTACACCGATCCTGACCCAAAACCACCCCCAGTTCAAAACTTTATCTATAACTTTTTATGGACACAATAACTTCATAATTCTGCACAAATCTCTTCCAAACAGATACATAAAATCAAAGGGCATAAAATCTCAGTCAAGTTCGTTAATGGATAAAATTGAACCAGGGAGGTGGGGAGGGGGGGGGGGGAAGATGGGGGGGCTTGAGCTTTTTGTGAAAACAGAAAAAACCCCATAACTTCTTAATTATGATACGTATCGAATCTGTTTAAAGTTATTATTACTTCTAGGAAAAGGGCCAAAAATTTATGTAGGACACATTTTTGATATAATTAAAAATGGACTCAAGAGGGGGGGGGGTAATTATAATATAATTATTATAATATTATTATTATAATATTTCAATAAGAATTTCAATTCTTAAAAATATTTTCTATAATATTTTAGTTAATAATAGATTTTCATTTTCTAATTTCAAAACTTTTGAAACTTAAATTTATTGACATGCATGATGTTAAAAAATTCTTATTCCATATGCATATTCGAGTTTAAAGCTTTAAAAGAAGCTTTAATACTTCTTGTAATTCATAATTTATTCTTTATACTGCGTATTAAAGTAAATTTTGTTCTGAGTGATGAATGGAAATTGTGATGATTTGAAATAATCAGGTTCTGTTAATGCAACTATTTCAATACTTTTGAACGGAAGCACTTTGTGGGACATATAAGGCTTGATTAACACATAGGTGATTCCACCTCCCACAACTGTTTTTGAAAAGAAATGTTTTTGTTATTGAATCGTAAATTCTACGATTAAATAAGGATTTTAAGTGGTATAAGTTTTTATGGACCGTAAACAGGCTAGGAATTAAATTATTTCATTCTTTTCCTTTTTTTTTTATTTTGTGTGAAAACTATTTTGTACATTATGTACTTTATTACATTATGTACTGTATGTAACAGTTTTACAAAACTGTTTCTATAGTTTTTTATTTTTGCTATTCCTCTGGGCCAAATTATTCCGTAGAGCCTTCTGTTTTTGTAATCTTTGTATTTTTTGCCATACAACAAGTTAAATAATCCTATTTTTATATATTTATTTAATTGTTGCTGATGTTTTCATATGCTTTAGTTAACTTTAGCTTACTTCACTATATACATATCAAATTATTATTGATCATATACTTGTGTGTCGTAGAAAAAATAATTATTTCTGTGAAAAATCATAAAAAAAATTATCAAGCATTGATTGCTGTCCTATTTTATTGTTAACCCAATATTTTTTCTTAACTTTATACAAAAACAACACCTCTTCTTTTAGTCACAAAGTTACTTTATTTGCTGTACTGATATTTATTTTTATTTGCTGTAATGAATGCTTGCACAGTATTGCCCAATGAAATTCTCCCAATGTCCGAGTAAATTCTTGATTTAAGAACTGTATCATTAAAAGTTCTGATGCTTTGTTATAGCAATTCCAAGGATGAATTGCCAAGTAACAGAGATATATCGCCAAGTTAGGTTGTAAAATCTTGTTCCCAAAGAAACAGCATCCCATTGCTCTCTCCTTGATATTCCAGAACATTTTTCATATACATATATATGTATTTTTTTAATGGAATGATGTATTGCTTTTTTTTTTCTTTAATTGCCTGCATTTACTTTTATAACTGTAGAAACAATCCTTGATGTACCGAGTACTCAGATGGATGCAAGCTGATTTTTTTTTAGAAAATTTTACACCACAAGCAACTATGTGAAAATGGCCATGATATGAAACTGTACATTACTAATGATGAGGCTACATGGAGATGCTACATAAAAAGTTGTTTTTAAAAAAAGGGGAGGGTGTCTCAGTGTTGGAAATTTGTTAAGTGGTTTGAGAATACCCTTCATACCTGCTTTAATATTTATGTACTGTTTTGGGCAGAGGAATTAACGTTTGTAAAAAGGTATAAGAAACAAATGTGTGTATATATATGTGTGCGTGTGTGTGTGAGACAGTAGAAGTGTTAAAAAATTTTAAAAAAATTATTCCTGTGAAAGCATTGTAATAAATTGTTATGAAATATTAAGTATGAATTTCTTATGAAACATTGTAATACAGTAGAAGATCTGTATAACGCAATTCTATATAACACAATTCTCCATATAATGCACAACTTCTCTCCCAAATGTAAACAATGAATTTTACAGTTAAGAAACACCTGCATTCTCACATTATAAATAGTTCCTATTCTCTAGAAGACTCAATTTGATACATTCGTTCAACTTTATCTCCTTCATTCAGAGCTGATGACTGAAAAAAAATTGTTTAAAAGTTAAAAATAAAAAGTTCTTTTTATCCGAACTCTTTGAAATCTTTATTGGTGATAAATAAACGGTTTTACAGCCCATGTAAAAATTTCGTGAAAAAATATTGTTAGCTAGTTGTCATTCGAAATGAAATATCACACGAGTTCACACATTGCTCAATTAATAACAAATCATACATGATAATGTGTGCCAATTCTTAGAGATGTCTATTTAGAAAAGTTTATATGATTGCAATTGAATTCAAATTTCATACAAAGTTTTAAATCTTCATAAAAGTTTCAGCATGAATGGAATAACAAAAAAGATTGAACTCTAATATATAGTACATCTGCAGGTGAAATGCATAAAAAAAGAAAAATTAAACAGCAGAGTTTTCTTTATATAGCAAAGTTAACATGTAAATCTATGAAAAGGCAAACTGTTTTGCATTTAGTAGTATATACAGGGTGGCCATAATTAAACTGCAAGTGTTCAAGGGGTGCTGGAGAGAAAACTACCGGGTATATTCCAGTGAAATTTGGTATCTACACGTTTCAGAACATGCGCAAGTGAAGTATGCAAAAAAAAAATCGCCATTTTCACCCGATAGATGGCACTGTACCGTATTTAAACGTTCACCGGTGGCATATACAACCTCCAAAATCGATAGACAGAGCATAATGACATTCTAAGAGGCATATAAACAATATAAAATATCATTTACAGTCATTCCATACAATTCGCTTCAGTAATTAAATTTTTACAGTATCATGTAATAAAAATTAGCGTAAATAAGATCACAAATTAAACAATCCATAAAGACGCTTTGGAAAACAAGCCATTATTTATTCAATGAAATTATTACATGATGTGCTCAATATGTGAACCACCAGATGCAACCACATGTTGAAAACGTAAAACAGCATGGTCCACCGTCGCATTTAAAATCTGTGGTGTAACAGACCTCACGTGTCTCGTTATGCTAGATTTCAATTCAGCAACAGAAGCATGTCGTTCTCTATAAACCATATCTTTCAGATGTCCCCACAGATAAAAATCACAAGGATTAAGGTCCGGTGAACGTGGGGGCCAAGTGTTGTCGAAACCTCTGCTTATGACTTGGTCCGCACCAAAGGTATCATGCAGCAATTTTTTAACATCTTTAGCGATGTGAGGAGGTGCTCCGTCCTGCATAAATACCGTGGTTTCTAAACAATGTCTCTCTTGCAATGCTGGAATCAATTGTTGTCTCAACATCGCACCGTAGCTAGTCCCTGTAACACTACAGTGTTTGGGACCACTTGGAGTTGGGGTCTCAAAGAAATATGGGCCCACAAGAAAATCACGTCATTCCACACCATACAGTTACATAATCGGAATGGAGGGGTTCTTCACGTTTAGCGTATTGTTTGTTCGTTCCCCATATCCTGCAGTTATGCGCATTTACACTACCTGATAGTGTAAAATGCGCCTCGTCTGTCCACAATATTCTCTGTATCCAAGTATCATCTTCACTGATTTTTGACAGGACAAGGTTTGCAAAATCAAATCTTAGGCTGTCATCATGAGGTTTCAATTCTTGAAGAATTTTAATTTTATACGGATAACGCCGAAGAATGTGGCTCAACACTTTATGCACAGTTGACCAGGGAAGAGATAATGTTCGAGCCACACTCTTGCGCTCACTTGTTGCAGCATACTGGCTCCTGAACTGCTACTCGTAGTCGCAATGGCATCATCAATTTGTTGCACTCTTTCCGGGTTTACGGGACGTCGCCCTCTTGTGCCTGGAATAACGCCCAATTCTCCTGATTCTTCAAATTTTAAAATCATATTTTTCAATCTATTGACACTCATTGGACCTCTTCTTAATCGTTTCATATACCGGTATTCTTTCAGAGTAGCTGAATAATTGCTACCATTCTGATAGAATATCTTCACTAACAATGCACGTTCCTTCTTATTCAGAGTCATGACTGACCTTTACTCAATGTATTGATGTTTTTATACTATTCGATGGGCTTAAAAGTTGCATATATGCCGTCGATAAGCATTAAAACACGGTATAGCGCCATCTATCGGGTGAAAATGGCGATTTTTTTTTTTTGCATAGTTCACTTGCGCATGTTCTGAAACGTGTAGATACCAAATTTCACTGGAATATTACCGGTAGTTTTCTCTCCAGCACCCCTTGAACACTTGCAGTTTAATTATGGCCACCCTGTATTTCGCCTTTAAAAGAGAACAGGATAATACAAAATACATTGGCTTATTTATTTTAGAGAAAGTTTGTTTACATGCTTGAATAAACATGAATGTTCAAGTATTAACAAAACTGGATTGAAGTTTATCTTTAACTAATTTTCAATTTAAATATCAATGGTATACAGTAATGGCTACAGTAAACAAATCTTTCTTAATACTTATAATTAATTTAAATAAGAAAAGAGAAATTTAATTCTAAATTGGCGAAAAACGCATTATCAAATAAGCATATATAATAAATTAAAATCAATGAAACAAGTATATTTAATTCATTATGAGAAAGAAATATCCATAATATATATTTTTATTTAATTTTTTTTTTGCATTGTTAACATTCAATAATAAAATAATTTTGAGAACTGCACTTTATACATCCATTATTACATCCAAAACGAAATCCTTACACGAACTATATATTTAGTATTTTAATATTAATAAAATGCATCTGAATCATTACCAAAAACAGAGATATTGATAGTACAAAAAAAGTGCAACAAGAAGTAATCTATAGTGGATTGCTATTTACTAAACGGAAAGACATTAATAAAATATATAAACTTGTTAAGAAAACTCACTATTTTGCTTCAATCACAAAAAATGGAATTTCTTTTTGTAAAAGCTGAATAATTCCAAAATAAATATTATTTATCCGCCGCCATTATGTATGAAAAAGCTCTTTTCTAATTGGCTGAGCTTGGGTAAGACGGGCTTAGGATTGAGTACTGATCAAACCTTCAAAATCGCTACCTAACTACCTAAAATCTTGGGTTTAGGTCGAAAGTTGGGTAAATTAGGCCTTGGGTCGACCAGTGAAAACGCAGCTTAGAGCGACCGCCAGCAGAAGGCGGGTATGACGTAAAAGTCACGTGGTGCCAGAGGGGTCCATTTGACTGATTTAGCGAAAGAAGGAGGATTGAGTTCCTCTCAATCAGGACCAAGGAACTTCAGGACCAAGTTATTTGATCTCGGATTACCATATCTGGCTAGTTAGCGCCTTTTGATGTAGAATGAAAATAAGATTACATACTAATTCGTTATACAAAAATACAAATTCGAAATGTTTTATCGTTGTGATATGCCAAAAAATGTTTGGAAAATAGGAAGTAGTGAATTTTTATTGGGTGAATTCATTGTTCAGAAAAATTTTTGTTAGGGTATTTTAGGTAAGGACAGTTTTTACAGAGTGAGCCCTTATACAGCACAATAACGTCCTGAGGACATACGATGAACGTCATATGTAGAATAACGCATCGTCCGTTGGACGTCCTACAATATCCCATCCATGTCCTGAGGACGTCCAGTGGGGAGCAAAAAGAGACTCCTATGCTCGTCCTGTGGATGTCATTTTCAGCCATGTATGGGATGACAATAGGATGATCATAGGACGAGATAAATAATACAATTGCGCATCCTCTGCTTGTCCGGCAAGCGTCATTTTTAGACGTTTATAGGATGCTCATAGGATCAGTAGTGGATGCTTTATAAAAAAAAAAAAAAAGAAAAAATAAAGAAAATTATTTTTAAAAATTGGGTGTGTGTGTGTGTGGGGGGGGGGGGATTGTCCCACCCTGCTTTACCAAATGATGCCTTGAAGTTCTATTAATTTTATCTTAACTTGTGCAGAGGTGTGCAGTAAAACATTTTTATTAAAAAATAGTGGTAACCTGTACAAGTACCACTATTTTTAATTTAAATGTTTTAGTATGCACCATTGCACAAGTTAAGATAAAATTAATAGAAATTCGAGACATCATTTGAGAAGGGCAGGGTAGGGCAATCCCCTCCCCCCACCCTGATTTTTAAAAATAATTTTCTTTTTTTAAGTTGCCCCACCCGGCCCTTCCCAAATGATGTCTCGAATTTCTATTAATTTTATTTTAACTTGCGCAGAAGTGCACAGTAAAACATATTTATTAAAAAAATAGTGGTAACTTGTCCAAACTACCACTAGTTTTAATTGAAATGTTTTAGTATGCACCACTGCACAAGTTAAGATAAAATTAATAGAAATCAAAAGCATTATTTAGGAAGGACAGCCTGGGGTAATTGCAACCCCCACCCCTTCTGATTTTTAAATATCATCTGTTGTTTTTCCTTTTATTAGTTTAATGTTTTTGCAAATACTGAGCTGGGCTAGTTGAGCTAAAGCCGAAAGGTAGGCCTCCTTGCCCGGTTTGACTGACTTTGCAAATATAGTAATAATTCTTTATTAATAAATTATAATAAAAATATTCATTTCTAAATACGCATAAAAATTATGTAGAAAAAATACTAGTTCATTTCGAGTGAAAAATCTGGGTTTAACATTATATTTTTCTATCAGGTGAATTTTACCCTTTCCAAGCAAATCTGTATCAAATTTGTGATGATAACGATTTAGAAAATAACTTAAATATTGTAGGTAATTTGTATATGAAATAAATTCAATTTATTTTCTTTCATATTTCTCATGAATTTTTATTTAATACTGTTTTCAAATCGAAACCGGCTACTTTTGATACATTTTTAAAGTCATTTTCGCCTATAAATACATAAAATTTGCAGTTTTTAATTTAATTTTGATAAAAATAAGGTCAAATAGCACTTTTTATTTTTCTATGAAAAAAGCTAGGGTCTTTCTTTTTTCTACACTGTCAAAATTTAAATTTTAATCTGATTTTTGGGATACAACAGCTTGAAAAGGCAGTCATCAAAAATACTAGTTACAATTCAATAATGGTCTCATTTAATAGATAAAAGAAAAATGCTACAAATTTGTAGGTATTCAAATAATAACATCTGCAAATTTCATTTTTTACGAGCATTTAAACGACCATAATTTAATACATGTCTCATTTGAGGAAAAAGAAAAATGTAGTATAATTCTTAGGTATTTATATAGAAAGCCTGAAAATTTTAGGTAACGTTCAAAAATGAGTTTGTGAATGTGCAAGGTTTCATTTAAAATTAAATATTTGAGTATGCCCTAAATGAAATATCAACAAAATAAGTCCTCTCATAACAAAGTTTTTATTAGGTTATTTTACAGTTGTTATCAATACCAATTTGCTAACTCTTTTTTTTAAAGATAATATTCTATAAAAACAAAAAGCGATAAAGAATATTACCTATACCTACTAAGTGGCAAAGAAATAAGGATAACTCAGAAAGAAAATACTTCTTTCTCAAATAATTTTTGTATTTCTTATAAATGTCTGTTTCTGAACTAATTACATTTCAGTAAAGGGGAAAAAAAATCACAAAAAATACTTTTTTAACACTTTCCAACCTAGTTGAAAAGTGTTTATGACTTCGGTTTGTCTGGCCGTCTGGCCGTCTGCCGTCTGTCCGTGCTCTAACTCCCGTAAATATGCTCGGATTGCCCTGCAAATTTTATATGTTATAATCGTTATCTATAGCATGTTCCCTATTTCAACGGAAGTGTGTAGCACTTATAGTTTTTTTACAGGGACACTCAAAAGAATTCCGTTACATTGCGGTCTATGGGGAAAAATCATTTGCGGTTTATTTAAATAATGTTTCAATACTTTAAACGCATTGAAATTTATATATATCACTAAGGTGCATTAGAAGAAGCTTAATATGGAATAGGGTGTGCATAGCACTTATACTTACTTTACAGGGACAGTCAAAAGAATTCCGTTACATTACGTCTATGGAGAAAAATCGTCTGCGGTTTATTTAAATAATGTTTCACTATTTTAAACGCATTGAAATTTATATAAGGTTCATTACAAGAGACTTACTACAGAATATTGTGTGTATAGCAGTCATCGTTCATTTACAGGGACACACAAAAGAATTCTCTACTGTATGTTAACAATAATTCCTGGAAGTGCGTTTTAAGTTACTGAATGCGATTTTAATTTTAAATCGCTTTTTGTATATTACGTGGTGTGTATAAATTCTGTAGATCCTATACAGGGAAGTACAAAAGTTCGGGAACACATTTCCGTATTATTTAACTCCAGACGGAGAATTTTAAACTGTGCTACGTGTTTCCTAACTGAACTAAAATTTAGCATCCTATGTAGTATATATACAAATCTATAGATCCTATACAGGGCTGAATAAAGTATTCGGATTACTTAGATGTTATCTTTTAGCTTATAAAAGAGTATGATTCGTAAAATTATTTTGGAAGCGTTGGAAAGTGTTACATAATCTATGCTTGACGCATGATTTTTCGTTCTTGTTTAAGTATGTAAACATTTAGCTCAATATTTACTTTAATAATTATCATTACTATTGATAATATATTAATAACTTCTAATAATCAATTATATACATATTACATTCAATTTAAATAAACCATAATTTTTAATTTTATTCTTTTCAGATTCTTTGGTGGAAAAACTTGGTTGAAAATCCTCATGCTGATCCATGAATTTTAGCATATAATTTTTACCATAAATCAAAGAAAAATAATGGTAACATGTTATGACGTCACATGTGAAATATGAAAGCAATTAGGTAGACATTATTTTCAAGTACTATAATATAGTTCATTTCATAAGAATTTAACAATATTTATATCAATAACGTATAGATCATATATAAATTTTTGCATAAAATTAGCTCCAAATTACTAGTTTCAGAAAATGTGACGTCACCACAGAAGAAGGAAAAAAAATATATTAATAGTGGATGATGGTAGAAAAAAATATATTAAGACTTGGACTATATGTTAAAGAAAAAAGTTACATATCAGATTTATAAAGTACCCAAATTCCATCGAATTCAACATCTCTTACCTGATAACTTATTCTGTTCTTGATGATGGTATTTTGAATCACTAAAAGTTATTGTTTCAATGAAATAACAAATATATACCTTCAAATCTAGTTATTCTATTTATGAAATTCTGCTGAATTCTTTAATCATTTTTTATAGTAAATGTATGAAAATAGTATTAAAATACTTTTGCAACATAAATTATTTTTCATAAAATACTTAATGAACTTCTTAAATTGAATCTATTTACTTCTATTCAAATATGGATGTAATATTTTTAAATAACTACACAGTTATATTATTCACTACTTTAGAATGCAATAATTTTAAGTTTTAAACAATAAAATTCAGCTTCCTACACATGTTGTATACATTTTAAAAAATTGTTAGAAAAATAAAACATACATTACTGTAAAATAACAACACCAACAAATATATTTAATATTCAATGCACTTTAATTTACATTTTAAAACTTTATTACAAAATATTTCGATTTTTTGCATGATATTAATTATCTTTAAAACTTCTTCAATGTGTGCACTTGATATATTATTTTCTTTCTCAACAGCATCTGGAACAAATAATTTGTAAAAACTGATTAAAATTCAGAGTAAAATATCATTATGAATACAGAAATTAAAAGAAAATAAGAAAAAATTTAAAAATCTTTTCACATAAATTAAAATATTTCTCGCTAACTTTTAATATTTTTAAATGATTTTTTTTTTTTCCATAGGATAGCTGAAATCGATCTCTAACTTGGCTATTTTTTTTTTTTTACTTGTTTATTTTGGAAGTTACTTACACTTTCGAAACAGATTCCTAAAAAAAAAAAAAAAAATAAAAATAAATAAATAAATAAAAAATATTCTGGTTAGAAATATATATCAGCTATCGTATGTAAAAAAAATTAATGTTAAAATGCAAGAGAGAAATTTGAAAAGAATGCTCCCATAGGTTTAACATTAGCGTGTCAGTTTCTCTGTGTCTCCAGTGTAGACTCTTACTACGCATACTGTTACTCTTTATGTGCCTCTCCTACATTTAATTATCCACATCATTTTTATTTTCTGAATAAATTTCCTCCTTGTAACAAAACTGAAGATCAACTGAAAATAGAAACAATTTCATGGAAATTTAAATAATTTGCTTTTTACGTATCAAAAAACAAAACTACAGAAAATTTTATGTTTTATACAACAAAATATTAATTTCTTTTTGTTTTTGTTGAAAATTTTGAACATAAATGTACGCTGTCTGCTATGTCATTCTCCAACTTATTGTGCAATTTAAAAAAAAAAAAAAAAAAAAAAAAAAATATTCATTCTAATCAAGTTGTAAATAACTTATCTAAATTAGACAGTTTATCTTTCAATGGCTGTTCTAAATAAATTTTATCTCAAGTAATTATTGGTTCTATATTTAAAAACTTAGTTTCAAATGTAAAGCTTACTTTTTTTTTTTTTTTTTTTGCTAGAATAGCCAAAGCAAAAGTTCTTTTTCAACAGAATGACAAAATCTAACACATTTGAAAAATTCATTTGCATTTGTTCTGGCTGAAAATATTATAAATATAAATAACAATATTTTGAAAGTAAGTATTAAATATGTAAAAATATCAAACTTCATGATATTTTGAAAATAAACATCAGATTATATGACTATATCTGCATGAACTTGAAAAAGTTATTTTAACAAACTGTTTGATAAATGGCTTAATATAAAAATTTAAAAGCATAAAACAAAGCCGATAAAATATAAACAATTTTCAATGGACATGACTGTGGCGATAATAAATATAAATGTGTTGCACAAATCAATATCAAGGTTCGTATATATATTTTGATATACAGTAGACTCCCTCAAATCCGCCACCCTAAAATCTGCAAATTCTTTAAATCCGCACATTGTTTTTGACGTAAACAATGAAACTTACAATTAAGATGTAGGTGTAAAATTTAAGTTTTTTTTTTTTAAATTTTATATCATTCTGTACACATTTTAATATGTATTTTTGATATGATTCAACTCATGTTTTCTGATGAAGGAGCAATAAATTTATTTCTGAAAAAATTCTCTAGATAGTGCTGATATCAATGGCGATCACAATATTTTTACCAAATAATTTATGCATTAATCAAGCTTTTTTGGTTATTAAGTATGGCTAAACAAGAATGAAAACTTTGTTATTTTAAGATTTTGAAGTGAATTATCAATGTATATTTATAAGATTAGTTTCACTGAATAATTCAAGAAAAAAATATCTCATCATTATTACATATTTAGTTATAATTTTGAATGCATTATTAAATTCAAATTATTGTTTAAAAAATGTAAACAAAACAGTGACCAGAAATCCACAAAATTCTAAAATCTGCATAACCTCTGGTTTTAAGCTATGCAGATTTAAGGAAGTCTACTGTATATCCAATACTTTCAAAATAATCAACTTACTGCTAATTAAAAATATTTTCAGACTTAATATAAATTAAAAACTACAATATATTGCACTTATCATGAAAATAAAACAATATTCTAAATGTGTTTTTATTTTTTTTTTCCCCGCATTTATAACAAAACTGAAGATTAACTAATTGGAAGCAGAAACAATTGAATTTACTTATAACACTCAATCGAAAAACAAAATATAGGATTCAGTATCAAATATCGTGAAAATTTTATGTTTTATCAATGAAATTATAAAGACAAAATATTTTTTTTAAATTCTAAATTTGAATAAATGTAACATTGTGTAATATTCTATTCTCTAACCTGCTGTGCAGTTATGAAAACCAAAAAAATTCTGTCTAATATAGCTGTAAATAAATAATTACTTAACTAGACAGTGTATTTTTTGATGGCTGATTTTATGTTGATATTATCTCGCACAATTATTGGTTCTACATATAAAAATTCAGCTTTAAATATAAAGCTTAGAATTTTTATTTTTATTTATTTATTTATTTATTTATTTATTTATTTATTTTTTTTTGGGGGGGGGGGGTTATCTACAAAACGACATAGTCAACAAAAAAAAAAGTTGAAAAATTCATTTACACTTATTTTGACTGAAAATATCATACAGAAAGATATTTTGAAAGCAAATATCAAATATATGAAAACATCAAACATGATATTTTGAAAACAAATATCAGATATAAATAACCCTGATCAACACAGAAATATAACATGTTCAATGTAGAGATCAGCATCGGACAATTACACAGTGTCTGAGTCGTGCCATGCCTGGAAATTTAGGTCATATCTATGTCTAAGACAAAAGATAGCACTTCTCAAAGAATACTGATAATGAACATCCAATATCAAATATTTTCAGAATTTTACTGCAGGAAAGTATATTAAAAAATATATAACAAGGATAATTTTTATATAAATTGATATTTTCTTATGCCTTATTAAGAAACAGTTAAAGAAAACTTACCAATTTTAGAATTTAATTTCTTGCAGTATTTTATGTAGAACTTGACCCTCCTCCATGCTGTTTGCTGTATCTTTTTAACTTTCATTAATCCATGCTGGGACTTTTTAAATCCTACAATTTATGCATACAAAAAAGAAAAAAAAATTAATATGCAAAAAACAAATCTTTCATAAAAGTTACATTTTATGATTATCTTATTTACAAGTTTACATTTAAAAATAAAATTTAATATGGACAATCACATGTAGCATTAGGATGCTTCTATTATAATTACATTTGAATTCTAAGCAAATTAGTACGAGTTTGATCATTCAATTCCCATTGCAATAGAAATTAATAATCACTATAAAAAGTACAAAATAAAACTGATATGCCTGAAATATCGCATTGTTTTATTTATTTTTGGTCTTAAGATCAAGGTAATTCAAGGATTTAATAAAAGATCTTTGCGCAGAAATAGGAGTAGGGGAGACTGGTACACAGTGGACCACTTTTTCAGTTAAATTTTCTTTTTCTCTTTAGCAGACAAACCGATCTGTATGAAAATATTTTTGAATATTCCTTAAGCCTTTATACATTCATCAGAATTATCTCAGAACATAGTTTTCAATACATTTTTAAAAAAAAAAACAAAAAAAAATTATATGCACCCGTAAAGTGGAACAGTGTGCCCCAGAAGTGGGGCACACTGGTCCACCCACCGGGGTACAGTGGACCGCTGTTAGGTATTATCTGAAATACAATATAAATCTATTTTTCATTAATCTAATTCTTTTTTTATTTCCCTTTTACCGCAAATTAACATATAAATTTACAAGTAACATTTTGAAAACAAAAACAATAAATATTAATTATATTTTGAAAATAATAACAGATTAATACAGGAACAATTGCAATTTAGTTGAAGTTATTACTTAAGTATAAAAAAATCAGTGCACATTAAAATTTGCGGAACTGATGCTTTACACTCACGCAAACATGTAAACAAAAGTTTGGCGACTTTTTGGTTGGCGCGATTTTCAAGACTGCACCAAACGAATAACTTAATACAATGACTAGGTTGCCATTAAAGGAAAAAATCCCCTAAATTTGGCGACTTTTTCCTTTTTTTAACCGATTAAATTTTTTTTTCTGCGTGAGTGTAAAGCATCTTAGCCAAATTTGCAAATGAAATTCCAAAATACTTATGAGTAAGATTGAGCCTGAAATTTTCCTGAAAGACTTTTGTGTCTGGAAGCAACATTACGAAATCATTTACATCGACAACAGATTTATCTACAGTTTTGGGAAAAATAAACTGATTTCCATTCAATTTGCGTCTCATTAATCTTACTTGAATAAAATCACCACCAATTAGACTACAGTTATATTTATCAAAGGCAGTAAATAGAAAACAAAATATTTCTTACTATGTTAAATAAATTGTTATTTTTCTTTGTTTACTTTATTTTACAGTTAAATAATTACTTTAAAACAATATTTCTTTATAGAAAATAGGCAATTATTAAATATTTTGAACATTCTGCATTAGAGGAGAAGAGTGGATTGTGAACCACTGTGCCCCATGTTGAAGTTCAATAAATAATTATATTAATATTGTTTATAGCTTTCTTTTAAAAATATTAACTTTAAAGTTAAATAAAAACAAGTATCTTAGCTTTGGAAAAAAGCTGTTTTATCTTATTTATCTACAACCTTTAATTACTAAAAAAATAAAAATAAGATGATGAAAAATTTTACTTTTAGAAGCTCAAAACAACCAATCAGGAAAAAATAATTCAATCTGAGATAGACATATTTTCTGAAGGCTATAAATAATCAGTGCAGTGTTGTTGTCTATTAGCAGAGCTGCCATTTGCAACTAAAATGCTACTAAAAGCGACTATTTTCAGCATCAGGCAACTATGGCTACTATTTTAGCCCAAAAACCTTCAAAAGTGACTATTTTAGAGGAAAACCAGAAAAAAGGAGACTATTTTCCAGTCCCAGCTACTATTTTTGTAAAAAAAAAAAACTCAGCACTGCAAATTTTTTAACCCAATACCCCAATCTAATATTTCCGTATAAATTTTTTAAGTTTTTTATGCAATTTTTAAAATATGTAAAAACTTCCATTTGAAAAAAAAAAAAAAACTCTTTCAATATAAATGTAGTGCAAAGATACCAACATCCAAATTTCAGTGGAAAACTAATTACTGATTTTTGGTTTGGCTACCACCCATAACCCTTATGCTTTACAGTATATTTGTCCAATTTTTGATTGTTTTTAAAAGCATTTAACCCTTTAACTGTCGTATGAACCACAAACGATTAATGCTTCATTCCAAAAATTTAAATTAATAAACGAGCTGAAATAAATGCTACTTAGAAATAAGAAAATCTTGTTTTCTATCGCAGTTTTTCAGTTTAATAACAGATTTAAAATGTTGAGAAAAACATTTAGAATATTGCCTTTTTTACTTATTTAGATAGCTTTATTTGGCCCATTGGTGTCTATAAAATCAGACTTTATTTTTTTCGGACGATTTTGCTATTTTATTTTACAAAAATTTCTTCTAAAGAATAGGTTAGTATGTACACGTATTTTCTTTATCAAATGCATCCTTTTTTGATAAAACCACTTTCAATTGGTTCAGTTAATTTTTGTTTACAAAATGGAATTAAAATTGCAGCTAATAACATGCAATAAAAATTGTATTGGTTTTAGTTGCCTCACAGTAATGCTCAAGCACAAGATAAGAATATATTCAATTTAGTTTGGAAAAACCAAACTGCATTCTGATCGTATATCTCAGATGATAATTTAAAAAATTTCTTCTTTCTTTCTTTCCGTTTGTGTGTGTGATTTTATAATTAAAATACAAAAAGTAGAAAATTTGGATGGTAGTAGCATACCTGCCAACTCTTCTGATTTTTTCAGAATTCTTCTTAATTTCAACTCTACCTTCTGATTTTCAAAACTATTAAAATAGATTGATAATACTATTTTTTGCTATTAACAGGAACTTTTTTTATCAGTTGCTTAAAAAATGAAACTACCTTTAGTTTTCTAAAAGGAGAAGAATTCAGATTTAAATAAAGTTTACTTTGCTTTCATTTAAAATAGGAGTAGCGAATTAAAAAAAAAAAATCTTACAATGTAACTTTTTCTTTTTTTGTGGAAAAATTTCCATTTTTTTAAAAAAATGATGAAGAGGATGATGTAGCCTGGAACTTATTACAGAATCAGTTCACAGGACTTCAATGTCAAAAAAATACCTATTATGGCACATGCAAAATCGTGCATTGCCATGTTAGGAAAGATGTGTTCCATTGATGAAATTTTGAAATATGGTAGGATTTGCAAAGTATTAAAAGCTGTATTGACTATTCCTCACAGCAGTGCTGAATGCAAATGTATTTTCAGTTTGATTAACCCTCTAACAGTCTTACAAAAGGACAAATCTGTAATTTTTTTTTCTCTGCATTTTGTTTTAAATGGTAAGAAAAACTAATTTTTCAACATTGAAAATAAAAAACTTAATTACAAATATGAATGCAATCCTTGAGAGTATTATTCACTGCTCAGCACATTAAAAATGCATTAAATCAATAGAATTTTATTACTTTAAATAATGCTTATATTGCAGTGAAACCTTAATTCTTTGAGCTTAGTGAACGTATCAACACGGGCTTGTCAGTGAGAGGGTTAAGAAAAATATGACTCTGTTCAGCTCATCAATGATGACGAAAACTCTAGAAAATATTTTGTTAGCGAAATCATTTACTGACAATAAATGTTATAAAGCACAATTTTCTAATAACTTTTTTAAAAAAAGCTAAGCAATCTACTATGAACATGTTGTCAAAATAAATTTTTTCTACTCATTTTTTTTTAGTAATATTGTTGTGACCTCGGGGTTCGAAAGGACTGATGCCAATATATAAGAACAATAAAAAGGCTTTATTCACTATAAACAGTGCAATACGATCACAAATATCTTCTGAAAATTACAAGATATTCAGTAATCTTCAAATCCAATAAAAGCTAAGCAAAATTTCACACAGAAACAATGCGTTCAATACGACGTATCAACGACAAAATCGATCCGAGAAACACAGTTCTCAATGCAAAGCCTCTCGTATGAATTCAATCGCAGTTGACAGACAACTCACTAACTGAACTGATGGAGGTCCTTATATAGGTTTCAGAGATCTTTCCAGATTATTCCAGAGCCTTCAGATGCTAGAAATTACCAGAAAGTGCTTTAACTTTCGATAGAGAACCCAAGCAAGAAAGGATCCCAATGTATAGGTATAAGGGGGGTGTGGTTGCACAAAAAGTCGCCAAAACCATCGCCAACTTGGCGATAAACCCATTCCTTGGTGGTATTCCAATAGACTTCCATTATAAAGATGAGGGTGTAAGGTTGTTTTCCTTGCAAACCATCTGAGGCCTTTAGCATTGAGTTACATGATGCTCAATAGGAAATACATTAATAATACTGCAATTTTCACAATAATCAAATAAAATAAATTTAAACAAATGGAATATTTACAGATATATACAAAATTCATAACAATATATATAATAAAGTTTTAGTAAATTTTCTATTCATGTGTGTTTTTTTTTCTATCATATAATATACAGTATTTATTGCAAATATTTTAATGGTTCATGTGCTGTCAATTTTGAATAATATAAATATTTTTACTCAGTTTTGGTTGTATATGGCGACAAAAAATGTTTTACTGGTTGAATTGTTTAAGTGGTGTTTCATAACACCACCAGTTAACTAGTTTAACACCAATATTCAAATCACGGCCCTCAGCATCAACATCAGTTATCCTTGGTTACTAAATGTTAGGAAGCTGAAATTTTAAGTGTATTTTAATGAAAAGTAAAAAATCTATTATCAATGTTCTTTTTTTTTTGTAGTAGTAGTAATTTTTTTATGTATGGAAGTTATTCTTTTCTGTCTGTAATATACATTCTTTACTTGCAAATTAGTGACTATTTTATTTTACTCTTGCTTGTCTTTTAAATTTGCTCATTTTTAAAAATTTTTGCAGATCTACGCCGATCATGACTCCCAGAACCCAAAACCACCCCCAGTTCAAAACTTTATCTATCTATCTATGTCACTTTTTTCTGACCACGATAACTGGAAAAATTCTGCATAAATCTCTTCCAAACTGATACATAAAATCAAGGGTCATAAAATCTCGGTCAAGTTCGTTAATGGGCAAAATCGAACCAAGGGGGAGGAAATGGGGGGGGGGGGGGGGCTTTTTGTGAAAACAGAAAAACCCTCATAATTTCTTTATTATTATACGTATCGAATCCGTTTAAAGTTATTATTACTTCTAGTAAAAGGGCCGAAAATTTATGTATGACAGATTTTTGATATAATTAAAAATGGCCCCAAGGGGGGGGGGGAAAAGGGGGGTTTTAGAAGAAAAAAAATCATAGCTTCGTCAATTCACAAGATATCAAATCAGCGTAAATTTATTATTAATCCTCTTAGTATTATCTAAAACTTTTATATTGACAAGTTTTTTATAGGACCAACCGTTATAGCAAAAAAAAATTAAAAACAAAAAAAAAATCCCTGCCGGCTCCGCCTGCAAACAAGTTATTTTTCGAAATAGGCGGTTCCAACTCCCGCATCTTTTCGAAACTGATACATAAAATCAAGGGGCATAAAATCTCAGTCAAGTTCGTTAATGGGCAAAATCGAACCAAGGAGGGGGGGATGGGGGGGGCCTTTTTGTGAAAACAGAAAAAACCCCCATAATTTCTTAATTATGATACGTATTGAATCCGTTTAAAGTTATTATTACTTCTAGGAACAGGGCCAAAAACTTATGTATGACAGATTTTTGATATAATTAAAAATTGCCTTAAGGGGGGGAGGGAAGGGGGGTTTTAGAAGAAAAAAATTCATAATTTCGTCAATTCCCAAGATTACAAATCCGCTTAAATTTATTATAAATCCTCTTAATATTATCTAAAACTTTTATATTGACAAGTTTTTTATAGGACCAATCGTTATAGCAAAAAAAAATTAAAAACAAAAAAATCCCTGCCGGCTCCACCTGCAAACAAGTTATTTTTCGAAGTAGGCGGTTCCAACTCCCGCATCTTTTCGAAACTGATACATAAAATCAAGGGGCATAAAATCTCGGTCAAGTTCGTTAATGGGCAAAATCGAACCGGGGGGGAATGGAGGGGACTTTTTGTGAAAACAGAAAAAAACCCATAATTTCTTAATTATGATACATATTGAATCCGTTTGAAGTTATTATTACTTCTAGGAGAAGGGTCGAAAATGTATGTATGACAGATTTTTGATGTAATTAAAAATTGTCTTAAGGGGGGGGGGGGGGGGGAGGGGGGTTTTAGAAGAAAAAAATTCATTACTTCGTCAATTCCCAAAATTTCAAATCCGCTTAAATTTATTATAAATCCTCTTAATATTATCTAAAACTTTTATATTGATATGTTTTTTATAGGACCAACTCTTATAGCAAAAAAAAAAAAAAAATCCTTGCTGGCTCCGCCTGCAAACAAGTTTGGTTTCGAAGTATGCGGTTCCAACTGCAGCATCATCGCAAAAAGGTCATTTCTTCCGCAATTCCCGACAAACAGGTGCCCCACGGTCTGCGTCTTCGAAATCTACCTGTGCCTGTAGGCCGAGCCATCAGGGATTTTTATGATCTCAGCTAGTTTTATTTTATCCATGTTGAAAATTTTATAAAATTTTTAAAATCTTCTTATTTCTTCTGAATTTTTGTCAAAATCTTCTGATTTCTTCTGATTTTTGGTCCAAAATCTTCTGATTTTCAATGAAATTTAGTTGGCAGTTATGTAGTAGGGAAAATGTGGATTTTCATGATGTTATTTTTATGGGAAATAAGGATTCTTGCCCCTCTTTTTTTAAGTAAGCATGCAACTATTTTGGCTACTATTTTTGTGCAAATGCTACTATTTTGGCTACTATTTTTTTCATTGTAGGCTACTAAAGCAACTATTTTGTAAGCCATTTGGCAGTGGCAGCCCTGTATTAGGATAGAAGAGAAGCTTTAAAAAAATTTAAATATATAAAATATTAGGGGGTGGTCCACTGTGCCCATAGGTCCAGTGTGTACCGGTCTCCCCTATATTTCACTACGCTAAAAAGAGGCTGGGTACATTTTACTGATTTAAAAAAGAGTCAGGATACATTTTACTGATTTTAAAAACGGCAGAATACTGCACGTTTAAATAATGACCTAGAGGGAACACTAGCCAAAGGTATGTTATTTAAAATGGAGAACATTAATACAAAATAAACTAAACTAAAAATCTTTTGTCAGAACACCTCATGAAGACAGATTTTAAACACATTAAATATAAAAAATAACATTGAAATGTAACATAAAAATCAAAAAGGAAGTTTCTACTGACTTTTTTTTTAACATTAAGAAATGAAACAGTGTTTATCTTTTTTTTTCAGGTGTACTCTGACACCTAAACCCACCGCCCCCTAAAAAGAGCTAAAAACCAGGTAGTAATTTTTTAAATAAAAATTAGTACAAATTGCAGGTAGAAGAGTGTTATAGGTAATCCCCAACTGGATTGACCCATGGGCTCCACATATAGGACTAGGATTTGAAAATCCTAATTTTACAAAATTATTTTTATAAATTTGTTATTCTTGAAGTATTCATTATAATTTTTATGAACTTTTGTTAAGCTAAATAATTTTATTGTGTAAATTATTTTATTAGTTGAATTTAAAGCTTTATGAATATTTTTACTTGTTCTTCAACAATAAAATTGTTAATGTATTTTTATATCTAACACAACGGTTCCCAAACTATGGGTCGCAAGTGATGTTTTGGCAAGCCACGTAACGATATTTCTTTAAAAATATACCGTTAACTTCCGTGAAAACAAATAAACAAAGGTTTGTTTTATGATTATACCACATTATGCTTACAATTTACAATTACTTACATTAAAAATGCCTGTAACAGTTTTCGTGTGGTGTACATGCTTGTTTGCTTTATTCACGATATAAATTGATAAAATACCCTTACAATTCAGAACAAAACCCAAAAGTTAACTTTAAAAACTTAAAATTCGAAAGTTTACTTACCTCAGAAACTAAAATGCAAGTTTTAATTCCTTAAAATATAATAGTAAACGATATATGATGAACAATCAAAACACAGAAGACGAAGAGTTGAAAGTTGAAGTTGTTTCTTTTCGAAACGTGACAACTTGAGATTTGGGGCATGCGCATTGATAATTCCGCTGCTACGGATGTCCCCTGGACGAAAATGGATAGTTCGTCCTGATTCTGACGTTCTCTGAACGTCTGAATTATGGCGTGTACCGGATCTGACGGTTGTAGGACCACTGGGATCTGTATGGGACGTCCAGAGGATGCTTTTGGTTGTATGGGGAGAGACCATGTGAATTAAATATACAAGCTAATCCATAAGCAATAAATAAAAATTTTCAGTCAAATGTGCTTTCTTATTCAGGATACTTTTCGCATAATGTTATATTTTATATATATATATATATATTTTTTTTCAAATAAAAGTTTGAAAACTTTTTCACACACCGAAACATTAAAGGCAATTGAATATTATGTATTATTAAATATTAAGTTGCGATGGAGATATTTGTATAATGTTTCGGTGTTATATAAAATATTCATGATATTTTGGTCAGTAAAATCTCTCGGTTAAATCATATTTAAAAAAAAATTGTTTTTATAAATTATTTTCTCAGAATATTTTAACTAGATTTTATATACACTTATATTAAAATACAAATATGCGATACCTGGAAACATTGCCCCACCAGTGGCTGAGAGGTTCTGCTCTCAAAGCTGGTAGACGGGAGGTGATGGGTTCAAACCCCTGTCGCGCTCGTCGGCCTAACCGTTTGGAGTTTTCCGTGGTTTTCTTCGAACATTGCATAAATATGGGTTAGGATCCCTTAGAAAGACCTTCACGGAGGACATTCCCCTCACCGGCCTACATCCCTAGCGCAGATAATCGGCCGTAACAAATAACCAACCAATCAACCTGAAAACATTCTCAAAACTTGTATTTCAATCTAATTTAAAATCATTTTACATAAATCATATAAATTCAGGAGTCGATGTAGGTTTTTTTTTTTTTTTTCCTTGGGGCTTATTTTGGGAAAAGTAAAAGTTATTTTTCTGATATCTTTTGTGAAATTTGTTATATTTTTGTGAAAAATAACATTTTGTTACGAAAGATGCAACCCAGCTACTCAAATTCAAACCAAGCATTTAATAATAATAACTTTTTAAGTCCTTCTGCTAAAGTTTTCTTTTCTGATGAATTTGTTTTCTTTGCAAATTACACATTTTAAAACTTAATTATATTAATTTTGTTAAGGGAGAATATGTTTTAAGGAAATGGAATTTTGTGAATGTACCTATTTTATCAAGAGGAATTTTGTGAAGAGGCCTGTTTTATTAAATGGAATTTTGTTAATTAAATGTTGTAGAATGTTAATTGTCCTTGTGCTCTCTGAATCGGAATGGAAAGAGACGAAGATTTTGCTTCATTTACAAAAAAAAAAAAAAAAAAAAAAAAAAAAAATCCCTGACGGTTCGGCCTACAGGCACAGGTAGATTTCGAAGACGCAGACCGTGGGGCACCTGTTTATTGGGAATTGCAGAAGAAAGACGTATTTGCCATGATGTGGCAGTTGAGACCACCCACTTCGAAATATACCTCTGCCTGTAGGCGGAGCCACCAGGGATTTTTTGTTTTTATTTTTTTTAACCGTAAGAATGTGTTCTATAAAAAACTTGTCAGTATAAAAATTGTAGATAATATTAAGAAGATTTATACTAAATTTAAGCGGATTTGATATCTTGGGAATTGACGAAGTTATGAATTTTTTTTTCTTCTGAAACCCCTATTCCACCCCCCCCCTCCTTGGGGGAATTTTTAAAGAAATCAAAAATCTGTCATAGATAATTTTTTGGCCCTTTTCCTAGAAGTAATAATAACTTTAAACGGATTCGATATGTATAAAAATTAAGAAGTTATGGGTTTTCTCTGTTTTCACGTCTGCTTGAAGGCGGAGTCCGCGGATTTTTTTTTGTTTTTAATTTTTTTTTGCTATAACGGTTGGTCCTATAAAAAACTTGTCAATATAAAAGTTTTAGATAATACTAAGAGGATTAATAATAAATTTACGCTGATTTGATATCTTGTGAATTGACGAAGCTATGATTTTTTTTCTTCTAAAATCCCCCTTTTTCCCCCCCATTGGGGCCATTTTTAATTATATCAAAAATCTGTCATACATAAATTTTCGGCCCTTTTCCTAGAAGTAATAATAACTTTAAACGGATTCGATACGTATAATAATAAAGAAATTATGAGGGTTTTTCTGTTTTCACAAAAAGCCCCGCCCCATTTCTTCCCCCTTGGTTCGATTTTGCCCATTAACGAACTTGACCGAGATTTTATGCCCCTTGATTTTATGTATCTGTTTGGAAAAGATTTATGCAGAATTGTTGCAGATAGATAGATAAAGTTTTGAACTGGGGGTGGTTTTGGGTTCTGGGAGTCATGATCGACGTAGATCTGCAAAAAGTTTTCAAAAATTCCAACTTAGGGGAGAATGTAATAGGTAGTATTTCTTACGAAATCTACCTAAAAAAAATAAGCACATTATTAACAATGTTACGTTCTTCAGAACGCAAAGTTTTCCCTTTATCAGACATTTTGTGTTGTTCTGAAAAGAACACTTTAAATAGAGAATAATGATAATAATAATCAAGAGCGCGAGAATAACAACCGTCTAGGACAAAAGAAAGGATCTGAATGACAGGACAGACGAGAAAGAGACAGAGAGGAAAATGTACATCGCCAAAGGCAAGAATGCTCAAATATGTTACAACCCTAAATATTTGCTCTTCCACCGTCCGAACCTGTGAGAAAATGAACTCTTCTCCCAAGCGACTTTCTGAGCCGCCATCTCGTGCTGGTCGAATATTAACAATTTTGAAAACGCTAAGAAAACAACAAACTAGTCATTGGGGGCCACCATAATACTTACCATCATGGATATGCATAGTATAAAATATGAAAATAAAACACGTGTAAACTGGTCATAAAAGGAATTGCAATGCGAATAAAATCGTGGCTTGATGACGTCATAAATTTTAAATGCTCTATTACTGAACTGCGTGAAAGAAACATCCTTACAACTCAAAAAATGATAATCCTATGAACTAACGGCTTACTGCATCGGATTAGGCGTCTCATTGCCAATTAAAATATATCTTTGAATTGAAATTTGAATGAAATACAGGGTCGTGAAAAATCGAAAAGTGTGAAAAATAGAATCATAAATATCTCGGCAACTCATTATCCGATCGACTTCACTCTTTATGCAAAATTTATGTTTTTTTAATGATTTTTTAAAATAAACAATTTCGAAAAATTTTATATACTTTTTATTAGAACGAATATTTCGAGAGTCCGAAAAAATTAGTTTCGGATAATCGAGGATACTGAAATTCAATAAATTTCTTCCCATTATTACATACGAAATACATTCCAAATTTCAAGTCTCTATCTCCATTTGTTCGGGAGATAGAGCGTTTACAGACACACACACACACAGAGAGACACAGACAGACAGACGGCAAATTTTTTTCCCTAAAAATATGTTTTTCAGAATATCCAGTGTCTGAAACGTGTAAATCCGTCAAAATTTTTTTTTAGATTTTCAAAACGATTACAAGATTTACCCTATACTACGTATGATGGGTAAGTAAAAGGAAGAAAGTAAAGATAAAGAGTGACAGTTTTCGGATTCAAAGTTGTTTTAAGGAAGCATTTATTATTTAATAAGTAATATGTGTGTAATAACATTAAAATAATTTTTTAATCCATGGGGTATTTTGAGCTTAACTTATCAATATGCCATTACGAAATAAATGTTAAATAGTTTTTTTTTTTTTAAGAGGGCAAGAAAATAGAGACAGTCAAACATATCACTTTTCTTTTATCCTAATGACATTGAAACGTGACCGCCATCAAAGGGAGTCCTTTCAAAATTAAATTAAATTAAAAATTAAACAAAAGAGAGAGAGAGAAAAGAAAAAAAACAAATTTGGATCCTTCGAATCAAAAGTTATGCAGGTACATACATTAAAAAAATAAATAAATACAGACGATTTGTATAATCTCCTTTGCTGGAAATCAGGTTATAACAAAAAGATTGTCAACATCCGCATCCAAACCATCCCTTTCATATGTGCAATTGTCAGGAAAAACCTTTTCCAAGATTCCATGAACATAGAGATGTTAGACTCCAATCATAATACTGAAAGACCGGGACGGGAATTTTGCACAAATATGACAGCTGGCGTAGACCCATGCTAAGAAAGCGCCACCTACGAAACCGGTTCTAAAAAGTATCCTATTGTAATTTAAGGGAACAGTGGACCACTGAGCTCATGAGCGACTAGGTATAGCTATTCCTCAGTTAAACAGCACATGCGTCACAGCTTGGCGATAATCTTATCTCTGTGAAGTCGACTAGTTTGGTAATTTATCGCTTGTTTTGGCGAATAGACTTTTACTTTTTGTCAAAAAAATGATCAAAAATTCCCAAAGAATATAATATTTGATATGACTTAATTAGTTAAGTTATGAGAAAATAATGAGATTGCTATCACAAGATGTATAAAGTTTTTTAAATGTTTTCACAGATGTATATAATAAATGCTAAGTTTCTAGCAGTATAACTAAAAATAAGTTTTTGAGGCTTTTATATGAAAACAGTTTTCTATATCATTTTAAGAGATACTATTACAGCATTTAAATGGATATTTTATTTTAATTATTTAACAATATCTCATAAATAGTACTAAATATTAAAATTTCATTTAAAATAGTTGATTTTAAATAAAAATTACAAGACAACTGATAAAAAATTTATAAGTAAAGATAGAAAAAATCAAAAATCTTCATAATGATAATAATTGTGATAATAATCAAGGATAATTTTATAAGATGAAAACTTTAATACATTAATTCTGCAAATTTTATATTTTTTTGTTACTAAACTTCTACCATAAAAATATTTTTAACGTAAGTTTAGGAGATTTATTATTGCATTTTAATAAATGTTTATTTTAATTATCAAAAAATAGCTTAAATGAATTTTAAAATTTAATTACTGAAATTTATTTAAAATTAAATTCTATTTAATGTAATACAATTTAAATTTAATAAATAAAAAAAAATTGAACGTAATTATAATTCAAATTTAATGTAATTATCTAATTGACAATAAAAGTAATAAAGATCGGCTGAATTTATTAACTGATACGGTAAAAATTAAAAAAAGCTTCAGCGAGTACAGAACACGCAACCTTACGATTACAACTCTAATAATACAGCCTTAAACATCCCTTGCTTTAACCACTATGCCAGATCATCCACAAACCGATTCTATCAACAAAGCACATGCCTGCTATACACAACACTTCACCAAAATGCTTGGCATTTCATCGCCAAGACGACGGCAGAAAGCAACCCAAGAATCAGTTGACGCATGCGCTGTTTAAAGGAGGAATCACTATACCTAGTCGCTCCTACTCAACTCTAATTAGTTTATTCTATATAGCTCAGTGCAGTGGGCATTCGAATAAAAAAATTGATTTTATTATTATTATTATTATTTAAAGAATTGTGAAAGAACATGCTCAATTTTATTATCTGATGCAAAAAGAATTTTTCAATCCTGGCACTTCGTCGCAGAGATATAAGCTTTTATATTTGTACAAACTCTGTATATTAAAAGTTTTTTTTTTTCCCTCAAAAATGAAAATTTCGCACATCTGTAACTTTTGAAAAGTTTCATGCGCATTTCTAAATATCAGTTTCTTTTGAAATTTATATTGTATATTGTATATCCTCTATACAATAATTGCCGAAACGTCAGTGAAGGCTCACTGTGGAGACGCGAAAAGTTTTTGGTTGCTGTCTGTCTGTCTGTTCCGCGATAACTGCCGTAAAAAAAGTTCGATTAGGCTGATTTTTGGTGAGTATGTTGGTGAGGTACTCGGAATTAGCTGTATAGTTTTTAATTACATTTGGTTCATTCGTTCAAAAAATATAGAACATTTATTTTTAGGTCATAATGCTTTTCAATCGAAAGTCACACGATTTTTTTTTTTAATTTTAACATTCACCGAAAAGAAAATGTCGCATTGGGATAATTGTAAATGCTAAATTATGGATTCTAAATTTACGAAATGGAGATCTTAATTAAATCCTATCGCTTTGAAAATTTGCCAATCTATTTATTAGAATTTCGAAATTAGTTGAATAAATTATTAGGACATTTTATGCATTAATTTGAAATATATCAAACATTTTAATTTCTCATTTTTTACAAAAGATTCCAATGCATTTTTCTTCTCTCTTTCATTAAATGGTTGCTAAGCAACTATATTTCAAAGAATATCAACAATTCAAGTGAATCGCATTATTTTGACGCGAAATTTTATTAAAAATAGCTAATTTTCGGGTTACATAAGTTTTTAATATGCTTTTTTTTTAATGAAATAGATGAGAATTTATTTTAACTACTAAAAAATTATTACCAAATCGGTTTTCGAATTGAAAATAATAAAAACGTTGAATACGTAAATTGAATATAGGTCACATAAGAAGATACAGATAATGTTAAAAATGAGTGATTTGTAGAGCTGACGTTGAGGCCTCTGATCTGTAGATTTACTAGTAAATAGTAAGTGTTAGCATAAAAAGTTGTATTTCACGGATATTTTAGGGTTGAAATTTAACTGCATATGGAAATACATAAAGCTACTTTTTTAGAAAAAACAAACATAATTATGAGAATATTTTTTTTTCTGCTCATACACCCAGCGAACTTTTACAATTCATGCCAACTTTCTTTCTAATACATAAAAAGTATCTCATAAATAAATATTGTCATATTTTATGCAAAAGAAATGCGAATGGGACATTTTAAAATATGACAATTATTTGTTACTTTAAAAATTTAAAAATTGAATACAGTGGTGGACATAATTATAAGACATCTACCTAATTTGACATACAGTGAAAGAAAAGACTCGGAGCTTAAAAATGCTTTATCAAATACGACAAAAACATTAATTTATTCTGTTATCACACGTAATTGTTTTACAGAAATATTTTTATAGAGTTTAATAAAAAAAATTAATAATAACATGGACAAAATTATAAGACACCCAGACATTTTAATTAAAACACGTGCTTTTTTTCGAATTATGCAAATTTTCTGCACGCTGTTATGACGTCAGCAGTTAACTAAAGCAGATGATAACCGACTTCACGCATTTACAAACATGCCACGAGGTACAGAATGCCCCAGCACATTTTATAGCATTCTTTAGGTCTTCGACACATGTAAACTGCCTCTCATTTCGGTAAACCTCACGAGCTAAGATACCCCACAAGTTTTCGATGGGATTTAATCTGGGGAACGAGAATTCCCCAGAAGAACATTGATACTTTGCTCTAAAAGCCACTTTTTTGTTACGTGTGATGTACGAATCGCGCGTTATCGTGCTGGAAAATGTAGCTTTCGCCACAAAGAAGTTCACCTTGTATGGCTAGTTGATATTTAAGAAGCTTCTTATACTTTTCGGAATTCATTCGCAAAAACGATATCGGTTTTTCCTTGAGCCGAAAAACCAGCCCAAACCATTACTGAGCCTCCACCCATTTGGCGGCTCATTTGTACATCAGGAGACTTCCGTTAATCATGCCAATAATAGTGAAACCCATCAGGACCATCCAGGTTAAACTTTTTTTTTTTATCAGAAAATAACACAGAGTACCATTTGGAGGTCCAAGCCATAGTTTGTTTAGCGAAGTTTAAACGGTCCATTTTGGGCCGCCTTAGAAGGGGTGGTTTTTTCTTCATTTTTTTAAATTTCACATAAGAAGCATTATGCAACACCCTGTGAATGGTTCTCCTTGAACAATTCAATTTCAAAGCATTTTTAATGACTGTAGTGGTCATCTTATTCTGTGTAGCGAGCGAAAGCACATGGCGGCTGTCTCCCGAGGACAAGCAAGGAGTACGTCCAGATATTTTTAATCACCGATCCACTACTTCCTCTTTTCAAAACATTTGAAATTGCCCATCTAGAGCGTTTAATAACTTTTGAAATGTTATTAACTGAAGCACCAGTTCTATTTAATCTCCAAATTTCGCGAATTTAACTTTCTTTTAATTCTGTATCTCGTGGCATGTTTGTAAATGCGTGAAGTCGGTTATCGTCTGCTTTAGTTAACTGCTGACGTCATAACAACGTGCAAAAAATTTGCATATTTCGAAAAAAAAAGCAGGTGTTTTAATTAAAATGTCTGGGTGTCTTATAATTTTGTCCATGGTATTTTTAATTTTTTTTTATAAAACTCTATAAAAATATCATTTCTGTAAAACAATTACGTGTGATAACAGAATAAATTTATGTTTTTGTCGTATTTGATAAAGCATTTTTAAGCTCTGAATCTTTTCTTTCACTGTATGTCAAATTAGGTAGGTGTCTTATAATTATGTCCACCACTGTAGTATAAACTTTTTATCATTTTTAAACAACTATTTTTTTTATTATTATTCAGCCCCAAATTTTGAATATATTTATTTGAGAGATTGCTGTTAACAACAAGTATGCCCATCTTCAAATTAAATCCATTTAAAATTGTAAGACGAACTAATAGAATCATGTTACCGAGGCGCCATCTACGTAAATAAATTTTTCGAGGCCGTTATTTCTTCTGCCTATTTCTTAAGAGATCCTACTACTCTATATTCATGAGAGATATCTTTCAATGAATGATCACTGGACAACTACCGCCATCTACTAAAGCTTTTCACAAATCTAAACTGTATTCATATTTCTGAATTCATTATCATTTTTGCACGTAAACACATGAAATATGAAATTGGTAAGTGTACTTATTCAGAAATTTTGAAATTGAACAGTTTTTTTTTTCTTTGGTAAAAGAAGAATATTTTTCATAATATGCATTTTGAACCGAATTTCCGAAAACGACAGCATGAAAAAGAAAGAAAATCTGCCGTTTTGAGTACTGTTACCAGGTTGACTGTCATCAAAAACAGGACATCGGCTTCTAAATCAAGGCATACAAGTACACTAAAACCTATGAAAATGGAACCTGTCTATAACGGAATCCTGTCTTAAATGTTAAAAAATCACGGTTTTTACTGAAGGAACACCATGCCATTATACCTGCTAAGACCTGTCTAAAACATAATTTTTCTTCGATCATTTGAAATCCTGTCTTAGTAGGTTTTACTTTCTAAATTACCACATAAAAATTCAGTAAATCCTATGAAAACGGAAACTTTCTATAATGAAATCCTGTCTTAAAAGAAAAAATTATTTAAAAAAAGTTCTTACGGAAGAAATACCATGCAAATATACCTGCTAAGACGGAAACCCGTCTAAAACAGAATCTTTCTTCGGTCATTTGAGATTCCGTTTTAGTATGTTTTACTAAGTATCTTAATCAGGACATAAAAACACATTAAATCCTTTCAAACTTAGCCTGTAAAATCCTGTAAAAATATTTTTACGGAAGAAATACCAAGCAATTTTATCCAGGGCTTAATTTGCGCCGGAGCCCACCGGAACTCAGCTCCGGTACTTCTCTGGTTTTAGAAAAAAATTAAATATTAGCCGGAATTCACCGGAGCTCGCAAACACTGCGTTCCGGAGACCAGCGCAATAACGCTTCCGAAAAACGAATCCCAAATTACCCTTTCCTTTCCCTACCAGTGTTGAATTCAGGGGGTGGCCCGGGAGGGACATTCCCTCCGGAGCATTGAAATGTCCCCCCCCCCACCCCAGATTTGAGATTTTATGCTTTTAATGGTTAAAAAGTGCAATTCCCCCCCCCCCCCCCCCGGAGAAAAGTGTATGAATTCAACACTGTTCCCTACCATCTCCAATCTTTTGCCTTCTTTTGTATCAAAACACTTATAAGTGACGTAATGTGGCGCTCACTTAACAGATGGATATCAAACGGGCTGGATTTTTATTTCAATCTTCGGGTTTGGGCAGGCTCGAGCTCAATTTGTCTTAAATTCAAAATTTTATTTATTTCAATCTCAAATCATTTTAATGCTATTTTGATCAGAATAAAAAGTAAACAGAAATAGTCTTTTTCTATTCTGCGTAGCTGCGATGATGTTCGTATTTTTGTAATAACACTATTTCCAAATTACAACTCTGAGCTTTTTTAATCGCAGAATTCTGCGATTATTTAACATTAAGGTTAGGCTTCTATTTAGAAGTAGCAATAACTATAAAGAGGAATAGTTGATAGCTAAGTATACGCAGGTAGATGTATTTAAATTTTTTATTTTACTAAATAAAACTAGTCGTTGGAGGCCACCCTAATACTTACCCATCATGGATATGAATAATATAAAATATGAAAATAAAACATGTGTAAACTTTTTATTATAAAATTCGAATAAAATCGTGGCTTGATGACGTCGTAAACTTTAAATGCTCTATTGCTGAATTGCGTAAAAGAAACATCCTTATAACTCCAAAAGTGATAATCATCATAACTAACGGTTTACTGCGTCGGATTAAGCGTCTCATTTCCAATTAAAATATATCTTTGAATTGAAATTTCAATGAAATACAGGGTCATGAAAAATCGAAGAGTGTGGAAATAGGATTACAAATATATCGGCAACTCATTATCCAATCGACTTCATTCTTTATGCAAAATTTATGTTTTTTTTTTTTTATTATTATTATTGTATTTAATGTTTATATACCTTTTATCAGAACGAATAGTTCCGGATCATCGAGGTTACTGAAATTCGACAAGCTTCTTCCCATTATTGCATACTAAGTACATACCAAATTGCAAGTGTCTATCTCAATTTGTTCGGGAGATAGAGCGTTTACAGACACACACACAGACAGACGGATGGCAATATTTTTTTTTTCTAAAAATATGATTTTCGAAATCTCCAGTGTCTGAAACGTGTAAATCCGTCAAAAAAAAATTTTTTTTTTCAATTTTCAAAACGATGACAAGACTTACCCTATACTACGTTTGATGGGTAAGTAATAATCTATCGGCATTGAAATGCATTGAAATTTGGTGATAATTAAAAAGAAACAAATAATTTTATCTACTTTTGAAATGTTTAACTCTTTGTATCAGCGTATCCTTCTGGGCTATTCACTTGCCACAAGCCTCAGCCCCATCTATAAGATGTCTGCAAGCTGTGTACACAATAAAGAAAGAAAAACAAACTGCCATACTAAATAACTTGGTCGCCAGTGCCGACCTGGCGACCGCATTTGTCATGCCCTGCTGGCACCTATATATAATTATATTGATTAATATACAAAGGATAATGATATTTTATTAAATTAGTGAGTATCTACTATCTATATATTTAAAACGCTAAGCTTTTCCTTTCGACAATCCGTGAGAACAAACTACTGCATCAAATTACATCATTCTTTTTTTAAATGAAAGATATTTGGACACAGATTTGTTATCGTACAATCGTTTGTTCGAAAATTTTATTAATTAGCCATAATTTTAAATTAAACTTTTACATCTGCTTATGACGTCATAAAGTCGGCAACTGGAATACGCCTATTGTTGCGAGGCACATAGTTTATTCTCTAAACTCCATGGTTGCGACGATAAAAGAGAAATAATAAATATTAAAAGCACGTGGCTTTTAGGCCAAATTTTTTAATTTGCAAGTTAAATTTCGGTAAAATTATTTATCCGCGTGTTTTATAAGGGAATAAAAAATCATATTTATTGTGAAGTCACGAGAATATTGTCCATTGGGTTTATTTTATCATTATGCATTATAACTTTGTTGATGCCATTTTTTCATTACAATTAAATACAAAATATATTTTTATTTGTATACATGGTGTTTAAGCATAAAAGTAACGTATACAAATTACGTGCGAAAAGTTTCAACCGGTGAAAATGACGTTATGCTTAGCTTGAAATGCATTTTAACATTGATAAAACTAAAAAGAAAAAATTACATGATTGTGTCAACCTGCCGTAATTTTAACTGATTTTTCAATTTTTAATTTTAAAGATTAAAACTGAAGCTTTTATTGTTTGCTTCATCTTGATTGCATGCTACCAATTATTTTTTTTAAATTATAGGTTAGAAGATTTCATTTTTTTAATTAAAAAAAAAAAATCACAAAAATAGTGTTATGGTTAAAAAAAACTTGAAATAATGATTGTTTTTTTTAGCTAGAATAAACAATGTAAGGCAATGTAATTTTATACAATGTAAACAATGTAATTTTATAGGAATTATTTTGGTAGGTTTGTTAATGTTCCTTTAACAATTCCTTATTAGCGGCAAAGTCCTATTTCTTTCACTGCGAATTTCTCTTTTGATGTCAAAAAATAGTAGTCTACTTTTGGACGCCAGCCAAAACGCAGTGGCAATTTTTAGAAATGTATAACAGTTGTGATAACAAACGGCGCTATCGCTTTAGCTTTCATCGCGCTTACACATCATTTCTAAATACTACAAATTTCAATTTTTTACTACATTTTACAATTTCAATACTTACATCATCAATTAGAAAAAAAAAATAAGCTTTCGATTGAAATTTATTTGAAAACTGCCGCTTAATTTAACGACTCTTTAAATAATTTTCAAGCATGAAATATTTTTCCAATTCTATTTCAACAATGACCATCAGTTTGCTTTAATAATGTAAAATAGCCCCTGGGAAAGTTGCCACAATTGAAAATAGACTTCCCTAACCATCATAAAAAGTGCAAAAAAAAAAAAAAAAACTGATAAATCATAAGATATTAGAAAAAAAAAAAACTATTTTCAGTTTATGTTTAACGTAAAATTGATATTTTGAATTCGTTGATGTATATGTTGCATCAGAATATGCTAGGAATTGTATTTTTTTAAAGATCCATTGGGTATTTAACTGTATAAAAGGGAAGATATCCCCGACTGTGATGGATAATCATCCTGATTATGTAAAGAGACCGAAGAAACCATGCAAATGAATTGCACTTGAAAACATTAAAAATCTCCCTCATCTGCGGATTCATTTATTATTGTAAAAATAATTCTGCATCTTTACATAAAAATTGATTAGCTTAAAACAATGGATGCGTTTTAGAAGATATGGATTTGAAACATACAATGAATACAGAGGACATTTTAAAACCTTTTTTTTTTTTAACGTCGAATTTCGACAATGCTTTCGGGCATTGGAGCTCATTTGGTTGCATTATCGCAGGAGGGGGGGGGGGGGGATGTGTGCTGTATTTACTATGTTCTTTTATTTACTGAATATGAGATGAACGTAGGAATATATTATTTGTATGATACTTCATAGGTTCATGAAATTTTCTTTGCCGTGGGGAATATGGCGGTAATGTCAAACTGATTTGCATTACACAGTTGTTTACGGATTATTTATAAGGAGTTTGCATCGAAAATAGCACTATATTTAACTGGGAGGAAAAAACTTTTAAAATAAAATGTTTGAAAGATTGTTTTTTACGCACCCCTTTTTAAATAATAAAGTAGCTTATTTTACTGATATTGTTATAGTATTTTTTTTCCGTCAAGTTTTGACGGGTTCCATCTAGTATATATATAAAACACAAACGGAAATTTCGTTCCGTTCCTTTATAACTCGAGTTCCGCTGAATGGATTTTGATGGAACCTGCGCTGTTCGATAGATAATTTTTCAGGGTAAGGTTTTAGTATACAATAATATCATTGTAAGTAGATTAGTTATAGAATTATGACGGAAAGGTATGTTATTTTGGACGTAAAAGTTACCTTTTTTTTTTTTTTTTTTTTTTTTTTCAACCACTATCGTGCTTAAACGAATTGAAACAGCTATCATTTTGAAAATAATACAAACACCTCAAAAAAAAAAGAAAACACTTATTAACTTTACTTAAAATTCAAAAAAAGCAAAACAATTTTGATGAAAAATAATGTTATAAAACGAAAATATTTAATTTATACATGAAAGGCAATGTTTGTAATGATTAAAGAATTATTCAATGTGCAATATTGCAATTGAAACCATATTTAGTTTCCATTTTATCGTTTGCGTCAGATTAAGAAAAATACATCTGAAAATTTAATTGGATACATCTGAGTAACAATTTTATTTTTGAGTGGTTCTTTATTTTTTAATTTAATTTTTATTTTTTATCTAACTCCTGCATCGTGTGACTTATAGAAGAAAATAGCAGATGTAATTACAAGTGGGTAAGTGTGATCGAAGATCACACAAACGGTTTCGTTTAATATTCCTTTTAAAACACTTTATCCTTTCTTTTTATAAATCCAAATAAATTTCATTCTCTAAAAATAAAAAAAAGTCATGATTTCATAAAGTAAAAATTTACCGGTCTATTTTTCTCGTTTTTTAGAATATCTGAACCAGCCCGCTATTATACTCTGCCATAATAATATCTGTCATGTGTGGACTAAATGCGATATTTAAAAAAAATAGTTTATATAAAATAGATATTTGCTATTGCGTAATCCTCTGTAATCAGGTCCTACTGCCAAATTGCGTATTTTAGAAAAGGAGACTTTTTGTGACAGTTCTTTAAAAGTATCTACATTGATTTTAAACTATATTTTTGCTAGCAAACGCCCATGTTTGGAATTAACCTTGCCCACAGATTACGGAAGATTAGTTATTTTATATTTTACTAGCTGTTACCCAAGACGTTCACGTAACATTAAAAGAAAAATAAATGCATTAATTAAGAAAAATGTTTCATCCCCGATAATTAAAAACATATGTAACTCTCTTTATAACAAACTCCGTTTTATCGAATATCTGAACAGGCCCGATAGCGGACGAAGCCCGCTATTATGCTCTGTCATAATAATATGTCATGAGGACTAAATGCGATATTAAAAAAAAAATTAATTTCAAAATTAAACATGTTGTACACCTTCAAAATGTTAAAATATGCGAATGTTTCCATAATCGGGTTTTTATCATGATTCAATACGTTACTCAAACTCATATGTTTTATTTACTATTCTCTATTACTAATATTGATACTCGCTTTGTATTATTCTCAAACATTTGAAAAAATCTGTTAAACTTCCAATATGACGTCAGATTCTCTAATGACGTGGATATTAATTTGCTTTCTGTACATACACATGTGTATTCATTTTCATTTTTCACGTGGAAATCTTTCAATAGAAAACTAATTATTGTAGAAAGAATTTTATTGTGGATTTTAAATTGTTGGCAATTGCTATAACGAAATTTTTTTAATTTTAATAGGAAAAGACTGTTAGAATTTTAGTTTTTTATTTCTCTATATTAAAATAATTTGATTTTTTCAAATTTTAATATTTTGAGCTTCATAATAGGTATTTAGCTTTGAGTACACAAATTTGCATGCCTGTAAGTTATATAGCTTCTGAGAACGGCTCTGTGATGGACAGACAACGGAGCGGGAGTAATAGGGTTTCGTGATATGAACGACACCCTAAAAATGACTGTAATCGTGAGTCACGTGTTATTTGTTTGTTTATGATTTTGATTTTACTTTTGTCACCAAGCAATTTGATTTTAAGCCAAAAAAGGCATAAGGATGACATCGGTCACAATAACGGCACAATAATGCATATTCACAATAATGATGATTTTCAAATGTACGACAACATTTTTGGAGTATTTTTTTTTTATTTTTATTGAAATGTAAATTATATAAATAACAATAACAATTAATATTACAAAAATGGGAGTCAAGTATTTAAATATTAGTGTTAATGTCTGCCGAACACTAATTATTAACATACATTTTAATCCATTTTCACTATTCATTTCTTTTTAGTTTTCTTTGCATGTCTTTCCTTCTTTTTGAAAGTTTTAAAACGATATTGGACTAATCTTCTGTAATAGGGCACCCACAAATTGGCATATTTTGTAGTTTTGGAAAAAAGAATTATATTTGAAGGGGACTGTGGATGGGGAATCCGATTTCAGCGAATTTGCTCTCAGCGATTAGTAAATTTATGGTTTTTTCATTATGTAGCAAACGGACAAAAGAATATTTACTAATATGTATTTTCTATCTGCATTTATTTTACTATCACTAAAAAGGCAATACTTGCAATGTACGAAAAGTACTTTTAAATATTAATGGTGGACAAGAAACCATATTTGCTGATTTATCATTTTAGCCTAGATAAGAAAAAAAATACCTGGAATTCAGATTACATAACATTTTAATTATTATAAAGCAATTTCGGCTAACCCATAACCCTAGCCGCTAAGCTTAGTGACAAATTAACCAATTATGTACCTTATGAGGTTTATTTATACAACAAACTGAATAATAGTTTAATCTTGAAAATAAAAGAAATAGCAAGCCTTATTATTTCTCCCAGTTATTATGCTCATTAGAGAAAGGAACAAAAATCATCGCTTCAAGTATTCACAAAAAAGAGTATTCCTAAAAATTTTGCACAACTAAACTTTATTTATAATTTTCAAGGAGTTTTATTAATTCAGTTCGGCAGCAATTTGACATTATTTTATGAAACGTAGTTTGGAGCGTAATTAACTTCATTTTGAAGCTAACTCTGGTACATTTGTAACTATATCCTTCCAAAAACTTCTAATGTTTGACTTCAGACTTGGCTGTGGACTCCATTTCGGAAGATTAGGAATATTTTATTTGATGCAAATAAGAGGATTGTTTTTTTTTTTTTTACAAGAATCAGTTAACGAGGTTTTTTTTTTTCAAGTTAATGGTTACATGATTACAATTGGTATATAAAATGAAAAGGCAGTGAAAATAACATTATTTTAATTTTATTCAAATAATTGAGCTTTAAAAAAATGCACTTTTTATGATTCACATTTCTTCTAAATGTGAAAGATAAACACTCTTCTTTGTGTGCAAATAATTTATAACATTTTTCACTGTATTTATTCTGCTCGAATCCAAAGATAGAAAACTGTAGTAGACTTGCTGGAAGTAGACGTATATTACGTTTTATAATGCAACATATAGTGAGATTTGTATTTAAGCTACCAGAACAACACATAGCACCAAGCTAAGATGTCCGGAGTTCAAGTACTAACAAACGAAAATGAATAATCCAACCATTATATAAGTTCAATGGCCAATCTCTGCAATGCTCTCTTTTTTAGCAGTGTGGCAACTCAGAGAACATTTTAATTTCTGTTGGTCACAACAGCCACATTTCTCTAAAAAAATCTACTATAAATGATCCAATAAAAGAGTTGCTTCTTAATAGCTCGACTTTTGTCTAACGCATAAGAAAATAAAATACCGCAATGGCATTCGCATTGTATTGAGCAATGTAGAAAGACTTTAGACGTGAAGGTTCATCTTACCTTAAAATAAGGTCGAATTTATTATTTCGTTTGATTACAGATTTGTTTGGGAAATGGACCATCGCAGCAGGCATAGCCTGCTAGTAATGAATATTTTAATAAATTGATTCTGCCAGTTAGATAGATGTATATACGTTACTAAAGTTCTAACAGAAAAATAATTTTTATGTAAGGTTAGGATACTGTATTATTATATTTTAATAAGTATTCATTTAAATTATTAAGTAAATAGCTTATAAGTGATATGAATTTCAAAATTTAATTTCATTAACAGTATGTATTTACAATAGAAAATTTCAAAACATCTGGTATTGAGGTAAATTAATAAATATTTGTTACATATGAAGGATAATACTAAATTTTAAAAGATGAAAACTTCATTAAATTAATTCTGTTAATTTGATATTTATCTGTTTTCAAAGTTCTAAAGTAAAAATGTTTTTTATGCGAGTTTTAGGAGATATTATTATTATATTATAATAAATGTTCAATAAATGTTCATTTTAATTATTAAAAAATAGCTTCTATGAATTTTCAAATTGAATTTAATTATTTAAAACTCAATTGAAATTTTATTTTATTTAGTAATAAATAAATCAACATTAATTTAATTTAATAAAATTAATTTTTTAATTTAATTTTAATTAAAATTGAATTTATTCAATTGACAATACAAATTACAAAGCATCTGATAATTAACTGACTTAAAAAGATCAAAACAAAAATTCTCGTAAAGAACACCACAGGCAAGGACACAACCTGCAATCTCAATATTACAAGTCTAACGTCTTATACCGCAAACAATAGAATCTAAAAACACTGTCCATGAAGTGCTTGGTACAAAAATAAGACATTACAACACTACACTGTGACAATAACAAAGAGCTAAACTGGTAAATGTGATGGGATGTTGTATCTTAAATTTGGAAATTTGAGCCATTGTTAACTCTTTCTGTTAAAAACATAAATAAATGAACAGATAGACAAAAGTTGCAGTTAAACTCTTGAGCTATATTTTCATTTGAAAAACTGGATTGTATTTCAAAATTGCACACCGGAAAAATATTTTGATAAAATATTTATAATAAATGTTACTGTTAGAGATATATATTTTTTTCAGAGAGTGAAGACGTAAGGGGAAGCGCTTCGTACTTGCGTACACGTTCTCCCGGTTAGCTCCAACCTTCAACGGCATAATACCCTGAGCAGTGTAGGTGTCCTTTTCAGGACTTTATGACGAATTGCCTGCGGTATTACTCCTAGCCTGATCATGGACAAGGAACAGATCTCCTTCAATATTGACATGGATGACAATATTTCCAGGATTGTCGATGGCATTGAGCCGCCGGATTTCCTCGGTACTTTCAACGAATATCCCACGATTGACGAGCCTGCCAATGAAGTCTTGAGTGATATGTTTCACCGTATAGACAACTATATCAGACAAACTCTACAAAGGCCTGACTGACAGTTGCTTTAAGGACGAGGTAACTAAACTTTGTCAGTAAGATCATATTTAAAAAAAAATTGATTTTATAAATTATTTTCTCAGAATATTTTAACTACATTTTATATACACTTATATTAAAATACAAATATGCGATACCTGGAAACATTGCCCCACCAGTGGCTGAGAGGTTCTGCTCTCAAAGCTGATAGACGGGAGGTGATGGGTTCAAACCCCTGTCGCGCTCGTCAGCCTAACCGTTTGGAGTTTTCCGTGGTTTTCTTCGAACCTTGCATAAATATGGGTTAGGATCACTTAGAAAGACCTTCACGGAGGACATTCCCCTCACCGGCCTACATCCCTAGCGCAGATAATCAGCCGCAACAAATAACCAACCAATCAACCTGAAAACATTCTCAAAACTTGTATTTCAATCTAATTTAAAATCATTTTACACAAATCATATAAATTCAGGAGTCAATGTAGGTTTTTTTTTTTTTTCCCTTGGGGCTTATTTTGGGAAAAGTAAAAGTTATTTTTCTGATATCTTTTGTGAAATTTGTTATATTTTTGTGAAAAATAACATTTTGTTACGAAAGATGCAATCCAGCTACTCAAATTCAAACCAAGCATTTAATAATAATAACTTTTTTAAGTCCTTCTGCTAAAGTTTTCTTTTCTGATGAATTTGTTTTCTTTGCAAATTACACATTTTAAAACTTAACAAAATTAAAATAATTAAGGGAGAATATGTTTTAAGGAAGTGGAATTTTGTGAATGTACCTATTTTATCAAGAGGAATTTTGTGAAGGGGCCTGTTTTATTAAATGGAATTTTGTTATGTTGTAGAATGTTAATTGTCCTTGTGCTCTCTGAATCGGAATGGAAAGAGACGAAGATTTTGCTTCATTTACAAAAAAAAAAAAAAAAAAAATCCCTGACGGCTCGGCCTACAGGCACAGGTAGATTTCGAAGACGCAGACCGTGGGGCACCTGTTTAATGGGAATTGCAGAAGAAAGACCTATTTGCCATGATGTGGCAGTTGGGACCACCCACTTCGAAATATACCTCTGCCTGTTGGCGGAGCCACCAGGGATTTTTTTATTTTTATTTTTTTTTAACCGTAAGAGTGGGTTCTATAAAAAACTTGTCAGTATAAAAATTGTAGATAATATTAAGAAGATTTATACTAAATTTAAGCGGATTTGATATCTTGGGAATTGACGAAGTTATGAATTTTTTTTTCTTCTGAAACCCCTATTCCACCCCATCCCCCTCCTTGGGGGAATTTTTAAAGAAATCAAAAATCTGTCATAGATAATTTTTTGGCCCTTTTCCTAGAAGTAATAATAACTTTAAACGGATTCGATATGTATAAAAATTAAGAAGTTATGGGTTTTCTCTGTTTTCACGTCTGCTTGAAGGCGAAGTCAGCAGAGATTTTTTTGTTTTTTTTTTTGCTGTAATAGTTGGTCCTATAAAAAACTTGTCAATATAAAAGTTGTAGATAATTTAAGGTGATTTACAACAAATTTAAGCGGATTTGATATCTTGGGAATTGACGAAGTTATGAATTTTTTTCTTCTAAACCCCCCCTCCCTTGGGGCCATTTTTAGTGATATCAAAAATCTGTCATATATAAATTTTCGGCCCTTTTCCTAGAAGTAATGATAACTTTAAACGGATTCGATACGTATCATAATTAAGAAATTATGGGTTTTTTTCTGTTTTAACAAAAAGCCCCCCATTTCCTCACCCCCCCTTGGTTCGATTTTGTCTATTAATGAACTTGACCGAGATTTTATCCCCTTGATTTTATGTATCAGTTTGGAAAAGATTTATGCAGAATTGTTGCAGATAGACAGATAAAGTTTTGAACTGGGGGTAGTTTTGGGTTCTGGGAGTCATGATCGGCGTAGATCTGCAAAAAGTTTTCAAAAATTCCAACTTAGGGGAAAATGTAATAGGTAGTATTTCTTACGAAATCTACCTAAAAAAAATAAGCACATTATTAACAATGTTATGTTCTTCAGAACGCAAAGTTTTCCCTTTATCAGACATTTTGTGTTGTTCTGAAAAGAACACTTTAAATAGAGAATAATGATAATAATAATCAAGAGCGCGAGAATAACAACCGTCTAGGACAAAAGAAAGGATCTCAATGACAGGACAGACGAGAAAGAGACAGAGAGGAAAATGTATATTGCCAAAGGCAAGAACGCTCAAATATGTTACAACCCTAAATATTTGCTCTTCCACCGTCCGAACCTGTGAGAAAATGAACTCTTCTCCCAAGCGACTTTCTGAGCCGCCATCTCGTGCTGGTCGAATATTACATGGGCAATATTTACAGTCTGTGATAAGTGACGTGTTAAGTGTACATGTGTGATAAGTGACGTGTTAAGTGTACATGTGTGATAAGTGACGTGTTAAGTGTACATGTGTGATAAGTGAGTTTTCAGCTTTGGTTTGTGTTTTTAAGTTTAACTAAATTATTTCTTAGTACGTATGTACCGAGTTCATAAACTCGGTTGTTCCTATACTGGGCTACACAAGGGAATCTAAGTATTAACAGACTATGGGAGCGAATTGTTTAAAGGTAGTTTTTAATTGTGTTTACGCATTTTCATGCTGAACTCTATTTGGTAGACTAATGGAAGTTTGTGGAATATAAATCTATACTAATATTATAAAGGAGTAAAGATTGTTTGTTTGTTTGTTTGTAGGGGGTAATCTCTGGAACTACCGAACCGATTTCAAAAGTGATGGTGGCAAATGGATGGTGACAACCCTTGCTCCAACATAGGCTATATTTTATGTCGATGCCACTAACCCCAGGGGGTACAGGAGCAAAAAACGTTCTAAAATTGCCATTTTTAGCACTTTCCAACCTAGTTGAAAAGTGCTTATGACTTCGGTTTGTCTGGCCGTCTGCCGTCTGTCCGTGCTCTAACTCCCGTAAATATGCTCGGATTGCTCTGCAATTTTTATATGTTATTGTCGTTATCTATAGCATGTTCCCTATTTCAACGGAAGTGTGTAGCACTTATAGTTTTTTTACAGGGACACTCAAAAGAATTCCGTTACATTGCGGTCTATGGGGAAAAATCATTTGCGGTTTATTTAAATAATGTTTCACTATTTTAAACGCATTGTAATTTATATAGATCACTAAGGCGCATTAGAAGAAGCTTAATATGGAACAGGGTGTGCATAGCACTTATAGTTACTTTACAGGGACAGTAAAAATAATTCTGTTACATTACGTCTATGGAGAAAAATCGTCTGCGGTTTATTTAAATAATGTTTCACTATTTTAAACGCATTGAAATTTATATAAATCACTAAGGTGCATTACAAGAGACTTACTACGGAATATTGTGTGCATAGCAGTCATCGTTCATTTACAGGGACACGCAAAAGAATTCTCTACTGTCTGTTAACAATAATTCCTGGAATTGCGTTTTAAGTTATTGAACGCGATTTTAATTTTAACTTGCTTTTTGTCTATTACGTGGTGTGTATAAATTCTGTAGATCCTATACAGGGCAGCACAAAAGTTCGCGAACGCATTTCTGTTTTTTGACAAACTCCAGACGGAGAATTTTAAACTGTGCTACGCGTTTCCTAACTGAACTAAAATTATCATCCTATGTAGTATATATACAAATCTATAGATCCTATACAGGGCTGAATAAAAGTATTCGGATATTTTTCCGAATATTGTATATGTTGGAAATTCCTGAAATTATGTTTTTAAATATGTTATGCATTTTCTAAATTGTTTACTTAGATGTTAGCTTTTAGCTTATTAAACGGTATGATTTGTAAAATTATTTTGGAAGCGTTGGAAAGTGCTATATAATCTATGCTTGACGCATGATTTTTCGTTCTTGTTTAGCTATCAAACTGGCTGTCAAGCCCTGAGAGCTTGGCAGCCGGTTCTGTATGTATGTATGTACGTACGTACGTAATGCGATAACTCTTCATAGAAATATCAGTTTTCCTTCAAATTTTGTTTATAGGTTCACTGTGTTAAGGCGCTTCCCTGATTTGTTTTCGGGATTGATTGGTTAAGTATAAAGGGGGGAACAAGGGGCTAATTCCCCCCCGCTTAATTTATATAAATGGGTTTTTCATGCAGAATTGTTCCGTTTTCCTTCAAATTTTGTTTATAGGTTCACTGAGTTAAGGCGCTTCCCTGATTAGTTTTTGGGATTGATTAGTTAAGTATAAAGGGGGGGGGATCGGGGGGCTAATCCCCCCCCTTAATTTATATAAATGGGTTTTTCATGCAGAATTATTCCGTTTTCCTTCAAATTTTGTTTATAGGTTCATTGGGTTAAGACGCTTCTCTGATTACTTTTCGGGATTGATTGGTTAAGTATAAAGGGGGAACGGGGGGCTAATGCCCCTTTATTTTATATAACTGGGTTTTTCATGCAGAATTATTCCGTTTTCCTTCAAATTTTGTTTATAGGTTCACTGTGTTAAGGCACTTCCCTGATTAGTTTTCGTGATTGATTGGTTAAGTATAAAGGGGGGGGGCTAATCCCACCCCCCCTTAATTTATATAAATGGGTTTTTCATGCAGAATTATCCCATTTGCTTCAAAATTTGTTTATAGGTTCATTGGGTTAAGACACTTCCCTGATTAGTTTTCAGGATTGATTGGTTAAGTATAAAGGGGGGGAACGGAGGGGGCTAATCCCGCCTTAATTTATATAAATGGGTTTTTCATGCAGAATTATCCGATTTTCTTCAAATTTTGTATATATATTCATTGTAATTAGAGATTTACCTGATTAGTTTAAGGGGTTCATTAATTAACTATGAGGGGGGTAACGGGGGGAGACCCCCCCCTTAATATATTGTTTATTTCTTTATTTTTCAATGGGCTTATTTCAAATTCTTTGAAATAAGAGTATAATATACAATTAGTGTGAATAGCTGTGAACTCAATGCCCTCAGTTTAACTGGGCAGTTTTATTTTTATTTTTTATATTGAAGGAGCTAGAAATTTGAAATTTGTCATTGTAGTTACTTATAAGATGTAAATGCTCTCTAAGAACAAAAAAAAAAAAAAAATCGAAATTTAAAAGGGTGAAATGAGCGAAAAGCGTTCTAAAAACAGTCTAAATTACAATTTCTATGAAATCTCTGGAACCATGGAACCGATTTCAAAAGTGATGGTGGCAAATTGGCGGTGACAATCCCTGCTCCAACAGCCTCTTTAATAAAAAACAATGTGTTGCTGACGACTGGGTTTTTCGCTAATTGTTGCAACAGATTAATCACGGAAAATGAAACATTTGAAGTTACTGAAAAAAATGATAGCTCAAAAAGTATTTGTCAGAAAATTGTTAGACAAACTGCGTTTGAAAGTTAAAAAATTGTATTTTTCTTGATATAAATTTCAAATCTAATGATTATGCCGTTTTTCAAATATTGAATTTCAAAAATTACCAAATTTTCCAATGGAGTACCATAGCGAAACCTTCATGCGTAAAAAGATAATGATAAGGGCGACGTGTCCTGACGTGTATATTGGCTATGGCACGAGTCACAAATTATAGTAGCCTTATTATTCTGTTAAGATATAAAAGTTATTTATGAAATGTCAATATTTTGTTTGATTAAAGGTTCGTTAAAAGAAATTGACCAGCGTAGCGTGCTAGTAAATTCATACACAGGGATGCGCAAAGAAAAAGATACATTTGAAGTAAACAAAAATATTACGTCTGAACATATATATTAAAATCATTAAAATTACAGACATTACATTACACTTTCATAAAGCATTAAAAACATATTAAAATTGGACGTTTCGGATTTACATGAAAATCCCTTTTCAACAAACATTTTTCTTAACGTAAGTCACAGTTCAAAAATATCAACAAATAGAAAATGCAACGTATCAAAATGTCGAATGCAGCGACTACAGAACTTTTTTAGAAGCATGGTATACGAAAATTACAGATTTACCTCTTAATGAAGCAGGTGCAATCCCAAATGAATACTCCTTGTTATTATAACTGTAACTTTGGCCTCAATATTTTGATGCGTTGCATTTTCTATTTGTTGATATTTTTGAACTGTGACTTACGTTAAGAAAAATGTTTGTTGAAGAGTGATTTTCATGTAAATCCAAAACGTCCAATTTTAATATGTTTTTAATGTTTTATGAAAGTGTAATGTAATGTCTGTAATTTTAATGATTTTAATATAAAAAGTCCTTCTGGCCTGTACCGGGAGGAAAAGGTAGCTTTCCTATAATTTTAGCTAATGTTACACGAAAACAGCAAGTTAAAATGCAAAGAAACGTTTACAAAAGATTCGTTAATACTGAATTTGAATAAGAAATTCGCCAAATTATTGAGCAATAGCCAAATTGGCTTCATTTATGAAGACTTATTTTGGTCGCCAAATTTGGCGATATTTCGCCAAATGTTGCCAATTTTGGCAAGAATTTGGCGCTAACGGATATGAATATATAGTTTTATGGGTATGATTGGGAAAATTATTACAACAATGAAAGAAAATGATTTGCGAGTAATCGCGTTAATGTGCTGTTTTGTTTCAAAATGTCAGCCACCCTAGAATTTCAAACTGCTCTATCTCAGCCATTTTTTAAGATAGAGGTAAACCAAAAAATGCTCCGGAATCCTTGTATCAAGGCCTAACACGTAATTAAAAAATAAATTGGAATTTTTAACTTTTTTGTATATTTATTTTAGTTTTAAATTTTTAAATGGCCGCCATCTTGAAACAAAATGGCGGACCAAGCTGGCCAACGAACTCGGACGAGACATTAGTGACCTTAATACACACAATTAGTTTCATCAAAATCGATTTATAAATACGGGCGTTATCGTATGACATAGGTCAGATATATATATATATATATATATATATATATATATATATATATATATATATATATGGAGATATGTGAAACAAATTAAAAAAAAAAAAAAAAAAAAAAAAAAAAAATTTTTTTTTCGTCGTTGACTTTATTAAGACTATAATTCTGTGTAAATCCCATTATTCTAAATTATTTTCTCGCTCCAGTATTCGATTGTCAAAATTACATCTAGCGAAATATATAGTTTATTCCAAATTCATTCTCTTAAAAAAATGGCACTGATAGAATGTTCTATTAAATTTACGCACTTTTATTTTTTTTAATTTTAATTAAAAAGGCGCATCCTAGAATCTAATAATTCAAAAAATACCCATTTCCCAGCTAAAAATATTTTACTCTTTTGAAATAACAACCTATGAATTTCTTTTCTTTATTTTTTATTTCCCTACGATTCCTGACAAAATATTACTTTTCAAATTCTGAAAGATTTTAATCTCAATGTAAAAATTATTTTGGCATATTGCCATACTTGATAAAAACATATGTACTCCTTTTCTCTCTGCTTTTATTTATTCGAAGGAAGTAGAAGGCACGAGATTGTTCTAGAACATTTTTTGGCGCGCTTTTGCCAGCTTCGGTAAGTTCACTTCGATATTAATTCGCCGAAGAAGTTAAGCCGTGAGCGTTGATTGGCCTAGAGGCTTTTTAGATAGAATGTATTCTGGCGCGCTCGGGAAATGATATACGGATTTTTCCCGCGTTTAGAGCAGAATGTTCCGGGATTTCGGTGGTGGATGCAACTAGTCATGTACTTCCTAATCTTCGAAGGTTCTCCTTGGCCGCCGATTGATTTTTAAAAGAATACCTGCCTGTACTAACTAAGATGTCTTCTTATATTTAAATTTAAATCATCAAGTTTCGCCACGACCCTAAATTTAGCAGTGCATGGAGTGAGTTTTCAATAAAGCTTAATCAATTAATCTTTAAATTTTTCGAATAAAGTGTGAACTGGAACGAACTGCCTCTTCTCTGTAGCTTATACGTACACAATGAAGTAAGTCTCGGTGCTCGACTGAAAATCTCCTCGGAGAAACCTCCCTTGCCTTGAATAGGAGTCTACAAAAGTATGGTGACTCCAGTTAAATCGTCACATATATATATACAGTCGACGCTCATTTTTGCGAACTCGTAGGGAACATTCAAATGGTTCGTAAAATAGAAAATCATCAAAAATGACATGAATATGTACATTATTTATGTCTATTTTTATCAATATCCCCCCCCCCCCTCTTCATAGATGATGCAATATTTTAAGATTATTTATTCTGAAATAAAGTTATACATATATTTTTTAAATATATAAGAAAATTCAAAATACAAATTTATGCACAGAAAAAAAATTTAGCACTCAGAAGAATATTGTATTAAGCTTTGAAAACATTACATGTGAAAACATAGACTGTATTAGAACTTAATGGATGAAAATACATAGATAAAAAATTAGGAATGGAAATAATCACTTATCTTTTTTTGTTTTAAAATCACATTTTGGAAAATACATGTTTCCATTTTATCTATGCTTGAAATCATTTCACAATTATTGTTCCCTTCAAAAAAGTGCCTTAGCCCTGACAACCATTGAGCTGCTTGTTTGACAGTCAGACGTTGGATTATTTCATTTTCTTCTTGTTCCAAATCTGAAAGTTCTTCTTCCTTTTCACTTATTGCGTCAGCAATAATTTCTTCATCTGATATTTCTTCCGTACAAATCACATCTGAATCTACACTCAAAAGTCCACGAATGAAATTTCAGGTAACAGTGGATTTCTTTTTCGTAGTTCATTTATAAGTAACTCATCTCCACTGATATCGTCGGCTACATTTTCTTGGTTTTCATTAATTAAGGTACTAAAGCCTGCGTTCTGAAATGCTTTAGCTATTGTAGTCGCTTGAACATCATTCCAAGCACGTATTAACAAATGCATTGCACCCAGAACATCAATTTCATATGGTTGATTCAGCTCCAATCCCATGACTACTGCAAAAGCAAAACCAAAAACCATACCTCTTGAAACTATTAATCACACCCTGATCCATCGGCTGTAAAATTGAAGTTACATTGGGTGGAAGAAACTCCACACGAATAGATTTAAGACTTCAACATGAGCATTCTCTGCTTAGCCTTTTTGCCTCCGCTACATTTTTCACCTTTGAAAGTAAGTGTCTTTTCCGGCAGCATCTTAAAAAACAGACCTGTTTCGTCCGCGTTAAAGACATCCTCTGGAGCATATTCAGTTAGCAATGCTTTTAAATCGCGTTCTTTCCATTCATTTGCCAAAGTCGTATTTGCTGTTCCACTTTCACCGCACAATTTTCTGAAGCTCAAACCGTGCCTGGACTTAAATTTTTGTAACCAACCGTCTGAGGCCTTGAAGTCTTTGATATTCAGCTTCAAAGCAAAAGAATTCGATTGTTCTTTAAGGAGATTACCATCTATGGGAATGTTCAGTCCTCTCATTTTCCTCATCCAAGAAATCAAAGCTTTCTCCAATTGGGGGTGTTTTGCTTCTCTGAAATATTTACGAGAGGGGTTTTTATTGGTGCTTCTATTTCCGATGATTTTCTCTCGAGATTTTAAAATTGTGGAGAGACTATTCTTTGGAATTCCATACTTTTTCGAAATTTCTGTCTTACTTAAGATTTTCTCATCTACTTCTTTTAAAATTTTCTTCTTTACCTCAACGGATAAGCACATGCGTTTTTTCAACTGCGACATACTGAAATTCTGTAATGTTCTGGCCCAATCTCCCTCTCGACTAACGAGACTTCACAGATTGAGTAGTCCAGAAGTTATGAGAAAATAGACGATTACAGAATGCAATCTTTTAAAAGATTTCGTTTCCTCTTTCAACAATGACACCTGCTTGTACATTTAAGTTTCACTCGCCAATCAGAGGCTTTCCAGACACGTGCCTTTAAAATCAGTCATACGTAATAAACCACGTGACGCTAAATAAACTTATTGCTACGCTGCCTCTCTCTCGAAAGCGTGGGGGGGGGGGGGATAACACATTCTTGAAATGCACCTGCTGTCTTTTGCACCTGTTGAGAGAATAATTAACGTTGGCACTTCTTTTCGGTATTTAAAATAAATAAATAAAAATGCAGAATTATGAAAGTTATGTTCGCAAAAAAGAGATTTTCATAATTTCTAGTTCGTAAATGGGAGCGAAAATTTACATAGCGTCTATGGGAATGTATTCGGGACCACGCTCTAGTTCGTAAAATCGCAAGTATTCGCAAAAAAGAGGTTCGTAAAAACGAGCGTCTACTGTATATATATACGAGGTGTGTTTTTTAAGTAAGTACCGTTTTGGAATTAAAAAAAGACGTGCAAAGATATCGCAATAATTTTATTTTTACATGAAAGCCTGTACCTTAATCTACTTTTCTACATAATTTCCGTGAATATTGAGGCACTTGTCATAACGTGGCACCAGTTTTTGAATACCCTCCTCATAAAATTCTGCCACCTGACTTCTTAACCACTGTATCACAAATGTTTTGACTTCGTTATCGTCTTGAAGACGCTGACCGCCCAGGTGTTTCTTCAAGTGCAGGAACAAATGGTAGTCGCTGGGCGCCAGATCAGGGCTGTATGATGGATGATCTAGAGTTTCCCATTGAAAAGATTTGATGAGATCTTTGGTCCGATTAGCCACATGTAGACGGGCATTGTCATGCAGCAAAACGATACCCTTACTCAACTTGCCACGTCTTTTGTTCTGGATTGCACAACGCAGATTGTTCAATGTCTCACAATAAGACGCTGCATTGATTGTCTTATTACGAGGCAGAAACTCCACTAGCAATACTCCTTTTTTATCCCAAAAAACTGTGCACATGATTTTCCGGGCAGAAATTGTTTGCTTAAACTTCACTCTTTTGGGTGATGATGAATGTCGCCATTCCATGGATTGTTGTTTCGATTCTGGTGTGACATAGGCCACCCATGTTTCGTCACCAGTAACAATTTGGTCTAAAAAATCTTCACCTTCATTGTGGTACCTCTCAAGGAAAGTCAATGCACTGCCTAAACGTTGGGTTTTGTGCAAATCCGTCAACATTTTTGGAACCCAACGTGAACACAATTTCCGGTAATTCAAGTTCTCGGTCACAATGCGATACAAAACACTACGAGAATATTGAGGAAAGCAGTCGGACAATGATGAAATTGTAAAGCGTCTGTTTTCTCTCACCTTTTCGTCCACTTTCTGCACCAAATCTTCATTAACGACCGAAGGATGCCCACTCCGTTCTTCATCATGCACATTTGTGCGGCCATCTTTAAATGCTCTCACCCATTTCCTTACCATTCCATCACTCATAATGTTTTGTCCGTAAACTTCACAGATCTCACGATGAATATCGATCGGTTTTATGCCTTTAGCACTAAGAAATCGTATAACAGCCCGTACTTCACAATCGGCGGTACTCACGATTGTCGGAGGCATCTTACACACTCAGTAAACAACGTATACAATGAAGAATCAGACTGTAATGGCGTCAGTGCGTAGACAAGAGACGTGGGTAACCAGCGCGCATGCGCGGAACGTCGACCGTAGCCCTGCAGCGGCGGAATCACAAAACGGTACTTACTTAAAAAACACGCCTCGTATATATATATATATAAATCAACATTTGAACGGAGGGTGGTTTTGGGGTCTGGGGGTCATGATCGGTGAAAATATATCAAAATTTTCCGGAATTGCTTTCCTCCGAACGGCTGCAATAGGTAGCTTTATACTTTTTTGTATTGAAAGCTACCTAAAAGATACATTGTCGTTTACGGTTGGTCATTGTTTCGAATGAGTTTTAAGTTGCCTTTTAGCTTAATATGTGGTGTATACAAAACTCTTCAGATAATATACAGGGCTGTACAAAAGATTTTGAGTGCATTTCCATCGATTGGTGGAAATTGCGAAATGTGAATATTCTAATTGAACTAAATTATATCCACATCTATTGATCCTATACAGGGCTGCACAAAATAATTAGACTGCTTTTTTGACACTGGAAGGTAATTTCGAAAACTGTATTTTTCAATGGGTTTTGTAAACTGTTTACTTCCACATCTTCTTTCACCTTATTGAACGGGGAAGTTTCGCTACAGTGTTCTGAATGTGTTTCATAATCTATGCTTGACACATGATTTTTCTTTCTTGTTTATTATCCAAATATTTACATTCTTTTATTTAACTCAACTCTGTTTGTATGTAGTGTCCAAAGATGGAATTTTGTAATCAATTTTTAATTCATTTCCTGCTTTGCTAGACTTATAAAAATTATGTCCAATGGCAACACAACATTTTATTCAATTTAGCACTTAATTATAAATTAACTTAATTTTAAGGCATTTCTATATTAGCTTCACTACAGGTGATAAATTATCAAATATTCTTTAGAATTACAATTGTATAGGAGTTAACACAACCAAGGATTTAATGATAGGCTTGCCAAAAAAGGCCAACTGGTTATAAAATTGCAACTATAAAATATTTTAAACCTTAAAAAGTAGAAAAAAAATAAAATAAAGGTGTAATAATTAAAAAAAAAAAAAAAAAAAAAAAAAAAAAAAACCTTTATCAATTAATTTTTTAATTAAATTATGTTTTTACATTTTGAAAACAGTTTAGAAATCCCGGATAGGTAGTTTGTAAATGATGCTTTTTTTTTTCTATCCTGTTACCATATCTTTTTGCGAAATGTTTAAGAAAAGATACCATGAAAGAGTGAATGCGTCATTCTTTTTTCTACCTGTCAGTATCATAGTGGGGTATTTGCAGAGCACAACTGGTTGCTGATAAATCTATCCAATTCTTTGGAAAAATCACCTCCACGAAAATAAAGGCGAGTGAGAAATAAGTTACAAACAAGAAGCAAGATTAGGTAAAAACAAGAACGAAAAATCATGCGTCAAGCATAGATTATGTAACACTTTACAACGCTTCCAAAATAATTTTACAAATCATTCCGTTTAATAAGCTGAAAGATAACATCTAAGTAAACAATTTGGAAAATGCATAACCTATTTAAAAACGTAATTTCAGGATTTTCCAACACATACAATATTTGGAAAAATATCCGAATACTTTTATTCAGCCCTGTATAGGATCTATAGATTTGTATATATACTACATAGGATGCTAAATTTTAGTTTAGTTAGGAAACACGTAGCACAGTTTAAAATTCTCCTTCTGGAGTTTCTGTCAACAAACGGAAATGTGTTTGCGAACTTTTGTGCTGCCCTGTATAGGATCTACAAAATTTATGCACACCAAATAATAGACAAAAAGTGAGTTAAATTTAAAATCGCGTTTAGCAACTTAAAACGCACTTCCAGGAATTATGGTTAACAGACAGTAGAGAATTCTTTTGTGTGTCCCTGTCCATGAACGATGACTGCTATACACACACTATTCTGTAGTAAGCCTCTTGTAATGCACCTTAGTGATCTATATAAATTTCAATGCGTTTAAAATAGTGAAACATTATTTAATTAAACTGCAAACAATTTTTCTCTATAGACGTAATGTAACGGAATTCTTTTGACTGTCTCAGTAGAGTAACTCTAAGTGCTATGCACACCCTATTCCATATTAAACTTCTTGTAATACACCTTCATGATATATATCAATTACAATGTGTTTGAAATTGCGTAACATCATTAAAATAACCGCAAATGATTTTCCCCATAGAATGTAATGTAACGGAATTCTTTTGAGTGTCCCTGTAAAAAAACTATAAAATAGGGTTGAAATAGGGAACATGCTATAGATAACGACAATAACATATAAAAATTGCAAGGCAATCCGGCCATATTTACAGGAGTTAGAGCACGGCCCTACAGCCAAACAAACCGAAGTCATAAACACTTTTCAACTAGGTTGGAAACTGTTAAAAAATGTGTCTTAAACTTTCTTTTGATAATATGTGCTTAATCTTATTCTTCCAGCTAAGTTTGGGACATGTTTTCTGAGACAAAATTGGAATACAGTAAACCCATCTATAGTTGAATCATGCCTTACGTGGAAACATTTCATGGAATGTCAAATTGCTAAAATAGATTTTTTTTTTCGATTTTTCCCAAATTATTTTCTTTTCATTTTTTTTTTTTATAACTAATGTCATTCATCGCTATGAAACCTTGAAATAATAGGCTAATTTTTTAGCTATCAGGTAGGTAGATTTCTTAAGAAATACCACCTATTACATTCTCCCATACAATTTTATTTTTTTAAGTTGGAATTCCTGAAAAATTTTTGCAGATGCATGCCGATCCTGACTCCTAAAACTCAAAACCACCCCCAGTTCAAAACTTTATCTATCTATCTATCTATATCACTTTTTTAAGGACACAATAACTTCATAATTCTGCACAAATCTCTTCCAAACGGATACATAAAATCAATGGGCATAAAATCTCAGTCAAGTTCTTTAATGGGCAAAATTGAATGAGGGGGGGGGGGATGGGAGGGCTTATGATACATATTGAATCCGTTTAAAGTTATTATTACTTCTAGAAAAAGGGCCAAAAATTTATGTAGGACACATTTTTTATATTAAAAATCCCTGACGACTCGGCCTACAGACACAGGTAGATTTCAAAGACGCAGACCGTGGGGCACCTGATTATTGGGAAATGCAGAAGAAAGACCTATTTGCCATGATGTGCCAGTTGGGACCACCCACTTCCAAATATACCTCTGCCTGTAGGTGGAGCCAACAGGGATTTTTTTTATTTTTTACCGTAAAAGTTAGTCCTATAAAAAACTTGTCAGTATAAAAGTTGTATATAATATTAAGAAGATTTATAATAAATTTAAGCGGATTTGATATCTTGGGACTTGATGAAGTTATGAATTTTTTTCTTATGAAACCCCCATTCCCCCCCCCCCCCCCCCTCCTTGGGGGCAGTTTTAATGAAATCAAAAATCTGCCATACATAAATTTTTGTCCCCTTTCCTAGAAGTAATAATAACTTTAAACGGATTCGATATCTATAAAAATTAAGAAGTTTAAAAGTTGTATATAATATTAAGAAGATTTGTAATAAATTTAAGCGGATTTGATATCTTGGGAATTGATGAAGTTATGATTTTTTTTCTTATGAAATCCCCATTCCTCCCCCCCCCCTCCTTGGGGGCAGTTTTAATGAAATAAAAAATCTGCCATACATAAATTTTTGTCCCCTTCCCCTACAAACAATAATCATCTGATTCTTAAAATTAGTTTGATGCCAAACCTCGTCAAATTGATAAGACATTTCACAAAATGGGCTTCATTTTTGACACCTGTTTTTCATTTTCAAAACAAAATGGTTTAAAAAAATTTAATTTTTTGGAGGTTTATCCACCCTTTAAAATAAGTCCAGCTTAATTTGCAAAGAACAAAATGATGACAGCTTGAACAATTTAGGCATGATACCAATTTATTATTATTATTATTATTACTATTTTTTTAAAGGTGTTTAAAATTTTGATTAGCCCTTTAACTGGTTGTCATGACTTAAATAGTGGGTTGAACAAAAAATAGTTTTGAGGACCTATTCTAGACATTTTCAGGATTGGAAAAAAAAAGTTTTCAGGGAGAATCTTCACTCAGATCATTTAATTTTTATCAAGTTGACAATACCAAACCAAAATTTGCAGAAGTTGTAAGGCAACTATTTTCCCCTATTGTCTTGATTTAGTTCAGAGTTGCCAAAAAAAAAAAAAGTAGATAATAATACTAATACAGTACAGGATCTATTATCCGGAATCCTCGGGACCAAAGGCTTTCCAAGTTTTGGAATTTTTCGGATTTTGGGTCCTCCAGAAGTTCCACGATTATTTGACAAAATTCATGTTTTTTTTCATGATTCTTTGACAAAATTTGCATTTTTTTCTGCTATACGTTGACAAAATTTGCGTTTTTCTTCTACGATTCTTTGACAAAATTTCATTTTTTCATAGTCCTTTGAAGAAATTTGCATTTTCTTTTTGCGATCCTTTGAAGAAATTTGCAGTTTTCTGCAATTCTTTGAGGAAATTTGCATTTTTTGCTATTCTTTGATGAAATTTGCCTTTTATTCATGATCCTTTGACAAAATTCGAGTTTTTTCTGAGATTCTTTGACGAAATTAGCAATTTTTTTTTTCTTTTTTGCGATCCTTTGACGGAATTTGCATTTTTTCCACAATCTTTTGACAAAATTTGTTTCTTTTCTTAGATCCTTTGACGAAAATTCACTTTTTTCATGATTATTTGATGAAATCCGTGGTTTTTATTTGCAATCCTTTAACCAAATTTCTGTTTTTTTTGTGATCCCTTGATGAAATTTTACATTTTTTCATAGTCTGTGCAAGAAGAAATTTGTGTTTTCTTTGCAAGCCTTTAACGGAAATTGCATTTTTTCTGCGATTTAACAAAATTAGCGTTTTTTTTGCAATCCTGCGACGAAATTTGCATTTTTGTTTCAATCCTTTGACGATATTCACGTTATTTCCACAATGGTTTGGAACAATGCTATTTTTTCTGTGAACGATAGACATAATTGATTTTTTTTCAGCGATGATCGTTCAAAATTCGAGATATTTTTTATGTTCGAATTTTTGGACTGAAGACAAAATTTTTCGAGACCGAGAATGCCTTAAATTTTTAGGAAAATTCGGAACAGAATCACCCTTGATGAAATAAATGTATAACTATTCTTTGTTTATAACAAATCATAATATAAATTAATTTTAAACTAAAATTTGAGAGAAAAATGATTTTTTTCTAATTTTGAGAAGAGGGAAGGGGGGGGGGGGGGACAGACAGTGTTCGCCTGCCACTGAAGTAACAATATTTTAGTGATTACACATTGAAACACAATGGACTGAAAAAAAAAAATTAGGAATCAGTAAAATTTTCAAAAAATTTCAGAAATCCTATAATTTTAGTAAAAAATTACTAATTTAGAAAATTTTTGATTTTTTTTTTTTCGGACTTCAGGTTTTTCCGAATGATGGGTCATATACTGCAATACATTCAAATGAAACAAAAGACAAACTGTTCAACTCCAGCACCAATTTATTTATTAATCTTTGATGAACCTAACTTAATGAATGAACACTGAACAAAACAGCATTCTTATTAAAAGACTGCTTTGATTGCAAAAGTCTTTTCACAATCAGAAAGTAGACAGAAATGGTAAACAGTGTTTTTGTTTTTCAAACTGTCTACTTCAAAACCTATACTAATAGAAGAAAGTTTTTAAAAATGATAAACATAAATCACGAGATCACACATATAAGGCAAGCTGGTGCTTAAAATTGTCAAACTGTAAACATGAAAATTAATATTTTATTTTATTGCAACTCGAAAGAAGCTGATTCGTTGCATATGTTCACAGATAATGGATGGGAAATAAATTCTTGATGAAAAAGTTATTTTAGTATTTTTGAAATCAATCTGCAAAGGCTCTATCCTATGTAATCTGCTCAAAGTTGTACTTGTTTTGGCATAGATGTCATATACACCCCACGTTGGCGCCAGGGAATTCAGACACTTTTCTCCGGGAGAGACATTGTAGAGTTCTGGGAGAGAAATTGCACTTTTTAACCATTAAAAGTGTAAACTATCACATCTTCTGGGAAGGGGGGGGGGAAATGTCCCCCCCGGACCATCCCCTGAATTCAACACTGGTTGGCGTGATTTTTTCCTCTGCCAATTTGGCGAAAAGTTTATTTTTTAATATTAATTACAAATAAAGTTCATGCAATACTAGCACGTGATTTTTTTATTTCAATATAAAAATAAAATAGCTTCTATTATTTTAAAAAAGGAAATAAAAATAAATAAATGATAGTTTGATATAGATATGATGATATACATAATAAAAATAATTTATAGAATTAATATATAAAAGTAAATAAACAATTATTTTTTTTGCCCAATTGGCGGGATAAAGAAATTGCACCAACGTGGTGCATATATGCCATTGTTCTGTCCTATTTGATATCTGCCATATGCTCTTTTATTCTAGTTTTAAAGTTTTCTGTAATGTTCCATCTATCCTGGTGAATGGGATTTCATATTCACGTGAATTGAGCTACCTAAAATTCTTTACAAATTTAGAAAAGCATAAGTAAAATGATAATTGCTTGCTGTGATTTATGTTTATAATTTTTCCAAAGTGTTGCGAAAATAGTTTATTGATCTTGACGAAGTCGTTATTTGAGCATCATCTTTATATTAAGCCTTTTTGCGTAACGTTTTTACTTGCTTTAAGCATCCATTACATGTCTAAGTATTCTTTCAAAATATTAACAATTTCCATCTATTTTCTGATGGTGACACGATAACACTGCCCTTCAAATTCAGAGATTTTTCAAGTTCTCAGTCAGATGTATCGGAAGAAGAGCTGCTCGTACCAGAAGAGGTGAGGGAGGAAGAAGATGAGGAGTAAGAGAATGACGAGGAGCCTTTCAAGAGCTTCCTCCTCCTTCCTCTTGACCTCCTCGTCTTGGATGCGTCCCTCTCTCCTTTTCCCTCAGACAGAGATGGAGAGTAGCGTCGTGTCTTGGTACAGCACCAGTCTGGCAGTTTTGAGAGGAGCGGGTTGATGAGGTGTTCCAGGATGGCAAGGCTGTCTTCTTTGCTAAGCACCTCCCTCAGCCGTGTGTGGTGGCGCAAGGAGACAAATTCCCTGGCGGTCAGGGCACCAAACCGAATGTTGGAGAGCAGCGGTTTCAGGGTGTTCTCGAAAGAGTCGGCTCCTGCCACCTGCAAGAGATTCATCAGATAATTTTAAATGGTTTTGGAAAATAGGGCTATTCTAATCATGTTACACTATTTCAAACATAATGAAATTTATATATGTCACACGATATCATACTTTGACGATGCTTAAACTCTCTACATAAGCAAATGTATTGCAACTTAAAAGCCCATTAAGGGTCCTCTCCCCTCACACAATCAATAATGTTAATCCTATGGGGCATTTATTTTTCTAATATCTCGTTTGCATTTCAACATTTTGAAACAATTTTTTTGCATTCGATAGTAAAGATCAATTTCTATTTCTGCCGTCTGCAGCTATCCAATGTAAAAAAATCGTTTAAAAATCTAGAAAAATAATGACCTATAGGATTAACATTAGCGAGCAGGTCTTTTCGTGTGAGGAGAGAGGACCCTTAAACATAAATGCCGAAGTTAGCAAGTTATGAGAACTCCTGAATTGTATCAAGAGAGGAAAACAAAAGCCTAAGTAAGTGAGTTAAGCATTTTTTGTCAAGCTTTATACCAGAAAGATGAAATACATGATTGCAAAGAGTTCTTGATTTCTCTATCAGAATCTTCCGATTTGGTGAAGGAAGGATTATACCAGTAAATTGTACAAAGTGTTTCTGGACACACACACACAAAAAAAAGAGAGCAGTTATATAAAATGTACAGAAACTCTCTTAAACATCCCTTAGAATTAGAATATAATAAGACATTTTATTAAATAAGATTAGAAATTAAATTTAATTACGTTACTTTACTAAATTAAATGTAATCATAAACATCCATTTTTATATGAAATGTTATACATTGTACTTTATTTATGGGCTCCATTAGTTCATTATTCACTGGATTATCAATAAATAAATAGACAGGTTGTGTGAAGGTAACTATTCAGAAATTGGGAGGAAATAAGGTAACCGAATTTAAATAAAATAGATTTTTTTTATGTTTCATTGTATAATAACCATATTGAAATTAAAAGTAGTTGGCACAGATCCAACACAATTTTTTTTTTTTTTTGTGTGTTTATAGTGTCTCCTGGCAAGAAATAGGGTAACTAAATTTTTTAAGAGTTTGAATAATGTTCTGCCATGATCGGTAAACATAAATATGTTTACCGTAAAATCCCGAAAGTAAGCCTCCCTCCCACTTTTCAGCACTTTATATTTTATTTTCCATTCCCAAATATAATATATATCCCCCCCCCTTCTCACATACACAAAAAATTTATTTTAAAAATCCAAAGAAGGGAAGTTTTATTATTTTTGGCAGATTTCCACTTATGTTTTTATATGATCCCTCTGTTAAATCCTTCTGTACTTCTTTCTGCTCAATCCCCCTTTCCATTAAAACTCTTTATTTCTTCCTCTCTACTAACAATAAATAAATATTCAGACATTTAAATTACCATCAAGATGTCTGCCACCCTCCAGCTAAACAAATCTTTAAAAAATGTATTCCATCCTATAGGTTGCTCTCTAGTAAATAATCAATCCTATAAATTACCCTCCTCTTCTGAATCTTGATACAAAGTTTAAAATCTTTTTATTAAAAAAATTTCTGTCAAGTAACAATAAATAATCAACCATATCTATCTATTATAAAAAAAATCTTTAAAACTATTTATAATTTTATCCTTTTTGTTACTCTCTATTAACAATAAATAAATATCTAAATTACAAACTCCTTCCTTCGAAATTCATATCCTCTTTCTCAAGAATACAAAGTTTAAAATTTATAAAACTCTTATGTGAAAAAAATTTATGTCCTTCTAGTAAAAATAAATAGATAATTTGTCACCTAAGTTTTCTCTTTACTCCAAAGGTGTTATACAGACATACAAATTTTAATATCTTTAAAACTCTATTTAAAAAAAAGTGCTGTATTTATTTCTCTTTAATAACAATATTAATGAATAATCAATCATCAAAATGACCCCTCTTTTTCCCCAAAAGTTCCACCTCCTCTCTGTCTTACCCAGCAAATAGTTTAAAATCTTTAATATTATTATTATTTTTTTTTAATGCTGATCTTTTTCTTATTTTGTAGTAAGGCAACTAACTCATCTCATATATTACTCATCTAAAATCGTCATTCCTTTTGAAATTTTTGCTCTGTCCTATTCTCCCAAAGAAGAGGAGTACATTTCTAAATATGTGAGAGGAGAGCAAAAATTTTTTAACAGCTGTGAGAACAGCCTAACTGCAAAAAGACTAAAATCTTCTCTCTGCCCTTCCCCCCCACTTCCATGTCTAGAAATTCACCCCTTTTTCTGGGGATGGAGAACAGAATTTTAATGGGAAAGTTAGATGATCATTTATTTATTGTTGCTACAAAGTAACAATACAGCATAGAATCATATATATTATTTCTCCTGTCAACATCTCTTTTTCTCAGAAAATACGAAACGCAGAACGACGAATGAGATACCATATGAAAGGATTTTGAACAGGCTTCTGACATAGCACACTTACATTTCGTTAAAACATGTTCTTTGATTAAAAATTGCTGTTAATTAAAAATTAAATCGGCATTGTTTTCATAAATGAAATGAAAGGTTTTCCGGAAATTTGCAGTGCCTCAAAAATAAAATACCGCATTATATCATGTTCAACAATAATTATAAAAAGAAATAAACAGCACAAAAAAGATAAAGTATGATTTCTCTGCCCGGTTAATTTAATATTTATTTTTAAAAAGCAAAATTTAAATAAAATAAAAAATATGCTTTATTATATTAGAAACGCATTCAATTTATTTCATGTTTTTCAAGAATAAGCGGATGACGTCATCTTCTAATGCAGTTAAAATACGATTGTTAATTTTTTTCTCGCGCATGTTTTTTGAAAAAAAAATATCGAGCCTTTAATTGTGTTTTTATAATTTTTATATGTGCGTCATCTATTGTTATATTTATCATGTTTGTGTATATGCATACTGTAACATAGTAATAGTACATTAATTTATTTAATGATTATCTTGGCAAAGTAAAGAAAATGACATTGGCGAGAGAAGAAAATTTACCAACATATTTTTTGGCAACCTATTTACAAAAATTATTTTATCATAAAACACACACAATGATCAATATATTATAACACATACAATGTTTAATTTAAAGTAAAACACACACAATCTGCTTTACCGGGTTGCCTAGGCATAAAATTGCCCTTTTGGTGCCAAAAAGATACCCTGGTGCATCTGTGACATCTGTACCTTACTGAAATTTACAAGCAGAAGTAAATTGTATATAAATAATATTGGTACAGATGTCGCAGATGCACCGGGATATATTTTTGGCATTAAAAAGACGATTTTATGCCTAGGCAACACGACGATTTTGCCATGATTTTGCTTCTTATGGCAACCCGTAGAGAAGATTGCGTGTGTTTTATATTAAACCAGCTGTTACCCGTGACTTCGTTCACACAACATTAAAAAAAGAATAAATACATTAATTAGACAAAATATTTCACTCCCGATAATTAAAAACATTAATAATTAACTAACTATTTATCATATTTCATAAAAAACAATGCGGTACTTTTTGTTATACCTTGACATAACTCAGTCTTGAAAAAGTGAAATTTTGTGCCAAATAATCGTGAAAATGAAATTGCAACCAATGCAAAAAGGAGGGCCAAATAAAATCGTGGAAATAGACGAATTCAGTAAAACCAAATGTCAATTTTACCTGATAAACAATTTTACTTTTAACGCCTTTGTGAAACGTTTTAACAGCCATCCTTCAAAAAAACATTAATTGAAAATAGTGTATGCTTTTTCTTTAAATTTAATTCTGCCTCCTTGGTTTAATGTATAGCTGAAACAAATCTTGTTTTCTAAATGACAGTATGCTGACAGGCAATTTTTGTTCTCCAGAATAAATTGATTCATGAAGTTTAAATATGTGAAAATATGTTTTTATTTTTCAGATAATTTACTGAAATAAAGATTTTGTTTTCACCATCTATTTAAAGTGAAAATAAATTCTGTTTTTCAGTTTTAACTCAGTTTAAATAAGAAAATGGTGTAAGAAATATACTGATTTTATATTTTACAATCAGTACACAAATATGGAGAAAATATCTATACACAAATATGGAGTAATTTACTTTCCGTTTTTAGAGAAACTTCATTAAAATTTACAAAAAAAAAAAAAAAAAAAAAAAGGCATCTAATTTAATTTTTTTAATTCTGAGAGTTTGTGTGACAACCGGTATTAAGTAAATCACGTTGCGTTCGATAGTCTAGGAGTAGTTGCGAAATACAAACACACTGTGAGATTTTAATATAATAGATTCGTGTTTATTTTCTTTTTCTTAAAATTATGATGTGATTTTTAGCAGAAAACTCTCATATGTAAATAACGGATACTCATGCTTAATAATCAATATAGATTAAAAAAAACATTTAAATTTTTCATTATAAATATGCTACAAAAATAGCTACTTTCTATACTTACTGATCCTTGTATTATTAATGTAAGGAATTGATTCACACTCATTTTAAAACATACTGGAAAATTCCCGTTTTATTTCAAATATGACGTCTCTTTTTCCCCAGAGAAATCCCTTTTTAATGACATAATTCTTGTTAATTTTCTTTTCAAGGCAATTAATTTCAATACTGGCATAGGGGAAATTATGTTACTTTAACGCAGACCTGCCAACCTTTGAAAATGAGAAATAGTAGCCCACCAAATTCAAATTTATCTGAAGGTTGGTTTGTTGGTTGGTGGCTGTTATTTACGCTGTAAATTTTAAGTGAGCAAATACTAATCAATTAAACGCATGTGTATATCCATAAGCACACAAAGTAGGAGACTCCTTTGTTTTTGCTAATTTTTTTGTTGCGGGTGGGATTGATTAAACATTAATTATTCCTACTCAATTAATGCTCTGTCCACTCCTAAGCCAAATTTCTGAACTTCACAGTGAATTTTCTGAAAGATTCCAAGGTGGTTGGGGGGAGGGGGTGATGGAACTATGGGTATATCTTCCAGAGAAAAATGTCTGAGTTAGAGTCCTTCATCAGGTCGAGTAAGCTGATACAACCAGGAGTGGGGGTGTCCACTCCAGCCACTTTTTTTTTGCGTCTCTTTGACGAAATTTGAGTTTTTTCGCGATCTTTTGACGAAATTGCTGTTTTTTTCCGAGATCTGTTGATAAAATTTGCGTTTTTTTCGATATTTTTTGACGAAATTTGCCGTTTTTCACAATGTTTTTGACGGAATTCGCCGTTTTTCGCAATGTTTTTGACGGAATTTGCCATTTTTACACGATTCTCTGACGAAAATAACGTTTTACCCGCCATCTGTTGACAAAATTTGTCCTTTTTTCGTGATCTTTTGATGAAATTTGCCATTTTTTGCAATGTTTTTTCACGAAATTTGTCGTCGTTTTTTCGCGATTTTTTGACGAAATTTGCCGTTTTTCACGATCTTTTCACGAAATTTTCCATTTTTTCGCGATTTTCTGACGAAAGTCACGTTTTTCCTGCAATTTTTTGACGAAATTTGCCGTTTTTCGCAATGTTTTTGACAAAATTTTCCATTTTTTCGCGATTTTTTGACGAAAGTCACGTTTTTCCCGCGATCTGTTGACAAAATTTGTCATTTTTCCGCGATCATTTGACGAAATTTGCCTTTTTTCGTAATGTTTTTTACGAAATTTGTCGTTTTTTCGCGATCTTTTGACGAAATTTGCTGTTTTTCGCAATGTTTTTGACGAAATTTACCATTTTTTTGAGATTTTCTGACGAAAGTCACGTATTTCCCGCGATCTGTTGACAAAAATTTGTCGGTTTTTTTTGTGATCTTTTGACGAAATTTGCCGTTTTTTGCAATGTTTATGACGAAATTTGTCGTTTTTTCGCGATCTTTTCACGAAATTTGTCGTTTTTCGCAATGTTTTTGACAAAATTTGCCGTTTTTTCGTGATTTTCTGATGAAAGTCACATTTTTCCCGCGATCTGTTGACAAAATTTTCTGTTTTTTCGTGATCTTTTAACGAAATTTGCCGCTTTTCGCAATGTTTTTGACGAAATTTGCCATTTTTTCGCGATTCTCTGATGAAAGTCACGTTTTTTCCGCGATCCTTTGACAAAATTGCCGACTTTTCTTCGAACGAAAGACGAGATTGATTTTTTTCGCCGATCATTTGCCGAAATACCGAAACATTTTATGTCCGAATTTTCGGATTTATGACGATATATATATATATATTTTTCGGAAATCATTGCCTTAATGTTTCAGAAAATTCGGACCAGATTCACCCATGAACGATCTTTTGACGAAATTCGCATTGTTTTAGCAATCAGTTGAATTAAATTCACGTTTTTTTCGGCGATACTTGGCGAAATTTGCTTTTTCCCGCCAATTTTTTGACGAAATTCGCGTTTTTTCAGCGATCCTGTAACAAAATTCGCTTTTCTTAGCTTGATCATGTGACGAAATTCGTGATTTTTCGCTCGATCATGTGACGAAATTCGTGATTTTTCAAGTGATCCTGTGACAAAATTCGCGTTTTTTTTTTCTTTTGCAGAAAATCGTAGTTTTAGACAGATTTTCGTAGCATCGTAGTTTGTGGCTCAAAATCGTAGCAACTACAATTTTTTCGTAGCAGTTGGCAACTCTGCTTTAACGAAATAATATTAAAATGCCTTTAGGTTTTATCAACAAAAATGGAACTATTAACATTCATCATATTTTTTTAGGTAATCGAGTTATTTCTTTTAGTTTTAAGAATGAAAATAATTATTTCTCTTTATCCATGACATCATTTTGGACATGGATAATTTTGTGGAGCATATTATTCATCTAACCATTTTCTTTTCAAACTTCTTTTTACTTTTTTAAAATTTAAATGAAAAATACGGTATAGTTATATTAGCCGTGCTCAGACGGTTGTTGTTACCATACAAAAGAAAAAAAGTAACGAAAAAACCCAAGATCATTTTATTTCACCATTAAAGCATATCCGCTTTATTTTAGATGTATGACATCATATTCACCTGTTTCCTATGGTTACACATATTGAAACCTTGCATTATTATCAAAAACTAAAAAAAGTACATTTTATTTCTAATATTATTATTTAATCTTCTTTTCAATTCTTTAATTTTTTTATTTCATTTTCATTTTTCACGTGAAAATTTTTCAATTGAAACTAAATTGTTAAGTAAAAATTATTACTACAGGCTTTGATTTAGTTTTGGCAACGATAAAGTATTAGCAACGGTAAAGTAAATTTAACTATTTTATAATATTATACGAAAAAAATGTCCATATGTACTCTATTGTACTCTATGAGAACAACGAAATTTTGAATTATTAAGAAAAATATTTGAATAAAATAAACAAAAACCAGCCTATGTTCATTTGAGGGTTGTAATCAATCTATATGCAAAGATACAGGATCATTAAATGCTCCATTTTGACGCTGGCTTCAGCCTATCATTTGCACACAATCAGATTTATAATATTATTAGGATTAGGATTAAATATTGTAGGTTTTATAATAAACTAGCTGTTACCCGTGACTTCGTTCACGCAACATTAAAAGAAGAATACATACATTAATTAAGCAAAATATTTTACTCCCAATAATTAAAAACGTTAATAATTAACTAACTATTTATCACATTTCATAGGAGACAATACGGTATTTATTATTATAGGGACCTTGACATAACTCAGTCTTAAAAAAGTGAAATTTTGTGCCAAATAATCGCGAAAATGAAATTGCAACCAATGCAAAAAGGAGGGCCAAATAAAATCGTGGAAATAGACGAATTGGGTAAAAACAAATGTCAATTTTACCTGATAAACAATTTTACTTTTAACGCCTTTGTGAAACGTTTTAACAGCCATCCTTCAAAAAAAAAAAAACATTAATTAGAAATAGTATATGCTTTTTCCTTAAATTCAATTCTGCCTCCTTGGTTTAATATATAGTTGAAACAAATCTTGTTTTCTAAATGACAGTATACTGGCAGGCAATTTTTGTTCTCCAGAATAAATTGATTCATGAAGTTTGAATATGTGAAAATATGTTTGTATTTTTCGGATAATTTACTGAAATCAAGATTTTGTTTTCACCATCTATTCAAAGTGAAAATAAATTCTGTTTTTCAGTTTTAATGAGAAAATGGTGTGAAAAATATACTGATCTGTTTTATTTCTCCTTTTTTATACACAAATATGGAGTAAGTTACTTTCCGTTTTTAGAGAAACTTCGTTAAAAAAAAAGGCATTTAATTTAATTTTTTTAATTCTGAGAGTTTGTGTGACATCCTCGGATCAATTATAACCGGTATTCGCTAAACCGGTAGTAAATCGCGTTGCGTTCGATAGTCTAGGAGTAGCTGCGAAATACAAACACACGGTTAGATTTTAATATAATAGATTCGTGTTCATTTTCCTTTTCTTAAAATTATGATGTGATTTTTAGCAGAAAACTCGGATACTCATGCGGAACGAAATAACGGATACTCATGCTTAATAATCAGTATAGATAACAAAACATTTAAATTTTTCGTTATAAATATGGCGTGAAACTCATCTACTTTCTATACTTATTGATCCTTGTATTATTAATGTAAGGAATTGATTCACACTCACTTAAAAATATATAGAAAAATTCCCGTTTTATTTCAAATAGGACGTCTCCTTTTTCCCCAGAGAAATCCCTTTTTAATGACATGATTCTTGTTAATTTTATTTTCCAGGCAATTAATTTCAATACTGGTATAAGGAAAATTATGTTAATTTAACGAAATAATATTAAATCCTTAGGTTTTATCAACAAAAATTGAACTATTAACATTCGTCATTTTTTTTAGGTAATCGAGTTATTTCTTTTAGTTTTAAGAATGAAAAATCACTATTTCTCGCGATCCATGACATCATTTACGACATGGATAATTTTGCGGAGCATATTATTGACATTTTCTAACCATTTTCTTTTGAAACTTCTTTTTACTTTTTAAAAATTTAAATAAAAAATACGGTATAGTTAGTTATATTAGCCGGTAAAACGGCAAGTATTGTTACCATACAAAAGAAAAAAAAAAAAAGAAAAAAGTGAAGAAAAAACCCAAGATCATTTTATTTCACCAATCAAAGCATATCCGCTTTATTTTCAATAAATGACGTCCTATTCGCCTGTTTCCTATGGTTACGCATATTGAAACCTTGTATTATTATCAAAAACTAAAAAAAGTACGTTTTATTTCTAATAATATTATTTAATCTTCTTCTTAATTCTTTAATTTTTTTAATTTCATTTTCATTTTTTCCCGTGAAAATTTTTCAATTGAAACTAAATTGTTGAGTAAAAATTATTTTTTCGGGTTTTGAATTAGTTTTGGCAACGATAAAGTATTAGCAACGGTCAAGTAAATTTAACCATTTTAAAATGCTATACGAAAAAATGTCCATTTATTCTCAATAAAAATAACGAAATTTTGAATTATTAAGAAAAATATTTGAATAAATTTAACAAAACCCAGCCTATGTTCATATGAGTGTTATAATCAGCCTATATGCAAAGATACAGGATCATTAAATGCTCCATTTTGACACTGGCTTCAGCCTAACATTTGCACACAATCAGATTTATAATATGATTAGGATTGATTATTGTGTGTGTTTTATGATAAAATAATTATTCAGTATATTTTATGATAATAATAAAAAACATATTGCACGGGAATCTCAAATACAATTGCGGCAAGCATGGCACCAATTAACTAATTATAGTAATCCTTATTTTTCGATAAGTATGTAGTTTATTTATGGTACTTTTTGGTTATGCTTTTATGCTATCACACCAGTTAGTTCAATATATTTTATTTATTTACCATTTTTAACAATGTTATGTATTTAACCATTGGACCTGTGCGAGGATTTCGTACTGCAGTCTAATAATTTTTAGAAATATCTAATATTTTTTAGATGCAGGTTTAAACTTCTAAAGAAAAAATAAGGATAAAAATGTCTTCAAGCGAGAATATCATCTCATCTATTCCTAGCAATAAAATCCCATCCAAGATAGAAAAAGGCATGAAAAAAATTAACAATTGTATTTTAACTGCATTAGAGGCATCTTCTTCGGAAAAAATATGGCACGAAGAAAAATAAATTGAAATATACTTAAATTACAATCCAGTCTAATATAACAAATCATACCTTTTATGCTACACATGTAAAATACCACTGCTTCGATCAATCAATAATATTTAATTTCTTCTAAACGTTTCAATTTTAATTTTGGTTTTTAATCATAAATATTAAATGACGTGTGAGAGAAAAGTCACATTTTACCTGTTTGTACTATTTATTATTTTTTATAATCACTGTTGAGCATCAAATTATGCAGTATTTTATTTTTGTGGCAACATTGATTTGAAAAAAGCTTTCATTTCATTTATGAAAAAACAATCCAGATCACATATCTTATTTCTGTTGTCAACATCCCTTTTTCTATGCACATACAAAACATACAACGATGAATGAGGTATCATTCGAAAAATTTTTGGACAGGCTTCTGACATAGTACACTCGCATTTCGTTAAAACATGCTGTTTGATTAAAAACAAATAGTTAATTAAAAATTCATGCTAAAACGTACTAGGAAATAATCTCAAAGATTGCAGTGTGAAAGCTTCGCATGGGTCCTTCTGGTCTTTAAAAAATAGTTTTCAAGATTTTAATGTTTGTGTGCTGGGTGGGTGGGGGTGGGGGGGAGGGAGAAGCAGAATTTTTTTGGGTGGGGGAGGAGAAGCAACTTAGATAATTATTTAATTATAGTTGCAAGAAAGTTATAAACAGATTAAAAAAACTTTTTTAAAGACTTTAAAGTACCATAAAATCCCGTTAATCCGCCCCCCTAAACACGGCAGAAAATCGTAAAATAAGCAGGGGGGGGGGGGGCACTTACACGGTATTAAAACTGTAGTATATGATATTTATGGGCGGTGGGGGGGGGGGAGATGCTAATGGCTGATCATCGCAAAGCATGCATTATTTTAATAAAGTAACAAAAGAAAAACATTTTGAAAAAAAAAATGATAGACAAAATAGAAAAACAGTATAACTTCACGATTAATGGCGATTTCAGATTACAGAAAATTCTGGATTTCAGAAGCTTTGAAACTGGAATGCATTTAGACAAATAATAACACTAATATCTGTCATTAATATGGTAACAGAAAAATAAAAGGAACTTAATAATTTAAAATAATTTAAAAACACTGAGAAATTGCAGTTGAAAATGACCTGAAGTAATTTCGAGAACTAGTAACATTTTATGAGGTGTCGCCATCTGTTGTAAGTTAGGAAGATTAAATAACCGTTTTTTTTAAATCATGACTAGATGGAACCCGTCAAAATTTGACGGCAAAAAACTTGATAGTACCATAAAAATAAAATTCATAGCTGCTTTAAAATGTTTGAAACTTTTGCAGAATAATTCAAATAAATAAAAAACCCACTTTGAATTAAAGCTAGGTTGAAGAACAGCAATTGGCTAAGTTTCACTGGCACATGCACTCGCGGAATTTCTTTCATTTGACACATTTAGCGCTGTTGTGCAAGTAAATGGTAAGTGCCCCCTTGGGGAGGGGGAAATGGCAGGATGGACCAAGGAGATGCATAACATGAATAAGCAGTCAAAGACCTTTCAAACGATATGTAACATGAGGGGTGTGTGCAAAATTAAAAAAAGTACCCCCTTGGGGGGGGGGGGTAAAGTAGGGGATGGACACGGTACATGCATAATATGATTAAGTGGTCACAGACCTTTCCAACGATATATAACATGAGGGTTGTGTGCAAAATTTAGAAAAGTACCTCTTTGGGGGGGGGGGCAAAGTGGGGAGATGGACATCAGAGATATGCATATGATTACGCAGTCACAGACCTTTCCAACGATATATGACATGAGGGTTGTCTGCAAAATTTAGAAAAGTACCCCCTTGGGGGAGGGGGGGGCAAAGTGGGGAGATGGACATTGGAGATATGCATATGATTAAGCAGTCACAGACCTTTCCAACGATATATGACATGAGGGTTGTCTGCAAAATTTAGAAAAGTACCCCCTTGGGGGGCAAAGTGGGGAGATGGACATTGGAGATGCATAATATGTTTAAGCAGTCACAGACCTTTCCAACAATATATGACATGAGGGTTGTGTGCAAAATTTAGAAAAGTACCTCTTTGGGGGGGGGGGCAAAGTGGGGAGATGGACATCAGAGATATGCATATGATTAAGCAGTCACAGACCTTTCCAACGATATATGACATGAGGGTTGTCTGCAAAATTTAGAAAAGTACCCCCTTGGGGGAGGGGGGGGACAAATTGGGGAGATGGACATTGGAGATGCATAATATCATTAAGCGGTCACAGACCTTTCCAACAATATATGACATGAGGGGTGTCAACAAAATTTAGAAAATTGCCCCCTTGGGGGGGGGGGGCAAATTGGGGAGATGGACATTGGAGATGCATATGATTAAGCGGTCACAGATCTTTCCAACAATATATGACATGAGGGGTGTCAACAAAATTTAGAAAAGTGCCCCCCTTAAAAGGGGGGAAATGGCGGGATGGACCCCGGAGATGCATAACATGAATAAGCAGTCAAAGACCTTTCCAACAATACGTAACATGAAGGGTTTGTGCAAAATTTACAAAAGTACCCCCTTGGGGGGGGGCAAAGTGGGGGATGGACACCGGAGATGCATAATATGATTAAGCGGTCACAGATCTTTTTAACGATATATAACATGAGTGGTATGTGCAAAATTTAGAAAAGTGCCCCAATTGACGGGGGGGGGGGGGGGGGATGGACCACACAGATGCATAACATGAAAAGGCAGTCACAGGCCTTTCGAACGATATATCATATGAGTGGTGTCAGCAAAGAAAAGTCTCTGCCCCGTGTGGGCAAAACATACTCCCCCCCGCCGCCATAATTATTGATGCGGACTCATTTTTTAAATTCGTTCGCACCCCTCTTCTCCCGCAAAATGTGAATTTTAAAAACTCCCCTTCCGAATTTTTTTATACCAAAAGCACTTATGTCCATCGTCTGCATGCAGAGTTTTGTGCTTACAGACGCCAGACACAACAACACACACACAGACAGACGTTTACCGACATTAATAGCAGTGTTTCACCCAGACAGTTTCAGAAGGGTGCTGCACCCTGCCTGCCCTTTGGTTTGCAAAATAGCACCCTTCTTGCCCCTCATAAAAATAATTAGCACCCTTCTTGCCCCCTCCAGCAAAATAATTAGCACCCTTCTTGCCCCCTCCAGCAAAATAATTAGCACCCTTCTTGCTCTCAGTAAAAAAAGTGCCCTTTCTCCTTTTTGCATTAAAAAATTTGGTTTCATAATAAAAACTGACTCAATGTTGACTCAAAGAGTGTTTTGACTTTGAAATATCAAAAGTGGCTTTAAAAACCAAAAGAATACCTTTAAGCTTTAACAATTAAAAAAGTGCCCTTAAGATTCTGAAAAGTGCCCTTAAGATTCTGAAAAGTGCCCTCAAAAATCCAAAAAGTGCCCTTAAGAATAAAAAAAGTGCCCTTTTTCTCACCAGCAGCACCTTGCCCCTTTTTAAACCTGGGGGAAACTCTGTTAATAGTATAGATGATACTCAGTGCCTACACATTTCACCCTTTATAATTCAGCCAATGAGTTGACAGTCGTTCATTTCCAGAAACGAAACAATAATTCTTTAGGATGAATTTTGTTTGTTTGGCGTCACAAACTTTTTAGGGCACCTGCAGACTAAAAACATATAATCAATCTTCGCGGGAAAAAAATCCTAGATTTCGTCAAATGATCACAGGAAAAACACTAATTTCATCAAAGGATCATGTAAAACGTGAATTTTGTTAAAAGGCCACAGAAAAACGTGATTTACGCAAAAGATGAGCAAATTTTGTCAAAGAATCGCAAAACAGGAAATTCCACCAAAAGATAGCGCTTTCTTGCCAAATTTCGTCTAAAAATTTGCGGAATAAAATGTATTTTATCAAAAAATCGCTGGAAAACGCACATTTCGTTAAAGTATCGCGAGAAAAATGCGAATTTCTTCAAAGATTGCTGAAAAAACGCGAATTTCATCGAAGGATTGCTGAAAATTCATGAATCTTATCAAAAGGCAGCAGAGAAAATGTGGTTATTATCAAAGCATTGCGAAAAAAGAAAATTTCGTCTAAGGATCACAGAAAAACACAAATTTCATAAAAGAATCATGGAAAATAACGCAAATTTCGTGAAAAAAAAAAATCGCAGAAAAAACACAAATTTCGTCAAATTATCGCTGAAAAAAAAACACGAATTACGTCATAGGATAGCTGAAAAAATTGTGAATCTCGACAAAAAAAAGATACAGAAAAAAATGCGAATTTCATTAAAGAATCACGAAAAAAAATGCAAATTTTGTTAAAGGATTGCGCAAAGAATGTGAATTTTTTGAAAGGTTCTTGCGAAAAATGAAACTGTCTTTATTAAAAACAGCACACACACAAACATCTATACAAACCTCAATACACACAAACATATTATAGGCAGGGCTTGAAATTCAATTTTTCCAAGGACGGGAGTCTCCCTACCAACATTTTTAAATGGAGGGGAGGTGTAATGTTTGGGAGGGAGAAAAATAAATTTTAAACCCCACTATTATTTTACGTGTTATTTAAAGAATTACATTAATGCAGACATGACAAAATACCATTGAAAAAATTAAGTCAACTGAGAATGATTATGTAAAATGTTTATTTTTATTATAAAAAAGGGAAGAATGTTAAGTTTTATATATGCAGTGTATTTTTCAAGTTCCATTAAATGTGTTAGGGACCCTTAACAATTAGGTTGTTAAATAAATTTCTGACTTTAGATTTTACTTGATTGAGATTCACCGATCGATCGTGGAAAAGACGCAAAGTTCATCGATCTGTCGCAGAAAAACGCTAAGTTTGTTGATCAGTCGGGGGAAAAAAGCAAATTTCGTCGATCGATTGCAGAATAAACACAAAGTTCGTCGATCTGTCCCCAAAAAACGCAAGGTTCGTCGATCAGTCACTTAAAAAACGCAATGTTCGTCTATCTGTCTCAGAAAAAACGCAAAGTTCGTTGATCTGTCGCGGAAAAAACGCAAAGTTCGTCGATCAGTCAGGGAAAAAAGAAAAATTTTATCGATCGATTGTGGAATAAACGCAAACTTTGTCGATATGTCCCAAAAAACGCAAGGTTCGTCGATCAGTCACTTAAAAAACGCAATGTTCGTCGATCTGTCGCGTTCGTTTGATGTCGTTGTTGAAAATTTATGAATTTCTATTATTAAAGTAATTTTTTCATTTTACCGTATTTATTTTATTTTTGTGTTGTATGTATTTTGCTACTTTGAATTTTTTTAAACTAACCCTTTTTTTTTTGGAGAGTGAGAGAGAGAGATTTAGTAATTTGGTGACACGAAGTTCCGCAAATTCTTAAAATCCACAAATCGTTTCCAATGTAAACAATGAAATTTACAATTAAGTTGCAAGTGCAAAATTTCAGTTTTTTAAAATTTTCATGTCATTCTGTACACATTTTAATATGTCATTCTGATCATTATACATATTTAGTTACGCATTATTAATTATTTACTTGACCTTTACTTTTAATATTTTAAATATTTCAAACTTACAGCTGAATGTAATTATTAAAACATTTGAAATACTGCATTCGAAAAATGAAATTTCAGCTTAGAAACGCGACAATTAGTATTAGGTTAAAAAAATTTAAAGTAGAAAAGTACTTATGATATAAAAAGAAGAAAAAAAAATACACCAGAATTTATCTGTATTACGAAAGCGGGAGAAATGATTTTCTGTGCTATACGAAAAGATATCCAAATAACTCAATCATAAACATAGAAATAGGTATCGGTTTCTATGTTCATGTGCACTCAATCCAAACTTGAAACTTTTTAAAAGGTCATTGAATGAATGAAATTCATCTCCGCCTTTCACATCCAGAAAACTTGCTGTGTCGCCAATTATGTTTATATTTTATATATATATATAAAAAAATAATAATTCAGGCACTTTTCCGTTATACGGACACCATTGTCGCCAAACATACATACATACATACATTTTGGCATAGTGTCCGTATAACAGAAAAGTACTAAAGTTCATGGTTTAAAATCACAATAAAATATCATGAAATTTATTGATTAGTTGTGGGAAAATATCGGGGAAATAATGTGTTTTTCGTGAATTTTTTGTTTTGTTAACAATGTGGTTAGAGCCAGGGAGAAATCCAGAAAACTTGCTGTGTCGCCAATTATGTTCATATTTTATATATATATATATATAAATAATAATTCAGGCACTTTTCCGTTATACCTACACCATTGTCGCCAAACATACATACATACATTTACATACATACATACATTTTGGCATAGTGTCCGTAAAACAGAAAAGTACTAAAGTTCATGGTTTAAAATCGCAATAAAATATCATCAAATTTATTGATTAGTTGTGGGAAAATATCCGGGAAATAATGTGTTTTTGTGAAATTTTTTGTTTTGTGTTGTTGTGTTTAATTGTAAGCATTCATTATAATTTTCAGTGCATTATTAAATTGAAATTTTTGTTTAAAATATGTAAACAAAACAGTGACCAGAAACCTGCACAATTTCTAATATAGATAGATAGATAGATAGATGCATGCATGTAGTACTTTTAATTATTTGGTAAAAATACTGTGATCGTCACTGAAAAAACCTTAATTTAACCTAAAAGTAATTGTCGAGTGTTTAAGCTGAAATTCCATTTTACGAATACAGTATTTCAAATGTTTTAATAATTACATTCAGCTGTAAGTTTGAAATATTAAAAGTAAAGGCCAAGTAAATAATTAATAATGCATAACTAAAAGTAATTGTCGAGTGTTTAAGCTGAAATTTCATTTTACGAATACAATATTTCAAATGTTTTAATAGTTACATTCAACTGTAAGTTTGAAATATTAAAAGTAAAGGCCAAGTAAATAATTAATAATGCATAACTAAAAGTAATTGTCGAGTGTTTAAGCTAATTTCATTTTACGAATACAGTATTTCAAATGTTTTAATAGTTACATTCAGCTGTAAGTTTGAAATATTAAAATTAAAGGCCAAGTAAATAATTAATAATGCATAAGTAAAAGTAATTGTCGAGTGTTTAAGCTGAAATTTCATTTTACGAATACAGTATTTCAAATGTTTTAATAGTTACATTCAGCTGTAAGTTTGAAATATTAAAAGTAAAGGCCAAGTAAATAATTAATAATGCGTAACTAAATATGTATAATGATGAGATTTTTTTTTCTTGAATTATTCAGTGAAACTCGCCTTATAAATGTACGCAAATAATTCACATCAAAATCTTAAAATAACAAAGTTTTCTTTCGTGTTTAGCTATGCTTAATAACCAAAAAAGCTTGATTAATACAAAAAATTTTTCGTAAAAATACTGTGATCGTCGCTGAGAAAACCTGAATTTAATCATATCACACAGAATTACATATTAAAAGTTTAAAAAACTGAAATTTTACACTTGTTTACATCGGAAACGATTCGCGGAATTTCGTGCCACGAAATCTCTCTCTCTCTCTCAAAAAAAGGGTTAGTTATAAAAAATTCAAAGTAATAAAATACATACGACTTAAAAAGAAAATAAATACGGTAAAATGAAAAAATACCTTAATAAAAGAAATCCATAAAGTTTCAACAACCGAACAACCAAATGGAGTCGTAGTAATCCACATACGCTTCTAGAGAGAGGAAAAAGCCTTCACCTCATTGGCTGAAATATCGCGTCTGAAGATAGTAAAAGCCTCTAGCTGATTAGCTGAATGCTCGCGCATGCCTATAAGAGGCATTTTTGCACAAAAAACTAAAAAGCAGGTTAGCTTTAAGTATATGGATTACGTATCTATAAATGCTAAATAAATAATACAAGTTACAAAAATTGAGAACATATAGAACGAATTGGTAGTTTTGCCAGATTATTAAAACAAAAAACATTACTACCACAAAGATGGCACAAATTACGCTACAAATTCGACTGTGTATCGATAATTCGATTGATCTGATCAATCAATCGATATTTTTTTTGTGATTGGTTTTCATAATAATGTTAAATACTACTATAAATTCTTTAATAAAATAAATAGATTCTCTTTTAATCAAAATATTTTCCACACAGCATCAAATATACATTTTTTTAAACTTATTTCATGAGAAACTTTCACTGTCGATATTTTTATTACCTTCACATCGCCATGGAGATAAATTTACAGCAAAACTAATGTTCGGTTATATTGCTTTTTCAGATCGACAATGTGTTTGTACATGTTTGTGATATATCAAAGAATCGTCACGCCTTTCTGATCCGTCGAAAAAAAAAAAAAACCACTCGGGAGATAAAATTTTTGGTGTTGATCTTGACGTGCACGGCGAAATTTCTTTTTGGGGGGGGGGGCTTTCTCGGGATTTTTTTAAATTTTCCAATTTGTTTACAAAGTGGGAGGGGGGCGCTTAATCGGGAAGGGCGGATTAACGGTATTTTACGGTATGTACTAGAGGGGGGGGGGGGACAAAAGAAATAAAGAGGACTTTTTGGAAGGAGAAGGTAATAATGTAGATCGTTATTTAAATATCGTTGAGGAAAAATAAAAAAAAGAGCAGAAAAAATTAAGAATTTTAAAGATTTTTAATTTTACGAGATGCATTTGGAGGGGGGGAGATCTACATGAGATAAGGTTGGGGGGCAGGGGGAGAGAAGCAGAGATTTTAGAAGGAGGGGTTAATTTAGGTGGTAGGTAGGAGTTATTTATTTTTAATATAGAGTATTTACTAAGTCTGAAAAGAAGTTTAAAATTAAAAAGTTATAAAGGTTAAACCAGGGGTTGGAAAAACTACTTTTTTAATGTAGCGAACTACAACTACTTTGTCGAAAATGTAGTTAACTACAACTACTTGTTTTAAAAAGTAGCGACTACAAGCTACTTTTCAAAAGTAGTCACTACTTCGCTACTTTCAAATTTTGTCAAAGTGTTCAATTTACACTGAAATTGAAGACACGGATTAAATAATAAAGTGACCCCTCGTTATATCGCGTCTGTCAGGATACTATTAAATAAATGCGACACAACTGACGGCATTAAAAAATTAAGAAAGATAACTCATACAAGAAAATGTTTAGTTTTCTTTAAAACGTTAGTTTATGTACACTTAACAAATTTCGTAGCTAAATTAAGAAAGATATCTAGAAAATTACAGAAAAACAACCCTAAATGCAATAAATAAATAAATCTGTAAATAGAGCAATTCTGAATAATAAGAAATCCGGCGTTAAAACATGAAGACTTAATAACGAATAAATAGACAAGTGTTGTCAACAAGAAAATTAATTATTTTGTGGGTTAGTACTTGATTTCAGCAGCAAGTGTCAATGGAAAAAATCTATGACTTCACGCTTTGTGTTGCAGCTGAGCTTTGCCACTGCAATTCGGAAATTGTTGAGCAGAACAAATTCTGCATAAAAGAAGCAATTTTGACCACGTGATTTGAAAAATGGCTTATTTTCCCCCTTGAAGTAGCGTTAAAAGTAGCATCGGTTCTCGCTACATAAAAGACATACTACTGATTTTTTGTATCACGCTACTCATTACACTACATTGTTCAAAATGTAATGTGCTACACTACAAACTAATGTAAACAGCAGAGACTACTGTAGTTTCGCTACTTGTAGACTGACTTCTGACCCCTGGGTTAAACTATGCATTTTTGGTACCAGAGGAGAGGGTGCAAAGGGGGAAACAATTTTGAGGGGAGATTTAGATGATTGATTATTTATTGTTACAATAAAATAAAAAATAAAGAAAAATATTAAAAAATTAATTTTTAAAATTAAAAAAATTGAAGGGGGTGGGGGATTTATTTGCATTTTATTTATTTTTTAAATTTAACGACATACGAAAGATTCTCGTCCCTTTTTACTTCTAATTTAATGATAAAATCAGGTTTTTAAATGATTCTTTAAAAAAATCTCGATTATAAGCCCCCCTCCCAAATTTAATCCTTTTTGGTTTTGAAAAAAAGGGGGGGGGCTTACAATCGGGATTTTACGGTAATAAAAATTTTCACATGATTTTATACGCTGGTAGGAACCCATGGTGGAACAATGGTGGCTAACTAAAACTTTAAAATGAACTATTCTTATATGCCTACCATGCTCTAAGTTAAAATAGCGTAATCAAATTATATATTATAATGCAAACAAACCTTGTGTGTATGAGTATGTATATGCAAATTTTATCTAAAAAAAAAAATGGCTCTAAAGATTTTGACTGCTTACTTTTGTATCCTATCATTTTGGGGTACGAGAAAACCATTTGACTCAATCACATGTTCAGAAAATTTTGATTACTGGGTCATATTGCGGTCTCTACATGTCAATGCATTTCAATGGAAATGAAGGTTGAAACAGTTGCTGAACAGTTGGCAGTAAACAAATTAGCAAATTTGGCAACATTGTCGATATGTGGCAGGAAAATTATTTTCAAGATTACCAATGCCAAAACACATGATTGGCGCCAAATGAAAGAATGTCATCAAGATGGCGAGTTTCTGCCAAATGGTGCGAAATTTGGGAAAAAAATTGGCATTCAGAATCTGAAAGAATTTTCTAGAAATTCCCAATAGGTGCTGAGATACATGATTCAACCAATCAGAGTCCATAGAACATTCTCAAAAACATAATTCAACCAATCAGGTTACATAGATCTTTCTTGCAATTAATCCCACACCTATATAGTAGTGCTTTGGTCTGTGAAGTTGGACAGTAAATCTTGCGATTTGCAAAAGACTTAGAAGTAAGTCTATGAAAAGATTAGTGAGATGAACACAAAGCTAATTTTAACCCAGCACAGCTCGATCTCCCCAGCTGGTTTATTTTTTGTTTACAAAATTCAATTTTTATGTTTCACTGTATGACAGCTATACTGAATTAAAAAATGCATAGTACAGATACAACATAATTTTCTTTTGCATTTAAACTGTTCCCTGGAGGGAAATAGGGTAAATGAATATTTATTTATTTATTTTATAATAAGCTTCTAACAGGCTGAAATTGATGTTTTGTTAGACATTTTCACATGGCATGTTTTTTTATGTTTTTTAATTCTTGAAGCACCAGCGTTGGGAAATTACATAACTAAAACTTTAAAATCACTTTTTTATGTTTTCTTATATGACAACCATACCCCAAGTTAAAGTATGTTACACGCATTCAACAAATCTTTCTTTTGCATTTAAAGCGTCCCCTGAAAGGAAATAAGATAACCAAATATTAATAAAATTGATTTATGTTTTCCTTTTCTAAATAAGGTTTCAGAAAAAGCTCCTGCCTCAGTAAAGTTTATACTTTGATAAAAATTTTCACATGATAGGTTTTTAATTTTTTTTTTACTATCATAGTGCTCCTGGTGGAAAATTGCTTAACTAAAACTTAAAATGAATTTTTTACGTTTTCCAATGTGGGAACCCTACCCCAAGTTAAAATTAGGGAATAATTTTTTCTTGCATTTCTATTGCCTCCTGCAAAGAAATAGGCTATCCAACCTCAAGTAAAACTGTTTTTTAAATGGCTGCTATAGTGTTGTTAAGTGCAAACTCTAAAAATTCAAGCCAATTTACTTTTGCATTCATAGCATCCCATGGTGGGAAACTAAATTTAAGTGAATTTGATTTTATTCTCAGATTGGAAGTTTTCGTCCACCCCATCAACCTGCATGACTGCAGTGGTGAAACATTTTAGATTAATCATTGCTAAATTTACATCCCAAATTGTGATGTCATACCTTGATGATGGTGGAATGGTTTGCAAATTCAAAATTAATAATCTAAATGTAAAAATAATTATTATTAAATTTTGATAAGTATTTAAAAACACACCAAAACTAGCCAAAATGGGGTGGTTGAGAAAGTGAATTATATTTTATCTTTTCTTTATTAAAAATTTAATTTAATGATAAAGCAAACTATAAGTGATTGGAAATTATACTAATAAAAGAAAGTTGTCTGCGATAGCTAGGAAAATCTAGCCAACCTAGAAGCCTGAAAATTTAGATTTAGGTAGTCCAAACCCTCTCCTGGTGCACCTGAAACCCAGAATATTTTAATTACTTACTGAAATATTAATCTCATCAAAAAGTCACCTGTAAAAAATGCAGCCCAGTCTCGTAACTCATTTACCATAAAAAGTACTGAGATCGTATAAAGCCAAGTTTAACTATCTTATTAAGTCTGAAATTTTCATTCACAAATCACTCCTAGTCTCTACATCTTTAGTTAATTATTATTTTGTGACTTGGCAATTATGTAGCACGAGAATGTGATGTATATAGTTAGTCTTAATCAAATAATACTATAACATATTAAAGTGTAATAACTTCCCTGTGCGTATACAATTTGCCTTCATTAAATTATCCCATCCCATCCCATAACATAGTAAGGTGTAATAACTTCCATGTGTAATTGCCAAGTCACAAAATAATAATTAATTAAAGATGTAGAGACTAGGAGGATTTGTGAATGAAAATTTCAGAGTTAATAAGATAGTTAAACTTGGCTTTATACGATCTCAGTACTTGACTTGGCTGCATTTTTTACAGGTGACTTTTTGATGAGATTTCACTTATTTTTGTAATTAATCCTCCTTTTTGGGTTCTTTTTGGAGATCATCCACTGATTTTCGCTAAGCCCACACTCTGTCCCTATTATTTACAGGTATCAAAAATTTGAAGCTTTAGTTTCGTTTGCAAAGTACTGTAGATAAAAAGAGATTTGATGTTCCTAGGCAAGCACTAAGTTGTGGGAGGGGGAGTGTCAAAAGTACTCTCAATTGCTTCCAGGATAGGTGCTATCCATCTGAGATATTACTCGCAGCCCTAGATACTTGATATTTAACATAAAAGAACTTTTTAGTATAAAAAGAAAGCCAAAATTAAAATTTCCAATAAATCAAACTATATTCCTTTTGTCGATGGGTTTTTTTCTAGTCTCTTTTTTTTATTATTTACGGATTTTTTTGGCTTAGATGCTTTACACTCACGCTAAAAAAAAAAAAAAAAAATTAATCGGTTAAAAAAAAAGAAAAAAGTCGCCAAATTTAGGGGATTTTTTCCTTTAATGGCAACCTAGCCATTGTATTAAGTTATTCGTTTGGCGCAGTCTTGGAAATCGCGCCAACCAAACAGTCGCGAATCTTTTGTTTACATTTCAGCGTGAGTGTAACACATCTGTTCCATTTTTTTAATTTTTCCTTACTTTGTGTACTAAACCTTAACTTTCTGCCAAATGTCAAGCTTCTAGGACTACAAAATCGAATTATTTTCAAATTTTCGACTTTTTATGTCGGGAGGGTAGGGGGAGCTGTGAAAATTTTTGTGGGGCTAACATCATTTAACAATCCATATTTCATATGTGAAGTAAATAGAGTACAACCTGTGAAAGAAAACAAACATGTCTATAAAGAAATCGCCTATATCATAGCCAGTCTATAGTGGAACTTTTCTATAACGAAATTCGCATATGAAAGAAAAGAAAACCATAATCCGGGGGAAATAACATAAAACAATTAGGGGCGTTGTACTAGCTAATATGACAATTATCTTAAAACTAATGTTTCTAGCAGTACAAAATCAAATTGTTTTCGAATTTTCGCTTTCTTAAAGATATTTCGATTTTATTTTCGAATTTAATGAATATTTTAATTGTTCCTTTTATTGAATAGTAAATACTACCTTTACACCAAGTTTTAAGTTTCTAAGACTACAAGATAAAATTATTTTCAATTTTTGATTTTTTTCATTTTTTTTTATAATTTTCTGGATTTTTAATTTTTTTTATTTTGTATTTCAATTATTTATTAAATTATTATTAATTATTTTATTTTGTAATTTCAAGTTTCTAGCGCTACAAAATCGAATTATTTTGAAATTTCCGATCTTTTTCGAGTTTTTTATTCTACTTTCGAATTTATTTTGTTTTAATTTTTCCTTTTTCTGTATCCTAAACAATAAGTTTACGCCGAATTTTAAGTTCTAAAGCTACAAAATCGAATTTTTTTCAATTTTTCGAATTTTACAGATTTTTTATTTATTTCTTTTTTTGTATCCTAAATACTACCTTTATTCCAAACTAGCAAGCTACGCTGGTCAATTTCTTTTAATGAACCTTTAATCAAACAAAATATTGACATTTCATAAATAACTTTTATATTTTAACTACTATAATTTGTGACTCGTGCTATAGCCAATATACACGTCAGGACACGTCGCCCTTATCATTATCTTTTTACGCATGAAGGTTTCGCTATGGTACTCCATTGGAAAATTTAGTAATTTTTGAAATTCAATATAAGAAAAACGGCATAATCATTAGATTTGAAATTTATATCAAGAAAAATACAATTTTTTACCTTTCAAACGCAGTTTGTCTAACAATTTTCTGACAAATACTTTTTGAGCTATCATTTTTTTCAGTAACTTCAAATGTTTCATTTTCCGAGATTAATCTGTTGCAACAATTGGCGAAAAACCCAGTCGTCAGCAACGCATAGTTTTTTTTATTAAAGAGGCTTGTTGGAGCAGGGATTCTCACCACCAATTTGCCACCATCACTTTTGAAATCGGTTCCGTGGTTCCAGAGATTCCATAGAAATTGTAATTTAGAATGACTTCAGAACGCTTGTCGCTCATTTCACCCATTTAAATTTCTTTCAAATTTCTTGATTCTCGCAATTTTCGAACATTTTTCGATCCTGCACCCCATTGATGTTAGTGCCACCGACATAAAATATAGCCTATGTTGGAGTAGGGATTGTCCCCATCAATTTGCCACTATTACTTTTGAAATCGGTTCTGTAGTTCCAGAGATTTCATAGAAATTGTAATTTAGACTGTTTTTAAAACGCTTTTCGCTCATTTCACCCTTTTAAATTTCAATTTCTTTTTTATTTTGTTCTTAGAGAGCATTTACATCTTATAAGTAACTACAATGACAAATTTCAAATTTCTAGCACCTTCATTATAAAAAATAAAAATAAAACTGCCCAGTTAAACTGAGGGCATTGAGTTCACAGGCTATTCACACTAAATGTATATTATTCTCTTATTTCAAAGAATTTGAAATAAGCCCATCGAAAAATAAAGAAATAAACAATATATTAAGGGGGGGTCATCCCCCCATTACACCCTCATAGTTAACTAATGAACCCCTTAAACTAATCAGGTAAATCTCTAATTACAATGAATATATATACAAAATTTGAAGAAAATCAGATAATTCTGCATGAAAAACCCATTTATATAAAATAAGGGGGGATATGCCCCCCGTTCCCTCCTTTATACTTAACCAATCAATCCCAAAAACTAATCAGGGAAGCGCCTTAACACAGTGAACCTATAAACAAAATTTGAAGGAAAACGGAATAATTCTGCATGAAAAACCCATTTATATAAATTAAGGGGGGGATTATCCCCCCGTTCCCCCCTTTATACTTAACCAATCAATCCCGAAAACTAATCAGGGAAGCGCGCCTTAACACAGTGAACCTATAAACAAAATTTGAAGGAAAATGGAATAATTCTGCATGAAAAACCCATTTATATAAAATAAGGGGGGGATTAGCCCCCTGTTCCCCCCTTTATACTTAACCAATCAATCCCGAAAAACAAATCAGGGAAGCACCTTAACACAGTGAACCTATAAACAAAATTTGAAGGAAAACGGAATAATTCTGCTTGAAAAACCCATTTATATAAATTAAGGAGGGATTAGCCCCCCGTTCCCCCCCTTTATACTTAACCAATCAATCTCAAAAACTAATCAGGGAAGTGTCTTAATCCAATGAACCTATAAACGAATTTTGAAGCAAATGGGATAATTCTGCATGAAAAACCCATTTATATAAATTAAGGGGGGGATTAGCCCCCCTCTTTACACTTAACCAATCAATCCGGAAAACTAATCAGGGAAGTGCCTTAACACAGTGAACCTATAAATAAAATTTGAAAGAAAACAGAATAATCCTGCATGAAAAACCCATTTATATAAATTAAGGGGGGGGGGAATTAGCCCCCCGTTCCCCCCCTTTATACTTAACCAATCAATCCTGAAAACTAATCAGGGAAGCACCTTAACACAGTGAACCTATAAACAAAATTTGAAGGAAAACGGATATTTCTATGAAGAGTCATCGCATTACGTATGTACATACATACATACATACATACAGAATCGGCTGGCAAGCTCTCAGAGCTTGATAGCCAGTTTGATAGCTAAAAAATGGCAATTTTAGAACGTTTTTTGCTCCTGCACCCCCTGGGGTTAGTGGCACCGACATAAAATATAGCCTATGTTGGAGCAGGGGTTGTCACCATCAATTTGCCACCATCACTTTTGAAATCGGTTCGGTAGTTCCAGAGATTACCCCCTACAAACAAACAAACAAACAATCTTTACTCCTTTATAATATTAGTATAGATTTTAAGTTTCTAGCTTTACAAAATCGAATTATTTTCAAATTTTCGTTTTTTTTTTCCGATTTTATTTTTAACTTTTGTTGTGTTTTTAATTTTTTCTTTTTCTGAATCCTAAACGCTACCTTTACACCAAATTTTCAGTTTCTAAGACTACGAGATAATATTATTTTCAATTTCTCTCTTTTTCTTTCTTCCTTTTTTTTTTTTTTTTTTTGAAATTTTCGATTTTTTTTTAATTATCTATATTTTTTAATGTTCCTTATTTAGTATCTTAAATATTACCTTTATTCCAAATTTCAAGTTTCTAGCGCTATAAAATCGAATTATTTTCAAAATTTCCTTATTTTTCGATTTTTTTATTTTATTTTCGAATTTTATTGCGTTTTTATTTTGATTTATATTATTTTCGAATTTTAAGTTTCTAAGACCAAAAGATCAAATTATTTTAATTTTTTTCGAATTTTCTGGATTTTTAAATTTTTCCTTATTTCGCATCCTAAATACTACCTTTATTCAGAATTCCAAGTTTCTAGCGCAACAAAATTGGATTATTTGAAATTTTTTGATTTTATTTTCAATTTTTTTTTTTTTGTGTTTTTGATGTTTTCTTTTTCTGAATTCTAAACACTACCTTCACACCAAATTTTAAGTTTTTAAGACTATTGTTTGACTTTTTAAGATCGTGTTATTTTCAATTTTCAATTTTGTTCAGTTTTTTTGAATTTTCGAATATTTTTTTTTTTTGAATTTTTTGGAGTTTATAATTTTTCCTTTCTTTGTATCCGAAACACTAGCTTTATTCCAAATTTTAAGTTTCTGTGGCTGCGGGATCTACCCAATCTTTTTGATGACGCGAGAGTGAGTGAATGACAAAAAATCGAAACTTTGAGTTCATATATCATCTGCACTAATTTATGGGTATTTTTTTAATTGTCCATATTTTTTAATTTTTCCTTATTTAGTATCTTAAATATTACCTTTATTCCAAATTTCAAGTTTCTAGTGCTATAAAATCTAATTATTTTCAAATTTTCCTTTTTTTTTGATTTTTTTATTTTATTTTCGATTTTTATTGCGTTTTTTATTTTAACTTATTCTGAATTCTAAACACTATCCTTACTGCGAATTTTAAGATTCTAAGGCAATCAAATTATTTTAATTTTTTCATTTTTTTTCGAATTTTTCGAATTTTTGAATTTTTTTTTCGAATTTTCCGGAATTTTTAATTTTTTCTCCTTTTGCTTTTCTTCCTTTATTCCGAATTCCAAGTTTCTAGCGCAACAAAATTGGATTATTGGAAATTTTTCGATTTGTTTCGATTTTTTAAATTTTGCTTTCGATTTTTTTTTTGTGTTTTTGATGTTTTCTTTTTCTGGATACTAAACACTACCTTCACACCGAATCTTAAGTTTCTAAGACTACAAGATCTTATTATTTTCAATTTCCAATTTTGATGGAATTTGTTAAATTTTCGAATTTTTCGGATTTTATAATTTTTCCTTTCCTTGTATCCTAAACACTATCTTTTTTCCAAATGTCAAGTTTCTAGGTCTACGGGATCTACCTAATCTTTTTGATGACGCGTGAACGAGTGAGTGAGTGAGTGACATAAAATCGAATGTTTGAGTTCATATATTGTCTGAACTAGAAAAGACAGAAAGTTGTAATTTTAAATCAGGGTTGCTACTCAAGCAGGAGAAAAAATATTCCCTGACTTTTCCATGACTATGTTTTAAAAATTTCTCGACAAGTGTGGTAATACGTATTGATTGCGGTGAAGGCAAATTAAGCTTATTATCAATTGAAAAAAACAAACTTTTCTAAGTACAGATAAAATTAACACTTTCGAATGTTGTAGTGAAGAAAGAAAAATGCAAAAATAAAATCAAACAATGTTATTTAATAAAAAATATATAAAGTTTTAACTCGAGTATTTAGTCAGCTCAAAATACAACTTACTGATTGAGATATAATCACATATGTTTTAAAAATAAAAGGAATTTATATTTCATCTAGACACCAAATAAAAGAAATGCATGGAACAAGCATAAAATAATTACACAATTTCTTCATAATAGTTTTAATGAAACTTACTTGAAACAATGAACTTTTTTCCACTATTAACTGTTTAAAAAAAAAAAGAAATCATTGTGAAATCCACTTCTTCACTTTTAAGGTGCTAAAAATCTTTTATAGATAGAATAAGTTATTTTAAAAAATGTAAAATTCAATAAAAAAAAAAAAAAAAAAAATCATACATAAGGTTGATCTAAATTTTGAATATTTAAAACCAATAAATTAATATCCTATAACTATAGTTGCTATCTTTTATGCTTTTTTTTTTCTTCTACCACTATCAACAGAAAAAATTGTCTTACATCTAAATTTGCAGTGATTAAATAATAAAATAATTATGTTTAAAATAATGGTAGGAAGACAGATGTGACTAACCAACAAACTGTAACTTTGGTTTTGAAACAAGAAACATATATAATGTCAGTATATATTTATGACACAATTACCCTAAAGAATAGGCTCTTGAAAGTAACAAATGTGAATATTTTTCTTATGAAAACTATTTATTAATGTAAACATGACAATACAAATTATATTTAAAATGTTTAAATACTCGTTACAAATGTTTTCGTTCTCAATTTATATTGAAAATAAAGTTTGTTTATAACAATAGTAGTATATAAGGAAATATTGTCACAATAGCTTCAATAATAGCACATTTGAGGATAATGGTAAGTTTTGAGAAACTACATTTTTTGTTTCAACTCTGCAATTTGAGATTCAATGGTAGATACTTCCAGTGAAACATCTCTACTCAATTTTTGTTTTTTAATTTCTAAAAGTTTAATCTGATCTTTAGCTTTCCTTTTCTCTGATAATATTTTTTTTTCTTTACTTTCACTATTATTTTTGTCTTCCAATGCCTGATGATAAAAGCACTACGGGCAGACCTGGCATATCTTAACATATCAGGAGTTATGTTAACATTCAAAACTCCCTCATTTGTTTTTACAGCATCATAAACTGTTCTCAAAGCAATTAAAGAACTTTCATGCAAATTTTCTACTAACATGTCCTTGTTAACAGAAAAACCACTCTCTACTGTGGCATTACCATGAGACAAAATTAAAACAATTTTCACAACCTTCCAAAGTTCTATAAAGTCTGAATTGTTGATTAATTCTCGGTAAAAATGATCTAGACGCATGGTGGAGGAATACTTAATGAAAGTGTCTTTCCACATTCCCTTACTTTTAAACAACAATTCTTTAAACTGCATTTTTGCTTTATCAGCAGTTGCAGAATTGATCCACAAGTTTTCAAATAATATATGCAATAGGTTTTCCATCCATTTTTCTGCCCAAGTTTCATTTGATACTATAAAGTTCGGATCAAGTGAAGACAAATATTTCACTAAATTATACTTAAATGGACTTCTCTCCAATATTTTCAATGTAACCTTAATCAAAAAGGTCCGACATTCAATTCTAAACTCTCTTTTAAGAACATCAGAGGCACTGCTTTTTGCTAAATTTGCACCCACTTCCCCAACATTGCAATCATTTTTCTGGTCTGTACAATCAATTTTCATTCATTTTTGAGGAGTTGTCTTTTCAAAAATTTAGACATGAGTTGAAGCAACATGCTATGAAAAGTATTATATAGAATATTATTATATTATTAGCATTTAGGTTCAGAAGACTGAAATGCCTTAAGGAAGGGGTATAATACATTTGAAATGGAAATAAAAAAAGAGATTTTTGCCAAAATAAGTTTATCTTTGAAGGCATCTTTCAGTCTATCAACAGACACAGTATGTGGCAGTTTAGATGAACATTGGCAAAAACCTCAATGGCTCTTTCTGCAACACAGACATTTTTGCACCACCTAACGTCACAAAATTTAAGTGGGAAACTTTGAATGCTGGTAATTGAAATATAATCTGCTCTCCGAGCAGGACTGTTTTTAAATAGCCTATACATGTCTTTGAATAACTCATTCAAGTGCCAGCCAGTTGCCCCATGCCCAGTTCTAAAAGAACCGTGAACAACATGCAATCCACATGACCCTAAATCTAATAAATTGCACGAGTCCTCATGGATCAAACATTCTCTTAGATCTCTCAGAAATTTTAAATTTACATTTGGCCCATCTAAGGATACTTGAAGCAGTTTTTTTTTTTTTTGTCCAACTCAGAAATACCTTCGAAAAAACCCCTTAGGAGGTCATTGGCAGTTGCATGTCCCAAAAAAACTGAAGACAAGTACCTGGTATTTACCTCTTCTTTCTTAACATCCCAAAATCTAACATAAATGTCCATCTGACCTCTTTGAATGATTTTATTCAGAGCTTCATCGAAGCATATAACACAGGGTTGATAAAAATCCAGATTTTTTTTTTAAAAATAAAAAAAATCTGATTTTTTTAATTTAAATCAGATTTTTTTTGATTTAAATAAGATTTTTTTATTAATATTTTTTGTGTACTATGTAAGTATTAATTAATTTCCTCTGCATAGATTTACACATTTCTATTAATTTTATTACAGTTTCTAGATAAAAATTCCAAATAAAAAAAAAAGATTGTTGCAAACAAATTCGGATTTACTATCATATACCTATGTGTCTTGTGTGTATACTTTCAAGTTAATTTATTAAATGTTTCATTAAGGTATTACACCAATAATATACATAATATCTAATCACATAATAAATGCAGCAAAGAATGCTAACTATATATGTGTATTTCAACCAGAGTTGGCCAATTTTCGCCTAAGTGGAAAAAACTGTCCCGGCAAAAATACTTTTTGCCATAATTTTTGCCACTGGCAAAAACTGCTAGTATTTTAAAACAGGGTTTTACAGATTTTATTTAAATTACATTATTTCAATGTTTAAATCATAATTTTAACTTATTAAAATCAGTGATTTAAATTACAATCGGGATCAACTTCCGTTTTTTTTTTTTTTCCGAATTTTTGCCTCTGTCCTGACAAAAATACATTTCTGAAAATACAAAAATATATTTCCAAAATACATTTTTGAAAGGCAAAAAAACAACCTCATTTCAACAGATTCAGATTCACTGTCATCTTTATCCCATAGACAAAGTTTCTTGGTGGTTTTTTTTTTTGGCCACAATCTTCGCCATTTCTACACTACATGGTTTACATATTGCTTTCACACATTTTCCTGATTTTTTTTTTTTCTCCTGTAAAATAAAACTATATTGGACCTTTCTTTTTGCCAGCCATTTTTCTTATGTATTAATGTATCCTAAAGCTCTCTGCACTGATATTCTTGTCCAACTTGTGTTTCACACTATACTATATTAATGATTACAAAACAGTTACAAGACGCAAAGTGATCGTATAACTAAAAGAACGAAGCTGTCAGCATTATCCAGCCCTCAGCCAATTTCAGCAATCAATTATGCTTACTTAACAGTAGAAATGACTGTTTAGCTTAGAAATAAGGTATAATAACATATCTTATATTTTCCATTGCAGTAAGGTATGAATTCTAGGAAAGGAGAAGGCAAAGGGATCAGTCACAGGGATTAAATTATTTTCAGTTATAGAAGAAACATGAAACTGGAATTCTATAATTCTGTGTTAGACCAACAGTCTAAATATTTATTATGTTACAATTTAGTCCTTGGATTGATCATGTTATATGATCAATACATCCCCCCATCAACATATGGGATATTGAAATTTGCAGGTCTAAACAACTAAACATGAAACAAACTTTTACATTGTGTATAATCTACTTTATAGGAAGTAACTCCTCACTGAAAATGCTATGAAATAAACTACTAATATATTAAATACTTTTATATTGAATATATTTAACTTTCTTCAAGATCTAACTTGCAAAAATGAAGTGATCATATAAGAAAGACAAAAGTTTAAACTAGTCGTTGGGGGCCACCGTAATACTTACCCATCATGGATATGCATAATATAAAATATTAAAATTAAAAATTGCGTAAACTACTTATAAAATGCACCGCAATTCAAATAAAATCGTAGCTTGATGACATCATGAACTTTGAAGGCTCGATTACTGAATTGCGTAAAAGAAACATCCTTATAACTCCAAAACCAATAATCCTATTAACTAGCGGTTTATTGCATCTGATGAAGCGTCTCATTTCCAATTAAAATATATCTTTGAATTGAAATTTGGATGAAATACAGAGTCATGAAAAATCGAAGAGTGTGGAAAATAGGATTACAGATATCTCGCAACTCATTATCCGATTGCCTTCATGCTTTATGCAAAATTTATGTTTTTTTATTGTCTTTTATATTCACTCTTTAAAATAAACAATTTCGAAAATTTTTATATACCTTTTATCAGAATGAATATTTCGAGAGTACGAAAAAAATAGTTCCGGTTAATCGAAGTTACTGAAATTCAAAAGTCTTCTTCCCATTTTTACATACTAAGTACATACCAAATTTCAAGTCTCTATCTAAATTTTTTTGGGAGATAGAGCGTTTACAGACACACAGACGGACGGCAAAATTTTTTTTTTCTAAACATATGTTTTTCGGAATCTCCAGTGTCTAAAACGTGTAAATCTGTCAAAATTTTTTTTTCGATTTTCAAAACGATTACAAGACTTACCCTATACTACGTATGATGGGTAAGTAAACTGAGAGAACATTTATCAATATTTGTTTTGGGATGCATCATGGATAAATAATATTTTGAATGTAGTGTTGCATTTACTTTTATAAGTTGAAAATAATTATTTTATGAAAGTTTTATTTAGAATTTTTAAAAGGTAATTTTAATCTGACATGAGTTATGACATTTATTTGAACATGAATGATTAATTTAATCCTTATTCAGCTTGTTAAAATTGTATTCAATGTTAAAAATACTGATTTAAATCAAAGATTAAAAAAAAAAAATCATTTGATTTAAATCAAGCTGATTTAAATCAAACAACCCTGATATAACATATTCTGTACCTTTCAAAACAAATATTAACAGATTTTTGAAGTACGGGGCTAAACCAAATGAGACTAAATAGGCCATTTTCGCACATCCCAAGATTTAGCTTTATTGCTGTCAAACATTTTTTTGAATATAGCAGCAGCATCATTAAATGAATTATAGGAAATGTGTGAGAACACAAGTTTCATAGCCCATATTAATTCTGCAGACAAAACATCGTCTTTTGTTACAAAGGTGTTAATATCTGATTTTTTCTGAGCCGATACATTTGATATTGAAGATGACGATCCTGCAGTATTTTTGGTAAAAAAATCTTTTAGCTTTTCAGCACTTTTTTTACTTTGAATAAATTTTTGATGTCTTTTACAAATTGTGTGACTAGTTATGGCTTGTCTTCCCATATTGCTCAGACAAATAACATGCTGGCAATATGTACATTTTGCTATAGTGGGAGAACCTTCAACAGATGTTAACCACGGACTCCACTGATGATACAGATCAGGATCTTCCCATTCAGGATTGAAAAATGTCTGTTTATCAGACATTATAGTATGGCTAAAAAGAAGAAAGAAGCCTATTTAAGTAATAAAGCAGAATAAATTAAAGTACTGTGCTGTCCTCTAAAAAACACATTTTTTAAAAGTTTCTAAAAGCCTATCAAAGCATTTAAAAAAATTAAACACGGCTAAATTTTTACAGCTTGTTCTGACTAAGATTTTAATTTAAGAGCATTTTTCATTTTATCACTTTATTACAAAATGGAAACCAACTAAGCGAAAATTTAAAAACCTTTTTTTTTCAAAGAATAACCTGTTATCTGAAAATAAACCACACCTGACATAATCAGCTGAAAATGAAGCATTTTATTGCATATTAATGGTTTAACATAAAAAAAAATTATGTAGATCATTCTAAAATTCTATTATAACAAGAAAACCTGTAAAAATGATATGAAGCTCATGTTTTGCTAGAGTTCTGCAATTGTTAGTTTAAATTATTTTTAAACTAAATAAGCACTCCTTAAGTATTTTAAACCTTTTTTATTTTTCTAAATGGCACATAAAAACAGAACAAAACGAAAAAATTTACTTTAGTGAAACATTTGATGTAATACTTGTGTTTTTTTTTTTTTTTTTTTTTTTTTTTAGAGGACAGCACAATATGTCCATCATATTATACAGCATTGAATTAACAATTATAGTCCAATTCCCAAATTTATTTAAAATTTTATTTTTACTTTACCTAAATCTCTCTTTGAACCTAATAGATTCTTAGATCTGAATATATGTCAGTATCAAAAATTTTTTAATTCAAGGATGAAAATCTAAAAAGAGGAAACTTTCCAGAATCCCATACGCACATGGTTTTTTTATGTACTAAATGAGTAATAAAAAGTGGGCTAATAATTTTTCCTAGTGATTTACTAACATCATAAAAGAACAATGCACAATTTCATTTTTAGGTCTTTTAAATGTACTAAAACGAAAATTTAAAAATGAATTTAAAAAATCCAAAATAATTTAATTTAAATTATTTATTACTTAAATTCATTAATAATTAAAAAATATATATCTATAAACATTTATTTTTTAAATAACATTTAAATTATTACAATTAATTTTAAATAATAGAAAAAATAATTTTTATTTTTAACGTTACTTTTTACTAAATTTTGCGCAATGGATGGTATAATAGACAAAACTTTTCTTTTATTACGCAGAAAATTTACAGAAATCTGCAATTAATAATGATTCATAGAATTCTAAAATAAAATGTTGCAAAATTTCGTTTAAGAATCACAGTAAAATTATATTATCTAGCAACTAAAATTTATTAATGCATTTAACTGTTAAAAATATTAATTAATTTGTATGTTCGATCATGTCTTTATGCAATGATTATTCACGATTGAAACTCATTATTTAAATACTCTATTTTTTTAGTACAATATGCCTTAATAGTGGTTTTAAATCCCGTGCAAAAAAACAAATTTTAAAGCAAAAGAAATAAGTTCTCCGTTAACGGAAAAAGTATTTTAACTATTTATCAAACAAAAGCACATACACATTTTTTAACATTATTAATAAAGTATATAATAATTCTATATGCAAAATTTTGAAGTCCGATAATCGTGAAATTCTTACGCTAATGTCGTTCGGACGGTCCAAAAAACAGTCTGCCATTGTTTAATGGAATAATGATAATAATAAAATGATTGAATAATAATAAAATGATACAATGACATATTTCAAAAGTGAATCGCTTGAAGTTGTATGAATTCAAACAATTTCCTTAGAAATTGAATGTAATAAGATTTTAAAATTTATATATACTGTAACATTTGTAATAATAATATGTAAAAAATTAAAAAATATTATTTACTTACCAGATTTTTAATATGAATTTTCCAAATTAAGCTTGCATACATCAAAACACATTCCGTTATAAATCCTTTCCTGGGTTAGAACACGTGCACATGAGAATATTTCGATTCAGAGTGAAAGAAAAGAATAGTTCAGGTCAGGCTTCAGGCAGAGAGTAATAACGATGTCGACACGACTGGTCCACAGGCGAAAGCTAGAAGTTTGCCATATATCTGAAAGAGAATCGGATTGGCGTGGGGAAAAATCTGGCTGCGAGCCAAATTCTGGATGGGTTCCAACATCGGCGCGAACTTCGATCGGTTGGCGATCGCTGCGAAAATTTCCCTGACTTTTCCAGATTTTGGAGGAAAAAAATGAAGTTCCCTGACTTTTTGTGTTAATTTCTGAATTCCATGACTTTTCCCGGTTTTCCAGGTGGCGTAGCAACCCTGTTAAATTTTGGTCCTGTGTGCCAAATACTCTAGAAAAACGAAGTTATTTTTGGGATACTCCAGCGTGGAGATATATATGGAGGAGGGGGGTGTCAAAAAGGTCCCGAGTTGCTTCCAGAAAAGTATGCTTACGGCTGTCCTCTCTCGACTTGGCAGAGGCACTGCCGTGCCTCCAGATTAAAATTAACTCTCATTAAAAATACGCTTTTTTTTTTCTTTGGTTGGCTGCTTGTAAATTTAAATGTGTTTATTTAAATCTTCACAGTAGACATTAAATAAACCAGAGTAACGATGCATAGAACAAAATAGTGTCAATATGGATTGCAGTTACCGACGTAGAACCAAGCTAATGTAGCGGCACCTGCTCCCAGTGACAGAACTATCTTCAAGTGTCTGCAACGCTGATAATGTTTACAAAAATAGTCTGCAATATCCAATATATCATATAAATCTATTCTTGCTGCTGTTGTAGTGCTTAAGGCATCAACATTTATCAGCTTTTCTGAATAAAAAAAAATTCTGAAATTCACAGCAAATATTCTGAAAGTTTACAGCAGAGGGGTGAGGGGGGAAATCCCCTCTTGGCAATAATTATTCTTGTTGCAGATCGGATTAACTCTGCTTTTGATTCGGGTCGATTTCAGGCTGAGTGTAGATTCCTGCAAATTGGGTTCAGGTTAACCTGATTTTTCAAAAGTTCATTCAGTATATTGTTTCAGATTAAAAACTATGCCTATATTAACAAGCATAGAACTTTGTGTGTCTGCTGTTTTCTAAAGGAATGGTGCATCTTTTCTGGGATTATTTCACAAAAGTTGTGTTTATTTTCGTGAACTTTTGACGAAATTACCATTTTTTTCCCCCACGATCCTTTGGCGAAAGTCACGTTTTTTTTTCGTGGCCCTTCGACGAAATTCGTACTTTTTCTGTGATCCTTTGACGAAATTCGCAGTTTTTTCACGATCCTTTGATGAAATTTATGTTTTTTCTGTGGCCCTTTGACGAAATTCACATTTTTTTCACTATCTTTCAACGAAACTTATGTTTTTTTGAGTCTTTTGACGAAATTTGCATTTTTAACGCTATCTGTCAACAAAATTAGCCATTTTCCCAGATCCTTTGATGAATTTCGCGTTTTTTCCTTGGCCTTTGGACAAAATTCGCATTTTTTTCGCGATCCTTCGACGAAATTCACCGTTTTTTAGATACTTCAACGAAATTTGCCATTTTTTGGTGATCCTTTGACGAAATTTGCCGTTTTTTCGTGATTATTCGGCAGAATTCTCCATTTTTTCACAATCCGACGACAAAATTGACTGTTTTTCCGCGATCCTTCAATGAAATTAACAGATTTTTCTACGATCCTTTGATGAAGTTGCCGTTTTCTCCATGGTTATTCGGCAAAATTCGCATTTTTTCTGCATTTAGGTTGCTGAAAAATATCGAGAAATTCGTCAAATGGTCGCAAGAAAAAAAAAAATCTCCAAATTCATCAATAGGCCGCAGAAAAATACAGAAATTTTTATATTGTTGGAATTTACAATTATTGTTTTAAATTTGGTTAAATTTTCCCAGGAAGTTTTCTCCCATCTCTTTCAGCAAATTTTGAGAAAATTATTTTTATGCTTGGAAACTTGTCTTTGAAATGTTTGTGAGCTTCTGTACACAAAATTAGTCTTTTCGAAATTTTTGATTTATTTCCAACTGATTGAATAACTGTCACAAAATCTTTACTGCCCTGCTAACTTCATCGTTTTCATAAAATGAATGTACAGTTCCAACAGTTTCTATTGGCAAGCTTTTCCCTGCTTTTGAATTTGGACCTTCTAAAATCTCCTTTTCTTTCAATTTTTTTTTTTTTTTTTTTTTTTTTTGACTGCATTCAATTCACGCATTATCTTTCTAACACTCCAATTTTCAGGTAAACATGAAGCATTAGCTTTTTCATCCTCAAAAATTATGTTTCAGATTTTGGAGAACCGATTTGTCAATATTATTGACATTTTCTGATGAAGAATTTTCAGCAGCAACAAAAAGTTTACATTTCATAGATGAGGAAATTTTTTTTACCTTTGATGTGGCATAGTGCTTGGATTTTGTTTTTTTCTTATCAATTCTTGAAGAGATCTGTTGAGTGTCGAAACAACCACTCAATTTGTTGTGAAGTCTGGGAATCTTTGTCTGAGAATGTTTCCGAGCCAGAAGAACCTTCAGCATTTTTATCACCAATGGGCTGTGCATCTTTTAACATAGTAATTTCTTTCCTACATTTATCACATATCTTTGAACCATTGGCTATTTGTGGAAATGCTGTGACATTTCTTAGCCTTTTTGTGTCTCTAATAAAATGATTTGATTTCATTAATGGATTACAACACTGAACTCTCAACAAATCATTAGTTTCCACAATGAAAAAAAAAGAAAATCACTCAAATACTCTTTCAATTTATAGTTCAGGTATAAATGGCTTGTTAAAAATAAACCAATAAATTAAAAAAATATATTAAATATACATGAAGGGTTTCAATTTACTTTAAAACTCTTACTGGCTTGATAATTGAACACTAAAATAATAAACGTTTTTATCATCATTAAGCCAGAAAAGGAAAACAATATTAAGTACAAAACTCAGCAAGGGTTCTAGTCACTGAATGACAGTCTGATGGTGCTGGGTTGTCAGATTGCCACCGATGCAATATGGCAAACCTGATCACTGCTGGAACAAGTCTGAGCCAGATTGAACTGGCTTGATAAATATCTCCAAAAATCCAATGCACATTTGATAAAATATTACTGGTAACATTTTTATTTGTTAAAGTGTTGTTAATATTAATTTTTATAAAAGTAAAGTTAAAATGTATGAGCACCTTAACTTAAGTTAGTTTTTAAGGTATGAGTTAATAAGTATTTCCAGCAGACTATGATTTAATTGTTTTAGACTCATTACTGCATTCCTTCTTTAGGTTAATGTTCATATTTATTTCCACATAAGTGTGAATATTGGCATTCTTGAATTATTCAGCTGAATGCAGGGAATTAATGAAAAACAAGCTTTAGTTTAAAATTATTTTAAAATTGTCATCCCAAATTTATATTTTGTCAAATGATTTACAACAATACAAACTAATAATATAATAAATTATAACACCTTGTAATAATTAGAGATTGACCGAAATAGGTTTTAACACCAAAACCGAATTTCGGTGATCTTCCCACTTTCGGCCGAAACCGAAACCGAAAGTGTCAAAAAATTTAAAAACTGATTAATACATACATAACTGCATATAATTATTAATTAATTAATAACAAATAAGTAATAAAAACATACTAATAACTAATTACATTACTAATTAATTTATTAATTATACGTGTATTGAACCACATTTCTAACAAACAAACGCACATATATATGTGTGTGTATAGGTTTCAAACACAAATGAAACATGAATAATACAACTTTTATATTTTATTATTTTATAACAACTAATACTTACAGGCATTTATCAATAATTAATTATGCAATGTAGTTAAATAATCTAAAACAAACTCAATAATGAATATTGAATTTTTAAATATATTCATATTTTCAGTTCGTTAATATTTTGCATTTATACTGTTTAAGCGTACAGTTAAGTATTGGTTAAGTAAAAGTAATTGTTTAAGTAAAAGTTTAAATAAAGGGCACAAAAGCTAAAATAATTTGTTCAATTTGACTAAAAAAGGAAAGTTAGCCCTAAGACAACATTTTAAGCCTAGAAATGATTAATTATAAACTTTATTTTCCATTTCAATATTCTCAAAGTGAGACACGTTTAACACTATTTTGTACTATCTAATTTTAAATATATATATATATATATATATATATATATAAGGATAAAAATGTAACAGTTGTCAATTTTCTTTTAGGATGAGCACAATAAGATCAAAATAAATATTTGCTCACTCACCGCCCCCCCCCCCTAAAAAAAAGCTTTGCCACTCCCTGCCTCTATAAGAAAGTATTGAAATGGCACCCCTGTTTGAAAATTTTATCTCCGGTGCCAAGTTGACTCTCTGTGCCTCTATCCAAAACTATTTTTTGTAAAATAAAACTTAATTAATTTAGCAATAAGATGGAAATAGTTTCCAATTATAAGAATTTCATCTAATAAAAAAATATTTTAATTATACATACCTCGATATATGTTTTGTAATAAATTTTGTAAATCTTCTTATGTTTTAACAACACCTTTCTCATAAATCATTCAAAACAATCTGGAGTTTTAAAGTAAAAATTTTCTATTACTGTTAAGTTTTCAGCTTTTAAAGATCCCGTGATAAGCGTCTTTTAAGTTTAGTCATATATGCATTGCTTGCTTTATAATTTACACTCGCATCATGGATCAGTCATAACCGATAATGATAAACAGTGGAGTTCACAGCAATAAACAATGTCTCATTTGAGCCGATACAACTCACATCAATGAGTAAAGTTGAAAATTTCCGAAAGAAGGAACGAGATTTTGAAATACAGATAGTTTCGGTCAGGCTGAAATTTTGGCAGCAGTTTCGCCGAAAACGAATATTCGGCGAAACTCCAATTTTGTACCGAAACCGAAATTTCGGTCGATCTCTAGTAATACTATATTACTGTTAAATGCTAAAGGTGTAAAATTAGCAACATAATATATTTAAAATAACTTTTATTAGTTGTTTTACATGTTTCGACTCTTTCCGAGTCATTTTCAAAAACAAAATGAGAATATTCTAAAGCTGCACGGGCTTTGAAGTTATTATTTTCATGTACTTTTTTTTAAATTACGCACGTTATCTATTATTTTTTTTTTTTTTTTTAGTTGGTTGTTTATTTTCATATCTTTGACCATGGAGTAATTCTAGCCACAGTTTCGGTAAATTAAAAGATGCCACATCGTTACATATTGTATTTTTGTGCGTGAGTATCTCTATGGTTTCTCTTATTATGGACGGATAATATAGACTGGAGGGAAATATTATTTTACTTTCATTGAAATTTATTTGGATGGTTTCTTCTTGATATAATCTTGCCAGGGCTGTAGTTTTTCTATTGTATTTAATATCAGCTATGTACTCTTTTTTTCTGCAATTAAATTTAATTGCAGAAGTAATACAATACAAACTATTCATGGAATTAATTTTAACAAAAACAATTTTGTGTCAACGTATAGCATGTTGAGCATGCTAGAGGAAAGAGCAAGAAAAAGGCTCACAGCTCAATTAGAAGAACTCCTAGAGCTACTCAAAAAATTTCCATTTGTGGTTTTTTGTCAAAATTTCAAAAAACTAACTGACACATCTCAATGAAATTTGATATTTTCCCAAGTCTATATGAATAGTGCCAAATTTTAAGGAAATCTGAGATGGTCAGGTAACATGGAATGACATCTTAACAGTAAGTTTCATTGTTTGCATCGGAAACAATGTGCAGATTTTAGGAATTTGTGGAGTCTACTGTAGATAGTGTGAAGAAGAAGAATTCTTTTTACCTCACTCTGGTGTTCTGCCCACTGGACGACATTCTTGAGGAGATTCTCTTCGGCGACATTGAGGTTGTCGAGGTTGAGCAGGGACTCCATTGTGTTGTGGTTGATGTCCAGGAAGGTGCCCTGATCCAGGGAGGACTTGAGCTGGTGCCTCAGCACCTCCAGGCACCTCTCTTTTATCGCGGCCGAGTTGAGGAAGAGGGAGTTCTCAAAGAACTGCCACACGTTGGCAGGGGTAACATTACACAGGCACAGGTGGCTCTCGCAGCGACGCTTCAGCTCCACAACACAGTACTTGTCAGCTGCAAAATAAGTCTTGAAGGCCACGTCCACGCTCTGCAGAACACACTGCCCCGTGTAGAGAAACCTTAGAAGAATCGGATGAAAAGAATAATTATTTTATTACAGGTTTCATACAGAGTTTGCTAAATGAAGAATAAGGACTTTCTAAAGTTTATAAAAAACAGTATATAGGCTTACTTACATTAAAATTGAATCACAAGGTTGAAATTTTACATAAAACATAATTACTCTTTCTAGTTAATTTTTTTAATGAGCAACAAAATGAAAATAAATACAAAAAATATATAAAACAAAGTTATTTGGAGAGGAAGGAAATTTCCTCATTTTTTTCTACAATTGTTTGATTTGATAAATAATTCAATGTCTTTAATTGTTTCATCTTTATCGGCTCATTCATCGGCCATACTATCTCCTTTTCAAGACACCCTATTTTTTGCTTTATAAAACTTGTGTCACCTGCGATTAACTTCCTTTTATTTTCTGCAGAGGAAGACTTTTGCTGTTGTTTCTGATCACGGAGATTCATCCTAGAAGATCTCATTTCTTCAGTAATTGTCAAAATTTTAAAAATAATCTCTGTGAGACGTAGGATGTCTCTATTTGTTTGCTTATTGAAAATCCTCTCTCGATTATAGCTTGACCATGCGACAGCACAAGCACTAATTTTAACTAATATAACAAAGAAAGGGAAGTTATTTTAGATGGTGGATACTGATTGAGATGGGTGTTTCTACGCTTCAATGGGGCAGTTCCAATGTCCAATCAGAAATTAGAACAAAGAAACAGGATTTTTTTTTGAGCAGCCATACTTGACAGATTATGAATGTTTGGCGATTTTTAAAAAAATATTTTACGGACTTGCGTTAAAAAATAAGAACTTTCAATAAAAAATAAGGACTTTAAGGATCCTTATTAAGGACTATTGAAATGTAAGGAGTTTTAAGGACTTTTAAGGTCCGTATGAACCCTGTATTATAATGGAAAATCTCAAAGCAAGAAAAGTAATGAAGATGACCACTTTTTCTTGCAGTTCATTTTGCGATATCAGTGTTTCAAATGAATTTTACTGTAAACAATCTTAATAGAATAAGAAGGACTTAACATAACCCCGAGCATATCCAGGATTTAATTTTGTTAAAGTTTAAAATTGTTTGTAAGATCCATTTAAAATAATATTATATATATATATATATATATATATATATTAATGTTATTTGATTTTTGCACTAAGTTATTTAAATTTTCCTTACAAATGTCCATTTTCAGATTTTTAAAATCAATTTTTTTGAAGGATTGAGTGTTTTGACATTTTTTAAGACAAAAGTGTGATGTTGTGTCATGACTCAACTAATTGAAAAGAATGTATCCTAATTACATATACTATATATATATATGTTACAAAATTTATTATATTATGCCATAATTAACTTTTATTCTATAAATTTTTTCCTTTTTATAATATTCCATATATAATTACGATTAATTAAATTAAAATCCCATCTTAAATTAAACAATCAATCTTCTAGCGTAAAAGTATAAGATCTTAATCTACTTAATAATATTTATCCCAAAGTATTTAAATCTAAAAATGGTGATAACTACTTAAATTTATTCTTAAATAGGACACCTTTCTTTTTAATCCACTATTAAGATTCATTATTATTCCTGTGTAGATCAAACCGCTATAAAATCTTTATTTAAATGCTAAAATATCATATCTCTTAAAATTATTTAGCTCTATAAAACACTATTGTATAAAAAATGATACTTCTCTATTATCCCGTCGACCACTTTTCATAAAAAAAAACTATCGCCCAATAAACGGGAGAACGTTGCCATTGGAATATCAAAATAAAATATAAGAATTTAAGGACACAATTGTTATTTTAATGAATGAAATAACTAATAAATCAGTGAAACATAATGAAAAATACACGCAAATGTCGAATGTAAAACCACCTGATGGCATAACAAACACGCGAAATGCTTCTGACATTGATAGTTTTTTGTTATGAAAAGTGGTCAACGGGAGTAGTACCAAAAATTTTTCAGTAAAAATGTGTGGTTTATACTATATTTTGAATGTTTTGATGGTGTAACGGTCCAGCTCAATCCTCTATAAAACACTTTCATTTTAAAAAAAACATTCTATCATTAAATATTTGGTTTGTGTAATGTAAATTGGTAGTATGGACAATGAATATTAAATGTCTATTACAATATTTCAGAATGTTCTCATTTTTTTCCCCTCTACATCAAGGATTCATTTTCTTTTTTTTTTCTTTATTGAGTGTTCAATTCGAAGCTATTTTTAACTACAATCTCAAAACAGATATTTCATTTTGTTTATACTTCATTGATAGGAGAGCGAGATTATAGAACAAATTTGGCACTAGCAAGTCAAAATGAATGCACCGGAAATATTAATAAAACATCTATCATTGGAACAAAAAGATCACGTGATGTGTTTTGTAATCTTATGGAAGCTCAGTTAAAACCACATGCACGCTCCAATTCCATAAAAAAATTTGACGTTTGGCAGTAGCTAAAGGAAAGAGTGAAAATTTTATCGGAATCTAATTGCCTCATAGTCCTTTATAGTTTAGTGATGTAGAGTTATAATATACTTTTAGGGGTGTTTAGTGCCCAAATGATAAATTCAACTCATCTGGATAAAAATTTTGAGTCTCAGGGAAGAGATTTGTGGAGAGTGTCGACTGTCGCAATGGAATGGAGTTTTAATCTATCAAGCATTACTCCTTCAAAAATGTCAATCAAGTTTTTTACTTTCAACTAAACGGTGTTTGAACTGTGAATCACTGTCAACTACTACCACACAGCAACCTAAAATGAAAAACTTTGCTCAGTATTGTGAATGTTTATCAACTGCAACTCATCGATTAATCTTGAGAGTCTAAAGCACGACACACACACACACACACATATATATGAAACAAATTTTAATTTTTTCGCCGTTGGACTCATCAAAGCTTTAATTCTGTGTAAATCCCATTATTCTAAATTATTTTCTCATTCTAGTCTTTAGATTGTCAAAATTCCGCCTAGCTAAAAATGCTTTATTCTAAATTAATTCTCTTAAAAACATGGTTCTAAGTGCTGTTCTGTTAAAATTACACACTTTTTGTTTTATTAAATAAACGCATCCTAGAATTTAATTCTTTTAAATATCAATCTCCTCGCTAAATATTTTTAATTCTCTTGAAATAACAACCTATATCTTTTTATTTCCCTATGTTTTCTGGCAAAAAGTATTCTTTCTCAAAAATATAAAAGCTAATCTCAGTTTCAATGTAAAATCTTTATCTTGGCATCCTGCCCACACTCGGTAAAACCTACGTATTTTTTTTCTTTTCTTTCTTATTTGTTCGAAGGAATCAGATTGTTCCGAAACATTCTAGAATATTCTCCCGCGTTTTTTCAGCCTGCGGCCTGATCTCTTCAAAATCACAGCGCCAGAAAAATAGAGTCCCGTAACGCTATTGGTCAAAAGACTGTTTCGTGGGTCTGTATTCATGAGCAAATACTTATATGCTTTGTTTTCCCGCCTAGAGAGCAGATTGTTCCTGGATCTCGATGTACATGTAACCCCGGCACGTACTTCGCGACTGTGGAATAAATCTCCTTGGCTGCCCATAGACAATACGACGCTGCCTATTACCTTGTGTCTTCTTCAAGCATTGAATTTAATTCACCAAGTCTCTCCATGGTACTAAAAGTCATTATTTATGGAATTATGTGAAATAGTAAAGCATAGCCTCAGAGTTTTTCTGGATTTCTAATAAACTGTGGATTGGAATCGACTGCCTTATTATTTCCTTCAGTAAGCACACCATGAATTGGGATTATCGGCGCTACGGCTGCAAACTCCTAGGTGGAAACCTCTAACCTTGATAGTTTAATTTACAAAAAATAAGGTGATTCACATGAAATCGTGACATGTATATATATATATATTTTTTTTTTTTTGGGGGGGGAGGGGGGTTGTTTTCAATTGCTTATCAAGATGGTTGGTAGATTACTACTGTAAAACACAGGTGTGTGTGTGTGTGCTCAAGAATGAGACCTGTGTAGAGGCACATTCTGAGTGAAGTTTTTCTTGATGAAATTTATATACAGAAATGTGTTTTTAATAAAATTTCTTTTGCCTGTTTATAACATGTTTTATTACAGATGCTGTTTTTAAATAATTAAATGGAGTTTATTTTTGAAAGAGGTCTGTTTCAGTATAATGTAATGTTATTATGCATTATAGTATAACAGAAATTTAGATAAAGTTGAATAAAGCCGGATGAGGCCCTGCTTTGGGAGTTTGAGGGTTCTTTCAAGAAATTTAAAATGCTGAGGGTCAAGAATTGGATTGATGCCAATAAAGTTTTGAGCACTATTATATCTAAAATTCTGAGACTCGTTAAAAAAACAAGATCTTATCAGAACACAGTTCCAACAATCATCCCATCTCACTTGGGAGTACTTTTTACATTTTCACAAACAAAGTTTTCATATAGGCAAAGACAAACAAACTGCCAAAGAAGTTGTTAGAAATTGACCTGGAACATTTTGACGACATAATTTTTTTTTTTTTTTTTAGGTTAATTTGAATTGGCAAGTTTTTCTTTTAAAAGTCTGGCATGACAAGGTCATAGTTTTAGATTTAAGGTTTGGCTTTTTGTTCATGCTAGATAAGTTACTTTGCAGTTTGTAGCTTTTTGCCCCAATACTCCCCTTCTACTTTGTTTGGGAAAATGTAAAAAATAGTTCCAAGTTGCTTTTCCTAGAGGTGAAGTACGAGAATGGGATGATTCGCTGTAAAAGAGCAAATGTGGAGCTGTATTTAAAAAAAAAAAGACTCCTGGAATTTTAGAATTTGATGTAATAGTGCTTAAGTTTTTGCCAGACTGTGTTGTGCTTGTAGTTAAGGAGAGGGAGAATAAAAAGGATAACTTTTGTCCTTGTTTTTTAATTTTTATTTTGTAAAGTTTTAATAAAGAAATGGGCTCACCAATAATTTGAGTAGAGCCGTGATAGGAACTTGACTGATAAATGACCTCTCGACAAGCATAATTGATTTTGTAGCGCTGGGTACTCGGATGATGTCTTGTGCCAATTCTGGTTAGTTTTCATTTTTAACACTTTCCAACCTAGTTGATAAGTGTTGATGACTTCGGTTTGTCTGGCCATCTGCCCGTGCTCTAACACCTATAAATAGGCTCGGATTGCAGTGAAATTTTTGTATGTTATTGTCGTTTACGTTATATGCATGTTCCCTATTTCAACTGAAGTGTGTAGCACTTATGCCATCACACTTAATATGGTTGATTTACATTGAACTATCTTGCTATCATGTAACGTTTTTTAAAATGAATTTAAGCCATGCTGTACAGGATTATAGGCTCTATGAACAAAGTTTTAAATTAATTGTGTTTCCAAGGTTAATTATTTTAAATTTCAAAAATTTGTAAATTTTATAATGTTAAAATGGCTATTGGTCGCACCAACTATATGCATTTTTAATTGTGTTTTCAACAGCTTTGTTTTTCATATTAAAATAATTTACAAATTTCGGTACTTTTCGGTTAGTCGGGCGCCAGTGATATATATATATACATGTATATATACACACATATGTATATATATACACATATATCTACATGTACATACATATATATTACGATATATTGCAGTTAATAAGGAATGTCATTAGTGACTACCGGTTTTCTTATTATGGGGTAGAATGCAGTCGTCACATCATTAAGTATGGCCATTGATTCGCCGAAAATCAGGCACTGAAGGAACTCCACCGAATAATCGACACACACACCCGAGCAGTAGTTCAAGGAGAAGGCTTATTGTAGGAGAATCAATATATTTATTAGTAGGAACACCATCCGTTACATGATGCAGTCACTTGTTGTCATCACGATGCCAACTCTCGAATAGATGACAGACACTGAAGAGAACACCACACACTTATAAAATCCCACTATATACAAGGTGAAAGACAATGTTGAAGGGAGGTCACTGGAGCCGCATATTATTTAGGAGAAGGTTTATTGTAGGAGAATCAATATATTTATTAGTAGGAACACCATCCGTTACATGATGCAGTCACTTGTTGTCATCACGATGCCAACTCTCGAATAGATGACAGACACTGAAGAGAACACCACACACTTATAAAATCACACTATATACAAGGTGAAAGACAATGTTGAAGGGAGGTCACTGGAGCCACATATTATTTAGGAGAAGGCTTACTGTAGGAGAATCAATATATTTATTAGTAGGAACACCATCCGTTACATGATGCAGTCACTTGTTGTCATCACGATGCCAACTCTCGAATAGATGACAGACACTGAAGAGAACACCACACACTTATAAAATCACACTATATACAAGGTGAAAGACAATGTTGAAAGGGGGTCACTGGAGCCGCATATTATTTAGGAGAAGGCTTATTGTAGGAGAATCAATATATTTATTAGTAGGAACACCATCCGTTACATGATGCAGTCACTTGTTGTCATCACGATGCCAACTCTCGAATAGATGACAGACACTGAAGAGAACACCACACACTTATAAAATCACACTATATACAAGGTAAAAGACAATGTTGAAGGGAGAATGGGGGTCACTGGAGCCGCATATTATTTTAACAACCAAAATAGAGCAAAATTCTGACGGTCCTGTCCGATGCAGTATGTTATATACTCAAAAACTTGTTGTAAGAACACGAACGCGCGAAAAGTACCAACCAATAGTTTGTAAAAAGGGGTGTGGCCAAGAAGAGGGTGCCGAAAAACTTAAACGTCAATGGCTAAGAAATTAGGTTAAGGGTGGGCTAACCTGACATACATGAAAGAACTCATTACAAGAATCGGATGAATTTTGGAGGAAAAAATAAGCGCTCAAAAACAGGGAATGATGGGACAAATCGAACGATATCTGAAAATAATAAAATAAAAAGAATGTAAAGAAAAAATATTCTGAAAGAATAAATTTCACTGTCTCAATAAAAGGAATTTAATCAAATGCTTTTTAGGAAGTTTTTGCAATTTAGAATTATTTTTAGAATAGGAATTTAAAGAATATTTTGACTAAGATATGGAATTAAATCAAATAGGGAATTTAAGATATAAATAAAAGACAGAGAAATATTAAAATAAATAAAATAGATAACATTTAGTAATTTAATAGAATGATGGTGATTTGGAATAAGGACTAAGAAAATGGCGAAAAGAAGGGAAAAATTCTTTATTATTACATATACATATAGACATTACATATAGACATATATGTATGTATACACATATATATTTATATACATACTTATGCATATATCACTGGTGCCCGGCTAACCGAAAAGTACCCAAATTTCATATCTAGAGTTGCTGCAAAAAGTGGCAAGTGAGCAAAGCGTTCCCAATGTGTCGCAATTGACGGGGGTTGCAAGCACGGGATAGAGCCCACTAGTATTAAAATAATGAAGTAAAATATTAAAAATAAAGTCAAGTGTAATAATTATGGATGCAATACCAAATAGCCATAATAATGATGAAATATCAGAACTCACTCTAAAGGAAAGTGCATTTCTTTACATTATATTTCGTGACGAAATTTTTGTCTGTGTAACTTTTTAGTATTGTCTCTTAATGTCATACACCTGTGCCTAAAAACAAGTAGTACATGAATCACAATCTATCTGTTTTTATGATCTCTATTTTTTGAGTTCAAACTTACATGTTTGCTTTTCCTATTTTTTTCATTACAAATATTGGAACCGGCTATATTACTGACGAAAAAATATAAATAAGTACATATTAAAACCAAAAATTGAATATCAAAGAATCAAAAGCAAAAAATATAACAGTTACAATTGCAGGAGTTACTGTTGTGCCGTATTATTATCTTCGATACAAAAATAATTTACATCAGAATCGTAAAATAATGAAATTTTATTTCATATTTATGCAAATTTAATAAAGAGAAAATCTTGATTAATTAAAAATTGCCTTGTAAAAAAGATTGCGATCCTCACTAAAACAAGCACCATCTTTAATCTTTTCTTCATGAAAAAGCTCGAGTTCGGCCATATTAACCGTAATTCCATATGTAATAAGGAAAAACAGGAAATGAAGTCTCGAAAAATAAACAATTTGGTTACATTTGCGAATACTGTGCAGAATACAATAGGGTGAAGTTTTGCGTTAGATATGTTAATTTATATCAAGATCATAAGTAAAGGAATTTTATTTAATAATTAACCAGCTGTAATAGCTAAAAGAATTTGATTAACAAAAAATGTAGTAAAAAAAAACATTGCAAATGCCACAGATTCCTGCACCATCTTCAATTTTGTTCCTTCAACTCAACTGTTCACATCATCAACAATACGTTTGCAGATTTTTGGGTCGCGGATTTGAGGAAGTCTACTGTATATGAAATTATTATAGATTTTAAACTTCTGTATGCGTAAGAGCAAAAATTTAAGAGATTAGATGATTATCTATTTATTTTTATTAGTGAGCAATGAATGAAACATTTGAATCTCAGTTTGCTAGAAGAGGGACAAAGGGAGAAGGGGATAATTATGTATACTGAAAGGGGGGGGGGGGGCGTGGCAAGGGAGGGAGAAGTGTAAATTTGGGAGGTTAGAGGGTAATTTTAATGATTATTTATTCATTTTTATTAGTAAGCAACAGATAATGCAGATTATTTTAAACAAATTAGATTTTAAATTCCTGTATGCTGGAAGGGGAAGCAGAAATTTTGGGAACTACATTGTCACTACAAAGCATTAAATAAGGGCAGAAGATTTTTTTTAAATATAACAATAAAGATTCTTCTTTGTATGTTGGTAGGGAGCATACAATTAGTAGGTTAGGGACAGGGAGGGTAATTTAGATGTGTTCTCTTTTTCACAATAAATTAACTATATTAAGCAGAATACGCAGTGGAATCTTTAAGCTTGGAAATGCATGGATGTCGAAGACTTTAATAAGTACAGCAGAAGTAACAAGATGACTTTTTATTGATGATTAATTACAAATGACAAACCAACGTCAGCTTTACTTTCGCCGAACAAACTTAAAAATAAAATCAAAAATAAACTTTCATCAAAAAATAATAATAGCCGCCAGCAGCCTTCAAAACGTAGCCAAGCTACGACGTCGTAAGTATAGTTACATGGCAAGAAAAACTAAATGCTGCTTTCAAGCGAGCTACGTAAGAAAAGCATGGCAAAGCAACAACAGACAAGGAAGAAAAGGGGCAAAATACAAGCATCTTGATCTGCTACATATACTAGTCTGTTTTGGAAAAATTTGCATACAGTTGCTGCCATTCTGTGAAAAGAAAAACGTACGCGAAACTCCATTGGCTTCACGGACTATGACGTCAAACTACGACCAATCAGAGCGGCGATCGTCAGACGAGAGCTCTGGGTCGAAAGTAACGGCAAGTAACAGTGATCCAGAAGCACAGCGATAGATCGTGGATGAATCGCGTGTTTACCCGAAAACATCGTGAAGCAATGGAGTTAGTTTGTAATTTAACGTAGGCTTGGGGATGGTAAAAACAAATGTATGTCATGTGAAAAGGGAAATATTTAAATGAAACATATTTTACTCTTAAATTTAAATACATGACATAACAATCAGCCCCCTTTTTAACATCCCCAAGTCTTTACAACAACTTCAAGAAAAGACATTCAAAAATTTAAACATGAAAAATACACATACTTTATTCATAAAAAAAAAAGTCAGTCCAATCATAACCAGGTCGGGGAAAACACAACTCACCGGCCAGGCACTGATCAAAACGACCAAAAATTGTAGATTTTTTTTTTTTCCTTTTTTTTTTTTTTAACAACATACATCTCAAAATTCTAACTCTAAAAAATATTTAAACTTTTCTGAAAAAGACAGTCTGATCAATGTCATGTCAAAAAGGGCATGGCAATGAAAAGAGTGGCCAAAATTGTAATTTAAAAATTTCAAACTTCAAAAACTTGCATACAAAATTTCATTAATTGTTCTTTAACCTGAGGTTTTGTGAAAGGATCAGCTAAATTTAATTTACTTGAAATATACTTTAATTTAAACAATTTATCATAAACTAAATTTCTTAGAAATAAATATTTAATATGAATATGTTTAGTCCTTTGATTCTCAACAGGTGAATTAGAAAAAGCAATAGCTGCCTGATTATCACAAAACAATGAACATTCTTTAAGATTTAAATTTAAACTTTCATTTTCTAGAACATTTTTAATCCACATTAACTCTTTTGCAGCTTCAGTGAGAGTTACATACTCGGCTTCCATAGTTGAAAGGCTAATGCATTTCTGCTTAAAGGTTTTCCAAGAAATTGGTGACTCATCTAAAAATAGAATAAAACCTCCTATGGAAACACGATCATCTCTATTTGCAGCAAAATCAGAGTCTGAATAGCAAGAAATTTTTAACTCTTTAATTCTAGATAGTTCCAATTTAAAATGTTTAGTGTATTGCAAATAACCGAGTAATCTAATTAAACTGTGCCAGTGTTTCATACCTGGGTTAGACTGGAACTGTGATAAAAGATTTACAGCATACATTATGTCTGGCCTTGTTCTACCAGCAATAAAACTTAAACAACCAATTAAATTTCTATAAGGGAATTCAGACATCTCATTAACTTCATTCTGATTTACTGGAGAGTCCATTTTTGACAAAACTAGCCCTTTAGGTATTGGGACATTACTCAAAGGAATGTTATATTTTGAATACAAGCTACAAACTTTATCAATATAGGAATTTTGATGAATGTACAGCTTGTCATTTACTTCTTGAAATTCAATACCTAATAGCTTTCTTGTTTTCCCTAAAACTTTCAGATTGAAAAACTTGCTTAACAAACTTACACCAAGTTCCAAATCACTTTCTGTTTTACCGAAGATGACCATGTCATCTACATACAATAAAAGAACAAGTTTATTTTCATAAGTATAAACACAGTTGCACCAGTTAAGTTTAATAAAATTTAGTTTTAAAAGTACATCATCTATTTCAAAAAAAACCATTGGCGACCACTTTGATGGAGGCCATATAAAGCTTTATTTAGTTTACAAACTTTACCTGTTTCACTAATGAAACCCTCCGGCTGCTGCATATATATGATCTTATCCAGATCTGCATATAGATAAGCATTATTTACATCTACTTGAACATTTAACCATTTAAAAAGACATACAAAAATAGTGAAAAACAATCTTATAATTGAAAAACTTACTACTGGACTGAAAACCTCATCATAACTTAAACCTTTTATTTGACTAAACCCCTGAGCTACAAGACGTGCTTTAAATCTCACAATTTCATTATTTTCATTTTTCTTAACCGTGTAAACCCATCTGTTACCTAAAATTTGTGCATCTTTAGGTGGTTCAACAAGATCCCAAACTTTGCGGTCATACATGACCTGCATTTCCTGGTTCATTGCTTTTTCCCACTCTGATGCTTCGGGTGTTTTAACAGCTTCCTTGTAACTTCTAGGGATTTTTAATTCAATTAAATTAGCTTCATTTGAAAAATTTGAGACTTTAGATTGATTATTTTTCCCCCTGAAATCAAAAAAATCATAATCGTATTTTATGTTATTTTCTGCACAGTACTTTATTGTATCATTTAAAGATCTCAATTTAACTTTAGTTCCCTCAATGCCATAATAAATATCTGTCCTGGGCTCATTTTTCCTAGGGACAGCACTACGTACCCAATTAATAGATGTACAAGGAATTAAATCTGGGCTGTCATTTGAATTTTGATTAATTGAACTTCTAGTTTTTACAGGGCTAAGCGTAGTTTCCTTTACTTTGGCTGGGATATCACTTCTACTTTCTGACTCGATTAAATCATCTATCATAGGAAAGATATCACCATCCTCTGGGAAGTTCAAATAGGAAAAAGAACGAAAATTATGTTTTGGACTCTTTATGACATCCACCCCCCTTTTACTCTCATCAAACCTAACATTTATAGTTTCAAAAATTCTTTGCTCATCTATTATCCAAATGCGATACCCTTTAGTCGTTTGTGCATAACCACACATAATGCCAAGTTTGGCTCTCATATCGAGCTTCTTTCTTTTTTGTTTGGGTATACCAACATAAGCTAAGCAACCGAATTTTTTGAGATGAGAAACAGAAGGCTTTCTCCCCGAATACAATTCAAAGGGGGTTTTATTGAAATTTTTATGACAAACTCTGTTCCACACATACGTGAAACATAAAAGAGCTTCAGCCCAAAATTTCTGAGACAAGCCACTAGAATTTAAGAGGGTTTTTACACCGTCAAGGGCAGTTAAATTGAAACGTTCCGCGCAACCATTCATCTCGGGCGAATACGGGTTCGTTTTCTCATGGGCAATGCCCTGACTTTCCAGAAAGTTATCAAATTCATCATTACAGAATTCAAGTCCCCCATCTGTTCTAACAGAGACTACTTTCTTATCTAAAAACCTTTCGGCTCTCTTTTGATACTTAAGAAATGTCTCGAAAACATCAGATTTATTCTTAAGGGCATATACAGTAACTTTTCTAGAAAAATCATCTATTATAGATAAAAAATACCTGCTACCCCCATGAGACGAAACTGGCAGTGGCCCACACAAATCCATATGCAGCAGCTGGAGAGGAACTTTAGAACGGATTTGACCAACAGACTTAAAAGAGACCCTTTTAGATTTAGCCAATTTACAAGAAATACAATCTTCAGTCAATTTTGATAGCATAGGAAGACCATTAACACTTTCTTGTTTACTGGTGTTAATTAAATATTCACTGTTAATATGGCAAAAACGTTCATGCCACAACTCATTAACATTTACTTTATCAACTTGATTTGCTGAAAAATTGACTGGATTGTCATTTCCCTTACATTTGGTAATATACTTTGATGGCTTCAGAAAATACAGGTCATTTTTCCTTAAAGCATAAAAAAGTTCATTTCCATGTTTGTCATAAACAAAAACTTTACCATTTTTACCCACAAAATTTATCCCCAGTTTTTCAAGCTTTACCCCAGAGAGCAAATTTCTTCTTAAGTTAGGATTATATAAAACATCTTTTAAGATAATACGATTGAATTTTCCATTTTTACAACGTACCAAAAACTGAATTGTACCCTTACCCTCAACTGGACATTCTTTCTCCCCAACTGCAAGAGACATGTGCAAGTCAGATACTGGCTCAAAAGTGAAAAATAAATTTCTATTGCTACAAAAATGCACTGTAGCGGCAGTGTCAAAAACCCAATGGGAATTTCCATAGCCCAGATCTGATGAATTAGCCTCGCACAATTCAGGAGAAAGCTCAATTAAGCTACATTCAAGTTCAGAGAAGGTACAATTCAAAAGAGATTTACATTCTACATTACTAGTTTCCAAAGGTCTTGAAAAATTTTTACTTTGAAAATTACTTTTATTTTGGAAATTACTTTTAGTTTTGACATTAGATTTAAAATTTCCAGAACCATATTTATGAAAATTACTTTTACGATTAACATCTGAATTACTTTTATCATTACAAGCTTCATTGCTAGATTTACTTAATTTAAGTTTACAATTAGAAATTAAATGACCATACATTTTACAATAAAAACAAGGACCAATTTTACTTTTGTTTTTATAAAAATCTCTAGATTTACCTGGTTTAACAGACGATTCACTGGCAAAAGCCACATTATAAAAGTCCTTTTGAGACAACTTTAAGCGATTCTCCTCCAGCAACAGCTCAGCTTCTATTCTTTCAGGCAGGAACTCAGCATCAGTCCACCTATAAATGGCTTGAACAATAGCTTGAAACTCATCTGGAAGGCTCCGAATCATCTGATAACCCAAGTAAAGTGGCTGCAGTTGATGACCAATGTCATGAAGACGTTCAGCAGCTTGCTTCACTCGACACAGAAAAAGACCTAAGTTTTCACCAGGAACATACTTTGTATTAAAGAAAACATCAAGAAGCTGAATTATTCTTGCTCGTGTGGTCGGCTCGAAATGGTCATGAAGAATTTTCCAGGCCTCTGCTCCATCAGTGGTGCTTGAAATCAAAGGCTTAAATTCAGAACTCAGGGACTGGTAAACAATGGTATAGGCTCTATTTTTCCTCAATTTCACCTCCTGTTTTTCTCTCCATGTCAGATCAGATTTTTTAGCATCTCCACTAGCTGTTTCCGTTTTAGCAGGTGATAAACTCTTGGATGTCTCCTCTCCATCTTTTTCAGCAATGAACTCCCACGCTCCATAATGCAGCAACAGAACTTTAACTTCATGCTTCCAAGTTTCCCAATTACTACCGGTCAGCAGGGTGACGTTTTGATTATTTTCCATCAGCCCCCGTCTCTTTATCACGGCAACTTGAAGCTTTCAAAAGGTCAACAGCATGCAAGAAAATTCACAAAACAAAAGTTCATCTTTCAAAAACAAACCAGAGAGAGAGTCCACAGTCAGAAAAATTATCACCGTTTCTTCACTTCCACATTTCCTTAAAAAACCACTAAAATTCCGGTTATGAGTCTGGGCCCATAACCCTGTTCTCTTTTTCACAATAAATTAACTATATTAAGCAGAATACGCAGTGGAATCTTTAAGCTTGGAAATGCATGGATGTCGAAGACTTTAATAAGTACAGCAGAAGTAACAAGATGACTTTTTATTGATGATTAATTACAAATGACAAACCAACGTCAGCTTTACTTTCGCCGAACAAACTTAAAAATAAAATCAAAAATAAACTTTCATCAAAAAATAATAATAGCCGCCAGCAGCCTTCAAAACGTAGCCAAGCTACGACGTCGTAAGTATAGTTACATGGCAAGAAAAACTAAATGCTGCTTTCAAGCGAGCTACGTAAGAAAAGCATGGCAAAGCAACAACAGACAAGGAAGAAAAGGGGCAAAATACAAGCATCTTGATCTGCTACATATACTAGTCTGTTTTGGAAAAATTTGCATACAGTTGCTGCCATTCTGTGAAAAGAAAAACGTACGCGAAACTCCATTGGCTTCACGGACTATGACGTCAAACTACGACCAATCAGAGCGGCGATCGTCAGACGAGAGCTCTGGGTCGAAAGTAACGGCAAGTAACAGTGATCCAGAAGCACAGCGATAGATCGTGGATGAATCGCGTGTTTACCCGAAAACATCGTGAAGCAATGGAGTTAGTTTGCAATTTAACGTAGGCTTGGGGATGGTAAAAACAAATGTATGTCATGTGAAAAGGGAAATATTTAAATGAAACATATTTTACTCTTAAATTTAAATACATGACATAACAAGATGATTATTTATTTATTTTTTATTACTGAGCAGTGAATGTTGCAGATTGTTTATTTAAAACTAGCAAGCTACGCTGGTCAATTTCTCTTAACGAACCTTTAATCAAATGAAATATTGACCTTGAAACTGACCCTGTGTTTTAAAACCATTCGGACAATTACTTGGAATATCCTTCCACATTTCTGAAAAAGATACGAACGCCATTGCGTTGTTACATTTTTAATGTGTCAGACAAAATTTGGGCTGTTAAGTATACAAACTCTTTTCGTTCATTATTTACAGTAGGATTTGGTAAAGAACGATAAAACGATATGCTATATACTATAACCGTCCATGAAAACACATCTAACTAACAGTGAAGGTTCCGTCAAAATCCCTTCGGCAGAATATTTTTAAAAGGCTAAGCTTTCATAATCGGGTTAATCTGATTATAAAACTTTCCCCCATAATTCTATAACTAAGCAATGTAGAACAATATGCGAGATACTAAAACCATCTCTGATAAATTATATAGCTAACAGTGCAAGCCCCGCCAAAATCCATTCTACAAGGTTAGTAAACATTTTCTTTTTGAATCAGTGAAAAATGTAAGTTATAACTTAATAAAAAGTATTTACGATTCAAAAAATAGTAAATTAAAATGTTGCATGCTTACAATTAAATAATAATTAAAAAAAAAAAAAGAGAGAGAGAGTTTGCGTTGAATAAATAGCGAGTCACGGTTTGAAATAAAAATTATTTGTACATTCAGGGTTGAAATAAATGGCGCATTAGCATACATTTTGGCATGATGTTGGTATAACGGAAAAGTACCAAAAGGTATTAAAAAAAAAACGTCGTTCCAAATTAGGTCAATTCTCTGTAGACACTATTATGGAATAGGTCAGCTTTAAAAAAAAAAATTAATAATTGTGTTACATTATGTTGTCGATGGGGAAAAATCATTTCCGTTGGATTTTAATGAAGTTACAATACTTCAAATATAATGAAATTGATAGGTCTCACTGAGGTGGACTAAAATATGCTATTTGTCGAGAATTGAATAAAAATTCTGCACTCGTAACATCATAATTCACTTTTATATTTTTACAGAATAATAAGGCTACTATAATTTGTGACTCGTGCTACAGTCAGTATACAGGCTGCCATTACCATTATCTTTTTACGTGTGAAGATTTCGCTATGGTACTCCATTGTGAAATTTGATAATTTTTTTAATTCAATATTTCAAAAACGGTATAATCATTGGATTTGAAATTTATATCAAGAAAAATAGAAATTTTTACCTTTCTAACGCAGTTTGTGTAACAATTTTCTGACAAATACTTTTCGAGCTATTAATTTTTTCAGTAACTTCAAATGTTTCATTTTCTGAGATTAATCTGTGGCAATGATTAGCAAAAATCCCAGTCGTCAGCAACGCATAGCTTTTTATTAAAGAGGATAAAGAGTTTTAAAGATTTGAATCTCTGTATCTTGGATGAGGTGTGGAAAGACAGAAGCAGTAATTTTGGGGGACAACACAGGAATAATTTGTAAGATTGATTTTTTATTGGCACTAAAGAACATTAAATAGGCCAGGATTTTTTAGATATACATATAAAAATATAGATTTTAAACTTCTGTATGCGTGGGAGCATAAATTTAAGAGGTTAGGGACAGGGGTGATAATTTAGATGATTATTTAAGAGGTTAAAAGCGGTAATTTAGATTATGAATTATTTATTTTAATTTGTGAGCAACGGATGTTGCAGATTGCTTTTTTTTTTTTTAAATAAAGAGTTTTAAAGATTTCAATCTCTGTATGTTTGAGAGGGGAAGAGGCAGGGAATAACTATTTTATTATCAATAAAAAGCATTAAACAGGGAAGAAGAATTTTATAAAAAATAAATATTTTTAAGTTCTTTGAATGCTAGGGTGTGGGGGTGATTGATTTTATTATTACAAGTAGAACTTCTAAAATCCAGAATCTTCCCAAAATTGGACAGTTTCCAGAAACCTTTTTTGTTTACTCCTTTATTATTATTACCAATTTTATTTTTATATTCAATCGGTAGATGACACAGTAAATGGATTCTAAGTAATTCTTTTAATAACAATTAATTCTTTAAATTGATAACTTTTCATTACTATTCAAGTTTAGCTTCTAAAGGAATATGCGAAAAAAAAGAGCTGCTTCATATTTTAAGTATATATTTTTTAAAGCATGGCAGTTGATTTTTTTTTTTTTTAAAATACAGATGGTCTAAGGCACAAAAATAAAAGTTAGGAATACGTGTAAACAGTTTTATAACAATATCAAAATTCGTTTCTTCATATGATTGGCAGATGGCACCAAACGACAATTTTTTCTAGCATTTTCCACCGTCTGCTAGTGCATTTTTCCAAGCTATTATACGCTACGTCAGCTAGTTATTTTTCCATTGATCTGATATTTTAATTTTTTTATTACTTTGATAAAAATAACTTATTTAATGGGAATGTCAAAAGCGACCACCAGTAAAAAGAGAAAACATGTTTCCTTTTTCACTGCGGATAAAGTTTTGCTTTTAAAGGAGTTTGCTAAAGGAACACCAGTAAGTACTCTTTGTAGGAATTACGGACTTGGAAAAACCACTGTACATGATTTAATTGAAACGAAAATAAATGAATTTTTCATAGAGAGCGATGCGAAAGCAGAAATGAAAAACAGGAAAACTTTACGGAGGTCGAATAATGTGGGTTTGGACAAAATATTAATAGAATGGATTCGTCAGAAACGAAGTGAACATATTTTGATTATAGAGCAGGCAAAAATATTTTACGAAAATTTGAAAGTAAGCTCTCCATGCAATTACTCCGGCAGATGGCTTGATAAATTCATTCACCATCTACGAGTATGTGGAGAGAAGGCAAGCGCAGATGACCAAGCAAGTGAAATGTTTGTGGAGGAGTAGTGGCTGAAAATATTTCGCATCAACTCATTTATAATGCTGATCTTTATTTTGACATTGTGTGCCAAGAAAAACATTAGCAACAGCGTAAGAAAAAAATCCTACGGGAATAAAGGACATAAAAGATAGACTAACTGTGTTAGCTTGCACCAATGCAACTGGAAGCCATAAATTAAAATTATTAGTGATTGGTAAAAGCAAAAAACCTCGATGTTTAAAAGGCATTAGTGTTTCTCCAGTGATTTACTGAGCAATCAAATGAGCCTGGGTCACCCGACTTTTTTACAGAATGGTTTAATAATTATTTTGTACTGCAAGCTCAAGCGCATTCTGTCGAAAAAGGACTTCCAGAGGATTCTAAAATTGTCTTAATTTTAGATAATTGTTCTGCCCATCCTGATCCAGAAGTTCTAAATAAAGAAAATGTTGAAGTAATTTTCCTTTATTATTTAAAACAACACAAATGTCATGAAACATATATGCATCATTTAATAAAACTTTACTTAAGGTGTTTTTCAAACATACGTAACTGTATTTCATAATGATTAAAACCTAGCGCTTTTGAGCAACCTTAGCTCGTCATCAGGGTTATAAAACTTTTATAACTCTGATGACGAGCTAACGTTGCTCGAAAGCGCTAGGTTTTAATCATTATGAAATACAGTTATGTATGTTTGAAAAACACCTTAAGTAAAGTTTTATTAAATGATGCATATGTGTTTCATGTTGTTTTAAATAATAATTATTGTACAAAGGTGAAATTGATTCAAATGGGTGTTGTTTTTTCAAAGCTCAAGTTTATTTTGTAATTTTCCTGCTACTGAACTGTACGTCGCTCATACAGCCCATGGATACGGGATTGTTGTGAGCATTAAAATGCAGATACAAGAATGATTTATTACGAAAGATGTTGAATTGTGTAAATGACAGCAAAACAGTTACTGATTTCATTAAGCAGCTTAACGTTAAAGATGCACTATGGTCTGTGGCAAATGCTTTGTCTATCGTAAGTGTGGAAACTGTACAAAATGCTTGGCATAGCCTATTATTGCCAACATTGATTTTCACTGAGGACGATGGTGATAGTGAGGTTTCAAAACATCAAAGAGACTGAAATGGCAGAATTATTAGAATAAGCCAATAAAAAAGACATAATTTTGCATGAATTGGACATAAATTAAATATAAACATTGATGAAAATGTGCCGATTGTGGATTCATTAAGTGATTCGGAAACGGAAATTATCGATTGCATTAAATAAAGACGACCAAAGTGACAATGAAAATGAGGAAAGTGACTGTGAAAATACAGAAAATGAAAACAAATATCTACAGAAGATTTAATTAAATCATTGAATACAGCAATATTAGGATTGGAACAAAGAAACTTTATATCTGAACATGAAATTATGAGACTTTAGAGAATTAGAGAAAAAGTAATTTCAAACAAGCCTAAGTTAAGACAGCAAACCTTGACAGAAATGCTTAAAAAAAATTAATTTTAAAATGAAACATGTCTTCTAACTCCGATTTATTTAGTAAATTTATTTAAATTTTTTTTCCCTTTGTATTTAATTGTAAACACCGTATGAGTTAGATGCTGTTTACATAAACTTTTCAGAGATGGCGCCATCAGCGAACGTAAATACCACGATTGTAGTTTTGTAACGGTCATAATTATACTTGTCACAATAAAAGAAATTATTTGAATTCAATAAATCCTTCTAATTTATCTCTATCCGCTGTAACGGCTCTCTTAGTGTTTTTTTTTAGAGTATTAGAAACTCTACAATATGTGTTTCTTATTTTTAAGTGGGGCTTTAATTTAGAATTTAAATTGTTATTTCTCAGTCTCTAAAATCCGGAATTGCGGAGTCCCGAGCGATTTCGGATTTTAGAAGTTCTACCCGTATTATTATTAGTGAAGAACGAATGTTGCAGATTATTTTTTTAAATAAAGAATTTAAGCTGAATTGCTGGAAAGGAGAGTGCAAAGTGGGAGGACAGGGAGATAATTTATGTGATTGATTATTTATTGTCACTAAAGAACATTAAATAGGGCAGAAGATTTTTTATAACAATTTTAAAAAATAAAGTTATTTTTTTTAAATAAAAATTTGAAAGATATATTTCGTGATATTTTTTTCTAAGAAAGTAAACCTTGAAATATGAAAGTTTAACACTTTTTTTTATATGTGTGGGAAAAAAAAAACCTTTTAAAACATGCATTTTGTACATTATTTCAATATCTTATTAAAGTGTATACAATTTTTTTTTCGGAAGAGGGGGTGGGGGGTGGAGGGTTAAAATTTAAAATGCCTAAATAATAACACTGCCAAACAGTTTCATTTCAAAAATATATTTACACGAGATTTATTTCATATTTTGAAATGTCTTTTTATTTATTGTTGACAATTTTAAAATAGCGCAAATAATAGTATTTCCTTTCAATTAAAAGTGTAGTTTCATGTGAATATTAGCAGTATTAATAATGTGAAACAGTATTAGTAATGTGAATATTAATAGTATTAATAAGTAAACAATTTGGAAAACGCATAACATATTTAAAAACGTAATTTCAGGAATTTCCAACATAAACAATATTTGGAAAAATATCTCAAGACTTTTATTCAACGCTGTATATGATCTGTAGATTTGTATATATACTACGTAGGATGCTCAATTTTAGTTTAGTTAGGAAACACGTAGCACAGTTTAAAATTCTCCTTTTGGAGTTTCTGTCAATAAACGGAAATATGTTCGCGAACTTTTGTGCTGCACTGTAGATGAAATACAGAATTTATACACACCAAGTAATAGACAAAAAGTTTAGTTAAAATTAAAATCGCGTTCAGCAACTTAAAATGCACTTCCAGGAATTATTGTTACAGACAGTAGAGAATTCTTTTGTGTGTCCCTGTCAATGAACGATGACTGCTATATATACACACTATTCTGTAGTAAGCCTCTTGTAATGCACCTTAGCGATACATATAAATTTCAATGCCTTTAAAATAGTGAAACATAATTTCAGGAATTTCCAACATATACAATATTCGGAAAAGTATCCGAATACTTTTATTCAGCCCTGTATAGGATCTATAGATTTGTATATATACTACATAGGATGATAATTTTAGTTCAGTTAGGAAACGCGTAGCACAGTTTAATATTCTCCGTCTGGAGTTTGTCAATAAACAGAAATGTGTTCGCGAACTTTTGTGCTGCCCTGTATAGGATCTACAGAATTTATACACACCACGTAATAGACAAAAAGCAAGTTAAAATTAAAATCGCGTTCAATAACTTAAAACGCACTTCCAGGAATTATTGTTAACAGACAGTAGAGAATTCTTTTGCGTGTCCCTGTAAATGAACGATGACTGCTATACACACAATATTCCGTAGTAAGTCTCTTGTAACCTTAGTGATCTATATAAATTTCAATGCCTTTAAAATAGTGAAACATTATTTAATTAAACTGCAAACGATTTTTCTCCATAGACGTAACATAACGGAATTCTTTTGACTGTCCCTGTAAAGTAACTCTAAGTACTATGCACACCCTATTCCATATTAAGCTTCTTGTAATGCACCTTAGTGATATATATATCAATTACAATGTGTTTGAAATTGTGTAACATCATTAAAATAAACCGCAAATGATTTTTCCCCATAGACCACAATTCTTTTGAGTGTCCCTGTAAAAAAACTATAAGTGCTACACATTTCAGTTGAAATAGGGAACATGCTATAGATAACAACAATAACATATAAAAATTGCAGGGCAATCCAAGCCTATTGAGTTAGAGCACGGCCAGACAAACCGAAGTCATAAACATTTTTCAACTAGGTTGGAAAGTGTTAGAAAGAGAAAGAAAACTTTGGAGAAAATGTTTAAAACAATACCTTTAAAAAATCTTATTTAAAACTATTTTTTCTAGTGTCGTCAGGGTTGTGCGAGTGTGAAGAGGGAGGAGAGGAGTGTAGGTGCCAAATTTATGCTGCCAACCATGGTTTTATTATTTATTTATTCATTTTTTGGCTGCGAGAAAAACAAAAATGCTTGTTGAACGATATTTTTTATATAATAACGTGCAAAAGATACCACTTATTAAATTTATAACAAAATAATGATAATAATTAACAAGAAAATATATAAAAACGGACAGAAACAATGACTTTGTACCCTATGCAGAATATCGACAGCACTGCTAGTGCCATCGGGTGATGCCTATTGGAGACTAATTTTAAAAAAAAGTAATTACATCTCATTTATAAAATTAGCTCATGTCAAAGAAATAAGTCACATCTATCACCAAAAGAATTTTAACAAATCAGTTGAATAGCAAATGTGCAACTGTTTAGTATTTAATATAGGCTGAAGTGTAAATGTTTCAATTTATAACTCTTAAGCCCGAGACTAGGATCGTGCTGCTGAGACTGTACTTGATGTTTTTGCTTCCTGGTCAATTTATGTTTCTGATTTTTGTTGAATCATTTTAAATAGGACGCCAACTGTTATCTGAAAACCTCTTTTATCCATTCAGTGCCGTTGGGCTGAAGTAATAGAATTCCTGATAGCTGTTGAAGATGATTATAACTTTTTATATGAAAATTCTGGGCACTCAACTTGTGTGTGGGTGAATGACAATGAACTGGCAGAAATTCCCACTGACTTCTGTTTTAGAAGACTTGTTTAATTAGGCACAGGAAATGGGTCCTTGAGTGGTACTTATTAAAAGAAGAATTGGATGATGTAAATCTGTTGACGTTTTTCAAAGGACACCCTGCACTGCCCTTTTTAAATGCGGAAAAGGCACTACCTCTTTATACAGTGTCTTCTCTGCTTTCTCTCCCCCACCCCCTAAAAAAATGCCTTTGTTCTCTTTTTTTCCAGGAAAACATGTGGACTTTGGAAAGAGAAGTTCTGTTGCCCTGTATCACAAGTCCTAGTCCACCCTATCCATGTGCAAAAAAATCCCTGACGGCTCGGCCTACAGGCACAGGTAGATTTCGAAGACGCAGAACGTGGGGTGCCTGTTTGTCGGGAATTGCGGAAGAAACGACCTTTTTGCGATGATGCTGCAGTTGGAACCGCCTACTTCGAAACGAAACTTGTTTGCAAGGATTTTTTTTTTTTTTTGCTATAAGAGTTGGTCCTATAAAAAACATGTCAGTATAAAAGTTTTAGATAATATTAAGAGGATTTATAATAAATTTAAGCGGATTTGAAATATTGGGAATTGACGAAGTTATGAATTTTTTCTTCTAAAACCCCCCTTCTCTCCCCCCCCCTTAAGGCAATTTTTAATTATATCAAAAATCTGTCATACATAAGTTTTTGGCCCTGTTCCTAGAAGTAATAATAACTTCAAACGGATTCGATACGTATCATAATTAAGAAATTATGGGTTTTTTTTTCTGTTTTCACAAAAAGCCCCCCCCCCCTCTGGTTTGATTTTGCCCATTAACAAACTTGACCGAGATTTTATGTCCCTTGATTTTATGTATCAGTTTCGAAAAGATGCGGGCGTTGGAACCGCCTACTTCGAAAAATAACTTGTTTGCAGGCGAAGCCGGCAGGGATTTTTTTGTTTTTAATTTGTTTTTGCTATAACGGTTAGTCCTATAAAAAACTTGTCAATATAAAAGTTTTAGATAATATTAAGAAGATTTATAATAAATTTAAGCAGATTTGAAATCTTGGGAATTGACGAAGTTATGAATTTTTTCTTCTAAAACCCCCCTTCTCTCCCCCCCCCCTTAAGGCAATTTTTAATTATATCAAAATCTGTCATACATAAGTTTTTGGCCCTGTCCTGTAATAATAACTTCAAACGGATTCGATACGTATCATAATTAAGAAATTATGGGTTTTTTTTTCTGTTTTCACAAAAGCCTCCCCCCCCCCCCCCCTCCTGGTTTGATTTTGCCCATTAACGAACTTGACCGAGATTTTATGTCCCTTGATTTTATGTATCAGTTTCGAAAAGATGCGGGCGTTGGAACCGCCTACTTCGAAAAATAACTTGTTTGCAGGCGGAGCCGCCAGGGATTTTTTTTGTTTTTAATTTTTTTTTGCTATAATGGTTGGTCCTATAAAAAACTTGTCAATGTAAAAGTTTTAGATAATACAAAGAGGTTTAATAATAAATTTACGCGGATTTGATATCTTGTGAATTGACGAAGCTATGATTTTTTTTCTCCTAAAACCCCCCTTTTTCCCCCCCATGGGGCCATTTTTAATTATATCAAAAATCTGTCATACATACATTTTCGGCCCTTTTCCTAGAAGTAATAATAACTTTAAACGGATTCGATACGTATAATAATAAAGAAATTATGAGGATTTTTCTGTTTTCACAAAAAGCCCCCCCCCCCCCTTGGTTCGATTTTGCCCATTAACGAACTTGACCGAGATTTTATGACTCTTGATTTTATGTATCAGTTTCGAAAAGATGCGGGAGTTGGAACCACCTACTTCGAAAAATAACTTGTTTGCAGGCGGAGCCGGCAGGGATTTGTTTTGTTTTTAATTTTTTTTGCTATAACGGTTGGTCCTATAAAAAACTTGTCAATATAAAAGTTTTAGATAATACTAAGAGGATTAATAATAAATTTACGCGGATTTGATATCTTGTGAATTGACGAAGCTATGATTTTTTTTCTTCTAAAACCCCCCCCTTTTTCCCCCCCTTAGGGCCATTTTTAATTATATCAAAAATCTGTCATACATACATTTTCGGCCCTTTTCCTAGAAGTAATAATAACTTTAAACGGATTCGATACGTATAATAATAAAGAAATTATGAGGAGTTTTCTGTTTTCACAAAAAGCCCCCCCATTTCCCCCCCCTTGGTTCGATTTTGCCCATTAACGAACTTGACCGAGATTTTATGACCCTTGATTTTATGTATCAGTTTGGAAGAGATTTATGCAGAATTTTTCCAGTTATCGTGGTCAGAAAAAAGTGACATAGATAGATAGATAGATAGATAGATAAACTTTTGAACTGGGGGTGGTTTTGGGTTCTGGGAGTCATGATCGGCGTAGATCTGCAAAAGTTTTTCAAAATTTCCAACTTAGGTGAGAATGTAATAGGTAGCATTTCTTACGAAATCTACCTAACAGGTGCAACAACTGCATACCATGTTGTGTTTTTCATAGTGCAACACATTTTTCATTTGAAAACTGTCCCAGAACAACACGTGTTTCCTAAATTCATCTGGATTTCTTTCTTTAAGGCTTCTCTATGCCTTCAATGCAAAACTTGCTAATTTTTTATTCATTTTACATCTGAAAATTATGATTAGGATGCATCTATTAATATTATTTATCTATAATGAAACAAAATTATTTGTCATGATATTATGACTGGCATGATTGGAGAAAACAGAGTATCCCCCAGGTTTAAAAAAGGCTGCCTTTTTTGGTGAGAAAAGAGCACTTTTTTTTATTCTTGAGGGAACTTTTCAGATTCTTATAGGCACTTTTTTAAAAAAATTATTAAAGGTATTCTTTTGGTGTTTAAAGCTACTTTTAATATTTAAAAGTCGAGGCACTCTTTTTAAGACAACATTGAGTCAGTTTTTACTATGAAAACAAATTTTTTAATGCAAAAAGGAGAAAGGACACTTTTTTACTGGGGAGCAAGAAGGGTGCTAATTATTTTACTGGAGGGGGCAAGACGGGTGCCAATTCTTTTTATGGGGGGGGGGGGGGGGCAAGAAGGGTGCTATTTTGTAAACCAAAGAGCAGTCAGGGTGCTTCTGAAACTGTGGAGAAAAGAAAAAGAAATTTTCTCAAAACGTCAGTTAGGTGGTGAATCCATTATGAGATGTTTGTTTAACTGCATTTCTTTTAGGAAAAGTGAACTCAAAGGCTTATCCAAAATTTCTTTCTGCTCATCTTTCACCAGAATTCAAAGTGCAATGCAAGCTTTCATCATCTTTCAGCCGCTTTTGGCAGCTTTATCATTAAAATAATGCATCTATCCACAGAAACCGTAGAACAAAACTCTGGTAGCAGAAGAAAAATATTAGAGTTTTGCAGATCTAAACCTTATCAAGAACTTGTGGGGGGGATTTTAGAGAAAGGGAAGGCCTCAGCTTCAGAACTCAGATCTATGATTCAAGATGAATGGTACAAAACTGTGTCAAAAATTAAAAATGTCCATGAAAGATAGAATATTTGTAGTCATTAAAAGCAATGGTGGGTGCACAATAGAGATAAGTTCAGGCTCTCTTTTCGGAGCCCGGGCCTGCCCAAACCTGGCGATTTTAAATCTGAGCCCGCCCAAGCCCGAAACATTTTGTGTCTTCAGAGCCCAAGCCCGTCCGAACCTGATACAAAAAAAAAAAAAAAAAAAAAAAAAAAAAATGCATAATATTTAAAAATTGTTTTAAAACTAATATCTCATTTTTAAAAACTCTGTACTTTAAAATAACTGTTAATCCCATGGGCATAATTAATTTTATGAAATTTACATTCAATCTTATCAAAAAAGAAGTTTGGTATCAAATAAAAATATATTTCCTTAAAAGGATGGTCATATTTTTATCTCTGAACAAGCAAATCTGATGGACACATTAATGAAGTGTGTTTTTATAAATAAATGCATGAAATTTCCAGAAATTGCTATTTTTATGCCGAAGAATCGAACAATGTAATGTTTTTTTCGTAAATTATAATTGATCCCTTAATTAAAGCAATATTTCATGTTCCTGAAAAGTAGCTTAAATTAAAAATTTGACACCGTTATCTGAAAGATCCTATGCTTTTATAGGAAAAGTGAAAACACTGTTCGATTGCTTTCTATCGGAATAACAATACATGACAATTATATCTACTTACGAATGAAATACCTTCGTAAATGTGCAGAGCAGAGCTTTAGCATGAGCAGAGTTCATAATTAAAAATAGAACTAGCTGGCTTCGCCCGCCAGCGGGCCCCTAATTTACATCGGTGCCTCTAAACTTTTGTATTCTCCGGCTCGCATCCCCCTCGAACCGAACGAACCTCCGACCCGGGTCCCCGCTGCCTTCGGCACCGTACACCGGTCGTGCTATGCACGCACCGGATAACCCCATAATTTGCACATCGAATAGTATAAACCTCTAACTGAACTAATCTCCGACCCTGGTCTGCGCTGCCTTCGGCACCGTATACCGGTCGTGCTACGCACGCACCGGATAATCCCTTAAATTGCACATAGAATATTATAAACCTGTCACGGAACGAACCTCCGGCTCGGGTCCCCGCTGCCTCATGTGGGTGATACTGGTAACGAAAGAGCTGATCTCCTAGCAAAGCAAGCCATCTTACAAGACCAATATCAATCAAGAAAAGATCTGTTGTTCCCCATTTCAATAGCAAAATTGTATTTTAAAAAGAAAACCATCTCTGACTGGCAAGCCATTTGGGACTCATGTAATAAGGGCAGAGATACTGTAATAGAAATCTTTCTTTTGCTTTAATTATACAAATAACGATGATTAATTATACAATAAAACAATATATCGGCTCCTAATGAAGATATGAGAATAATTTTTAGATATTCTGAAAGCAGAATCCATTTTGAGTCTCCCTGTCAAAGTTTGGAATTAATGCGCCCCTTAGATTCGGAAATGGGCCCCCCCTCTGAAAAAACACAGTTGAAAGTCACGTGACTATTTTATCTCTTTCAGAAATGACTTATCCACAGACGATTTGTCTGCGTTGAATGTTGAAATAAAAAAGAAGCTGTCTCTTCGGAATAGAAATAAATTCATTTGCCGTGTCATTAATGAGTTTTAATTGATATCTTTAAAAATTACTGGTCGATTTTTACGAATTTTTTTTTGTTGAATTCGCGATTTTTTTATACACGTGTTAGCAAATTTTCGCGAATGTAGAGTCATTATTTCCACTTGTTTCAAAAAGGAATGGGGCGATTTGATCTCGGATCTGTCGACCCTGCATTCTTTACGGCAACCTTTTTTTACGTCTGGGGTCGATGTTGGATGTCTGGTCAGTTTTTGACCGAAATAAAGAAAAGTTACAGTCCGAATTTCAAAAAATTTGACATTTTGGAACGACAAAAATTGGCCGCGTGTGTACCCCGATTTTCGGATTGATACCTCCGGTACATTTTTTTTTATTCGATGATGCGTTAAAAAGCGACGATTTGGATGTCTGCGATTATCAAAACGGAAATTTTTTTCGATTCTTTTTCCAGTTCGGTTTCGGTCAATAATTAAAACACTTTCATTCATTAATAACTCCCCGGGTCCGGGTCGGAATCCCGACCCGATCGAAACTTCAGCGTCGCGCCTTTTTTGCGAATTTTTCGGTCCGCGTCCGGCGTCGGTGCGTCGATTGGTCCCGGAGCCTTTGCGTGTACAAAGGTGGAGTGCACAGACAGACAGAAAGAAAGAAACACACTCAGACATTTACCGTTCTTAATATTAGGGATTACTAACGTTATTTTCATATGAAGAGTGATTACGACTCGCATACAATAGAAGACTAAAAATTTGCAAACCTAAGCTATTGCTGATTGACTAAAAACAAACAAACAAAAAATATCCATTTCACGTTAGATCTCTAAGAAAAAAATAAATAAATAAATAAACGTTCCAATTAAAAAAATATCCTACTGTCCCAATGGCGCCATATGACCCAGTCGCCAGTTGCGTCACAAATATTGTAAATTTTCTTTTTAAAGTAGCATTCTAATACTAGAAAAGTTTAAAAAAAAAATCTATTTCCTCTCTTATTCATTCTGATCAAAATAACATTAAAACGACTTAAAATGGAATATGTAATTTTTTGGGGGGTAAAAAAGGTTATTTTTATTTTTCCTATTTGAGAATAAATAAAATTGTCAGTTTCTCAAAGATTGAGCCCGAGCCCGCCCGGGCCCGAAGGCTGGTATAAAAATCGAGCCCGAGCCCGTGTCGGGCCCGGGCTGAGCCATCTCATCTCTAGTGCACAACATATTAAGTATTTGTTTCTTTATTACTGTATTGTTTTTCTTTTGTTGTCCTTACAGTTTTTACACAGACAGAAATAATGGGGGTTTTTTTCGTAATAAAATACTTAGATAACTTTTGTTGACTTTTTCATTAGCTTTTCAACTTTATTATACACATCACAATAAATTTTTTTACATTGGATTAAAAATGTAACAAAAAAAAAAAAAAAACATTTATTGCTGTTTTTAAAGTTTTTATACGCACTGAGCAATGAACGGTGCGATGAACAAATGATACCATTTACTGGCTATTTTCAGTCAAACACTATGTAAAAAACAAACCTAGACTTCTTTATTTTAAGATATCATTCTTTATGTGTCATCAGGCTTAGTAATGGATGTCAAAATAAATCAAGAGAATTGAACTTAGTTGATTAATCAAGAACTCGTGACTCGGACAATCAGTCATACTGAGATTGTTCAAACTCTGCCTCAAAGAAAACTTTGTTTATTTTACTATATTGCGTTAAAAGTTAAATGAATCGAACATTTACGGAACAGGCACTAGTGTGGCTAATTGCATTAGCAGTTTAAAACTAATTAATGCAGATTTAATGGATCACAGTACGTATGTAGAACAACAATGGCAGAATGGAAGGATAGCAACAAAGTTATGGCAACTAATTGTTGCAGTACTGAACCGATATAAAATGTTAAATGCTGATAAAAAAATAAACATAAATATACTGAAATACCATGTCCTCCAGAAAAAAAAAAAAAAATTCAATGTATGGGCATGTAGATATTTGCGATCAACAAATGGCTATAGGACATGGTTTAAAACAATAAAAATGGACTTAAGTGTGAAGGAAGTGTCAAAGATCAAACTTCTACAATTACAAGATGAAAATATAAACATTGTCAACCAGCAAAAGAACCAAGTGCCGATAAAACATAGGATAAGTACACAGCCGCTTTCAACACTGTGAACAAGGTGTTATGAAAAAATGCAAAAGTCATCCGAAAAGATGTCTTGAAAAAAGTAATGTGTTGATGTGTATTTATCTCTTTCAAAATATAAGATTTTGTTCCTATATTCTCACTGTACGGAGTCATTAAGATTGTAATTACCTTACTTGTTAATATCATTTTTTTTGGAAAATTATAAATTGACCAGAGGGCCCGTGCGAAGATTTCGCACTGAAATCTAATATTTTTTAGGTACTTCTTTCTCTATTATCCCGTCGACCACTTTTCATAACAAAAAACTACCGCCAAACTGTAAGATTAAACGCCAAAAATGCAGTCCCATTTACTTGATGTCAGAATCATGCGTGTTTGTTACGTCATCTAGTGGTTTTACATTCGGCATTTGCGTGTATTTTTCATTACGTTTTACAGATTTAGTAGTTATTTTATTAACTAAAATAACAATTGTGTCCTTAAATTCTTATATTTTATTTATTTTTTGATATTCCAATGGCAACGTTCTCCCGTTTATTTGGCGATAGTTTTTTGTTATGAAAAGTGGTCGACAGGATAATAGAGAAGTATCATCTTTTATCAATATGTAATATTTATTAGATGCAGGTTTAAACTTCTAAAGAAAAAGCAAGGATAAAAATATCTGCTAACAACATTTAGTTGTTAGTCAAGCCAGAATATCATCTAATTTATTCCATCAAAGTTAGACTAAAAACTGATCCAAGATTGCTAAAGGCACGTGCGAGAAAAAAAAATTAACAATCGTATTTTGACTGCATTAGAGGGTGACGTCATCTGCTTCGGGAAAACCATGGGACTTAGAAATATAAATCTAAACATTTCAATTTCACTTTTTAATCTTAAGTATAAAATAAACCCGTGTTTTTCATAATAATTGCTATGAGCATCCTATAATGTGGTATTTTATTTTTTTGGCAACAATAATTTCAGGAAAACCTTTCATTTCTTTCATGAAAACAATGCCGATTTAATTTTTTAATTTCAGCAAATTTTAATCAAAAACATGTTTTAACGAATTGTTAAGTGGGCTATGTCAGATGCCTGTTCTAAAACCTTTCATATGGTATCTCATTCATTGTTCTGCGTTTCATATTTTCTGAGTAAAAGGGATGTTGACAGGAGAAATAATATGTAAGGATAGTTAAATAACTTTATTTCTTAAATGAAGGAAAGTTCAACTCTAAGAGAATGGTAGATGACATTTACATAGAAAAAGGCCTAATACAGGATGATGTTCTGACGCAGTTACAATTGTATGAGTGCTCCCCCATGTTTGAGGGCAGAACTAATTTTTTTCCCAATTCCTGCAGGATAAGTAACTACCTAAAAAGAAATTGAATGCAACGATGAAACTATCACTGGTCTTATTAAAAAAGATGTAGATGGAAATTCTTGGGTGTATGAATGATTCTATGAAAACTTTATTATACTGCTTTGGTTGAATTCATTTCTTTTCATTCGATGGAGTAGTTGGAGAATGAAATTCCCTCACTTTTCCAGGTGTGTCTATTTTAAGGAAATTTCAGTGTAACAGTGCCGATGGTAATTTTTTTTTTGTCACTTGAAAATATTAAATGTTTGCAATTACGTGTAGAAATTTTCACTTATGGATCCCAAAGAAAAACATAAGATGATGATGATGATGTTTGGTAATGTGTAATGGCTGTGTAATAGGAATTGCCTGCCTTCATAAATTATGATTTCAAATAAAGTTTTTTCCAAACTGAAAAAAGGGTTAAACTATTTTTGAATTGAGAAGGGTTCATCCACTGTTAGAAAGTCACTTAAATCCAACTTCAGACAAAGGGGGAAGGGAGATTTGAAATGATGTATTAGTTATATTCATTGTCACTTCAAAATAACAAAGAGTGTAGAAAAAAAAGTACATTAATGGATTTTGAAAATCTTAAACTGTGTGGTGGTGGTAAGAATAGGAAGTAGAAATAATTTGGAAGATTGAGATGAAATTTCTAAAGAAAACAAAAACTGGAACCTGTGAAAACATGGAAGATTTCCCCCACCTTATTTGACAAAACTCCTATGAAATTCCCTGACTTTTCCAGATTTTGGGTAAAATCCCTGACTTAAAATAGGCCAAATTCACTGACTTTTTCAGGTTCTCCCAGTGGTGTAGCGAGCCTGTTAACAGTTTCTAGAAGTCTCTGAATCTTTGAGAGCTCCATAAATATCTGCAACTTAAAATAATTAAATTGTGGACAGTAAGATGGAAATAAAAATGTGTAGGTGACGTTGAGGCCCCTGACTTGCAGATTTACTTGCATTGAGAACCAAAACTGTGCAAGGTCACTCACTCAACAGATGCCAAATAATGAAAATTGCATCCTTTTAAAACTAAGTCTTACTAGGAGATAACTATTGAGTACAAAAATACGCACTGTTTCGGAGAACACGTCGTGCGGATTTCGGTATTTTAGGTCATAAAAAAACATTAATCGCAACACTTTTATATTACACTAGTATATAACCCCGTCAAAAATGACGGATTGTTGATCTGCGTTTCATTTTCATAAGACTTCATACAGACAAACAGCATGGAGATTTATTATTAAAAGGCTTGTATTGTAGAAAAATACATTTTAAACTAGTCGTTGGGGGCCACCGTAATACTTACCCATCATGGATATGCATAAAGTAAAATATTAAAATAAAAATGTGTAAACTACTTATAAAATGCATTGCAATTCAAATAAAATCGTGGCTTGATGACGTCACAAACTTTAAAGGCTAGATTACTGAATTGCTTGAAAGAGGTTTTTCCTTATAACTCCAAAAATAATAATCCTATTAACTAGCGGTTTATTGCATCTGATTAAGCGTCAAATTTCCAATTAAAATATATCTTTGAAGTGAAATTTGGATGAAATACAGGGTCATGAAAAATCGAAGAGTGTGGAAAATAGGATTCCAAATATCTCGGCAACTAATTATCCGATCGACTTCATGCTTTATTCAAAATTTATGTTTTTTTATTGTCTTTTATATTCATTTCTTAAAATAAACAATTTCAAAAATTTTTATATACCTTTCATCAGAACGAATATTTCGAGAGTCCGAAAAAAATTGTTCCGGTTAATCGAGGTTATTGAAATGAAATAGGCTTCTTCCCATTATTACATACTAAGTACATACCAAATTACAAGTCTCTATCTCAATTTTTTCGGGAGATAGAGCGTTTACAGACACACACACACACAGACACACAGACGGACGGCAAATTTTTTTTTCTAAAAATATGTTTTTCGGAATCTCCAGTGTCTGAAACGTGTAAATCCGTCAAAAAAAATTTTTCGATTTTCAAAACGATTACAAGACTTACCCTATACTACGTATGATGGGCAAGTAAAAGGACAAATGATTTCTACAAATAAAAATAATAAGGATATATATATATATATATATATATATATATATATTTTTTTTTTACTTAGTATTAAATTTCTGAAATAGTTCAACGATTGGACAAAATCAAATATTAACAACTAATCCATGTGCGAAAGTTTTTGTAAAAAAGTGTTATTAATGAGTTTTTAAACAGCTTGACTTACCATATAACTCATTGTTTGATTACATAAGCAAATTTAAATGGAAATTACGCCGTACTATGCATTTCTTATATTTTAATTACGTTTGATAAGAAAGAATCATTTTACAGTATTATGACCCATTATCCGAAAATCCAAAATCCAGAAAAACCCGAAGTCCGGAAAGAAAAATTCGAAAATTTTCTAAATTTGTAAATTTTTACTAAAATTTTAGATTTTCTGAAATTTTTCGAAAATTTTACCGATTCCTAATTTTTTTTTTCAGTCCATTGTGTTTCAATGTTTAATCACTAAAATATTGTTACTTCAGTGGCCCCCCCCCCCCCCCACCTTCTCTTCCCGAAATTAAAAACATATCATTTTTCTCTCAAATTTTAGTTTAAAATTAATTTATATTACGATTCGTTAGAAAAAAAAAATAGTTATGTATTTATTTCATCAGAGGTGATTCTGTTCAAGTTTTCCTAAAAATTTAAGGCATTCGATTTCGAAAATTTAAGTCTTCAGTCCAAAATTTCGAACATAAATATCTCGAATTTTGAACGATAGTCGCCGAAAAAAATCAATTATGTCTATCGTTCGCAGAAAAAATAGAAAATTTCATCAAAGGATTGTGGAAACAACGTGAATTTCGTCAAAGTACCGAAAATAAAAACGCAAATTTCGTTGCAGGATTGAAAAAAAAAAAAAACGCTAATTTTGTTAACAAATTGCAGAAAAACGCGATTTCCGTCAAAGGCTTACGAAGAAGACGAAAATTTCTTCCAAGGACTCCGAAAAAAATGTAAAATTTCATCAAGGGATCGCAAAAAAAAAAAAAAAACAATGGTTAAAGGATCGCAAAAAAAAACTGTGAATTTCGTCAAATAATCGCGGAAAAACATGAATTTCTTCAAAGGGTCTAGAAAAAAAAAAAACACAAATTTCTTCAAAGCACTGCGAAAAAATGTCTAATTTCGTTAAGCGATCGCGAAAAAAGTGAAATTTCGTCAAAGGATCGAAAAAAACAACCGCTAATTTCGTCAATCTCAGAAAAAACACGAATTCTGTCAAAGGATCGTGAATAATAGGCAAATTTCGTCAAAGAATAGCAAAAAACGCAAATTTCCTCAAAGGATCGCAAAAAGAAAACGCAAATTTCTTCAAAGGACTACGAAAAAATGAAATTTTGTCAAAGAACAGCAGAAAAAATCCAAATTTTGTCAAAGAATCACGAAAAAAGAACATGAATTTTGTCAAATAATCGTGAATTTCGGAAGGACCCGCATTCCGGAACGATGGAAGCAATTTCAAAATCCGCCAGTAGATGGCGACAGTATACTGAATCAACCTCAAATCTCTCCCAAGGAAATAAATCACCGCATTCTGAAAAAAAAAAAGTGCTTACAGAATTTTTTTTTTCTACAGAAATGTTAATATACATTTTTTTTTTTTTTATGGTTTTAAACAAAATTAAAAGATTTAAAAGCTTGAATATGCTTTTACAAATATTTAAACGACGAAAGTAGATAATATAACTTCTTTTTCAGTAAGCCTAACATGGCGTTTAACTACGGTCGAATCGCAGAGTGGTACAACCCGGTACCGTTACAGACACTTTCTCGCCTTTGGATTTTATTATAAGTAAGATTATTAAATAATTTTATTATAACTGAAAATTTTAATAAACCAAAAAAAAAAGAATACCTGAAAACAATATAAACAAAACAACTTATTTTTAACACTTTCCAACCTAGTTGAAAAGTGTTTATGACTTCGGTTGGTCTGTGCGTGCTCTAACTCCCGTAAATAGGCTCGGATTGCCCTGCAACTTTTATATGTTATTGTTGTTATCTATAGCATGTTCCCTATTTCAACGAAAGTGTGTAGCACTTATAGTTTTTTTACAGGGACACTCAAAAGAATTCCGTTACATTGCGGTCTATGGGGAAAAATCATTTGCTGTTTATTTTGATGATGTTACACAATTTCAAACACATTGTAATGGATATATATCACTAAGGTGCATTACAAGAAGCTTAATATGGAATAGGGTGTGCATAGCACTTATAGTTACTTTACAGGGACAGTCAAAAGAATTCCGTTACATGACGTCTATGGAGAAAAATCGTCTGCGGTTTATTTAAATAATATTTCACTATTTTAAGCGCATTGAAATTTATATAGATCACTAAGGTGCATTACAAGAGGCTTACTACAAAATAATGTGTGTATAGCAGTCATCATTCATTGACAGGGACACACAAAAGAATTCTCTACTGTCTGTTAACAATAATTCCTGGAAGTGCGTTTTAAGTTGCTGAACTCTATTTTAAATTTAACTCACTTTTTATCAATTACTTGGTGTGTATAAATTCTGTAGATCATATACAGGGCAGTACAAAAGTTCGTGAATACATTTCTGTTTATTGACAGAAACTCCAGAAGTAGAATTTTAAACTGTGCTATGCGTTTCCCAACTAAACTAAAATTTAGCATCCTATGTAGTATATATACAAATCTATAGATCTTATACAGGGCTGAATAAAAGTATTTGGATATTTTTCCGAATATTGTATATGTTGGAAATTCCAGAAATTACGTTTCTTAAATATGTTATGCATTTTCCAAATTGTTTACTTAGATGTTATCTTTCAGCTTATTAAATGGTAATGATTTGTAAAATTATTTTGGTAGCGTTGGGAAGTGTTACATAATCTATGCTTGACGCATGATTTTTCGTTCTTGTTTAATATTTGAAAACATTGGTTCAAGTGTGGCCTGTTTCAAAACTTTAGTTTGTTCTAGCTTAAGTTTTTTTTTTTTTGCAGGTTATAGATAGTCATTAGTTCCTGCTCAGTTACCCAACTTTGTTGCTTTAAGAATTCAAGGTATTTCTCCCCCAAATTTAAACCGTCATCAAACTGAATTTTCTCAGAACTATCCAAGTCATCATTATCATCATCAGAATTGCTTTTGGCTGGATTCAAAACGCTCTCAACAATTTCACCATCAGTCATCTGATACTGTTCTTTGAGTTCATCAGAATTAGACATCCAGACCTTTCATCCAATATGTTGTCATTTTTTGCAAACAACAACAGTTCATTTGCCCCAAGGCATCAACATTAAATCCAGTATCATCACTTTCATTGTCAATAAAAAAAGGAGTTTGGCCACACATTAATCAATGTTGATTGTGAAACTAAATTCCACGATTCAGCCAGCAGATTGACACAGTCCATTAGGTTGAAATTTTTTTTATAGTCTGATAATTTCAGACATGGATCTATATCAAGGATTTTCTTCATCAATTCAGTTTTGTAATGAGACTTTGTATAATACCTTGATCTATAGGTTAGATCAAGGAAGTTGTATTTGGAGGTAAAAATTGGGCTACTATGGCAATCAGACTGCAACAGAAAAGAATTCTGCAGTCAGACACTAATCCACTACCATTACAATGTTACCAAGCTTCTTTCGCAAAACCAATCAGTAATGATATCTTTGGTAACCCATGAATTTTGATTATTCTTATAAATGACTGAGAACTGCTTTATAATATGTGGGGATTTACCAGGAATGGGAAAAGAACGTGGCCTGACACTTTTACCCACAACCAAAGGTTTACATTTTAAAGTTCCTGCTGCAAAAAATTCTTTCACACTAGATGGAGCAGTCTCATCACTTCTCACAAAAGTCTTCCTTGACAGACATCTCCAAGACAGGCCTGTCTCGTCCATATTGAAAATTTACTCACGGGATAAATTTTCATCAGAAACTTTTTCAGCAAAATCATGAACAAACCCCTCGGCAGAGAGCTTATCTCCACATGCTTTCACGTAGCGAATACCATGCCTTTTCTTAAAGCGTTTCAACCAACCTGAACTGAAATCACATGGTTCTTTTATTTCCAAATCGGCATGAAATTTTTTGGCTTCTAAATCTTTTAATTTTGATTCATGCAAGGATTGCAGCATTAGAATCACTATTTGTGTAGAATTCCAATATTTTTTATTTCTGTTTACGAGAATCGTAAACTGTTCTTACAGTAATGCCATACTATATATTTAGGTGTTGCCCCATCAGTCATTTTTTTTATATTTTCAAACTTTTTGTAGCACCGTGAGTGAAACATGCTTTCGCTTTTCCATATTTCAGATACTTCACCGTAAAACAATATAAAAAAACAACTTAAATGATGAATAAAAACAATGTCTCGCACATGATTAGATACAGATAAACAGATAGCCGAGTCAACAACACAGAAAATCCCAAATATATTTCTACAACCAATCAGCACGCATGTGCATACTCAGTCTTCTTCTCTTCACTTCAGTCCCAATTTTCGCTGTGTTCTTTGTAAATAGAGATGAAAACGTCCTGAATCGATCATTCGCTTTGGAATGACGTCATCATTTTCTCCCAACTTCATTCTTTTAGTACCATGGAGGAAAGCTGTTTACATCTGCAAACCTGCACGGATTTTCGGTCAATGGATTTGTGGCACTCTACAGTATATCCAGGTGAGTTCACTCCTTTTTCTGTCATTTCTTCATTCATTTTTTGAAAAAAATAAATAAATCTAGAATGTGCTTGTGGAGCCTTTTTTGTTAGTATATATATATAAAAAAATGTCAATAAGGCCATCCAATGAAATTGGATTCAAAATTTCACTAAATAAGGACATTGCTGTTATTAATATTTTAAGGATTTAAAGATGAATTCTTTCTTTTTCCCTTCATTTCAAATAACACAATGAAGAAACCAGTAGAGTGCCTGGATGTGCCTTTGGCATTCTTGCCATAAATGAGAAAATTGAAAGGTAAAAAAGCTAACATCTCCCCCCCCCCTCCCCACCAAAAAAAAAAGGTGGTAGTGGATGAATGAGTCCTTACACAAACTTTAATGGGGTGGTAACCATTTTTGTCACAGGAAACCACAATCCAAAGATAAAGGATGCTTAAGAATAATACATTCAAATAGCTCCTATTTCCGAAACAATTACATTTCATTTCCCACAAAACAAAGTACTAATTGGGATGGAACATAAAAAAATTAGGGTTTTGATACCTCGGCTGAACACACACAAAAAAAAAAAATTGTCTGTTCTATCATCCCTTAAGAAGTTTGTCTGTAGTATATATAATTATTTCTCATTATTATAGTCAGACATGTATTTACCTGATAAGGTGTTGGAATCCTTCCGGATGAACATCGGGAATGGTGACTGTGTCCCCTGTCTCGGCAAGCTCACCGAAAAACATTGCCTCAAAAACGGGACTCCCGAGTGCCAGGATGAGACGGTGACAGGGGAAGGGGGTGGCCTTCTCCCCCACAAGCAGTTTGACATCCGTCAATACACTGTTCTTCAGGGCATAGCTGTACTTGTCGCTCAGAGACACGCACCTGTCTCGCCAATCCGATGATCCAAAATCTACCACAGCTGACACTTCTGAAAACAAATAACATGCTCTCAATTTTGAATTATTTTTGATAGATTTTTATTTTTAACAGAATCTCAAAACAAATTCAGCTGTATAGATTTTCATGCAATCTCCATGTGGGTAACCAAAAATTTTCTATATTCAACCTGACCATTTCAGATTTTAATGAAACCTTGAGGGATCATTCTCCCTGATGATAAAAAGGAGAATATACTTTTATTATTTTTTTATGTTGGTAAATTTTCATACAATTAATTTTTTTAATTTCGAAAAATAATCAGTTTTTGGTTTATACAAATGTTTTCAATTTTGAATTTCTCAAGTTCTAAAATGGCTGTAGACAGTTGTTTGACCCCTCATTTTAAAGAGAATTTCATAAGGTTTAATTTGATATGCTTGGTTAAAAAAATAATTTAATTTAAAAATTTTAAATTAAAACAAAAAAATTAAAATTGGTTTTTTTTTTAAATTTTGAAAAAATTATGTTTTTTGTAATTTTATAAACTTTAAATCCTAAAAAGTTTTAGAGTGGGATCTGCAGTTATGAAAAAAAATTAATGTTTAAAATTAATAAGACAATACCATGAAGTTGGCGAGGTGCCAATTTGTAATACAAGCCCCAACTGGTGTTTAACATTGTTTTTTTTAAAACATAACTGCTGATCCCATTGAGATCCCACTCTAAAACTCAAAATTTAAAGTTAAAAAAAAATAAACACTTTTAATTTCTTTTAAATTTAATTTTTTTAAATTAAATCAATTTTTTTTTTAAACCAAGCATAGTCAATTTGCATATCAACTTAAACCTTATGAAATTCTCTTTAAAATGAGAAGTGAAACAACTCTCTAGGCCTGATAGAAATTCAAAATTGAAAACATTTATGCAAGCCAAAAATTGATGATTTTTCGAAATTAAAATAATTACTTTTATGAAAATTTAGTGAGATAAAAAAATTACACAAGTATATTATTATTTATATCATTAGGGAAAATAATCTCTGTAAGTTTCATCAAAATCTGAAATGGTCAGGTTGAGTGAATAGTTGATTTGACATATTTCACTACCATGTCTCATTTTATTGGAAAGGATCTAACAACACTATATTTGTCATGTTAAAAAAGTACCGGAGCTCTAATATTCTGCAGCAATGACAACTGCCTATTTAAATTTCATACTGTACAGGCATTTATTTTCTCACATTTTTCATTTTATTCAATTCTTTTGTATTTTTTAGAGCTTACACATTTATGTTTCTTTCTTTATGCAGCCGATTCAACATTTGCTTTCATTTCACAACTGCTCAGTACGATCGTTTGCCATATGTGGCACTTTCATTCGTGATCAAATCCAGGGACAATTCTGAGGGGAAAACATTTTCTGAATTTCACAGCAAATTTTCTGAAAGGTTCAGAAAATTTGTTGATGTCAAAGTTCTTGATAGATTTTCATTTTTAACAGACAGAGCCCTGAAAAAAAGTCTAAATTAGAGGGGATCAGGTCGAGTAAGACTCTGAGGGGCAAGCCGGCACTCATTGTTTTCATTGCAGGTCAGGTTAACTCTCATTGTTTTTGTTCAGGCTGAGTTTAGATTCTTGTAGGTTGGATTCAGGTTAATGCAATTTTTCAAAAGTTAGTTCAGTATAGGGTTTTAAATTAAGAACTACAGTCCCTGGCCAAATTATTTAAAGAGAGCAGTTGTTTTTATTAGAATATTTGGTATGGAATGACCCTAAAAACTAATTCAGCATGGTAATGTAGCTTTAATTCATTAAAATAATGTACACCACATATTTTCCTAATTTGAGAAATTGATTTTGTTGACACTGTCTCAAGGTCAACGTCATGACAGGCTTCAATTACGTGGCTATGTGCGACGATCATGGAGGTGTTTGTGGCATCAGTTGTTAGATGTTTATTTGTATTTCTATTGTGAATATATTATTTTTAATAGTCAATATACTATTTTTAGGTAGTTAAAATATGAGTAAAAAAACAGATTTGTCAACAGAAAAGAAAGGCCAAATAAAAGCGCTTTTAAATATTAAAAAATATTCGAATATAGAAATTTCAAGAAAATTGAAAGTTTCTGAAGCAAGTGTAAGGCGGGTAAAGGCGAAACTTGGGCTTGGACAAACATTGAGCCCAAAAAGAAAGAATAAATGTGGCAGAAAATCTGTATTTACACCAAGGGTAGAACGAAGCTTAAAGAAGATCTGTGTGGAAAATAGATTTGCAGACAAAACAGATCAGATCGAAGAGTCTGATGTTGTTGTGTCAGAACGATCTGTACACAGCTATGAATTTCAAGGCCTTTAGACCAGTAAAAACCTAAAATTAACCAAAGCACTGAAAGCTAAGCGACTGAAGTGGGCTAGAGAGCATAAACACCACACATTGGAGTTCTGGAAATTGGTAATTATAAAGTTATTCTTATTTTATTAATACTTAAAACATTTAACAATGTCTGTCTTTAACCATTAGATAAATTCTTCATGTTAAAAATTATTTATTTCAGGTTTGCTTCAGTCACGAAAGCCCTTTTGAAATTTTTGCAAACAAATCCCAGTTTATGCGTCGTCGTCCTGGCGAAAAGTTTCATCAAGATTGTATCGTGCCAACTGTCAAGCACCTAACAAAGGTCATGGTTTGGTCTGTCATAAGTGGCAAAGGCCTTTACACAGTCAAAGGAACTATGAAACAAGAGCAATACAAAGTCGGTTGATTCCACAACTAAAAGAATGGTTTCCAAATGGAGAACATTTTAAATTTATGTAAGATTGAGCTCCTTGCCACATAAAGGTGAAAATAAGTACTCGCCAGTCACCACTCATCGATTAAACTTGAAAAACTGGCGATTAAAAATATGGACAGAACCGGCCAAATGCAGGATTTTCCGATTTCCTTTTTTTCTTAAAGTTCGCGATTTTTCCGCGTCCGATCGAAGAAATTCAATATTTCCCCCCCATCCCCGATTAATAATATTCGTGATTTTTACGCGACTGTTTGACGAAATTCATGATTTTAATGCACCCGATCGACGAAATTAATGATTTTCCCGCACCTGATTGATGGTATTCGTGATTTTCCGCGCCTGTTCGTGTATATTCATGATTTTTACGAACCCGATTGACGAAATTCATGATTTTCCTGTGCCCATTCGATGAAATTCATAATTTTTATGCTCCCAAATGATGAAATTCATGATTTTTATGCGCCCGGGTCAACATAATTCATGATTTTTACACACCCGGTCGGCGTAATTCATGATTTTTTTGCACCCAATCGACGTAATTTATGATTTGTACGCACCCCATCTACAAAATTCATGATTTTTATGTGCCCAATTGACGAAATTCATGATTTTTACATGCCCGATTGACGTAATTCATGATTTTTACGCTCCCGAATGACAAAATTCATGATTTTTACACACCCGGTTGGTGTAATTCATTATTTTTTTGCACCCAATTGACATAATTTATGATTAGTACACACCCCATCTACAAAATTCATGATTTTTATGTGCCCAATTGATGAAATTCATGATTTTTACATGCCCGATTGACGTAATTCATGATTTGTATGCTCCCGAATGACAAAATTCATGATTTGTACGCACCCGGTCAACGTAATTCATGATTTGCACGCACCCGGTCGATGTAATTTATGATTTGTACGCACCCCATTGACAAAATTCATGATTTTTACGTGCCTGAACGACGAAATTCATGATTTTTACGCACCTAAATGACGAAATTCATGATTTTTACGCACCCAAATGACGAAATTCATGATTTTTATGCACCTGGTCGACATAATTCATGATTTGTATGTGCCCAGTTGACAGAAGTCGGGATTTTTACGTTTCCGTTCGAACGATACTCAGGATTTTTACGCACCTGATTGACGATATTAATGATTTTTCCATGCTCGTTCGACGAAATTCATGATTTTTACGCACGCGATCGATGGAATTTGTTATTTTTACGCGCATTATCGATGAAATTCTTGGCTTTTTATGCGCCCGTTTGATGAAATTTACAATTTTTTCTGAACTAATTGGTGAAATATGCAATTCCTGAAGATTTTGCCCACGGGCCTCAGGTTGTGCATGTGTAATGAATATCATGTTGTGGGTTATTACTTAGTGCATAAATGTATATATTTTATTATTGTCAGATCTTAATTCTAGACAAATAAGTAAAAAAAAGGCACTTATGTAATTAGCTACACAAGTACCTAAGCATAGTGGGACTTATGTAGTTAGCTACATAAGCATGTTGTTTATAACTTTTCTGTTAACTTATTTTTAAATTTAAAATAGATCGGAAATTAATATCTTAAATTTATTCGAAACAATATAAATTAAAATATTTTTTATTTAGTACATAAATTACTTGTTTACTGTAGCACATTAAGTTTTTTAAATTAAATATTCAGTGACATAAATATACTTCCCGGCTACTAAAGAAATTATTCTCACTAGCCAGTAACTGGCTACTAAAGAAAATCAACCTACCGGCCAGTGGCTACTAAGCAAAATTCCTTATTTTCACCTTTATTGCCAAACAGCACGATCAGTAAAGGCTTATTTACAACAAGAAAAAATCCTTGTAATTCACCAGATATGAATCCCATTGAAAATGTTTGGGAGCTGATGAAGAGGAAGGTCATAACGAACAAAACCTAATTGATAGAAAAACTTATCCATGTCTGGAATCATCACCCACACATGCAAGAAACTATTCAATGTTGCATTAACAGTATGCAACGACGAACAGAGGCATTGCGATTGCCGCCACAAAAGATTGATATTTTCGAATTTTAAGTAAAAAATTTTTCAAGTTCAATAACTTTAAAAATAAATAATTTTAAAGTCATTGGCGTGCTTTTTATTCATTCTTACCCTACAATTAATGTTTATTCTGAATGTTAATTATTTATACAATAATATCATCGCTATGAAGCTAGTAATATGATTTTACAAAAAAAAAACATGAGTGTTTCTCATAATTTGGCCAGGGACTGTCTATCTATACTGATAAACATAGATGTTTGTTTGTGTGTGTGTGCGCTGTTTTCTAAAGTGTATAACTTGTACTGTGTGAACAAGATTTGGCTGAAAGGCACCCGTATGTCTGAAGCTATGCCCCTCAGATTTTCTTAATTTAATTTTTTATGGATTTTTTTTTTTTTCATGTTTTGTAACAGATTTTTCACATAAGTAAAATGAATCCAGATTCAATCTGTCTCTGACCCAACATAGTCAATTTTATCCCCTTTTAAATAAATTAATTTGCAGAAAGTTTTTGACGCAATATTTATGTGTGAAGAAAGTTTTTGGTTTTATATAAGTTTGGCTATTTTTAGTTAAAAAATAATACAGCCGCCTCGAAAAGTAAAAGAAAATAAACTGTTACTGTTTTTGTATAAAAAACAATAATAATAATTAACGTTTTGATGAGCGATAATTTTTTTATTTACACATGAAAGAAAATTTTGTGATACAATATAGGATCCGTTATCCGGCGTCCTGGTATCCGGAACGCTCCGAAAACCAGAATGCAAAACACTAAACAAAAAAAAAAAAAAAAAAAAAAAAAACAACAACAAAAAAAATTTCATTAAAAAAAAACGTAAAAATTAAAGTGTCAGTAAAAGAAAAAATAACAAAATGATATTGCCTTCATTCATTAATTTATAAATTCAATAAATAAATATAAAAAAATTCTGATACGAAAAACATTACAATAAGAAAAAATTAAAAATAATTACGTTAGAAAAATAAAACATGTCTGTGTACAAATTTTATTTTGTTACAGGTTTCATTAAAAAAAGTTAAACGTAGTTTAATGCCATGGTGTTATTCCAGAGAAATATGGTGAGTAGAAAACTGATTAACATTTCTTTTTTGTTTTGTAAAATTGAGTCTAGAAAAATTATTTCTATGCTAAGAATCGACGAATCCGCCATTGCGATCAGCATCAATAATAACAGGTTATGGAAAGTTGCAAGATTACGCATTGATTTTAACATTTCCTTTTTATACATAAAATAATAATTACTTGATAATTTGTAAATTTAGATTTGAAAAATTTTTCACAGTCAGAGGGATTTTCTCTGAATAAAAAACTAAAATTCTTTTTTAGAATATACTTCCAGAAAATTTTATACACATGACGTCACACTCCAGTATGTGCAGCCACAATTCACTCCAGCAGAAGATCTTTAGCCTCAATCTAGGGTACTTGTATAAATTTTAAACCAGTTTGATAAATGACAGCAGTTGATGCTGTCGCTATCTCCAAATCAAAAGATTCTGCTCCCAACTCCCAAAATGAAATTTAATTTATTTTCTGTAATTTAGAATGTTTTTTTTTATTTTGTGCAAATAATGTATTAAATGAACAAATTTATAAGTAATGTATTTGCATATATTATTCATATTTATCACTATTTTATGAAATTATTTAATACATTTTTTATACTTATAAAAAAAAGTGTTCTGAATTACGGAAAAACTAGTGATGGGCGACATCGATCTTTTTAATCGATGTTATCAAATTTATATCGATGTCGTTCTTTTTTTATTGATTTAATTGATACTATGGCCAGATCGATTTTATCAAATCTTTTTATCGATGTCTCTACGAATATTATCGTTCGTTTATTTTCTTTCAAATTGTCACTGCAGATCGATCTTATCAACATCAGTGAATAGCACCTAACGGAAATCTAATAGATTATAGATCGATCTCTCTAGCACTAAATTCCATGTATTTATTCTTTAACTTTGATTATTTTAGCGGCAGAGATGAGCAGCTGTTGCTCTCAAATTTCGTATAAGTAAGGGATTCGCGTCACATTTCGGGTGGGGGGAGGGGAGGAGCCGATTTGTTTGAAAGTTTACGATATTTTATAACGCATAACATAAATTTTAAGAATTATCTAGTGTCAAAAATTATGGGGAGCGGGCGTTTTGACCTTTCGGGAGGGAGGGAGGAAATTTCCTAAATTTTGCCGACATCCCTCATGTGATATACCGTTGGGAAGGTCTGTGACCACTTGATCATATAATGCATCTGAGATGTCAATTCCCCCCCCCCCCCACTTTGCCTCCCCAAGGGGGGCACTTTTCTAAATTTTGCCGATACCCCTCATGTGATGTATCGTTGAAAAGGTAACTTAATCATACCACTTAATCATATTATGCATCTCCGGTGTCCATTCCCCCACTTTGCCCCTACAAGTGGGTTAATTTTCTGAATTTTGCACACAGCCGTCATGTGATACATCGTTGGAAAGGTCTGTGACCACTTAATAATATTATGCTCCAGTGTTCATCCCCCCACTTCCCCCCCAAGGGGGGTACTTTTCTGAATTTTGCACACACCCCTCATGTGATATATCGTTGGAAAGGTCTGTGAACGTTTAATCACGCATATTCATATTATGACCGGTATACGGTGCTGACTCGACATCTATAGCCTTAACGATTTCATTGCCCAAAGTTCGTGCAGATGAGATTGCGCCACCTGTGGTGGAACGTGGAACTGTTAGGAAATATCCCATATTTTCCCTATATTTTGGTCTTATCACTTCAGTTAATTCATCCATTTAATTTCTAAATTACTTTTTGTTTCACAGTTATACATTTCTAAGTTCTGTTTTATACATATACATTCTGGATTATATTTCAATATCTAAATACCATATTTAACATTTAATAAAGCTTACTTACAATAGCTGTATAATTTATCCAGGCCTATTCATTTTTAAAAACCACGCACCTCTCTTTACCTTCATATCTCTCTGCACAGCCTGGCACCACGATGCGACAGATGGCGCAATCGTCTTTTTTCTCCTACCATCTTTTCCTCCTCACTTCATCCGGATCTTTCGAGACGTTTATTGGGAGGCTGCGTGATAGGTTGTTTTACCTGGAGATGATTGGTTCTCTCGTTAGCTTCGTGTTTTAATTCTTTTTGTGTGGCAAGGCAGTGTTGACATAAGTAATGCCGCCGGTAATGGCTAGTGATGGTGGTGCAGTTTTAAAGATGTTCTATAATATTTAAATGTGAAATTGTTTTTCAAGATGTTTTAATCTCTGATGATGGTGCTGTTTAAATCTAAAGAACTTAATGGTGTTTTTGTGAAAGCTGGTTGGTGATGTTAAAGGATACATCTAGAAGTTTTATGCCTTCTCTCATCTTGTTGACAAAGTTGCTTCTCCTGAAAGACATAGAGAGGAGAATGGCGTTTGTTACCTAGTGTATCAAAAACACCGGCTGCAACACGTTCTATTAATATTTTGGTTTATGATTTAATTAGTCTGTTTTATTATTTTTCTGCTCAACGATGTTTTCCCTTCTCCTTAGTATGTTTTAAACCAACTTCAGATATACTGCTATTAGGCAGGTTTTAGGAAGTTGTGTTAATATCTTAGTATACTGTTAAAGGGGGGGGGGGGGGGGGGGAAGGTGAAATACATAGAGAACGTTCGTAAGTAAATTTGCATATACTTTCATTTAGTTTCTCTTGAAGTGATTTTATTATACTTTTGGCTTTATTTAATTAAGTTTAAAACTGGTTTAAGTTTCTATAAAGTTTTAGTTTATGACAGTTGTTTTTTCCTCTCAGTTTTAACATCATATTTAAGTCTCTGGTTTTTGTCTCTTACTCTTAAGGTCTTTCAGATATTGTGATGGACTTCATCATGTTTCAGGTTTCAGATGAAGATCCGATTTAATTTGTTAGATACTTTTGCTTTGATGCTTTCGGCATGCTAATGATGGTACGCGTGGTATATTGGAGGTTTTCATGAGGCGGGGTTTGAGATAGATGTCTGAGACATGTTTTGCATTTTGGCTTTGATCCTTTCGGTGTGCTAATGACGGTACGCGTGGTACATCGGGAGTTTTTCATGAGACGAGGTGTAAAAATGAAACAGATTAATGATCTTTTAAGATGGTTAACATTTAAATGAGAGGTGAATGATAAAAGTAAATTTGTTTATTTTTGTTAAATTAAAGTTAATTAAGTTGATTAAATTAAAGTTAATATAATTTGAAGTTATAATATTAAATTAAATCAAATTAAAGTTTACATTTTTCTAAAGATAAGTATATTTAATTATGAATTGAATTTAAATAAAAATAACTTTCTTTTGAAACTTTTCCTAGGCTTCAGTTCATATTAAAGATAAAGTTTGAAGTATATTTTTATTTACATAGTTTATTGAATTTGTGTTTTTGTCCTTTTGATTTTATTATTGATTTTATTTAAATAAACGTTTAGTTGTTTTTAAAACAGTTTGTCTTTATTTCAAGACACAGTTCACATGTTACTTTACAGCTTTTTCTCATATTTAACTCGGGCAATCGATCGTCAGCATATACGCTCCACTTAGCGTTTATACTCTGCATCCTGTTTTAATGTATTAGTGATTACTTTCGTAATTACTATAATAACAGGAACTAATGGATATTGCAGCGCGTGCGCAGCACGACTGCCATACGGTGTCGGAGGCAGCGGGGACCCGGGTCCGAGGTTCGTTCGGTTAGAGGTTTACACACATCGAGGTTTACACACATCGAGGTTTACACACATCGAGAGGTTTACACACATTTTGCACATCGAGTGATGTGCAAAATATCGGATTATCTGGTGTTGAAGGCAGTGATACCCAATCCAGAGTTTTGTTCGGTTCGAGGTTTATCATATTCGAGGTTTTACAAGATTCGAGTCCCCAATGCAAATTAAGGGCCCACTAGTGAACGACGCCCGCTAGTTAGTTTATTAAGTTTTAGTTTTCAAGTTCGCCCCTGCCCCTAAAAATCACACCTTTCTTAGTTATGCACAGATTTGAACAGGACCTTTTCTGACATTCTTCCCAAGTCATTTGGTTAATAAATAAACATTGGTATTATATCTGCAACTGTTTGTCACCACTATTTATGAACAATAATCAAAATTTTCGGTTTTTTCCCAGTTAAAACACACTATCATTGGCTTAGAGCCATTTACTCAGGATGCTCGTTAGTTAAGTTATATCTGTCAATATAGTCTCCGAGTGTTGAATTCAGTGGGTGGCCCGGGCAGGACATCCCCCCCCCCCCCGTCGGAAGATTTGAGATTTTATACTTTCAATGTTGAAAAAGGGCAATTTCCCCCCCCCCCCCCATAACTCTATAATGTCCCCCTCCCGGAGAAAAGTGTCTGAATTCATAACACATGTCTCCTCCCACCCCGTTTCCCTCACCTCCTCATCCCTGTCGTCCGAAATCATAACTTTTTTAATTATTTTCAGAATTGAACGAGACCTTTTCTGACATTCTTCCCAAGTTATTTGCTTAATAACTAAACATTGATATTATATCTGCAACTGTTGGCCAACACTATTTATGAACAATAATAAAATTTTTCATTTTTTTTCAGTTAAAACACATTATCCTTGGTTGAGAGCCACTTTACTCAGGATGCTCGTTAGTTAAGTTGTATCTGTCAATATTGTCTCCTCCCCCCTGTCCTTCTTCCTTGCCCCTCCCCCTCACCCGGAATCATAAGTTTTTTAATTATGGTCAGATTTGAACGGGACCTAATCTGACATTCTTCCCAAGTCATTTTGTTAAAAAATAAACATTGGTATTATATCTGCAACTGTTTGTCACCACTATTTATGAACAATAATAAAAATGTTCGGCTTTTTTCCCCAGTTAAAACATTCCATTCTTGGTTTAGAGCCACTTTACATAGAATGCTCCTAGTTAAGTTGTATCTCTCAAGTTTGTCAGAAAAATTTCTCCGTGCTCAAACAAATAAAACAGTGAAAATTCCAGTTTGTTAGAGTTTAGAACCAAACATGTTGAGTTATGATACTTTGAATTTTAATATTGAAGCTTTCCGACACAAAATAATCGTCTGTTTGTTATTAATGTTTTTTAAGGGTACACGTATTAAGTAAGCTTGTCTTTTGTACTCCCTACTTTCCGGTTTTATTGCTGGAGGTTTTATTGTATTTAAGTTTTCACCTAAATGGTGAAAAAATATTTTGTACATTCTTTTAAAAAATCTGGTCAACCTGGCCTGACACCGACCCTCAAAAGTCAAAGCAAAACGCATTCCGAAATCGATTTCGAACGCGAAACAATGAAAGTTCTGTTAAGTGTTAAGATGATTTTCGCCTGTGCCACTTTTGGGGGAGGGGGATATGCTTGCCTCTTTTTATCACACATGTAGAAAAACTATGTTTATTAAGTCAGCTAATGCGTATGTACAAACTTTTGCTGCATTGCAAGTGATTCATTATTTAGTACGCTTGCGGTGTGCAAGGAAGGCGAAAAAGAAAAGTTGGATAAGCGAATTTAGAAAGGCGTCAGAACACCTATCTTGTTAAATAAAAAATAAATACAAAAACACAGACCAGAATAGAGAATTCTTTTAATTCTACTTATTTCATAGATGTTGATTCATAGTAGTCACGTGTTTCGAAGTATTTGTAATTTTTTTTTTAAAATAGAAAATGGCACTTTTCAAAATCAGTAGTTTGGGAGTTTTTTTAAAAAAAATATGAAAACGATAGAGTTATATCAGTAGAATGCAAAAACTGTAACAGAACTTTTAACGAAGATACTTTCACTTTCGGAACCGCTTTCGAAAGTAAAAGTATCTTCCTAAAAAAAATCCGCAAAGAAAATCGAAAAAGTAATCAACGGCGGAAATAGAGATTGATATTTACTATGCAATGTAAAAAAATCGTTTAAAAATATTCAAATGCAAACGAGATATTAGAAAAATAATGCTCCATAGGATTAATATTAGCGAGCGAGTGTTTTCATGTGCATGAAGAGGACCCTTAAGAGCTCCTAGTCCTAAAACGAGGCAAAATTTTATTTATAAAAATGTCTTGCTCTAACATTACAGCCAGTACTATTAAAAGAAATTTCATTTGAAAAAAAAAAATCCACGTTTTAAGACATAAACAGCATTACCTCAAATATTTTTTCAGAATATATATGTAATATATATAAATGTTTTTTGCATAATGTTTTTCGTATATGTTTTTCATATAATGTTATTTTCTAATCTATTTGAAATTATTGATTTTGTAAAGACTATTTTTATTTTGTTTTATGATGTTCTTATATACAATACAAGCTTAATATTTAATTGGAATATCCACAAGTTTAGTCTTTTTCCTGTATAGTGTATTGTATATAAGAAATAAAACAACAAAATTTTCAAATGTACAAAATTCTCGGGGTCATTTTGTTTAAATTATTTGATACATTAATTAAAAAATAAGTTTTAAAATATTATCATACGTGTACTCCTGAAAAACATTAAAAACAAGCAGATGATTATTTAGTGTCAGAAAGCTCCGATATTTCATAAAATTCAAACTATCATAACTCAGCGGGTTTGGGTCTAAACTCTAAACGACTGGAATTTTTACTGTTTTATTTGACCGAGCACCGAGAAATTTTAAAAATATAACTTCTACAAACATTTTGAAAAACTTGAGTGACACAACTTAGCTAATGATAACCCTGAGTAATATGGCTCTAATCCAAGAAAAGAGTGTTTTAACTGGAAAAAAAGCCGAAATTTTTTATTATTGTTCATAAATAGTGGTGACAAACAGTTGCAGATATAATACCAATGTTTATTTATTAACCAAATGACTTGGAAAGAATGTCACAAAAGGTCCCGTTCAAATCTGTGCATAACTAAGAAAGTTATGATTTGATAAGGGGGGGGGGGGGGCAGAGGGAGCAGAAAGGGGATGAACTTAAAAAATACAATTTAATGAACTAACTAACTGGCTTTGCCGGCTAGCGGGCCCTTAATTTACATCGGGGCCTCGAATCTTGTAAAACCTCGAATATGATAAATCTCGAACCGGATAATCCGATAATTTGCACATCGAATAGTGTAAACCTCTAACCGAACCAACCTCCGACCCGGGTCCCCTCTGCCTTCGGCACCGGATAATCCCTTAATTTGTACATGGAATAGTATAAACTTCTAACTGAACGAACCTCCGGTTCGGGTCCCCGATGCCTCCGGCACCGTATAGCAGTCGTCTGCAATATGCATTAGTTCCACGTTTCTCCCCTAGGTGGCGCAATCTGTTCTACACGAACTTCGGGCACTGAAATCGTTAAGGCTATAGATGTCGAGTCGGCACCGTATACCGGTCATAATATGATTAAGCATTATTAAACGTTCACAGACCTTTCCAACGATATATCACATGAGGGGTGCGTGCGTGTAAAATTTCCAAAAGTACCCCCCCTTGTGAGGGGAAAGTAGGGGGATGGACACCGGAGATGCATAATATGATTAAGCGGCCACAGACCTTTCCAACGATATAGCACATGAGGGGTGTGTGCAAAATTTAGATAAGTACCCTCCTTGAGGGGCAAAGTGGGGGAGATGGACACGGGAGCAGGGGTCGATCCAGGAAAAATTTGGGGCCTATTTAGGGCCCCTTCACAAAAATCAATTTGATAAAATTAGCCGCTTCACAAAAATCAATTTGATAAAATTAGTCCCTTCACAAAAATCAATTTGATAAAATGGACTCCTTCACAAAATTCTATTCCATAAAAACTTACTATTTATTATTTTGTGATGTTTTAAAATGTGTAATTTGTAAACAAACAAGTTTACTAGAGAGAAAACTTCCGCAAAAAGATTAAAAAAAGTTTTTGTTTATAAATGCTTGGTTCGAGTTTGATTAACTCAATTTCAATTTTCGTTACAAAATGATATTTTTCACAAAAATATAATAAATTTCACAAAAATAACCTTTACTTTTCACAAAATGGGCCCCAAGAAAAAAAGCCTGCATCGAACCCTGGGGAGATGCATAATATGATTAAGCGGTTACAGACCTTTCCAACGATATATCACATGAGGGGTGTGTGCAAAATTTAGAAAAGTACAACCCTTAGGGGTGGTAAAGTGGGGGGATGGATACCGGATATGCATAATATGATTAAGCGATCACAGACCTTCCGAACGATATATCACATGAGGGGTATCGGCAAAATTTAGAAAAGTGCCCCCAGTGTGGTCAAATCACCCCCCCCCTTTTTCTTAAATAGTGATGACAAACAGTTGCAGATATAATATAAATGTTTAGTTATTAACCAAATGACTTGGGAAGAATGTCAGAAAAGGTCCCGTTCAAATCTGACCATAATTAAAAAAGTTATGTTTTCTTGGGGAGGGAGACTGCCCCCTCCCTTAATTTTTATCTCACATTCAGGATCTTTTATTTTCGGCGGCTTGGGCATCAGCCCTACTTCTTTTTAAATTTTTATTAAAAATCGGACAAGAAATTCTAGCTAAAATATAGTTAGCCCTCTTCAATGTTGAATTCAGACACTTTTTTCCGGGAGGGATTTCTGTGGCTCCGGGGATGGGGGGGGGGGGGGTCATTGTAGAGTTCCGGGACGAAATTTAACCATTAAAAGCTTAAAATCTCACAAATCTTTCGGGGTGGGGGCCATTTCAATGATCCGGGGGTGAATGTCCCCCCCCCCCCCAAGCCACCCCTTGAATTCAACACTGCCCTCTTCCCTCTCTACCCTTTGTTTCCTTTCTCTACGTATTCCCTAATTCACTCTTAGTACCTCCTACCTTTAAACTGAAAATATAACAATTTTACCTGGAAAGAAACAAAAAAACTGCCTTGAAACAAAATTTGACAGTAGCTAATATATTATATACTGCTATGCCAAAGAAATGAGCGCCAGAAATATCGATTATTATCTGCTAATTTCCATTATCATGATGTATGATAAAATTTCCTGCCATTTGATCGATAAATTTAGGAGTTACCTTTTTTAAGCTATCTGTGTAAGAATCGATTCTAAAACATCGATACTCGAATTTGTTAATCGATTATTTTTTTTAATCGATGTTGTTTTATACAGTATCGATGTTAATCGATTATCAAATATTTCAGAATCGCCCATCACTAGGAAAAACCCCTTATCCAGAATGCCCCAGGTCCCAAGCATTCTGGATAACGGATCCTATACAGTCCTGTCTCTAAAATCCGGACATCTTAAATCCAGAATACATAAATGATAATATAATTTTTCACATTTTTGTTAGTTTTGCTTTCTTACTTTGATCATAGATGGCAGCACCAAATAATTTCTTTAAATTTTTACCATTCTAGTTTATGTTCGGCATTTCACCAATCACCAATAGATGACCGTACCAGTCATTTTCCCTAATTCTTTTTAGAAAGAGGTTTATTTTATTCATGATTTTTTTTTATATGATCAGCGATCGTTCAGTTACATTAAGCTTAAGATTTAATGAAGAAAAAAAAAAAACTACAGAAGAACTAATAAATAGTTTAGAGACAATAATATTAGGATTAGAACAGAGGAATTTTTTCACTGAGAATGAATTAATGTCCTTATATAGGATCAGAGAGAAAGTAATGACCAATAAGCCTAAATAAGACAAAAAAAACTGACAAACATATTTAAATAAAATCATAATCGTAAAATGTTCTGTGTATTTTTAATTTTATAAGATTAAATTAAGTTTGATTTTGTTTTTAATCATTTAATATGTTATTTAGGATTTTTTATAAGTATTATGATTTTTTATAATTATTATTTATAATTTTTGCTTATAATTTCAAGTTGTTATTTCAGGATCTCTAAAATCCGGAATTATCGAAAATCCGGAAAAGCCATGTCTGGATTTTAGAGACTGTACTGTACTGTACTTACAATATTTGCAAAATTCAATTTATGATGAAGCTTCACTTTCTGTTTTAAATGAAAATTCTAAGGTTTATTTAATTGACGGTCCAGGAGGCACTTGCAAAGTATTTTCACTTAATGCAGATTTTAAAAAGGGTTATGTTTGCATCTTCTGGGATCGCAACTTTGTTATTAAATCACTGTGGAACAGCTTTGGGTCTTTGCAATGGAACAATATTATTTGTAAAGACACTAAACAGTCGAGGCTGAAACAGGAACTCATATAGGCACATATAGGAGTTTACATTCCAAGAATATCTTGGATGCCTTTTAATTTTAACTCATCAAGCCATCTTTTGCGATGGCAATAAATGAAGCTCAAGACTTAACATGTTGGCTCTATTTGTCCAAACACATGGACAATTATACCTTCCATTATCCAGAGTAACATCTCAAGAAAACATTAAAATTTATTGTATAACAAATAATTTGAATTAAAATTAGGGGAGACCTATGGGCACAGTGGACCACCCCCTAATATTTTATTTATTTATTTATTTTTTAAGCTTCTCTTCTATCCTAATAGACAACAGCACTGTAATGATTATTTATAGCCTTCCGAAAATATGTTTAGCTCAGATTGAACTATTTTATCCTGATGGGTTGTTTTGAGCTTCTAAAAGTAACATTTTTCATCATCCTATTTTAATTTTTTTAGTAATTAAAGGTTGTAGATAAATAAAATAAAACAGCTTTTTTTCAAAGCTAAGATACTTGTTTTTATTTTACTTTAAAGTTAATATGTTTAAAAGAAAGCTATAAACAATATTAATATGATTATTTATTGAACTTCAACATGGGGTACAGTGGACCATCCACTCCTGGGGCACAGTGGTCCACAATCCACTCTGTTCCTGTAATGCAGAATGTTCAAAATATTTAATAATTGCTTATTTTCTATAAAGAAAGATTGTTTTAAAGTAGATTTAACTGTAAAATAAAGTAAACAAATAAAAATAACAATTTATTTAACATAGTAAGAAATATTTTGTTTTGTATTTACTGCCTTTGATAAATATAACTGTAGTCTAATTGTTGATGATTCTATTCAAGTAAGATTCATGAGACGCAAAATGAATAGAAATCAGTTTATTTCTCCCGAAATTGTAGGTGAATCTGCTGTTGATGTCAATGATTTCATAATGTTGCTCTCAGACCCAAAATTATTTCTTGAAAATTCCAGGCTCAATCTTATTCATAAGTATTTTGGAATTTCATTTGCAAATTTTAATGTGCGCTGATTTTTTTGTACTTAAGTAATAACTTCAACTAAATTGCAATTGTTCCTGTATTAATCTGTTATTATTTTCAAAATACAATTAATTTTTTGTTTTTGTTTCAAAATTTATATTACTATGTTATTTTGCGGGTGGAGGGGCAACAAAAAAGAATTAGATTAATGAAAAATAGATTTATATTGTATTTTAGATAATACCTAATAGTGGTCCACTTTACAAGTGTATATAATTTTTTTTTTTTTTGAAAAATGTATTGAAAACTACTACTGTACCCCAGTGGGTGGACCAGTGTATATAATTTTTTTTTTTTGAAAAATGTTGTGAAAACTATGTGGTGAGAAAATTATGATGGATGTAAGAAGGTTTAAGGAATATTCAAAAATATTTTCATACAGATCGGCCAGTCTGTTAAAGAGAAAAAAAATGTTAACTGAAAAAGTGGACCACTGTGTACCGGTCTCTCCTATGTTCTCAACACCGCTTAATAAGGTGAAAGAAGATATCTTAAGTAAACAATTAAAAAAACTCATAACAACTGAAAAGGTATTTTCAGAAATGACCATCCATAGATTGCAATGTATCCAGTTCTTTGCGTATTTATTTATATTCTGCAAACATATCTTAGTATATTAAATATAGTTCAGCTGAAAAATGTATAACTCAATTAGAAAACACCCTTAAGCAATTCACGCTCATACATGAAGTGTTGAAGTAAATACATAAAAAGATAAAGCATTCGAATATGTGATAGGTAATGGAGAATCTAAAAACATCTAAGTAAAATTATGTCAAGTATTACAAAAGTAGGCTAAAAAGATCATTACATTCACTGAAAGGTCTTAAAAAAGGATTAAAATGGTGAAATCAAAACTTATCTTGATTTCATATATTCCATGCAAACATATACAATGAAATTCTTATATTAAATCTTGATGCTAATCAGGTCCATGTCAAGGGATGACGTCACACATAATAAATGATGTTGTCAAGAATAGGGTTTAATGTTAACAAGTAATGTAATATTGTAAACCAATGTGTCTATAATAGAAACATGTCTGATTATTGCTGAAGACATTTTCATGACAGCTCATAAACTTTGTTTTTACTGCATCTTTTCAAACTTCTAAAAATCACACAATTACACTGTCGAATAGGAAAAAAGTGCAATTTCTTTGAAAAGTAATTTTGAATTTACTGACTTTTTAAATATTTAAAAAAATATATCTATCACATTCAGCCCAATTACAAAAGATTAAAACAATATAAATAGTTCCGCATTTATTCCCGGCTAATATTACAGTTACCAAAATTAAAACTTCATCAAAATAGAAATATTAATAATAATCTACCCTATATATATAAAATCCTAATGAAATGAATTTGTGAAACGAATTTATGAAATGATTTTATGAAACGACTAATTATGTTTCAGGGTTATTTTTAATAAAATATTAAACGCTTGATGGTGAAATTAATACCAATTGTGCATAAAAATCCGCGGAAGTCAAAACTGGTAATAGAATTTTGAAATTGGAATTAGTTTTCGAGATATTAATTTTTTTCTAATTTTAATGACATTTCTGTAATGATGGCAACTAATTACTCAGTTTTTTTTTGCGACAAAAAAGGGAAAAAAATTGAAAAGGATCCCGATAGGGATTATTGATTTCTTTTTATTCGTCATTTTCAAATTGAAATTGAATTTATCTTTTATTTCAATCAATAATGAACACAAGATTGTGATTAAATTATGTTTTTCAGGAAAATGTGAAAAAAAATCACATTTCTATCGTCAAGATTCAATCGTCTGTCAGCATTTAACTTAATTTATAAACTGAAAATATTTTGAATAAATTCATCCAAATGACGTCATTTATGTAAACGCAAAAGAAAGGGGGGGAATTAACAGTAATTATTATTTATTGCTATCATTTTGTTATTTTTTTGTAAAATTTAGTTAAACGAATTTATAAAATCACTAATTCGGATATTTGAAACGAATATATAAAATAATAATTGCCCAACTGAACGGAAGGAGAATAAAATATCCTGCTTGGTTTTCTTTCAAATTTTAATGAGAATATGACATCAATTATGGTAAAATGACATTTACTCCTTTATCTCTTTTATTGGCAGCAAGGAAAAAATGCTCCCTATATACTAAAGAAATGCTATTAAAGTTTAAACAAATTAATATTTCAGTAGCATTACTTTTTTAATAATGAATTATATGTTTACACATAAATAACAAAGAGAAGAAAAAACTACAAATAATTAATTAAATTAGCATACTCGAAACACACTTAAGGTGTAAATTACGTTATATCGTAAAATTATTTTCGTTTCTTTTCCAATTTAGGGACCTTCGCGAGATACAGTAAGTGACATTGGCGATGAATTGAAATCCGGCAACATGTTTTCTAACAATCTATTCGCTTTTTGATATACACAAGCAATTATTTCGATATTTATACAATTTATTTAATATAAAGAAGTCATTTATCTATTTTTATGTACAAAAAGAGGTAAATTGAAAGACAATTATAAATAAATTGTATATATACATATAAATACATGTATAAACAAGCATAAAAGTTCGGTGCTTTTCCAGTATATGGGACCTTGACGAAACAGAAAATAGCCTTGGCGGAAAAGGAAATTTGGCAACATACTTTCTGTCAACCTATTCACTTTGTCATTTCGTATACAGAAGCATTTTTTCAATATTTATACAATTTGTTTAGCGTAGAATGTCATTTATCCTATTTTATATATAATCAGAAGTAATTTGTATAGAAAAAACAATAATAATATACGTATAATTAAAATACGCATATAAACAAAAAAATCGTCGAATTTATTTCCATGGCTGCTTATGTCATTTGGCACCAAATCTCACTTTCTGATGCCCGAATTGCGCCAAGCTTCTTAAAAAAGCGTCAAGACCCCTGTAATAGAAAAGCACCAAAAGTTCATTGGGTTTGTTTTCATAACTTTTGGCAACAAATCTATGTATATTAACGAATCTATCCCTTTTTGAAGCTCGAATTACGCCAAAGCTAAAAGCAAAGGATCCTATACTGGAAAAATACCCTATTTTCTGATGGACAGTATTCAAGTAACATAACATGGTGAAAAATTATCGGGGATAGCAAATTTGTTTAAATATCTCATCAATTGATGCCGAATAAATGCAGGCAGGCAAGCACTGCCTAAATGGAAGAAAAATTCAGCATTTGATAGGGTCATTCAAAGTGAACCCCTTGAAAACATTTGTGACAATTTCCCGGAAATATTGGGAGCAGGAACTGTTGATATTTTTTTAAATTCATCTCTCAGGAGTACTTGGATTACTTAGCAGAGATGACGATGAATTATGTTTCTCAGCACGGTGTGAAGATACAAATTGATTGGAAGGACATTGCTCAGTTTTTTGGTTTACTTTTATTGAGTGGGTACCATCATGTAGCATCAGAAAATGATTATTGGAGTACATCTGAAGACACATCTCTGCCTATAGTCTCTTCCATCATGTCAAGGAAACAATTTAGGGATTTAAAAAGAAACTTTCATTTGATGGATAATTCTGTACTGAAACCTGGTGATAAATTGGGTAAGATTCAACCAATTTATGATGAACTGAATACAAAATTCCTTCAGTTTGGAATATTTCATAATAAACTCAGTATAGATGAATCCATGGTTCCATATTATGGGAACCATTCTTCTAAGCAGTTTATTCGTGGGAAACCAATTTGTTTTGGGTTTAAAGTTTGGATGATATGTGGAAGCAATGGATATTCATACAGAATGGAAATTTATGCAGGCAAACAATCAGATGAAATTGGACCATTAGGAACCAGAGTTGTCAATAGTCTTCTGTTGATTGTCAACAACCCACTTCAAATAGAAGTATTTTTTGACAATTTCTTTACTTCTTATGATTTGCTGAAGAGCCTGGCGGAGCGAAATATAAAAGCAACTGGAACTATTCGAGAAAATCGTGCAACATATTGTCCTGTAATACCTTGTAAAGACCTGAGAAAATTAGAAAGAGGTACATTTGATTATCAATGTGACGGATCGGTTTACATGTGCCGGTGGAACGACAGATCTGTAGTAACTGTTGCTTCAAATTATAGCTCTCATGAACCACTTCAATCTGCTAAAAGATATTCACATGAAAAAAAGAAAAAAGTTGATGTACAACAGCCGCGTTTGATTCATGAATATAATTCTGGAATGGGAGGCGTAGACCTATTAGACAAAATGCTGAGTAGTTATCGACCTCAACTTCGCAATAAGAAATGGTGGTGGAATTTATTTGGAAATGCACTCAATATGGCTGTCATTGCTGGATGGCTATTACATAAGGCAACACGCCCTCAGAATAACCAAATTACTCACCTAGAGTTTCTCCGAGAAGTCACCATCGCCCTTTTACGAATTAAGCCAAGAAAAGATAGTGTTCGACCAGGACCAAAAATTCATATCCCTGTAACACTAAGAAAGACTGATGGGCATTACTTGATCGGCACTTCTCGGTGTAGATGTGCACAATGTCGAATAAATGCAAGATTGGAATGCAACGAATGCAAGAAACGGATGCATTTGCATTGTTTCCCTGTATACCATAGAATATCATAACTTCGAGTAGTATGTATCATTTTAAAGTATACTTCACAAATTGTATTTTTTTAATAGTACTTAATTTTGAAAAGAAATATTGGTATTTTTTTTTGCCATAATAACGTGCTGTAAATTTTGGACCATTATATAGTCAGATGTGGCCAATGTTCCCAAATGGGAACAACCAAAAAAAAGCATACCGTAAAATACCGTTAATCCGCCCCCCTAAACGTGACGAAAAATCGTAAAATAATCAGGGGGGGGCGCTTACACGGTATTAAAATTGTATTATATGATATTTATCGGTGGTGGTGGCGGGGGTTGGGTGCGGAGATGCTAATGGCCGATCGTCGCAGAGTATGCATTATTTTAATAAAGTGACAAAAGAAAAACATTTTGAATTAAAAAAATTATATACAAAATAGAAAAACAGTATAACTTCACGATTAATGGCAATTTCAGATTATAGAAAATTCTGGATTTCAGAAGCTTTGAAACTGGAATGCATTTAGATAAATAATAACATTAATATCTGTCATTAATATGGTAACAGAAAAATAAAAGGAACTTAATAATTTAAAATAATTAAAAAACACTGGGAAATTGCAGTTGAAAATATCCTGAAGTAATTTCAAGAACTAGTAACATTTTATGTGGTGTCGCCATCTGTTGTAAGTTAGGAAGATTAAATAACCGTTTTTTTTAAATCATGATTTCGTATCTATAAATGCTAAATAAATAATACAAATCACAAAAATTGAGAACATATAGAACGAATTGGTAGTGTTGCCAGATTATTAAAAGAAAAAAACATTACTACCACAAAGATGGCATAAATTACGCTACAAATTCGATTGTGTATCGACAAATCGATTGATCTGATCTATCAATCGATATATTTTTTTTGCGATTGGTTGCCATAATAATGTTAAATACAACTATAAATTCTTTAATAAAATAAATAGATTCTCTTTTAATCAAAATATTTTCCACACAGTATCAAATACACATTTCTTTAACTTATTTCATGAGAAACTTTCACTATCGATATTTTTATTACCTTCATATCACCATGGAAATAAATTTACAGCAAAACTAATGTTTGGTTATATTGCTTTTTCAGATCGACAATGTGTTTGCACATGTTTGAGATATATCAAAGAATCGTCACGCCTTTCTGATCCGTCGGAAAAAAAAAAAAAACACTCGGGAGATAAAGTTTTTGGTGTTGATCCTGACGTGCCGGCAAAATTTCTTTTGGGGGAGGGCGCTTTCTCGGGATTTTTTGAATTTTCCAATTTGTTTACGAAGTGGGAGGGGGCGCTTAATCGGGAAGGGCGGATTAACGGTATTTTACGGTAAATAAATTTTTTTTCGTTATTTTCTGAATTGATATGTTTAAAGTAAAACATTAGAAGCTGTAATATAGGGAAAATAAATTATAATTACATTGGGATCTGAATTCGGCCTGTAAACGGTTAATAAAATTACGTGTTATATTATTTTGACGATGTGAATTAAAAACAGTAGTTTGAAATAATTACCATATAAATCAAAAAATTAATTAAAGAATAATTATTTTGGTTAAAAAAAAATGTTTAACATCCATGATAGGAAGGGGTGAATTCTTATTAATTATTTTATCAATGCATTTAGAAACAGCCCAATCCTTCATATTGTGACCTCTTCGCACAAAATGCCAGTCATTCTGTTCACAGAAATAATGTGACATTGCTTCATAAACAACTGAATCACATTTTGTAGGGAGAGGTCCATTCATAGATATCATCATTTCATGGTATGCTGTTTCTTCAGTGACAGGTCTTCTTTTATTGTTGTGGTACTCGTAGACAGATGTCAATGATTCACAAACAGATTCCACTGTTGAAATTACTGAAGCTACACATATTGAGTGCATTATTAATTCTACTCCAGTAAATAAGGCTGTCTTGCTGGAGAGAAATTTTTTAATGATGTCTATACTTTTTAACTCATTAAATTCTTTTGAAGGCATATGTTTTACAATTTCTTCAAGTTTAACTAAAAATGTTCTGTATTGTAGTTGCAATTGAGATGGAGACACATCTTTCAACTCATAAACCAATTTTTGTGCTGAAATAATAAATTGCTCTGTTTGGGATGCAGCAGTTAAAGGAATTCCTTTCAGTTTTATTTTTGTTGCAAGGAGTTTTAAATCAGTGACAACTTTAACATGATAAAAAATAATTACATCATCTTCAGTAAATACATTCATTTTCAATTCTTCTGCTAAATGCAAAGAAAGATCTGATAATTCAGTCATAACTGCCAATTTACTGGCACTACAATCAGTTTTTGCTTTCTTTGCTCTACTGTGAGTATTATTTAAATCTTCACACTCTGGGAGAAAAAGTGGAACATCTTGATAAGCTCCAACCAGGGGTGGGGAATTTTCAGAAAAACTTACCAGCCAGCAATATATAGTAACAAATTATTAACAAAATTTACACGAAATGTAAAAATAACTTATATTACAATGCATTTTTAAAACCGCAATTTTTTTAGAAATGAAATTTAGTATAAAATTAAGAAATATAGGTCAGAGGAAAGTTTAGTTTTATATAATATACATAAATTTTAGATTTTTTTTTTTTTTATATAAAATTTGTGTTTTTTTCGCGATTTTTTTGACGAAATTTGCAGTTTTCGCAATGTTTTTGACGAAATTTGCCGTTTTGCAATGTTTTCGACGAAATTTGCCGTTTTTTCGCGATCTTTTGCCATTTTTCTCAATGTTTCTGACAAAATTTGCCGTTTACCCCATTGTTTTTAACGATATTTGCCGCTTTTTGCATTGTTTTAGACGAAATTTGCCGTTTTTCGCAATTTTTTTGACAAAATTTGCCTTTTTTCGCAATGTTTTTGACAAAATTTGCTTTTTTTGCCGAAATTTGCCGTTTTTTGTAATGTTTTTGACAAAATTTGCCGTTTTTTGATGATCTTTTGACGAAATTTGCCATTTTTTCGCTATCTTTTGACAAAATTGGCGACTTTTCTTCGAACGAATCACGAGATTGATTTTTTTCGGCGATCATTTGCCGAAATACCGATACATTTTATGTCCGAATTTTCGTATTTATGACCGATATATATATTTTTAATTTTCGGAAATCATTGCCTTAATTTTTCGGAAAATTCGGACCAGAATCACCCCTGCTTTAGACTTGTTTGTTTATATTTCCTCATAATAAAACAAAAGAAAATAGCTATTAAAGTAATAACTACTGATTAACATTTTTTTTTTTCATCGTACAACACTGCATTCGCTTTTGGGAGAAAATCTCTTCTACAAGTAGTGTTGCAATTTGCATGGCTGCCTGCGATCTCTATACGGCTGTCCAAACGAAACGCCAAACAATAGGAAAGCGCAAAAAACGGTAGTTAATCTTTCCTCCACTAAGAGCGCTGCCCTCATGCATGCGTTGACAGTAGATTTTCCATTGTAAACATATGCTAAAGCCAGTGGCGTAGCTACATATTCAGCACCCTGGATCAAACAAAGTTGTTGCGCCCTCTTGTCACTCGTAAAAGTTCAGCACAATTTAGTTTTGAAATTATGTATTCTTATTGTGATTTAAAACCATATTTTTATTTTGAAACAACCAAATATTTAGCGCACTAAACAGAAATAGTAACAAATAAATAATTTATACTAATAAAAGAAAGAAGTTGTATGTCTGTGCGTGCACTCTAAAATTGGGAGGAGTGAGAAGTTGACTCTTTGGAAGAGTGAGAGGCATTTTCACTCTTTTTGGAGTGATTTTTATAAAAATACACTCCTTAAAGAGTGGAATTTTCCACTCCCTAGAAAGGAGTGAAATATGTCACTCCGTTGACAAGAGTGAAATATTTCACTCCGCTTAACAGTGAAAGCCTGGCATTATATAATTTTGTCCATATTTATTTATTGAGAGAAACGAAATTATCATTTTTTCTTTTTCTTTTGAGGTAGATTTCGTAAGAAATACTACCTATTACATTCTCTCCTATGTTGAAATTTCTGAAAATTTTTGCAGATCTTCGCCGATCATGACCCCTAGAACCCCAAACCATCCCCCAGTTCAAAACGTTATCTATCTGTCTGTCTATATAGCTATATCATTTTTTTATGGTCACGATGACTTCAATAATTCTGCACAAATCTCTTCCAAACTGATACATATAATCAAGGGACATAAAACCTTGGTCAAGTTCGTTAATGGGCAAAATCGAAATGGGGGGGGGGGGGGTTGTGAAAACAGAAAAAAATCCATAACTTCTTAATTATGATACGTATCAAATCCGTTTAAAGTTATTATTACTTCTAGGAAAAGGGCCGAAAATTTATGTATGACAGATTTTTGATATCATTAAAAATGGCCTCAAGGATGGGGGGGGATAGGAGTTTAAGAAGAAAAAAATTCATAACTTCGTCAATTCACAAGATATCCATCCGCTTCTTGGAAAACATGAAAAAAAATTGAATGCACTTAAAAATATATTAATATAACAAAGCATACCTTTTATTATACACATGAAATACCACTGCTTCGACCGATCGATGGTGTCTTTTTTTTTTTCTTTTAAACATTTCAATATCAATTTTGCTTTTTAACCATAAATATAAAATAAACCTATGTGGAAAATTGATATTTTATCTTTTTTGTACTACTATTTATTTTTTTAAATCATTGTTCAGCAGTATATAGTGCGGTTATTTTATTTTTGTGGCAACACTAATTTGAGGAAAAATCTTGCATTTCATTTATAAAAACAATGCCGATTTAATTTTTAATTAATAGCAATATTTAATCAAAAACCATGTTTTAACGAAATGTGTGGGTAGTACTATGTCAGAAATTGCTTCAAAAACCTTTCGAAGGAGGATACCTCATTTGTTGTTGTGTGTTTTGTAAATTCATAGAAAAAAGGATGTTGACAACAGAAATAACATGTATGATTTTATAATAATAGGAATTTGCAAAATAGCGCTAATTTACTGAAAAGTACGGTCAAAAGATAAGAGTTGTAGATAAGTATGTTTAAAACAAAAATTAAAGTGAAATCACACATTGTTAGTCATAGAATATCCATCTATTTCGTTAGAAGCTTTCAGTCCCCCTGAGTCTCCGTTTCAAATAAATTTCAAACGCATGAACAAGGGAAATAAAATTAAAAATTGACTTCTACGGTGGATTCAGGGGGACAGCCCCCCCCCCCCCTCTGAAGAAAAAAATCTTAGTCCCTTATTTTTTTTGGTGTTTAATTATTATAAATTCACCGGGGAATAATAAGTTTTATAATTTTTAAAAACAATTTAATATCATATTTTAATTTTTAAAATAATAATTATTAGTTGATATTTTAAACAGAAACGGGATTCCAAATTTCCATAAGCAATCGCAAAATTCAGATTATGATGAGACCAATCAGTGGTCTCTATATAATGTTTAACCAGTGTTGAATTCAGACACTTTTCTACGGGAGGGATTTCTGTTGCCCCAGAGGGGACACTGTAGAGTTCCTGGAGGGGGGGGGGGGGGAATTGCATTTTTTATCTATTAAAAGCATAAAATCTGAAATGTTGCGGGGGAACATCCCAATGATACCCCATGAATTCAACAATGTGTTTAGCAACACTGATTTCAAAGTTGTATATACAAAATAGTGACCACTCTAGCATTAATAAAGTGTATGAAAATACAGATTAGGTTATCAAAAGTTAATGAAGGAATAATATTTTGGATTTTCTACATCTAAAGCAAAAATATGTTGTATGAAAATTGCTTTTAAATTCTTTTAAATTCGATACATTATTTGCAAGTGTTACGTCAAAATATTTTTTTAAGCTATTTTTCCTCGCTCTGATAATGTAACAACTGTAGTGAGTATACTATTTAGATAATTGATAAATTTAACGCCAGTAAATAAAAAGTTTCTGACCGATGATAAAAAGCTTTCGCTTCATTGCAAATGCTGACGTAATTATTATTATTATTTTTTTTAACAGACCGCAGAAGACCACTGCGTTCTTTGTTTGGAAATGTGCATGCTGATTGGCTAATATATCAGTTCAACGATATAGTAGTTAGAAGAGGTGTACGTGTTCGTAGTTTTTACAGCGAAAAATTATGTGATTACATTTTTGTGCTATTCCATGTGTGTGTTACAGTAATGTGTGTTACAGTTACATGTGTGCTACAGTATGGGTGTCTTAACCCCCTGACCCCCGAGCAAAAGGGCAAATTTGTAATGTTGTTTTCTCTGTAATTGTTTTAAAATGTCAAAAAGATGAATTTTCAAACTTGATATAAAAAATTTAATTACGTATATGAGTATAATCCTTGAGAATATTAATCATTACTCGATGTTTTAAAAGTGCGTTATATTTGTGGAATTATATTTATTTAATGAATGCTTCCATTGCAGAGAAACCTACAACATAGTGTTTTCCCGTTCATCACCAAGACCGTGCTTTTTAAATATTTTTATAAAATCCGACTGGTGAGTTTTTTTTTTTTGCAGTCGGGTGTTTTTTTTTTTCCGTTTCAAAAGTATTGTATCTGTAACTTTTTTTCAATCAAGAATTTTGATATTTTCAACTATTCGGATTGCAAAACCGTGCTTTTTTTATGTTTTGCCAGAAGTGTTCGACTAAATTATCAAAAGTAAGTACGATTATAAACAAAAAAAAAAACGATTAATTTTCGTTTTCAAATAAAACTTTTGAATGAATATTATTACTTATGTATTATTATTTAATTCCTATTTAAATTAAATTGATAAGAATAATGTCTATTTATTACATTTGTATCTTTTTAAATCCAATAAATATATTTTAATGTTAAAAGATTTGTGTATTTTTTTTATGATTTTCAATTACATTCTTATCACTTTCAAAATTTTCAAAAATAACAAATTTGTTTAATATATCTTTATATCTCCACTGTATCAATAAATTTTTTTATTGTAAAGAATCTGGATTATTGATTAACTCACAGCATTGATTTTATTCTTATGTATTCACACAAAAATTAATCAATAATTTTCGTATTATATTTTTTCCACCAACCGATAAAAGTAAAAAGAAATTCAGAAATACATTTTTTTTAATGTGATTATATGTTGTTACTCTGACTGTAAAAATATCAGTAATATATTATATATATACTTACTTTAAAATATGCCTTTTTATAAAAAGCAATAACAGAAAATTATCAAATCTTATGCTGAAAAAAAAATGCTGTGTTTAACCTTTCTACCCTGTTGAAATTTTACTCAACCTTGATAAAAACATTTCACACCAGAATTCTTATTTAAAACTATTTATGATATTTATTTTACTTACATATGCAGGGGTCGATGCAGGTTTTTTTTCTTGGGGCCCATTTTGTGAAAAGTAAAGGTTATTTTTGTGAAATTTATTATATTTTTGTGAAAATTAACATTTTTGCAATGAAAATTGAAATCCAGTTAGTCAAATTCGAACCAAGCATTTATAAACAAAAACTTTTTTAAATCCTTTTGCTGAAGTTTTCCTCTCTGGTGAGCTTGTTTGTTTACAAATTACACATTTTAAAACATCACAAAATAATAAGTAAATAATAAATAGTAAGTTTTTATGGAATAGAATTTTGTGAAGGGCCCCATTTTATCAAATTGATTTTTGTGAAGGGGCCCATTTTATCAAATTGATTTTTGTGAAGGGACCCTAAATAGGCCCCAAATTTTTCCTGGATCGACCCCTGATATGTATATCTTTTATTTAACTTACTTTATAAAAAAAATTCTGGTTCGAATGAAATCAAATATTCAAACGGGTCGATTAGACCCATTCAGAGTAGGAAGGTTAAAACGTCTTTTTTTTTTAACATTTTGATATGTTAAGGAATTTAATGTTGCTTTGATCAGTATGCGGAATCCTTATAACATACTCTTTCGCGGTCAAACACCTGTTGTGACCCATCTTTTATATTTTATAATTTGAGATGCACAATTTTTTTTTTTTTTTTTGGGGGGGGGGGGGGGGGGAGGGGATCTTTTTAACCTTTTTTTGTGGGAAAGGGGGATTGATTTTCGTCAAATCTGATTTGTTAAAATTAAAAAAAGTAAATAAATATATCATTATTTACTTTGATTTATTGCTAAAAACTTTAGTTTTCGGTTTTGCAAAACTCGAGATATTGAAAACTAATTTTAATATTGATTTTTTTATTAATTACTTTTACTAAAAAGGTTAAAAATAGAAAATAGAAAAAATCTAGACTTTTACATCTTTGCATATTTGTGGTCTAAATAATTTTCTAAGGCGTTTTCATTGTTTTAATAAAATTCCGAATCTAAATTTACTGATTCTATTATTTTTCTTTCTTTCTTTTTTTATCTTTTTTAAATTCTAGACTGTTTAACTGTATTGTACAAGATCTAAAATGTAGGTTTTTCAGTAAATTTTAATATGTTTTGACATAAAAAAAATATCTTCCCTTCTTTCTTTATATATATATATATATATAAAGAAAGAAGGAAAGAATTTTATATATATACATATATATATATATATATATAAAAGATTATCATAACATAAACCTAGTTTTTATGTATATGTTAGTATTTAAATGAAAATATAAAATATTCAGAGAATGAAAAGAGCTTTATTTGCTATTATTATTATTTTTATTATTATTATTATGGAACAATTCTATTCAAATCTTAAAACAAATCAAAGCATACTTCAAGTATAGAAACTTGTACTTTATACTAAGAAAACATACTATATGGTACAAAATATTTATTTTATATCAATTTTAATTTGATGATCCTTTAAACAATTCCGCAGAAGTATTTTTCAACAGTTATTCATCTGAAAAAATCTCATTTGAAGTATAAATAGCTAATTTTAATGAAAAGTGGTACTGTACTTCTAAAAAAAAATTACAGTTTTAATCTAATATTGCAGAGTTGAATTTTCATTCTAAGATGATTTAAGAAAAAACAAGTTGGAAATTGTACGTCAAACGTTACAAACGAGGTGCGTTCGTACGCACGTTTTAGAATTAAATTCATGATATCCCGTGCATAGAACGGGTTAAACAGCTAGTTAAGTATATATTTTATGACACTGTTCATACAAATATCTTAACTAGTTATATAAATATTCAGATATATATGTATCAGCTAGTTATATAAATATTCAGATCTTGATGATTTTTAATTCTGTGAAATGAATTATATTGTCTGCAGATTAATTTCTGTAATAAAATAAGCATCTCGGTCGCTTGACGATTTAACATCCATCGGAAGCTCCTATAACAAAAACGCACCGATTTTAAAAAAAAAAATCAAATTTCTTAATAAATATTTTTATTAATATCTCCTAAAGTTTTGATTCGATTTTAATAAAATTTGAAATGTCTCGACAAAATTCTGCAAAGATAATATATTTTAAATTGCAAACCATTTGGTTGGGTAGTTTTTGCGTTGTTATATGCGGACAGACAGACAGACAGACAGACGGACAGACAGACAGACAGACGGACGGACCAAGCGATGACTATAGGTGCTACGTATTTATATAATTACGAACGCACCTAAAAATGGCCACACTAATGTGCGCCACGAATGAAGTCGTTGCCCACAACAGTGTTCAACGACTTCATTCGTGTACTAAGGTGGTATAGAAAAGTTATAATCAATATTGTATTTAGTTTTAGAGTAGAATGAAGTTGAAGACAAAGAATATTATCCAAACATGTATTTTTATATGTTCATGTATTTATATATATATATATTTGAAGTAATCGAATGTATTTAATTTTTGCGATAGTACGTGAGAAGGGCAGAGGGAGGGGGGTTACCACTGGCCTCGAATTCTTTTAGTGCACATCTTCTATACTATGGCAAAAAATGAAACACTTTTCTATGCATATTTTGGCCATAAAGCAGAATTGGGTTTCTTTCAGAAGCAAGACTTGATTATAGCATGGGCAAACTGGGCCGTAGATTTTAGGGGTTCTCAAATTTAGTATGCAATTTTTGTGCAGCTGATATTTTATATCTATTTCAACATTGCACTGATTATAATCATTATTTTGAACTGTTAGAGTAGAATAAGTTTCAAATTAAAAATATATTTATCTAAATACAGTAAAACCTCTCAATAGAGGACACCCCAGCACGACGGAATTTGCCTGTTATTCAGAAGAGTCCTTTTTCTCCGAATAGCAGACAGATGCTGCGGTGTACACTACTGAGAGATTTTATTGTATTTAGATAAATATATTTTTTGTTTTGTACATTTTTCCTACTCTAAAAGGTCAAAATATTGATTGTACAATGTCGGAAGCGCTTTACGAAAATAGCATACCAAATTTGGGGGCCCCTAAATTCGAGGGAGGGGTGTCATGAACAAGTTTGCCCATGCTTTAATCTGGTTCTGTTCTGCTTCTGTAACAAACCCCAGCCGTGCTTCATGGTCAAATTTATTCAGGATTCAATGTAGTCAAACATGGCTGTATTTAATGCTTTAAAAAAAGTGTGGTCAGAAATGGCAGCCAATTGCTCACAAATCAGACCACAAAACTGGCCGCGATTCAGACGTTTCAAGTGTCTGAAATTCAGACATTATTAAGTGTCTTAAATTTTAAGACACTTTAAAGTGTCTCTTTTTTTAACCATCCGTTTCAGACACTTAAGTGTCTGAATTTCAGACATTTCAGTTTACAGTGAAGAAATAAATAATATTAACTGATTAAGATTTTGGTTAATTACTTGCCCTTATAGGCATTTTAAAACTACCATATCTTTATAAGACATGCAATGGAAGCAAACACAATAGTGATAAGCTTGGAATAAAATATTTTAGTTTATTTCTGTCAGTAATTTAATTTAATTCATTATGTAACTCTAATTGAATTTTTCCTTAAGAGTTCAATTACTGTTACAAACTATGAATTAAATAAATATTGCCAATAAAGTATTTTATTCCAATCTTTACCACGCTTGTGTCTATTTTCATTGCATGCTCTAAAATATATGATTCTTTTAAAATGCCCATAAAAGAAACATAAAAAAAAATAATTCACTCCATTATCACAACCAATGAAATTTTCAAGCTACTTATACAGAAATTGTAAATTGAAAAACATTTGACATTTTTCGATAAAGACAAACAATTTTTTCTTTCAGGAAATGCTGTCAAAGTTAATGATTTAAACCAAATTTCGGGAGGCGATACCCAAGGAAGGCCGTCATGAAACACACTCCAAAAAAAAGTGTTTATTTTACAATATCGTAAAATTAACAGTAATAAACATTAAAATAAGCAATAATACGCTGCGCGGCAGCGTATTACTGCTTATTTTAATGTTTATTACTGTTAATTTTATGGTATAATACTGCCAGCTGGGGTATTATACCAGTATTATACTGTAAAATCAACACTTTTTTTTTGCAGTGCAGCAATTGGCTACATATAACTCAAACAATAAATAAATAAATAAAATATCATATAACTCAAAATGTAATACATTTTAAAAAAATGAAAAACGCTATTAGATTTCAAATCACTTTAATAGTATGCCTAGTTATATATGAAAATTCGATGTAATATGTTTTTGCTATTCATATATTTTTATTTTTGAACTCTGCAAATAATGTTAAAATTGCTAAAATACACTTATTTAATAATCTGAATACAATATTCTAAACATTCAATGTTAATACATTCTTTATATTTTCCTTTAGACTCTTAAAAAATTACTATATTTTACTCCCGTTTTGAGCATTTGTAATTATATATTTGAAATATTTTAAGTATGGTACACAAAATGAAAGGGTGCCGGTGCATTTGAAATGTCAATAAAGTAGCGGGGCTTACTCAAGATAAGAAATTAATAGTTTTTAATAATTTTGGATTAACTTGTGGTTTTTAATTATTTATCTAAACTTATAAGCTATAACTTCTATATGAAAAGCAAACTAAACTTAATTCATTTCTGGAATGATAAAAAACTATCAATTGCTTCTTAGTCTTGTTTTTTCGCTATGTGTACAACATGGTCAAAAGAAAACTCATCCCCTCAGAGCTAGAATTTTAGAGGTGAATTTCCTCTTTTAGTTCAAAATGTAGGGGAATTTTTCTTTTTGGGGAAAGGTTGATGGAGGCAGTAGTGGGTTAATTAAACATCTTAAAGATTTGATTTTTGCATAGTGTCACATTATATTTACTGCAATCATTACCATACTATCAAATCAATTGCTTTATTAAATCATATTATATACAGCAACACTCTTAATAATCTCCACAGCCTGACACTCGAGTCTAGCATGGATCGGGTTGCACCAGAATCCGAAGTGAAAGAAATTTAATCTATATTTTAATACATTTATGGAAAAGTATATTGCACAATTTCATTGCTTATGTCCAAAAATAAACACAACACATATATTCTCATTAATATTCAAATATATACTTTTTTCACCAGAAACATATTCAGAATTTCTTAGTAAAATCGGGTCAAGACGAACATGGCACAAAATAGTGAAAAACCTAAACAACTAACCTTTTGATTACGGGCCAGTATCTGCGACTATTTTTATATGCAATCTTTTTCCAATTTCCAACAAATTGTTTGTGGCAGATTTCTCTTAAAAATATCCTAATATAAATATAATACAGCCGAGATTTTCTGCTACCGATGCACAAATTTGACTATTTTCTGCGAATGAGTGCGTTTTTTTTCCGCGATCGATTGAAAAAAAATCGCTATTTGCTCCCCCGATCTTCGACGAAATTCGCAATATTTTTCCACAGCTGTTTTAGAAAATTAACGATTTTTACAGCTTACAATTGGCAAAATTCGCTATTTTTTTTTTCGCATTCAATTGACAAATTAACTAGTTTTGCGTAATTCTGAAAAACAAAAAAGTTCGGCGAAAATTTAAAAATATTCCAGGTCTGTGAAAGAAGTTAAGAGGAAAAATCCTGCACATAATTTTTTATTGTGCTGGATTTTGTTATTTTGTGGACGATTTACGCAATCCCGTGTGTTATTTGAAACAGAGTCCCTCAAGAAAAAATCGCACCCCTCCCCCACTCTCTCGCAAGAAACTCTTGAAATGGGGCCTCTGCATTAAAAATTGCAAATAATTAGTCGGCTCGTAAAAATGCTCCATTTTAGGCAGTTCTTCGTCTTAGCAGGTATAATTATATGGTTCCTTTTCATCGAAACTTTTTTCCGGTTGAGAAGAAATCTGTTATAGACAGGTTTGTTTTCACAAGTTTTATTGTAACACAACTATGCTCTTCAGAGGTGCAATACAGAAAGAATAATTTAACAGTCTAAGAGGCATCACATTATGCATCATATTAATAGAGATTTTTCGTTAATGAAAGAGCGAATAGTTGAGTTCATAAAATGATTTTTTACAGTTTAAATATTAATTTACCTATTTATCATACAATGTTTATAATGGTTTCTATTATAAGCATGATTTGTTCCTATTTAATATATATTTTTATTTATTTATTATGTATACCTCTAAAAATAGTTCTAAAAAACAGTTCTCTCTCAGTTTCTAAACGATATTTCTTTTCATTACTAAAAATGAAATTAATTCAGTTCCCTGAAATATTTTTTTATTAAATTTGTATTTAAATATTTAAAACGGTTCCTATTTTATACTCTTATGCCATGTACGTTATTTAAAATTGTGTTATATTTTTTGCGATTGAATATATTTGTTTATCTATTTCTTTAGTCTGCTTTTATCTGCAAAGTAACAATTTCTATTTTATATACTCATTTTTAACAGTTTCCTATACAGTTGAAAAGTGTTTATGACTTCGAATTTGTCTATCCGTGCTTTAAGTCTTGTAAATCCCCTCCCCCCCCCCTACTATACTGTCACTAAATTTAAATATTTTCTATGTCTTTAGAATACAGATATGAATACACAATTTTTAAATCTGCCTCAAGAAAGTTAACACAATTCTGTCTTATACTTTTTTATGCACTTTCATAGTTTCTCTTCACACCGATTTTTCACACCAATGTCCAAAATATTTTTTCAGATCAAAAATCTATATACAATAACACCTCCATAACGGACACTCCCGAATAGCAGACACCTCTATTTAGCGAATACTTTTTCAATTCCTAACTTTATATACATATGTACGCTTTTACCTCTAATAAGTGACAAACTATCAGAAATATTACACATGCATTTTTTTTTTTTTTTTTTTTGTGTGTGTGTGTATCAAAAATGAAATGTTGGTAATATTCCTCATATTTCGAGTGAAGAAAAAGGGTACTTAACTGCACCATAAAATAAGAATAATCTAATATGATTACATATTTATATACATAGCCGGGGGGGGGGGGGGGGGCTACGGGGGCTGCAGCCCCGGGCCCAAAACCTGCCAGGGGAGCCCTCAGCAGTGGCTTAAGTTGTATAAAAGTTTTGTTTTAAAAATGACTTAATTTACCCCCCCCCCCCCCCCCCAAAAAAAAGGGGGTATTAGTACATAGAAATTGTTAGAAAAAGTTCACTTAGTCCTATAACTGTTGCTATACTTTTCATATTTTACCCTCTTTTCCCGAGACAAACGAAGAAAAACAACTTTATTCGATTTCCCTTTTCTACTTTGGAATCTCAAAAACACATGTGCTTAGCATAAGTTTTCCAAGAAATTACTAACGAGCACAGGACCGTCTCCCTACTGTGTGACATCTACACTTGCAAAGGATATTGGCCAGTAAGTACCTTTCAACAGTGCGCAAGTGACCATAGTGAAATTGCCTTTATATAGTTTCCTCTCATGCAAAAAGAAAAAAAGGAAAAAAAAAAAATCAAGATTTTAAATCTGTATAATTATGAGAAACTGAAGAAGCTTAAACTCTTTTGAAACCTATTTACATCAATTTAGTGATACTTAAAAAGAAAAAAAATCTTTGAAAAATCTATTCAAGCCTTATTTACAGGGTAGACAACTTCTTAGACTGCTAAAATATAGTACTTCTTTGTATTTTAGGACTTTTAGGAGAGAAATCTAGAAGCATTCTCAAGTTGAACTTTTTAAAAAAGGGGATTAAAATATTGAAAGGAATTCCCTGTATTGAAAGGAATTCTATCCCAAGAGAAAATGAGTGCAGAACAATTACAGCGACGTTATTGCTGAGTTTTTTTAGTCAATCACAAGGAAAGGACCATTGTCAGCTTTTATTTCTCTCTCCAACCTAGACCCGGTGACTCTGGTATTTCACTCCGCTATATCACACTTCTTCCGAAGTGTGAAATATTCTTTCTTTAGTTTTTTTTTTCTTTTTACTAACTCATGTATAAGTCGACCCCCATTTTCAACACCCAAATTTTGTCTAAAATTATTCGACTTATACACGAGTATATACGGTATTTAAATTATGACAATATTTTGTGTGGTTTAGAACGTATAAGTCGTATAAGTACGAACTGTGAAGAGAAACTTGATACTAGAAGAGAGGAAAAATCCCTATTAAAGATGTTTTACAAATTTGAATGTGTATTAATGTGTACACTTTGATACGATATTTTAGAGCGATTCGACAAAGTAGATGCATCCTTTAAAAAAAATAATGCTTGATCTCCTTAATGGTTGCAACTATTTAGAATCGCTCTTAACCCTTTATGTCCTGACGGTACGTTAATGTACCATTAAAAAAGCCTACAGTAATCACGCGAAAGCACTCGCAAGCTAATGTTAAACCTATGGGAGCGTTCTTTTCGTAATTCTCGCTTACATTTAAATACTTTTAAATAATTTATTTTCTCATATCATACTTGATCTCGATATCTAACGTTGTGCGTTTTAACTTTTTTGACTTTGGTTGCAGTTTTTTTTTATATGAGGACACTTTTAAAAAAGTAACAAATCCCGAAAATGTACAAATGCATGTACATTAGATATCGACCGCATGTATCCCATGAAAAAAAAAAAAAAAGTATTAAGAACGCTCCCACAGATTTAACATTAGCTTCCGAATGTCTTTGCGTGATTAGTGTAAACTCTTAAGACAATGTGATTCATATCACTGGACTTTAAACGCCTCATTTGTAATGATGCACAGAGTGTAAAATCTGTGAAAATGAAATCAATCCAGTTTTGAATTTTAAAATCACATGTTCTGAACAGAAAAAATACCAACAAATATACCTGCGAAGATGAAAACCTGTATAAAGTGGATTTTTTTTCCTGTTCCTTTCTATTCCGTTTTGAAGGTTTTATTGAATCAATATTTGACAAAGCTGATTACGCAGTTCAGTATTATGTATTTTGTGATTACATATTTTAAATTTAAAACAAGTCGAGTCAGCTATTATAGAAACTTGATAAAATTATCTTTGCAAATTTATTTGGCAAGGGGGGGGGGGCAAGCACGGATCCAAGGGGGAGGTCATGGGGGTCATGACCCCCTCCAAAAGAAAAACATTTCTATCGACTAATACATTTGTTTTAAATATAAATAAGTATTAAAGATGTTTTCATTTTTTCTCTCTTTTTTTTTACTGCTTAAAAATTCTAAATTATCTCATCCATTGTTATTTTTAAATAGAAATGAATTTAAATAGCAGGCATTATTGTTTAAGCACTAAACAATCGAACATCGTTTTTATTTTTCCTATAAATGTGGTACATTTTGATTTGTATTTGATTGCTCCCTCAAGACGATATTTCCATGATTATCGACCCTCGAAAATCGCCTTAAAATGTTAAAATGCGAACATTGAGAAAACTTTCTGTAAGATTCTTTGCATGAATAAGAAAATGGGAAATTAATTTCTTGGTATCTGTCTAAAACATGCAAATATTATATATTTACGAATATACAGCAGATTTCATGCATTTATGAAAGAAATGAACTTATAAATTCGGGTATATGATAGATCATATACAGGGCTGAAAAAAAGTATTCGGATATTTTTTCTAATATTGTATAGGTTGGAAATTCCTGAAATTATGTTTTTAAATATGTTATGCGTTTTCCAAATTGTTTACTTAGATGTTATCTTTCAGCTTATTAAACGGTGATGATTTGTAAAATTATTTTGGAAAGTGTTACATAATCTATACTTGATGCATGATTTTTCGTTCTTGTTTATGTATGTTTCAAACTTATAATTAATTTAGTTTTTTTTTTCTTCTTCTTTAAATCATTGTGTTGTCGTCTAGAGTCCTGCACGATGTATTCCCGAAAATTTATTTTCAAATCAACTCGACCCCCCCCCCCTCCTCCAAAAAAAAAAATTCATTATTTTTTTTTTTTTGGTCAGCTTTTTAAATCATTGTATTGATGGTGGTCTAGAGTCCTGCACGATACTATACCGGACTTATTACTGTTACTCAACTTTACCCGTCTCGTATTAACACTGATGTACTGTAATGTACCCAAAATTTTCATTTAAAATCAATCCAGCCCGAGCAGGGAAAAAAAGTTTCATCGATCAGAACCCGACAAAATAATTTTCATGATGAAAATAAATTAATTAATCTTTTAAAGCAATTGGGAAATGTAATCTCTATATTTTTTTCTCCTGCTATACCAATTTTATCTTTTTTATACAAAAATGGACGGATTTATTATTCAAATATAGTTAATAGAGGAAATATCGATGAAATCCTGCATCAGGTCAGATTGTCCTTTTTTTTTTTTTTTTTTTTTTTTTTCCGTGTCAGGTTTATTGGCATAGAATTGTATGAGTTCGTGGAGTTCAAGCTCTTCAATAATTTCTAAAATGAACATTTTTTTTTACTTTTATTTATTTTAATTTTATTTTGTTTACTTTCAAGTGTTTTTACAAAATTTTTAAATGTTCCATTTTTTCTTTTTTTGTTATAGGGATAAACGACATTAGGAAAACTTTTTCACTTTATGTTCAATTTTTTTAAAAATTAGAATAAAATTATCAACGTTTGAACTTTTTATATAAAAAATGAAAATAGAAAGAACAGTAGTGACCATCCCCCCAAACCCAATGACACAAATTCCTCCCCCCCCCAAAAAAAAATCTTCATACATTAACAATGACCCCCCCCCCCCCCCCCCCCTAAACAGAACATCAATTGTAAAATATAATCTACTGATAATTTAATAATAGTATTATTGCGTACTATCATACAAAGATGAAATAAAAGTTTTAACAGCATAATAAATAATGAAGATATATATTTTATTATTAGCAATCTGATTTGTTTCCACATTTATAAGTCCTGACTGACAAGCCCGTGTTAATACATTCACTAAGCTCCAGTTTTCACTGCGATACAAGCCTTGTCTCAATTAATGTAATTCTAAAAATATAATGCAATATTAAGACTGAAGTAATGATTAATACTCTTAATGATTACATTCATATACGTAATATTACGTATTATGTTAAAAAATATTACGTTATTAAAATATTACGTTACGTTAAAAAACTTATTAATAAGTTTTTTTTTTTAATGTGTTAGAAAAATCAATTCTTTTTAGCATTTAAGATAAACTACAGAGAAAACAACGAGAAAACAACATTACAATTTTGCTCGTTAGCCGGAGGCAGTGCCGAAACTAACTTTTTTTTGCACCCATGGCAAACATGGATTTTGGCACCCCCCCCCCCCAAAGGCGTATCCAGCTCTCCATTCAGAAGGGGGTCATATATCTTCATTAGCAGTTTTTATATTAAATCCACATTGACTGTTTTCTGACCTCCCGCTTTTAAGTATATATTAAATGCTATTAATTTTCAGAATGAAAGCCTCATTACAATTAAATATATGTACAGAAAAATACAAAACATTTAAACGCTATACTATTTTAATATACATTCTTTCTGGGTTTTGCATTCTTAAAAAAGAAAAAAAAAAGAATCTAATACAAAGCGAAATGCTTCCTATAACTTATTAAAGCGGAAGCGAAATAACGATAACAAATAACTGTTTGTGGATAAATGACTGACATCCCCCACCTTCTTGGGGTTGCTGAAAAGACCCCACTGTTGAAAAATCACAATTGGCTTAATCAAAGATACTACACTAGAAGATATGAAACTTGGGCGAAGTCGTGACTGCGCCATCTATTGCCAGAATTGTGCAAATTGGATTTTTCAGCAAAGGGAATGTACTGCAAAAAAAGTTATCTTAAGGGGCAATATTCGTGTACACCAAACATGAGGCCAAATGGTTGCAACAAGCTAACTTAACTCTTCGAATGGGGCATCTGCTGTAGAACCCAACTATAGTTTCGACGAAGCGAGAAAATGAAATAAGTTTAACCTATTTATGAAATTATATAGAAAATTTAAGACAAGAAAATAAATTCCCTTTTTATATTAATAAAATAATTTTTAAAGCAATTTACTAGTTCAAGAGTGCACCATTTATACGTCTCTCACTTATGCAGTTGTATTTATTTATATAATTTAGTCATTTATTAAACATTTTCTAGATAGGGAAGACTTATTACTTTTGTATTAATTACTGTATTCCCATTGGGGGGGGGGGGGGGGTATCCCATATTTTCTAATGATTACATATTTCAACAGAAATAATTATTTGATTTAATTTTTACGTTTTTCCCTCCCTTAAAAATAATAATAAATAAAAAATTCTGAAATATACTTTTTTTATATTATTCTAGTCCAAATTCTGAACTTAGATATGTGCTTTTCCATATTTTTTCTTAATAATTTTTCGTTATTGTTAGATGCAGTATATATATATTTAATGATGATACATTTAGTCAGAAGATTATTTTTAGATCATTTTAATTTCTCATTAGATTATTCGGTACTTTTCGGTTAGCCGGGCGCCAGTGATATATAGACATGTATATATATACACACACATATACACATATCTACGTAACATATATATACATACCCATAAATATACATATATGTACGTACATATATATGTATATACATATGTATTTATATATGTACATATATCACTGGCGCCCGGCTAGCCGAAAAGTACCAATTATTCTTTATCATTATTATTTTCAAATAATCTTAATTAAAAAAATGTATTATTAGCAAAATCTTGCATTTATATAGTTTATTAGGTACTTTTCGGTTAGCCGGGCGCCACTGATATGTATATATCTATATATACATATATATGTATACATACACACATATATGTATGTGTATATATATGTATATATATATATACATGCACATATAAATGTGTGTATGTATAGATATATGTATATATAAGTATACATAGATATATAAATTTCACTGGCGCCCGGCTAACCGAAAAGTACCGTTTATTATTTATCCATTTATTTAAATATTTTTAAATGATTTTAATAATAATAATAATAAATAGACATATTAATTTATATTAAGTACTTAATATAAATGTAATTTAGTAATATTACAATTTTATTATTATCGTCGCACCGTCATTATACATTAATAAACTGAAATTAATTTTAAATTATACGTTTTTCTTATTCAAGCTTTTAGTTCGAACCAGATTCATCAAAATAATATAGGTCAATATAAAAATAATAAGTGTACATTTTTCAGTACAAGCCAAAAAAAAGTACTAAGTCTCCTGCTAATCCTAAATACCCTATTCAATCTTTCTCTACAAAAAAGCGAGCACCGATGGCTGAATGGTTATGATAACAGACAGGAAGTGGCTAAATGAACTAGTTGAGGGTTCTGTCCCCAGCGAGGGTCAGCGCCTTTCGGGATTTTTTTTTTTCTAAATTCTTTTTAAATTTCTTATTTATACTTAAAATTTCTTTTCAATTTTACGATAACGTGTGTATATGTATTCTAATTTTTTTTTCTCGTATTTTGCAACAGAAATTGTGCCTCTGCTTCTAATTTCTTTAACTAATGAATATATCTATTCCAGTCTATAAAAAATAAATAATAGTTATAACATTAATGATATTTTGGTTGAATCCTCAAACAAGGGCGGTGTTTGGCGGCGTCGAAGTTGGTGAAGCGATAAATGAGATTTTCTTGCTACCAGTTCGTTTGTTATGTTTCTTCCACGCCTACTGTGGTTGATTGGTTGGTTTATTGTTGTTTGTTCTGGAGATTGGATTGTATTTTGAGCTCAATGCAAAGATGTAGGAAGGTTATGATTGGATTATTGTGTGTCGGATTTGTTGAATTACGTTTGTGGAATGTATTTTGTGAAGTTTAATGATTTGACGTTTTGTCGTATGTCATAGAAGGATAATTCCTGCGAAATAATAAAAAAAAACCGAAATATGAGAAATATGAGTGTTATATAGTTATATATATATTATTGTAGTGCCAACACTATTTTTCTATAGACGTTTTGGCAACAAGACCGTTTATTTTTTATTCCACACATGCCGCTGCGTTTGCTTGTATATGTTTATTATTGCTAATTAAAATATGGGTTAAATAGAAACAAAAATAGCAAAAGGTAAGTTAATTTTTGTTGATTTTATTTGATAAAATGTATTTCACGTATTCTAGAGACTACATCAAGTTATCGTTCATACATCCAGAGGTGTTTTTTTTTTCGGAAAATGTACGCTAAGCGTACATGTATGTTACTAATTGCTGCTTGTATGAGTTTCGTATATTCTAGAGACTGCTGCACACTGAGGTTCATGCATCCAGAGGTGTTTTTTTTTTCGGAAAATGGACGCGAAGCGTTCATATATAAGTTACTAATCGCTGCTTGTACGAGTTTCGTATATTCTAGAGACTGCTGCACATAGAGATTCATGCATCCAGTGGTGTTTTTTTTTTCGGAAAATGAACGCGAAGTGTTCATATATAAGTTACTAATCGCTGCTTGTACGAGTTTCATATATTCTAGAGGTCGCGGCACGTTGAGTTCCATGCATCAAGGGTTTTTTTTTTCGAAAAATGTACGTGAATCGTACATATATGTAAGTTAATAACTGTATGTTTGTAAAAATTGAAATATTCGAAGGAAATATTGCTAAAAGTTTGTAAAAATAGAAAAATACGGAGGAAAATATTGCTAAAAGTTTGTAAAAATACAGGGGAAAAATTGCTAAATGCTTGAAAAAATCTAAATATCTGGAAGAAATATTGCTAAAAGTTTGTAAAAATATATAAATACGCAGGTAAATATTGCTAAAAGTTTGTAAAAATCGAAAAATCGTAAAGAAAATATTGCTAAAAGTTTGTAAAAATCGAAAAATCGTAAAGAAAATATTGCTAAAACTTTGTAAATACTCGAAAAAAGGAATAAAATCGATGTTTACTTTGTAAAGAGGCTTGCCGTAGGAAGCATGCGTTCTGATTGGGTGGAATTTGGAGGTTGCCGAGTTTTGGGTTGGCGCGCGTCAGTGCTTGGCGCGTGTCAAAAAAATCGCCAAATCGGGGGTCGCCCTTGTTTGAGGATTTTGCCGATATTTTTTACCTAGGTGCCTACGATTTAGAAATATGCATTTATCTTTTCTAAATATAATGAAAAATACACCTTGTTAATTTAACGATTCTTTCTAATACAAAAAAGAAAACAAAAACGCGAACATATCCCACTTTTTGATTGACTAGAATTGGCGACTTATCGCTAATAGATTTAATCCGAGTATCCGGGCGAGCGCGCCAATGAGTTCACCCTGTAATGCAACTTTGCTGTATCGCATATCCTTTGCCGAAAGCCGTTTTACATTATGTCTACGGAACTTTCACATCTTCTAGTGTATAGAATCTTTGGCTTAATACAGCGGCACAATATGCCAACATCACAAGTATCATTCTGGCAACCATATGGATCATTCGCCAATGCTTGGCGACTCTATTTGGCGGGGTCAAGCATAGGTAAAGTCGTCCCGATAATAGAGAAGTACCAAAAACTTTAATAGACTTTAGTAGATAATTTTTTTTTCAAAAATACAAATTATTTATTTACCTGATTCCGATTCTGATGTCACAACATTCACGATTTCAGGCTCACCATCTTCAGTCTTCTGTTTTTTATGAGGAGGCATGTCTGAGGATCTGGAAGCAGATTATATCATTACAATAATAAATAACAGAAATAACAAAGTTGAAAAATATAAAGATTTGTACGAACATCTTCATAAAACACGTCGAACCTAATCTTATAATTAACATTTAGTAACACAAACTGGTAAAATATTCAAATTATTTTGTAGACAATCTGCACGACAACCACATTAGCTGAGTAAAAATAAACACAAACACAAACACAATGTTCACGTACGGCGATCGGGCCGTCCGCTCATAAAAGGAGACTAATCTTATGGATTGAATATGTCGCTTGATCACAGAGCTTTGGCGTTGCGTCAAATCTCAAATACGACTTGAAAATTTTACTTATGGGAGGGCAACATGTTTAAAATCGATAGTCGTGCAGAGGCGCTGACGTCGACGTGCGTCATCGTTGAATTTTGAGTAGCTGAGCAGAGTGCTGACCACATTTTTCGCCTTCTCTTTCACAAATGTTAAGTCAGCCATCTTGATCAAAAATCAAGTATCTCACAACTTTTCTTCTTGAAGTATTATCATCGCTTAATTCTCACCTAAACAATGGATCGTGGACGATCATTCAGCCGTGGAAGGTAAAGTATGAGTTATTATTTCTCTAATATAATCTTTAGTTCAAGCTTTATTTTCTTTTTTGCATGTATTATCTAAGCCTAGTTTTCTCTTCTAAGAATAGCACTTTAAGTTTATTAGTAAGTATTTTAAGCATCTGCTGCTGATGTTTTTATTATTTGTATCTCTTGATTCACTTTCATGTATTCCAGTTATTGTAAACGTGTTTTTCAATTTTCCTAAATAAAAGTGTGTTCATTTTGAATCCATGAAATTGTGATTAAAAAAATATATATATAATTAATTTGATTAATGAGAAGGGCGGTTCTATTGTTTTATCAACACAATGATGCTCGCTCCTTCTTTAAATCTATTGCGTGCATTATGCAATTTTCTCTCGAGAAAAGTGGGTAATCCCAACACTGTAATGATGCTCCTTCCTCATATTACCAATATTTTTTTGTAGGTAGTACTATATTTTATTTCAGTTTTTTTACACATGTGATCTTTGAGGAGTTTCAAGCATTTTTAAAGATTTTGCTGCATCTAGTGATTTTTTTTTTTCTCTTTGAATGCATGGAGCGCTTAAAACATGCGTTAGTGATCGTGGCTTTGACATAAAATATTGAGTTGCAAGCAAACAAAAAAGAATCAAAAGTAAGACCCTTTTTTTTTTTTAATATAAAAAAATAAAATTCCATCTCTTATGCAAGTTGAAATAGTAGTTGACAAATTTTTATTAAAATATAATAAGTTATTAGAAAGTTACAGCACCTATCAAAAATACCCACTATAGAGAAACTGCAAAGGAAAAGGTAATAGTAGTTTGTTTACAACTCCTTGAAATCTAAGTCTAATGTTTACACAATCAGATCATCCACTTTGCTATGTTGAAAGAAACCATGAATAGACTTTTGGCTTTGAAGTACCATTTACCCTCAGTCTGCCATCTTTTTTTTTTTTTTTTCCTTTTTAACACTTTTCAATCTAGTCTTTGGTTTGTCTGTCCGTGCTCTAACTCCCGTAAATATGCTCGGATTGCTCTGCAATTTTTATGTTATTGTCGTTATCTATAGCATGTTCCCTATTTCAGTGGAAGTGTGTAGCACTTATAGTTTTTTTACAGGGACACTCAAACAAGGTCAATGGGGAAAAATCATTTGCGGTTTATTTTAATGATGATACACAATTGCAAACACATTGTAATTGAATTGATATATATCACTAAGGTGTATTACAAGAAGCTTAATATGGAATAGGGTGTGCATAGCACTTATAGTTAATTTACAAGGACAGTCAAAAGAATTCTGTTACATTACGTATATGGAGAAAAATCGTCTGCGGTTTATTTTAATAATGTTTCACTATTTGAAACGCATTGAAATTTATATATATCACTAAGGTGCATTACAAGAGGTTTACTACAGAATATTGTGTGTATACAGACCTGCCAACCTTTGAAAATGAGAAATAGCACACCAAATTCAAATATATCTGAAGGTTGGTTGGTTGGTGGCTGTTTTTTACGCTGTAAATTTTAAGCGAGCAAATACTAATCAATTCAACGCATGTGTATATCCATAAGCACACAAAGTAGGAGACTCTTTTGTTTTTGCTAATTTTTGAAGTGAAAACTTCTTTAGGCGCGTTGGGTATTTTTTGAGACGGGGAAAAAACTATTGAATTCGCGACCCTGTTACCGACACCACTGTATATGTTGCCAATTCATACAATGAAGCGAAAGTATCAAAAGGAAATAGTTCACGTGCAGAAAGCGAAATGATTGGTATTATGAATAAAATAATTCAGAAAATTTCAAGATAAATTTAGCACGCGCGGTGAAAACAGATAAGTGACTCAACTCGCGAGACCAAATCAAAAGACTAAAATGAAATAACAAAACACGAAAAATATTATAATTTAACAAGCACGAGAAAAATAGACGGAAGTAATATAAAAAAAAATGAAAATAATGAAATATTTCGCGAAAGTTTTAAGAAACGTGGTTACCAATACGGAAATGAAGTGAAATCATTTTATAGAAAAGAAAATTTGTTGATAGAAATTATAGATACCGCAAACAATACGCGCAGTATGAAGATAGAAAAAAGCATAATGTTCACGAATACAGTAAACAAGACAGGCAGCAAAGAAGTCATTTTTGGAGTGATAGGAGACGGGAACCCTATTTTGCAGATAAATGTTATTACATAAGATATGAAACTAAATCTCATGGAAGAAATGGTGAATGTATTGAGAGTTGTTTAAATTATGGATGAAAATTCATAAGTTAGTTCATTCGTAGGATCGCAAAAAAAATGGCAAACCTCGTCAAAGGATTGCGAAAAAATAGCGAATTCTGTCGAAGAAACGGCAAACTTAGTCGAAGAATCGCGAAGAAACGGCAAACTTAGTCGAATAATCTAAAAAAAACGGCGAATTTCGTCGAAGGATAGTGAAAAAATGGCGAATTTCGTCAAAGAATCGCAGAAAAAACGCAAAAATTCATTAAAAGATCGTGGAAAATGGCTAATTTCGTTGACAGATTGTGAAACAAAAAACGCAAATTTAGTCAAAGAGCCATGGAAAAACATTAATTTCGTCAAGACCGTAAAAAAAACATGAGTTTCGTTGAAGGATCGCGGAAAAATGAGACTTTCACCGAAGGGCTATAAAGAAAACGCCAACTTCGTTGAAGGATAGTGAAAAAAAGTGATAATTTCGTCGAAGGATAACGGAAAAAACGGCCAATTTCGTTGAAGAATCCAGGGTGCGATCCAAGGGTTTACCACTGCTTGGCACGTTTTCAAAAAATTGCCAAATTTGCGTTTCTGCCTGTTGTCTCCCGGAGTGGCAACCTCCAGAAGACAACAGGCAAAAGCGTGCAAATTGAAATGGCGATAATCAAAATAAAGCAAAAATACATATTTTAAAACATTTAAAAGCAAAATAATGTCAAAATAACGTTTTTAAAAACACAGATTTTTTTGTTTAAAAAAAAAAATCCACTTTTTGAAATGGCTAGGTAAAAATTAAACTCACCTGCTTTTGTGCGGAGTGTTCCGAAAACCACGCAAATTGAAATCGCGAGAATCAAAATAAAAGCAAAAATAATTAATATAAACCTTTAAACAGCAAAATAACATCAAAATACATTTATGAAAAATAAAAGAGAACCAATGATCTCGACCTAATCCTTACTCAAGCCACCATTTAGCGCTTTTAAAAAATTATGCCACATTGGCGATTTCTAAATTGTTTACTTACATTTATCGTATTGTAACCCACAATAAGCAAGTGGTAAAATGTTGCCATTCTTAATTTTTAAATAGTTACACATAGGAAAAGTAATGGATTTAGCAATAAAAAGGTCCCTGAAAAATAGATTGCATTTATACGAGAGTAAAATTTTATTCGTTCAAAACAATTTGGACAAAAGACATAATTTAAATACAGAATTATTAAATTAAACCCTACAGAGTTGATTTTTTTAGATACTGCATTTATGAGTGAAATAAAATATTTTATTTGACAAATTTAATAAGATACATATAAAAAAGATAATACGAGCAGTAAAAAACAACGTTTTCATCGATATTACATAAAAGTTAACGATTAATGTGAAGTTGAAAAAACGAAAATACACGAAATTCCTTAATGCCGCAATCACTGTACCGCACGTATGATCGCTTCGCGAACATGAAACCGAAAAAAAAACATCACTGGATGCAGCAACCTCGTCATATCGGAATCCCAAAAAATACATGAAATTCGTTAATGTCGCGATCACTGTACCGCACGTATGATCGCTTGCGAACATGAAAGCGAAAAATAAACATATCTCGATGCAGCAACCTCGTTGTATAGAGATCACAAAAATAATCGAAATTTGTAAATGCGGCGATCACTATACCGCATGTATGATCGCTTCGCGAACATGAGACTTCCATGAAAACTGCAATCAATTAATTCACACTGTTCTAAAGTAACAAGAGTAGCCACTCACATACATAAATTAAAAAAAAAAAAAAATCAAGATTTAAATAAAGAAGCAGATGATGAATATCATGACATAACCATTTAATGACATAAGTGTTATTTAACTGTATTAAAAAAAACATGTTTTAAATAACTAATAAATCATTAAATATCATTAAAATACAAATAAAAGTCGAATAATCATTTGATGACGTAACAAATACGTCATACGTAACAAACACGTCATCACAAAAAATATCATTGCTCAGCCTTTCCAACAATAAAAGAGCTACATCTGGCTAACTATCGACGGTTTGGCACGATTGAGAAATGATGAGGGTTGCAAGAGTCAGTCCGCTATCGCGCGCGCGCTAGCACGCCAATACAAACGGACGCCAAGCAGGGGTGAACTCTTGGATTCACCCGAATCCAGAAACAGACAAATTTCGTCGTCGGATCGCAAAAAACGATGAATTATGTCGTATGATCGCCATAAAACGGCAAATTTCATTGAAGGATCTTGAAAAAAAATGTTGAATTTCGTCGAATGATCTCGAAAAAACAGCGAATTTCGTCGAAAGGCCAAGGAAAAATTGCGAAATTCATCAAAAAATCTCGAAAATGACTAATTTCGTTGACAGATCGCGATAAAAACGCGAGTTGCGTCGAAGGGCCATGAAAAAAATGTGAATTTCTCCAAACGATCACGGAAAAAAAAAAAACGCTAATTTCATCAAAGGTTCATGAAAAAATATGAATTTTGTGAAATAGTCGCGGAAAAGATGCAGCATTCCTTTAGAAAACAGTGGGACACACAAAGTTCTATGCTTGTTAATATAAGCATAGTTTTTAATCTAAAACAATATACTGAACTAACTTTTGAAAAATTGGGTTAACCCGAACCCAATTTGCAGGAATCTATACTCAGCCTGAAATCGCAAGTTAATCTGACCTGCAACCAGGGTTGTTAAAAATCGTGATTTTTTAAAAAAATAAAAAAAATCTGATTTTTTTGATTTAAATCTGATTTTTTAAAATATTGTTATAGTATAATATTTGTGTACTCTGCACATATTTATTTATATTTTCTGTGTAGATTTACATATTTCTATTAATTTCCTTACAATTTCTAGATAAGATATCAAAATAATTTAAATTTAAAATTGTTGCAAATTTAGATTATTCATTTAAAATTTAAAACATTCTAATATTAAATTGTTATACACAGGGATAATTCTAGAACATAAAAAGGGCAGGGCGCACATTATATAATAAGGGCAATTTTGCTGAAAAGGGCACATCATTTCATAAAAAGGGCACTTTGGTAATAAGTGCATATACCAATATACTGGTGGGGAGGGATGTCTGGCAACAGCTTAAAGTGCTCTTTAGTTTAAAAAATCCAATAACATTTCTAATTTCCACAACTTCACCATTTGAAAAGTATTAAAAATAGAAAAATGAAACATATTCTCGATTTGAATTGTAAAATTGTTTACTATATTCACAGTCATTTTCCCCTTTTCTTACAACATTCAAAAACTTCTCTCTCTAAAACTATTATTCACCAGACAACTTTTTCCTGGTTTTGAAAAAACTACAAAATAAAAGTTCTAAAGCTACTTCTCAAAATTGTTATAGAACTTATTTAAGTTATCATGTGGTCAAAGGCCAGAATGCCTGATCTAATACTACATTTCACTAGAGAAAGTGAAATTAATCAATGACCCTTACCTTTTATGGCTTGTTCAATGGAAAAAATGATAAATGGAAAGATGAATCGCTCAAAGTCAAAGATTAGATATACCAGGGCATTTCACAGAGAAATAAAAAGGGAAAGATTAGTACTCTTGATGTACCTTACTAGCATTCTAAAAATAAAAGAGAGGTAAAGAATTTTTGAAAGTACAATGCAAACAAGGCATGATTCTAGCCAGGAATAAAAGGAGGGTAGAATTCCACCTGGAAAAAGGGCAAGGAGAGTGGGATTTTATCTAAAAAGGGCATGAGGGCAGGCCGCCCTTCTGAAACTCTCTAGAATGATCCCTGTATACATATAAATATGTGTGTTATATGTATAAATTTCTATTTAATTTAAGTTATTAAAATTTTCTTTCGTGTATTACTCCAAATAACACATATTTTATATAACAACGTATAATAAATACAACAAAGAATGCTAAATGCATATGGGTATATATTATGCATCATGCAAGAACAATTCTATAATTTTTAAGTTATGACAAAATATTAAATAGAAACTAGGTTTGGGCAATTTGCCGGCAAAATGGTATTTTTGCCAGGACAGTGGCAAAAACTGGAAAAAACATGGTAAAAACCGGCAAAAACTGAAAAAAAAGGCTGGATTTAATAAATATAATAAAATAATATAATTTTGTATATATTATAATTGAGACTTAAATCAGAATATTAATTACATATTTCCCTAATATTAATTTGATTAATTAAAATAATTTTCATTGGTAATATGAATAAAAAAATATCAATCTCATCAAAAAGTCACCTGTAAAAAATGCAGCCAAGTCTCATAACTCATTTACCGTAAAAAGTACTGAGATCGTATAAAGCCAAGTTTAACTATCTTATTAACTCTGAAATTTTCATTCACAAAATCACTCCTAGTCTCTACATCTTTAGTTAATTATTATTTTGTGACTTGGCAATTACTTATCACGAGAATGTGATGTACATAGTTTGTCTTAATCAAATAATACTATAACATATTAAGGTGTAATAACTTCCCTGTGCTGCGTAATTGCCAAGTTACAAAGTAATAATTAACTAAAGATGTAGAAACTAGGAGTGATTTTGTGAATGAAAATTTCAGAGTTAATAAGATAGTTAAACTTGGCTTTATACGATCTCAGTACTTTTTACGGTAAATGAGTTACGAGACTTGGCTGCATTTTTTACAGGTGACTTTTTGATGAGATTTCACTTCTTTTTGTAAGTAACCCTCCTTTTCTTGATTTTGGGTTCTTTTTGGAGATCATCCACTGATTTTCGCTAAGCCCACACTCTGTCCCTATTATTTACAGGTATCAAAAAATTGAAGCTTTAGTTTCGTTTGCAAAGTACTGTAGATAAAAAGAGATTTCAGGTTCCTAGGCAAGCACTAAATTATGGGAGGGGGAGTGCCAAAAGTACTCTCAATTGCTTCCAGGATAGGCGCAATGCATCTGAGATATAACTCACAGCCCTAGATACTTGATATTTAACATAAAAGAACTTTTTAGTATAAAAAGAAAGCCAAAATTAAAATTTCCAATAAATCAAACTATATTCCTTTTTTCGATGGTTCTTTTTCGTTTTTTTTTAGACTCTTTTTTTATTATTTACGGATTTTTTAATTTTTCCTTACTTTGTGTACAAAAACCTGCCTTTCTGCCAAATGTCAATCTTCTAGGACTACAAAATCGAATTATATTCAAATTTTCGACTTTTTATGAATTTATTGATTTTTTGATTTTAATTCTAAGTTACCTGATTGTCATGCCAATATAGTAATTCTTTGATCCGTCTTCTTAGGATCATTTAGGTTCAATTTAGAGATAAATCAAGTGAATCTTAGAGTCACCATGATTTTATTTAGAAAGGACTATCAAGCCATAACCAGCCAGTAATGTCGGGAGGGTAGGGGGAGCTGTGAAAATTTTTGTGGGGCTAACATCATTTAACAATCCCTATTTCATATGTGAAGTAAATAGAGTACAACATGTGAAAGAAAACAAACCTGTCTATAAAGAAATCGCCTATATCGTAGCCAGTCTATAGCGGAACTTTTCTATAACGAAATTCGTAAATGAAAGAAAAGAAAACCATAATCCGGGGGAAATAACATAAAACAATTAGGGGCGTTGTACTAGCTAATAGGACAATTATCTTATAACTAATGTTTCTAGCAGTACAAAATCAAATTGTTTTCGAATTTTCGATTTCTTAAACATTTTTCGATTTTTTCGAATTTTTTAATTGTTCCTTTTATTGAATAGTAAATACTACCTTTACACCAAGTTTTAAGTTTCTAAGACTACAAGATAAAAATATTTTCAATTTTTGATTTTTTCGCATTTTTTTTTATAATTTTCTGGATTTTATAATTTTTTCTTATTTTGGATCCTTTATTACAAATTTTAAGTTTCCACAGCTACAAAAATCGAATTATTTTAAAATTTCCGATCTTTTTATTTTATTTTCGAATTTTATTGCGTTTTTATTTTAACTTATTCTGAATCCTAAACACTATCTTTACCGCGAATTTTAAGTTTCTAAGGCCAAAAGATCAAATTATTTAAATTTTTTTCAAATTTTTTCGAATTTTTCGAATTTTTGATTTTTTTTCGAGTTTTCTGGATTTTTTAATTTTTCCTTATTTTGCATTCTAAATACTACCTTTATTCCGAATTCCAAGTTTCTAGCGCAACAAAATTGTATTATTTGAAATTTCTAGATTTTTTTCGATTTTTCGATTTTATTTTCAATTTTTTTGTGTGTTTTTGATGTTTTATTTTTCTGAATTCTAAACACTACCTTCACACCAAATTTTAAGTTTTTAAGACTACAAGATCGTGTTATTTTCAAATTTCAATTTTGTTCGATTTTTTTTGAATTTTCGAATGTTTTTTTTTTTTTAAATTTTCCGGATTTTATATTTTTTCCTTTCTTTGTATCCGAAATTCATTCCTAGCTTCATTCCAAATTTTCAGTTTCTGTGGCTGTGGGATATACCCAATCTTTTTGATGACGCGAGAGTGAGTGAGTGTGTGAGTGACAAAAAATCGAAACTTTGAGTTCATATATCGTCTGCACTAATTTATGGGTATTTTTGAATTATCGATATTTTTTAATTTTTCCTTGTTTAGTATCTAATATTACCTTTATTCCAAATTTCAAGTTTCTAGCGCTATGAAATCGAATTATTTTCAAATTTTCCTTATTTTTCGATTTTTTTGTTTTATTTTCGAATTTTATTTGGTTTTTTATTTTAACTTATTCTGAATCCTAAACACTATCTTTACTGCGAATTTTAAGTTTCTAAGGCTAAAAGATCAAATTATTTCAATTTTTTTCGAATTTTTTGAATTTTTGAATTTTTTTTTCGAATTTTCCGGAATTTTTAATTTTTCCTTATTTTGCATCCTAAATACTACCTTTATTCCGAATTCCAAGTTTCTAGCGCAACAAAATCGGATTATTTGAAATTTTTTGATTTTTTTCGATTTTCGATTTTTTCAATTTTGCTTTAGATTTTTTTGGTGTTTTTGATGTTTTCTTTTTCTGGATGATAAACACTACCTTCACACCGAATCTTAAGTTCCTAAGACTACAAGATCGTATTATTTTCAATTTTCAATTTTGATGGAATTTGTTGAATTTTCGAATTTTCCGGATTTTATAATTTTTCCTTTCTTTGTATCCTAGACACTACCTTTTTTCCAAATGTCAAGTTTCTAGGGCTACCTAATCTTTTTGATGACGCCTGAACGAGTGAGTGAGTGAGTGACAAAAAATCGAATGTTTGAGTTCATATATCGTCTGACCTAGAAAAGATAGCAAGTTTTAATTTTTAATTTTGGTCAGTCCTATGTGCCAAATACTCTAGAAAAACGAAGTTTCAAATTTTTGGGATACTCCAGCGCGGAGATATGAGGGGGTCAAAAGTGCCCTGAGTTGCTTCCAGAAAAGTATGCTTACGGCTGCCCTCTCTCGACTTGGCGGAGGCACTGCCGTGCCTCCAGATCTAAAACAAACTATCCCCATCCTGTGGGATTTGTTTTTCAATGTTTTACTTTATTTAATGCAAAACATAGATTGCATCCGACAACTCATAAAAAAGTCCTCCGGCCTGTACCGGCAGGAAAAGGTAGCTTTCCTATATCTTCGTTTTAAAATTTTAGCTAATGTTACTCGAAAACAGCAAGTTAAAATACAAAGAAACCGTTTACAAAAGATTCGTTTACACTGAATTTGAATAAGAAATTCGCCAAATTATTGAGCTATAGCCAAGTTGGCTTCATTTATGAAGACTTATTTTTGTCGCCAAATTTGGCGAGATTTTGCCAATTGTCGCCAAGTTTGGCGAGAATTTGGCGCTAATGGATATGAATATATAGTTTTATGCGTATGATTGGGAAAATAATTACACCAATGAAAGAAAATAATTTGCGAGAAATCGCGTTCACTAAAACTTATAAATTTATATTAAAATCATTAAAATTACAGACATTACAATACACTTTCATAAAACATTAAAAACATATTAAAATTGGACGTTTCGGATTTACATGGAAAATCCCTCTTCAACAACAACATTTCACTTAGCGTAAATCATAGTTCAAAAATATCACCAAATAGAAAATGCAACGTATCAAAATTTCGAAGTCAAAGTTACAGTTATAATAACACGGAGTATTCATTCGGGATTGCACCTGCTTGACCATTATTGACCATAAATTTATCGTTGGTTTTTTGTAATGTGCTGTTTTGTTTCAAAATGTCAGCCACCCTAGAATTTCAAACTGCTCTATCTCAGCCAATTTTTAAGATAGAGATAAAACAAAAAATGCTCTGGAATCCTTGTATCAAGTCCTAACACCTAATTAAAAAATAAACTTGAATTTTTAACTTTTTTGTATATTTATTTTAGTTTTAAAATTTTCCGTGGCCGCCATCTTGAAACAAGATGGCGGACCAAGCTGGCCAACGAACTCGGTCGAGGCATTGGTGAGCTTAATACACACAATTAGTTTCATCCAAATTAATTTATAAATACGAGCGTTATCGTATCAAATTATTTTCATTTTTTCAATTTTTTTCGAATTTTTTTATTTTTTTTTTTCGAATTTTCTGGATTTTTTTTAATTTTCCTTTTTCTGTATCCTAAATACTACCTTTATTCCTAATTGGAATTTTCTAGCGCAACAAAATCGGATTGTCTTCAAATTTTCGGATTTTTTTAATTTCTTCGATTTTTTCAATTTTGCTTTCGATTTTTTTGGTGTTTTTGATGTTTTCTTTTTCTGGATGTTAAACACTACCTTCACACCAAATCTGAAGTTTCCAAGACTACAAGATCGTATTATTTTCAATTTTCAATTTTGATGGAATTTGTTGAATTTTCGAATCTTTTTTTTCGAATTTTTTGGATTTTATAATTTTTCCTTTCTTTGTATCCTAAACACTACCTTTTTTTCCAAATGTCAAGTTTCTGGGGCTACGGGATCTACCCAATCTTTTTGATGACGCGTGAACGAGTGAGTAAGAAGTGACAAAAAATCGAATGTTTGAGTTCATATATCGCCTGAACTAGAAAAGACAGAAAGTTGTAATTTTAAATTTTGGTCCTGTGTGCCAAATACTCTCTATAATTGAAGTTTAAAATTTTTGGGATACTCCAGCGCGGAGATATGGGGGGGTCAAAAGTGCCCTGAGTTGCTTCCAGAAAAGTATGCTTACGGCTGTCCTCTCTCGACTTGGCGGAGGCACTACCGTGCCTCCAGATAATCAATCATAATCAATTTTGTAGATAAATTTGTGATGGTGACAGGTAAAAACTTTGGTACTTTTCGGTTAGCCGGGCGCCAGTGAAATTTATATATCTATGTATACATATATATACATATATCTATACATACACACATTTATATATGCATGTATATATGTATACATATATATACACATACATATGTGTGTATGTATACATATATGTATATATAGATATATACATTTCACTGGCGCCCGGCTAACCGAAAAGTACCAAAACTTTTTACTTTTCTCAAATTAATGTAGTAATGTTACCTTTAAAATGAATATATATTAAAAAAATTTTAAATCAACAGTTTCTACATTTAAAAAATCTGGTACTTTTCGGTTAGCCGGGCGCCAGTGATATATGTACATATATAAATACATATGTATATACATATATATGTATATATATACATGCATATATGTATATATATGTGTATGTATCTATATGTATACGTAGATATGTGTATATGTGTGTGTGTGCGTATATATACTTGTATATATATCACTGGCGCCCGGCTAACCGAAAAGTACCAAAAATCTATAATACTAGGGGGCTCAGCCCCCTACTCGCTAACGCTCGCCAACCCCCCGTGAATTGCGAAGCAATTCACATTGAGACCGCTTCGCTGTCAAAGCTCGCTTCGCTCGCTCGCCCCTTTTTTTCAGAAATTCTAGCCGGAATAAGTTCTACCATAAAACATTTGAACATATGAAATTGACAATTTATTTTAATGTAAAAAAGTAATTCTCCATTGAAAACACAACTGAAAATGCATTTATTTGGCGCTACCAATGGGCATATAAATCATTTAAATACTATGAAAAAAGGATTTTTTGTACAGCACGACTTAAATTCATTAGAAAAAAAACTACGTTATAGGAAGATAGTTTGTTTTATTTCATCAATACCCCAACAGATGGCGGCAGGTGATATCTAGACAGTTGATTTTTTTTTTCTCCGCGTCTTTTGAGTGATTGAAATTCGTAAATGAATTCTAAATCAGAGTTGAGAATTCATTTGAAATTAACGATATTGCTCATAATTAAAATGAGGAATCATCTCAGACGCTTTGGATTACGTACATGTTATTTTATTTTTAATAATTGCAAGTTTGAGTTTCATTCTATGGTTTCACTTCTCTCACACGGACCGCCATATTGGACGGAGTCGGAGCTGATCTAACCCAATCTAGTCTGTTCATTGGTCTGAGCTCTGGAAACTACAGTTGTTGCCAAATCATAAGTTACAAATTCAGCCCTTTTTTCGCGCCACGTAAGACAAATATATATATAGATAAAACAATATTATTGCATAAACATTTGCTAAATCAATCTTCATTGTATCTTTATTTGAACCTTTAGGTATAGCTTTTACAAATACTGTATAGAAGTCCCGTCGACCAATTTCGCCAAATTAAACAAATCGCCAAACTATTCACCAAATTATACAAATGAAAAAATATTGCCATTCTAAAATTTTAAGTTAGGAAAATGAATGAATTTCACTTTAAAAAAAAAGATCTAAATAATAAGGTTACTTTAATGATAAAGTTCACTCATGTCGTAACGACATAGCAAATATAAAATTTAATTTAACCAGACTATTTCTGTCAAAATAATACTAAGAACAGTTTAATTTAATAATTCTGCATTTAAACACGTAAACTATAAGCAAACAGATATTTTTAAGATATTGAATTTGTCAATTAGTTGTAAATATTTTAAGTGTAATAATCAAATTTATTAAGGAACATAATAAATATCAATGATAACGGAAGATTGTAAAAAATTCAATCCTCTTTATTTAGTCAAAAAATGCAGAAAAAAAAACTAAAATGTATGTAAACATTAGATATAGGCTTGAAGTAAATATAGAAAAATAAAAATATTTTGTGGACAAAAATTTGTGACGCCAGTTGAAACTAATATCTGTTATATATTTTTTCTTTTAATATCATGAGGTAATCATTTATTGACATAATTTTCATTTTAAATAACGAAAGAAAAAACAAATTAGTAAAACCTTAATAAAAATTCAAATATAAATTAAAATTCACATGATGACGTAACAAATACATGTAATGTGTTTAATGTCAAGTGAAAATGACATTTACATTGATCTATAATTGGCATTTAATCTTATAGTTTGACGATAGTTTTTTGGTCGACGGGATAATCAAGTAGTACCAAGTAAACTTTTAAAATTCCTACAACCTTTTTTTTTTAGGGGGAGGTTATAAAAAAATGCACATGGATTGGATGAAATTAATATGTATAAGAGAGGGGAGGGTACAATGATTTTAATTGATTATTTAATGTTACAAATATAGGCAAATTAATCTTTTAGGTAATTTTTCTTACCATTTTCCTCATTGTCATTATACATGCTACAGACTTGAATTTTGATTTGATCATTGGAAATGAGAATGATTATCTTGCAAAAAGTTTTTATTTTGTAACTTCAAATAACTGTTGTTCTCATAGCATAGCAAAATTAGTAAGTGTTATTTCTCTCTCAGACTTTGCTACAAAATTAACTGAAGCATAAGGTTTATTTGTTTAACCCATTCACGGTCAGGCTGTTTTCATATTTTTTACTTGGAAAGGGTAGACGAGGACGTGCTAAAAATCTTTATAAATGGTCAAGGTTCTGACATTGTTAAAAGTTTAGCAGCAACATGGTAAAATTGCTTTCCCCCCTGAAAAACACCTTCGGTAATGAATGGCCTTTGTGGGTGTATCTGGTCAGACTTTTCAAGTGCAGTTTCTCAGTGTGATTGATTTGCCCACCCCATTATAATCTCCTTTCGAAAAATTCCTTGCACTGTGTAAACAGATAGGTGACATTCTATTCAAATAGAAGGAAAGAAAACTAAAAGAAATAAAAAATGTTCTATTTCCATTTGATTTTAAAAACTATCAAATAATAAATTCTAAACTATTTTGTAAATAACTTGCATTATATTAATGGGTTACAATCTAATGTCTTTTAATATTTTATCCCAGTAGGGATATTTAATGAAACACTACATCTCATTCCTCGAATAAAACTTGATTATTTACTATATCATCAATGTAAATATAATCTAGCGAAATAGAATCTTTTAATATGTGGTATCGGATTCAGTTAAATCTACCCTATATATATAAAATCCTAATGAAACGAATTTGTGAAACGATTTTATGAAACGATTTTTCTACCCTATATATATAAAATCCTAATGAAACGAATTTGTGAAACGATTTTATTAAACAACTGATTATGTTTCAGGGCTATTTTTAATAAAATATTAAACGCTTGATGGTGAAATTAATACCAATTGTCCATAAAAATCCGCGGATGTCAAAACTGGTAATAGAATTTTGAAATTGGAATTACTTTTCGAGATATTAATTTTTTTTCTAATTTTAATGATATTTCTGTAATGATGGCAACTAATTACTCATTTTTTTTGTGACAAAAAAGGGAAAAAATTGAAAAGGATCCCGATAGGGATTATTGATTTCTTTTTATTCGTCATTTTCAAATTGAAATTGAATTTATCTTTTATTTCAATCGATAATGAAGACAAGATTGTGATTAAATTATGTTTTTCAGGAAAATTTGAAAAAAAAAAAATCACATTTCTATCGTCAGGATTCAATAGTCTGTCAGCATTTAATTTATAAACTGAAAATATTTTGAATAAATTCGTCCAAATGACGTCATTTATGTAAACGCAAAAGAAAGGGGGAAAGGAATTAATAGTAATTAATATTTATTGATATCATTTTGTTATTTTTTTGTAAAATTTAATTAAACGAATTTATAAAATCACTAATGTTTTTTCCGTCAAACTTTTTAAAAAAGTGTCAAAGACCCCTATAATAGAAAAACACCAAAAGTTCATTGGGTTTGTTTTCATAACTTTTGGCAACAAATCTATATATATTAACGAATCTATCCCTTTTTGAAGCTCGAATTACGCCAAACCTAAAAGCAAAGGATCCTATACTGGAAAAGTACCCGATTTTCTTATGGACAATATTCAAGTGACATAACGTGTAAAATTATCGCGGATAGCAAATTTGTTTAAATATCTCATCAACTGATGCCGAGTGAATGCAGGCATACATGCACAAAATATTTAATTTTGTATGATACATAATTATTAGAAAATTCGTATATACATATTAATTAAAATAAATAATTTACGTATTTAAAATAACATGAAAATATGCATGATGGTGCACTAAAATAGAGAAAATTAAAACCTGTTAATGAAAATGTGTTACAGGGCTGCCATTTGCTACTAAAATGCTACTTTTTGCTACTATTTTCAGCTTCAGGAGACTAAGGCAACTTTTTTAGGCAAAAAAGGCTTAAAAAGTAACTATTTCTGACAATTAGGCAACTATTTTATGAAAAAGGAGACTTTTTGAAAATTTTATTCTAGCTTTTTCAAATACATGTTGCAGGAAATATAAAACAACAATAACAAAAAAATTTTACCATTCCAGTACAATTTTTCCAGATATTCTATACCACCACCAAACAGCATGTTTCTTAACTAAGAATCAACTTAACTCATTTTCCTCTTAACCAATTTGTTTCCTATGGAAAAACATGAGTATAAGGAATAATTTCTGATATTGTGTCTGCATACAGTACATAATCTGAGAAAATGCACTTTTTAACAACTGTAATTGTGTATTGTAACAACAAAGGTAACTTATAAAAATTCTAAAGCCCTATTTTCTGATTTATTAGTTTTTTATGTATTATCTTTTTTTTATCATGTTACTTAATGACTGACTACCTGACCTAAAAATTTATAGAAACTATGGACTAGAAAGTCTAAGGCATTTAAACGAAAAATCAGTTCCCAGGAAGAATGGGGTGGACCAGATTTCCTCTTAGCATCTATAATGACGATAAATTTTGCAAAATGGTTAATATCAGCATATAGATGAATACAGGAGGAAAGTTTTGAAATGCACACCCTTCCCATTTTTTTTCCTTCCCTCCCTTTTTCCCCATTCAAGGGACCAAATGCTCCAAAAACACAGCTTAAAGACCCTGATCTTTTTTGTTTGTAGATAATTTTTCAGATAGATTTTCATAATGTGTGGTGTATCACCCTAAATAAGGCACCAACTTCGTTGTAGTATTTTACAAAAATGTCATTTCAAAAGTAAGCAAAAACACAGGGGAAATAAAAATGTCCCATATGCTGCTGTTTCACACTCTTTAAAATATTTAAAATTCCTTAAATCTGTAGTTTAGGAAAAGTTCCAAGAAAAATTTCTTGAAGTTCATCCCAAAAGTAAAAACGAAATGCTGGAAATATCACTGTTACATCTGTAACTAACAAGAGCTACATCATGTGTTGATCCGAAAGTTGCAGAAAACTAAACTCAAATGTCATGAAAACTGGAATGGAGTTATTTTTTAAAATGTTGTTACATAATAATTAGATATATGTAAAAACATTACTGAACTTTTGCAGATTGTATATAAAATGTTGTATAGCATTGTTGCAATCAGAAAACTTAATTATTTTTAAGGGAAGGTCAGAGAAAAGTCAGAAAATTTGTAAAAGGGAAATCATTATCTATCCTGATCTGAACAGAGTGACCATTTTGGATAATACTTTATATGCAACTATTTTGCTAAATCAGCCCTTATGCGACTATTTTTGCTACTATTTTCGGCTTTGAAGGCTACTAAAGCAACTATTTTGAATAATTTTTGGAATGGCAGCCCTGTGTGTATAACATAGTACTTTTCAATACCGTGGTTCTTAATGTTATTCACAAGCAGATGGAATTTTTCTCATCCTTAAACGCAAAGGAAGAATATAATACAGATCGTTGTTATAAAAGTCCGAGAGGTAGCCACAATTTAAACCTAACCATTTTATACAAGCTGGTTTTTAACACTTTCCAACCTAGTTGAAAAGTGTTTATGACTTCAGTTTATGCCGTCACATATGCCGGTTATACAGTATGCCGTCTGTCCGTGCTCTAACTCCCGTAAATATGCTCGGATTGCCCTGCAATTTTTATATGTTATAATCGTTATCTATAGCATGTTCCCTATTTCAACGGAAGTGTGTAGCACTTAGTTTTTTTACAGGGACACTCAAAAGAATTCCGTTACATTGCGGTCTATGGGGAAAAATCATTTGCGGTTTATTTAAATAATGTTTCACTATTTTAAACGCATTGAAATTTATATATATCACTAAGGTGCATTAGAAGAAGCTTAATATGGAATAGGGTGTGCATAGCACTTATACTTACTTTACAGGGACAGTCAAAAGAATTCCGTTACATTACGTCTATGGAGAAAAATCGTCTGCGGTTTATTTAAATAATGTTTCCCTATTTTTAAACGCATTGAAATTTATATAAGGTTCATTACAAGAGACTTACTACAGAATATTGTGTGTATAGCAGTCATCGTTCATTTACAGGGACACACAAAAGAATTCTCTACTGTATGTTAACAATAATTCCTGGAAGTGCGTTTTAAGTTACTGAAAGCGATTTTAATTTTAAATCGCTTTTGGTATATTACGTGGTGTGTATAAATTCTGTAGATCCTATACAGGGAAGCACAAAAGTTCGGAAACACATTTCCGTATTATTTAACTCCAGACGGAGAATTTTAAACTGTGCTACGTGTTTCCTAACTGTACTAAAATTTAGCATCCTATGTAGTATATATACAAATCTATAGATCCTATACAGGGTTGAATAAAAGTATTCGGATTACTTAGATGTTATCTTTTAGCTTATTAAAGAGTATGATTCGTAAAATTATTTTGGAAGCGTTGGAAAGTGTTACATAATCTATGCTTGACGCATGATTTTTCGTTCTTGTTTTCAAGTTGTAATTGATTTTACTTATCAATCCCGAAAACAGTCGTCAGTTGCTGCAACTGCTGTGTATGAGACCATGGTAATAAAAAAATGCCCCATTAAAACGTTAAAAACATGGCAACCCAATTACAGATTTACCAATATTTTAAAAATAAAACACGGGCTGTCATGTTTTTAGAGTCTGACATTTTTATTAAATTTCCAATTTTTTTTTCGTTTCACTAGAAATCATCTTTATTCTGAAAAATCCCTTCCAGATATTGCAATTCTGAGTGATACTGATTTCACAAACTTTTATCGTTTAAAACGGTGTAAAAAAAGACGTCAAAGGATATTTTCCACGTTTGTTGAAAAGCCCCTAAAAGCCCAGAATTATAGCAACCTTGCCACGTTAACAATGACAAAAATACATAGTTGTAAAACATAATATTTGCTTGTTTTGGGGAACCTGTCTGTCAAGCCATGAAATAGTGAAACAACCGCGCCAGATTACAGTAAATTTCATCTGTGACAGTGACAGTTGTACAAAGAAAACCATTTTCACAAGCAACAGCTAATCCGTTTGAGTCAAATAGTTTACAGGATACTGTTTAAACTATTATTTTCTAAAGCCGTTAATTTGAGTCATTGAGGAGGCGGTAAAGTGGATTTCTAGAGAGCAACAAAGCCAGAAATGTCTTACGCCGCAATCACAATCTCCATATCTTTTGGATTGAGAAAAAAAAAGTGTTTTATACAAGGGTCTTTGGGATGGGTGTCTATGATTTCGGTCTTGTCTAAAGGAAATAAAGAAAAGTACGGAAATTTTAAAATGTTTTGATGAGGGGTCTAGTCAATCATACTCGGACGGGCAAAAAAATTTCCAGATTCCCCCCCCCCCCCCCCCCCAGCTACGGGCCTGTAACTTTTGCTGAAATGTTAAAAAAATGCGAGCAATTGGACTAAAAACCATCTACAACTGCTTGCAGTCTTTAATTTAATCCCAACAATTATAATGGCAATTTTGAACATAGTGATCAACTGAATGTCTCTAAAAATGAAAAATTTGTGCATAATTTTCTTACATCAAATCAATTCTTCAAGATATATTTAAGGCTCTTACAAATATTGAGGAGTATTAAAATTTAATCAATCAATTTTATTGGTGTTCAGTGAAAGTACTAATAAAGTGAAAGTACTAATCATCATTTTCTTTTAGTTCTAACAGGGCGTCTTTATAAAAACTAAAGGAAAATTATGATGACACCTGTACATGCCTTTGAATTAATTAATCAAAAACTTGATTTCCTCTTCCATTACAAAAATGGTGCTATTATATTTAAAAATATCAAACCAACTGTGAATGTTAAATAATGTCTGTGAAGTAATATTTCCGGTCTTATCGTCTACATTTAGACATCCAAATACACATTTTTTACACATTATTTTTCTTTGGTTTCATATTCGAATAAATAATACCTGCAATTTCTTTCTCTTTTTAAGAGTAAAAATTGTAAATTCCTATTCTTTTTTAATCACTTATTCGTGTAATTTTACAAATCTGACAATGTAATAAAAATATGATTTTTATCAGATTTATTTATATTGTACACTCTTTATATATTTATTTAATAATGCAAAATTCCGATTGTTTATAAGAAATAAATAAAATTTCATTGTATAATTCTAGAAAGTTAAAAAAAATTTCCATCTACATATATAATTCTAAGAAAGTTAAACTAATATTCCATCAATATATAATAATTATTCTACTATGTACTCTGAATCAATTAACATTCTTGAGCTTGCCTATAAATGTAACCTGTCTATATTGATACTTTTTCTGGTCCCTTCAGTATTGTTATAGACAGGTTTCACTGTTTTATTTTTAAAGTTATGCTATAATTGGTACAGCAACAATAGTAAATTAGTAAATAATTTTTGAAGTGTAATATTAATTTGGTATTAATATTATTGTTATGAATTTTGTAAATATTTCCTTCTTTTTAATTTATTTTATTTTATTGTGAAAATTGCAGTATTATTAATATGTTTCCTATTGAGCATCATGTAACTCAATGCTAAAAGCCTCAGGTGCTTTGCAAGAAAAACAACCTTACAGCATCGGTTTTATAATGGAGTTCTATTGGAAAATCGCCAAGAAATGGGTTTTTCGCCAAGTTGGCGATGGTTTTGGCGACTTATTTTTGTCGCCAAGTTGTGTTACTCGGATCGATTTTGTCGTTGATACGTCGTATTGAACGCATTGTTTCTGTGTGAAATTTTGCTGCGCTTTTATTGGATTTGAAGATTACTGAATATCTTGTAATTTTCAGAAGATATTTGTGATCGTATTGCACTGTTTATAGTGAATAAAGCCTTTTTATTGTTCTTATATATTGGCATCAGTCCTTTCGAACCCCGAGCTCACAACAATATTATTTGGGTATTATTATATTTGTTACTATTACGAAGCAAAAGTGCTGTAAGTAAAAAAAAGAAAAAAATAAAAAAAAAATAAGAAAACTCGATTTTAGTTATTTAGTAACATATTTAAACAAAATAAATTGAAATACTGTTAGAAAAATAAAAACATGTATTCATTAAAAAAAAATTAAATAAATTTAACATGGTAAAACATTTTAAATAATAATAATTAATGTAATGGATTAGAATCGTATGGACGAGAGTTTTAAAATAAAATAATAACTAAAAAATGATAGTCTATGAAGTTGCTTCCTTTCATTTTAGGATCGGTTTTGAAATACAATGTCACTAGATGTAGGCTGTACAGAAAACGAAATTCTCTGAGACATTTTCTAACCAAATCTGTAAGGCATTCACCTAAAATACAAATAATCTAGTTGACAAATGGTCTACCTATACATCCATTGTATATGTGGGAAGGGGGAGTGTGCTAACAAACGCCTTCTTTACCGCCCAGTCTGGGGGGTGAGAAAAACGCACATAGACGGTCATGACCATGGCAGTTTTCCACAATACTTACATAAAATAAGAAAAAGAGCCTCACCTAGATGTCCATGCGATAAAGCAGAAGGAGATGCAGTTCACTACATATTCGGATGCTGCCCTCTTATGATCCATCACTTCTCTTTTGATAAGAACGAAACTCTCAGATATAACCTTCGTAATATTTTCAATCCTTCAAACTCTCAAAAGTTAAAAGAGAATTATAATATTCTCAATAAAAATTTCTCTTTCATTAAGAAAGAATTTTAAAAAAATTGACTGAACTGACCATTGACTTTCTGAACTAAAATACCATAAATTTAGGACATCATGAACTTATAGTACTTCGAAAATATTTTATATTTAACTTTCAATTTGCAAAAAATTATTTTTTACCTTTTATATTTTATTATTGTTATGTACTTATATTCATTGTTTCAAATCTAATAAACAGGCGCCTCCTGCGGTGGGGGTTGGAACGGACGGGTGCTATCGGTGTCGGGTAGCGTTTCTTTTTCCCCTCGTGGACTTATTGTTCCTATACCTCACGGGTGGCTGTCCACGAGTGGGTGATTTCGGTCCCCGCTGCCTTCGGCACCGTATACCGGTCGTGCTGCGCACGCACCGGATAATCCCTTAAATTGCACATAGAATAGTATAAACCTCTAACTGAACGAACCTCCGGCTCTGGTCCCCGCTGCCTGCGGCACCGTATAGCAGTCGCGCTGCGCACACGCTGCAGTATACGTTAGTTCCACCTTCCGCCACCAGGTGGCGCAATCTGTTTATATGATCATAACTGAAATCGTTAAGATTTTCGATGTCTAGTCGAATGAGCCATACCCCGTCGTTTTCATGCCCGTAGAACCGAAGATAGGAAAGCGCCCCCTAGTGGTGAAAAAACGAAATAAAATCTGTAAGCTCTATCGATGTCGAGTCGAATTGATTTAGACTACCTGAGTTCTAGTTCAAGGACAGGGACCTGTAGAAAAACTTAAAACTTAAAAAAAAAAAAAAAAATCGATAACGGGCGAAGCCCGCTTTTCCCTATCATAATATCTGGATAGGGGGTCCTTATTACTTTAATTATGATGTTTGGAATCAGTTTGGTGGACATCCGTAACATAGTTTCTTAGTTATAGAAACAGACCACAGTTAAAAGAAAAAAGCGGGGGGGGGGGGGGGGGGTTGGCGATGACACTGCTTTTCCTCAAACAACTTATGTAGACTACCTGTGTTCTAGTTCAAAGACAGTGAGCTGTAGAAAAACTTAAAACTAAAAAAAAAATCTATAACGGGCAAAGCCCGCTTTTTCCTATCATAATATCTGGTTGCCACTCTAAAACAAAAATTGAAAATACTCGTAATGCAGTTTTTAGACGCGGCCTACTTCTTAAAATCGTAATATCTAGCCGGCACTGTAATGGAAATCTTTCTTTTGCTTTAATTATACAAATAACGATGATTAATTATACAATAAAATAATATATCGGCTCGTAATGAAGATATGACAATAATTTTTAGATATTCTGAAAGCAGAATCCATTTAGCGTCGCCCTGTCAAAGTTTGGAATTTCTGCGCCTCTTAGAATCAGAGATGCCCCCCCCCCCCCTCTGTAAAACCCCAGTTGAACGTCATTTGACCTCACCTCCGTCAAAGAAAATGCTGATCCAGACAATCGTCTGGCCGTGCGTCTCCGATCTGGGAATCGCAGCTCGGAAAGAAAAGAAAAATAATATTTTATCGATCGATTTTTAAAGGATTTTTATGGTTCTAATCGTCGCACGGAAACGATTTTTCTAATTTATGAGACCTGACGACGTCCCGGTTGCGTACGTGCGACTTACGAATTTCTGGCCCCCGGACTTCTGGAGATAGGGGTCGGACCTGCGCTGCGGTTTGGGGCTTAAATCGCTCCCTGGCAACCCCCTGCCTTTTCCTTCCCGGACCGGACGTGTACCGGCAACCCTCGGCAGAGGCGAACTTTTCGCTATTTTGACTTCTCTTCCGACTTCGGTTTCGGTCGGTAATTAAAACACTTTCGCTCATTAATAACTCCCCGGGTCCGGGTCGGAATCCCGACCCGATCGAAACTTGAGCGTCGCGAATTTTTGTGCGAATTTTTCGGTCCGCCGTCCGTGCGTCGCCTGTTCCCGGAGCCTTTGCGGGTACAAAGGCGGAGTGCACAGACACACACACAGACGTTTACCGTGCTTAATATTAGTGATTGATTCGACATAATAAAAATAGTACTAGAGGCTACTTTCTGGAATTTTCTCTTTTTCTCCATTTTAATATTTTCTTAATTAGAAATTGTTTAATTAATTACTAATTATAGCTATTAATAATAGAAATCAACAGAATTGCTGTTGAAATAAAATTTTCGTTTTGATCAAATCAAGTTTTCGTTTAGCTACTAAGATAAATTTTATTTGAAAAATAAACTTATAAAATTTACTTTAGCAACTAACACATTTCATATCATATCCCTTTCCTAACTCACATATAGGTTTAAATGTTTAAAAGTAATAATAATAATAATAATACATAAAATTTGAATAAATAGTTAAAAAAAAAACTTTGTAAGAAATTAAAATAAAAGTTGATCTCCATATTTAGTAATTACAAGTTTTTATTTTGTGCATATATTTTGTAAAAAGTAAAATAAGTACTACATTTAATTTCCTTTTTTGTCCGGAACTTTTCTTCCAATGCTTCAACGCGAAGCCGAAAAGGTCATCTGATTTTTTTAACCAATTAGCATGCTTTATTCAACCGGGGTCGAGGAACTCTGAGTTTCGTCCGATGTAGGCTGTGAATACAAGTTTTCAACTCTCGGTTGAAAACCTCAACCTGGGGTTACTGGACCCTCGGTTCAACTCTCGGTCGAAGTTATTCGTGAATACGAGCGTAAGTTCAGCTTTTTTAGTTTTTTTTGTTTTATGTTTTTAGTTTCTGTTCAAGTTTTCAGTTTTGGTTTAGGTTCTGATTCAACTGGATGAAAACTATTTTATCTAAAATTAAACTTGTACTAAGCTGGTTTACATTTAATAATTAAAGTGTTTTCCTTGGGGGTGGGGAGGATCTGATTATCTGCTTTTAGAACTTGGTAAGTGTGCATCTAGTTTTTGTTCTATTTTTTCTGAACCCTGTTTTCTATGTATTTTTAGGGACTTCAGGGGCCGTGGTAGTAGTTTTGGTGGTGGTCGCTTCTCGAATAACCGTGGAGGACGAGGTGGCAACAATGGAAACAGCCTTAAAGGGAAGCAGCCTGGGGAGGGTATGCGCAAAGCACAGTACAACATGGACGATATGGAGCCTATTTCAAAAAATTCTTACATGGAGCACCCTACTATAAGCAATATGAGTGAGGTGAGTAGACTTTAAGTAAATATCTCATTCTCGAACGCTATGCAAGTTTTTCAATATAACTTGCATTTTATACAGTAAAAAAACACGAGCATTTATTCCAATCACATATATTTGAGGCTTGGATAATTCATGAAACTAATTTTTTGTCTTGACTGGAAAAAGCTGTGTCACATGACGAAGGTGGTTCTAGTAACACAAGTAAACAAATCCTTCTGAATGATTTTTTTTTTCTTTTCTTAAAAATGATTAGTAGAACAAATTAAAAATAGTGTAAATTAATGTAATGAATAAATAATACTAACTGTAAATTGGAAGTGAGATTTCAAATGTAGGGAAGAAATAACACAATTTCTATTGAAACGTGTTAATAGTAGATGGCTGTCAGCAGGTCCAGTTGCTCAGAGGCTAGTGGATCCATGGGCTAATACTTAAGAATGTATTTATATCTTTTTCTTCTTTTGCCCAAACAAGTTTTTTTTTTTCCGCTCCCTGAAATAAGTGGCTACTTGAAAATGTAACATTCAACTTGGTTTTAATAGCAGATGTTATAATAATTGATTCATAGGATGTCGTCATCTAATATAAGAGTAATATTTATTTTATTTGATATTTTTCTGCATGTAACTACCATTGAATGTGTTGAGCATGGGAAAACCTTGGTATTGAAGCAAGTATCTAAAATAGAATAAAATGCATTGAGTTATCATGAAAGCTTGTCAATAGGCACCCATTAGAATGGTTTTCATGAAGTTTTATATACATGCCATTCTGTTAGTACATGCTTTAATATAGGGGTGCACAACCTTTTTAAGCGAAGGGCCACTTACAAAAATGACTGGGTTGTCGAGAACCACCATCAGAATTTTTTTGTTTCTAGGAGGTATGACCGGGGGGGGGGGGGGGAGATCAGATAAAAAAAAACATAAATTTCGGAAGGGTAGATTTAACCCCCTAGGTTCCTTCCTTCCAGTCAACATATTCAGTTCTGTTGGCAATGATATATCAAGTTTCTGTTTGTATTTATACAAGAGATATAGCTAAGATTATTTTCAAAGAGTGAAAATACTCCTTGACTTTATTTGAAGGAGTAAATTTAGCTGTCAGTGCTGAAAAAAAATTCTGCTTTCATGAATGAAGGGGTGGGGGGGGGTTCAGCCTAAAAGTTCATAAAAATGCTATTTTAAAAGGAGGGTTAGCTCCCTATACTCGACCACCTCCTTAGTCAGCATAACCCAATTCAGTTGGAAAGGATTGAAAAAACTTGCATTTTTTTCCATGCGCGATTGACAATATGCATAGTTTTTTCCTAGTGATTGACGAAATTTGCGATTTTTATGCGCCCGATTGGCGAGATATGCAATTTTTCGCACCCGATCGGCAAAATTCGAGATTTTTACACAGACGATCGGTGAAATTTACAATTTACACGCACCCGATCGGCAAAATTCGCAATTTTTATGCATACGATCGACGAAATTTACGATTTATATGCACCCGATCAGCAAAATAAGTGATTTTTACAGGCCCCGATCGACAAAATTTGCGATTTTTACGCATACGATCGACGAAATTTACGATTTATATGCACCTGATCGACAAAATTCACGATTTTTACGCAGACGATAGGCGAAATTTACAAATTACACGCACCCGATTGGCAAAATTCACGATTTTTACGCATACGATTGATGAAATTTACGATTTATTGCACCTGATCAAAAAAATTTGCGATTTATACGCACCCTATCGGCGGAATTCGCTATTTTTATGCGCCTAATCTGCAAAATTTGCGATTTTTTAAGCAGGCGATCGGCAAAATTTACGATTTATATGCACTCGATCGGCAAAATTTGCAATTTTTATGCACCCAATGGGCGAAAATTGGCAAAATTCGCGATTTCTACGCATTTGAACGGCAAAATTCGCGATTTTTTCGCATGAGATCGGTGAAATTAATCCGCGGGCCACCAGTAATCCGATCGCGGGCCACAGGTTGTGCACCCCTACTTTAATAGGATGTTCAGTTTAAAGTTGTAGGATTAAGTTGGAAGTCAGTTTCTCCACTCGTTTATAAACCATTTATTATGTTGGATGAGTGTTAATGTATCTTTTATTGAGATTGAGAACGGGTGCAAATATCAACAATACAACTTTTTTCTATGTATCTATCTAAATTAGAAACAATACTTTGATATTAGCTTATAACATTATTTCTCTTTTTGAATGAAATGTGCAGAGTTTCCCCCAGGTTTAAAAAAGGGCAGGGTGCTGCTGGTGAGAAAAGGGCACCTTTTTACTTACCCATCATACGTAGTATAGGGTAAATCTTGTAATCATTTTGAAAATCGAAAAAAATTTTTTGACGGATTTACACGTTTCAGACACTGGAGATTCCGAAAAACATATTTTTAGAAATTTTTTTTTTGCCGTCCGTCTGTGTGTCTGTAAACGCTCTATCTACCGAAAAAATTGAGATAGAGACTTGCAATTTGGTATGTACTTAGTATGTAATAATGGGAAGAAGCCTATTTCATTTCAATAACTTCGATTAACCGGAACAATTTTTTTCGTACTCTCGAAATATTCGTTCTGATGAAAGGTATATAAAAATTTTCGAAATTGTTTATTTTAAGAAATGAATATAAAATACAATAAAAAAACATAAATTTTGCATAAAGCATGAAGTTGATCGGATAATTAGTTGCCGAGATATTTGGAATCCTATTTTCCACACTCTTCGATTTTTCGTGACCCTGTATTTCATCCAAATTTCACTTCAAAGATATATTTTAATTGGACATTTGACGCTTAATCAGATGCAATAAACTGCTAGTTAATAGGATTATTATTTTTGGAGTTATAAGGATGTTTCTTTCAAGCAATTCAGTAATCGAGACTTTAAAGCGAGGCTAATGAAAAAAAGGCTACCGCGGTGCTTTACGCGTATCTTTTTTTACAGACCGCCGGAGTCACGTGATGTTCGAATGCACCAATGCAGGTGTACAAAAAGAGCATCACATCACTCTAGCGGTCTGTAAAAAAGATAAGTGGAATGCACCGCGGTAGCCTGTCTCTTTCGTTAGCCTCGCTTTAAAGTTTCTGACGTCATCAAGCCACGATTTTATTTGAATTGCAATTCACTTTATAAGTAGTTTACACATTTTTCTTTTAATATTTTACATTATGCATATCCATGATGGGTAAGTATTACGGTGGCCCCCAACGACTAGTTTAATTCTTATTGGCATTTTTTTTTATTATTATTAAAGGTATTCTTTTGGTGTCACTTTAATATTTAAAAGTCAGGACACTCTTTTTAAGACAACACAGTCAGTTTTTACTATGAAAGCAAATTTTTTAATGCAAAAAGGAGAACGTACACTTTTTACTGGGGGGCAAGAAGGGTGCTATTTTGTAAACCAAAGGGCAGGCAGGGTGCAGCACCCTTCTGAAATGTGAAGAAGTATTTTAAGTATGTGGTACTTTTCGGCAGTTCCGGTTTTTCTTTAAAATGCATTTACATGTTTTATATAATTGTAATGAAAAGCTACAACAGGCAACATCTAGTTTTTAGTGTTATGTTGAATTCCTTGAGTGGGTAATGTATTTAATAACTTTTCCCATAAGTGTTGTAGAAAACTTGTGAATAGGCAACAGGTTTGTGGCATTTTAGAATATTTTCTGAAATATACGATTTTTTTAAAAATAAGCTCTTAAAAGAACTATTCAAAAGGCTATCGAAAGTAAGGAAAGAATCGCGATCAACTGTGAAATGAACAGCTCTCGGTGGCTGGAATTCCAATGACAGTTTGTCGCGTTATCCTCCCACAGTCCACATGACTGTGATGTTTGCTTCAAGAAAAGGTTACTAGTACGCGGTCTATTTATTTATATTACATGTCTATGGGAGTAACTGATATACACTATAATGGGGGTGGCTTGTATCACATTTATCTTTTTAATGTTGCAGAATCAAATTCAAGCAGTGAGAGATGCTGCTGAAATAACTGTCTATGGCAGAGATGTTCCAAGGCCTATAAAGAATTTTCACGAAGGAAATTTTCCAGGTATTTGATTATTTTTTTAATGTTTTTCTTTGGTAAAAAAATTTATGTATATAAATGCAGTCGTTCAGGAAATAGCATATTTTCAAAAAAATTTCGCATTGATCATTGTACGTATTGTACTGCCATCTAAAAAAAAAATTTTCTCTCTATATAAAGTCTAATAAAGAATGCAAAAAAAAATTAAACTTGGCTTAATTTTTACAGCTTGTTCCGACTGAGATTTTAATGTTGAGCATTTTTCATTGGATCACTTTATTACAAAACAGCCCATTAGGCATGAATTTGAACAAAAAAAATAAACCACTTTTCCAAAAAGTAACGTGTTACCTGAAGAGAACAACAACAACAACAACAAAAAAAACCCACACCTGACCATTTTATTACATATTAATGATTTGACATTAAAAATGATTAAAAATTTATGTGGATGGATCATTGTAAAATTCTAATTATAACAAGAAAATGTGTAAAAATATAGCTCTTGTTTTGCCAGAATTCTGCCATTGTTAGTTTAAATTATTTTAAAAGCAAGGTTTGATTTAAATCAAATGATTTTTTTTAAAAATCTGATTTAAATCAGTATTTTTAACATTGATATTTACAGGCTGAATAAGGATTGAATTAATCATTCGTTTTCAAATAAATGTCATAATTGATGTCAGATTAAAATTACCTTTTAGTAATATTAAATAAATCTCTCATAAAATAATTTTCAACTTATAAAAGAAAATACAACACTACATTTAAAATATAATTTATCCATGGTGCATCCCAAAACAAATATTGATAAATGCTGTCTCATTTTTAAACTTTTGTCTTTCCTAGATGATCACTTCATTTTTGCAAGTTAGATGTTGAAGCTAAAGTTAAATATATTCAATATCAAAGTATTTAATATAATAGTATTTTATTTCATTTTCAGTGAGGAGTTACTTCCTGTAAAGTAGATTATACACAATTCACAAGTTTGTTTTATGTTTAGTTGCTTAGACCTGCAAATTTCAATATCCCATCTGTTGATGGGGGAATTATTGATCATATATTATAATATGATCAATACAAGGACTAAATTGTAACTATAGGTGAAAACTGGGAAATTTAGTTAATAGCCAGTGGCCGGTAGAAGCAGTTTCATTAGTAGCCACTTTTTAAAGTGAGTGGCCACTATTATGTTTAAAATTTTCTTGACATCTAGATAAATTATAATCGTTGTACATAAACATATTTTTCTTCAAGAGTTTTATACCTATTGCATGTGAGTATGAGTGTATTTCACATGATTAAACAGTATCTCTTGAAGAAAAATAATCCAACCGGTGAGCATGTTGCAGGAGTCGAAATATTGAAGATGGGTCATTCCATGCCAAATCAACACAGCCCACAACCCGACCCTCTCAGAATTGGATGAAATTTGGTTTATTTGTTGCACTAATAGAGAAATGAATAAATCTAGAGTTTTTAGTTCATATTGATATTAGTTTTTTAAATATTTTAATTTAAATTTGGTCAAATTTGTGAAATTTTAGCAATTCTTGCATCATAAAATCGGCTCTAACATCTTCCCTAATTGGAGTAGAGTTTTGATTTTGGTGTTTTTAGAAAGTAGATGAGTTGTGCTTTCATATGATATACTGCATGTCTATATTTAAAAAAATTTAAATTTCAAGGTCATCAAATTTAAACTTTAAAATAAAAAATTTTAAAGTTGTAATTTTTAAAATTTTCTTAAAAAAATGTATGTTATTCTTCAACTTATTATAAACATTTTCTGAAAGTTTTACTCTGGGACTGCCATGGGTACCTGAGTAATAAATTTAAGAAAACTACTTATGTCTCAAATTCGCTCATAACAAGTGTAAATGTTTGCAGTTTAAACTAAAATTTCATATTGAATATACAGAAAATAAGATTTTAACTTTCAAAAGACAATATTTAAATAATACCATAATATTTTATCCCAATTTGTGTACCACAAACATATTTATTTTTATTTTCTAAAATGTTTATAGGAAAGATAATACTCATAATAAAGATAAGATTTTTGACAGGTTATAAAAAAGAGATTTAATCAAACATTTAAACACTTAACTATATGCTATTGAAAAAATACTTAAAGAGCTTATAAATCAGTGTTAATACACGTACCTGAAATCCAAAAATGACAAATATATGTCACAAAAGGCATGCAAATTAGATTACTTTAAACTGGAAAGTACTAGTCAATCACAGAACATTTTTTTTGTCCTAATTTGACGGATGCAGAATGCATTTCATCTTCAGACAGTTTGTATGTTCTGCCAGTGACAGTTCTAGGATCAACTTTAGTCAGTATTGAATTTGCAGTGACTTGCAAAATGTCAGGGTGTTCCGGAAAATAAAATGATGATGATGGACCATGAGGATGGAGGAAGTTTATTTTAATTTCTTCTGCATCATAATTTACACTAAGTACACAGCCTAACCACCATTCTTTATCATAAATACAAGTTATATAACCATTTATTTCTTCTAGTTCAAGTTCTCCTTCTTCCTTTGTTACCCTTACTAATTTGCCTGTTTGGGAATTGGAGTAAATTTTGCATAAAAGAGTGTTATTGCTCTGGGGTATAAATGCATGCAACTTTTGTGTGCCTGAAATTGCACAGGCAGAAGAAAAACGTTCCTGTAAAAAATCATTTTCTTTTTCATACTGCTGTGAAGTCACATAACAAAATTCTATGCCAGAAATATGACTTAGAGCCCATTCATATAATGCTCGTGGTGTCATAATTTGGTCTGTATATACCCGTTGCAAGATTGCTCGAGCTGCCAATCTTTTCACTGTACCGCCTATGCCATCTGATACTCCTTTCCCATGGGCAGTGGCAAAGAAATGCCATTCAGCAGGGATGCCAGTCTTTTTTGTGACAGCATAAATTAAAAAAGTTCTTGCGGTTTTTATACTGAGCAGCTGCACCGTCAGAAAAATAAATAAACTTTAGGGGAGTCTCATCAAATTTTCCTTTTAAAAACTGAACTAGGCTTTTCTGAAATGTATACACAGCTGTGGTATCATGGGAAAGACAGTCAGAAATAACAACAAAACTAATATTTTCTATGCTGTTGTCTCTGTTATAATATATCACAAATGGGTGAACTGTTGCCTGTGCATTATTCCAATGAAATCCTTGGGCTTCATCTTGCAGAACAAATGAATAGTTTTCTGAAAAATCAGACACTATAGCATACTCCCCAAATTTTAAGTTATCTTTTATATCCTTAAAGAATGAGGACTGTTGTTGAGCTATAAATGAATGTCGAATAAGCACAGAGAGTTTATCAATAAAGGATTCAATGAATTCCTCATATGAACTTGTTAAAGTTTGTAGAATAGAACGATCCACGTTTAACCATTGTTTGTATACAATTGTTTCAATGCTGTTTTCACAGAATAGTTTGTCAAGATATATTTTAAATTCATCAAATTTAGGACAATTTTTGCATTCATTAAGGTAACAAGTAGGATGTGCTGGATTGCACAGAAGTAAAGCTATACAAGTTTTATAAGAATAAATTGGAACGTTTTCTTCTAAAGTTAGTTCTTTCAGATTACATCCAATTATCATTAATTTTACATTCTGATGAATGTGACAAACACAAATTGTATGTGTCCCACTTGCACCAGCTAAAATGCAGTTTTTCGGCCTTAGTTCTGCAAATTTTGAAAATCCAATTTTTAAGTGAGGATATTCATCTTTAAATTGCTTAAAAGCTTCATTTAAATTGCATAACACCAGTCTTTTCTGGACATGGATTTTTTCATCTCCGCTTGCCATGGATACAAAGTCTTTTTTGCCAGGCATAATTCGACTTATTTGGTCATTATTATAAAAATCTTTTACGCTAGTTACTATATCTTGACTTATAGTTTTGCCAGGTTTGGGGTTTGGAGTTGAAAGAATACCTTTTTCTTTAACCAGTTTCTTGGCTTTTCTTACCATGTAATTACTAGCCTGAAATTCTTTTTGAACTTTTCTCACTGACCAGCTTTTAGGCAAAAGAGTTAAAATTTGCACTTTCAGACTTCTGTTCTTAGTGTTCTGAAATTTTTCTTTCAATTGAGAAAGCATCTCCATTTCAGGGGATTCTGTAGAACTATCACTATCAGAAAACTGTAGTATTTTTTTCTTTAAAACTTTGCTTACTTTTTTAAATTTTGTTTTTGGATATTTTCTCTCAGATAATCTTTTCTTTTTAATAGGAGTTTCTCCTATACTTTGTAAACTATAATTTAAAGAACAAATGGCTGCTTCATTTTCATAATTAGGAAACTCTGCTGGCTGATGATCACTGTCACTGTGTGCATTTATTTCTTCCACTGGAAAAATTCTACTTGTGCTTGCTTCATTTATTTCTTCTACTGGGGAAATTCTACTTGTGCTTGCTTCATTTATTTCTTCTACTGGGGAAATTCTACTTGTGCTTGCTTCAGAAAGTAGAGACTTTTTTAGCATTTTTTTTTTTCGACATTTATCACAAATTTTTTGCCTTTCAGATATAAGAGGGTTTATCTTTATCATCCATGGTAAAATATTTCTTAGATTTTTTCTTACAGCTGTATGATTGGATTCCTTAAATGGATTGCAACAAGCTGATCGAGAAAAAGTACTCATTTTTAAGAAATTGAAAAAAAAAAAAAAAGAACTAAGTTATCATATACAAATATTGCACTAAGCAAAATCTTCTCTCTAGAAAAGGTGTACCTAACTCTTCAAAGCTAAACTATTTTATGAGCTCTGTTACAGAACAACATGAGCTGGGCCATGTGGTTCATGGGCCATGTGTTTTATGGGCCATGTGGTGTTTACAAAAACAAAAGCCACATGTGTTACATGCAACCTAACCTTCACTAGCCAGTCATATGTTTAATATGTTTAATTATAGTCTCACACAAAGAGCAAGAAGGAAACCAATCACATTTCAATATTTCAGGTACTAGTGTCTCTTGAACCAAAAATCTTATATTTTTCATTATGTGAAGCTTAAATAATAATAAAATAAATTAGGGAAAATAAAGTAAAATAAAAACTAAATTTTTTTAATTCTCTAATTTTATTTTATAATTTGCTGTTGCAAAAAGAAAATAAAGCTATGCATTCTCATAAAAAAAATAACTCATACTCTTACAGAAGCCCCCAACTCTGCACCCCCCCCCCCCCCCCTCACTCCCTTCATTTAAAAAATAATCATTCAAATACTTATCAAGATCTCTACCATAAGCAAACATCAAATAATATATAAACAGGTATAGTACTAACTGAAACTATAAACACTTTTCAATGGTGGTGGAGGGTTGGGGGGGGGGGGGACAAAGAGACAAAAGAAAAAAAAATGCTAGTTTTTAAAAAAATTATAACACAAACTGTTTTTGCAAAATATAAATCTAATTTTTAAGCAAACTTGCATTTTTTCATTTAATTTTAGATAATGCAGACATTTATTTTCAAAACTATGAAAATCTTAATTCTTAAAAGGAGGGGGAAGCAAATGAATCCCACCCCTTCTTTCCCCATTTATGAGCGAATTTGAGACATAAGTAATTTTCTTAAATTTATTACTCAGGAACCCATGGCAGTCCCAGAGTAAAACTTTCAGAAAATGTTTATAATAAGTTGAAGAATAACATACATTTTTTAAAAAAAAATTTTTAAATTACAACTTTAAAATTTTTAATTTTAAAGTTTAAACTTGATGACCTTGAAATTTAAATATTTTTAAATATACACATGCAGCATATCATAAGAAAGCACAACTCATCTACTTTCTAAAAACATCAAAATCAAAACTCTACTTCAATTAGGAAAGACGTTAGAGCATATTTTGTAATGCAAGAATTTCTAAAATTTGACTAACTTTAAATTTAAATATTTAAAAAACTAATATCGATATGGACTAAAAACTCTAGATTTATTCATTTCTCTATTAGTGCAACAAATAAACCAAATTTCATCCAATTCTGAGAGGGTCGGGTTGAAAATGCCACATTTTTGTGTTGATTTGACATGGAATGACCCAGATACTGAAATATCCTTAAAATCTGCTTGTATTCAGTGGGAAAAAAGGAATAAATTACTTTAAGTGCATGTGGAATCAAAGCTGATGAATATATTTTGCAGAATAAAACCATTTCTCGAAAAAATAATCCAACTAAAGAGTAAGTACGTGAGAAAAAGCCGAAATGGGTCATTCCATGTCGAATCAACCAGTGACTCAACCTGACCATTTTAGATTTTGATGAAACTTGCAGGAATCCTTCTCCTTGATGATATAAATGAGAATATACTTTTATTACTTTTTATCTCAGTAAATTTTCATACAATTATTTTTTTTAATTTTGAAAAATCATAATTTTTGGCTTGTTTAAATGTTTTTTATTTTGAATTTCTCAAGTTCTATCATGCTTAGAGAGTTGTTTGAACCCTCATTTTAAAGATAATTTCATAATGTTTAATTTGATATGCAAGTTGACTATGCTTGGCTAAAAAAAAATAAATTTAATTTTAAAAAATTAAAAATAGCATTTTTTTAAAATTTTGAAAAAAATGTTTTTTGTAATATTATAAACTTAAAATTCTGAAAGTTTTAGGGTGAGATCTCAATGGGATCAGCAGTTATGTTAAAAAAACTAATGTTAAACACCAATTGGGGCTGGTATTTGAAGTTGGCACCTCGCCAACTTTATGATTGTGCTAAAGATAATATTTTTTTTATTCATTTTAAACATAATTTAAACTGCTCATCCCATTGAAATCTACTCTAAAACTTTCAGAATTTAAAGATTATAATATTACAAAAAACATGTATTTTTTTCAAAATTTAAAAAAAAACCACTAGTTTAAATTTTTTAAAATTAAATTAACTTTTTTTAAAACCAAGCATAGTCAACTTGCATATCAAATTAAACCTTATGAAATCCTCTTTAAAATGAGAGGTCAAACAACTCTCTATGCCTGATAGAACTTGAGAAATTCAAAATTGAAAACATTAATACAAGCCCAAAAATGGTGATTTTTCGAAATTAAAAAAATTAATTGTATGAAAATTTACTGAGATAAAAAAATTATAAAAGTATATTCTCATTTGTATCATCAGAGAGAATGATTCCTGAAGGTTTCATTAAAATCTGAAATGGTCAGGTTGAATATTGAAAATTTTTGGTTGATTTGACGTGGAATGACCCAAATATCGAAAATATAGCTAAATCGTTGAAATCTGTTTGCATCTGGTAGGAAAAAGAATTAACCAGTTTGTAATCAATGTAGAGATGCATATTTCCATGAAAAATGGTGTATTTCACTTGGCGATCGATAACAGATTTTTTAATTGCCACTTGGCGGGTGGCGATCGATGGCTGTTTTTTTAATCGCCACTTTTTTAATTTTAATCGCCACGTGGCGAGTGGCGACCGCTAATTTTCACCTATAATTGTAACATAATAAATATTTAGACTGTTTTGTCTTGTCTTACACAGAATTATAGAATTCTATGTTTCTTCTATAACTGAAAATAATTCAATCCCTGTGACTGATCCCTTTGCCCTTTCCTTTCCTAGAATTCATTGCTTACTGGAATGGAAAATATAAGATATGTTATTATACCTTATTTTTCAGCTAAACAGTCATTTCTACTATTAAGTAAGCATGATTGATTGCTGAAATTGTCAATGGCTGAGGGCTGGATAACACTGACAATTGATAGATTCGTTCGTTTAGTTATGAGATTACCTTGTGTCTTGTAACTGTTTTAGGTAGCTTTCAATACAAAAAAGTATAAAGCTACCTATTGCAGCCGTTCGGAGGAAAGCAGTTCCGGAAAATTTCGATATATTTTCACCGATCATGACCCCCAGACCCCAAAACCACCCTCCGTTCAAATGTTGATTTATATATATATACAGGGTGATTCATAAAAGATGGGCAGAACTTTAAGGGGTTATAGTACACTTAAAGACAAATAATATTAAATAGGAGACTAAGGGTCCCAGACGTATTCCCAAGGAGATAGGGGGCATTAAAGTTTAGTGTCCGGAATTTCAAATGATTATAAAACATGGAAAAATTGGTCGATTCGTTTGCGGTTTTTGCAAAAAATTTTCTTTATGCCAGTATTTTCTTGAAATAAAATTTTAAAGTTCAATTTCAAAAAATGTCGATAGGGGGCGCTTTAGACTTTGGAGTAACAAACAACTATTTTTTAACGTTATTTTTTGTATTTCTTTAAATGATTTCGAAAGCTTAGACTTAAACTTAAATTTTGATCTAAAAATCTGAGTCCTAACGAGTAGTTAAGTAGCGTAAACTGAAATTTGAAATTTGAAACCCTTCTCCCCCCAGAACAAAAATCAGTTATTCCCGATCTTTGTGTCGTAGATTAGGCTCTAACTACTGCCGCGTTTTGCTAAAATTATTCTTTATGTCAGTATTTTCTTGAAAATAAATTTTAAAGAAAATTTTCAAAAAATTCTGATAGAGGGCGCTTTAGACTTTGGAGTAACGAACAACTATTTTATACCGTTATTTTTTGTGTCTCATTAAATGCTTTCTAAAGCTTAGACTTAAACTTAAATTTTCAGCTCAAAATCTGAATCGCTGAGCGTGGTTCAGTAGCGAGGGGAGGGGGTTCAAATTTCAACTTCTGAACATAGTTCAGTTTGCACTACTTAACCATGCCCAACGATTCTGTGCTGTGATACGAGGCAAAAATACAACTTTCGTCAAGGACTGCATAGTCGGAATTCACTCATAAATGCACTGGCACAGTTGGAAACGTCGCTCATGCAAATGTTAAAGCTCCATTCCTGACGCTAGTCACCGGGTGAAGAAGGAAACAGAAAGTATGCAAATGTCAAATGGGGAAGAAGAAGAACACGTATGCAAAATTTCGACACGATTCAGGCATAAAAACCACTGAACGGTGAGTCAAGTGTAAGTCGCTGTAGTAATGAATCGGAAGATGGGGCCCTTCACGAATAAGGAAAAGGCTGAGATGCATTTAATTTACGGAGCGGCAGATGGAAATGGTGCAGAGGCACAACGAATGTACGGAGAGCGATTTCCTAACAGGCGGTTGCCTAACCGCAAAACTTTCGAGCGCTTGCACAGACAGTTGTGTGAGACGGGATCATTTCTCGCTTCCCGGTCGAATGCAGGTCGTGCAAAAAAGGACGAATCAGTAGTTGTTGCAGAAGCCATTCTGGATGTAGTAGCGGCGCAGCCAAGTACAAGTACACGAACAGTGGCTAGCCAGGTGGATACCTCACAGTCCACGACTTGGAGGGTACTGAAGGATGAACATTTGCTCCCGTTTCATGTGCAACGAGTCCAGAAACTGTCTCCAGGGGATTATCCAAATCGTATTGAATTCGCCCGCTGGTTTCTGCAGCAGAACGCGCTAAATCCACATTTTGGACGAACTGTGCTTTTCACCGATGAATGTACCTTCACACGTGAAGGTACATTTAACACACACAATGCACATGTATGGGCGGATGTCAATCCACATGCTACGTATCCACATGCTCATCAGAGACGCTTTTCCATCAATGTTTGGGCAGGAATCCTCGGAGACCACCTAATCGGACCGTACCTTCTTCCTGAACGCCTCAACAGTAAAACATACCTCACATTTCTGCAACATGTGCTGCCAGACCTGTTAAACGTTGTTCCTCCACGCATCCGGCGGGTCATGTGGTTCCAGCAGGATGGAGCGCCAGCCCATTACGTACGAGACGTCCGCAACTATCTGGACATCACATTTCCGAACAGATGGATTGGTCGAGGTGGTCCTGTTGCTTGGCCTGCTCGCTCGCCAGATCTTTCACCCCTCGATTTCTTTTTTTTGGGGACGATTGAAGGCTCTTATGTATGAGACACCCATTGAATCCCCCGAGGAACTGGTCGCCAGACTTTCCGCCGCTGTAGGGGAAGTGCTCGAAAAGCCTGATGTTTTCGCGAATGTTCGCCGTTCCATTCGTCGCCGTTGTTCTGCGTGCATAACCTCTGGTGGTCACAATTTTGAACATTTATTGTGATTACATGTTAATAAATATGCTTTGGTAACATAATCCTAATTTGTGTCTTTTTACCTCGTATCACAGCACACAATGTGTGGACATGGTAAACTGAACTGTGCTCAGGAGTAGAAATTTCAAACCCCTCTCCCCAGAAACTTAACCACGTCTAACGATTCAGATTTTGGGCTGAAAATTTAAGTCTAAGCTTTAGAAAGCATTTAATGAGACACAAAAAATAACGGTATAAAATAGTTGTTCGTTACTCCAAAGTCTAAAGCGCCCTCTATCGGAATTTTTTGAAAATTTTCTTTAAAATTTATTTTCAAGAAAATACTGACATAAAGAATAATTTTAGCAAAACGCGGCAGTAGTTAGAGCCTAATCTACGACACAAAGATCTGGAATAACTGATTTTTGTTCTGGGGGGAGAAGGGTTTCAAATTTCAGTTTACGCTACTTAACTACTCGTTAGGACTCAGATTTTTAGATCAAAATTTAAGTTTAAGTCTAAGCTTTCGAAATCATTTAAAGAAATACAAAAAATAACGTTAAAAAATAGTTGTTTGTTACTCCAAAGTCTAAAGCGCCCCCTATCGGCATTTTTTGAAATTGAACTTTAAAATTTTATTTCAAGAAAATACTGGCATAAAGAAAATTTTTTGCAAAAACCGCAAACGAATCGACCAATTTTTCCATGTTTTATAATCATTTGAAATTTCGGACCCTAAACTTTAATGCCCCCTATCTCCTTGGGAATACGTCTGGGACCCTTAGTCTCCTATTTAATATTATTTGTCTTTAAGTGTACTATAACCCCTTAAAGTTCTGCCCATCTTTTATGAATCACCCTGTATATATATATCTGACCTGTGTCATATGATAACGCTCGTATTTATGAATAGATTTTGATGAAACTAATTGTGTCTATTAAGGTCACTAATGTCTCGACCGAGTTCGTTGGCCAGCTTGGTCCACGATTTTGTTTCAAGATGGCGGCCATTTAAAAATTTAATATACAAAAAAGTTAAAAATTCAAATTTATTTTTTAATTACGTGTTAGGCCTTGATACAAGGATTCCAGGTCATTTTTCGGTTTACCTCTAAAAAAATGGCTGAGATAGAGCAGTTTGAAATTCTAGGGTGGCTGATATTTTGAAACAAAACAGCACATTAACGCGATTACTTGCAAATTATTTTCTTTCATTGTTGTAATAATTTTCCCAATCATACGCATAAAACGGATTCATATCTGTTAGCGCCAAAATTGGTGACATTTGGCGAAATATCGCCAAATTTGGCGACCAAAATAAGTCTTCATAAATGAAGCTAATTTGGCTATTGCTCAATAATTTGGCGAATTTCTTATTCAAATTCAGTATTAACGAATCTTTTGTAACCGTTTCTTTGCATTTTAACTTGCTGTTTTCGTGTAACATTAGCTAAAATTTTAAAACTAAGATATAGGAAAGCTACCTTTTCCTCCCGGTACAGGCCGGAAGGACTTTTTTAATCATTAATATAGATATTAGATCATTAATAGATATAGAATCATTAATATAAACACAATTTGGAACAAGAATATCGGTACAGAGAGCTTTTGGATACATTGATACGTAAGAAAAATGGCTGACAAAAAGAAAGATCCAATGTGGCTTTGTTTTACAGGAATAAAAAAAAAATCTGGAAAATGTGTGAAAGCAATATGCAAACCATGTAGTGGAGATTGTGGCAAAAATAAAAAACACAAAGAAACTTACAGTCTATGTGATAAAAATGACATAGTGAATTTGAATCTGTTGAAAACAAGTTGGCTTTTTGCCTATCAAAAATGTATTTGAAAATATATTTTTGTGTTTTTCGAAATGTATTTTTGTTAGAAAAAAATTAGAAGTTTTATTAGAAAAAAAATATTTCTTATTTTGATTTTGCCATACAAAAGTACATATAAAAGAAAATCTGAATGTGTGAGATTATTTTGCACTATAAAAATCGAAACACACTTGAAGCATTTGTTTTTCAATATACAGTGGACTCTCTCTATTCTGAACACTCATGGGACCGACCAAAAATGTTCAGATTATGGGGGTGTTCATTATAGAGGGAGATTGGGAAATTACTACTACTATGTATTGAGTCTACAGACTGTTTTGAATACTCAGTCTGGTTAACCATGCAAGTTACCGAGATGGAGGTGCTGAATTCATAAACTATTAAAAAAGTTAATTAAAATGTTATATTAAAAAAAATTACAAAATATACAATTACATACTTACAATACATTACTTAAAAAAGTGAGTAATTTTAGTCTGTTTTTGCATTGTGTATGCTCATGCAGTGTACATTTATCTAGTTGTTTAAGAAGTGGAAAGGCTTCCGGGTGATGTTCAGCTGCATAGTCAGGTCTACACTAGATACCGGGCGTGCTCATTCATTATCATTATGTCACAAAAGGTGGCTGGCTGCGACGAAAAGCATACAGCGATTGGCAAAAAATGATGGACGCGTCGCTTTGTACCAATCGCTGGTCGCGGTCAGCCACTATTTGTGACGTTATGAGAGTGAATGAGCAAGCCCTCTATCTAGTGTTGCCTTGGCATTGTTCAACAGGTCTGGAATCCCTTGGCCATATTGCTTGAAGGTAATCGTACTTCTTGTTTCATCGGTCTCTTCTGGTTCTGCTTCGTCTTCACTACCCTCTTCCTCTTCAACGATGTTGTCGCAAACAGGAAGGCTTCCGTCGGCTTCGAGACAAGCGCCAGGTTCAATTTCAGTATGAATCTCCTGAAGAATTCACCCCAAGTCACTCACAGCTGTTGCTTCTTGGTCCTCTGTCCTTGATTGCTCATTTTCACGCGGGAATCCAGCTTTGTAGAAGCATTTTTGGATGGTGTAGGGGTTACTTCATTCCAAGCAATTGATATCCAATGGGCAGCATCCATGACATTGACCTTCTTCATTAGTTCAATTGCCGAATTTGCCTCCTACATCACCACGGACATTTTCTTCAAAAAATGTATTCGGTAGGGAGCTTTAAAGGTCTTGATTACTCCTTAATCCAGTGGTTGAATTACAGAAGTACAGCTCGGTGGCAGGAACTTCAGGCTCGCGTTGCTCAGCTGCACTATGTACGTATGTGTGTACGTATGTGATCTGGCACTATCCACAAAAAGGTTTTTTCTTCCTTCTCTCTTCATCTCGTTAATGCCCTCCAACCATTGTGAGAAAATTGTGAATGTCATCCAGGCTTTTAGATTTTATTTATAGTGCGCAGGCAATGATGCTATCTTCACATTTTTCAAGCATCGTGGTTTTTCCCTTTTTCAAATCACAAGTGGTTTGAGCTTCTCACCCGTAAAACTGGCACAGAGCATGACGGCAAGTCTTTCTTTTGACATGTGACGCATTTCTCGCTTCTTTCTGCTAAGGTTTTATTTGGAAAAGCTCTGAAAAACAGCATGTTTCGTTGGCATTGAAAATGTTCACGGCATCGAAATCCTTCGTTATATCCGGAAGCTTTCTTTTCCATTCCTCCACAGTGTCAATATTTGCGTCTGCAGCTTCCCCATTGATTATTTTGAATTCGATGTTAGGCCGACTTTTGAAACGAGTCAGCCATCCTTCTGATGGCTTGAATTCCGTGTACGTTTGCCGAGCAAAATGAAGAAAGAAACAGAAGCGATAATGCTGCCAACCAGGTGTGCAGAAAAGAAACCATAATCCTTTTTTAACCACTCCCTCTGACACCTGTTGTCTCTTATCTGTCATTGGGGGGGGGGGGGGCATTTCTGTTGCGCAATCTTTTTATTTTTATCTCAGCTCGGGAGAGGGGAAATCACGTGACATGTTTTTACATTATTTTTTCTTGTATCTCTTTGCATAAAAATTGATTGTTTCGATCACTTCATTTAATTTGATTATCATGATTTACTTTTTCTGAAATGGAAACAATTTCATGTCTGCACTTTTTTATTTATTAAAAATATATAGGAATGTTCTAGTTAGTTGAGAACACGCATGGTGAAGACAAAAATATTCTTTCGATTTCTTTTTTTTTGTTGTTATAATAATTCTGTTGTTGTTGTTGTTTTGTTAACTGAAGATTTTATCTGAATTATTTTTAAATCGAGTTCATTCAACCCTTTTATTTTTCTGCAACAATTTTTCTGAATTTCCACGATGCAGGAATTCCCCGCATTCCGACTGCAAACATACGTTCAGTTTACGGAGAGGCGGGTTAGATTGGGGATCAAAAGTGGCGTTCATAATGGTGGGGTGTTCAGATTAGAGGGTGTTCAGAATACAGAGAGTTCATCTTTTGTTAACTCTATGGAGTTTCGCCGGGACCGTCAGAAAGTGTTCATAATACCGGGGTGTTCACATTAGAGAGTGTTCAGATAGAGAGAGTCCACTGTATATATTTTTAAATCACAGACTATGTAAAATTATCAGACTCAAACTGTTACGAATAGCATTGCTATTCGAGTATATTTAATAGTTTGCTATGTTAAACAGATCATTCTGAAATGTTATTAAAAAGATACTAATAAAGTTTGTTGTGGTTTGGTCTTAATTTAAAAAAAAAAAATCGAAATTTCACGATGGTGACTGGAAATACCAGAAATTAGTCGCTTTTAAATCACATGGCGACTTAAACACCGAAAGTTAGTGGCCACAGCAAAAAATTTAGTCGCGACTGGCGACCATGAATCTGCACCTATACTACTAAAGCTACTATTTTCAGTGTCATTAGGCAGTGGCAGCCCTGCAAGAGAACCGGAGTGCAGCTTCTAATAGGCCTGCTCTGATAACTGATAAATACTGAATAATTATACCTTATAATAATACTGAAAACATCAGTGCTCCCTTAATGAATAGAAAATATAATAATGAATATTTTTTTAATGTGGATTTTCAATCAAGGGAGATGAAGATTTTAATAATATGTGGGGGAGTGGGTGGGTGGTTATGATAAATGGGGGTACTCCGAATTAAAAAGCCTAAGGAAGGGGGGTAAGTGAAAGAAAAAAGGTTGGGAAGCGCTGCTTTAGGTGATAAGAGGTTTAGATTCTTTATCTGACGAAAACCTGTTTTCCAGTTTGCACAAAGAGTGGACATTTCTTTCTTACTGTAGCACATGGTAATCTCTTGAATATTGTTACACTTTTGCTGTAGAAGATTTTTGATACTATTACTTATTTTAGTTAGTTTTGCTGTTATTACTTACATATTATTTAAGTTCTTAGTTAAAACTCTAAAAAAATGTCTGCTGGAAGGAAAAGGGATATAATTTAGTTTTATTTTAATAAGAAAATTGAAGTAGGTAAAATAAGGAAGCAGAGCTATTTGCAAGAAATGTGGAAAATAAATGCAAGGCTTGGTTGCAAGATTAAAAAATCTTTTTTGTGGAAGCCAATATGTGGTATACATGAGGAAGTCATTAGAAACAGATACTAAAGACTACGTTGATGTTGTTAGCTATGGTTGCTCGGCACACATTTTAAGCTTGCTAGCAAAGGATATGGAACTCCCCAATGTTACAGATCATGTTATGCAGGTAATTAAAAACAACCATTTTGCTAGAGCAAAATTTAACGAAAATAAAGGACGAAAAGGTGTTGGTCTAAGTATAGCATTAGAAGTACAGTGGAACACCTTGTGTGAATCATTAGATAGTTATGTTAATAACTGGCCTATTTTAATGCAGATTGCAGAAGAAAATAGATTCAATTGATGCAGATATACGGTCAAAGCTGATGAATATGGGCATAAAAAGAAACGTGGAAGATTTACTGCTTCGCTTAAAACCAATTTCTGTTTCTTTAGATCGAGTACAGAGAGACAACTGTAGCATTGCTGAAGCTCTTGATGTATGGAAAAAACTTGAACAAGATCTAAAGGAAAACAAAGTGCTGAGTGATTGCAAGAAATCTGATGTGAATACATCTTTCAAATACAGATACAATCAAGCTTTGACACCAGCACATTTCTTAGCATATCCAACATTTCAGCCAGAAAACTTATCTGCAGTTGTAAACTAGTCGGATGTGTCAATCCCAAAACTTTCTTCTATCTCACACAGGTTTCGCATATACTAAAAATGAATCAGCACCAATTTATATCAATATCTAACTGCAGCTCAAGTTTTATTAAATTCCGTGCATTATTTCTTGAGATATGAATATCGCTAAAATCGTGTAAATCCTTCAAAATGCTGCATAGCAGCGGCACCTGCTGGGTGATTTTTACCAAAAACTAATCAGCACCAATTTATATCAGAGACTAACTGAATCTAAAGTTTTATTTAATTCCGAGCATTAGTTCTTGAGATAGAGCTATTGCGGAAATCGCGAAAAATGCTGCATAGCAGCGCCACCTGCCGGGCGATTTTTACCAAAACCTACTCAGCGCCAATTTATATCAGGGACTAACTGAATCTAAAGTTTTATTAAATTCCGAGCATTAGTTCTTGAGATAGAGTGCCCACAAAATTTTTGTCACATACAGAAGACAGACAGTCAAAGACAGACATTTTCTAAAAATAGTCAAATCGTGTTCAGGACCTACTAAAACGTATAAATCCGTCGAAAATTTTCATGAATCCAATACTTTCTTCTTGTAAAGATAGAAGAAAGTAAAAACAAAGCAATCGAATTTGTGAAGGAAAATTACGCAGATACGTCTTTGATGGCTATTCTTTTAAAATTCATTGCTCGTGTAGAGCTATTTAATGGGCCCTTATTTGAAGAAAAGGTAGTGAAAGAAGTTAACACTTTACATTGGTGGAAGTCTTTGACAATTATAAAAGACTGTGTTCCATCCAAGGAACTATTAATAATGCAAATTATGACTGCAAAGGCTACATCTGCAGGTGTTGAAAGAATGTTTTCAACCTTAGGATTTGTACATAGCAAATTACGAAACTAATTAGGAGTGAAAAAAGCTGCCAAACTGGCTTTTCTATTCAAATCTCTTAATAAATAAATAATATTGTTGTTATTGTCTATTGTGTGTGATAAACTTTCTGTAGTTTCATTTCTAAAATCTTTGTTTTAAAATTTGTAAAGCAAATCATTATATGGTCTGCCAATTCAGCTATGTTTCAGAAGCTTGGACAAAGTATTTAAGTTTATTGCATGCCTAACAAAGAAATACTTTATTTACAAATTTATGATACCAAAAATAGGTATTTACCAGCTCTCTCTATATAGAGCAGTTAAATTTATTAAAAGCATTGATTTACTTTGTTTTAAAAGAAAAATCTGATTTTTTTTATATTTTTACACCCTAGAAAAAACACTAATTTCGTCAAGGAATTGTGTAAAAAGAGCAAAATTCGGCGAAGAATGCTGAAAAAACACTAATTTTGTCAAAGGATCGCTGAAAAGACGCAAATTTCTTCAAAAGATAGCTGAAGAGACATGATCTTCGTCAAAAGATAGTCTGAAAAACGTGAAATTTGGCAAATTTCGTCAAAGGATTGATGAAAAAACGTGAATTTCATCAAAGGATCGCTGAAAACACGAGAATTTTGTCAAAAAATCACTGAATATACACGAATTTCGTCAAAAGAAATGCTGATAAAACGTGAATTTCATCAAAGGATCGCTGAAAAAAAGCAAATTTTGTCAAAAAATCGCTGCAAATACACATTTCTTCCAAAAAAAAAAAAAAAAAACTGAAAAAACACTAATTTCTGCAAAATTTACTGCATTGGGTTAAAAGATTGAAACCATATTCCTTTAACTAATGTAAAAAATTCGCCATGAAACTGAAAAAAAAATAATTCAAAAAGCCTATTAAAAAATCCAGAAACTGGCTTCAAGGTGCATAACTTCAGACATAACAGGTACCTTTCTGCCAAATCTTGTAGATTTGTGCGAATTGCAGCAGTCTCTTCACACAACAGAACACATAGAGACAAACATCTATGTTTATTATTATAGATATAGTTTATAATCTGAAACAATATATTGAACTAACTTTTGAAAAATAAGATTAACCTGACCTGCAATAAAAAACAATTAGCACAGACCCAACATGTGGGCCTTACCCGATCTGATGCAGGACATTTTACAGAAATTTAGATATTCTTCTCTGGAGAAATATCTGTAGTTTCGTCGAGGGTGGGGAATACAAAATGCCCACCGACAAAAATAGCAAGGCAGCAATGTGATGGTTTGCTTTTTTTTTTTTTCCCCACATAGTGGAGTTGGACCTTTTTAGTTTGAATTGGGGGAATATGGATTGGTTCATGTGTGCGGATATATTAAAGACTCATGTTAAATAAAACATGCCTGCTAAGTGGTATTTTCAGCAAGATGTAAGTGATTTTATGAAACACAGAAATGTCGAGGCAAATTCCGGATTTGAACCGCATCTGTGGGAGGGTAGAGTAGGGTGCCAAAATGAGTGACATGGAATACAAAAGTGAGTCGACTCGATGCCTGCACATTGTGAGGCTGTCATAAAGGCCAGAGGATTGACCCACTCAATACTATATTGGATAATTTTTTATTCTAATGTCAAAATACATTTGTTTTGTGATTTTTCGTGGGTTTTACCTTATTTTCTAGCAAATGAGTTACTGTAACACATTGAATAGGGTTCAAGAAAAATAAAGGATTGATTTTTGTATTTTATTGTTAACACTATTTCTCTGTGGTCATTTTCAGTTCGTTTTGAAGCCACTTTTATCTCCTTTTTCTAGACTATATCACTCGAGCCATTATGGAGCAGAAGTTTGAGAAGCCTACCGCCATTCAGTCTCAAGTTTGGCCTGCTGCTTTGAGTGGGAGAGATTTGGTAGGCATCGCACAAACGGGTTCTGGAAAAACTCTCGCTGTAAGTGGCTTCTCTTCTCACTCATGCGTTGTACTTTTTTATTTTGTGTGTGCTAATTCTTTCTTCTTTTCCAGTATGTCTTGCCTGCTATTGTCCATATCTATAACCAGAGTTGCATTAAAAGGGGTGATGGTCCACTTGTAAGTAAAACTTTTATCTATTTAATTACAGCCCTTTCACATGAATAATCCCATAACTTTTTTAATTTGAAATATCTACTTGTTATTTCTCAATTATTCCTTTGACTTCTTTAAATAAACGAGTAGAATGTTAACAAAAAATTCATCTTCAAGTGTAATTTAATTTTTTTTTAGCTTTTTAATGTGCTTTATTACTTAAAAGCAGGGGTGCAGAATATGTTCAATCCGGCGATCTAGGATTTAGGGAAATTTTTCAGAAAAATATACAATTGATTTCAATTTTAACAATGAATTACATAATTCCCCGAGATAGAAAAATGTTTCCCTATAAATAAAATGATCCGTATGGCGACTTTCACAAAATCGATCTGAGAATAATATGTACCGTATATACTCACATATAAGTCGAGAAATTTTTGAAAAAAATAATCTGCTTCAAAGTGAGGGAGGGAGGTCAACTTTATACATGGAACAAAAAAGTCTAAATTTATTTTTGGAGTAGAAAAACGCCGATGTTCCAGAGTAATTATGCAATTGCAATAATCGAAATTTCTAAGTTCTTTTCTAATGAATTACCTTAGAAAAATTTTTAAAAGATAATTTTCTGACAAAAAAAAAAAAAAAAAAAAAAAATCAGGAAAGAGAAAACTTTAGAAAGAGAATCAAATCAAGAAGATCTCACACCCATCACTGGTGGGAAACTCACTACAAGCTCTCACTGATTGGATGAGCAAAAATAGAAAATAATTTAAATTTAATAATGAGAAAAATATTTTTAATCTATGGACAACTTTGAAGAAAGTTATTCTAAAAACTTAATTTAGTAAAATAATCCTAAATTCTGAAAAGAAACCATCACTTCTAGATCAAGACAGCGGGACCAGAAATACTTTAGCTCCTTGAAAACTGCTTGAAAATTTACAGTGACTGTGTTTGTGGATCTGTTGGCTCTATTATTGGAAAACACATTTATAACAGAGCCCTAAAATCTATATCATGGAATGACCACCAGTGCATAAAGCTACGGAACTATTAAAAGCATCCTTAAACAGACATCTTCATGGTGGAAATTATCATTTTACTAGATTTTCTTCAAGAAACAGACTAAAGATCTACAAAACATCAAAAATGATTGACAACATCCACAAAGAGAGTGGAAGATTGCAGTTTCTCAATAATTGACAATTCATCAGAAAAGGTAATCAAAAACATTGTATTTGTTGGTTAAAACTGTGCATTTATTAATAAATATTAGGCATAAGATAAACTTGCATTGCATTAACTTAATTTACCTTTACAATAACTAGGCATGTTACAAGTTCAGTTTATAGGTTTTTAAAGATGCGACTTGTATGTTGCAAAATTTACTATACCTACGGTAATACAGAAGCCTATGTACATATCTTAACATTTTGGGGAAATTTTCGTATGGATTGGGGGAAATGTTGGGAGTAAAAACATTTTCTGCACCCCTGTTTAAAAGATGATAAAATTGTTTATTCAATGTCAATGACTCCCAGCACTTTCAGCTGTACATGAGGGCTAAAAATAAAATGCGTCATTGCTTTCAAAATCTCTGCTTCTTGATCCAGGAACTAGGGAAAGTCCATTTCATCATCTGGGTTTGTAAGGGGATTCCAATGACTCTTGGTAGCAGAAAAAAAAAACGGAGAGGGAAGAAGTCTGAAACTCTTTAAAGGGTGAAATTAGCACCAGCCACAGGCCCACTAAAGAAAAAGAATGTCAGTGGCCACCTTATGGCCATTTTCCTGCAAGGAAAGAGTAGTTTTTAATTTCATCAAGGATTCTACTTTTGTTGGTTGAAATCAGTTTATATTAACACATTTATTTGGGCAATTTAATTTTAGACCAATACTAATTTAAATTTTAACAAAAGTTTACTGTTTAGAACTTTCAAAATAAAAAAGTGGCCATTAATTTAAAGAAAGTGGCTACTTCTAAAACTGTTGCTACTACTAGTCACTGATGAAATTTCCCAGTTTTGCCCTTTACCAGCTGAGAATGACTATCATTTTAGTTTCTACCGCTGTCATTATTTTTATGGTTATTTGCTCTCATTCAAGTGTATGACGTACAGAAATTTCATATACTTTTCCATCACTCTAAGGCAGGCCGCACACTGACAAGACAGAGTGACATGTATCTCAAGACACGAGACAAATTCTGATATTCAAACTGGTTTTTCTTTGTTAAAAGGGTGAAAATGTCTCACGCTACATCGTCGCTCTGTCTCACCAGTGTGCAGCCTGCCTTACACACCTGTCTTAGTAGACAAGACCTGTTACAGGACAGCATCTACAAAAGACACGAAGTAATGAAAAGTCTAGAATGACTGCACTCTACGTTATAATATGGACGTACATGTCCAGATAGGTCTTCAGAAAACATACACAATGGAATCTGTTGGATCATTTTGAAACTGCACTGCTAATGCTTGATTACATCATACATTACTATTAAAGCCTAGTTAACAGCAAGGATTGATGGTGTCTCGTCACTTCCTTTTCATCTTTCCCCAATGTTGGCAGGTTCTGTCTCCTTGTCCTCCTCTACATCGATAAACTCCTTGAGCTCAGATTCTATGAACTGCAACAATTCAAAAATCACATAAATCTTCTAAAAGAGTCATCATCATCCGATATATCAAGGTTTGTACTTTCTTGCCCAGTAGCAGAATTTTCTGTGTTAATGTCAGGGCTGCAGAGTCGGAGTCGCTAAAAAACAGGCCAGCTCCGACTCCAGCTTGTTTTTTTAGTCAGTTTGAAGTGAAATTAAACCAATTCTATGTAATTTTAAATTTATAAACTGAATTATTATTTTTATATTTGGACTATATATACAAGGAAACTCAGGTTAAACAGGCCTAATATACTGTCCAGTGTACAGCATATTTGAAAACTGTTTTGAATTGAAATCTCTAGTTTATTTAGTATATAGTATATCCTTTAGTATATCCTTTCTTGTTTTCCTCAGATTTCTCAGGTCTGTGGAACCAGGAGTAATATTCCGAGCATTAATTCTTGACATAGAGCTATTGCAGAAATTGCGAAAATCGCATTTGCCAACAATTAAAAATCCACAATAATTAATTTTCTATTGAAAGATTTCCACGTGAAAAATGAAAATGAAATAAAAAGTTTCACTAATTGAAAAAGAGATTAATAGGACGTCCTATTGGTAATAAAACGGAAATTTTCAAACATTTCTCAATAATACAAGGAGTATGTGTATGTACAGAAAGCAGATTAATATCACGTCATTAGAGAATTAAAAAGAAAATTAATCTGACGTCCTATCTGAAATTTAACGGATTTCTCAAATGTTTGAAAATAATACAAAGCTAGTATCAATATGAGTAATAGAGAATAGTAAATAGATGAGTTTAAGGAATGTATTGAATCATGATAAAAACCCAATTATGGAAATATTCACATATTTTAACATTTTGAAAGTGTACAACATGTTCAATTTTGAAATTTTTTTTTAAATATCACATTTAGTCCCCATGACAGATATTATTATGACAGAGTATAATAGCGGCATTCACCCACTATCAGGCTGGTTTAGATATTCGGGAAAAAACGAAAAAATAGACCGGTAAATTTTTACTTTATAAAAAAGACTTTTTTGTTGCTAAATGAAATTTATTTGGATTTATTAAAGGATAAAAAGTTTTTGAAAGGAATATTAAACGAAACCCTTTGTGCGATCTTTGATCCCACTTGTTTCTTAGACCTCTCAGTAGCAGAAACAGTGCAGATTTTTTTATACCTTGCAGATCAATCTAACAACTTTAAAAAAAAAAATTCCTAAAATTTAATTTTGGTCTCTTTATTTATTGTAATTTTCTTTTCCCTTTTGAAATGCAAATTTTGATTATTTTTATGGGCTAATATAATTTCTTCAGCGTTCATACTCATCAGGGGAAACCTGGGAATCGGGGAAAATCAGAGGATAAATTTTGTGTCTTAAAAATCAGGGGAATCTTGGGATTTTCCAAAAATTACCAAAAACCTTTGAAAATTTGGCAAAACAATTGGCTACTCTGGGAAATGAGGGCACTCGCTGATATTTGCATGCTTTGTGAAGTAAAAGCATGTATCTGCAAAATGTTCAACAATTCGTAAATTTTGCAAAAAATTCTTTAACAAATCAGTAGTTTGTGTTTCAGAATAAATTGTGAGAGTGGAACTTTCACAACTCTTAAGATTTTTGTGTGTAACATAACAAAATCTTGATACCTAGAAAATTTGCTGCTGATCTGGGAACAATAGATACAGGTTGCAGGAAAAATACATACATACATACATACCTGTGTGTGTGTATATTTAAAATTAGATGGAGTAATTATATATTCACGGATATAATTTTGTTATAAGTGTATTATCACCAGAATAATTTTGTGTGTTTTTGAATCATTTTGTGTTGGTGTGTCATCGATGGAGTTGTGTTTAAAAAAAAAAAAAATGTGCTCTCAACTTGTCTTTCAAATCATTTCTCTCAACTCGATTGTCAAAATTATGTGCGTGCCATGTGGATGTCGATATTATACAGAAGTTTCTATATTTTGTGCATTCAGGATAATTAATGTGAGTAAAAATATTTTATCTACAATTTAAAGGTTCTAATTTCCAATATTATTTCAAAAATGATATCAAGTGGTAATTTGGTGAGGTGATTTATAATGTTTTTGGGATCATCGATGTAAGTGAATTATATATTCTTAATGGTTTTTTTATTTCCAATTTAAATATTTCCAATCTTATTTTTTCCAATTGTTATCTGGTAATAATTCAGTATACTTGGTTGATTCTACTGTTCTTAGCATCATGCCAGTAGAATTATGAAATACTGAATTATTTTTAAAACACATGTGGGTGCAACCAAGCTGACGAGTACATCTACATGTGTTTTTTCATATCCAATTCTTGTTTGTTCTCTTGTGGTCCAGTTTTCCATTGTATAATGTTCATATTTGATTTATTAATCCATTTGTGTTTACTTAATAGCAACTCCAATCTATAATTTTTTTTTTTTTTTTTTCCCTTTCTGTCTTTCTTTTTTAAATATTATTCAGGTATGAGTAAATTTGGCCAATTACCATTGAAGCACATGCTATGGTAAAATTATCATTGCACATGTTAATTATTAGATATGTGATATTCTGTTTACACAATATCATTATTTATCTCTTTGTAGATTAATGTAGAATGATATTAGAACTTGATATGTATTTTGAAATTCATATATATATATATATATATATATATATATATTTTAACCTTCTGATGTAAAAACTTTTGTGATTACCTCTTTATTTATTTGGGAGGTGGGGGGTGGTAATACTTACTAAGTTTTAAAAAATGTCGTTAATTGTCAACAAGGGAAAATTATTCATTCTGGAAAATACATCGGGGGATTCTCAGGGAATTTTTTGAGGGGAAATGAGTATGAACCCTGTTCTTATGATAGTAAGCTTGTTCCAGCATCCTTGAGTCGTAGATAAATTTTGGTTTTCTGCAGACTAACACAGAAAATTCTGCTACTGGGCCCAGAATTTTTTTTAAGCTGGTAGATAGCTGATTTTTTTTTTTCATACCTTGCAGAGCAGCGTTGTTGCACCATTTCTGCTACTGGGCTTTCTTGAAACAATTTTGGATGACTTGTTGGGTTACATCATAAAAGATCTTTTTGCAAAATGCAATACCTCACTCACGAATTTTAATGCATGTTCAAAATTTAAAATCTGTATCAGATAGGAATTTGAAAATTGGAAAATATATGCAAAATATTTTATTTAAGAAATTCAATGAATGATTGAAAATAGAGTGGTAAATTTTTATTTTATAAAAGCCTGATTTTTAAATGGTAAATGAAATTTATTTGGATTTATTAATTAAAGGATATAAAGTGTTTTGAAGGGAATATTAAGGGTATATTCAAATCCAAACTGCTTATTTTGAGACACATTTTTAAATTCATTTTTGCTCTAAAATGCATCCAATTGGCAGGTTCTCTAATTCAGAAACTGTATAATGTCCGTATTGCCTCAATTTTTTGATAAAGGCAGAATATATTTCGAAAAATGCAGTCAAAGTGGACAATTTGAACCGAATTTCCCGAAGCAAGAGCGCTGGAAGCAGCAAAAAAAGATCGTACTGTGAAAATAATTGTTTGTAAATCAATTTCTAATGAATTGAACGAAAAATAAAAACATGGGTCCCTTATAAATCTCTTCATAAATCATGCCGCCAAGTTTCATATTTTTACTTTTAAAAATGTCTCAGAATTTTGAGTTGAGCAAGGAAAAATATTTTTTTCATACCGCCTTAAGTGAAACTCTTTGTGCGGTCACACTTACCACCACTTGTTTTTAATGCTTGAGTTTCCATTTCTTCTTTTTTGCAGAGCTGCCAACTGCTACGATAAAATCGTAGTTGCTACGATTTTGAACCACAAACTACGATGCTACGAAAATCTGTCTAAAACTACGATTTTCTGAAAAAAAAAAAAAAAAAAATTCGTTGCAGGATCACTTGAGAAAAACGCAATTTCGTCACAGGATCGCGCGAAGAAATGCGCATTTCGTCGAAAGATCGCTGTAGAAACGCTAATTTAGCCGAAAGATTGCCGTAAAAACGGGAATTTAGCCGAAAGATTGCCGTAAAAACGGGAATTTAGCCGAAAGATTGCTGTAAAAACGGGAATTTAGCCGAAAGATTGCCGTAAAAACGGGAATTTAGCCGAAAGATTGCCGTTAAAACGGGAATTTAGCCGAAAGATTGCCATAAAAACAAGAATTTAGCCGAAAGATTGCCATAAAAACGGGAATTTAGCCGAAAGATTGCCATAAAAACGGGAATTTAGCTGAAAGATCGCCATAAAAACGCGATTTTTTATATTATATATATTTTTTAATAGCAATTATATTTGTTGCGCTTGAAATTCCTAATTATTGCTCAAATGTTGTTCATGCAGTTTTCAGCTTTTTTGTCAATCTCATCCCTGCTTTCGTTAGAAAATCGTTAGAAAACGGCAAATTTCGTCATAAGCATTGCAAAAAACGGCAAATTTCGTCTTAAGCATTGCAAAAAATGGCAAATTTCATCAAAAAATCGCGAAAAAACAACAAATTTTGTCAACAGATCGCGGAAAAATGTGACTTTCGTCAGAAAATCACGAAAAAACGGCAAATTTCGTCAAAAACATTGCGAAAAACGACAAATTTCGTCAGAAAATCGCGAAAAAACGGCAAATTTTGTCAACAAATCGCCTAAAATGGCAAGTTTCGTCAAAACATTGCGAAAAAATGCAAATTTTGTAAACAAATCTTGAAAAATCTGCATATTTCGCTAAAAGATCGTGAAAAAACGCAAATTTTGTCAAAGGGATACCAAAAAATGTGGCGGAAGTGGACCTCCCCCCCCTCTGTTGTAACTTTTCAGAAAATTTGCTGTGAATTTCAGTATTTTTTTTTTTTACTCAGAATTACCCCCTGATTTGCTCGCTTAAAATTTGCAGCGTAAAAAAACAGCCACCAACCAACCAACCTTCAGATAAATTTGAATTTGGTGTGCTACTATTTCTCCTTTTCAAAGGTTGGCAGGTCTGTATATGACAAAACGTCATTGCAAACTATTTTCTTTAGTGATAATTTTTCAAAGGGCATATAATTTTCGCTTCTTCTAAATTTAACTTCAGTATTCGGCTTGAGATTTTGCCAAAACTAGAAAATTGGCTGGATTAAAAATTATACAACAAACAATATAATCTTTTTACATTCTCTGAGACCTAAAGCTATTTGATATGGATGCAGTTGATGGATACTCTGTAAAAATAGTTGTGATGGGAGAGTCCATTTTTGTTTTCTTGTAAACTTTCTTATTGAAAATGGAATATATTATTTTCAGTCCAGATTTTACAGTGGTCTTCATTTCTGAATTGAATGATTGCTCCCCATCCATTAAACATTTTTACTTTATCGGTGTCAATGGATGGGTAAATAGAGTTAAGTAATGTCTAAGCGCACTGTCTTTTAGTGATCTTTAATCTGGTTGATGGTTAGAGGGTGGTAGAAAAGGCCGGGTCATTCCATGTCAAATCAACACACCTATTTTACCTCACCATCTCAGATTTTAATGAACTGTGGCACATAGTTAGTATTTATATAGACTAAGAAAAATACGAAATATTTTTGAAAAATATCTGTTTGTTTTGAAAATATGGCTATTTAAACTTCTCAAAAATTGTCAAAAAGTGCTAGTCTGCTAGATTTTCAAATTGTCATAAAATCTTTCCTAATTAAGATAGAAAGGTGAAATAAGTGTCATAATGCCAGGGGTGATTGTGCTCCGGGGGTACCCCGGATTTCCGGGTTTTTCCGTCGACCCTTCCGGGTTTTTCTTTCGGCTCTTCCGGGGTCATAAAATCATCCTGTTTAGTGAAAAAACGAATCGAAATTGAAAATATGTTGCAAAAACAATGTACGCGACGCTGCGACGGACACCGCAGACTTTTTAGGGCACCTGCAGACTAAAAACATACAGCGATGCCGCGGACGCGCTATAGCGGGTAAATTACGCGAAAAAACGGCAAACTTCGTCGAAGGGGATTCTAGGGGATTTCTAGGGGATTCTTGAAATTTATTTGCCAGAAATTGAATTAGTTTTTTTTGGAAGGTGTAGACAGCAACAGTGTTATGCTCCAAACAGTCTGAAATTACAACATAGTTTAAGTGCTCAACCTTATTTTCTATTTTGTAATACACTATAAAAGGATGAATTGTGGCATGTTCATTAGTCCAATGGTAACTTTGAGCTTCATCTTGAATAACCATGCTGTAATTTTCAGAAAAATCGAGCATTACTGCGATTTCAGATTTTTTTCAAATTTACTTTTATCTGATTCATAAAAGATGATTGCAGTCTTGCAATGAAATCATGTCTGACTAAGTTTGGCAGCTTGTTACAAAATAAGTCAATAAATTCTTCTGATGGTTTCTGCAGAGTTTCTAAATTGCAGCGATCTACAGAAATCCACTGTCTGAATGTGACTTTTTCAATTAAGTTCTCCTCAAATGATTTTTGTAAAATATCACGTATTTCACAATCACCAGGACAGGATGGGCATTCAGACATATTGCAGTCTATTGATGGTGGATTGCACAATATTTTTGATATGCAATGCCTGTAAGTTGTCAATTCCCCATTAGTAATTACACCCAATTTTGCATTTTCAAGCATTAACTTGACATTTTGCTGTGTCGTGCAAACACAAACTGTGTGTGTACCTTTTGACCCAGCCAAAATGCAATACTTGGGACGGAGCTCTGCAAACTTAGAAAAACTAATTTTTAAGTCTTGGAAACTTTTCTTTGAACAGTACATGTGAGCCTCTTTTAGATTGCATAAAATCAGCCTTTTAGAAACTTTTACCTTGTTTCCACTTTGGTCAGTGATACTTATACAATCTTTAATTCCAGGCATTGCTCTGCTCAGCTCATCACTTTCATAAAATAAAATGACTGTGTCAACTATTTCAGCAGAGAGATTTTTACCTGGCTTAGGATTTGGGCCTTCTAATATTCCTTTTTCTTTCAACAGCTTTTTTGATTGACGTACCATATAGTTAGGTGCGTTAAACTCACGCATGATTTTTCTTATACTCCAACTTTCTGGTACCTATATGACCGACTGCCTTTTTAAAAATTTTCGCACACGAGCAATTGTGAAGCGTGACTTAGGAGAAGAAATAGATTGCAGCAAAGAAGAGACCTGTTTTTTCACCCAAGTCTGGCTTCATGTTGCTCGAAACGCCTCAGTGTCCTTTTATGGAGTCTAATAAGTAAATTTTATTTCTGTGCTATATTTTTACCCTATTTTGTTAAGTAATTTTTTGTATTTTACATATATATTTAGTCTCTAGTACTGGCTCCAACACGAGAGTTGGCACAGCAGATCCAAGCCGTTTGCTACGATTTTGGACGCCAAATGAACATCAGAAATTGCTGCGTGTTTGGTGGAGCACCAAAAGGACCACAGTTAAGAGATGTCGAAAGAGGCAAGTTTTTTTCTTTTTTTAAAAAACAAGCCTGTAAAAATTTTTGGTTTCTATTTCATTCGATAGGCACCACCACTTCACTGAAATTGCAAATGGTGATACAAAAGTTATCAAAAACATTATTCGCAAACATGAAAAGTATCTGGAGAAACATGATATGAATCAAGCCTTCCTTGGATAAGGTGGCATTTCTTTCAATCTCGCTAACACAATAAGAGGCAATGACTTTTGTAAATAATACAGTTTCTCGAAAAAGGCCATGTCATAACCAGGGGGTGGTTGTGTTCCGGTTCTATGCTAGAATTTCGGTTTTTCTCATATAGACCTTGAGTTACTTTAATCAGTCATATCACAATATTAATCAATCCATTGCTGTTTTTCTTTGATATATCGCAAATGTGTACAAACATTAAAGTAACATACACAACTTCAACTGTTGCCAATCTGAAAAAGCAATTTAACCAAACATTAGTTTTCCTGTAAATTTATTTCCATGGCGATATGAAATTAATAGAAATATCAATAGTGAAAGTTTCTCATGAAATAAGTTTAAATATGTGTATTTGATGTTGTGTGTAAAATGTTTTGATTAAAAAAACAATCTATTTTATCAAAGAATTTATAGTGATATTTAACATTATTAGGAAAACTAATCGCAAAAAATGTATAGATTGATTGATCAGTAGATGGTGTCAAAGTCGAATTTGTAGCGTATTTTGTGCTATCTTTGTGGTAGCTATGTTTTTCATTTTAAAACTCCGGGAACACTACCAATTCTTTCTGTATGTTCTCAATTTTTGTGATTTGTTATTTATTTAGCATTTGTAGATAAGAAATCATGATTTAAAAAAGAAAAGAAAATCTAATTACTAATACTTTTAATCTAATTACTAATACTTTCATATTTTAAAACTTTTTATACGCTTAATATTGTGCTTTTATGTTATATAAAATATGAAAATAATTTACTATCGTAATAAAAATTATCATTTTGACTTACTTTTCTCTTGTCAATAACACAATGTTTTTAAGTGTAATCGCCAAACTTCAGCAATCTTGAGCTACCTCTAAATATATTTCTTTTTCATTCAAACTTTTCCTACTTTTTTACTGTATTGGAACAAATTTTGAGGGTGAGACAGAAGAAAATTAAAAAAAAGTTAAAATCGATCATATAAGGACCACCCTAATGGAAAATCTCAAAGGACGAAAAAAAAAAATCAGTTTTTGGATTTCTTAGGATTCATGCAAAATGTTCAGCGCGGTATAGCACATAAATTACGCGAAGAATTGGAGTTGACACGCAAAAAAAAAACTTACGCGTTTAATGGAACACGTCAGAACTACTCTTCTCGAAAAAATGGCTGATCCAACTGAAAAGAATTCAAAGAAGCAGAGAATTTCATCGTAGGAGCATAAAAAAACTCAATTCTGTCGAAGGAACGCGAAAAAACGACAAATTTTGTCGAAGAATCCCCAAAAAAAAAAAGGCACATTCTGTCGAAGTACAGTCCCTGGCCAAATTTTTAGACGCAGTTGTTTTTATTATAATTTGTTAAGTATTTGGAAAGATACATGAGGAATTATCTTGAAACTTTAGGAGTATAAACAACATGATCAACATCATATATTTCAGAGAAGATTTTTTCTTGAAACCCCATAAGGGGCCATCAACAAATTGAAGAAAAACGAATACGTTTTTGATAACCCTGTAAAAACCAATATCACAAAAGCGTTGAAACGATATCACACGCTTAGGAGGCTTATTGTAATAATTTGGGTTCATTTTTATGAAGATAGCATGTATACTCGAATAGAAATTCAGGTTTTTATAAAAACAGTCCCAAATTTTACTAAATTTTTTGCTTATAATTTGCAGACTTTTTAATATAAAAATAATAAAAGTTATTTTCAAAAAATATGACAAACAAAATTATACACAATACCCTGCAATCAGAATTAAAAAATAATAAAAATTGCATGAAAAATGAGCAGGTTTACCAAATATTTTTTCACTGTGCATGCGCGAATTCAATCAAAATATACTGTGCATAATATATTAGCTAAATATATAGACCAACTTTTATGAAAGTCTCAAAAACATAGCTTGAAAATTCTGATAGTGATCGTCGATAGAATAAGCTCGAAATTCGCTGTTTCCAAAAGGAAGCAAAAAGATGATTACAAAAACGTTTTATATAAGTGTGCCTATGCACATTCTTGAGTATTTTCGCAATTTTGTGTGGCATATAGCATGTCTTTTTATATTCAGTTTCAACATAATTGAATTTTACTGCATGTAATATTTAACGTGTTGTTTTTTGTCTAAGTGGTGCGTTGGTGTGTGCGTATGTGCTCATTCAGTGGGTGAAGGGGGCGGGGGGAGTTCAAAAATATTTTCAGTCTTATATTCAAACTTGTATCCATGTTTGAAATTCAGAATTTTCTATAATCTGAAATTGCCATTAATTGAAAAGTTGTACTGTTTTTCTATTTTGTGTATAATTTTTTTTTTTTTTTTTTCTTTTTCAAAATGTTTTTCTTTTCTTACTTTATTAAAATAATGCATACTTTGCGACAATTGTCCATTAGCATCTCCGTGTACCCTCTGATTATTTTAAGATTTTCCGTTCTGTTTTTTTTTTTGGGGGGGGGGGGGGGGGATGATTAATGGGATTTTACGCTATGTACTATCATGTGTCAAGATTCTTCAGAGTTCCGAATTCAGTCTGCAAAAAATTCAGTTTTTTTTACTAGCAAATAGTATTTTTGCTACATTCATATTTTTAACCTAATGATGTTTTAGCCATACAAATTTGTTGCTAAATAGGTGATACGTCTGCGAAAGAAATATTCAGACCTGTTAAGGTGGCTAGGATGAGATATGAATAATTAAATAAGAAAAATAAAGAAAATTATAAAGCAAGCATAAAAGACAAAAAAATTGAAAGTTACATACCAAACTGTTTCTGAAACAACACAAGTAAATGACATGGTAGTAGAAATGTCAAAAGATATTTGAATGGTTGGTATGTGAAATCTAATTATATCAATAAAATGTTACTTTGAACCCATCCAAATTGTATTTTATTAATTGTTTTTCATTTTTTCTATTTTAAATATCAAATAATAGATTTCAATTTTATAGATTACTTTTATTTTCAGAGGTATATTTCATCATTAAGATCTAGAATTGCTATTTGTATTTCTAGAAATATCGTGAATTATGGGCATGGAATTGTAGGAAAAATGGTCTGGAATAGTCAGGGAATTTTGTTATTCAAATAGGGTATGAACCCTGTTTAAAACATACAATTTTAAAATATACTATAGTATTTCCATAGCAACTTTGGTTTAGATAAACGTAACAAAAGCCTTTTTAAGTAAATACTTCGGATTGTTTTCAATTTCATAAATTAATTTTTTTAAATGTATATTTTAAATGCTAAAAAAAAAATATTCCAACATTATATAAAAAAAAACATATATATGAATGTAATCCTGGATAGTATTAATCAGGACTCAATGTATTAAAACTGCATTCTATCGATTGAATTATATTAATTTATAGAATGTTTTTATTACAGTGAAACCTGGAGCTTAGTGATCAGGCGTAAGAGTTCTTTTGCCATTCTGAAAAATGGGATTTCTGTTAAATAATTTCTTTACAATGACAATTATCCGATTTCACAATTTCTGTACAAAATTTTCTTATTTAATTCTCTAATCGGCTGATTTTTCAAAATTTAATCTAATCTAATATTTGAACGATTCATAAGTGGATGTATTTTAATTTTTAAGAGAGTAAGAAATAAATGGGATATTCTATTGATGACATTCATTTTCGTTTAAGGATTTCCTTTCAACTCATTCTCTTAATTTTTCATGTTATTTAATAAAGCAGTTTTTGTCTTTTTTAGAAATCTGCTTCTTCAAAGTAAACGGAAGACTTAAATTATCAATGCAAAAATTATCGGATCTTTTGCATGCATGCTGCAATGCTTTTTATACATTTTTCCCATTTAGGGACCTTGTGCCATAAAACCCTATACAACCAACCAACCATTTTTCCATTTAATTTCCAAATACAGTAATAATTGTAGGCTTTACAGTTACTGCAATTATTATAATCTTGTAGATCAAGAACTGTTAGCAATCCCCTCAGTTTTTCATATCACTTATATTTAATTGGTTTATATTATACATTATATTTATTTATAGTTATTTTACATTTTGAACTTACCTTTATGCTTTGCAGCTTTTCATATTGTTTCGTTTATCCATACAGCATTAACGTTATATTTTTCACGTGCTTTGAGATCGCGTTGCGATGTTGTTTTTCCTGCTGAACACATTCAAGATTGGTAATTCGAATGGACAGTAGCTGGGTTTGCTAAGAGATGGCGCTGCTAGTCCGCAAACACACTTTCGCTTTCGGCACGTGCATTAGAGACGACCTTGTACCGTATTGGTTGGAGCTGGGGGCGGTTCCTGTTTACGTTTTTCGTTCACGGCGTGTGCCGGCTTAGAGGATGCATATAGAGTATCAGTCACGGTGGTCGATGGTTCGCTCGTATGTTGTTTTGGAAATATGAAACGTCTGTGGTTGTTTTGAACGGTGTTTGTTTTTGAAGGAGCTCTGAATGCAATGATGAATGGATTGATAGTTAATGGAGTATTTCTTTTTGAGCTTATTTTTAATTTGAATATTATTGCAATTTAATGAAATACTTAATGTTTATGAAGCTTTTAAGATGAGCATCGGAGCGACATGTTTAGTAATTGTTTTTAACTTTTTGTTTCATCATCTAAATTATGTTTTAGTTTCAAGAATATTTTTGTTTTATTTTAACTTATTTGGTCATCATTTTAGTTTCATTTACACTCAACTGCATTTTTAACTACATTTTTACATGGTCTTTATTTCACTTGCAAATTATTCTCTGCTTAGTAATGTCAGGGGTCGCAGTTGTCCTATATTTATAAAATAACCTTCAAAAATGTCCTATATTTCTCATATCTTTGGTATTAGCATTTGTGTTCGTTTCTGCTGTTTGTTTTTTGTCCTATTTCAATACAAGAGCAATGGCTCAATCCTGCCCTAAATGCTCCCGCTTTCAGCCAATGGGGAAATTGCACATTTTTCAATTTAACTTGCATCTGATAGAGTGTAAAAATACAAACATTTTGATACCATTTTTACCTATATCGGAAACTTGTATAATTCATTAAATTAACTTTTAAAACGCAGTTTTTGTCGTGGCGTGAAAAAGCCGCGTCACGTGATAAAAGCTGTTCTGACGTCTTTGCACATCTAAACAAACCCTCGCTGTATTTTTCCCTGTTATTTTCTATGGGGGATGGCTTGCTTTACGCTGAATGATTTATTTCTTTTCTTAAAAATGATTAGTATAACAAATTAAAAGTATTGTAAATTGCTGTAATGAATAAATAATACTGTGAATTCAAGGTGAAATTTTTATTCCATCGCGTTTCTAAGAATTTTCATTTCCAGATCTCGATGTAGAAATAAAATATCGGTACAAGTTAATACTCGTACTACAATATTGTATTTTATAGAATAATGTATACTTTTATTTATTTATTTTTGTATTAATATTGCACAATATAAAATAAACTGGTACAAATAGAATTTATTTCATTAGGGAGGGTGGAATCAACTTATAAAAAGGTTTTTGTATTTATATTTTATACTTGAATTAAGATTTTGGTTTGGTTTCACTATATGTTTTATCTCTTCAATTGTTAAATAAACTGTTTTGAATCTTTGAAAACAGTTAAATTATTAGAAAGAGCGAAATGTGCTGAGGTAGCTTTAAGACAGCTTTACAGAATTTTTATATAAATATACACGGGAAAAGTTTAATAATTTAAGAAATGTCTCTAGGTGTCTATCCAGGCTTTTCTCACAGGCAGGGTCCTGTTTTTATGAGATTGTGAAATTATTTTATAATTGTGAAAAAACTAATTATAATTTTATGAATTTGAAATAACTGTTACATTCAGGTTCTTGTTTATAAATTTTGTGATATTACAGCATAATATCTCTTAACATGATGCCCTTCTCTTATGATACTAATGCATTGTTCAAACAAAGAATGAACCTTGAATGATAATATATGTTTATTTCTTTATATGTCACTATAAAAAGTTTACGTGTAATGAGATGGCTGTTTTCAAAAGTGAAAAGAGTGGACTCTATTTTGACAACATATTCAAATTCTTAGCTCATCTTGCTCTTTTTTAAAAAAGCTTTGTATAGTATAATGCTTATTTTCAAAATTAAGTTATTGCTTTCTTTAACAAGATATTCAAATATTTTCATTATTTTTATTTCTTACGAAGTTAGAGCATTGAGGAAAAGACTGATATAAAAGTTTTAGAACCTGATTAATTTAAAATAGGACATTCTGAGAAACTATATTTCAAACAAACAAAAAGTACTTCATCCATTCAAAAATCAAATGATACGTAAGCAAATAATAAAACAGCAATTAAATTATTTTTATACTTTTTTATTTAACTCAACTTGGTTTTTGCATATAAGGATCTTGTTATTGGTTGTTTACCCACTTTCTGATAAATTAAGAAATATAAAAATTATGTTCAAAGGTGTGTTTCTGATGACAGTACAACATTTAAATTTTTTTAGAATTTAATTAAAAATTTATACATTAATTTTGACGCATTTTTTCGTTAGCTCGCCACAGTTGATAAATCGAAAAATACTCTTTGCGGTTACAGTTGTATGCAACTTACAACAACAGTGGATTTATTATGCATTAAACCAAGGTAAAAAAAAAAAAAAGGCTAAATGGGTGTGAAGCTACAACTATTTTACATACTAAAAAGTAGAAAATAACAAATAAAAACTATAGATTGTAATATATTAAAAAAAAATACGTTTTAATAAACTAAAAGTTTCATATTAATTGAATTATTATTATACGTTGAGAAATCAATTCAGAAATCCTAAAAAGATAGTTTAAATAATTCTTTTCTTTTCTTTTCTCTTTCCATACTTTAAAACAGAAATAAAGCAAACATTATACATTTATTTTAATAAATTTAATAGTTCGCATTTTCTACCATACGTAAAAAAAAAGAGTGGTGAATTTTCCATGATCGGGTTCGGTAGCCACGCCAAATTATAGTATTATATTAGACATTTTTTGAAAAAACCATGAATTACAATCATAAAATGAGGCGTGAGTATAAAGATAAACATTGGATGTTCATAAAAGATGTGTATTTAAAAAAATATATTTTTACTTTAATACTTATTTTTAAGTACATAATTTTTAAGTATTTTTAGCACATAAAAAGAGAAAATAAAAGACAATAGTGATAAATTTACTAAAATATGTTGCAGTAATTGTTTTTCTGATCGGCGCATACACAATTATTATTGTCAGTAGTTAATTTAATGTTTTTATTCAATAAATCAGTATTAAATAAAGATTTTTTGTTTTTCTGCATTATTGCTCAAAATTTCGTTTTCTCATAGTTAATTTGAGTACATTTTTATTCTTAATATAACCTGCATAACACGAAATTATATTCATATCAAAACGAATTATTAAGCATCAAAATGAATTAAGAAAATAATGCATTTCAAGAACTATATAAATGCGATTTTACTTACGATTTCTTTTGTAATAAAACTATCATTCTTTTTTTCGTTTAAATAAATAAAAGTAAGTAAAATATATACGTGCCTTTTAGTTTTAGTTTCCTGTATTTTTACCTACATGAAATGCAGTTTTTCAGCCCTAAAAATAAATTTGAAAAAAAAAAAAAAATCCGAAAGACATAATTTTGTATTTTCCGAATCCGACCAACTTCATCACTTTTCTAAATGAAAATTAATGCAAATATATAAATAAATATTGCATTATATTTAGATATGTTAAAATAATCTTTTGACTTTAATTTTTGTTTTTGTTTAAACGTGTCTTTAAACGACGTTTATAATAAATAGAAAGTAATGCAATACAGCCTGCATGCATTCGACTCTAAGCAGAATCCGCGTTTCATGTGTAGTGACGTCCAACCAATCCCGTCGCGTTTTCAGATCACGTGGTTTTGTTTTGCTTTTAGCGGAGTTTAAAACTCCAATAACTAGTCATTTAAAATTATTTTTGCGTTTCCGAGTTAAGTTTTGAGGAGTGTAAAGTCATCTTCATCAATTAAACATAAAAGAAGGCATAATCTAGAATGAGTGCAACTTCCCCATTACAAACGAGAAGGAGAGTGTGGCGTAGATCGCTGAATTTTTAAACACTCCTTCGAAGCAGGAGATGAAACATCGATGTCTGTGGAGACTGCTTAATCTCCTTGGCTTCATTGTCCGTTTATTTCTCTTTTGGATATGGCATCAGGAAAGAAATCTATCTGTTTGATGTTTTGGTTGTCACTTGTATCACTGAGTTATTTCTATTATTCAACGTGGTGCTTTCTTTTATTGCGATTATTTTAGCTTCTTTTATCGTGTATTCAGCTGCGATACCAAGTTTTTTTCTGCCAGTAGAATCTACAAAGCAAGATTGAGACTTTGTTTTTCAGAATTTTCTTTATGCTTCCTTGTTTTGGCATGCTGCGTTACTTGCGAATAGCCACTGTTGCTTATGGGAACCGGACATTGACAAAAGAGACAATAAGCGTTATAATCATCTTTACCCTTTAGAAGACTTTTTTCCCATGAACATCAATCTTATCTGTCCAAGCTTCACGGAACTTCTTCAGTCTATGTTCACGTTCAGTCATCGCGTTAATGCAATAAATATGCCTTTTCACATTGAAATAAAATAAAAACTAAAATAAAATTTAAAATAAATACTCATTTTACTCACTATACTCATTTTAATTTCTGCCATTTTATCGTTTTTTGAAGTTGTAGGATTATTTTCTTTTTTTTTCCTGATTTTTTGCTTTTATTTAGATTTTTCAAATTCTTTTTGAATTTTATATTTAGAGTAAGCATCTTTGTAAAATTGGATCATTTCTTTTGTTATGCAAGCTTCTACAGCTTTCCCACCAACAGCATCTTTTATTAATCTCACGAAACCTGTAGGCTTAAAGGTATATTTTTGTCTTCCCAGCTCTTCTGTGCAGCGTTAAAAACCTTAAAATTTTTTTTTTTAATAGCCACCACCACCCTATTAAAAGCTTGCTTCTATTTTTAGTTTAATTTGTTTTCTAAGTATCTTTTTAAAACCTAACAATTAATGAAGAGCATGTTTTTATGGAATGGAATTTTGTGAAATTTTATTTAATTTAAAAGGGATTTTGTGAAAGGGCCTGTTTTATTAAATGGATTTTTATAAAGGTCTAAATACGCCCGCAATTTTGCTTGGGTCTACCCCCTTTTTTTCTAATAAAGATGCTAGAATAGGGCATTTGTATCGTTAAATTTTTAAAAAGGGTCCTGTTGGGGGGAGGGAGAGAATTGAGAAAAAAAGCTTTTCATAACCAGTGTCATCTGTATTCGTAAAATTTTAGTGTTTATAGGTGATAAATATTTGTTGTGTCCACTATGCACCTGGGAAATGAAGTCTTGTTCGGTAATCAACCCTGACAGTTAACCAAATGTTCATATGTTCATCCCAATTCCTTTTTGCATGTGACACTTTCTGGTTTTATGAATGAGACAAGCATTCATATCCACTATCATTTAATTCATTTTCTTTTTTCTCTCTTCCAGGGGCTCATATTTGCATCGCTACTCCGGGTAGGTTGATTGACTTCATCCAATGTGGCAAGATTTCGTTGAGACGCTGCACATTCATTGTCCTCGATGAAGCGGATCGAATGTTGGACATGGGCTTTGAGCCCCAGATCAGGAAAATCATCGAACAGATAAGGGTCAGTGATATTAATCTTTCCCTAGAAAATGCTTTTATCTTAGCCATTCTCACCAATACTTTCTTTTTTTCTCTCCAGTTGCAGTTTTAATTTTTCGCATGTGTCATAATTGGATACAATAATTTGATGTGGAAATGAAATTTGGTGTACACTTATTTTTGGGGGGTAAAAGGTTTATATTTTAAATGAAATGAATGCAAAACAAATTATGTCGAGGATAACAGTATTTGGCAGCTTATTTCAGTCCTGGGGAGGTTTTTAACGGATAGTAAATTCCACTTTATGTACTTAAATAATAGCAATTTTACTATCAAAAACTTTTAATCGCCCTTTTTTAGGGTTTCGTTCATCTCACGAAACCCTATTGCTCCCGCTCCGTTGCCTGTCTGTCTGTCACAGAGCCATTCTCGAAAACTATGTATCGTACAGAATTGAAAATTTGTGTATAGATCAGAATATCAGCTGTGAAGAGCTGAAAATATTAGAATTTGAAAAATTCGTATTTTAATAAATAGAGATAAAAACCCAAAATTCTAACAGCCTTTTCCTTTTAAATTTAAACATTTTTCATTATAGCAGATGCCAAAAATTAAAAATCCACTATGAAAATCTTTCCACAATAATTAATTTTCTATTGGACAATTTCCACGTGAAAAAGGAAAATGAAATAAAAAGTTTCACCAATTGAAAAAAAGATAAATATGAAATAAAATTGATTGACGTCATAGTCGTAATAAAACGGAAAATGTCTAAGATTTCTCAATAATACAAGGAGTATGAGTATGAGTAAGTAAACAAAGCAGATGAATATCGCGTCATTAGAGAATTAAAAAGAAAATCTGATGTCATATGGGAAGTTTAACTAATTTTTCAGATGTTTGAGAATAATACAAAGCGAGTATCAATATAAATAATAGAGAATGGTAAATATGAGTTTCAGAAACATATTGAATCGTGATAAAAATCAGATTATGGAAATATTCGCATATTTTAACATTTTAAAGGTATACAATTTGTTTAATTTTGAAATTATTTTTTTAAATATTGCATTTAGTCCGTATGACGGATATTATTATGACAGAATATACTAGCAGGCTTGGCCCGCTATCTGGCTGGTTTAGATATTCAAAAAAACAAAAAAATAGACCGGTAAATTTTTACTTTATAAAAAACAGGACTTTTTTGTTGTTGCTAAATGAAATTTGTTTGAATTTATTAAAGAAAGGATAAAGTGTTTTGAAAGGAATATTAAACGAAACCCTTTGAGCGATCTTTGATCACACTTACCCACTTGTTTTACTGTAAGAGATCCATTTTTAGCCATAATGTAAGACATACAAATCTTCTGGCCTTTTTCATTTGGTTATTCCCAATACTCTGAAAAGTTTTCAGTCTTGGCTTGGGTGGACTTCTTGCACCCATGTTTTTAAAACAGTGTATTCAACATTTTATAGTAGCTGTGTTCTAATGTTCCAGATCTTGCAAAATCTAAATCATGAGTTGTTACACATGGGTGTAAGACCTCCAGTCTTGGAAAGAGTTTTGATTGATAGTAAATTCTACTTTATATACTTAAATAATGGCAATTTTACAATCAAAAGCTTTAAATCATTGTAACAGATGGATTTTTAACCACAATGCAAGACATAGAAATCTTCTAGCCCATTTTCATTTTGTTACATTTAATATTCTAAAAAGTTTTCAGTCTTGATGTGGATGGGCTTCTTGCACTATTAATTTTTTATATCCGTTTCTAGCTCAAAAATTTTGTACCTCACTGTAATAAGTTATTTTTTAGTATTGAGCTACACAAAGTAAGTCTTTGTACGTGGATTTTAATTATTTATATTCTCTATCGATGCAAGTTTTCCATTCTAAGGACTGAATTAAGGTCCGTCAACTTCCCGATTCCCTGTGCTAATGTTATTCCTATGGGTGTAGGATGCATTCGTATTTTTAAAATATCTCCTCGGAAAATTAATATTTTTAACTTCTGTTTCCTTTGTACTGTTCTTAAAGAATGTCTCTTTTTTTCTTAGTTATCAATTTTTTTCTAAAATATATATACTGAATTTTTATATAAAATCGTATTCAGTTTCGCTAAGATTTTAACATATAAAAATATAAATTAAGCGCATAGTTTAGAAATATTTTGATAACTAAGAAAAAAGAGACATTCTTTAAGAACAGTACACAGGAAACAGAAGTTAAAAATATTAATTTCCCGAGGAGATATTTTAAAAATACGAATGCATCCTACGCCCATATGAATAACATTAGCGCAGGGAGTCCGGAAGTTGACAGATGAGCAGCCTTAAGGCTCTGCATCAGTAAATTTTTCTTTGGGATTTCTGTCCTCAACCAGCTTTTTCATTCCCCCTTTCTAAACACGCCCATCTCTTTCTTCGGCTGTCAACGCAGTAAGGGGTAGAAACAGGGGTTCTAGAATCCAGGAAGGGAGGGCTGTAAATAGCTTGTGGTCAGCTTCATTCCCATCTCCTAGGGGATAGATTTACCGGTTCAATGCATAAAATGCTTATCCCAAAACCAATTCCACTGTTGATCATTTAGAACTTTGTTGTTTTGCTATAATTGTTTTATAAAACAATTTCCAATAAATCTTTTCCAAATTTCCAATAAATCTTTTATTTGATTATGTATTTCTTTTATTATCATAAATATAAAATATGGAAATACAAAAAAATATGTAAGACGAAAAAAATTACACAGGAATGATTTACCGTACATACTCCTGTATAGGTCGACTCGTGTATAAGTCGACCCCCCAATTCTTACACAAAATTTTGAGAAAAAAAAATAATTTTGGTGTATAAGTCGAACTACATATTTGGTAGTATGCTGAAAAATGATTTGTAATCGAGGATAAAAAAAAATATTAATAAATTTTCATTAAATTAGTAAACATTTTTTACGTTTCTAATCAGATTTTTTTTTTTAATTCAATGTTTTAAAACTGAAGAAGCTTAAACTATTTTGAATTCTATTCACATCAATTTAATGATACTTAAAACGAAAAAAAATCTTTGAAAAATCTATTCAAGCCTTATTTACAAAGGTAAACAACTTCTTAGAACTGCTAAAATATACATCTTTGTATTGTAGGACTTTTAGGAGAGAAATCTAGAAGCATTTTCAAGTTGAACTCTTTTTAAAAAGGGGGTTAAAATGCTGAAAGGAATGTCCCTGTATTGAAGGGAATTCTATCCCAAGAGAAAATGGGTGTAAAACAATTGTTGAGTTTTTTTTTATCAATCACAGGGAAATGACCATTGTCCGCTTTTTGCTTTCTCTCTAACCTAATATTTCACACTTCTTCCGGAGTGGGGCATTTTTTTTTTTTTTTTTTTTTTTTTTTTTACTAACTTGTATATAAGTCGACCCCCCCTTTTCAACTCCCAAATTTTGTCTAAAATTCTTCGAATTATACATGAGTATGTACGGTATGTATAAAGCCTAAAATATATTTTATTTCCGTATAACTAAATACACTATTTCAAATTTATACTGCAGCATCAAGCGACTGTAATACCAAGAAAATTGTCACTGAATATACTATAAGCATAACATAGATTTTTACATCGATGGGGCAAAGAATAACAATAGTCATGTCATAATTATGAAAGTATAAGTTAGAATATAACATATAGCTACAGTAACATATAAATATAATAAATTGTATTAAATTATTGAAGTGAAAACTTCTTTAGGCGCTTTGGGCATTTTTTGAGATGGGAAAAAAGCCATTGAACTCGCGACACTGTTACTGTAACCGACACCTCTGTATATTTGAAGGTAAAATTTCTTTAGGCGCGTTGGACATTTTTTGAGATGGGAAAAAACCATAGATCTCCCGACACTGTTACTGTAACCAACACCTCTGTATATAAGTATGTACATGTATTGTGTATAGTTCGGTATGAGGTAGGGCGGGGCGGGCGCGTCACGCGCCGCATGCTTGCCTGTGGGCTATTGTTTTTTATGAAAATTATTTATATATTATATTTAATATATATTTATCTATTATTTTTATGTAAATTAAACAGTGGTATTTTATTATATATATATATATATATATATATATATATTGAAATTCATGTTTTCACTTCTGTCGGCACTCCCGGAGTGCTTGTGTTTTTTTTGTAAAATATTTATAATTAAAAACATATTATAAATAATTTATAACCTGATAACCTCTTTATTCAAAACATATTTTTTACTATGCTTCTGTATTTTTTATATTTATTTTAAACGATATTTAATTTAAACGTCAATAAAAATGGCACCAATCTTTAAGGTTTTTAGTTGTTGATATTTTTTGTACTTTTTAATAAAGAAGTGAACCCTGTACAGTAAATATTAAACCAATTTATGAATCAGTTTTAAATGAAGCCTTCAAAATTAGAAAAAAAAGGTATTAGATATTTTGTCAGTTGATCAAAATGATTTAATCTTCACTATATCAGTTTCCGTTTTTATGAAAAATTACAAAGGTGATTAGAAACTGAAAACTGCAATACATTTATTGACATAACAGATTAAATATCGTTTAAAAGACATATTTTTTTTCTCAAAATCCATTAAATCAATCTTATGATAGTTTCCAATTCTACCATCTTGCAATATTAGATTTAATATTTTTATTGATATTATGGAGCATTTTGCATATTTTGTACTGAATTTGTCTTCTAGCGGTCAAAGAGGATTGCGGTCAGATTTAAATTTTTTGCACTTTTTGTACTTAACTTTGAATTTTGTTTCCATTGATGCTCAAGCACTTTGGACAACTTTGATACATGTTGGTACATATATAATAATATGTATTTCAAATATTCGCATATCCTTCTTTCAAATTGTTTAACATTTGTTGCTTATAATCAAATCAAGATGGAAGGCACAATTTGCATAATGAAAACAGATGTAAAAAATTCTCTCCTGTATAAATTTTTAGAAAAGTTAATGAACATATTTTAACTTTTTTTGTTTATTGATTTTTATTTGCTTCACCTTATTTTAATTTTATACATATGTTGTTTATCCAAATTTTACCCGATGCACAAATAGTCAAATTATGAAACAGCCTTTATTTATTATTACATAAAAAGAGACGCAGTATAGGCTAATTTCAAAATAGTGCATATTAAAAATTTTAAACAATTCAGAAAGACAAGTTCATGATACGCATAATAATCAAATTAAATATTTTGCATCAAAAATGCATTGCATCAAATCCCCCATAAAAAAGTATCACTATACCAGAAATACCGTAGAGAGAGAGAGGGGGGCGGGGGAGGGAGGGGAAAGAGAAAGGGGGGGGGGAGAGAGTTGCATGAAAAAATATCCTAGTTGCAAATAAATAGCATATTGAATGAATCCATTCATTATGAATATTTCTATTTTATTCTTCAGAAATGTTTATACATTTTAAAACTTTTTAGTGAAATATTCAAATGGATTCCAGAACAGTAAGATTAAACTATTCGAAATACGTGAACAATATTTCAAAAAGTACTCTTAATAAGCAAACAAAATTTCATTTAAACTGTAAATGACATAACGATTTTTTTTTTTGCAGGGGGGGGGGTGCCTCTTACGAGCTACAAATCCCCATCCACACCCCACATATTCTAAATACGTACTAATTTGCTTTGTTTTAAAAGTATCACCCGATTACATAAGAGTGAATGACCAGTGGTGATCTTCTGTATCTCTTGCCATTCATTTCCATTTAACTGAAGATTTTTCGGTTCTCAAGACTACATTCATCACGGTCATGACAGTATTGACGCCTTATTTCGTGACCGATTAAGTAAGTTCTATCACACATTTAAAAATCAGCAGAATTTAAAATAAAACATGTCGCTGCCTCCGGACTTTTATAATAACGTCTAGAAAAAAAGTTTTATTTTCAGACGCTATAAGAAAATCATTTTAAATATGACATAATTTTTCTTATTTAATGCAGTTCGCTTGTAATAATTTACTTATTTTAAAGTTTTTTTTTTTTTTCTCTCTCGTTTATTATTCACGTGCATTAATTTAATGTTACTCAGTTGAAAGTGCTTGGCAATATTATTATTGGGCTTTTTAAATATAGCGTAATTTTCTCCATTTAATGCTTTTAACATGTAATAATTTAATTATTTTAAAGTTTTCTTGTATTGCATACATTTTTAAACAGACAAAATATTTATAAATAGCAATTACATGTAAGTAAATATGAATATGAGGAAAAACTTGAACTTATATGAACAAATCTACTACTTATCACATTTATATATAACTAACAGATCAAATAAAAAACTATCTTAATAATTTAACAGTAAAATATTGCTAATTAGTTGTAGGATAATAATTTAAAACATTTTATGAAATTCTATTGAATAACAAAAATCTCATAAAGCAAAACTATATAATTAACTATTTATTATTATTAATTGTTATTTTTTTTAAAAGAAAGAAAAAACAAAATTTTTTTAAATATTAATTTTTTTTAACTTTTCAAAAAAAAAACTTGTTTATTTTAACTTAAAAAAAAAAAAAAAAAAAAAAAAAAAAAAAAAACCCCAAAATCCGGGTTTTTGCTATAACTGCCAGTAGGCGATTAAATTTTGAAATAAGATTTTGGCTTTTTAAAAATATTTAGTTTAAGAAAAAAGTTTTTGAAAGTACGGGGTGACTAAATTTCTTTATAGTGAAAATGAGGGGGTCAGGGTAAAAAAGTGCCAAGCCACAGTTTTTGGTGAAACAAATCTAACACTGTAATCTGTTGCCTAATATTGTAAATTACAAAATCCAACATATATTTTTTTTTTTTTTTAATGTCACTTGATGGCAGCCTTATGTGACAGGTTTCGTTTTTGCCCCAGATGTTTATGCCCCCAATGAAGATAGCTAATTTACAAAAAACGTAATAGTAATACAGTAAAACCTGTGTAAGTTGACCACTTGCGGTGCCACACTTCAGTGGTCAACTTAGAGGAGTGGTCAAGTTATAAAGGGTGATGATAAATTTACTTTTTTTTTACATAATATTCATACCATAACATTTTTTCCACAAAAGTTTTATTTATTGACAGGGCTTTGTATTACCATGCATATTTCTAACAGCTTATAAAAGAAAAGATTAACTACAAGAATGAATTAATAGTTTTATATCAATTTTAAAATAAATTAGTATACTACTATTTATTTAAATAAAAACCAGTTAGTCTTTCTTTCGGCATTTTGCCTCCAAAACCTTTTTCATTTTTTGATACAAGAGATTTTATTGGCAATTGACGGCAAAACAGTCCTGTTTCATTTGCATTGAATTGGTTTTCAAGCGGATAATCTTTTACAATTTCAGTTAATTTTGCTTTCCATTTTTCTGCAGTATTACAGTCTACTGAAGCAGATTCACCACAAAGACTACGGAAATTTATGTTGTTTTTTTATCTGAAGGATAATTACTTGCATTAAATTCAGAAATTCCCAATTCATATGCAACATCTTTAGCTTTAGCTTGGAGCATAGATCCTGAAACTGGAATATTTTTGGAACGGCATAGCTTAAAAAACTTCCAAATTGCCAGATTAATTTCTTCATTTGATGTTTTTCTCAATATTATTTTTCTATCACAAGTACAGTTCTCTAACCACAATTTAGTTATTTCTTCCCCATTCTTTGATATGTTAGACACTGTAGTTTTGGAAATTCCATATCTATCAGCTAATTTTCTCTGGCTTTCTCCTTTTCTAATTAAATTTAATATTTCTTATTTTTCTCATTTGAAAGTTCAACTAATTTTCTTTTTGGAGCCATTTTAGATTTGGAGCCATTTTAACAAAATCTTCCTTGTTAAAAAGCAATTACAAAATATAAATTTCTTGTAACTAACACTACACCAAGTTTACTGGATGAAAATAATAATCTTTCTATACTACAACACAGTTCTAGTGTAACTCATCATTATAACAAATAATTTCCTTAACTGTATTGTTACAATTGCCACAAACTATTGCAATTGATGGAAATATTTCTGCTTACCAACTAGCACCTTCGGCTATTGAAAGAAGGGAAGGAATCATAAAAGAATGGGAAATAGAAGAAAGAAATCTAGAATCAAAGAATGGAGGGGAAGGGTTGAAAAGCCAAATCCGTAAGAGCAACAATGTAAGAATAGATAAGCCTTGAATTATTTACCTACACCTATCACTACTAAAAACATTTCCCAGGTTAATCCTATTTTGCCCTTTTAGAAATTCAAGTTAAAAAGAAAAAAAATAGGAAATTTACTGGAGAGTTACTTTTTTTTATTCATGTTTTGTTAGCTTTTTGGATGGTCAAGTTATAAAGGGTTTTGATGGGCATTTTATAATAGTTCTAGTCAAATTTGAATAATTTCAGTGGTCAAGATACAAGATAGACAGGTGGTCAGGTTACAAAGGGCTTGTCTTATAGTTTTGTATAGGATAAATTTGGTTCCTGACAACAGAGGTCAACATAGACAGGTGGTCAACTTACAAGGGTGGTCAACTTTACAGGTTTCACTGTATCATGAAAGTAATGCCATATTGTTACTCAGAATATCTCAAATGTTACTAAGACATTGGTGAAAAAACTTTATGTTATATATCTTGATTTGAGTATTTTATCAAATTTTTAAATTGAAATATCTCAGAAGTTCACAAATGTGGCTTGGCACCCTCTTGCCTTGATCTCCTCAAATAAATTTCGAAAGTGTTACTTAGGTAATCATGCTTTTAAATTTCATCATAATTTAATATATAATTTTGCGATCTGTGAGGAGAAGCCGGTTGAACGAAATCCAGGAAAGAGCAAGAGTTTAAAATTGGTGTGTCTGTGGGAAAAAGTAAAAAAAAAAAACACCGTATTAAAAGTACCATGTCATAAATTATTAAATAGCCCGTAGCAGAGTCCTGCATCGAGTCGGGTAAGTAGATTTTACGACCCGTGGTTCGGGTCGAATTGACGCTAATTTGTGTCATTTCGGATCGGTTTGGGGTTGACTTTAAATGTTTCGGGTTCAAGTCTAGTTGATCCGATTTTTCAATATATATATATTTCCAAATGAAAAATAGCTCCACCAGTGGCTGAGAGGTTCTGCTCTCGAAGCTGGTAGACGGGAGGTGCTGGGTTCGATCCCAATCGCGCCCGTCGGGCTAATTGTATTTTTTCTTTTCTCATTAAAAAATATTCTTGTTATAAATTTTCATTATTTTATTATTCAGGAATATTAATACAAAGAAAAATAAATTAAATGCATTTAAAATAAAATTTAATCTAATCTAACAAAGCATACCTTTTATTCTACACGTGAAATACCACTGCTTCTATCGATTGATGATATCGTTTTCTTCTAAACATTTCAATTTTGCTTTTTATCCATAAATATGAAATAAACCCGTGCTGAGAAATCATACATTATCTTTTTTGTACTATTTATTTTTTTATAATCATGCTGAGCATCATATAATGCGTTATTTCATTTTTGTAGCAACACAAATTAGATAAAAACCTTTTATGTAATTTATGAAAACAACGTCGATTTAATTTTTAATTACAGCAATTTTAAAAAAACATGTTTTAACGAAATGTGAGTGTACTATGCCAGAAACCGCTTCAAAAACCTTTCGAATGATACCCCATCGTAATTTGTGTATAGCTGCAATTTGTGTATAACTAAATATGCTATTTCAAATTGATGCTGCAGCATCAAGCGACAGTATACCAAGAAAATTGACACTGAATATATAACCATAACATAAATTTTTACATCAATGTGGCAGAGAATTATAATAATCATGTCATAATTGGGAAGTATAAATTATAATATAACATAAACACATTAACATATAAATATAATAAATTATAATTTATATTAAATTATTGTAAAATATTTATAATTATAAATACCGTATATACTCGTGTATAAGTCGACCCCCCCCCCCCCCCCCCACCCCCCAATTCTTACGCAAAAGTTTGGAAAAAATTGAATTTTCGTGTATAAGTCGAACCACATTTCTGGTAGTATGTTGAAAAATAATTTGTAATCGAGGATGAAAAAAAAAATAAATTTTCATTAAATTAGTAAACTTTTTACGTTTCTAATCAGACTTCTTTTTTTTTTAATTCAACATTTTAAAATTGTATAATTATGTAAAACTGAAGAAGCTTAAACTAATTTGAAAGCTATTCACATCAATTTAATGATTACTTACCTTTTTTTTTTTTTTTTTTTTTTTGAAAAATCTGTTCATGCCTTATTTACAAGGGTAAACAACTTCTTAAACTGCTATAATATAGTACTTCTTTGTATTGTAGTACTCTTAGGAGAGAAATCTAGTAGCAATCTCAAGTTGAACTCTTTTTAAAAAGGGGATTAAAATGTTGCCCCTGTATTAAAGGGAATTCTATCCCAAGAGAAAATGAGTGCAGAACAATTACAGAGACATTATTGTTGAGATTTTTTTTTTTATCAATCACCATTGTCCGCTTTTATCTGTCTCTCCAACCTAGACCCATATGTGATTAATTAAAAGATATATGAATCAGTTTTAAATAAAGCCCTCGCGAAAAAAGAATATATATATATATATATATATAAAATCATACTTGTATACACACACACACACACACACACACACACATATATATATATATATATATATATATATATATATATATATATTTTTTTTTCTCTTAGTTTGTCAAAATAATTTGATCTTCACTATATCAGACTCTGTTCTGTATAACAATTACAAGCATACTCAAAGAATCCCCATGCGTTTCCAATAGCTCACCCTTCTCCCGACCTGTGTGATGTCAAAAGTCAACTGTGGTCCTCCTCCTGCCTTGATTTATTGCTTAGTGGGGGGATGAAATTTTCAACAATTTCCAGCTTATTTGTCGATTATCTAGAGTTTAAATAAACTTAAACGATTTTTTTTAAATTTATATGAATAGATGAGACCATGCACTTTATTTCAGTGTTTTCCAGTTTTTAAAACTCCAAATAGTTTTGGAGTTATTTAGTGTTATTCACATCTCGCTGACTTCTTAAGACTTTAGCACTGAATTAAAAAAATATATATATAATTTAGAAATATTTTGTCCACATAGAAAATAAGAGACATCCTTTAAGAAGAGAATACTAAAAAAATAAGTCAAAAATATTAATTTCCTAATGAGATTTTCGAGAAATACGAATGGAATCCACGACCATTGGTTTAACATGGCAGGGGAAAATTTCAAATGTTACTGATGCAGAGCCTTAAGTCTTTTTCTGAGGATGGGAGTGAAAAAACTCTTTCTGTTCTTAGATTTCTCAGTTTGTGTAATTTTTTTAAAAAAAATGTGCTTACACTTTACAAAAATACCACTTAAAATTTTGGTTTGTATCTGAAAATCTCATCTTATAGAGAGCTACTATAAAAGATTCATTCATTTTCAAAATGCTCTATTTATTTAAAAAAAAAAATAGGAGTGGTAGATGAAAATAACCTCAAACTCACAAAATGTGGTTTGGAAGAAACGATTAGTTTGTACACCTAATGGCAGCATACTTTTCTTCGATGGTTTAGTTCAGAAAGAGTCAGGGGATGGGGGGGGGGGGGTATCCTTCCTGGCAGATCAGCTAATGAGACAGTCCAAAATTCCCGATACGATAGAACATCAGCTCACAAGAATTGGTGCACAAGCCAAAACTTCTTGGCTTTGCCCGATCTGTATGAAAAAATTATTGGCCTAAAAGTTCAGCTCCTACGGAATTTCTACAAAACATGCTGATATTTATGGAGCTATATTATCAATTAAAATTATTCCAAAACAGCACACTTGCAACATTGTGGACAATTATATTCAAATGAAGTTTGAGCAAGAAAATAAACACAGTTTAGAATGAAAGAAAGAAAAGGCAAAAGTAAATCATAATTTTAAAGCTCTACAAAGGAATAGTATATCTTTGTTATTTACTTTATTAAACCAACTTAAATTTAAAGATTTTGCTAAACAAATGCACATCATCACTATAATTTTTACAAAAATATCTAACCCAAACATAAGCAAATTTAGAGGCACATTCTGATCTCGCATTCTATGAGCCCGATTACTATGGGATTTGGCTCATTAGACTTTTCAATTTCACTTTACGCTGCCAGGGGTCGCATACAAAATGTTAATAGTAGTAGTTAATAAATGTTAATAGTAGTTAATAGTATAATAGTACATAGTAATATTTTAATGGAATATAAACTAGTAAATCAGGAGCCTCAACGTCAGCTCTGAAAGTTGTTTTCTAATCTCACTTTTCATCTTATAATTCACAAATTTTTTTTTTCTTTTTATGTTACATATTTATAGGTATATAAAATACTTTGGATGTTTCAGAAATTAGAAGCGTTCAATTAAACACATTTTATTCAATGATATTCTGAACTTCTTATGAACTTCTTATTCTTGTAACTTTTTATATAAAAAAGAATGCATTTCTTATTTTGATATTCTTTGACATAGGGTTGCTAAGCAACAAATAAAATAAAGGGGAAAGAAAAAGAAATGCATTTTTAAATTTGTAAAAAATGGGAAAATGTTTTATTTCCCAAACAGATGCAAAAAAATTTCCCAATAATTTAAACAATTTCTAAATTCTAATAGATGTATTGGCAAATTTTCAAAGCTATTGTATATGTTTAAGACTTTCCTATCGAAAATTTAGTATCCGTAATTTTATGTTTAATATGCTATTATTCAAATAGGCGATTTTCATTTCAGTTAAAAATGAAATTTGAAAATCGTCTGCATTCCCATAGGAAAGCATAATGACCTAAAAAGAAATGTTCTCTATTTTTCGAACAAATAAACCCAAAACTATACAGCTCATTCCGGGTACTTCACCAACATACCCACCAAAAATCAGAATGATTTTTATGACAGTCATCACGGAACAGACAAGGCGGAAACCAAAAACTTTTCACGTCTCCACGGTGAGCCTTCACTGACGTTTCGGTAATTATTAAAAAAAAATAAGTATGTTAGTTTTTATCAATGAGTAAGAAAGAATATGTATCATAATGACACTACTTTGTTGATTAATAAGTGTTTTAAGTGTCATTAAAAAAAACAAATTACGAAAATGGCTAAAAGGTATAAAATCAATACAGCCTTGAGGTTTGTTGAAATTTATCTGCCTGGGCAATGCTGTGAAGGTCAGCTAGTAATAAAATGTAATAAAATGAAAAAACTATCATTTATTAAAGGAAGAAATAACTATAATAAATAAAGTATATAAATAAATAGATACAATGGCTACTAATAAAATAAAAGGGTTACTGTAATGAGTACAATTGGCACCATGCTTGGCACAGTTGCCTGCCCTGTCCAGACTGTGGAAACTAGTAGCGCTTCCCTTAACTCCCCCCCCCCCCCCCTGTAAAATGGGACTTTCAAACTTAAAAGCTTAACTTGCCAGACAGGTCTCCCTGCTACAAAGCAAATTTCTCATTTTCTATTGCCTTTAACGTTGGATCTAATTAAGTATTGTTTCAAATGTTGCTCCTTCTTTACAGAATAGTGCGTTAAATATATATTTTTATCCTTATAAGTTGATTCTATTTTTGTGAGTGTTGTGTTGTTGATGGAAAAACATCATTTCTGCCTATTTTAGCCTGATCGTCAAACTCTGATGTTCAGCGCGACCTGGCCGAAAGAAGTGAAAAAAATGGCAGAAGACTTCTTGCACGATTACATTCAGATAAACATTGGAGCTCTTGAATTATCAGCCAACCATAACATAATGCAAATTGTAGATGTTGTGGAAGAGGCCGAGAAAGATGACAAGTAAGTTTTTCAAACATTTGAAAATTCTTTTTAGCCTTCTGTGTTATTCAAGGGACCAAGGGTTGCGATGTGGTAATAATAATAGGTTTGTAGGATTCAATCGCGGTGAAGTTGGAAAATCCAATAAGAAAGCATTGAAAATTTAAATGACTGTTGCAGGTGAAAGAAGAATAGAATAGTTATAGGGTTTCACCCATTGTTCTTCAAGGACAACTCTTTTATGAATCTTAAAAATAGAAGTTAATGGGTGTTCCAGTTTGGTTTTATGAATTCATTCATTCTAAAACATTACTAAGCCTGCTTTCATTGAGCCACCCTATCTGTGTAAACAGAGGTAAAGTAAACGGTCCTATTCATTAATAACTATCCAATCAGCAGAAATATTTTTAGGCACTTGCCTTACTTGGTAAGGCAACACATCGCAGAAAGAACAAATAAGAGTTCACATTATATGGCCAACATCTTTACAAACACCACCACCATTCCTTCAACATCTTTCGACCATCAGCCATCCAGGACAACATACAAAAGCTGATATATTTTCTACGGATGTATATCTGTTGAAGACATCTCTGAGCTGGTGGATATCAACATATCAGTGTCTGTTTTATGTTAAGATAAAATTTGGTACATAGTCAGATCTCATTTTCATCCAATTCAAAAGGTGATTGGTTGCCACAGATGTTTTTCATTAAACCAGTGAATTGCACCACTTCCTTAATTTTTTTTTTTTTTATGAATGTTCAGCATTCGTCCAAAATGTAAAATTTTAAACAAGAAAAAATATTTTTACAACCCTGGTCTATTTTGAGATATCCAGATGTTTCATTGTTCCAAATTTCTTGAAACCACTTCTTAAAATTGGGGGAAAAAACTGCAAATTTCGTCAAAAGATCGCGAAAAAACACAAATAGATAGAAGTTCAATTCAAATATATGATTGCTTTTTAAAACTTATTCTTGCTGGTAAAAAATTTTAAATTTTCACTCTTAAATTCAAAATCTGACACCATTAAATTTTATTTTTTATAATGAATAAAATGCAGCAAACTGTAAATTATTTTAAAAAATCGTGCATTATTTTATTTTTATTATTAATAATTTCTTTATTAATACAGAGTTATTATTCATAACTTAACTGTATAGTTTTCTGAGAAGACAAAATCCATTCCTGGTATTTATAATGATTTTTAAAACATATTTTATGTCATTTGCTTTAAAAGCATTTTTAAAGTTAAGTATATACAACTTTAATATTATTTAAAATTAATTTAATTTTTATGATTATTTTATGTTTGCATTTATAAAAAAAAAAAAAAACTCATAGAAAACTCTGATTTCTTTTTAAAAATCTCTTTTCACCTTCTGGAACTTGGCAATTCGGCAAAAGTGAAATTCTATATAATACTGGGAAAAAGTCTGTTTTAAGTTTTACTTTGTGGTATTTGTCAATACTGCAAAAAAATCATAAATTCTGTATTTATAATTTATAATCAAAATAATGTTTAGTATAAATATGAAGGCACTCTTGTAATGAAATTTACTGTATGGTAAATGATAATAAAAAGTTGCAAGAGAGTTATTTGTATTTTTTCTTTATTTCTGCATTTTGATTACTTTGGTGTTTTAAATCAGAACTATTGTACATAAAACTTAACAGTTTATAGGACTTATAGATGTATAGAAAACATTAAGTAAATAATTTTTTGTTGTAGTAAAATTATTCTAATATTAGTATGTAGTATTATTATACATTATTGTTGTGTATTTATGAGAAATAATTGCATTTTTTCCTTATGTGCAAAATGTTGTTTTTTAGTTTTTTAAAAATTTTGAGCTTGCACGTATTTTTAGACTTTTTGTTCTTTACCTACTCTCATGACTGATATTAATTAAATTACTTTACACTTTGAATTCCTGAGTTTTTTTTTTTTTTTTTTGTTTTATCTCATATAAACAGTATTGTTTTTATGTGTTTGTTTCACAATTGTGGCCACTGGAATTTTTGGGTTTAGGAGTCAGTGACTCTTTCTAAATTTTGGAAATCTGTACCTATAGCTTGCACATATAAATCCATAAACTTATATACAATTATAAATACACAGATTAAAATATTTTTATTAAATTATAATAAGATCAAAATTTTTAAATTGGCTTTTATTTAATTTTTTAAATTAAAAAAAAATCCTCTCTATTTAAAAAAAAAACCCACCACAGCCATTTTTAATGCTTTTTTGTGCCTTGAGGTCTTTCTGGGCTAATAATCAGAAAATTATTGCATATAAAAAATATGAGAATAGTTAGTTTTATAGATAGCTGTTCAATAAACATGCTGAAGCAAACTGTTTTTAAATCAAAGAAATATTTAACATTTAATATTAAAGTCAGTCAAAATAGTTCTCCTAAAAAAGTTTCATAATAACAAAGATTATGCATAGTAATTTAACCATAATTTAAAAGGATATAGTTGACAAGTTTTCAGTGTGCAGAGTGAAAATATTTTTTTTAATGACTCTTTTTTTAGGTTTTTGTTCATCTCGCGAAACCCTATTACTCCCGCTCCATTGTCTGTCCATCACAGAGCCATTCTCAGAAACTTACAGGCATGAAAATTTGTGTAGGTATAGCTAAATAGCTACTTAAGAAGCTCAAAATATAATAAAATTTAAAAAAATTGTATTTTAATATAGAGATAAAAAACCAAAATTCTAACAGCCTATTCCTATTCAGTTTAAACAATTAATTTTAGTAATTAATTTTCTATTGAAAGATTTCCACGTGAAAAATGAAATAAAGTTTCACCAATTGAAAAAAAAAATAATAATCATATGACGTCATAGTGGTAATAAAACTGAAAATGTCTAAGATTTCTCAATAATACAAGGATGTGTATGTACACAAACCAGATTAATATCACGTCATTGGAGAATTAAAAAGAAAATCTGACGTCATAGTGGAAGTTTAACGAACTTTTCAAACGTTTGAGAATAATACAAAGAGAGTATGATTAATATAGAATAGTCTATATATATATATTCCTCTTACGTGGCACGGAAATAGGGCTGAATTTCTTGCTTATCGTTGGCAACAACCGTAGTTTCGGACCAATGAACAGACCAGATTGTGTTAGATAGATCAGCTCCGCCTCCAATATGGCGGTCAGTCTCAGAACAGTGAAAATCAAACTAGAAAATATTAAAAATAAAATATCATGTACATAATCCAAAGCGTCTGATGTGATTCCTCATTTTAATTATGAGTAATATTGTTAATTTCAAATGAATAAATGAATTCTTTAACTCTTATATATTCATTTACAAATTTCAATCACATAAAAAATCGTAGATAGTAAAAATATCAACTCTCTAGGTTGTATCTTCTGTCATCTGTTGCTGTAATATTGAAGTAAAAACAATTTCTTTTGTAGAAATCAATCATAAATTAGAATAGTAAAATATCAAACGAAATTTAAACAATCATTGATGATAAACTATCTACCTATCACGTAGTTTTTTATGAATTTTAGCTGTGCTGTACAATATTACAGGTGCAGTAAGTTTTAAACAAATTATGTTTTCAAGATGTTATGTTCCCTTTCTTCATATGATTTAAATGACCATTAGTAACTCCAACTTAATGCATTTTTAGTTATGCTTTCAACAACACAAACGACTACTGATCTTTTAATATTCGACACAAGAAAATTGAAATCAACAGTATGGAAAAATTTAAATAAAATAAGCGGGCGCTCTCTGTTGCCAAAGAGCAAAAAACAAAACAATGAATTAACAAGGGGTTAAAAATGTATCCCATAAACTAGGTATGTTGAAAGAAAAGTTATTACAAATACAATCTTTTCTAATTTTAATTTCCAATGATTCCCTGATGGCGGCTTTAAATGGGTTATTGAACCTATGGATAATTCTTGCTTTATCGAAATTAATTACAGTATCATTATTTTTAGCGTAAAACCGGGAGAGTGCAGTGGATAACTTTCCAAATTTTATGTCGTTTTTATGCTCTTTTAACCTTTCCAAAAACTTACTTTTGGTCATACCAATGTAAAAAATTATACTATTATTATTTAAGCTAATGGGGATTTCATAAACACCTGCGAATTGATCAGGGGGGATAGGATCTAATTTACATGAAACTAAGTCAACCAATTTTCTGGGAGGGACAGCAATAAGATGGATATTGTATTTACGGAGGGCCCTTTTAATCCTTTTAATGATTTCAACTTTCTCGTGTCGAATATTAAAAGATCAGTAGTCGTTTGTGTTGTTCCTCTTCCCCGATGATGGCTTTAAGTTTAAAGCCGAAACATGTAGGATTTTAGCAACTAATAAGCACAATTTGTGTTTTTAAAATATGAGTTACATATGTTTTTAATTATCGGGGGGTGAAACGTTTTCCTTAATGCATTTATTTTTCTTTTAATGTTACGTGAACGACGTCACAAGTAACAGCTAGTAAATATATAAAATAACTAATCTTCCGTAATCTGTGGGCAAGGTTAGCTCTAAACATGGGTGTTTGGTAGCAACAATATAGTTTAAAATCAATGTAGATACTTTTAAAGAACTGTCACAAAAAATCTCACTTTCTACAATACACAATTTGGCAGTAGGACCTGAATTACAGAGGTTTACGCAATTAGCGATACTGGTAGCTGAAGAGCCAATTTAATAAAACTTTAGATCTTGATATAAATGGGTCTTCATTCGTTTTTAGTGTATGCGAAACCTGTGTGAGATGGAAGATAGTTTTGGGATTGGCACATAGGACACTACCTGCTCAACTCTACTGATATTGAAATGAGCTATATAAAATCCTAGGTCAAACAAATTTTAATAAAATTATTAATACATATCAGAAGTTACCTGTGCGTAATTTTCATTCTTTTTGGCAACATCATTTTTGCAAATCTCTGGTTTACTATCCTAAAAGGTCATTTATTAGCAATATTAAGAAGCAACCCATTTTGGAAAATCTGGACTTGGAATATTGAAGGTTTTATATGTGCTGTCTTCACCAGGACTCAATAGGTTAAAGAGTGCAATGACTCTCGTAATCCTGGTCATTCGCAAAAGGAGTTTTTAATCAATTTCATCTCTAATTAGATAATTGTAGTGTTTTTGCATGATTATTATATATATGTAAATATTATATGTATATTTAACCTTTCAGCAGGGGTCGGAAAAACTACTTTTTGTTTGTAGCAAACTACAACTACTTATTTTAAAAAGTAGCGACTACAAACTACTTTCCAAAAGTAGTCACTACTTCGCTACTTTAGTAATCATCGCTAATTAAATACACCGCAAACGATTTTCCCCCATAGACCATAATGTAACTGATTTCTTTCGAACGTCCCTGTAAGCGAGATATAAATGCTACACATTTCATTTTCAATACTGAACATTCTATGGTAAACTTCAATAACATATAAAACTTTCATGGCAATCGGAGTATATTTACGAGAGTTAGAGCACGGACAGACAAACAAAGCACATTCATAGACACTTTTTAATTAAGTTTGAATTTTTTTAAAAGAGGAAATTTTAAAACAAAGATTGTAATAATCTTACACATTTATGAGAGTGATATAGCACAGTACAATCCTGCATCGGGTCAGGTTACCCGCTTTTACGCGAACCTGACCCGCCGTTCGGGTCGGGTTGGAGCTATATTTTCCCATTGCGGTTAGAGTTCGGGTCGGATTGACTTCAAATTTTTTGTTGCAGGTCGGGTTGGCTTTTATTCTTTAGTGTTCGGGTTGATCCGATTTTTTAAAAACATGTCCAAAATATTTTTTTCACGTTAAAAGTCTATATAAACTGCAGATCACAGTTTCACAAAAGCAAAATGCGTGCCTGTCTGTTTGTTAATCTTAGAATTCATATCAGGAAGTTAATATAAACATACTTTTTCAACTACTGGTACGATAACGATTATAACGAATGCTCCTGCACCCTGCACAGCTGAAACATTTCTGCTGAATAGTTACAATTTTAATTCTTGATACTTCTAATTTTGTTATGGCAAAAAAACTGTGATCGACAGGAAGACAGGAAACGATCAATTAGCGTTTTGCTGCTTATAGTATTTCGTTAGTTTTGAAACCGCAACTAATTTAAACAAGTTGGAAATTGTACGTCAAACGAGGTGCGTTCGTACGCACGTTTTAGAATTAAATTAATGATATCCCGTGCGTAGAACGGGTTAAACAGCTAGTTAAGTATATATTTTATGACACTGTTCATACAAATATCTTAACTAGTTATATAAATATTCAGATATATATGTATCAGCTAGTTATATAAATATTCAGATCTTGATGATTTTTAATTCTGTGAAGTGAATTATATCGTCTGCAGATTCATTTCTGTCATAAAATAAGTATCTCGGTCGCTTGACGATTCAACTTCGGAAGCTCCTATAACAAAAAAGCACCGATTTAAAAAAAAAAATTCAAATTTCTTAATAAATATTTTTATTAATATCTCCTAAAGTTTTGATTCGATTTTAATAAAATTTGAAATGTCTCGACAAAATTCTGCAAAGATAATATATTTTAAATATTAAACCATTTGGTTGGGTAGTTTTTGCGTTGTTATATGCGGACAGACGGACGGACCAAACGACGACTATAGGTGCTACGTATTTATATAATTACGAACGCACCTAAAAAAAGACATTTAAAGATTAGATTTTTAGTTTTATACCGTTTAGAGTCTTGCATTGGGTCGTGTTACCCGACCCGGCTCTAGATTTTTTTTTTTTTTTTTTTTTTTTTGTGGGTCGGATTTAGATTGGGTTGACTTCCACTTTTTTACTGCGGATCCGGTTGAATTTCATTATTTCGAGTTCGAATCGGTTTCGGGTTGGGTTTTGACTCTAGCGGGTAGGGGTCGGGTTGACCCGAATTTCAAAAGAATGTCCAAAATATTTTTTCAGGTTAAAAATCTATGTACAATAAGACCTCCATTCTGTTTTTTCTCCCGAAAGGTGGCCACTTCTATTTAGCGCCACTTTTTAATTCCTAAAATTTATATATTTGAACACTTATATCTCTGAATAGCGGCCGCATCTAAATCTAGACACACGTAACATGTGCATGTGATTACACATGTAACATGTGCAGAAGATTTTTTTTATATAAAAGTAAAAACAACTTAAAAATTTTAGATTCATTTGTATGCTGGGGGGGGGGGGAGAGAAAAGTAAATTATGGGAAGTTAGGGGACAATTTAGATAGTTACTTATATATTATTATTAGGTAGATACAAATGTGGCCAGTTTTTTTAAATAAAGAGTTTTAAATATTTGAAACTGTATGCTGGAAGAGGGGCAAAAAGGGAAGCGTAAATTTTGGGGACAAGGAAATAATTTTTATTTATTGTCATTAGACAAATGGAGTGAAATATTTTATTTTTGTATAAAAATAAAGATTTAAAAATATTTTAAACTCCTTTGTATGCTACTATGAGGAAGCGTGAATTTGAGAGGTTAGGGATAATTTAGAGGATTTATGTTTAGATAAATCCGTTCTTTTTCCTTTTTTTAATAAGGATTTTACATTTCTTTGCTTGCTGCGGGTGGGAGGCAAAAGGTAGAAGAAATTTGTCAGATAAAGATTTAACATAGCCAGACGACTGTATTTTGGTTAAAAAAAAATCGTAGTCGTATAAAAATACATTATATTGAGAAGATTTCTATGGATTTAAATAACAGTACACGAAGTTTCTGACACCCAAACTGTGAGAATGACAGTTAATTTGTGACCGTGCCTGTCTTCTATGCAGAAATATGACACTGCAAATGAGATTTGTTGCTGACGTTCGCAAATTGTTGCAGAAAACATATTTCGCACAAAAGAACAGAGTTATAATCATGTGATTTGAAGATTGGGACCTTTTTTTCCTCCCTCCGAAAGTAGCGTCGATGCTCGCTACAAACTACTGATATTTTGTATCGCGCTACTCGCTACGCTACAAACTACTGGGAAAAGTATCGGCTACTGTAGTTTCGCTACTTGTAGCGCGCTACTTCCGAGCCATGCCTTTCAGCATATCCAGTATGTGCTACATTATTAGACCAGAATTTTCTTTTAAAAGCACTCATTTTTTACAATTTGGAAAAAACTTCAATTGAAGATTGAACATTTGTAAGTGTTGTAAGTTAAGAAGTGCCATTTTTGGAGGGATTGAAAAGTGGGACTTAAAACACTGCAAGTTGCACATTATTATTTTTTTAACACAGCTCATTATTACCAATATTGTTTGCTTTTGAAATGGATACTCATTAACAAGTTTAATCAGTTTTGTTATGCAAAGTTTATATCTGTATGTATCATTAATGTGAAACATTTCTTAATTTCAGATTAAATAAGCTTATAGGTGAAATAATGAATGAAAAAGAAAATAAGGCAAGTATCTTTGTTGTTTCTTAAGTTTTCTTTTGCACCCACTTCCTGGTGGGCTATAGAAATTCCAGAATTATAGAGACATGCACGGCTGTGCGATTCCTCCTATGAGAATGCAATATTTTCAGAACTTTTAATGATTAATAGTTTAATTATTAAACGAGTTGACTTCGTTGCTCAGACCCAGGATAAGATGATTAAATGTACTTGCGTTGGATGATTTTATATTTTTTAAAGACAGGCTAAAAAACTGAATTTCTGAAAGGGGCTGACAGAAAACAAGAGTTTTTGAGAAGGTTTAAAAACTTTTGTGACTTTGATTTCCAAAGCCAATGCAGATGAGCATCACAGGAAGAAAAAAATTTAGGATTCTAAAACAGTTAGCGTTATAATTTTTACTAACATAATCTGTTTATGCGTTAATTAATAAAATTATAAGTAGTAGTAATTACAGAGATTATAAACTGGAAATTAGTCATTTCATTAGTACATTAATACTTTGTAATGATAATTAAATAAAACTATGCAAATAACTGTTGATCCATTCATTGAAATAGATATCAAATTGATAACAGTGCTTAAAATGATTGATTAAACAATTAATTGGGAAAATAATATACATTTTTATGCTCGACACAGTAAACTAAAAATAGGGAGAACCCATGCACTAAGATATTTGCCTTATATAGTCGAATAATAATGTCAATTAATAGAATGAAAATTACAGTTAAAAATGAGTCACGGGTGCAAGACTTCAGTCTTGAGAGATTTTTGACTGATAATAAATTTTGCTTTATATACTTGAATAATAGCAATTTTACGATCAAGAACTTTTAATCACTTTCATTTATTGTTAGATATCATTTTTTAGCCTTAATCATGCAATACATAAATCTTCTAGTCTTATTTCTATTTGGTTATTCCTAATAATCATAAAAGTTTTCAGTCTTGGCTTGGATGGACTTCTTGCACCCATGAAATGAGTGGTATCCAAAAGCTTTTACTAATGATGCAAGCAAACTCTTCTTGCCTGATCAGCATTCAGACAAAAGTGTCAAGGGGTTAATTACTAAAATGATTCTTTTAGTATCCGTTCTAGAAATAAACAAGAACAAAAATTCATGTGTCAAGCATAGATTAGGAAACACTTTCCAACACAGCCAGAAAACTTCACTCTTAAATAAGGTGAAAGGGGATATTTAGGAAACATATGAACACATTTAAAAATCTAGTTTTCACAATTATCTTCCATAGAATTATTTTCTGCATCCCTGTAATGCAATCTATAGATTTCAGTCATGATATTCTTCTGCAGATCCACGGTTTTCCACTTTTTTTTGTCATTTTGCGAAAACATCTAAAAATCGCAGGGGGCGGGGGGGCGGAAACACTATTTTCGTCAAAGGATTGCTGAAAAAAATGTGAATTTTGTTAAAGGATCGCTGAAAAAAACGATAATCTCATCAAAAGATTGCTGAACAGACCCGGATTTTTCCAAAAGATTGCTGTAAAAACACTAATTTCGCCAAAGGATTGCTAAAAAAAAATGCTAATTTCGTCAAAGGATCGTGTGAAAATCGTCAAAAAAAGAATCGCTAAAAGAGCGCGATTTTCATGAAAGGATTGTTGAAAAATTCAAATTTGTGAAAATTTTGCTGAACAAAACGTGATCTTTGCCAAAAGATTGATGAAAGACATTAATTTTGCCAAATAATCGCTGGAAAAATGCAAAAGATCACCAAAAAATGAGAAATTCGTTCAAAGATCGTGTATTTCGTCAAAGAATCATTTAAAGGGCGAAATTTTCGCCAAAGAATTCTTTTAAAAAAAAAAAGAGAATTTCACCAAAGGATTGCTGAGAAAACACTAATTTCATCAGAATTGACTGCATTAGGTTAAAAGATTGAAACCAAATTTCTTTTAGTAATGTAGAAAATTCGCCATGAAATGTGAAAAAAATTAAATTAAAAAAAATCTATTCCAAAAACTGGCTTTAAGCTGGCTTGTAAAAATTATCTGAAATCTGGAATAACCATGGCACTGACTAGTTAGTTGGAGTCACTGATAATGTCCTTGGAAAATCGCTTTAATTCCTTAAAATCTTATTGTTTATTTTAAAAAAGAGTGTGGGAACTCTGTTCTATCATTTATTTAAGGTAGTTGCAATTATTAGCATATATACTTAATTTTAATTTGCTGTTTCAAGAACAGTGTCTTATTATTTTCAAAATTTCCCAAATAGCAGTACAGTCGAACCTCGTTAACACGAAATTGAAGGGACTGGGAGTTTTTTTCATGTTAACCGTCGTAATAGTGGCACCATCTATGTTAGATATAAAAACTAAATAAATTAACCTACAAGTATAGCCCCGCTCAAAAAAATCATAAATTAATAAGAAATAGTAAATTTCATTAACAAATTATCGTTTTTTAGGCAATAATAATTTTATTTACATGCTAATCATATTTTTAAATAGTACGTTATTGACTTTGGCTTCAATTTTTGTAGAGTACTTTTTTTAGGAACGTATGGACCTTAATTTGATTTGTCCAAAGCTCGGGAAGTATCCTCTTGATCCATAAGGACAGATTTCAATGCTGCGGGTAGATTAATTTATTGACACTAAACTTTTCCATTCTGTGTCAATTTCTTATTCCTTGTCTGACACTTCAATGTTGTCATCTTTATTTTTCAGCAATTATTTCTTCATCTCTCGTCACATCCGAAGTCAGCACATCTTCATCTATGCAAATGTACTTGTTAAAAACAATGTCTAAGAAAGAATTTACAGATTTTGGCTACATTCTTTTTGCAGACAAGTCTATGACACTATTTAAATCTTGTCAGTCATCTGTTAGAAAATATGAAATCTCTCTCACCGAGAGCCTCAGCAAAAGCCTCTGCTTCATCTTGCAAAACTGCAAAAGTGAAAACAATGTTCTGGCTTTTTGCCTCTTTTATCCACCACAAGAGAGCAATTTCAATTTATTCATTCTTTATAAAATATACATTAAAATATGCTTAAAAGGTGACAAAATACAAATATTTATTTATTTACATCCCGAGACTTTCGAACACTAGCGTGATCAACTTCATTGGGGAAATGTTGACTGAGTTGAGATAAATGTCGCTTTCACTGTGCAAATATGTAACGGAGTTTTAACGGGGCCAGTCTATTATTTTGTAGGGGTGTATCAGGAAAAGTCCATTAGTTCCGGCGCTGGAGTTCTTGATAATTTCAAAATATTAAACCAGATTTTAGGTATATTATAAGACAAGCGATCATTACAGACTCGATTTCCTTTACATAAAATCTCCAAAGACTCTCTGATTTTAGCTGTAAACTCGTTATTTACAGGAACTATAATTTTTGCGTTTTGAAAATCAATATTTATAATCTGTCGTTGATACAATCTTGATAAAGCTGTGGTTGGACGGTTAAACTTAATGTCCGAAATGTGTTCTTTTAATCTTTCTTTAAATTTCCGGGTGGTCATCCCTATATAGGATAAACCAGTTTGTGTTTCTGTGCTAAATGGGATAGAGTACATTCCTGCGATTTCGTTATTGGGTATGGGATCAATTTTATTATGAACTAAAACTTTCAATTTCTGCGGGGGTTTTGCAACCAAATTGATATCAAATTTCTTTAATGTATATCTTAATCTTTCGTATAACTGTGGTATGTAATCGAATTTGCATAATTTAAGAGATCCCTTGTGTGTAATATCCTTAGGGCCCCATTGCATAAATAAGTTCATTTATGAAGCAGAGATGAAAATCCCTAAGGATATTACACACAAGGTGTCTCTTAAATTATGCAAATTCGATTACATACCACAGTTATACGAAAGATTAAGATATACATTAAAGAAATTTGATATCAATTTGGTTGCAAAACCCCTGCAGAAATTGAAAGTTTTAGTTCATAATAAAATTGATCCCATACCCAATAACGAAATTGCAGGAATATATCCCATTTAGCACAGAAACACAAACTGGTTTATCCTATATAGGGATGACCACCCGGAAATTTAAAGAAAGATTAAAAGAACACATTTCTGACATTAAGTTTAATCGTCCGACCACAGCTTTATCAAGTTTGTATCAGCGACAGATTATAAATATTGATTTTCAAAACGCAAAAATTATAGTTCCTGCAAATAACGAGTTTACAGCTAAAATCAGAGAGTCTTTGGAGATTTTATGTACAGGAAATAGTCTGTAATGATTGCTTGTCTTATAATATACCTAAAATCTGGTTTAATATTTTGAAATTATCAAGAACTCCAGCGCCGGAACTAATGGACTTTTCCTGATACACCCCTACAAAATAATAGACTGGCCCCGTTAAAACTCCGTTACATATTTGCACAGTGAAAGCGACATTCATCTCAACTCAGTCAACATTTCCCCAATGAAGATAATCACGCTAGTGTTCGAAAGTCTCGGGATGTAAATAAATAAATATTTATATTTGTATTTTGTCACCTTTTTTAAGCGCATTTTAATGTATATTTTATAAACTTTAAATACAAGGTGAATATTTTCATTCCACTTCAATTTCGTTTTTATTTCGAAACTTTCTGTTATTCATTCTTTCTTTTACACATTCGTTTTCTAACTGGTTTGAATTAACTCACAGCATAAACCGCTTCAATCTTTTCGCGATTCTTTAAAATTGTAGAAGAATTGTAGGTATCCCATACATTTTGTGATTTTTTTCAGCACTTTATCGCTAATTTAATTTAATTTTTTTGCTTTGTTTCTTAAGATATACTGCTTGCTGTTTTCGACTCCTCTTTCACATAATTCTACAGAGCAACTGTGAACAGCGTTTCCATTATGTTAGTTAGGTAGTGAAGTAGAGATAGTCACTTCTTTCACCCACATATAAGAGAATTCAGACCCCCGGATTATAGTTTATGTTACTGTCAATACAGTCAACCGAGTAATGGTCCCCAAACTTTCATTGTGACTAATCTATTGCTCATATGGTTAATGTGGGAACACTTGCGCATATCAGAGATCAAAGAAAAGCAGGGATTATTCAGGAATTCAGTATTTCAGAATTTTCTGAAACCCTTTTTCACTTTAAATCGTTTTCAAACCGTGAGAAAATTCAACTTTTAATAAGAGTATGTGACATGTGACATTTAAGTTTGAAATATCGAAAACATTACATAAGGAATCATGTTTTGACTTTGAAGCAAAAAAAAATTTCGCCTTAAGCAGGATTTTCCGAAATTCTATTTCGTGTTAAACGAATTAATTAACATTGATTTTCAGACTCATCTGACAGGACCTGAAAATTATTTCGTGTTAACGAGGTTCGACTGTATTTACAAGTGGAATGTTTAAGACTTTGTTGTATCATTTCTTAAGTAAATGAGGAGGGCACTGACAGGTTCCAAAGAGAGGGGGGCTGGTAGAATTGATTGCTTTTCATGCAATTCTCTTTTATGAATGTGTTGTTTACTCTTCTTATTATAGACTATAGTATTTGCTGAAACCAAGAAGAGGGTGGATGAACTGACACGTTACATGAGGAGACAAGGGTAAGCATAGTCTTGATTTTATTCGTTGTTCTCCCATCTCCTAATTTTTGTGTTGTGTGCTCATTGCTCTTTCTGTCCACTTCTATAGCTATCCTGCCATGGGAATCCACGGTAACAAGTCTCAGCAAGAGAGAGACTGGGTGCTAAACGGTAAGCTTTTAATCTATATACATTTTACTCATCATGTATGCCAGGTTATATACCAGAAATCTGTTTTTGAGTTGGAAAAAAAAAAAAAAAACTGTGAAATTAGCTAGTGGGTCATGGAGAAAATATTGTAAAACCCATCGGGGAAAGATGTTTCTCCCCTTTTATAAATTGTTTTTTTTTTCCTTTACTTTCCAAAATGGAGTATGAACACAATGGAGTATGGAATAGCTACGCTGTTAAAAGTATTAAAAGTTAAGTTATAAAAGAATTTTATTAACACATACTACCATTTTATGAACTAATTTTTTTTAGAAGAAAACATTGTATTTAAAAAAAAAAAAAAAAAAAAAATCTGTTTTTGAGTTATAAGTTAAAAAAGAGGATAGTCTTAAAACTTTTCTAATTAATAAAGCTTTAAACTTCGTAGCTTCTGTGAATTAAAATAAATTTATAAAATGTTCTTATATTCTAAAACAAATACTTTAAAATCAAAGAAAATTTTTGAATGAATTAGAAGAAACATTTTACAGTGATATAGTGTTTATTTGTCAGGAAGGGACTTAAGTAAAATAATACAATATATTAAAATAGTGGCAAATCAGCAATAACTTTCCTGCTCCTTTTTATTTTTAAATGAACCAGGAGCAGGTATCTCGAATGGGCGATCCTATTCAGAGGTTGTAAACATACAGGGTGTTCATACATCTTGGAACAAACTTTCTGTGTAGATAATGTGGTCAAGGCAAACAGTTTTTGAGAAAAAACATTATCTCAATCCACTTATTCCATAAAAAATAAATACATTCAATCAAAAACACAGAGTGTGTTACCGTAAGCTGAAACTAAATTTTCATTCTGTCAGCTGCACTCTGAATAAAGAATATCTATCTCAGTGTTGTTTAGATATAAATGGTGGAAATTTCCGGTACCTATCGTGATTCACAGAAATCTAAGTAACTATGTTGAAAAGATAGTTACAATATCTTCAATATTATTAAAATAACAAACTAAAATTCAAATTTGACCTGGAGGGGGAGGTGCATTTTATTTTTGATTGAATAAGTGAGTTGCGATTCTGGTTTCCTAGACAAAAATTCTGTCTTTATGTCTATTATCACCTGTGAAAGTTTTTTTCCATTTTGTTTAGAAACGTGTTTGCGAGAAACAGATTATTTACTAGACAATATTTAGGAACTTGCATTTATTTGTACATCATTCATTCCTATGAAGGTCATCTTTAATGGTTAATTTTCTTAAGTAACACTTTTCAAACAGCGAATAAATAATGTAAAATCATTCTCTTTCATTGAAATATGATTTTATTTCTAAGAAATTGTGGGTTTTAAAAAAATAAAGTTTTTTTTTTTTTTTAGTATTCAGCGTGGCTGAATGTTTTGATATTGGGCAGGGTGAATAGTTTGATATTCGGCCTAACCGAATATTTGGTGCATCCCTACCTAAAATCCTTATTATCAGCCTACTTTTTTCAAAAGCAGTTAAAATATGGGGTGTATAGTCTAGTTTAAAGAAAAAATTCATTTAATTCATTCAAAACCCATTTTATTAATTTAGAAAAAAATTGTTGTAGGTTTCAACTTAGTTTTCAAGCATTATTTTTTCCCACTCAAATCATACCTTCCAACACTTGGCAAGAGCCCTCAGTAGCATATTGTGGTTATAAAGGGAACCTCTTAATGGAAAGTGGAGTCTTTTGCAATCTCTAATAAATAGCATTGCTGCCTTTGTATGCACAGAGTTCAAAGATTAATAGAGATGAATTCTTGCTTGAAGCAGAAAAATGCATGCAACCCTAAAACCAGTTACAATTCAGTCCAAACACTTTCAAACGTAGCTTTCAAAACCTTCCTGTCCAATGAATTCAGCATCATGCCTGTCTTGTTAAGGTCGAATGACAGGCTTCATATTGCAAACCATTCTGGCAGTATAGTGCGTCTCTATTGTACTTAGAACTCTGTGATCTTCCTAGCACTGATGCTATTGTAACTTCTTTCCCTGAACGGGTAAAATTCTCTCTCTCTCTCTCTCTCTCTCTCTCTCTCTCAGTTAAAATTGTTTAAGGAAAACAATTTTTATCTTTCCCTTCTTTTTAAATCTCAATGATTTCATGTAAATTTTAATATTTCTGTGTAATTTGAATTCATTTAATTTCAAAATAAGGTTGTAATGCATATTTTATTTTTAGAATTCAGAAATGGGCGTTCTCCAATCTTAGTTGCCACTGATGTCGCTGCCAGAGGACTGGGTATAATAATTCTCTTAAATTCTCTAATAAGCTATAAATAATCTAGAATTATTTTCTGTTTTATTTTTTGAAGTTATTACCTACAGGAAGTTCTGGGATACAATATATATATATATATGTATATACACTATATTGCCAAAGGTGACCGGTCACTTGCGATTTTAGACGTTTTGTTAACTGTCTAGAAAAATACATGAGCAATTAACCTGAAACTGCAGGTGTGTAAACAGTGTAGTATAGGTTATATATTTCCGCGAAGATTTTTTCACAAAACCCCATAGGGGACTGTCAACAACTTGAAAAAGTACGAAGATCTTTTGGATAACCCTGTAAAATTTAATGTAGCAAATGCGTTTAAACTCGAGATTATTAATAACTGGCGTATTGTAATATACTTTGTTCATTTTTATGGGGATAGCATGCATACTCGTAGAGAAATTAAGGTTTTTATAAAAACAGTCCCAAATTTCGCCTAGTTTTTTGCTTATAATTTGCAGAGTTCTTAATATAAAAAAAGTTCTTTTCAGAAAATATGACAAACAACATATTACATAATACTCTGCAATCAGAATTAAAAAATAATAAAAATTGGATGAAAAAAATGAGCAGGTTTACTAAAAAATGTTTCACTGCGCATGCACGAATGCAATCAAAATATAATATGCATAATGTATTAGCTAAGTATATAAAGTAACTTTTGTGAAAGTCTCAAAATCATAGCTTGAAAATTCTAAAAATTATCGTCGATAGAATAAGCTCGAAATCCGTTGTTCCCAAAAGGAAGCAAAAAGATGAGGGGTTGTATCAAATATCTGTTGATTAGTGCCAAGATAGCGTACACAATATTACAAGTACTACTATATTTTGATACAACCCCTCATATTTTTGCTTCCTTTTGGAAACAGCGAATTTCGAGCTTATTCTATCGACGATTACTATCAGAATTTTCAAGCTATGTTTTTGAGACTTTCACAAAAGTTGCTCTATATACTTAGCTAATATATTATGCACAGTATATTTTGATTGCATTCGCGCATGCGCAGTGAAAAGTTTTTTAGTAAACCTGCTTATTTTTCATCCAATTTTTATTATTTTTTAATTCTGATTGCAGAGTATTATGTAATATGTTGTTTATCATATTTTCTGAAAAGAGCTTTTTTTTTTTTTTATATTAAGAACTCTGCAAATTATAAGCAAAAAACTAGGCAAAATTTGGGACTGTTTTTATAAAAACCTTAATTTCTCTACGAGAGTATACTTGCTATCTTCATAAAAATCTACAAAGTATGTTACAATAAGCCACTTATTAATAATCTCGAGTTTGAACGCTTTTGCTACATTAGTTTTTACAGGCTTATCCAAAAGATATTCGTTGTTTTTCAATTTGTTGACAGTCACTAAGGGGTTTCGTGAAAAAATCTTCGCGGAAATATATAACCTACACTATACTGTTTACACACCTGCAGTTTCAGGTTAATTCCTCATGTATTTTTCTAGATAGTTACCAAAACGTCTAAAATCGCAAGTGACCGGTCACCTTTGGCAATATAGTGTATATGTCAGTGATGCTGCTTTATTGAGTTTTTCTCTTCTGCCGTGCTTGTTAGTTATCCAGAAGGGAATATAAATTTAACCCCATATATAATTAAGCAACAAAATTAATAAATATATACATATGTTTATTGTGCTCTCAGAGTACATTTTTCATTAGAGGATCTATTAATATGTGTGCTGGTGGAAATGAATAAATTGCCTTATTACAGGGTCTCTAGCCACCTGAAAAAGTTTTTTTTTTTTTGGGGGGGGGGGGGGGGCTCATTGAAATTTGAAAACTATGAAAAAGTTGGAGACATTTAAAACTTCCAAGGAAAAAATTCGGAAAATGGATTGCTAAGGACTTGAAATTGCTGCGGCAGAGCTCTTCCTAGTACTGTACTGAGTATCTGATGCAATTTTTTCGGGCCCAGCTTCACTCAAATGCTGTGCTGCATATTGTAGGATGGATTACTTATCTTTGCTTGGGAATTGGACATTGGTTAGCTTAATTTATCGAATATTTCAGGGGTCGATCCAGGAAAATTTTAGGGCCTATTTAGGTCCCCTTCACAAAAATTATTTAATAAAATGGGTCCCTTCACAAAAATCTATTTCATAAAAACTTACTATTTATTATTTATTTATTATTTTGTGATGTTTTAAAATGTGTAATTTGTAAACAAACAAGTTCACCAGAGAGGAAAACTTCAGCAAAAGGATTTTAAAAAGTTTTTGTTTATAAATGCTTGGTTCGAATTGGATTAACTGGATTTCAACTTTTGTTACAAAATGTTATTTTTCACAAAAATATAATAAATTTCACAAAAATAACCTTTACTTTTCACAAAATGGGCCCCAAGAAAAAAACCTGCATCGACCCCTGTATTTATTATCTCTATAATAAAAACGTAAGTCATGTGACTGTCATCAACAGTTCCGGGATGCCCGCATCGCTTTTTCATATGCCAGGCGGCCATATTTATTAAATTATTTTTTCGGATAAAACTGCATAAAAGTTATATTTTTAGAAAGATCGTTCAAAATAAATTAATATTTGAAAGATGACTTACGTTCAATTATGTATATATTTTGCAATAACTTCAGTTGAAATTAAATTCGCAGTACATGAAAGTAAACAAAAAAGAAGTTTCATTCGTCGTGAACGATAAATATAACACCATGTAGGTAATCATTCGCAAAACAAGTTCTCCGCCAATGAATTTTTGAAGCGCTGCCTGGTGTCAAAAAAATAATCACCAGGACCTATAAGAGAATCAAAGTTTACCATAATTCTGTTTGATGAAGTGCTATACAACTCAACTTCCTTCCGGATCTTTTCTTGACGAAGTTGAATGTAAACAAATACAATTCATGTAATAATATTTAACGAATCAAATTTTGAAACGAATTGTCAGTTAATTTGTTATTTATGTATTATACCTGGCAGGAAGAGAGATCACCTAAAATGATATTTAATCGCCAATCATCTTTACCATTGTTAATGACCAATCGCATTCAAAATAGTAATTTAATATACATTAATAAAATACATATCATCATTAAGTACTTTTATGTTATTTGGGCACAAATCTCGCCAATAGCATTTTAAAAATCGCCAATACCAGCTTTTATTCTTCATGCTTGCAAATTAGAAACGATACTTTGATTTTGAAATCAAATGTTTTGATTTATGATATTATTTTTTATTTTTCTATTTTCTATTTTAAATGAAAAGTGTGAAGAGCATACATTTTAAATTGGAAAAGCTATCGCAGACGCACCGGGGTTAGCGCGATTTTTGTTTTGCGCCATCGTGGTGAGAAAATCAGATTTTCAGTAACCTGTTAGAGGTTGCTAAAACAGCATGTTACTTTTATTTTATTATGAAACAGTTCATTTTATATTTAAAAAGCACACACAATTTTATTATAAAACACACAATATTTAGTTTATTATAAAACACACAATATTTAGTTTATTATAAAACACACAATATTTAGTTTATTATAAAACACACAATATTTAGTTTATTATAAAACACACAATATTTAGTTTATTATAAAACATACGAAATCTGCTCTACCGGGTTGCCATACGAAGAAAAATCTAGCCGAAACCGCCGGGTTGGCCAAGCATAAAATCGCCATTTTGGCGCCAAAATGATACCCCGGTGAGTCTGCGTCAACTGTACCCAAAAGGACCCACCATTAAAAATGGTAAAGAATATAGAATCAAAGTAATATAATACAGAAAATTCTTTTTGTATACATTTATTAAACACATAAAATCATATTGACGGCTTTTAGCTTGGATATTTAACAATGGTGGTTTTATTTGCGGTATGTCATATCCACTGGAATGAAATGAAATGTATATTCTAATCACACTATATACCTATGAATATAATAAACATATCTATATCTACTATATCAATAGAAGCGTCTTCAATAGTCTTTTTTTTATATTTCTACTGCATAATATTAACTATAGAGTTAAAATATAGAGAGAAAAAATGGGTTGCTCAGTGCTCCCTCTAGGTCCGTTTTTTTGCTTCAAGTCCGTTTTGGTCCGTTTTTTCATCATTAGGTCCCTTGAGTCCGTTTTTCGATACTGTTAAACGACCTTTATTTTAAATTTTATTGATATTCGGTATTTAGCCATGCCTCGCGGAAAAATCAAGTGTTTTGAGGATCGGGAAAACATCATTAATTTCGTCAAAGAATCGCGGAAAAGCACGAATTTCGTCAAAGGATCGCGAAAAAACCACGAATTTCGTCAAAAGAAAGTAAAAAAACACAAATTTTCTCAAAAGATTGCAAAAAAAAACACACTAATCTCTTCAAAAGATCGATAAAAAACCGCGAATTTCGGCAAAGGATTCAGAAAATAACACTGATTACGTCAAAATATCGCGAAAAAACGCAAATTTCGTCAAAGAATCGCGAAAACAATGGGATTTTCGTCAACAACAGATCGCGAAAACCGCAAATTCCGTCAAAAGATCGTGGAAAAATACTAATTTCGTCAAAAGATCGCTAAAAAACCATGAATTTTGTCAAAAGATCGCAAAAAACCCCGCGAATTTCGTCAAAAGATTGAGAAAATAACGTGAATTTTGTCAAAGGATTGAGAAAATAACGCGAATTTTGTCAAAGGATTGAGAAAATAACACGGATTTCGTCAAAAGATCACGACAAAAATGCAAATTTCGTCAAAAGATCACGACAAAAATGCAAATTTCGTCAAAGGATCGCGAAAATAACGCAAATTTCGTCAAAATATCGCGAAAAAACCCGCAAATTAAGTCAAAAGATCGCGAAAATAACGCGAATTACGTCAAAAGATCGCGAAAATAACGCGAATTACGTCAAAAGATCGCGAGAATAACGCGCATTACGTCAAAAGATCGCGAGAATAATGCGCATTACGTCAAAAGATCGCGAAAATAACGCGAAGTACGTCGAAAATATCACGAATTTCTTCAAAAAATCGTAAAAAAGAACACTAATTTCGTCAAAAGATTGTGAATTTCGTGACAAGATTGCAGGAAACATTGTGAATTTCGTCAAAAGATCGTGAAGAAACCGCGAATTTTGTCAAAGGTTCATGAAAGCACCGTGAATTACATCAAAAGATCGCGAAAACATCACAAATTTCGTCAAAGGATTGCAAAAAAAAATGCAAATTTCGTCAAAGGATTGCAAAAGAAACATGAATTTCTTCAAATGATCATGGGAAAATGCGTGAAATTCAATCAGTCCTGCTAAAATCAGCACACAGACATCATCAGTAGGTTACAAAACTTTCAAATTTTTTGTTCCATCATAAGGATATGAAAATTGCCGTTTTTCATTTTGTGTAAATATGATTTTGGGCTTTCACACAGCAGTTTCAGTTTATCTGATAATCAGTTGTAAACATATCTCGGCAGCTGCAAGTGGCATCCAAATGGGAAATGAATGCAGTGATTCATTTTTTGTGGGCGAAAAGGTGTAACTGCATTGAAATTTATCATCAGTTTCATGAAGTGTATAGTGAAAATGCTGTCACATAAAGTTATCACGAAGCAGTGCAACACATTTTAGAATGGACGTACAGATATTGACGACGCTGAGCGCAACGGAAGACCATCACCTGCATAAAATTATGAGATCGCTGCTCTCGTGAATGAATCTATCTTTGCAAACAGACGCATAACAATAGACGAAATCTCAAATGAAATTAATATTTCTCATGTAAGTGTGCATAAAATTATTGCTGGATATTGGACAGGATTTCTTTGCAGAAGCCATTAAAAAACTTGTGTCATGTCTCGATAAATGTTTAAATAATGGATGTTGAAAAGTAGATTTTACATGAAACTTTAGGATACAAATAAAGTTATTGTAAAATTTCGATCATGTTTTCTTAAACAGTGCAACTAACTTACTGACTGACCATTGTAATTCAAATAAAGTTGTATTAATAATAGAAGTTTGTAATCTCTGATCTTTCAGATAATGAATTTCAGAATTAAGTGAATTTGAATCGGAGCAAATATAACAAATTATACTTTGAACATTTATAAATAAGTAACAAATAAGGGAGGGAGGAGGGTGTTGTGTGTTTATTTTATTTGTGATTTGCCGGAATAGGTCCCTTCTTAACAAATATGTGGTCCTTTTCGGTCCCTTTTTTGAAATAAAAATGGTCCCTTTTGGTCCCCTTTTTTGAAAAATATGGTCCCTTTTTTCCATTTTTAACTGCAAAAGTTGAGTGGGAGCCCTGGTTGCTGTAATTAGAATTATAGGCGCCAATGTTGGCGCGGCGTATTTTAACTGTTATGAATCATAATAACCAATAAACATTAAGCAGAAATGCCAAAGTAAGGGAATTACGCTATTATAAAAACTCCTGAACTATATCGGGAAAGGAGAGCAGAGAAAAACAAAGTCGTACAAGGCATCTAGAAGGAAGTTCGTGAATGTTAATCAATTGTATCCCATGGGTTAAAAGTCCTGAAAGAAAATACGATTTAAAAGGAATGTGATTATCAAAACTGGCCTTCAGAAGTTCGATGTTTTACCAAACCATACTCGAAAATTACGTGTAATAATACGCAGTCCGATTATGGCACATTATTCAAGATGTTTTAGATGAGAATAATGATAGATTTTATAATCTTCCGTAATAGAGTCTACAGCCAAAGTTAGTGAGAAACAAAAACAAATATTAGCAACAGTATGGCTCAGTGTAAATGTGGATATCATTAAAGACTTTCACTAAATATAAATAGATTTCATTGCATCAAATCGTGTTAACTAAAATACGCCAATTGGCAATGTACCCAATTACCAGAGCTGCCAACTGCTACGAAAAAATCGTAGTTGCAACGATTTTGAGCCACAAACTACGATGCTACGAAAATCTGTCTAAAACTACGATTTTATGGAAAAAAAAAAAAAAAAAAACTAATTTTGTCACAGGATCACTCGAAAAATCACGAATTTTGTCACAGGATCGCACGAAAAATCACTAATTTCGTCACAGGATCGAGCTAAGAAATGCGAATTTCGTTACAGGATCGCTGAAAAAACGCGAAATTCGTCAAAAAATTGGCGGGGAAAAAGCAAATTTTGCCAGAGCATCGCCGAAAAAACGTGAATTTCATTCAACTGATTGCTGAAAAAATGCAAATTTCGTCAAAAGATCGTTCAGGGGTGATTCTGGTCTGAATTTTCCGGGGGAAAAAAAAAAAATATCGGTCATCCGAAAATTCGGACATTAAATGTATCGGTATTTCAGCAAATGATCGCTGAAAAAAAAAAAAAATCAGTCTCTTTCGTTCGAAGAAAAGTCGCCAATTTTGTCAAAGGATTGCGGGGAAAACGTGACTTTCGTCAGGAAATCGCAAAAAAAAAATGGCAAATTTCGTCAAAAACATTGCAAAAAACGGCAAATTTCGTCAAAAGATTGTGAAAAAACGACAAGTTTTTGTCAACATATCGCGGGAAAAACGTGACTTTCGCCAGAGAATGGCGTAAAAACGGCAAATTTCGTCACAAAAATATCGAAAAAAAATGCAAATTTTATCAACAGATCTCGAAAAAAAAACTGCAAATTTCATCAAAAGATCGCAAAAAAAACACAAATTTCGTCAAAGGGACGCAAAAAAAAAAAGTGCCGGGAGTGGACACCCCCACTCCAGGTTGTATCAGCTTACTTGACCTGATGAAGGACTCTAACTCAGACATTTTTCTCTGGAAGATATACCCGTAGTTCCGTCACCCCCTCCCCCCAACCGCCTTGGAATCTTTCAGAAAATTCACTGTGAAGTTCAGAAATTTGGCTTAGGAGTGGACAGAGCATTAATTGAATAGGAATAATTATGTTTAATCAATCCTACCCGCAACAAAAAAATTAGCAAAAACAAGTCTCCTACTTTGTGTGCTTATGGATATACACATGCGTTTAATTGATTAGTATTTGCTCACTTAAAATTTACAGCGTAAAAAACAGCCACCAACCAACCAACCTTGAGATAAATTTGAATTTGGTGTGCTACTATTTCTCATTTTCAAAGGTTGGCAGGTCTGAATTACGGATAATTACTTAATATGTTTAAGAATCTCCGCATTAGCGAACATATTGCAACTGATAAGCAAACGGACATGAAACATAAATGCTTAAGTGGGTTAAGCTGTTTTTGTCAAGAAAGATAAAATACATATAACAACAACAACAAAAAAAAAAAAATGCAAAATGCTACCATAATCGCAAAAGTTTGATTTGTCCATTAGAATCTTCTGGTTTGGCGAAGAATTGAGGGGAAAAAAATTATGAATAAAAGTAACGTGTTACAATGCTTAACATACATTTTAGGGAGACCAAACTGGTCGCCAGTGGCGGCTAGTTTGTATATGTTAAAGCAATCTATTTAGCTGCGTCTGATATGAAAGATTCTCATCCTGATTGGACAAAATGGATGCTTAAAGTGTGTATCCTGCAAAATGTGTAGCATGTATATATGTGTATATATTTATATAGCCATTTAGAAATATAGAAGCATCCAAGCAATCGTTAACCTTGAAATAAATATCTCTATGTTCAACGATTTGTAAATTTTGCAAACATTTGTTTAATCAGTAGCTTATAATCAATTGTTGCTCTCTAAAAATTCACAACTTTTAAGGGTTTTTTGTGAATCTCATAATCTCGATACCTGGATATATATCTTTTTGTATGGTGAAAAGTCAGGGAAATTTGTTACTGATCTGGAATAAACACCCTGTTATTAATGATTTCTGTATGTAGAACCTATGCCTTATCGAATGTTTTTAGTTATAATTAAGAATTTTAAGCACTGGGAAGGATAAGCTGTATGATAATGTACGTTTGGCTATACCTATTGGGATTGCTATACGGAGAGAGTTGTTGAACAGATTTGCCATTTTTCTTCTTTTTGTAACTTGCGCAGTTGCGTATTTTACCCCCCCCCCCCCCCCTTTTTTTTTTTTTTTTTTTTTTTTTTTTTTAAACATAGACTAGTTTTTCCTTGGGTAAAGAAAAATGAATGGTGGTACTTTGTTCTAGTGGTCCACAAGAATGAATTGCCAAGCGACCGAAGATTTATCGCCAAATTATTACACATTTGACATTATAATCCTATAAAATGTATATGGCATAGAAGACACAAATATTACATATACGGGGTGTCCGAAAAGGTAATTTGGGAAAAAAAATGTGTTCAATATCTCAGAAAAATCTATTTAGGGGATCCAAGGTCCCCTAAATAGCCCCTAAAAATAATCCTATCAGTTGCCATTTTTCTAAAATATTGAACACCTATTTTTTTTGTTCTTCAATTTGATGTATATTTCTCGACCGTTTTCATATTTTTCAATGGAAACAATTCTCACTGCATCTTACTCAATTACAGCGCCAACTGCAATTTTCCGGGGGAAAAAAAAAGTTAAATATAAAAGTGAAGTTTTTTTTTTCTGTAGCCTCCAAATCTTCAATTTTTTAAAAAAGGAGGTTATTTAAGATCTCAATGTTGTCACCTTTCCTCCCAGGAAGGAGAGCAACTTTTATATCCCTAAATAGATTTTTCAAAAATACTGAAAATCCATTTTTCCACCTGATGTATATTTCTCAAGTTATTTGACAGTTTCTATTTCTAGACTTTTCAGACACCCTGTTTATTGATGTATATGGCACCTATAGGAGCATTTGGAGTGGGTGTATACAGTGTGAGAATAAACACCCTAAATTAATCTATTGTGCATATGATTTGTTGATGCTGTGCAGTTAAATACTAATAACAAACATTAATTGGAGGATGCTCATTGTTTTAGAGCTAATTTTGTATGGATGATTATCTTTTTCTCCAATTGTTTAGTTTTCGTGGTTATTAAGGCAGGATTATGCCCTTGTGTGTATGTATAGAAAGAGAGATGGGAAGCGGTATTTTGTGAGAATCTATCTTCCTTTTAATCAGTTTGTGTTTCCACTTAGTACAAAACTAGAAGTACAAACACTAACAAAGAGTAGTAGTTTGGCTGAATATATTTGGATGGGGATTTTAAAACTAATTGGAATTTATTTTATTTTTATTATTAAAGAGTCTTCACAAAGATATTTTGTTTAAAAAAATAATAATAATAAAAGTCAGTATTTGAATGTAGGATATAAAATTTTTTACATAATACTTTGTTTAAAAAAAATAAATAAAAGTCAGCATTTGAATGTGGGATATAAAAATTTTACGTAGTATTTTGTTTCATATGATTTATAGTACTATTTTCTGAACAAATAATAAGGAAAAGAAATAATATTGACATCAATCAAGAATGAATCTGACCCATTGTGGAATTATTTCCCTGTGAGAGTGCAAGATGTGTGTCATTTTTAATATAACAAGGAGGAGCCACCATTTATCTCCAGTCTTTATTAGATAAAAAGTACTCCTGATTGCATTTAGATTACAAACAACTTTGTTTATCAGTTTTGTTTACATGGATGTTTATATAATCTGGCAACAAATCGCACTTTCTTAAGCTAGAATTAAGACAAAAACCTCTTTTTAGGGTTTCATTCATCTCGCAGAACCCTATTCGTTGCGCTAATCTAATTTTTATGTTATGTGACGAATCAATTTTATAAAATGAACCAATTAATGCATAAATATATATATATGAAATTTTTATCAGATAGTAATTGAGTTTGTAAGAGGGGGACTCGATTAAATAATAATTGGAATGGACAGCGTTTTATTTATTTAATAACAAACTGTTGATAAGAAGACATAAGTGCCAGTAAATGGATTCATTTTTTCTGTTGTTGGATAATTAAGATGTGAAAGGAGTTCTCTCGAGACTGCATTCAGATTTATTTTTTCATGTTGCAGCATTGCTGATATGCTATATATATGTAGTTCATGAATTTTCACACAAAAATAAATAATGATTAAATTTTATTATTTTTAAAATATATAATCCTGAAAATAATTCTGACTGTTTGACTATCTGTTTTGCAGGTTGTTTATAAATTTGCTGTATCTCAGAGCTTTCTGAGTTTGAATGTCTTTTTTTTTTTTTTCTAAATTATGTTTGTATTGATTCTTAATTGATTTGTATTTTTTTTTCTTTTCAGAGGCACATGGATAAATAAATAAATAATAAAAGTGCCTCTGTTATGCATTTGAGTTGTTTACTTTCTGGAAAACTTAAAGCTGTCAAGAATGATTCTTGGCTCTTGCTATGGCATATTTCTTCAAAGCCAAGTCCGGTACACTTTCCTTTCCTTTTCTCTTACAACTAGGCACTTTCCATCCCTGTTCATGTGTAGTGTTTATGGAATGCTTTTTGGAGAGTGAAAGGTCATATTACTTTTATCTTAGCACAGGATATGACCTCTTAGTGACACAACTGATTTTTTTTTTGTCCATTTCTGTATCATAGAATGACAAAAAGTTTTTCATGACCAGTTTGACCATAACTATTGTTTATTATACAACCTGTGGCCAGAAAGTTCGGTGAATGAATTTTTATTCCAAATACAGTATTGTACAGCATCAAATACAATTTACTGTCTTCCAAAATAATCTCCATGGATGGTAATGCACTGTTGAGAACGAGTATATAGGTCCTGGAAACTCCTGTAAAACAGTTCTTTCAGAAAGGCGTTCAGCTCGGCCGTCATGTTGCGTTGAATGTCGGTCATGGCCATAAATCTCTCCCTTCAGGGCAAAGTTTGGAGTTTGGCACAACAAAGTTTGAAGTGGCAGAGTCCGACGTCGCCTAAAAAAACCAAGGTACAGTCAGAAAAATCGCGCATAAAGACAATGATCATCGCATTCTTCGACTCTAAGGGTCTCATTCACAAAGAATTCCTCCCTGAGAGTACCACATTGAATGCTGTTGCCTATGCCGATATTCTGAAGCGTTTACTGCAACGGATCTGTTGTGTTCGCCCTGAGTACGCCACGCAAGGCTCCTGGACTCCTCTCCGTGATAATGCCCGGCCACACACTGCTTTGGTTGTACGGAAGTTTCTGGTCGCGAATGGAGTTGTGACACTTGATTACCCCCTTATTCACCTGATTTGGCACCTGCAGACTTCTTCCTCTTCCCCAGATTGAAGTCAGCACTGAAGGGAAAGAGATTTACGGACATCACCAACATTCAACGCAATGTGACGGCCGAGCTGAACGCCATTCCGAAAGAACTGTTATACAGGAGTTTCCAGGTCTTATTTACTCGTTCTCAACAGTGCATTACCATCCATGGAGATTATTTTGAAGGACAGTAAATTGTATTTGATGCTGTACAATACTGTATTTGAAATAAAAATTCATTCACCGAACTTTCTGGCCACAGGTTGTATTAACCTCTCTAGTGCCTTTTTTAAAAATTATTAATGATATTGTTCTATGCTGAGTCTAAGTCACATTACTGAACTAATTGTTCTTGTAATATAAAATATTCTCCAGACTAGGTAGGTTGTAAAATTTTAATAGTTCATATGAACTTTTAGATCATCAGCCAGTGAATACAAACATTCTTGATTTTGGAAAGCCCGTGTCTCAAAACCTGTGAAAGATTAACATTTCATCTATTTCTACAAAACTGATCTGGTTGCAGCACTAAAATTTTGAAACACTGTCTTTTGGGTCCCTTTGCTGCAAAATTTCTGCTGTAGCTCTAAGCAATGAATGGCTTGAATCCAAAATCTGGGATTTTCAATGTTCAGTTTTCAGGGATGCCACTTTTTTACCTAGTCCATTGCTGTCTAAAGAGTGATGTTTTAGGGTGAATCTTGTCAGTCAGACTTGGTAAAATATCACTAATTATGTCAATTCATTGTTCTGGGGGGAGGGGGGGGGGGTTAAGCAGTTTGTCAATCGTAAAAATTTCAAATTGTGGCAAAATATCACAAATTTCATCAATCGTTTAAAAAAAAAAAAAAAATCTTATGATAAATTAGTCCTGGAATTCTACACTATTATAGAGTCATTGTATTGCTCTTGTGTATTTTAAACTCTGTAAAAATTTGACTTTATTTTCTTGGAACAATTTTGTAAATACTGAATTTTAATGATAGCATCTGAGATTCACGGGAGGTTGGGGGGGAGGGGGGGTATAATGTAATAATGTTTAATTAAGGATTGAGGGCTCTCTCATCGTAAATTGCATGTTAATTTTTTATATCAATTTCTAGTCTGTTCAGAGTTCATTCATCCATAAATTTATTTATACTTGACTGCTTTAATACATTTAAACGGATGCATTGAAATGAAAGTTTAGGTATTGTAAGAAGGAATTGACATTACGTATACAAAATGGAACAAAAATAAGCTCTTGACTTTTGTAGAGCTAAACATATTTTTGGTAACAAAATGATTCATCTCTAAAATAGTGAGAGATTTTTCATAACATGGATGTGATTTACTTTTAGTGAAACAATTTAAAAAGTATCTTGCCTTTGAATTGGACCAGAGCTATGGATTTTAGTACATACAAAAATGACAGTTAACTTCTTACATTATTTGCTTCCGATTAGAATAGATGGAAAATAAACTCTCTCTCTTTGGGTGAAAGAATGCTAATGTAGCGTGAAACAGTAACCGGTTGACAGGTTGTCATTTCATTCAGAACTCTACTCTGAAAAATGCAATACATTTTAGCATGACCCATTTGTTATATTCAGTACGATATATAAGTTCAGTTCATAAAATTCACACATGAATGTGAAAACATGTTTGTGAATATCACTTTCTTCCTATTTTTCCGAGTGGCATCCCTGAGTTTTGGAATCTGCCTTTAGTTCATGCAACCATGCTCAATGGAAGATTTCTTTCTCCTCACCTGGCTAACGGTGTTTAAAAACTATTGGAAATTCTTTCCTGCGTTCATTTAAATGTGTTGTAGCGGACTTGGCTTTCTGTTGTGCTGCTGCCAGAAAGAAAGAGAAAAAAAAAAAAAAAAAAAAAAAAAAAAAATTGAGTCCTCAGTCATCCGAGACCAGTAATTCCCTAGTGAGAGGCAAGGTACTTGAGCACTGGGACATGCAGAGGTTGTTGTTGACCCTCCTCTGTGTGTTGTATGTGGTCATCGTCATGGACTTATAAGTTTCTTGCCTGTAATCTAGAGTTGTCGCTGGATGTTGGAGGAAGGACTCATAGTGTTACTTACTGCACACAGGTTGGAGTATTCCTTTTCATACCTATTTACTCCTATTTTTTTTTTTTCCTCTCTTATCAGCATGGTTCTGTTTTGTAGTTTCATTTCTTTCCATCTGAAAATGGTGTATTCATAAACAAGTCTGTCAAAAAAACAAAACAAATAAGATTGGGTGTCTGCCTTTTCATAATAAAAAATTATCTGAACAATTTATAAATCTAAAAATCCTGAAATGCATGCAAATGTGCTTTCTAGAAATTCACCACCTTTCCATGATCATGTGCTTAAATAATATTCTAATGCATTAAAATCTTATTTTTAATTGTACGTAAGGCGCTTCTTTTTTCTCAATTAAATGTGTGTTAAGTATTATTGTAATGCTGATATTAATGTGTTTAATAGGTTTCGTAAAAAAGAGAACCAATAAAATTTTAATCAGCATACAAAATAGGAGAAGCCTTCCTATTCTTTTGCTCAAACTTGCCTCATCTTAAAAGTTTATTATCACAAAAAATTATTATAATAAAGCTGATCAAAGTAATTGGAACGGGAAAATCTGTGGTATAATCCCAGAAACTTTAAAGGTTGATTCTTCTGGCTATTTCTGTTTCAAAGTGTGTTAGAGTACTTTCGTCAGAAATACTGAAATTTTAGTCTTCTTTCTGAGCGTTTTTAAAGCCCTTTCTTGTTCTAAGTTTTAGATTCTTTTCTTTATACATGCCCAAAACCTAGTCTTGTTAAGTTAATACTAATTATTTTTCTGTAGTATTTTATTTTTAGGAAGGGAGGGTGTCACAATACTGGTTTAAAAAATGACGTTAATTTTTGACATGAGAAAATTATTCATTTTAGAAAATACATCAGATTTTTTTTTCCTAAATGTGTATGAACCCTGCATGACTTTTTTAAAATAATAAAACCTGGTCATTTTTGAAAAAAAAAATTTGTAGCTCGGAATATCTTGGCATCCCTTAAAATGGATGAATGTTTCAGTAACATAGGATTACCACTGGTCTTTGAATTTCATACCACTATTTCTAAAAAATATTTGCCATATTTAATAACAGTAATTTTCAGATTATCAAAAGGTTGATTTCTATTATGCAAATTTAAAGACCTGAAGGTACTGTTTTTAACACTTTCCAACAAAGTTGAAAAGTGCGTGCTCTAACTCGCGTAACTAGACTCTTAATTGTCTATACTAGTAAATCTACAGATCAGAGGCCTCAACATCAGCTCTACAAATCATTGTTCATTAATCTCGCTAATCTCTATAATAAAACCGTATGTCATGTGACTGTCCTCAACAGTTCCGGGATGCCACTTCACTGGTTCATATGCCAGGCAGCCATTTTTATTCAAAATTATTTTTTCTAATAAAACTGCATAAAAGTTACATTTTTAGAAAGATCGTTCAAAATAAATTAATATTTGAGAGATGACTTACGTTCAATTATGTATACATTCTGCAATAACTTCAGTTTCAATTAGGTTCGCTGTTCAAATTCTCTATCCATGAAAGTAAACAACAACAAAAAAAAAAGATTCATTCGTTGTGAACGTTTAAAATATTAAACCATGAATTTTTGGATTGCTGCCTGGTGTAAAAAAAAATAATCAGCACCAGTGAGACAGTCAAAGTTTACCATAATTCTGTTCCATACAACTCAACTTCCTTCGGATCTTTTCTTGATGTAAGTTGAACTCCGTGGTTGAACTCATGTAATAATATTTAATGGATCAAATTTCGAAACAAATTGTCAGCTTTTATTTTTCGTGTGTATTAATTAGAAACGATATTTTAATTTTGAAATCAAATGTTTTGATTTATGATAATATTTCTTATTTATCTATTTTCTATTTTAAAGAAAAATGTGAACGTTATGTATTTTAAATTGGAACAGCTGTCATGGACGCACCAGGGTTGGCGGAATTTTTGTTTTGCGCCATTTTGGCGAGAAAATCCCATTTTCAGGTACCTATTAGAGATTACTAAAACAGCATATACTTTTATTTTATTATGAAATAGTTTATTTTATATTAAAAACACACAATGATTAATTTATTATAAAGTGGGTTAAGCGGTTTTTGTCAAGAAAGATGAAATACATAACAAAAAATATGCGAAATGCCACCACGATCGCAAAAGTTCTTGATTTGTCTATTAGATTTTTCCGGTTTGGCGAAGGATTAAGGAAAAAAATTAATTATGAATAACAATAATTTGTTACAATGCTTAACATACATTTAAGGGCGACCAAACTGGTCGCCAGTGGCGGCTAGTTTTTAATATAATCTGCATAACATTTGATAGCCTAAAATTAAATTTTTTAACATTATTTATACATTTATAAGAATATAAGATTTATTGAAAGGTCCAAAAATTTTAGAAGTATCACATTAAACACAATTTAATGTCGGATAAATGATAAGATAAATACTTATTACTGTATTTTTTTTTTTTTTTTTTCAGAATAAAATTACATGTTTTCAGGGGGGCTCCGCCCCCCTGAACCCCCGTTGTCACTTTAATTTTATATTATCTATTTTCAGTAATTGCACTCTTTCAGTAATCGAGTATATGTCTGAGTGCATTTACTATTTTAATTTCATTAAATTAACCATCTCTTTATACAGGAGGTTTTATCCTATCCTTAAAAGAATACTTATTTTTCAACCACTAAATATCATATGTTGCGGAAATTGAATAAATTTCCGTGTATTAAATATGCTTATACAAATGTAAATTTCTCTTATGAGACTTATATTCCATTTTCACATTCAACGTTTTCATATTTTTCGCTTGAAAAGCCGATTTGGTCATCTTTCTTTAGTAGTTAAAATAAATTCTCATCTATTTCATTAGAAAAAGCATATTAAAAAATTAAATTACCCGAAAATTAGCTATTTTGTTAATAAACATTTCGCGTCAAAATAATTCACTTGAATTTTCCTTTGTTGATATTCTTTGAAATATAGTTGCTTAGCAACCATTTAATGAAAGAGAGAAAGAAAATGCATTGGAAATTTTAGTAAAAAATGAGAAATTAAAATTTTCATATCTTTCAAATTAATGCGTAAAATTTCCCAATAATTTATACAATTAATTTAGAAATTCTAATAAATATATTGGGAAATTTTCAAAGCTATCAAATAATATTAACATATCCATTTCGTAAATTTAGTATCCATAATTTAGCATTTACAATTATCCCAATGCGTGATTTTCTTTTCGCGGAATGTTAAAATTAAAAAATCGTCTGACTTCCCATTGAAAAGCATTGACTTAAAATAAAATATTTTCTATATTTTTCGAACGAATGAACCAAATTTAACCAAAAACTATACAGGTAATTCCGGGTACCTTGCCAACATACCCACCAAAAATCAACCTAATCGTACCCTTTTTGCGGCAGTTATCGCGGAACAGACAGACAAACAAACAAACAGACAGAAATCAAAAACTTTTCGGGTCTCAACGGTAAGCCTTCACTGACGTTTCGGCAATTATCAATCTGTCGGTACCCGGATAAACTCTAAGAGCATAGCGAGCAGCAAAGCACTTCTGGTGTGAAAAAAAATTTGGAAAAATCAGGAGTTTTGTTTCGAAGCAGTCAGCCCTTAATTAACAAAGATATCAATTTTAAAAAAATCTCATCAAAATTAATATTAAAAGAAAAAAAAACTATTTATCAAACTTAGAAACAAAATTACCATTTTGATAATCCCAGACATCTCTTCACGCATCGAATTAAAGAAACTACTGTAGGTATCTCTCTGGGTACAAAGTCTATTTTTGTCATTCCAAAAATTCAATTGTTGGGGAAACCGTAACTTTTATTTCAGCCCAGAACTATCCAGTCTTTTCCAACCTGACCCAGACAGGAAAGAAGGTTACTATAAAAAAATGCAGGTCTGCCACATCCAAAGTAAACTCATCTAACTCACTTTTGGAAACGCATCAAAATAATTACTCTACATCTACAAAAATTTCCAAACATATGTAAAAAAAAAAAACTGCTAAATGGTGCCGCAGGCAGTGGAGACACGTTATTTTGCAGTGTGTGTACAGAACACCTGCTATACGGTGTCAATACCAGATGTTTGTTTGGTTAGAAATTTATATACTATTCAAGGTGGTAATTAAGGATTTTTCTGGTGTGCGCAGCACACCCGGTATACGGTGCCAAATGCAGCATGGACACGAGCAAGTGCATTACAAGAGGCTAACTATTAGGGTGTCAATGGTTTAAATCTGTGATTAAAATATATATATATATATATATATATATAATCCAAGATGAACATAAAGTAAAATAGCCATGGAAACTTTCCAAATTATGTATAAACAAACCAAAAAAAAAAAAAAAAGCTTTGAATAATTGTTTCTAAGCATAATTCCTTAGGCTTGTAAAAAATTAAATTCAGTGAGTTTGTAAAAAACAAGTTTTTATTGGGCATTAAAAGCATTTTATTTAAAAATATTTAAATTTAATATAATTTGCAATGCCATAATTTCTGTTAAATAATCAAATTTATTCCATCTTTTACATAAAATAAGAATATCGAGCATAATAAATTTCTAGTAGTAAAAGAATAAATAGCCAACACCTTATTTTTGCAGTTATAAATGTATAGCAAAGAAGAATGCAACAATGACATCATTGTAAAACAATGTAGAAGAGAAAAAGATCTAATTGGTATACAATTTGTTTTATTTATTCTTTTCACTTCTAAACTCATATATACACCAAATAAAGCAATTAGTTAAGAATTTAAAAGGATGCAATCCCTTGAAACGCTGAATGCTAATAATCCCCACTGCTCTTTACTATTTTGAGGATTTCCGATATATTTGGCTATTCTTTCTATTTACTCTGTATGTGTACATGAACTAACAGTACAAATAATATTTTTGTGATTCATGCTACTAACTAATGAAATTACTTATTTGCAGTTATTTATTGATTTTGCAAACTGTTCCCTCTAAGCCATTTTTTGAGGGCGCTGTACCCTACTCTTTATTAAATTGACAAAATACATTCTGCTTAAAAAAAAAAAAAAAAATAGTGAAATTCATCTTTAGTTGTACCCAGAGATTTCATGTAAGAAACTTTCCCATACCACACTATTTCTAAATCTGAAAAAAAAAAATCAACTTTATTTACAAAAAACGGGATTGAATCATGTTGTAATTAAAATATATTTTTCAATTTGTAATTCATAAAAATCATCACTTTATTTATCATATGAAAAAATTATATACTTTTTTTCCTTATGTTGTTACTAATATTATACTCCATGAAATAATGCCCCTTTTCTGCTGAACGTACTGTACCCTTTTTAACACTTTCCAACCTAGTTGAAAAGTGTTTATGACTTCGGTTTGTCTGGCCGTCTGTCCATACTCTTAACTCCCGTAAATATGCTCGGATTGCTCTGCAATTTTTATATGTTATTGTCGTTATCTATAGCATGTTCCCTATTTCAACGGAAGTGTGTAGCACTTATAGTTTCTTTACAGGGACACTCAAAAGAATTCAGTTACATTGCGGTCTATGGAGAAAATTATTTGCGGTTTACTTAAATAATGTTTCACTATTTTAAACGCATTGAAATTTATATATATCACTAAGGTGCATTAGAAGAAGCTTAATATGAAATAGGGTGTGCATAGCACTTATAGTTACTTTACAGGGACATTCAAAAGAATTCCGTTACATTATACGTCTATGGAGAAAAATCGTCTGCGGTTTATTTAAATAATGTTTCACTATTTTAAACTCATTGAAATTTATATGTATCACTAAGGTACATTACAAGAGGCTTACTACAGAATAGTTTGTGTATAGCAGTCATCGTTCATTTACAGGGACACACAAAAGAATTCTCTACTGTCTGTTAACAATAAATCCTGGAAGTGCGTTTTAATGTACTGAACGCGATTTTAATTTCAACTCTCTTTTTGTCCATTACGTGGTGTGTATAAATTCTGCAGATCTTATACAGGAAAGCACAAAAGTTCGCGAACACATTTCCGTTTATTGACAGAAACTCCAGACGGAGAATTTTAAACTTTGCTACGCGTTTCCTAACTGAACTAAAATTTAGCAACCTATGTAGTATATATACAAATCTATAGATCCTATACAGGGCTGAATAAAAGTATTCGGATATTTTTCCGAATATTGTATATGTTGGAAATTCCTGAAATTATGTTTTTAAATATGTTATTCGTTTTCCAAATTGTTTACTTAGATGTTATCTTTTAGCTTATTAAACGGTATGATTTGTAAAATTATTTTGGAAGCATTGGAAAGTGTTACATAATCTATGCTTGACGCATGATTTTTCGTTCTTGTTTCTTTCTAGACTGAATACTAAATTGTCATTTTAGTAATTATAAAGCATAAAAATGTTTTATTTTCCTGATAAGAAAGTTAACTATTTAATAATTATCAATTTGAAGCAGTGTTAACAAATATTGTAGCAGTTGTTAATAAATATAAATATTAATAGTATTTAATGTAGTTTTACATAATTCTTACATAGTATTAATGTATATAGCATTATTGTATGCTACTAACTAATGAAATGACTCATTTGCAGTTTTTATAATTTCTGCATTGACTAACTAATAGTTATAATTTTATTAATTAAAGAATAAAAACAAAGTTAGTTACTATTAAGAGGGTTAATTGTTTTGGAAAGTTGAAATTCTTGGTAGCTATTCTATATTTTAACACAGGAGAAAAAATCATAACAATCTGATTTAAATTTTAACAAGAACGAAAAATCATGCATCAAGCCTAGATATTATGTAACACTTTCAAACGCTTCCAAAATAATTTTACAAATCATTGCCGTTTAATAAGCTGAAAGATAACATCTACAATTTGGAAAATGCATAACCTATTTAAAAATGTAATTTCAGGAATTTCCAATTGGTTTTTTAATGAAACCTATCTGCTAATTGTCAAAAATGAAAATTTTGAGCATTGTGTGAATTCAGATTGTCCTTGTCCAAATTAATGATACCCCTAAGTGCGTTCATTTCCCTGGCCATCATGCACACACTGACAAGCATCTTTCTTTAATTAGAAAAGATAAAAATGATCTTTCATTTGATATCTATTTGTGAGACAACACTACAGCATTCAGTGAGTAATAGAAATAGTAAATGTTTGTAAATTCACATACCGGTCACAGTCTATACTTGTTTTTCCTTCTCGTTCAACTTTTACAACGATATCCAGCTTTCACTTTTTATTTTTCTAAAAGATATTTAACAGTCTACTGAATGCAGGTGGATGTCAATTTGAGAAGTGGCTACTTAGTAACATAATAGAAAACTAATATAATATATATTTTAATATTGTTTTAGTAACATTGGATTACTTTCATGAAAAAAATTGTAGTAGAATGTTTTATTTAATCTTTACCTTAACCATCCCTCTTTTTTAAACCTCTGTCTGTTGCTCATCTGTGCAGGTACATGAAGGGTTGCAGTTGTTCACATATTTGTTCTTTTATTAGTTTAGAAATGCAATTTGTCATAAATGTGAATTATTTTTAGTTTAAATGCATTTCATTTTACAAGGTGTTCAATGAGCAATAAAAGCATAGTATGGTTTTATAGTTACGTGTCTAATAATTGTATCAGACTACTGCTAATTATTCTGCTAGATAGATATCCATTGCATCTTCTACCTACACGCTTTGATTTTTAATTACTAGGGTGCTCAGCCCCTTACTCGCTAACACTCGCCAACGCAATTCACATTTCGACCACTACGCGGTCCCAAGCAATTCTAGCTGGAATGAGTAACTACCATAAATCATTTTAACATATGAAATTGACAATTTGTTTTAAATGTAAAAAAAAGTAATTGAAAACTTCGTTGAAAACACAATTAAAAATGCATTTATAATGGGCATAAATCATTTAAATACTATGAAAAAAGGATCTTGGAAACACAATTAGTTTAAAACTCATTGTTCCTATAACATTGTACAGCACAGCTTAAATTCATTAAAAAAGAAAACTCTTCCTGATTTTTAGTGATTCCATCTCTTGCTGTCTTGATGAAATCATCAAGACAGCAAGAGATGGCAGCAGTTGCACTCTAGACTGTTGATATTTTCATTCCCTCCGGTTTTTCATGTGAATGAAATTCGTAAATAAATTCTAAATATGAATTGAGAATTCATTTGGAATTAACAATATTACTCATAATTAAAATGAGGAATCATCTCAAACGCTCTTGATAACGTACATGTTATTTTATTTTTAATAATTGATAGTTTAAGTTTCACTGCTTGTGCCAGTGTGATACAATGGCCGCCATATTGGAGCTGGAAACTACGATTGTTGCCAAACTACAATCTAGAAATTCAGCCTTATTTTCGCGCCATGTAAGAGAATTATATATATAGATGTTTAAATTGGATTGAAAAATGATACTGTTAAATATATTTTTAGCAATTCTGTTTTTTGAGCATCCACTAATGTTTTGTTTGAATCTGCACATTCTGAAGGTACTGGAAAATGGTTTCCTTTGGGCTTTTTTAAAAATTTTGGATGAGTTAGTTGTGATACCATTTTTAATCAACTGTATAATCTTTTGACTGCCAAATTTAGTTGGAGCCTGAAATGTTCTTCTCTTTCTGCACTTTAAATATTGTTTCTTAAATAGTTGAAATTGCTTTTATTTTAGCAGAAACACAGTGGTCTCAAATGTTAATCATCAGCTCTGAATTTCTAGTAGGATTTTTCAAATCCCATCTTTATGTACAAGTATGTACTTGCCGGAAATTTAAAGTTGCTTTCGTACATCTTAATTAATGCATGCACTGGTGCATATATGCATGCATAATTCTTTTCCACTTCATATTTTTCCCAGTGTAACATTTGAAGAAAATGTACAGATCCATTTTAATTTTTGCTCTATTGTTTGTCTATATACCAATTTTCAAAAATCAGTTGTTACTACTTTCGCTCATTTATTGTGAACCGTGATTTTGGGTTGAAAGTGTGAGAGGAAAAGGTTACTTTAAATTAAATTAAATCGAACCATGCTGATAATATATCTATTTATGTATTTATATCCACATGGTTTCCTTCTCATTTATTACATTTTATCATTAACAAGTCTCTTTCTTTTTTAGACGTTGATGATGTTAAGTATGTGATAAATGTAGACTTTCCAAATTGCTCCGAGGACTACATTCACCGTATTGGACGAACGGCACGTTGCAATAACACTGGAACGGCCTACACATTCTTCACTTTTGAAAATATGAAACAAGCCAAAGACCTCGTCGATGTGTTGCAAGAAGCCAACCAAACTGTGAATCCCAAATTGTTGGATCTTGTGGAAATGTCAAGATCGTTCAGTTTTGGAAGAGGTAATGGGTTGTACTTCCTCTCACATTCCTTACAACATGCTACACTGACTGTTGTAACTTTCACGTTTTTCACTACAACACCAGACAAGTGTGAAAAAAATATTTATTCATTTGGCAATACTCATTTTTTGTGCATTTAATATATATATTTTGTAAAGATGTTGCTGTAAGAAACATGACACGTCACAGCAATTTAATTTTTATACATAATAAAAGCTCAATAGTTTCCTGTTTGTGTAAATATATTTTAGAAATAATTAAGAATTTTTGTACTGTCAATCAGTATTTGTTATGTTGTAAATATGTTTTAAAATGTATTAGGACCTAACATCATGGGTGTAAGTCTTCAGTCTCGGGACTGATTTCAGTCCTGGAGAGAATTTTGATTAATAGTAATTTCTACTTTTATATACTAGTAATTTGACTATCAAGAACTCTTAATCACTGTCTTTTACTGCAAGATATCCATTTTTAGCCATAATGCAAGACATAGAAATCTTCTAGTCCATTTCCATTGGGTTATTCCTAATACTCAGAAAAGTTTTCAGTCTTGGCTTGGATGGCCTTCTTGCACCCATGCCTAACATTAGTTATAATGTACAGTACTGCCAACTCTACCGTTTTTAAATTTAAGTTTGAATCTCTCCTGTTATTACGTTTAAGTATGAATTCTCCCGTTTTTCATTGGAATTTTTTAATTTGTAGAAATGTACTTCTGAGAACAATATAAAATTCTTCTCAATAAATGGTGACACAGCATTTCTTGGATAACTTTTGCATTTCTTAAAAACATGATCTACGGATTATTTAAAAAAAAAAAAAAAAAAAATCAGCGTATTTTGTCAATTGCTAATGTGGAAAAATTTGGAATTTCGTATATATTTCAGGAAAGTACATAAGCTGCTTCTATATCTTTCATGAACAAAAAAAAGAAAATTGCGTATTCCATCCATGGCTCATGGGAATAAACTGCAAGTTTCATGAATCAGTAACAGAAAATAATCACGTATTTTGTCTAACTGTTCACGGCAAATTTTGCCTGTCGATCCTTGAAAAATATCGCAAAATTAATCTGTCTTTCATAAAATTCCATAATTTCATCCATCACTCTAGAGGGCTAATTTTATTTATTTCGTTTAAAAAAAACTCTTGTCTGTATTATCTCTCATCAGAAAATGCTACTTTCGTCTATAGACTGTTTAAAAAAAAAAAAAAAAAAGAGGATGATTCTATGTAAGTTAAATGAATTGTTACCAGAGGGCCAGTGCGAAGATTTCGCAGTGAAATCTAATATTTTTTAGGTACTTCTCTGTTATCCCGTCGACCACTTTTCGCTAAAAATGCAGTCCCATTTACTTGATGTCAGAATCATTATGCATGTTTGTTACGTCATCTAGTGGTTTTACATTCGACTTTTGCGTGTATTTTTCATTATGTTTTACTGATTTAGTAGTTATTTTATTAATTAAAATAACAATTGTGTCCTTAAATTCTTATATTTTATTTATTTTTTGATATTCCAATGGCAACATTCTCTCGTTTATTTGGCGATAGTTTTTTTGTTATGAAAAGTGGTCGACGGGATAATAGAGAAGTATAATTTTTTATCGATATGTAATAGTTATTAGATGCAGGTTTAAACTTCTAAAGAAAAAACAAGGAAAAAAAGTTTCTGCAAACAACATTTAGTCATTATTCAAGCCAGAATATCATCTAATTTATTCCAGCAAAGTTAGATTAAAAACTGATCCAAGATTGCTAAAGGCACACGCAAGAAAAAAAAATTAACAATCGTATTTTGACTGCATTAGAGGATGATGTCATCCGCTTCGGGAAAAACATGAGACTTAGAAATATAAATCTAAACATTTCAATTTCGCTTTTTAATCATAAGTATAAAATAAAGCTGTGCGGTGTTTTTAGGTGCATTCGTAATTATATAAATACGTAGCACCTATTGTCGTCGTCTGGTCTGTCTGTCCGTCCGTCCGCATATAACAACGCAAAAACTACCCAACCGAATGGTTTGGAATTTAAGATATATTATCTTTGCAGAATTTTGTTGAGACATTTCAATTTTTTTAAAAATCTAATCAAAACTTTAGAAAATATTAATAAAAATATTTATTAAGAAATTTGATTTTTTTTTTTTTAAATCGGTTCTTTCCTTTTATAGGAGCTTTCGAAGTTTAATCGTCAAGCAACCGAGATACTTATTTTATGACAGAAATTAATCCGCGGACGATATAATTCATTTCACAGAATTAAAAATCATCAAGTTCTGAATATTTATATAACTAGCTATAGTACGAACGCACCTCGTTTGTAACGTTTGGTGTACAATTTCCAACTTGTTTATAATAATTGCTGAGCATCATATAATGTGGTATTTTATTTTTTTGGCAACAATAATTTCAGGAAAACCTTTCATTTCTTTTATGAAAACAATGCCGATTTAATTTTTAATTTTCAGCAAATTTTAATCAAAAACATGTTTTAACGAATTGTTAAGTGGGGTATGTCAGAAGCCAGTTCAAAAACCTTTCATATGGTATCTCATTCGTTGTTCTGCGTTTCATATTTTCTGAGAAAAAGGGATGTCTACAGGAGAAATAATATATATGACCAGAGGGAGGGCCCATGCGAGCATTTCGCACTGAAATCTAATATTTTTTAGGTACTGCTCTATTATCCCGCTGACCACTTTTCATAACAAAAAATTATCGCCAAACTGTAAGATTAAATGCCAAAAATGCAGTCCCATTTACTGGATATCAGAAGCATTATACGTGTTTGTTACGTCATCAAGTGGTTTTTAACGCGATATTTGCTGTATTTTTCATTGTTTTACTGATTTATGAGTTATTTCATTCATTAAAATAACAATTGTGTTCTTAAATTCTTATATTTAATTATTTATTTTGATATTCCAATGGCAACGTTCTCTCGTTTATTTGGCGATAGTTTTTTGTTATGAAAAGTGGTCGACGGGATAATAGAGATGTACCATTTTTTATCAATATGTAATATTTCTTAGATGCAGGTTTAAACTTCTAAAGAAAAAGTAAGGATAAAAAATATCTGCAAACAACATTTAGTTTTTAGTCAAGTTAGAATATCATCTAATTTATTCCATCAAAGTTATAGTAAAAACTGATCCAAGATTGCAAAATGCACGCGCGACAAAAAAAATTCAAAAATCTTATTTTAACTGTATTAGCGAGGCTAACGAAAAAGACAGGCTACTCCGGTGCATTCCACTTATCTTTTTTTACAGACCGCTAGAGTGACGTGATGCTCTTTTCGTACACCTTCATTGGTGCATTCGAGCATCACGTGATTCTGGCGGTCTGTAAAAAAAGATATGCGTAAAGCACCGCGGTACCCTTTCTTTTTCGTTAGCCTCGCTGCATTAGAGGATGACGTCATCCGTTTCGGGAAAACATGGGACATAGAAATATAAATCTAAACATTTTAATTTCGCTTTTTATTCATAAATATAAAATAAACCTGTGCGGTGTATTTTATAATAATTGCTGAGCATCATATAATGTGGTAGTTTATTTTTGTGGCAACAATAAGTTGAAGAAAACCTTTCATTTCTTTTATGAAAACAATGCCGATTTAATTTTTAATTTTCAGCAAATTTTAATCAAAAACATGTTTTAACGAAATGTTAAGTGTGCTATGTCAGAAGCCTGTGCAAAAACCTTTCATATGGTATCTCATTCGTTGTTCTGCATTTCATATTTTCTGAGAAAAAGGGATGTTGACAGGAGAAATAATATATATGACCAGAGGGCCCGTGCGAGCATTTCGCACTGAAATCTAATATTTTTTAGGTACTGCTCTATTATCCCGCCAACCACTTTTCATAACAAAAAATTATCGCCAAACTGTAAGATTAAATGCCAAAAATGCAGTCCCATTTACTGGATATCAGAAGCATTATACGTGTTTGTTATGTCATAAAGTGGTTTTTAACGCGATATTTGCGTGTATTTTTCAGTATGTTTTACTGATTTATGAGTTATTTCATTCATTAAAATAACAATTGCGTCCTTAAATTCTTATATTTAATTATTTATTTATTTTGATATTCCAATGGCAACGTTCTCTCGTTTATTTGGCGATAGTTTTTTGTTATGAAAAGTGGTCGACTGGATAATAGAGAAGTACCATTTTTTATCAATATGTAATATTTCTTAGATGCAGGTTTAAACTTCTAAAGAAAAAGTAAGGATAAAAAATATCTGCAAACAACATTTAGTTTTTAGTCAAGTTAGAATATCATCTAATTTATTCCATCAAAGTTATAGTAAAAACTGATCCAAGATTGCAAAATGCACGCGCGACAAAAAAATTTTTTTTTTTGTGGCAACGATACTTTGAAGAAAACCTTTCATTTCTTTTATGAAAACAATGCCGATTTAATTTTTAATTTTCAGCAAATTTTAATCAAAAATATGTTTTAAAGATTGTTAAGTGTGCTATGTATAGGTGCAGATTTACAGTCGCCACGTGGCGACTAAACTTTTTGCTTTGGCCACTAACTTTCAATGCTTAAGTCGCTATGTGTTTTACAGGGATGCCCCTTTTCCACCGAACAGCAGATTGCCGCTTTTTTATATAAAATCTGCAGACTGTCCTCAATAATCCCGCGATATTTAGCGCATTTTTTATCTTTTCTATTGTCTATAATTAAACTATGATTGAGCATGGATATCGCATTTCTGCTGTTCCGTTGCTTTCTTGTTTTCTTAAAAATGCAATATCCGTGGAATTAGAAAAAAAGAATCATGTTGATATCCGTTGCGAATGAACTCTGCGGATGCGGCATATCACACAATTAGCCTGCAACGCAGAAAAATTCGTGCTGAGAAGAGAATAATTTTGGGTCCCACTCAATAAATTTGCAGCTCTATGATTTTTCAGATATGTTCTTACAGGTAGACATAGATATCGGCATGTGATTCTTCCATGAATTAGCAGAACTCCATGAATTATTATTATTATTTTTGATTTCCGCACAATCAGTTTGTCAGTCGGTCATGAAAAGAAATCGGAAATTACCTCAATTGGTCGTAAACTTCGTGAAAACGATATATAACCAGAAGTACTAATAAAATAGAGGTGCATTTTGCCATCCCCCTTACCACTCACATTTTTTCGAAAATATTACCAATCGTTTATACCTCGTTTTGTACTAGAGTAATAAAAGGTTTTTAGTGTGGGGGGGGGGGAACGACCAGTCCACACCACCTCAATGTTTTACTAAACGGATAGTGCCAAACGTTTATACCTCGTTTGTACCAACAATCTTTTCTTTTGTACCTCATTTGTACTAGAGTAATAAAAGATTTTTAGTGTAAGGATGCCACTTCTCCAGTCCCCCCAACTTCAATGTTTTAGAAAATGGATAGTGCCAATCATTTATACCCCGTTTGTACCAACAATCTTTTCGTTTACACCTCATTTGTATTAGAGTAATAAAAAGATTTTAGTGTGGGGCTGCCATTTCTCTAGCTCCTCCCCCCACTTCAATGTTTTACAAAATGGATAGGGCCAATCGTTTGTACCCATTTATACCAACAATCATTTCGTTTGTACCTCATTTGCACTAGGGTGATAAAAGGTTTTTAGTAGGGGGGGGGCCTTGAGAAAAGGCAGCTCTCCAACTCAATGTTTTACAAAATGGATAGTGCCAATCGTTTATACCTCGTTTGTACCAACAATATTTTTGTTTGTACCTCATTTGTACTAAAGTAATAAAAGATTTTTTAGTGTAGGGCTGCCGCTTCTCCAGCCCCCTCCCCCCCCCTCCCCACTTCAATGTTTTACGAAATGGATAGTGCCAATCGTTTATATCTCGTTTGTACCAACAATCTTTTTGTTTGTACCTCATTTGCACTAGAGTAATAAAAGGTTTTTAGTGTGGGACTGCTATTTCTCCAGCACCCCACTTCAATGTTTTGCAAAATGGATAGTGCCAATCGTTTATAGACCTCGAATTGTCCATTACACAGATGTACAACATAGAAGAAATACCACCCTCGTTTGGACTTGAATCCGCTTGACCGTGCTAAAAATATGGATGATGGATGTGTACTCAGAACTGAGAGAATCAGAGTACCGCTATAAGTCTTTACGCTTAACGTAGTCGAAAACAACAAAAAAAATTTGAGAATAAAGATGAAATGAGATACAAAAACTTTAAACATTTTGTAAAGACCTTAAAAAAAAAAAAAAAAAAAAAACTTTTTATAATTTTATAGAAAACTTTATATAGTTATTTCATTAAGTTTCAGGGTCTGGGGGTTGGGGGGCTTTAGCCCCCCCCCCGGTGGGTGCGCCAATGCACCCACTTGTTTTCCTTTGCTGAGGTTGGCAGTTCTTTGAAAGATTGAAATCTGTGACATGGAAAGATCCTGCTGGATGACTTTCAATACAATAAACTCTGACCAGTCTAGGACAACATTTTCTGGGTCTTGTTAGGTATTCTGTCTTTAGGCAGATTTTAATACTGGAATGATTTACAAACCACGATGGTTGTGGATTTCGCAACATGGCTTAATATAGAAATGAAAAGTGTTTTCAAGAGTACTTGGGACTCCTTAAATGATCCCATGTTCGGTCTTGCTACTATAGTACTAAAGTATGGATGAATTTCAATTTTTGTTATCTACCCAGCTTTGCGAGGAAATTTTGGTTTCTGTGAATGCTGAGACAACCAATGCAAACACCGTAGCACTGCTTATGGGGAGAGAAAGAGAGGAAATAAGCACTGAGGAAAATGATTCATAAAACAGGGTGTAATCAGGGGTCGATCCAGGCAAAATTTGGGGCCTATTTAGGGCCCCTTCACAAAAATCAATTTAATAAATGGGTCCCTTCACAAAAATCAATTTGATAAAATGGGCCCTTTCACAAAAATCAATTTGACAAAATGGGACCCTTCACAAAATTCTTTTTACTAAAATAGGCCCTTTCACAAAATTCCATTCCATAAAAACTTGCTATTTATTATTTATTTATTGTTTTGTGATGTTTTAAAATGTGTAATTTGTAAACAAACAAGTTCAGCAGAGAAAAAAAACTTCAGCAAAAGGATTTTAAAAAGTTTTAGTTTATAAATGCTTGGTTCGAATTAGATTAACTGGATTTCAACTTCCGTTACAAAATGTTACTTTTCACAAAGATATAATAAATTTCACAAAAATAACCTTTACTTTTCACAAAATGGGCCCCAAGAAAAAAAAACCTGCATCGACCCCTGGTAATGAAAAAAAAAAAAAAAAACACTATCATGGAAAAAAATATGCATCCTGAAGGGCTCATCACCTTTTTTTAATCCATTCCTTTGATTTTTTGTTTAAATGATTTTAAAACAGAAAAGTTAAGATCGAGGTTTTTAGACTACTAATGAGTGCTCCAGAATTATGCAAAAAACTCTTAAATTAGCGTGAAGCAAAAGTGAGTGATGTAAAATAGATTCATCTTTACAAAGCGATTATTTAGTTGCCATGGTGTTTATAATTCCGGGTGCATCTGATACAGGAGTATTTAGGATTGGCTTCAAATTTCTGAAACCAGTAGGCATTACTTTGTGAATTGTGCGTCTGATTTTAATAGATTGAACCTTCCAAATAAGATGTTTAAAATTGCGCAGGCTTCTTTTAAAACAATGCAGCAAGACCCCTCCCCCTACCTTTTTTTTTTTCTCACACTCTTTTCTAAAGTCTATACAAATCCTGTGTTGAATTGAACAAAATCATCGTGAAGTCACCTTTAATCTGCTGAAGGTGGAGAAAGGAAATGTTGCATTAAATTATTAATCATTGTCCTGGTAAGTTGATTGTTATTTCTGATAATTATTTTTTCCTCCTCAGGTCGTAAATGGGGAGGCAAGAACAACAACGGCGGTGGCAACAAACGGGGTGGTCATTTTGACAACAGTCGACATCATCCCTACAAGAGAAGAGATCAAGACGACAAGAACAATGGCTACAGTGGGAAAAGTAGCCGCTACGGAAACTATGGAAATGGAAGTTATGAGAATAAAAGCAGTGGGAGCAGTTGGGGAAGCAGAAACAACAGTGATTACGAAGGAAGGGACAGCGGAAGCTCCTGGAATGGGAAAGGTTAACTTTGGTACTTTCAAATTTTATATCTTTTTTATAATGTAAAAATTTATAAAGTTTTCTGTTGCATCTTATTTTTCTTCAGTCTATCGCTTTTCAATCCTTGAGGCTCATTTCATAAAATGAAGGATGTTAATTATTTCAACGGAAGAAATAGAAGGTTGAAATTCTAGGGTGGGTGACATTTTGAAACAAGACAGCAAATCAAGAAATCAGGGATTCATTTTTGAGTTTTGTTGAACATGATTTCTCTCAAATTATGTAACCATAGTACCAAATAACTATATACAGTATGGAACCATTTATCCGGAATCCAGTTAACCGGAAAACCAGTTATCCAGAATGGCATTTCCAACTGACTGATTTCAGAATATTACCAGAAAAAAGTGCTATGCAGTGCCAGTTTGCAATGTGCATTGCTTGATACATTACCACATTCTACATGCATTGTACAACTTGATCAATATCTAGGACTTGAAATGAAAGCATTTTTAGTTAGATATTGAACATTTTAAGCTTTATGCAGAATTATTGCTTCCAAGGTATTGCCTTCTTTCAAACTCTGATTAATCTTAGATCTTGATAGCATCTGAGCCTTAATCAGAGTAATCTAATAATTTGAAATCAATACAATGTGTTACAGTCACATATATTCTACAAATCTCATCAAATGGATGTTTCTTTAATGTCCAACCAGTTATCCAGAAAAACCAGTTATCTGGAATACATTTGGCCCCTACCATTCCGGATAAATGGTTCTATACTGTATTCATATCTGTTTGCGTCAGATATTGGGTAAAATTGAACAACCAAAAAATAAGTGTCTAAAAATGAAGTCAACTTGGCTATAAATGGCTAATTTCTTATTCAAATTCAGTATTAGCAAATCTTCTGTTCTTTGCATTTTAGCTTGATGTTTTAGAGTAACATTAGGTAAAATTTTAAAACTAAGATATAGGGAAGCTACCTTTTTTCTCGCAGTACAGGCGGAAGGACTTTTTCAATTGTATATTTTCGACATGTTACAAGTTTTAAGCACAATTATGATAATATATTTATTTCAATATGTTTGAAATGGTGAAATAGAAACATTAAAATATACCACAAGTGATTTTTTTTTTCCCATATAATAGAATTCAGTACTTTCCATGAAAAAACTCTCCAAACTATAAAGATTTAACGCCAAAAATGCACAATTTCTGCATCACATTCATTTGACATCAGACGTGTTACTTGTGTTTGTTATGTGATCAAGTGAATTTTAAATTGGACGTTTTTGTGTATTTTTAAATTGTTGGCTGGTTTATTTGTTATTAATGACATCATTAAATGGTGACGTCGTATAGATATTTAAATAAGTGTATCACAAGAAAAATTGCATTTCAGAAGACTAATATATCCGTCACTGGCGATCAAGGGGTCAAAAATAAATAATGTTTAACGTACAACATTAAAAAAAAAAAAAAAAAAAAAAAAAATTAAACCAAATTAGTACTAAATGCTCACTGAATATTTAATTTATGAATCTATGGACAAAATTCAGTCTATTTTAAAATAACATTTTAAAGTCATCTACTAAATTAAATAAACTAGTGGTCGCCCAGTGGTCAAAATTCGACCGTAATTCATTATTTTTTAAATTTGAATGTTATTGAGGTTCTTTTGTCAAAGAGTATGCCTCTATAACCATTGTATATAATTTTGTTTAATTCATTACATTTGCGAATGTAATGAACGACAGATGGTGCTATTTTGCCCAATTTTGCGACATGGTCGTGACTAAGGTAAATATTTTAATATTGCAGAAACAAAAAAGCGAAGCTATTTTTGTTTCTTGGCATTTCCACAAGAGGGCGAGCATTTCATTACAATCGCCAGTTTAGCTGCGCCTTAATTCCCTGCATTACCTATGAAATTTTAATTCTAATGTTAGTTTAAAAAAAAATTACAGCTTTTGTTTGTATTTTTTATATATATATACATTTGAAGCACTTTATAACGAAATGCTCATAACCATTTAGTTGGTCTTTGTGTTAAAGAATACTGAATTCGAAACGATATTACGAAAAGCACTATATAACGAAAGCAATTCGAGCATGAAAAGTAAAATGAAAACAATATAGCGATTTTTTTTTTTTTTTTTTTTTTTTTTTTTTTTTTTTTTTTTTTTTAACGCGGGATATAGGATCCAAAAACATTATTCTTAAATACCACCTTTTTTCCCATGACATAACATTCAACATTTTTCTCTACGGCCAATCACATATTTTCAATACTTCCAAGAGAGGTTTGAGGGAGGGGTAGTGTTTTAAGACAGACAGAGACGCGACAGTTTATCTGAACTGTATTGTTCTTTTTTATTCGATGAGTGATTTTATTGACATTTGCCTTTCCTGTGAATTTATCGCGTGTTAATTTTTAAAACTCTTTGTATGCTGGATATGTCTGGCAAAAGAAAATGTTTGAGTTTAGAAGAGAAAGTGGAAATTATAAAATGCGTCGACAATAATGTTAAAAAAAAAAGTGATGTAGCAAAAAAATTTGCGATTCCAAGTAGCACTCTTAGCATAATATTGAAAGATCCAGAAAAAATTCTTAAAAATTTTCGAAAAGGGTGCAATTTCCTCATTGTTGAAACGAATATGCACAGCGAAATATGCAGATGTGGAGGAAGTGTTATTTTCATGGTTTAAATATGCAAGATCCAAAAACATCCGTATTAGTGGAAGTATTTTGCAAGAAAAAGCATATACATTTGCCGAAACACTTGGATATAAAGACTTTCATGTAAGTGATGGGTGGCTGAGTAAATTCAAAAAAATATATGAAATTGTGTGTAAAAAATTATGTGGAGAAGCAGCTTCTGTTTCAGAAGAAACGATTGAAAAATGGAAGAACAAAAAATCTAAAATATTTGAGGATTACAATCGAAAAGATATATTTAACATGATTTGAAACTGGATTATTTTTTCGTTTGATTCCTGATAAAACTGTAACTTTGAAAAAAAGAAACTTGCCACAGTGGGAAAAGGAGAAAAGATGACTTTCATTAGCATTATGCTGCAATTCCGAAGGCTCTGAAAAGCGAAAACCTCTTGTAATTGGAAAAGCAAAGAATCCATGGTGTATCCCAAAAGACGTAATGAAAGCAAAGCTTGGATGACAAAATGTCTTTTTGAAGAATGGATTTTAGATTTTGACAAAGAGATGCAAAAAGACAAAAGAAAATTTCTGCTTATTTTAAACAATGTATCCTCGCATGCGAGTTCTGTTCGTCTTAAATGTATAAAATTACTTTATATGCCACCAAACACTATATCCAAAATACAACCACTAGACCAATTAATTATTCATTCGTTTAAAACTAAATACCGGAAGGTGCTCGTGAAAAGAATAATCGTGAATTCAGATGACAAGAAAGAAACAAAAATAGACGTGCTGAAAGCAATTTATATGATTACTACTCCCATCTTCAGGAAGTAGCCTGTTTTGTAAATATCTAATTGATATTCTCTAAAGCAAATTATTAAATATCTTTTCCAATTGGAGCTCTTTGAGTAATACATATCAATAACCTGCAGATTTTATTCAAATTGCTCTGACATCTGCTAGTAAAATCTGCTTCAACATCTAAGTTTGTCGTGCTACAAAAACCACTTCTTTAGTGGCAGTCAAATAAAATGTGTGTATTTGTTTCAAATGTGTTAAAGCTGCTCATCAGTAAATTTCTTTATTCCCCTCGCTTGTGTTAATCCTATGGACGTGGGATGCATTTGTTTATTTAAAATATCTCCTTTGGAAATTAATATTTTTAACGTCTATAACAATGTTTTGGGGGGGGGGGACAACCCTTCACATGTTTTCCAGGCTTAGGACTGGTAATTGTAGTAGTACACTATTTAGCATATTACAAATACAAATGGTGTGTTTAGAAGTTATTTTTTAACTTTTTAAAAAATTTTATTTCTGCATAATTGGTACAAAATGGTACATAGAAATTATAACTTATATGTATAATACATACTTGCCAACTTTTACACTTTAGGTGTAAAATTTACACTTTTTGACCATTTTTTACACTTTTACACTTAGGATGTTTATTTTTACACTTTCTTGAAAAGTTTCTTCTAAGCTCTATTTTATTCCCTAAAATTAGGAAATACTTTTTAACTTCTTTTATTAATGATAGTTGCTGAATGTAAAGGAATATTTCATATATTTAAAATCATGAATCAAGGTTTCATATTCAAAATATACCGTACAAAATCTTTTAATTTTCATTGTATTTAAATGGAGGTCGTGTTTTGGGTAATGTTTTTGCTTAGACTTTCTTTAAAAAGAAAACAAAGAAGCTGTCTGTATATGTTTCATATCAAAATATCAGTATATTATTTAACAACATTCATCTGTTACATGCTTAAATGCTGTTTATATCTTTTTTATATAATGTGTAATATGCTTTTATGAAAGAAAAAATTGCAAGAAATGCACTTCACGTGTTATTTTACACTTTGCCATTTTGAAAAGTTGGCAGGTATGTATCTATATATACCTGTACAGTACATACCTTTTCCGAAATGAATTTCTCTGCATTTGTACTCAATGACGACGATTTTTCTCCTTGGACCACTTTAAAGTTCCTAAGCGCACCAGAACTCTCTTTAAATGATGCATCTCCACTTCGACCTTCATTGAAAAGCAGGGCTTTTTCGCACAACACTGGGCCAAGAATTAGTTGTTCTTGTGAACGTTTTTGCGAGAAACAAACATATAATGCTTTATCTACATCTTCAAAATTAGATTTTTTCATAGTTTTTAGTTTCACACTGCCTTCTTCTTTGTCCAAAACTGATACAAATTTTGAAATCATATTGCAGTTTTTAAATATCCGATACAGTTGATGTGCCAGTGCCATATTTAAGTGCTACGTTATTTCCGTTTTTGCCTTTTTTCAATCTTTTAACAATCTTAATTTTTTTATGTAACGATAGTGCAACTTTTTGCGCTTTCTAGGCATGTTTGAAAACACTTACTGTATCTGCAGAACTTATTAGAAAAATAGCATGTGCACTCTAGCATGTGTTTCAAAAGCAAATGAAATTGGAAATGCATTTCTCCCTCTACCCTCTAATTCTTGGAAAAATAAGAATAATAATCCTTTCATTCAGCCCTTTCTACTCCCCACCTTCATTGAAACTGTAGAACAAATACGAGGGCGGGTTCTTTCCGAAGGACACCAAGCAGCAATTTTTCAACCCCTTTCAAAGAATTTGAAGATAAAGAGGAATTTTCGTGGACTCTCCTTGCATTTCTTGTCGATTTTATCATTTCAGGATTAGGAAATTGTTAACTTTCGAGACATGCAACCAAATTTGCCTTACTGCATCTAAAGAAGTTTCACTTCCAAAATTTGGAAAAGGCCAAAAAAAAAAAAACACATAGTCCTTGATCGATCCGGTTAATTCCGTTTCACTAGGATTTTGACACAAAATATTTAAGAAATATTTAGATACCTTAAGGAAAAAACTCATCTTTCGGTACAAAGAGAAAAGAGAAGATAAAAATATTAATTTCCTGGGGAGATATTTTAAATATACGAATGAATCCTACGTCCATAGTATTAACATAGCGAGAAGGATTGGGGGAGTTTACTGGCGAGCAGCCTTAATGGGTGGGACCCAAAACTGTTTTCTTAACTTGTAGAATGATTCTAATGACAAAGGCAATATAGTTTAGTGATTAGTACTTTTTTATATAATCAAATACATACATATGAATATTATGATCAGGAACTTAATTGTGAAAGTCCCTTCAAAATGTTCTTGAAAATTTGATATTGAGACAGATAATTCAAACTTACTAGTATGGAATGGGTGGTCATTCAAGAATAAGTTTTTGGAATGGTGATCCTTTGATATGTAAAAGAAAACTAAGAATAAGTAAACAGTATTTATAGATCTCTTTTAGTTACTCACTGTTTGTTCTTCTTTCCAGGATCGTCCCACAAAATCTTCGTATGAAAACAATCTTCTTTTTCAATGGCTTCAGTATTCCGCTTCACTCTCAACGTGTGGTGTGTCGTCTCTCAAAGAACTTCATTCAAAATTGGACTCTTAATTTATTATTTTTGGACTCCCATTGATCAGAGATGGCTGTTTCATGTTGTTTCACTGTGATACCCTAACCCTTAGTGATAGGGGTCGAAAATTTGCATTTTTCTTTTCTTCCTCATTAACTATATATATATATGACTTTGGGTGTACATAGATTATATTTATGTATTCATTTTTTCATTCTCTCTACTGAAGCTGTTTATTCATTTAAAAAAAGAAAAAAAAATGACCAACTATTTTTTAGCTCTTTATTATTTCTACACCTCTGATCATTGGATGTCTAGTGTATGTTAATAAAGAAACTTCATTGAAATATGGAACTGTCTTTTTTTTAATGAAATACAAAAACCATCCATTCATAAAATGCATGCATTTAATTACAAAATTTTTTGAGTGTTTAAGATATTTAATTATTGCAGTTTCTTTCACGTGTCAATGTCTAAAAATTAAATTTACAATTCAGTTTTTAAAATATTGTATTCTCAGAAACACATGTGTACATATTTTGTATTCTAGCCTATCAAGAAAAAATATCATTCCATCTTTACATACATGAACCAAGTTTAATTTAAGAAAATCCTGTCTAGACTTGAATTGTCACCACAATGCTGTTAAAAGTAGCCTCATTAAAGCCAATTAAATTTGCCACATGTCACCTTTTACTGCAGGATTCAGTTTTGATGATGATTACTCTAAAACACTGCTGTTTGACATTCTGCTTAACAACAATACAACACATTCTTATAGGCAGGGAGGCCACTTTTCTGCCAAATGACAGAAAAGTGGCCTTTCATAATTAATTCATAATAAGTCTTTCATAATTCTGAGATGTGTACTGCTTGTTTCTATTGTCCATCATTAAAAAATATGCATTAAACATTCATGCCACTTTTTTGCGGACCCACAAATTTCCAGTTTTCTTATCATTGAACAATGTCTGCTTAATTAGGGGGGGGGGGGATCTCATGTGCGTCGTGAATGAAGTCAGCAGCGACGGCAAGACTCAATTCAGGGCTGCCATTTGTAACTAAAAAACTATTCGAAGGAAAATCTGAATAAAATAAAACTTTGTGTTAAAAAAAAAAAAAAAAAAAAAAAAAAAAAAAATCATTACTCCCAGAAATGCAAACATTTCAAGTTTTTTATTCAATACTAGCTGTTACCCGTGACTTCATTCATGTAACATTTAAAGAAAATTAATGCATTAATTAAGCAACGTATACAATAAACAAACTCTTTATCATATTTTATAGTAGATAATACTTCTGATAATAGCCATTTGTGTATTTCGTTTTTTATATATAATTAGATGGAACCCGTCAAAACTTAACAGAAAAAAATTGTTAGTATAACAATATCAGTAAAATAAGCTTCTTTATTATTTAACAGGGAGAGAGTATGAAAAGGTGTTTTAAAAATTTTATTTTAAAAGTTTTTCCCCCCAGTAAAATACAGTACTATTTTCGATGAAAACTCCAAACAAATAATCCATAAACAACTGTATAATACAAATCAGTTCGAAATTGCATTCATATTCAGTACTGCAAGAAAGAAAATTTCAAGGACCTATGAAGTATCATACAAATAGTATATTCATATCATATTCATTAAGTAAAAGAACATAGTAAATAAAGTGCACATCTCTCTCCTTGCGATGCAACCGAGTGAGCGCATGTGTATTGCATTTGCCGAAAGGCACAGTCGAAATTCCACGTTAAAAAGTTTTAAAATGTCCTCTTTAATCATTGTTCATTTCAAATTCATATCTTTTAAAACACATCCATTGTTTTAAGCTAATCAATTTTTATGTAAGATTTGAGAAATTTTCGTACAATAATATAAAATCTGCAGATGAGGCAGATTTTTAATGTATTCAGTTGTAATTTATTTGTATTATAACGAACAACAGTGCCAAAGTTTGAGAAACTTTAATCGTATTTTCAAACAAATTAAATACCTATACCCTTCAATTTAGTACGATTTATAAGAATTTTGGTACTTCTCCGTTATTCCGTCGACTACTTTCCATTAAAAAAAAAATATCGCCAAATTTAGGATTTAATGCCAAAAATGCATGATCATGACATCAAATTCAGTTGAAGTTAAATAGACACGTGCTTCTTATCTTATCAAGTGATTTTTAATTCGATGTTTTACTGATTTATTAGTTACTTCATTAACTAAAATAAAAATTACGTCTTCAACACCATATTAAAAGAAAAAGCATTGGGAAAATGTTGCAAAGCTTAGTTACGTACAATAGGTCAATTTCAACAGATGTCATAAACATTTATCCAACAGTCAAGAGGGATTATGAAGAAAAATGTCAATAAATAATTTTCCAAGATTATTTTTGTTTGTTTTTATTAATATATTGTAAATTTTATTGTTTAAAGTTACTGGTAAATGATACTTTAATGAAAAGGCTTTTCCTTTTTTCTTTTTTTTTCTTTAAGGTTCTAATGGCAACATTCTTCCATTTTTTAATTGACGAATAATTGGACGATAGTTTATTTTTTTAATTATTTATGGAAAGTGGTCGACGGGATAATGGAGAAGTACCATATTTTTCTGCACTTTATAGTTATATTAAGAAATATTTTTAAGATTTGCTGAATCACTTATTTGTTTACTATTTTTTTGTATTACATTAGTGATGGTTGTCAGTTCTGTTATGCTTTTTAAATATCCCCTACTTATATAAAAATAGCATGTGTTTTTTGTGGTATTTTGCATAAACGTTGTAAAATTAAGATTGTTACAAAGCTGTCAACCCTCCCGTTTTTCACGGGAGACTCCCGTTTTTACGTTTAAGTACGATTTTCTCCCGTTTTTCACTCATACTTTAAAATTCCTAGAAACATACTTCTAAAAAAAGAAAATTTCCAATCTTGTTAGAATTTTGCCATAGGATCGCTAAAAAACGCGAATTTCGTCAGAGGATAGCAGAAAAAACTTAAAACAGGGCTAGCATTCCCCCTAAAATTCCTAAATATTATTTTATCCCCTAAAATTCCTAAATTTCCTAAATATTATTTTATCCCCTAAAATTCTCCTAAAATTTTCTTGTTCCTAAAAATTCGAAATCGACAAAATTTCACCGAAAAATATTGCGAATTTCGACAAATGGTCACCGAAAAAGACACGTATTTTGTCAAAAGATTGCTAAAATATCGCAAATTTCGTCAAAAGATCACTAAAACAACGCAAATTTCGTCAAAAGATTGCGGGAAAAAAGCAAATTTTGACAAAGAATAGGGGGGAAAACTTAAATTTCATCCAAGGATATCGTGGGAGAAAAAAAGCTAATTTCGACAAACAATCCTGAAAAAAAACTCAAAGTTCATCTAAGGATCGCAACAAACACTAATTTCTTTAAAGGATCGTAAATTTTTTAAAAACATCTCGGGGGGGGAAAAAAATTAGAATTTCTTAAAAAGATAGTGGAATAAACGTGAATTTAGATTTTTAAAAAAATCGTGAAAAACCCCTCCAATTTCATCCAAAAATCAAGGAAAAAAGATAATTTCGTCTAAGAATCACGGAAAAAACGTGAATTTCATCAAAAAAATTGTGGTAAAAAACGCCAATTTCGTTGAAGGATCATGAAATTTTGCCAATCAATCGTGCATATAAGGCGAATTTCGTCAAAAGATTGCAGGGAAATCGCAAATTTTGTCAAAAGATTGCAGAAAAACGTGAATTTTGTCAAAGGATCATGGAAAAAAAAGCAAATTCCGTCAAAAGGTCGCGAAAAAAGCAAATTCCGTCAAAAGGTTGCGAAAGAAACACAAATTCCGACAAAAGTTATTGAAAAAAAAACGTAAATTCCGTCAAAAGATCATGAAAAAACATGCAAGTTTGTCAATACATCGTGCAAATTTCATGAAAGAATCGCGAAAAAATGCATGTTTCGTCAAAAAAAAAAACACGGAAATAAATGCAAATTTCGACAAAGAAGTGTGAAAAAAACCTTCCAGAAGTTTTTCTGCTAGTTTCAGAATTTTTTTTCCTCATAATCACCCCTGCTTCCTGCCTCTTGTTCTCTAGGTTCACCGAGAACATCCAAAAGAGAGCATTCATTCTGGTTAGGCTCAATGATACAGGAATTAAAAATTCTAATTAATATAATTGCAGTAAGCATAAGTTGTCAAAACGGTTTGTAATATCAAGCCGGTTATTGTGCAAATTTAAATGTCCTCATTCGCAACAAACAACACAAGCACATGGAACAAGGGCTGAATTCATTGGAATGATGGGAATATTCTTTGGCAGTGTACCACATGTGCCTGTCCAGCACGAAAATACTGTTATTACATACTTGTAATGTTAAAAATATCGCAAATGCTCCTAAAATTTTCCTAAAATTTGGAAAAAAATTCCTAAAATTTTGAAAAATCCTAGTGTTGAAAGATCCCTGTTAAAAGAATCGCCGAAAAAAAACCCTTAAATTTTGTCAAAAAATCACGAAAAAATAAATTCGTCCAAAAGATCGCGAAAAGTAAATTTTGTCAAAGAATCGCCAACAATCCCCTCAAATTTCGTCAAACTGCAAATTTCATCAAAAGATCGTGAAAAAACGTAAATTTTGTCAAAGAATCACCAAAAATTCCCTCAAAATTCGTCAAAAGATCGTGAAAAAAAAAAAAACGTAAATTTTGTCAAAAAATTGCGCAAAAAACAAAAGATTGCGAACAAACGTAAATTTTGTCAAAGAATCGCCAAAAATCCCCTCAAATTTCGTCAAAAAAAAAGGTGAAAAAACAAAACCGAAGATTTCCGTCACTATATATATACAGCTAGTTTGAGTTCAAAGGAAAAGCGAAAAGCCGACATTTAATATCTGAGCTAATATGAGGCACATCATTTTGATTTTTTGACAGCTGTCTTATATCTCCGGTCTAACTCTATCCTGAAATTTATAGATTTCTACATGCAGTAGATTTTAAGATCTGGAAATCCATTTTTAAGTAAAATGGGAAGTTTTTCGCTCTGCATGTCATGGTGTAAAGACGGTTATCTCGAAATCCGCCCGAAGGATTTTTTAAAAATTAATATATGATACTAATCAGTTTTAGATGAAGCGAATCCCCCTATCCACTTAAATAGGAAAACTCTAGTTTTTTATATAATCCGATTTAAAAATGGGACTATTTTCTTAAGCCAAGCTGTACAAATGCAATGGAGTGTTCACTCCCTTCTTCCGCGGGACATTACAGTTAAAAATTGATGTACGGTTGCCGTTATCAACAGACTTGTATAAAACCAAAAACTTTCTGCGCACGTAAATATTGAGTCAAAAACTTTCTGCAAATTAATTTAATGTTTAATAAAATTACGTGTTATATTATTTTGACGATATAAATTAAAAACATTAACTTAAAATAATTACCATTTAAAATTAATTACTATTAATTAAAGAATAATTATTTTGGTTAAAAGTAATAATAAAGCTAAAAATCCATAATAGGAAGCGCTGAATTCTTATCAATTATTTTGTCAATGCATTTAGAAACAACCCAATCCTTAATACAGGGTCATTCATAATTCCCTCCGGGGTTTCGAAACGTTATAGTAAAAAAACGAAGATGAATATGAAAAAAAGAAACATATGAAATTATTCTGAAACTATTCAAGTTTTACTTACATACATTACAGGTGTTCTATGTGTGAACCCTTGGTCACACGGCATACATCCATGCGATAGTCCAGTTCCTGCCATACTCCGTTTCTTTAAACCTGAATCAGTGGTGTCAGTTCAACGGGCCTTTCGTAATAAATATCGAAAACAGGGACCAACTGACAAAACAATTCATGTGTGGTACCGGAAATTTAAAGAAACGGAGTATGGCAGGAACTGGACTATCGCATGGATGTATGCCGTGTGACCAAGGGTTCACACATAGAACACCTGTAATGTATGTAAGTAAAACTTGAATAGTTTCGGAATAATTTCATATGTTTCTTTTTTTCATATTCGTCTTCGTTTTTTTACTATAACGTTTCGAAACCCCGGAGGGAATTATGAATGACCCTGTATTTTGACCTCTTCGCAAGCGTCTGTAATGTCACAACAATGTTTTGCATCTTTAAATTTTAAATTGTGCGCACACAGTAAATATTTTTGCACAAAAAAGGATTATTTGCGTAAAAAGGGAATATTCAGGGATGAGATTGACAAAAAAGCTGAAAACTGTGCGAACGACGTTTGAGAACTAACTTATGAATTTCAAGCGCAACAAATATAATTGCAATTAAAAAAATATATATTTTTAAATAAAATATATAACATCAATTTAGCTTTGAGTACATTAAAAAGAAACGTACATTTATTAACAAAAATTAGGTAGAAATTATTTACTTAAATAAAAAGTCTATTTTACCAAGATACAGCACATTAATAAAACCTTTCAATGGCATGAATATTTTTTTAATTGAAAGTTTGAAAAATTGTCAGACACTTTTCTTGAAAGAGCAAATCAAGTATATGTTAATAATTGCAACCACCTTAAATAAATGATAGAACAGCCCTTTTTTAAATAAAAAATAAATTTTTAAGGAATTATAGATTTTTTTAAGGACATTATCAGTGCCACCAATTAGTCAGTGCTGTAGTTATTCCAGATTCTAGGTCATTTTTACCAGTCAGCTTGAGGCTAGTTTTTGGATTTTTTAATATTAGATTTTTAGTAATAGATTTTTTTTTAATTTAATCTGTTTTGGTATCATAGCGAATTTTCTACATTACTAAAAGAAATTTGGTTTCATTCTTTTAACCCAATGCAATAAATTCTGACGAAATTCGCTTACTTTCAATGATACTTTGACAAAATTCTCTTATTTTTTCGATTTTTTTGACGAAATTCGCTTATTTTCGGCGATCTTTTGGCGAAAATCGCGTTTTTACGACGATCTTTTGGCTAAATTCGCGTTTTCTACGGCGATCTTTTGGCTAAATTCGCGTTTTCTACGGCGATTTTTTGGCTAAATTCGCGTTTTTACGGCGATCTTTTGGCTAAATTCGCGTTTTTACGGCGATCTTTTGGCTAAATTCGCGTTTTTACGGCGATCTTTTGGCGAAACTCGCGTTTTCACGACGATCTTTTGGCTAAATTCGCGTTTTCTACGGCGATCTTTTGGTTAAATTCGCGTTTTTACGGCGATCTTTTGGCTAAATTCGCGTTTTCTACGGCGATTTTTTGGCTAAATTCGCGTTTTTTTACGGCGATCTTTTGGCTAAATTCGCGTTTTTACGGCGATCTTTTGGCTAAATTCGCGTTTTTTACGGCGATTTTTTGGCTAAATTCCCGTATTTTCAGCAATAGTTTGGCTAAATTCGCTTTTTTCAACGATCCTTTGGCTAAATTCACGTTTTTCAGCGATCCTTTGACAAGATTTGTGTTTCTTCAGCGATCTTTTGGCGATTTTCACACGATCATTTGAAGAAATTCGCGTTTTTCAGCGATCCTTTGAAAAAATTTGTGGGTTTTTTTTCGCGATCTTAGGGCAAATTTCGCGTTTTTTCGGAAAATCCAAAAATGGAAAATGACAAAAAAACGGAAAACCCCGGAGCCGCGGAAAATTTTCTGCAAAATTCGGAACTTTGCAGCAGAAATTTTTTTAGTATTGAAAAAAAAAAAAAAAATTTTTTTTTTTTTTTTTTTTTTTTTTCCTAAAAAATTTTCTGCAAAGTTCCGAATTTTGCAGAAAGTTTTCCGCGCACGGCGTGCGCGCGTGCGTCTATATTATACAACTCTGGTTATCAATAAAGCTTCTGACCGGGCTAATTATTTAGATTTTTTTTAAATGCAAAAGTAATGAATTATATACTCTAAACATGTAAAACATATGTATTAAATACAATTGGGGTTTATGTTTTCTCTTTTTGTTACAAAGAAATAATTTCAGATTTTAAACATGCATATATTCGAAAAATTATTTAGATTCCTTTTTCAAAATGAGGAAATATTTTTTAATTACATGTATTCAATTTTACTGCTAAATATAATAAATCTTTCATTTTCTAATGATAAAATATTTTTCATTTCTTTGTTTCTTTCGCAACGAAGACAACCAACCAACCAACTATTATCGTATCAATGCACGAAGCACAAATTAGCGAAGCGAGAGTATACAACATGGAGATTGAGCAATTGGGGAAAAGATAGGCACAGAAAATCAAAGATATTATACTTACTATTAGGTATTTCGTTTATTTATTCATTGTTTTTTATTTTATATGACTTGATGGTTCTTTTAAAAATTTTCGTTTTGGTAAGGTGCTTAGGTAGTCTTTGTCAGAGCAACTGCCAGTTACATGTTTTTATGGCTTTAAAATATTACTTTTATGTTATTTTGTAAAAGAAAACGCAGAAAGTTGGTTCTGAATTAAGTGTTTTATGTTATACAATGGATAAATAAGTTCTTAATTACTTTTGAATCCAGAGTTTGAAAAGTAAACAAATAGCTTTTTTTTTTCCTTCTCATTGCATTACCTTATTGCATTCATATTGCCAGTATTATTACATTGTTATCATTTTTTTTTCTCATTGCATTTACAAACAGTTGTGTGACAAACTTCTATCTTCATGAATGTTTTGCATTTACTTTATATTAAGTTTTCACATTCATTTTTTAATAAGCTTGTTAAATAGTTTTCGAGCACTATATTGTTTTAATGTCAAATGTTACATTAAAAAATACAGTAAAAAAATTGCTATTTGCTTGCGAAACTTAAGAATATAATCATTTTAACCCACATAGGTTTTTTTAGCTCTAAAATATTACTATACAATGAATAAATAGGTTCTTATTTACTTTAAATTCAGAGTTTGAAAGTAAACAAATAGCTATTTTATTTTTCAATTTTTCTATCATTTACCTGTGACTTTTAAAATCATTTAAAATTACTAATTTAGAGGTATGAAATACCTTATACGTGCTTAAATCACAAAAAAAATACAACTTTAGTAAGGCTTTAGGCTCTGTTTAAGAAGAGCTTTAAAGGATCCTTCACAATTTTTTTTTATCTTAAAACAGTATCCTTCACAATTTTTTTCATTTTAAAACAGGTTATTTCACATTTCCTTTCATATTAAAACAGGACACTTCACAAAAGTTTTTCCTACCAAAAATTAACTCTTCACAAATTTAATCATCTTAAACTTTTCCTAATTTTTGTATAAAATACTGTTTACTGTTGACTGTAATAAGTGTTTGTTCTTCAAAGTAAATTCGGAAAATTTATTAAATTTCAACTGCTGCTAATACATTTAATTTTTTTGATTACAACTTACATAAATATCAATATTTTACATAGGGATTGTTTTTATACAATTTTGACACAATTGAAATTTTATTGCAGCCAAGCACGGTTTCTTGTACAGCGGTGTGTTTTGAAAACATATAGAAGAAAGAAAAAAATTTTTTTAGAGAAAACCACTGTTAATTATTTCGCAATGTTTTTTTAATAGTCAGATCTTATAAATTAAGTGTTGGTGAGTGCAAAGTTTGAAATTGTCTGAATATGTAGAAAACAACATAGGGCTCTAAAACTATTTACTTGCATAAGTTTATTAAAAATGAATTTGAAAAATTAATATACAGTAACAGCAAAACATACATGAAGCTTCACAATATGTACTATATGTGATAAAGATATATCACAGTTTTATCTTTTTTTAATTATTTTATATTTCAGCTTATCGTATTTCTGTATTTTACAACCTTTCCAGTTTATTTGCTGCTCATTTAAAGGCTATTTTATCGGCAACCGTCGCCGCCGCGCAAGTTGTTTTCTCTGCAAGGCATTCTGCGTTCGTTTCAATCGGCGCTGAGCTGTGACGTCATCCTCATTCAACGGCTCTCACCCCGCTCCTGCGTTGTGCGCATGCGTCGCTCTTGTTCGATGTGTTTTCCGGACTTTGGAAGTATTTCATATTTCAGGAGCTGTTTTGTTTTGGCGCTGCTTTTGAAAGGGGCGTGTCTTTCAAATACAAATTAGAATCGTTCTTTTATTTAATTATTAAATGTTAATTAGTTTCTGATTTGCTCTTTTGATTTTTCGCGTAATTCCTAGTCAACAAATTAGTTTAAATTAATCTTTTTTCTGGGTATATATAATAATGTAGTGCATTTTTCCAACAGAATTTTAATAAAAATGATGCTGTAAATTTTATGCAAAACGTCGTCTGATCTGAGGCTGGCCTGTGCCGGCGCTCGTATCCTAGAATCGCCGTAGCGCTGATTCTTTGGAGATCAATTTCACGTTTTCAGTTTTTAATTATTCTATAAATATGCTGTTGTAAATTTTAAGTTTAATATTTTAAAAGTTTTAAATCAACTGGTAATTTAATTCTGCATTAATTCTACATCCCTTATTGGATTCTGCCAGAAGGTATATTTCAAAGATTCTTCGAATTTTACGAAATTTGAGCCAGTACTTTTTAAAGCAATGATGTGCAGCTTTCATCTCATCCTTCCTCCTTTTTCAAGAAGATGTAATAAACATTATTGGATCCTAACCTAAACAAGTTCTTATTTCAAGTAGTACGAGTCTCTTATTTTTCAACAAAGAACAAGTAAGAATGTTTAATTCATTTTATTATTATTTTTGATTCTCTTCTCAAAGAATATTGACCTAAAGAACAGATGCACAAATTGTGCAGGGTTAATTGCTTATTTCAATCACAACTGCAATAATAAATAATTTAAAAGTTTACTATACGATCTATTCCTTCATCCATTAAGATAATAATATTATAACGGCACTTACAATTTTAGGTAGATTTCGTAAGAAATACTACCTATTACATTCTCACCTAAGTTGGAAATTTTGAAAAATTTTTGCAGATCTACGCCGATCATGACTCCCAGAACCCAAAACCACCCCCCAGTTCAAAAGTTTATATATCTATCTATCTATCTATGTCACTTTTTTCTGACCACGATAACTGGAAAACTTCTGCATAAATCTCTTCCAAACTGATACATAAAATCTCGGTCAAGTTCGTTAATGGGCAAAATCAAGGGGGGGAAATGGGGGGGCTTTTTGTGAAAACAGAAAAATCCTCATAATTTCTTTATTATTATACGTATCGAATCCGTTTAAAGTTATTATTACTGTTGGCGGATCTTCCAACGCTCTTTAAGTTTTGTTTTGGTTTCATCGGCTATCGGCGTCTTTTGCCGAGTAGCGAAAAATAACTCGCATCTAAACACAAGGAGAGACAAACGAAGAATGCTTTATTTACAAAAATTTACAGAAAAGAATGAAAAACAGATTCCCATTGGTTGGGATCAAATATGTAAGAGGAGCTCCCATTGGTCTCCTTACAAGCGCTTGCTACACGTCACGCTTCGAACTCCGCGATCGTCAAGGAAGATCGAACGGAGGATGACTCGAGGGAAAAACAACTTGCAGTCATTTACTGAGTTGCGATAGAAACCCCACAAATCTCCCCCTTTCCCTCGACTCATCCTTAAAAAAAAACATTTTAACATATGACACACACACATTATTAAATATCTGAAAAACACATAATTATATCTCAGAAAATAACATACTACAATAATATTTGATTTTGTCTAAAGTTGGCACTTTGGTTAACATGTCTGAAACATTCTGTTTTCCTGAAACATGTTCTAAAACAAATAATTCTTTCATTAAGAAGTCTTTCACAAAAAAGTATCTCGTGTCAATATGTTTCGTTCTTTTATTTTCTACACTGTTTTTTAACACTTTCCAACCTAGTTGAAAAGTGTTTATGACTTCGGTTTGTCTGGCCGTCTGCCGTCTGTCCGTGCTCTAACTCCCGCAAATATGCTCGGATTGCTCTGCAATTTTTATATGTTATAGTCGTTATCTATAGCATGTACCCTATTTCAACGGAAGTGTGTAGCACTTATACTTTTTTTACAGGGACACTCAAAAGAATTCCATTACATTGCGGTCTATGGGGAAAAATCACTTGAGGTTTATTTAAATAATGTTTCACTATTTTAAACGCATTGAAATTTATATATATCACTAAGGTGCATTAGAAGAAGCTTAACATGGAATAGTGTGTGCATAGCACTTATAGTTACTTTACAGGGACAGTCAAAAGAATTCCGTTACATTACGTCTATGGAGAAAAACAGTCTGCGGTTTATTTAAATAATGTTTCCCTATTTTAAACGCATTAAAATTTATATAAGGTGCATTACAAGAGGCTTACTACAGAATAGTGTGTGTATAGCAGTCATCGTTCATTTACAGGGACACACAAAAGAATTCTCTACTGTCTGTTAACAATAATTCTTGGAAGTGCGTTTTAAGTTACTGAACGCGATTTTAATTTTAACTCGCTTTTTGTCTATTACGTGGTGTGTATAAATTCTGTAGATCCTATACAGGGAAGCACAAAAGTTCGCGAACACATTTCCGTATTATTTAACTCCAGACGGAGAATTTTAAACTGTGCAACGCGTTTCCTAACTGAACTAAAATTTAGCATCCTATGTAGTATATATACAAATCTATAGATCCTATACAGGGCTGATGAAAAGTATTCGGATTACTTAGATGTTATCTTTTAGCTTATTAAACGGTATGATTTGTAAAATTATTTTGGAAGCGTTGGAAAGTGTTACATAATCTATGATTGACGCATGATTTTTCGTTCTTGTTGAAAAATAAATAGCACTTTGACTGTCACAATATATTACAGGTTTCTTAATTTCTAAATTTAAGTCAGATTCATCCATGATACGAGACAGTCATATAATTTCTTTTACTAATTCAGATAGTGCAATAAATTCTGATTCCATGGTTGATAAAGCTACAGAATGCTGCTTAGAAGATAACCATGAGATTGGAACATTTCCCATCATGACAACAAAACCATTTACAGATTTCCTATCATCCCTATCAGCAGCCCAACTTGCATCACAATATCCAGTAATAAGCATTAGACAAGTTAATGCCATAATTCGAGGTATTTACTACATATTGAAAAATTTGACAGAGTAATTTCCAGTGAGTTTCAGAAGGTGCATTACAATATTTGGACAGCATTGTAACAGGAAACATTATATCTGGTCTGGTTCTTGATGCTAAGAATAATAAACTCCCTATTAATGATCTATAAGGAACATCATTTACAACACAACTTGGATCATGTACTTTTTCAACAATAATACCTGTACTCATTGGCAGTTTACATTTTGTTTTCGGAATGTTCTTAAAGGTATCACACATTTTCTTAATATAACTCATTTGATGCATTAACAAACAACCATTTTTCATTTCTAATTCTACTCCAAGAAATTTTGAAATAGGTCCTAAATTTTTAACATCAAATTTTTCATTTAACATTTTAAACACACGATTCAAATAATAATTATCTTTGGCAAACACTGCAAAATCATCAACATAAACAAGTACAATAACATTCCAATTTAAATGATATACACAGTTACAATTTTTCATTTTTTCAAAACCCATTTCTATAAAATTTTTGTGCAGTTCCAAGTACCATTCTCTACCTGATTGGTGTAAACCATACAGAGCTTTTTTTCAGGTTTTCCTCAAAATAACCAGCACAAAATTCCATCCCATTGTCAGTTCTTATCCTCTTTATGTTTTTCCCTGTCTGCCTCTCTATTTCTGTCTGATATTGCTTGAAATACTCAAACGCCTCATTTTTGTGTCTTAGAAAATAGACTGTAGAAAACCTAGAAAAGTCATCAATTACACTCATGAAATATTTTGATCCACCTATAGATTCTACAGGAGCAGGTCCCCAAATATCTAAATGTAACAATTCTAATGTTCCCTTACTAGATATTTTGTTTATGGGTTTAAAAGATTCCCTATGAGATTTACACATATTACAAGTATCACAGCTTTCAATTTGACCCTTTACATTTTCTAAACCATATACATCATCAGATTTCATTAAATTACACAAACCTTTTACATTTTGATGCCCAAATTTAACATGCCAAGACATAATATTATCATTTGTAACATATGCTTCAGGTACAACATTTTTAATTACATTTGCATTAATTACATAAAAATTATTACTCAAAAATGATGCAATGAAAAAAGAGCCATTTGGCCTTCTAATGACCAATTTTCCTTTCCTTATAATGATACTATAACCAGCATTATCAATTAAACGTGCAGAAATCAAATTTCTTGACATTTTTGGTGCATACAATACTTTATTTAATGTTAAAGGAACCTTACCTCCATTTTGGTGAACAATTAATTCTATCTTACCAAAACCACAAATAGGTGTAGATCCTTCAGCTATGTTTGCTGATTCAGAGTTCTTAAGTTCACTAAAACTACTAAATAAATTTACATCATTACAGAAATGTTCTGTTGCCGCTGAATCAAACACAAATTCTACTACTTCAGGTTTGGAGTTAGTTAACACGGCGGACATCGTCGCCGCTAAAAATACACCAGGTCCTTTTTTCGGATTACTTTCGAATTTGGCCGGAAATTCTTTCTTTGGAAAATTCTTAGTGTTCTTTTTGCAAAATTTCATTACATGGCCAGGAAGTCCACATTTGAAGCAAGTTCGTTCTTTAAAGTACTTATTTTCGGTTTTGTTACCGAATTTCCCTTTATTCTTTCTTTCGGTTTCGGAAGCCAGCGCTGTACTAGTCCCTTCGTGCAAACCGGATACCGTCTCTGTACAATGACTTAGGCGATCAAATTCGGCAATAAGTGCTTTTCGCACATTTTCTGAGGTGAAACTTGCGTCATCTAACTGGTAAAGCTGAATAACAACATTGTCATAATGAGAAGGTAACTGATAAAGCATTTGATATGCGATTTCGTCATCGGGAACTGATTTTACCGCCAATTCTAAATCTTTAGCAGCTCTTTGAAGACGACTTAAAAATACAGACATAGATTCATTTTTCTTTAATTTTACGTTCATAAAATCGGCACGTAATGATGCAATTCGAACGCGCGTAGTCGGCTCAAAGTTCTGTTTTAGAACGTTCCATGCAGCCGCCGACGATTCACAGTCCATGACGAGATTTTTAAATTCTTCTTCTATGGATAAACATATCGTAGATAAGGCTCTTGCATCTCTTTTAATCCAGTCATTGAATTTGCTATCATCCGTTTTAGGTTTCTTTTCCGAACCCTCGACAACTTCGTAAAGTCCTTGATGCATCAACAACATCTTTACATTAAATTTCCATTGCCGATAATTTTCGCAATCCAATTTTTGTATTCGAAAAACGGAGCTTTCTTCTCCGGAATTAATTTCTTTTTTTTTCTTTTTACGAAAATAACGTTCTAAAATACACAAATCCAAAACGAATCGGCACGAAACCGGACCTCTGCTACCATCTGTTGGCGGATCTTCCAACGCTCTTTAAGTTTCGTTTTGGTTTCATCGGCTATCTGCGTCTTTTGCCGAGTAGCGAAAAATAACTCACATCTAAACACAAGGAGAGACAAACGAAGAATGCTTTATTTACAAAAATTTACAGAAAAGAATGAAAAACAGATTCCCATTGGTTGGGATCAAATATGTAAGAGGAGCTCCCATTGGTCTCCTTGCTTGCTACACGTCATATGACGTCACGCTTCGAACTCCGCGATCGTCAAAGAAGAACGAACGGAGGATGACTCGAGGGAAAAGCAACTTGCAGTCATTTACTGAGCTGCGATAGAAACCCCACAATTACCGTAATTTCCGGTAGATAAGCCGCGGCTTATACGATTTTAAAAGTAAATTTTTGCGATTTGCGGCTTATACGAAGAAGCGGCGTATACGCGGCAATTTTTTTTTTCAGTGCAATTCTAGTCTAAATTATTACCTATAGCAATTAGAACTTATAATGCAGGAAATCATAAATTAAGAGCTTATGTAATTTCAATTTGGATTAAAAGTTGTTAATAGCATAGCGGCAAATTAATTTATTTTAAACATCTGTAGCGACTAGTTAGCGGCGCTGAACCAACGTACAATGTCTGCGCAGGTTCACAGCGCACCTTCTCCATGCATCGGAGAGGCCAGACAGAGTAGAGCTTAACAGCTTGGAAGTACAGTTCGCGAGCCACCTATCAGAGTTCACTTATGGCAAAGTTTCGTCCTTCATCATGTTGGCGGGGAGAAAAGCCTCTCCACTCGTTCATTGCGATTGGTTCTTTTCATCAGAGTTTTCAAGTTACGTTTAATGAAACAGGAATGTTCTAGCCGCGTCTAGAGGAAAACCCACCCATTCCCCACAAACACTCAAATGGAAAGTTCCAATGCTTTGATTGGTTATTAACTTGAGGATGAGTTAGCATTTGATATTTTGTTTCCTGCGTGCTACATACATAATTTTTCTTATAATTTGCTTTTGTTTTCTTATAAAGTTTGAATTTTTTTTCTGGATTAAAGTATAAAAAGAAAGAATGTCTGCGAAGCGTAAAAGCTATACTTCCAATTTTAAGTTGATGGTATGCGAAAGAGCGGAAGCTATAGGTAACAGGGGAGCTGCTCGCGAACACGATATAGACGAACGCTGTGTTCGTAGATGGCGAAAAGAAAAAGATGTTTTGGAGAAAATGCCAAGGCAAAAAAGAGCTCGTCGGGGTGGAAAAGTGTCGTGGCCTGTATTAGAAGCAAATTTAGAAAAGTGGATTACAGAACAAAGAGAAAGAAACTTACCAGTTTCAACCGTGCGCATTCGAATGCAGGCAAAGTTAATTGCAGAACAAATGGGAATTACTAATTTTAAAGGCGGAACTCATTGGTGCTATAGGTTTATGAGGAGGAAAAAATTATCTGTACGAGTCAGAACCACTGTTGGCCAAGCTTTGCCAGCGGACTGGCAAGAAAAGAAACAGTCTTTTTTACAGTACGTCCATAAGATAATTGTAGAAGAAAATTTTTCTAAAGAATCTATAATAAACATGGATGAGGTCCCGCTTACGTTTGATTGCCCCCCCAATAGAACCGTATCTTTAAAAGGGGAAAAGACAGTTTCGCTTGTCACAACCGGAAATGAGAAGACTTCGTTCACGTGCGTGTTAGCTTGCGCGGCAAACGGAGATAAACTCAAGCCCTTATTAATCTTTAAGAGGAAAACTTTGCCCAAAGGAAATTTCCCGACCGATGTTGTGATTCGGGCGAATGAAAAGGGATGGATGTCCCAGGAAATATTTTTAGACTGGTTGGACGAAGTATGGAGAAAGAGAAAAGGCGGACTCTTAATTTTTGACTCAATGCGCGCTCATGTAACTGATGTAGTAAAATCTGCATGTAAAAAGGCTTCGGCAACTATTGCCGTCATTCCAGGAGGCCTTACCAAAATTTTACAACCCCTGGACATTACAGTAAATTGTGCATTTAAATGCGAAATGCGTAAATGTTGGGAAGAATGGATGCGCAACGGAACTCATTCTTACACTAAAAGCGGTCATATGAGGAAAGCTACATACGAGGAAGTAGCAGAATGGGTTTCCAATTCCTGGAAAAAAGTAAAGTGTACTATTATTGTTTCTGGATTTACAGAGGCTAGTATCATCACTTCTGATAGCGAAGTGTTTCCAGAATCGCAGCCAGAAGATAGCGATGACGAATACAGTGACATCGATGATCCCAATGTTATAGATGATGAAATTTTAAAACTTTTTAATTCGGAAAGTGAACTATCTGACTTTGATGGATTTAATTAATTTTTTTATCTGTAATATGACGTATTTTGAATATTAAATATGTGATAATTTCAAATAATGTTAATATTAAATGTGTTTTGTTTCATGGTGAATCTCTGATTAAAAATAATGAAAATTTCTTACAAGATGTTTCAGGTAAGATTTTATTTTTATATATTATTTCAAGATTAATATTTTGATGCCTAAATGAAAAAAATACGGTATTTCTACTGATTTTCATTTTTATTTTATTTTCTATCAGTGCGGCGTATACAGCGGTGCGGCGTTTCTGCCGACTTTTTTTTTTTTTGCCGATTTTTTACCTGTGCGGCTTATACGCCATGGCGGCTTATCTACCGGAAATTACGGTACTTCTAGGAAAAGGGCCAAAAATGAATGTATGACAGATTTTTGATATAATTAAAAATGGCCCCAAGGGGGGGAAAAAAGGAGGGTTTTAGAAGAAAAAATATCATAGCTTCGTCAATTGACAAGATATCAAAACCGCGTAAATTTATTATTAATCCTCTTAGTATTATCTAAAACTTTTATATTGACAAGTTTTTTATAGGACCAACCGTTATAGCAAAAAAAATATTAAAAACAAAAAAAATCCCTGCCGGCTCCGCCTGCAAACAAGTTATTTTTCAAAGTAGGCGGTTCCAACTCCTGCATCTTTTCGAAACTGATACATAAAATCAAGGGACATAAAATGTCAGTCAAGTTCGTTAATGGGCAAAATTAAACCAGGGGGGGGGGGCTTTTTGTGAAAACAGAAAAAAACCCCATAATTTCTTAATTATGATACGTATCGAATCCGTTTAAAGTTATTATTACTTCTAGGAACAGGGCCAATGACAGATTTTTGATATGACAGATTTTTGATATAATTAAAAATTGCCTTAAGGGGGGTTTTAGAAGAAAAAAATTCATAACTTCGTCAATTCTCAAGATTTCAAATCCGCTTAAATTTATTATAAATCTTCTTAATATTATCTAAAACTTTTATATTGACAAGTTTTTTATAGGACTAACCGTTATAGCAAAAACAAAAAAATCCCTGCCGGCTCCGCCTGCAAACAAGTTATTTTTCGAAGTAGGCGGTTCCAACTCCCGCATCGTTTCGAAACTGATACATAAAATCAAGTGGCGTAAAATCTTGGGCAAAATCGAACCAAGGGGGGGGGAAATGGGGGGGCTTTTTGTGAAAACAGAAAAAAAAAACCCATACTTTCTTAATTATGATACGTATTGAATCCGTTTGAAGTTATTATTACTTCTAGGAGAAGGGCCGAAAATTTATGTATGACAGATTTTTGATATAATTAAAAAGTGTCTTAAGAGGAGGGGGGGGAAGGGGGGTTTTAGAAGGAAAAAATTCATAACCCAAGATTTCGAATCCGCTTAAATTTATTATAAATCCTCTTAATATTATCTAAAACTTTTATATTGACATGTTTTTTATAGGACCAACTCTTATAGCAAAAAAAAAAAAAAAAAAAAAATCCTTGCTGGCTCCGCCTGCAAACAAGTTTCGTTTCGAAGTAGGCGGTTCCAACTGCAGCATCATCGCAAAAAGGTCATTTCTTCCGCAATTCCCGACAAACAGGCACCCCATGTTCTGCGTCTTCGAAATCTACCTGTGCCTGTAGGCCGAGCCGTCAGGGTTTTTTTTATGTCACACTATATATATTGTGTACACAATACATAGTAGTAGTATACACAATATACTATAGACCAACCATACTGAACCTTTTTTTCTCGCGGGCCGCAAACAGGTGTTTGTGACGTTAGGCGGGCCGCAGCACACGTGTATAATAATGTAAAAAAGTATATTTAAAATAGTGAGAAAAGAAAAGTACTATAACAAAGCTATATAATAAAGTTAATATGATTAGTAGGATTGAAGAAATGTTACCAAAAAATTTAACACCACTATTTCCGAACAATATATTTCGTAGTAGATTTCTATTCATAATGATGTAAAAATATGCTACGCGTCTTCCCATGAAAGAACCGTGTAGATCTTAAAATTTTTATGCACTTCTCAATTAATTTTATAAATAAAGCTAATGATTATGTGGCCGCGGGCCACATATTAAAGGTCGCCGGGCCGCAGGTTGAGTATGGCTTCTATAGACCATCAAAGTATCAAATTAAATGAAAATTTTGAAATGGAGAACCATCAATTCAAAATAAATAAAAAACAATAAATAAATAAACCAAATACCTGGGGGAGGGAGTATTTTATCTATTATAAATTGCAGCTTGTATTTTCAAACAATTTGGAAGGGCGGATAAAATTTTATCATTTAAAATGTTAAAAAAAAAAAAAAAAAAAAAAAAAACCTTTTTGGACTTCACCCATTTTTGGAAGTTTTCATAGTTCATTTGCACGGGATTGTCACCCCTTTTTGTCGATGCTTTATACAGTAGTTGAGCATCCGTAAGGAAACACGTTTCCTCATTTTTACGCTCCAGTTAAGACCTTGGCGTAGTACATGGCCGTTACAGTTTTTTTTCCCATAAATAGTTAATAACTTGCCCCTTTTAATTCAATGTTATTCATTTTTGGGTAAAGGTGAAAATAGGTACTCGGCGATAAAACTTGAAAAACTGGCGATTAAAAATACGGAGAAATCCTGACAAATGCAGGATTTTCTTTTTTTTCCATGTCCGTTTGACAAAATTCATGATTTTTCCTCGCCATATCGACGAAACTACTGATTTTTCTGAACCTGATCGATGAAATTAATGATTTTACTGCACTAGATGGGCGAAATTCGTGATTTTTATGTGCCCGTTCAACAAAATTTCTGATTTTTACATGCCGATCAATAAATTTTTTGATTTTTATGTGCCTCGTTGACAAAATTTGTGATTTTTATATGCCGAATCGACTAAATTCATGATTTTTGCATGCCCGATGGATGAAATTAATGATTTTTACATGCCGATCAACAAATTTCTTGATCTTTATGTGCCTGTTTGACAAAATTCATGAATTTTATGCACCGATAAACGAAATTCATGATTTTTACATCTGTGTTCGACAAAATTTAGGATCTCCCCCTCCCTGATCCACAAAATTCATGTTTTTGCTGTGCCTGATTAATGAAACTCATCATTTTTACACACCTGATCGACAAAATTCATGATTTTTACACACCGGTCAACAAAGTTCATGAATTTTACGTACTTGATCACCGAAATTCATGATTTTTTCGTACTCGATCGACGAAATTTCACTTTTCTGAACCCGATCAACAAAAATTATTGATTTTTATGCAAACGTTTGATGAAATTTGTGATTTTTATGCACCTACTTGTTGAACTTGTAATTTTTTAACCACCCACTTGATGAATTTGTGATTTCTATGCGACTACTCTACGAACTGGTAATTTTTATGCGTCCGTTCTATAAAATTCATGATTTTTTCATACGTAATCGACGAAATTCATAATTTTTACTCACCGATTGATAAATTTTATGTTCCCGATTCACGAATTTCTTGATTTTTATGCATCCGTTTGACGAAATTAATGATTTTAATGTGCCGATCGAAGAATTTCTTGGTTTTTATGTATCCATTTGATGAAATTCGCGATTTTTATGCGATCGATAAACAAAATTCATGATTTTTACATGCATGTTTCACAAAATATATGATCCTACCTCCCTCGATCGACAAAAGTCATGTTTTTTCTGTGCCCAATTGATGAAATTCACAGATTTTTACACACCCAATCAACAAAATTCATGATCAACGAAATTCATGATTTTTTCATGCCCGATTGACGGAATTAATGATAATGTCCATCCCCTGCTTTGCCTCCCCCCCCCTTTTAAAGGGGAAACTTTCCTAAATTTTGCTGATACCCCTCATGTGATATATTGTTGGAAAGTTCTGTGACCGTTTAATCCTATTGCACATCTCCGGTGTCCATGCCTCCACTTTGACCCCCCCAAGGGGATACTTTCTAAATTTTGCTAATACTCCTCATGTGATATATTGTTGGAAAGGTCTGTGACTGTTTAATCATATTATGCATATCATGTGTCCATACCCCCACTTTGCCCCCCACCCCCCATGGTGGTACTTTTTGGAATTTTGCACAATCCCTCATGTGATATATCGTTGGAAAGGTCTGTGACCACTTAATTAGATTATGCACCTCCGGTGTCCATCCCTCCAATTTGCCCCCCTCAAGGGGGGCACTTTTTAAATTTTGCTGATACTCCTGTGATATATTGCTGGAAAGGTCTGTGACAGCTTAGTCATTATGCATCTCTGTTGTCCATCCTCCCACTTTGCCCCCTCCTAGGCAGGTACTTTTTAAAATTTTGCACACACCCCTCATATGATATATCGTTGGAAAGGTCTGTGACCACTTAATCATATTATGCATCTCCGGTGTCCAACCAGTGACGGATCTGAGGGGGGGGGGGGGTAGCCGGGGCAGCTGCCCCGGGTGCAAGACTTGGAAGGGCGCAAAAATGAGGAAGCATAAAAGATTAAAAATAGAGGGAAATTACAAGCGGGAAAAAAACTATAATAGTAAAAAGATGTGGCTTCAATGGGCTGAGACATGGCGAGGTAGTTGTTGTTTACAAATGTGCTGGCTTAATGACACCCTTTAAATTATTTTTAATCATTCAAGGCATTTTAGCACTTAATAGATAACCTAAAAAAGATAATGAAAAGTTCTATGATAGCAGCTTTTATGATGGATAAAGCTAAGAGAAGTTGTTTAACAAATGATGAGTTAGCATTAATTGACGGGATCTTGAGGAGCGGTGGGGGGGAAGGGAGGGCGAGCTATACAAAACACAAGTGCTCTACGAGACCTTTAAAATGAATCCTCACTTGAAATTGAGAGATGGGACTTTAAAAGGGATCCCCCTTTTTGCCCTTCTGACGGGCCCCCTCGAGAGATACATGAAAACCGAGGGCGCCAAAAGAAGGGGGGGGAGTACCTTTAGGCAGTTTACAGCTAATTTTGGAGCTGTCCGGTCCATAGGAACAGAGAAAAATGGGAAAAACTAAAATAAATATGAAAAATTGAAAAAAATAAATAAGAAAAGTGCTCCTGACAGGAGACGGGAGAGAAGGAGGGGGAGAGTAAAACCAGACAAAAGTGCTTGATGAGATCAAACTTTTGATATGTTACATGACGGTGTTTGAGCACCTTGAATTTCTCCACCGTGAGGGGGGTGTTAACTCCGGTCCTATGGGATATAGGGCCTCGGGACCCTCTTAGAAATGTCGGCCTCGACGATTTTAATTTCGTTGGATCTTTAAGAAGAGGCCTACGCCCTCTGTGGGGCTTAAAGGGGCTGAGAAAGATGGGAAAAACTAAAATTTAGAAAGAGTTGAAACAGAGAAATATGCTTCTTAAGGGAGGGGGCAAGTAAGAGGCGGAGAGTAGGACCAGACCATAGTGCTTGACGAGATCTATCAATTATTGATATGTTACATGAAGGGGTTTACATGAGGGAGGAGCACCAAAAAGGTCTTACTGAACCTTTCTTCCCAGGAACTTACAAGAACTTACCCCCCCCTCACCCCCCCAGAGGTAACTTCATTCCTATTGGAGATAGGGCCACGGGTCCCCTTAGAAATGTCCGCCACGACGAGTTTAACTTTGTTGGATCCTTTATATTATTGTTTAAATGGGGTCTGCGCCCACTGTATGGCAATTAGGTACTGTGAAAGGAAATACAAGCGGAAGTATCGGCATAATACAGAGAGACAATTTGATTTTTAATATCGTCAGTAACAACCATTTGTATAGCTATGCATAAAGGGTGTCCTCCTTTATATATGGAGTGGCTGTGACTTTTCATAAACTTGAATTTTACTGTAAACTGAAAGAATTATCCCTGTGTGTGGCTAAAAAAAAAAAAAAAAAAAAATACCGTACTTTCGTGTTATAGCGGCTCCCACAATTATGATTATACCAAGGTTGCAGTTATGATTTCGCCAAGATCATCGCAAAGCTTATATAGGCATCCTATATATGCATATACATATATATATTCCAAACACTCCTATATGTGCCATATACGTCATTATACACATATTATTTATGTCTTATATGTCGTATATACATCATATACACATGTCATATATATATACATCATATATGACTATAACTTGGCCACATACGTACAGAAATGTTATATATATATCATATATTATTATAATGTCATACATGCTTTATAATTTGGCGATAAATCTTGACCGCTTGGCAGTTCATCCTTGGAAGCCGCTATAACACGAAAGTACCAAATTTACAATATATTAATGAAAACAGAAACAAGAATATTTCATGCTTGGTGGCTGCTATAACATGAAAGTACCAAAATTCTTCTTTATTTTTCATATCTGATAATTTGCATCTATCCTTTTTTGTAATTTTAGAATTTTTGTAACGATTTTATGCATTTCTGTTGCCTATTCAAAGAAAAATTCTTCTAAAGTTACAGAATTTCGTTAAAAACGGTAAAAATAGTAAAATGCGGACATCGTTTGGTCCATTCTCGACCGAAAGCAACAACCGTTATCATTATCTTTTTACGCGTGAAGGTTTCGTTATGGTACTTCATTGTAAATTTGGTAATTTTTGAAGTTCAATATTTGAAAAACGGCATAATCAATCTATTTTAAATTTATATCAAGAAAAATACAATTTTTTTCCTTTCTAACGCAGTTTGTCTAACAATTTTGTGATAAATACGTTTTGAGTTATTAATTTTTTCAGTAACTTCAAATGTTTCATTTTCCGAGATTAACCTGTGGCAACGATGGATTGCTGTGACTTTTCATAAACATGAAAAATGATAGAGATTGGAAGAATAAGCCTCCCTGTGGGTGGCTAAAATATTCACATGAAAAGATATTCAATTTTATTTTGTTCAATAGCGGTTTACTTTCGTTGCATAAGGATCAGAAGTAAAAAATAAATTAATTTATATTACATTATATAAAAATCATATTGCCACCAGTATTTTTTTGAAAGAATTTTTTATTTAAAATTCAAAGATTTTGCGTCATTTCTTTCCGATACTGTTCTATGTTCAATGAAAAATTAAAATTTCAATGCAAATTCACTTTGTTTAATAATTAAAATTCATAAAGATACAACTAAATGTAAATATATTGCTTGAAGGTGCGTAAAAACATACATAAAACATTTAAAAGCACATATTAAAGTCCTTTTAAAAATTCAAAACGTTTTCAACCGAACTACTCGGTCATCATCAGTAAAAAACTAATTGTTGAGTTGTCTCTTCGTGTTTTCTAGCTTGCCCAGAATAAACCATTTTACTTCAAGGGTTTGGAATATAAGGTGGGATGGTAAAGGTCATTCAACATTTCAAAAATAAATACACGTTAATCAATCACGTATTAATTCATTCCAGACTGCGTGGATATCATATGATAATACATCATTGCAGACTATTTCTTTTTTAGATATTACTTCCAGAGACTCTCTTATGATAGCTTCCTGGTGATTATTTGTGCAGAATATAATTTTGGATCCATTGAAATCTACTTTTATAGGTTCAGTTTGTGCTAATCTTGCTAACGCAGTGTGGGGTCTATTTAATCTCAGATCTGCTTCAAGTTCTTTTTTTCGGTAATATGTATGTTGTTTTACATAGAACAGTTTTTTGCATTTAAAGATTATTATTAGAACTGCGGGAAATTTTACTAAAGTTTTATAAAAATATTTTATATCAAAATTTTTATTTAAAGCTATTTAACTTGCATAATGAATTTATTTTTGTAAAGCATGGTTGGGGCTTATTAAACTTTAGCTCTTGTGTAGGCCTTCTCACCTAGCTGAACCTCAGAAACATACATTTAACTTGTACTTATTTTATAAAGAGTTTCCTGATACGAATCGACGTGTATTTATTTAGTAATGATTTTCATCAATGACCCCCTACCACAGTTTTGTTATATGACTTTAAAACAAGCCTGCACATGTTGACTTGGAGACCTTTTATCAGCACCCAAGAGCGGAGCGATCGCCACATTGCCGCTCCTTTGAATCCACCATTGTTATACATAAATAAAGTTACTGTTTCTAACTGATGTATTTATATTTATAATACATTGTTTGTATAAATATGAATATTATGTATATTTTTGAGAAAGTTTGTAACATATAAAATGAAAAAAGAAACGCCCGTATACAGAGTTAGACAAATCGAAGTGACTTGAATTCAATTGGTTCACTTTACATAGTCCTCGTTCATTAAAGGAATAAAAAAAATGCAAAATAAAGTATTTTTAATTAAAAGCTATGAAGGAGTTGAAATGTTTAAAAGTCAGTAATTCTTGGAAGCAGGGGGGGGGGGCGCAAATCTACAAGCTGTCCCGGCTAAAATTTAGTCTAGATCCATCTCTGTGTCCAACCCTCCACTTTGCCCCCCCCCCAAGGGGGTACTTTCTAAACTTTGCTGATACTCGTGTGATATATTGTTGGAAAGGTCTGTGACTGTTTAATCATATTATGCATCTTCTGTGTCCACACCCCCACTTTGCCCCCCCAAGGGGGTACTTTTTGAAATTTTGCACAACTCCTCATGTGATATATCGTTGGAAAGGTCTGTGACCGCTTAGTCATATTATGCATCTCTGGTGTCCACACCCCCACTTTGGCCCCCCAAGGCAGGTACTTTTTAAAATTTTGCACACACCCTTCATGTGATATATTGTTGGAAAGGTCTGTGACTATTTAATCATATTATGCACCTCCGGTGTCCATCCCCCAACTTTGCCCCCTCCAGGGGGGCACTTTTTAAATTTTGCTGACACTCCTCATGTGATATATTCTTGGAAAGGTCTGTCACCACTTAGTCATGTTATGCATCTCCAGTATCCATCCCCCCACTTTGCCCCTCCCACAAGGTGGGTACTTTTTAAAATATTGCACACACCCCTCATGTGTCATAGTATCCAAACAAAAGAAAATGTATGCAAGTGGATACTATGATGCAAAATAATCATTTACATAAATTTTACTTATGATTTTGGATAGCGTGGCACAAAACATAAATCAGTTTATTGAAATAAATACATTTCAATACATAATATAGGCTCAGTGAAAGTAATATATTTAACAGTGTATTGAAAAATTAAAAGTATTGTTTGTATGTGTAAATATACTTTAGAAGAGAAACGAAAAATAATTTAAATTGAAATTTAAAACAATCCTATTAAATTCACGTCAAGGTGTCACTCAAATTTTGATGATATTTCTTTTAAAACCCATATTTTGAATTCCTGAGAGATCTGAATGAAAAAACTTTAGCGAATAAATTTTATATGTATTTTCATGTTAAGATCATAATTGCACCTGTGAATATAAATAAACTAAAAAGAAAATGATGATTTAAAAAAAAAATTAACACAGCGTCACTCAAATTTGATATCATTACTTTTAAGACCCATATTTGAAATTCTTAGAGCCAAAAGAAAGTGCTGCGTCACAACTTTTAACCCGTTAAGGGTTTTTGTACTGATTTATAATACATGACAGATGAAAGTAAGTGTTATTTTTTAATCTATATATATATATATCAACGATTTTATATAAGTTATTGAGTCAATCATTAATCTATTCTAAATGAATTATAAAATAACTTTTTATTCTTACGTAAATTCTCTTTTAAAAAAAATCTCCCTTTTTCTCCCTTTAAACTGTGAAGAATCTCCTGTTTTTTCTCTTGTTAAGGTTGGCAGCTCTGTTATTAGATATTATCCATTTTCAACTGTCATAACTGCTAATGAAGCAGTCATTTTTTTAGCGATTTTTCTGTTACCTGTAAAATGTTTATTTTTGAACTAAGCAAAAATTTTCGATTGATCAAATAATTGTATTTCGTTCAAATTATAGTGACAGAATCTTGAATTTTTATTGGTTAGTAAAAATATTGTCCATACATAGTTTCTTTTTATGGCAACAAGGAAGAAATGGATTTCTGTAATAAACTATGGGATATGTTTGAAAAAAATGGTAAAGAATGGTCTGAGAAATTTTTAAAGTTGACAGTAATTTTACTTGTGTTCTAAAACATATGTACATCAAGTTTTGTTCAAATCTGACAATAAAAGTAATTTTGTATGAGGAACAAACATACCAAGAATGGCTTTTATATATAGAGATATATTTGTTAATGATGAATTATTAATGTTTTTAATTTCCGAATGAATGATAAAACAACTTTTGAATCTTATCGCCCTTTAAACTATGAAAAATCTCCTGATTAAAGTTGGCAGCTGTGTAGTTAATGATGAACAATGCAGTTTACAAAATTCATGCATACATGTTGTGAAAAATGTCTGAGTGGCATCCCTGTATATGTAGAAACATGAAATGGTTACTGAAGTGATAGCATTTTTCATATTGCATTGTTGCCATGAAAACAATTCTAAAAATTTCTAACTTTGACGACATTTTCTGAAATAAGTAACTTCTCCAGCATTATTTTAGAATGCCTGATTTTTAGCTCACAGACTATCAAAGCCTGAGAGCTTATGTGCCTGCTGGTTCTGTATGTACGTATGTAACGCGATAACTCTTCATAGAAATATCCGATTTCCTTCAAATTTTGTTTATAGTTTGACTGTGTTAAGGCGCTTCCTTGATTAGTTTTCGGGATTGATTGGTTAAATATAAAGGGGGGAGCTAATCCCCCCCCCTAGTTTATATAAATAGGGTTTTAATACAGAATTATTCCGTTTTCCTTCAAATTTTGTTTATAGTTTGACTGTGTTAAGGCACTTCCCTGATTAGTTTTCGGGATTGATTGGTTAAATATAAAGGGGGGGGGGCTAGTCCCCCCCCCCTTAATTTATATAAATGGGTTTTCCCTGCAGAATTATTCCTTTTTCCATCAAATTTTGTTTATAGGTTCACTGTGTTAAGGCTTAAGTTTAAGATTAGTTTTCGGGATTGATTGGTTAAGTATAACGGGGGGCTAATCCCCCCCTTAATTTATATAAATGGGTTTTTCATGCAGAATTATCTCATTTGCTTCAAAATTTGTTTATAAGTTCATTGGGTTAAGACGCTTCCCTGATTAGTTTTCGGGATTGACTGATTAAGTATAAAAGGGGGGAACGGGGGGGCTAATCCCCCCTTAATTTATATAAATGGGTTTTTCATGCAGAATTATCCCATTTACTTCAAAATTTGTTTATAGGTTCATTGGGTTAAGACGCTTCCCTGATTCGTTTTCGGGATTGATTGGTTAAGTATAAAGGGGGGGCCAATCCCCCCTTAATTTATATAAATGGGTTTTTCATGCAGAATTATCCGATTTTCTTCAAATTTTGTATATAGGTTCATTGTGATAATACGCTTCTGTCAATAGTTTTGGGGGTTCATTGGTTAAGTATAAAGGGGGAAGGGGGGGGGCTAATCCCCCTTAATTTATATAAATGGGTTTTTCATGCAGAATTATCCGATTTTCTTCAAATTTTGTATATAGGTTCATTGTGATAATGCGCTTCTGTCAATAGTTTTGGGGGTTCGTTGGTTAAGTATAAAGGGGGAAGGGGGGGGCTAATCCCCCTTAATTTATATAAATGGGTTTTTCATGCAGAATTATCCGATTTTCTTCAAATTTTGTATATAGGTTCATTGTGATAATGCGCTTCTGTCAATAGTTTTGGGGGTTCATTGGTTAAGTATAAAGGAAGAAGGGGGGGGGCTAATCCCCCCCTTAATTTATATAAATGGGTTTTTCATGCAGAATTATCCCATTTTCTTCAAATTTTGTATATATATATTCATTGTAATAAGAGGCTTCCCTGATTAGTTTAAGGGGTTCATTAGTTAACTATGAGGGGGTAACGGGGGGATAACCTCCCCTTAATATATTGTCGATTTCTTTATTTTTCAAGGGGCTTATTTCAAATTCTTTGAAATACGAGTATAATATACAATTAGTGTGAATAGCCTGTGAGCTCAATGCCCTCAGTTTAACTGGGCAGTTTTCTTTTTATTAAAATTTATTTTACCTTTGGCAACGGCAGCAAAACGACATTTTCAAAACTTACCTGACCCCTTGGGTACATTTTAGGGCTATGCGCATGGAGCATTTAGATTAAAGGTCTTCGACCGTGGTTTGTGGTCCGCCAAGCTGTCTGTATTAACTGAGGGGGTGTGTGCATTCCTACAGACCGAAAAGAGGGTTGCTACTGCTGAATATTTTGATATTCTATTCACACCACTAATGATTTTTTTTTTTTTTCACACAGTTCTCTTGTAATTGTCATCAAAATCATATGGTACAAATCTCTCTAGTTGCAGCTATTTCTAATAAAAGATAAATTCGCAACGCCATTTACAACATAATGAAACTGATATATAATTATGAAGCGCATTAAAACATGCTTGGGTGCAAAGCATTTATTATTCATTTACAGGGTCAAACAAAATAATTTTGTTGCACATCATTCTATGGGGAAAAATAGTTTGCAGTGACATTTAACTATTCCAAGCATAATGAAAATTATATGCATTACTGAGGTGCACTATAAATTGCTCTCTTGTGTGCATTGCGTTTATTTACAGGGACACACAAAAGATATCGGTTGCAGTACATGTGTGATATTTACTGTCTGTGTGATAAGGGCATTTTCAATTTTGGTTTGCGTTTTTAAGTTTTAACTCAATTTTTTCATAGTATGTGTGTGTCTATAAACTTGGTTGATCGATCCTATACAGGGCTACACAAGGGAATTCGTAAGTATTAGACTATGGGAGTGAATTGCTTAAGGGTAGTTTTTAATTGTCTACGCATTTTCCTGCTGAACTACATTTAGTAGACTAAAAGAAGTTTGTGGAACTTAAATTCATATACAGGGCTACGCAAAGAAAAAGATACATTGTCGTTTACGGTTGGTAATTGCTGCGAGTGAGTTTTAAGTTGCCTTTTAGCTTAATATGGTGTGTGTACAAAACTCTTCAGATAATATACAGAGCTGTACAAAAGATTTGGAGTGCATTTCCATCGACTGGCGAAAATTGCTAAATGTGAATATTCTAACTGAACTAAATTTTATCATGCTATGTGGTCCAAATCTATAGATCATATACAGGGCTGTACAAAATAATTCAACTACTCTTTGACTAGGTAATTGTTAAAACTGAATTTTTAAATGTGTTATAGGTTTCCTAACCTGTTTACTTACATATCTTCTTTCACTTTATTTAACGGTGAAGTGCTTTATTTAACATGCATTTTCCACTACAATTTATAAAATACATAGTCTGGATCAGATTTAGGCATATGCCACATGGGCCCAGGTCTAGGGCGGCAATTGAAGAGAAAACAAAATCCTCGAGAATAGGATGTACTATTTTTTTTGCTCCAGGCCACTGAATTATGCAGCTACGTCACTGCTAATACTATTAACCTTCTGACTGTCCACCAAAGGGTCAAAATTGTAATGTTTTATATGCATTTTATTTTAAATTCTAAAAATTGTATTAAAAACTTAATTATATATATATGAATGTAATCTTTGATCGTATTATTCACTACTCAATGAAGTACATTATATCCATACAATTATTAATTTAAAGAATAATTGCATTGCGGTAAAGCCTGGAGCTTAGTGAACATATTAACACGGGTATGTCAGTGACAGGGTTGAATAACAAGATAGCATTATGAAATTTCCTTTTAAGTTTACTCAGGTGCTTTGTAATTTACAATGAAAACTCCAAGTACTTTGTCTACTGGTGTTCTTATAATAATACAAATTAATAATTTCTCTGTTTTTTTTTTCAACTAAAACTTAATAATGGAAAGTTGTTAAACATCTGTATAAGGAGGTAGATTTGTTTATCTTCGCTCTCCATAATTTTTAAGGTGATAATATATGTTTATAAGAGGGTGGAAATCCTTGAAAATTGTGAGGAAAATGTTCCTTATAAAACTAAGGATTCAAACAAGTACTGTAAAGCGTATTTCAACCAAATCATTTTGCCTATCCCCTTTCAGTCTTTTGTAACTCTGAGATTTTCAGCTTCTTTCACTGACATTTTCTACTGAATGTTGTATGATTGATTAGGTGTTTTACGGTCTTTTGACGAAATTCCCATTTTCCCGCAGCCCTATGACAATTTTTTTTTTTCGAGATCTGACAATAAGATTAGCTATTTTTCGTGATCCTTGATAAATTTCGTGTTTTTTCCGCAACTAAATTCGCCTTTTTCCGAGATCCTTCAACGAAACTTTCCGATTTTTCCGCGATCCTTTGACAGAATTTGCCGTTTATTTGTGATCCTTCGATAGAATTCGCCGTTTTTTCGGTTTAGCAGTTTTTTTCCACGATTCTTCGACGAAATTTGCATTTTTTCACGATCTATCAACGGAATTAGCTATTTTTCGCAATCCTTTAATGAATTTCTCGTTGGCCTGTGGACGAAATTTGCCATTTTTCAAGATTCTTCGACGAATTTTGCATTTTTTCGAGATCCTTCGACAAATTTTGACGTTTTGTCTAAGTGAGCATGGTGTGTGCATTCGGAGAGGAGGTTTTTCAGTCTTTGCCACATCTCCAAGTCAAAATATTTTCAGTCCTGGCCAGATTTCAAACTGGCATCCATGGTCTGCGATGGCTAGCAAAATCTAGCCCACCTAGAAGCCTGAAAATTTAGATTTAGTTAGTCCAAGCCCTCTCCTGGTGCACCTGAGATTCAGAATTTTAATTATTTACTGAAATATTAAAATCCACAAAGGACTCTCATCAAAGGTTAGTTCAGGGGTAGTACTTGTCCTGATATTCCTGAAAAAAATTAAAACGTCCTGAAATGTCCTGAAATATGGTAGTCTGTCCTAAAATTCCTGAAAATTTGTAAGTTTTGAGCTATATCGGCATTTGATATCATCAAATAGGGGTTAGGTGTACCTTTTTACTGATGCAAATTGATCACAAAAGTTGCAATTTATCGTTAAAAATATTGATTTTTGTCGATTTGCACAAAAAAAAATACATTTTTAGTGATCAGTTAACAAAGATCGCAATATATATCAATTAGTCATTTAAAAAAGTTTGCTATTTTCATCAGTCAGTCACAAAAAATCACAATTTTTACCAATTGGTTATAAAAAAGGAAATATTTTGCGATTTTCATTGATCAGCGAAGAAAAAATAGGTTTTTGTCCTTCAGTAATGCAAAAATTGTAATTTTTTAACAGCTTGTTCAAAGGGTTCTGGTAAAATTACTTTTCTTTTAAATATACCTATACTATTAAAACAAAAAAAAATGTGTATGAAATGTACTCTTTATGATAATAAAATGTATTGAAGAGGGAGTTAAGGGTTTTTCCGTTGTATGCCAATCAAATGTGTCCTGAAATATCTCCTGGGCTAATACTACCCCTGTTAGTTGTATAGAGTCTTAACAGATGAAATTAAATAAACTAGAGTAGCAATGCGTAGCTAAGGACTTCTAACAAAATAGCGTTAATATGGATTGCAGTTACCGGCATACAACAATGCATATGTTTAATATAATGCCACCTGCACACTGCAAATTAAAATTAAATTTGAAACATTTTTCAGGCATATTTTTCTTCATTGATAATTAGCTGTGTTTAAGGACGTTTTTTACATGACTATATATTATGATTAGATTGAGATTATTAATACAGAAAACTTTATTTAGCGGATTATTTGTTATATTTGCAGGCATGGAGGGGGTAAAGAAGTAAATTTTTATTAAATATTGCGTTTATTTTACTTGACTGCGCACCTGGTGGCGGCTTTTTCTTTAATAGACCCCCCCCCTCATCTCCCTTATTAATAAATTCAAATCTACAGCTCTGATTTCAACAGAACTAATAACATTTTTAGCTTCACCCGGAGCATTTAATTGCTGTTTTATATAGAGAATACCGCTACTTTAAATCTCAGCTAATAATTTTCTGAACTTCTCCAAACCAGTTCCATTTTTACTAAATTATCGTAAAAATCTGCATTCATAGCTTCAAGGTGTATTTGTAGAAAGCATTTACCAGTAGTTCCAAAGCTTAACCAAATAAATCAATCTTTAAAGATCTCTTAATTAGTTATTTCACTTGAACATCCACTCTCCTCCAGGACGGCCAAGGTTTTTTCTCTAACTATGCTCCATTTCCATATCTCAGCAACTATCTTTCCGATTCCAAGCATAACTTAATAGTTACCTTCTATAACATTTAAACTAAATTTATGAGTATGTATTACAAAGAACACTAGGGATGAACGACATCACATTACAGTACTAATAAAAAGGTCCAGATTTTTAATAGATGTGTACAGCGGTAGGACAAGCTTAACCAAATAAATCAATCTTTAAAGATGTATATCTCTTAATTAGTTATTTCACTCTCCTCCAGGCCCGGCCAAGATTTTTTCTCTAACTATGCTCCATTTTCATATCTCAGCAACTATCTTTCCGATTCCAAGCATAACTTAATAGTTACCTTCTATAACATTTAAACTAAATTTATGAGTATGTATTACAAAGAACACTAGGGATGAACGACATCACATTACAGTACTAATAAAAAGGTCCAGATTTTTAATAGATGTGTACAGCGGTAGGACAAGCTTAACCAAATAAATCAATCTTTAAAGATGTATATCTCTTAATTAGTTATTTCACTCTCCTCCAGGCCCGGCCAAGATTTTTTCTCTAACTATGCTCCATTTTCATATCTCAGCAACTATCTTTCCGATTCCAAGCATAACTTAATAGTTACCTTCTATAACATTTTAACTAAATTTATGAGTATGTATTACAAAGAACACTAGGGAAGAACGACATCTCATTACAGTACTAATAAAAAGGTCCAGATTTTTAATAGATGTGTACAGCGGTAGGACAAGCTTAACCAAATAAATCAATCCTTAAAGATGTATATCTCTTAATTAGTTATTTCACTTGAACATCCACTCTCCTCCAGGTTTTTTCTCTAACTATGCTCCATTTCCATATCTCAGCAACTATCTTTCCGATTCCAAGCATAACTTAATAGTTACCTTCTATAACATTTAAACTAAATTTATGAGTATGTATTACAAAGAACACTAGAGAAGAACGACATCACATTACAGTACTAATAAAAAGGTCCAGATTTTTAATAGATGTGTACAGCGGTAGGACAAGCTTAACCAAATAAATCAATCTTTAAAGATGTATATCTCTTAATTAGTTATTTCACTCTCCTCCAGGCCCGGCCTAGGTTTTTTCTCTAACTATGCTCCATTTCCATATCTCAGCAACTATCTTTCCGATTCCAAGCATAACTTAATAGTTACCTTCTATAACATTTAAACTAAATTTATGAGTATGTATTACAAAGAACACTAGAGAAGAACGACATCACATTACAGTACTAATAAAAAGGTCCAGATTTTTAATAGATGTGTATAGCGGTAGGACAAGCTTAACCAAATAAATCAATCTTTAAAGATGTATATCTCTTAATTAGTTATTTCACTTGAACATCCACTCTCCTCCAGGCCCGGCCAAGGTTTTTTCTCTAACTATGCTCCATTTCCGTATCTCAGCAACTATCTTTCCGATTCCAAGCATAACTTAATAGTTACCTTCTATAACATTTAAACTAAATTTATGAGTATGTATTACAAAGAACACTAGGGAAGAACGACATCACATTACAGTACTAATAAAAAGGTCCAGATTTTTAATAGATGTGTACAGCGGTAGGACAAGCTTAACCAAATAAATCAATCTTTAAAGATGTATATCTCTTAATTAGTTATTTCACTCTCCTCCAGGCCCGGCCTAGGTTTTTTCTCTAACTATGCTCCATTTCCATATCTCAGCAACTATCTTTCCGATTCCAAGCATAACTTAATAGTTACCTTCTATAACATTTAAACTAAATTTATGAGTATGTATTACAAAGAACACTTCGAACATAGGACTATAGGGAAGAACGACGTCACATTACAGTACTAATTAAAAGGTCCAGATTTTTAATACATGTGTACAGCGGTAGGACAAGCTTAACCAAATAAATCAATCTTTAAAGATGTATATCTCTTAATTAGTTATTTCACTCTCCTCCAGGCCCGGCCTAGGTTTTTTCTCTAACTATGCTCCATTTCCATATCTCAGCAACTATCTTTCCGATTCCAAGCATAACTTAATAGTTACCTTCTATAACATTTAAACTAAATTTATGAGTATGTATTACAAAGAACACTAGAGAAGAACGACATCACATTACAGTACTAATAAAAAGGTCCAGATTTTTAATAGATGTGTATAGCGGTAGGACAAGCTTAACCAAATAAATCAATCTTTAAAGATGTATATCTCTTAATTAGTTATTTCACTTGAACATCCACTCTCCTCCAGGCCCGGCCAAGGTTTTTTCTCTAACTATGCTCCATTTCCGTATCTCAGCAACTATCTTTCCGATTCCAAGCATAACTTAATAGTTACCTTCTATAACATTTAAACTAAATTTATGAGTATGTATTACAAAGAACACTAGGGAAGAACGACATCACATTACAGTACTAATAAAAAGGTCCAGATTTTTAATAGATGTGTACAGCGGTAGGACAAGCTTAACCAAATAAATCAATCTTTAAAGATGTATATCTCTTAATTAGTTATTTCACTCTCCTCCAGGCCCGGCCTAGGTTTTTTCTCTAACTATGCTCCATTTCCATATCTCAGCAACTATCTTTCCGATTCCAAGCATAACTTAATAGTTACCTTCTATAACATTTAAACTAAATTTATGAGTATGTATTACAAAGAACACTTCGAACATAGGACTATAGGGAAGAACGACATCACATTACAGTACTAATTAAAAGGTCCAGATTTTTAATACATGTGTACAGCGGTAGGACAAGCTTAACCAAATAAATCAATCTTTAAAGATGTATATCTCTTAATTAGTTATTTCACTCTCCTCCAGGCCCGGCCAAGGTTTTTTCTCTAACTATGCTCCATTTCCATATCTCAGCAACTATCTTTCCGATTCCATGCATAACATAATAGTTACCTTCTATAACATTTAAACTAAATTTATGAGTATGTATTACAAAGAACACTAGGGAAGAACGACATCACATTACAGTACTAATAAAAAGGTCCAGATTTTTAATACATGTGTACAGCGGTAGGACAAGCTTAACCAAATAAATCAATCTTTAAAGATGTATATCTTTTAATTAGTTATTTCACTCTCCTCCAGCTCCGGCCAAGGTTTTTTCTCTAACTATGCTCCATTTCCATATCTCAGCAACTATCTTTCCGATTCCAAGCATAACTTAATAGTTACCTTCTATAACATTTAAACTAAATTTATGAGTATGTATTACAAAGAACACTTCGAACATAGGACTATAGGGAAGAACGACATCACATTACAGTACTAATAAAAAGGTCCAGATTTTTAATAGATGTGTACAGCGGTAGGACAAGCTTAACCAAATAAATCAATATTTAAAGATGTATATCTCTTAATTAGTTATTTCACTTGAACATCCACTCTCCTCCAGTTTCTCTAACTATGCTCCATTTCCATATCTCAGCAACTATCTTTCCGATTCCAAGCATAACTTAATAGTTACCTTCTATAACATTTAAACTAAATTTATGAGTATGTATTACAAAGAACACTAGGGAAGAACGACATCACATTACAGTACTAATAAAAAGGTCCAGATTTTTAATAGATGTGTACAGCGGTAGGACAAAAAAAATATACAAACTCTTTTTAGAGGCAATGTGTATCTCTGGGCAGCTGGGGAGGCACCTGCCAGAAGTCGCTCAAAGGCTCAATTTTTTTAAGGCTAATATAATCATAGAGACAATTTTAAGCTATGATTGATCGCCACATTTCAGAATTCTGTAAAACAATACTATTTGGGTATAAGACCACTTGTTTCTTTATGTCAAAGATCAGTTTTAATTCAGTAAAGGCTGTTTTGAAACTTATTAACGAAACATATTCAGTAGCTATGGGACGCTGGCTGAAAGAAGCATTTAGATAAAGCATTAAAACTAGCTTAGATATCTGGGTTAGAGGTCTACATCTACACTTGCCAAAATTTTCAGCCTCGGGGCAGGCCCGACCTGTACAAAAAATATTGACCCAGCCCGGTATAAAAGCCCGAGCTCGACTCGACCCACACCAGTATAAAAGCTAAAAGTTTGTGCCAAGCCCGGATCTGCCCGTACAAAAACTTAGTTGGTACTTCACCGCCAGACTTAATTTTTACAAAACATGCCCATATTTCTGAAGCAACATTATTCTACAATTAAAATTATTCATAAAGCCCACTTACTTATGCACAGATTTTTTTTCAGATTATGTTCAAAATTCATGGAATACAGAATGGCAACAATATTAATGACAGTTAGATAATTGTGTATATAAACACTCATTAAATATTTGAATTATACAATTACATTCAGATGAATATTCATTAATATTAACTTAGTTTAGAATTAAGAAACACATAATAAACGAAAGTCATAATTTTAAAGCTCTACAAAGAAAAAAGTGCACTTTTACTTTCTTCTATATGTAACCGAAGAAAGCATTGTAATTGAAATTTTTTCGAAGGATTTACACCGAAAGAGATCCCGAAAAACATGTTTTTACAAAATGTCTGTCTGTTCGTGTGTGTGTCCTCTTTGTATCATCAAAAGTGTATGAAGTTATGCATATAATTAAACCAAATTTCATTTATAGATTTTTCACTACGGCTAGCAGGTCGTACTTAAATTTGGGGATATTCTCCCAGATGGGGACTCTGTAATAGCAATGTTTGTGCCATTTTCATTATTGTATCATTGGAAAGTGTATGAAGTTATGTATAGAATTGAACTAAATTTTATATATATGTTTTAGACTATGGCCAGCAGGTCCTAATTGAATTTACGGATATTCAGCCGGAGGGGCACTGTGATAGCGATTTTTGTGCAATTTTTCGTAGTTTAACATAGGCTGTTCATGCAGCGAAGATAACCTGATGCTTCGCAAGCAGCTGATATAAAACAGAATTTTGTGATAGCGAATTTTGAAGTATTAATATGTATGAGATAGAAGTAAGTTTTGGGATTGGCACATCTGACTAGTTAAAAATATATCTTTGATTTATTAAACCAAATTAAATTTCTAAAAATTATGCTAAAAAAATGCATAACATCACTACAATTTTTACGAAAACAAATAAATACTAGCATGTTGTGACTATCACAAAATTTTCTTCTATACAAATCAAATCTGCTGTAATAAAAATTAAATGACAATCTATTCATTCTTGAGATATAGCTAACACGGAAATCATGAAAAACAGATCATAGTGGTGACATCTGTTGGGCGGTATATACACAATTCAATAAAGATCAAACATAATCTAAAGTTTAATGAAACTCTGTGCGTTAATTCTTGAGATATAGCTATCGCGAAAAATGTAGCATAGGAGCACCACCTGTTGAGTAATTTAAACCAAAACCTCACCAGCACCAATTTATGTCAAGGTCTAACTGAATATGAATTTTCATGAAATTCCGCGCATTAGTTCTCGAGATAAAGCGCCCACAAAATTTGCGTCACATATATATATACACAGACATTTTCTAAGAAGTCAATTAGTGTTCAGAACCTCCTAAATTGTAGAAATATGTCGAAAATTTTCCCCAATCCAATACTTTGTTCTTGTAAAGATAGAAGAAAGTTAAAAGGGGGGGGGGGAATTTAGAGGTATGTATGCACGAGCCAATAATGGTTTTCATACGGGTTGAGTCCTGGGCCTGCGTCTGGAAATTTCGGTTCGTGCAGATCTCCAGGAAGAAAGAATTCCATGCCAAACTCGTCCCGGAAAAAGAAGCCTAGCCTAGCCCAGCCCAGTCCGGCTCGAGTCTACAGAAAAAAGTAATACCCGGCCAGGGAAGAAGAGAACAGGCAAGGTCCGAGTTTTGGGAATGAAAATTGGCTCGAGATTTTTCTTTGGGCGAGACCCTTTACCGCACAGACCTCGGATGTCGGTTTGCAGACACAAGGGGGGGGGAGGGGCGATTGATCCGCCACTGGTCGCAACCCGGCCGAATTTTCAGCTTTTATGCCGGACCCAGGATTGAAAATGTCGGCCTGTGCAAACTTTTAGAAAGAATGAAATCTTTGCCAAGCTTGACTCGAAAAAAAAGAAGTCTGGTCCGGCCCAAGTCTCCAGAAAAAAATAAGGCATGGTCCAGGCTTTGCCAGAGACGTTTTCCTGTAAACGCCTCTAATGTCAGTTTACCAACCCTTTTTTAGCCCAAGGGGGTTAGATCCGCTATTGGACACTGAGTCCCTAGAGTCTCCACATTTTCAGTTAATTAATGTCTCGAAAGTGCAAATCTCCCCCCCCACACACGCTGAATACCATAATGCCATGGACGCCAACAAAACAGAGGACGTTCTGCTAGTCCTCAACATTCAATACAGAAATTTAACAAATAAAAAATATCAATTTTTTTTACATCTCTTTTTCGTCAAATGAGATAATTTTTCAACACAAACTCAAAAAAATTTTTAAAAAATAATAAAAACTTTGTTCCATGATAGTTTTAGCAGGCAGATCCCCAGTGATCAAAATTTCATAGTTCTTTCTTCCGTCAGTACGTAATTAATCATGCTACTTGGGGATAAGTAAATTATGTATTTTTTTCAACAGAGAAAAATGTCTGAATTAATTTCTGTAATAAAATAAGTATCTCGATCACTTGACGATTAAACTTCGGAAACTCCTATAACAAGAAAGCACCGATTTAAAAAAAAAAAAAAAAAATCAAATTTCTTAATAAATATTTTTATTAATATCTGCTAAAGTTTTGATTCGATTTTCATAAAATTTGAAATGTCTCGACAAAATTCTGCAAAGATAATATATCTTAAACTCAAACCATTCGTTTGGGTAGTTTTTGCATTGTTATATACAGACGGACCAGACGATGACAATAGGTGCTACGTATTTATATAATTACGAACGCACCTAAAAAGCACGAAAAAAAATTAAAAAAAGGGATGGAAATATGAAAAATAATTAAAAAATGAATAATCTGCATGTTCGATTATTTTTTTTATCAGGTAGTACATTAATATTTTACAACTAAAATTATGAAGAAATAAATATAAATTATCTTTTTCTGGTTTGCCGCGCCATAGCATGAACTGTTTTTTAATATCTCATTTGTGAAAAAAAAAGGGGGGGGGGTAAAAATAGGGAAGAAACATTTCAACATATTTTATTCTATTAAAATTGAACACTTCATATTAAAATTGCATGATATTCATTCCCACCGTTGCAAATAAAATGTAATAATGGTTAACGGTTTTAAAAATTTAAATGCAAAATTACCACCAAATGATGACAGTGACCAGTGGTCATATATACAGAGGCAATCAAATACCAAATACTCATATCTGCCACGTGAACGCGATTTTTAAAATAAATTCTGGAGAGAAAAAACTCGCGGTATAGAAGTAAAAATATTTGCATTTTTAAAAATCCTTCTTTACCCTAGAATATGCATTAATAAATACTACTAAGGAATTAGTAGTTTTTCATAAAATAATAATTATAAAAAACAAATAAAAACATGTCTTAATTATTCTTTGCTCATTTGTCCCATTAAATCAACTGTTGCAAATAAAATACTTCCTTTCGTTATCGCCCTAATTCACACATTATTCAACAACAGCGAATATTCATCCACACTGCAAAATCTGAATATCATAATGAAATGAATGAATATGCGATATCCCACGCATATGCTCAGAGTTTAAACTTGCTCCGTCAATAGCATGAAAACGATATTTCATCCACTGTTAGTGGTCGCTGGCAAAAATCACCCTTCCTCTTTTCAGCTGCGAGAATTCACACCGTTAGTATTCATGAATACGGTATATCATGGTTTAGGCTTGGGGAACTCGCACCGTTCGTATTCATGAATACTCGAAGACGAGGAAGAGCTTTTAATATCGTGGTTTTCATGGTTTTCGTCAAATTTATGATATTTGCGATATACCGTTGAGTAGGATTTTTTTATATCGGTATCACAGTATGCATTTTATATCGATATATCGCCCAGCCTTAGTCTATGGATGGTTTTAAAAATCTGTATATGTATTTATTTTGAAGTAGCAATTACAAAAAAATGAAAAAGACAGAAAAAAGTTCATTATATCTAACCTCCTCATTTTTTTGGGTTCATTATATCCACAAAAAATAACATACGTGTATTGCACAGCACAGGACCAAACATTTCGTTCATTATATCAGGGGGTTCATTATAAGCTGTGTTCATTATAGCGGAGTTTGACTGTATTTTAAAACTTATTATTTTTTTTAAAATATTGACTCAAAAGAATACAGTTTTCTATTTTAAAATAGCTACAATAATTTAGTGTAAATGGGTTTTTATAAACACAACCTGCATTTCTTAAAATAAAATTCCGAAAAAGCCTTAATGTTGTGTTACCCCTTAAACGACTGTTGTAAATTGCCAGAAAATTTGTATTCTTCAAAACACAACATGAAAATCTTATTCCACTAAACTTGAATACATAGAGTAGGATTTTTTTGCTTGACATCATCTAAACATGAAAAAAAAAAGAAACATGGCTTAAAATAGAAACTTTTATTTTCGACTAGAATCTTTTACAAAAAGAAATACAGACTAGAATAGACATTATCCACACTACACATTTTGGTTTTGCCAATCATCCAAAACACATTTACCCACTCAGCCAATTTTTACAGCAATTTAAATAACATCATCATCACATTCAGAAGAAAACAGAAAAAAACAACCTCTCTCTCTCTTTTCAATATTGCAAAAATTCAAAACGATTTTATACACAATGGAGAGAAAATAATCAAGTGTTTTTAAAAATATTAATATTTATTTCAGGTCCCACTGTCAATGGAAGCAGCAAACTAAAAATGAAGACAAAGGGATGATTATTTTCCCTCCATTATGAAAATTATCAAAAAAATGATTTATTAAAATAAGAGAAAATCACAGACTAGCATTCATTATTTCAGAACATGTTGTTGAGTCAAGAGATATCGAAGGTGGGCTGCATGATGGGAATGATGAGGTCATCCATATTGGGAAGCACCAAAACCTTCTGCAAAACAAAGAGAGATCATTTATCAAATACATATTGCATTTCAGATGGAATGAATACCAATCTATAATATTAATAACTATGCAGTTGCAATTTGTATGTATTGACAATCTTGCTGTACAGGAGTATTTCTGCATTCATGATTTTTCTTCCACACCTACAATCAACGATAGTTTCTCACCAACAAAAAAAAAAGTGGGAAAGCTCTAGAAAATGGGATTATGCCATAATGAAATCAAACCAGGGTTGTTCAGTTGATATATACCATAATATTAGACATATTTATTTTCAAAATATTATTGTGCTGGATATTCTAATTTAAAATAAGTGTAAATGAATTTTTCAACTGTTATGGACGGTGTCATTCTGGAAGACAAAGAATTCCGGCCTTTTTTCCTATCTTTGTGTTTTAACCTGAATTTTTTTAAAAAGTAGGACCAATAATTATGCAAGACAGAATTAACAGCCATAGAAATATAAACTAGTCACACAGCTTCGTTAGAAAGAAACATTTCACATTTTGGTGTAGTTCAGTTTAAACTGCACAACAGCTTAAGAAATTACAAGCTTACATTTATGTTCAAATTTTTTAATTAAAAAAAAATTGTACAGGCAAAGTTCTTTAATCCGCACAAGTTGGGACCAAAGGTTGTGCAGATTTTGTTTCCTTTTTGTTTTTATTTCTGGACAACATTTTAATTTCATTTTCAATATGACATGAAAAGTTAAATATGAAATCAAATAATTAATTTAATATCCTATCTCAAAAAATGCAATTTTAAATTATTTTATTAAAAATTGATAGATATTTAAAGAATAATTCCATTGGTAATTTGATATATGAGAATTGAGATTTTTTTTTTCCAGGAGCATTTTCAGCCAGAAGTATAGCAAAAATGCTTAAAAAGAATAAATTATGCACAAAACAATACAGAAAATTATAATAATGGGAAAGTATAAAATACGAGTTGTAAATTTCCAACTGGACGAAAAATGTCCGGGCCAGGATTCGAACCTGGGATCGCTTGGCTGAAGCCGCCACGCTCTACCACTGAGCTATCCCGGTCGAATCTGGAGGGCATAATTCATCCAGTTAACCTTATTGATCAAAGCATCTGGTCTGATATTTTAATCAGCTCAACAGAAAAGATCGCAGGAGTTGGAAATTTACAACTCGTATGATTACTTTACCAATTTGAAAAATTGTGTTAAAAAATAATCTAAAGTATAAAATAATTTCATTACAGATATTGATGAGCAGAATGATTAATAAAAAGAAAACTGCCCAGTTAAACTGAGGCATTGAGCTCACAGGCTATTCACACTAATTGTATATTATACTCTTATTTCAAAGAATTTGAAAAAAGAGAAAAATAAAGAAATCAACAATATATTAAGGGGGTCATCCCCCCGTTACCCCCCCTCATAGTTAACTAATGAACCCCTTAAACTAATCAGGGAAGTCTCTAATTACAATGAATATATATGCAAAATTTGAAGAAAATCGGATAATTCTGCATGAAAAACCCATTTATCTAAATTAAGGGGGGGATTAGCCCCCCCCGTTCCCCCCCCTTTATACTTAACCAATCAATCCCGAAAACTAATCAGGGAAGCGCCTTAACACAGTGAACTTATAAACAAATTTTGAAGGAAAGCGGAATAATTCTGCATGAAAAACCCATTTATATAAATTAAGTGGGGGATCAGCCTCCCCCGTTCTCCCCTTTATACTTAACCAATCAATCCTGAAAACTAATCAGTGAAGCGTCTTAACCCAATGAACCTATAAACAAATTTTGAAGCAAATGGGATAATTCTGCATGAAAAATCCATTTATATAAATTAAGGAGGGGATTACCCCCCCCCCCCCCCCCGTTTCCTACCTTTATACTTAACCAATCAATCCCGAAAACTAATCAGGGAAGCGCCTTAACACAGTGTACCTATAAACAAAATTTGAAGGAAAACTGAATAATTCTGCATGAAAAACCCATTTATATAAATTAAGGGGGAGGGGGGGGAAATTAGTACCCCCCCATTCTCCCCCTTTACACTTAACCAATCAATCCTGAAAACTAATCAGGGAAGCGCCTTAACACTGTGAACCTATAAACAAAATTTGAAGGTAAATGGATATTTCTATGAAGAGTTATCGTGTTACGTACATACATACGTACGTACGTACATACAGAACCGGCGGGCACATAAGCTCTCAGGCTTTGATAGCCTGTGAGCTAAAAACTGCAAAAGGAATTGTTCAGTAAACTGTGATGAAGTATGATAAATAGCATCTTGGAATATTGAACAATATTTATAAAGTCAAGTGTTGTTTGTTTAAAAACTTTAAATTTTACTTTAGAAAGTCTATCTTGCATTCTATGGACAGTCATTATATCTTGTTGAGAAATGCAACTCTGTTGCTCTAAAAAGTTCAAGTATTGTCTACCCAAAGCTAGTCCCTGATCAATTGACATTTTTCCTGCATTTTTAGCTCACAGGCTATCAAAGCCTGAGAGCTTATGTGCCCGCTGGTTCTGTATGTACGTACGTATGTATGTATGTATGTACAGGGTCGTACTGGCATGACAAAAAGGGCGGTGGCAACTTGGATAAAAAGGGCGCCAAATTCTAATCAAAAGGGCGCCAACTACTATTTAAAAGTATCTAAAACAATTTTTTTGAAAAGTTAACTTACGTAACGGCTACAGGATTATTTTATATATTTTGAATGAGATAATTCCTATTCTTCAATGGAATGTCCTTTATTTGGAGATTAAATGCATTAGAAATCGAACTTAAATGGAGTAGGACTTATGGAATTGTCAGTCTCGCTGTGAAATACATTTTAACCCCCCCCCCCCTTCCTTTCATATGTAATTTAAGTCCCAAGAAGGTTGGCCATAAATTTTATTTTAAGGGGACTAGGTATCTTTTGAAAAAAATTTTTATTTAAGTATTTTAGGGCACATTTTTGGCATAATAATAAAGGACTCAATGAAGGAAAATGATTCTAATAAGAAATTATTCAATTTTCCAGACAACTTTTGAAAAATTTAATTTTTTTTTGGCAATTTTAAGTTAATTTTAAAATCTATCTTCTCCTACAATTTTGAACATTTTTAGCCAATTTTTTAAAAAAGTATTCGTAGAAGTGTGCTCTACAATTTTAAGTATCGGATTTTTCCTAAGTTAATTAGTTTGGGTGAAAAAAAATAAAATGTGCTAGTACCTGTAAAATTACAGTGAAAAACTGAATTTATTTTACATTTGTATGTGTAAAAAAAAAAAAACTTTTTACTTTCTTGTAAATCTGATACTTAGTTTTATCAAGCAGACCATAAAAGGTTGGTTGATTGTATTAATGACGACCAATTATCAACACGGGGGATATAGGCCCTAAAGGGGGGGTGCCCTCTGTGGAGGGGGGGGGGGGCTTTCTAAGGGAACCTAACACGTAATTATGCAAGGAAATCAAAGGTTGGAAGAAAACCACGGAAAACTCCCAACGATTAATCCGACGGGCGCAATTGAGTTCGTACCCAGCACCTCCCGTCTACCTGCTTCGAGGGTACAACCTCTCGGCCACTCTCACTTTAAACTGTACTTATAATAATCGAATCTTTGCAAAACTTCATGAGAATGTACTAAGGGTAATAAAGTATAATTTAAGCAAAAAATAAGAAAATCGATATTTTTATGTCATTTTTCGCTGAATCAAGGGTACCGAGTCCCCTTAACAGATTTTTCTTTTCTTTTTTTCTTTTTTATTGCCAACTACAACTTTATACTAATAGCCATATGTATCACAATTCTGTCAGAAATAAGTTTGTTATTGTAATTTATTTGAAGAATATCTATAATAAAAGAAAGGTGTTTCTCTCTCTGAGTATGTGTTTGTGTGTGCGGAAAAAAAAAGAAAGAAATGGCTAGGAAAATTTACTGCGCGAAAGGTCTGTAAATTTGGATGAGAATAGTCCAAGGCAGGTCTTAATACACCCGAGTTTCAATTTTGTTGTTTTTTTTATATAATTGGCCGAGATAGTAATTAAACTCTGCAATTTAACCCCTTGGAGACGAGCGACTTGTATACGTGCCACTTAAGGTGCTCAGAATCCTTCATTATTCTTCTCAGTTATTTTTTATTGTAAAGTTTACCTTACTTAGTCAGAACATTTTCGCGATTCAATTACAGAAAATTTTCTGTTGTGAAAAACCGGTGGTAAAAGATTAAAAATTAAGGAAAGTGCTCTCGTCACGAAGGGGTTAAAAGGTTGACCGAAAAATTTTGCACCGACGAGTGCCAGAAACCACGTTCCAAAGTGTGGAGGCAGATACAAGCCGAAAGCGGCTTTTTTTAGCCCGTCTTTCGAAACATGCATCGGCTGAATCGGTCGAGACCAAAACGGAAAACACCAAATCCCATCTAAGTTCTTTATGCTTTCTAACTTATCAATCTGTTTCGAAAAGTACGAAAATTAACCCCCTCTTTCAAGTGTTGAATACGTCAGGACATTGTTTTCAAGCTAGGAATTTTGTTTTTATAATAGAACTAGAATTCTTCGAGAATAACAAAAACGACAATAGGTTCATAAATTTCTTGAAAATGTGAGGTATAAAGACAGTATAAACAAAACAAACTTCTTCAGAAATTTTAGGTCTCTGGAGCTCATTCTTAGTGAAGAACTGGGTTTATCTCTAATCTTGATTTAAGTTTTTATTGGTGAAAGTAGTAGCTAACTTCAAAATCTAACCCCGCCTGTAGGCCGAGCCGGCAGGGATTTTTTTTTTTTTTCTCGCCACAGTTACAAAGAGAAAATAAAGAAATACATTAGGCAAATTTTGCAGATTTCGTAAAAATTCAAACTAATAAACATTCTTGTGAAAGAGATACAATCAAAAAAATTAATTTGTAGTCTTATACCTTATATTGTTTTTCCATGGACAAGTCACAGTTCTTGTTATGCAAAATGCAACATCAGCATATCTGAGCTGTGGTGATGATATTTTATAACACTGTACACTATTTTTTTTAAAAAAGGTTGAAGTACAATCTTATTATAAGAAAAAAATTTTAAGATTACACTAAAATAAGTAAATAACTCATGTCACCGGCAAATAATATAAAGACGGAGTAGTTCTTTGACACTGGATAGAACGAGACAAACGAAGCAGATTTCACATCAAGAGCACTTTATTTATGCCGATTATCGGTTGAAAATTAGAAACACATGCATTTCCAGTTTCTGTGGGGTGGACAATAATTCCCGGACATAATGTATTTAGGTTTCCTTTCAAATGAGCAAACTTACATTTACAAAAGCTATTGGGCTACTGGGATTGTTTCTGTTTTTCAAAGATCTTGTTCTTTTGTACTGCAATTCATGTGTATACGCAGGGCAGGGGGGTAAGGGCAGAAAATCTTTGGAAAAGTAATAATTCTTTAAAAGCATTACTTTGAATGTATTACTTTGAAAAGTATTACTTGAATTGTATTGCATGATAATTTTGTTTGAAATGTTTTCATTAAATTTCATTACAACTGCTGATTGCTTTAAGTGGCCGAAAATACCAGCTATTTTTTTATTGCCCATCAGAAACTTTGTAATAGAACTGTCTTTTATATTTTTTTAGGAAAAGCAAAAGATATTTCAGAAAATGCTGTCAAAGGTGCCGTTTTGAACATAATTTCCGGACGCGACAGTGCGGGAAGAGGAAAAAAACTGCTGTCACAAGACAACAATCAATTTTAACTCAAGATGTGATTAATTTAAAGAAAAGAATCTGTTGTATTACAAATTATTTCAATGACCAAGCCTGCAATTCTCATTCATTTATGTAGAGTTTGGCCGAATATTCGGTTTCATTTTCGTTTTCAGTGCAAAATCTTAGTTTCGGCGAAAATACTGCCGAATAATCGGTATTACTATAACTGCCCCTCCCTATCCTCTCCCAAACGCCACTACCATCCAAAGAGCCGCACATACTATGTATTCACATAAAAGGGGATAAATCTAGAAGGTATTAAAAAATATTGATTAAATTCGTTATTTTTAAATTAAATTATTTTTGAATCATTTTTTGTTTATAGCACCTTATATTTAATTCATTTTATTTCAATAAAATTAATTTTTAGTTAATAATTATGTACTTCCGTTTCTACGCAAAACATTATTCAGATAACATGCATGTTTATGTTAATTACTTTGAATATATTTTTAAGATAATTTCGTTTTCGTTTTCTGTCGAAACTAGAAAGGTAACCGAAATTCGGTTCCTGTCGAACATTATTTTTATGGTTGTAAATGAGCAGAAATTTTTCATTACTGAACGTTAAAAAATATTTTTTCGAAAATCGCCTTAAGGATTTGCACGTAATCATAATTTATAAATTTCGGAAAATCGAGTTTTTATTAACGGAATCAAGACTTTTTTAAGTGGCCAGAATCTGGAATAGACGATTCTATATAATATATATATATATATATATATATAATAAGCATTCTACAATAAAATTGAAACTAGTTTTTCTCAAAATTGCATTTTTAAATATATGACCACGACACGATCACTTTAATAATACTGAATTGTTTTACTTCTAATTTTGTCAGCTTTTTTCTTATATAATTATGCAGAGCACTAAGGATTTTTTTTTTTATCATCAAAAATCCTCATTTTTCTTCGTTAAAAGTTGAATAATCTCTTCAAAACAATCGGCATTTTGAAAAAAGAAAAAAAAAAAGCTTTCCGTAATTTCCACCCTTTATCTCGCCTAGTCACTAAAATAAATCATATTTAATTTTAAATTGCTGTTTATTTTAATTACAGAAGCCAAATTTAATTTTAATAGTCGCCGCAACTCTCACACACAGACAAAAAATGAAGAAAGAAATGCACCAGAAGAGCAGCAATAGCTTCAAATATATTTACATTTTTAAAAAATAATATGTACTATCAAAATTATATTTAAGCATTGTATTGCAAAACAAAAAACAAAGTCAAAGAAAATAGAAATACTTAATTGCGTAATAGGGATAAAATATAGAAAAGAAGAAGAATAACACGTTTTTTTCTACCGCAATAAGCTTATATGTGTTCATTATTTTGCATCTATTTCTTACTCGATATCTTGAAAAAAAAAAGTATCTAAAAAATGATAAGGTTTATTGGCAAAGTTATTTTTCGTTTTCACCTTAATGGGAATATCTAAAAATTTAAAGTATGTATCAATGAAAATTGTTTAATAATATCGTCAAAAAGTTTTGGACAGCTTATGTTATTACTCAAAACATTATAAAACTCCTATAACAGTTACTTAATTCGATATTTTATTTTTTCGTTTTTAAAGTTTCTTTCTTTGCTGATGTCTGTACGCCGAGCGTGTGTTAATTAGTATTTCATGGAAAAATACCTCCACATCCGGTTTCTATTTTCTTCAGAAAGTTACAGAGATCCAAAAATCCCACAATATGGTATAATCAATAAAAAGTGTCACATCTGGTATTACTACAGATACCACTGGATATCTAAGGTGAAACTCTACCGAAATGTCTTCTTAGGGAATTTGTCTTCTTAGGAACTCCCACTAACAGCACAGAAAACTAAACAAATACACATCTGCGTACATCTGCGCTTCTCTTTCATCCATTCTTTTGTGAAACGACTTTTACAAGTTTCAGTGGTTTATATATTTATTTCGATTACATGTCATGTGTATTTTTCAATTTGTAAATCGGGGTGGTTTTTGAAGTTTAGAGTCGTTAAGCAGATACAGTTTTTTTAAAAAAGGTTTTTAGATACTATTGGCATTTTCAAATGCTAAAAAATTGTAAAAAATTTTCAAATAGATATGAAAAATTAACCTTTTATTCTTTGAAAAGCAAAATTTACATAAGTTTCCATTGCCCAAAAACTTGTGAAAAATTAGTCTTGGCGGTGTAACCTATATTATCATTAAGAAATTATGGAATGTTCCAGTTTATTAGAACTAAGAGCATCGATTTATGCGTGTGCAGTGTTGAATTCAGGCGGTGACCCCGGGGGGACATCCCCCCCCCCCCTCCAAGCAATAAAATGTCCCTTGCGGAAAATGTGAGATTTTGTGTTTTGAATGGTCAAAAAGTACAATATCCACCCCTGAACTCAAAAATCCTCCCCCCCCCCCCCCCCCCCCCCCCCCCCGGAGCCACAGAAGTACCTCCCGGAGAAAAGTGTCTGAATTCAACTCTGTGAGTGTGCTTGTGAGGAGTGTACGTGTGTGTAAGTGGGTGGGTAGGTGGGGGAAGAGCTATTACAAAAACACGATAATAGTTTTTTACAGTTATTTTTATACAGGAGCTGGAAAAATCTGACCAACATGATTACAAAAACACGATATTAATTTTTTGAAAGTTATTTTTACTCAGACGCTGAAAAATCTGACCAAGGGTGCCGTAATTACAAAAACACTATATTAATTTGTTGAAAGTCATTTTTACCGTGGCGCTGAAAAAATGTGACATAGGGCGCTATGATTACAAATACACGAGATTAGTTTTTTTAGAGTTATTTTTAAACAGGCCCTGGAAAAATCTAACCAAGGGCGCCAGGATTACAAAAACACTATATTAGTTTTTTGAAAGTTATTTTTACAGAGGTGCTGAAAACAAATCTGACCAAGGGAGCCAGGATTACAAAACACGGTGTTAGTTTTTTGAAAGTTATTTTTACAGAGGCGCTGAAAAAAATCTGACCATGGGTACCATGATTTAAAAAATATATATTAATTTTTTAAAAGTTATTTTTACAGAGGCGCTGAAAAAAATCTGACCAAGGGCGCCATAATTCAAAAACACAAACACGATATTAGTTTTTTAAAATTTATTTTTACAGAAACGCCGAAAAAAATCTGACCAAGGGCGCCATAATTACAAAAACACGAAATTAATTTTTAAATAGCTATTTTTACAGAGGCGCTGAAAAATACTGACCAAGGCCGCTAGGATTACAAAAATACGATATTAGTTTTTTTTTTTTTTTTTTTTTTTTTTTTACAGAGGCGCTGAAAAAATCAGACTAAGGGCGCCATAATAACAAAAACATAAATACGATATTAGTTTTTTTTAAGTTTTTTTTTTTACAGAGGCTCTGGAAAAAATCTGACCATGGGCGCCATAATAACAAAAACACGAACACGATATTAGTGTTTTGAAAGCTATTTTTGCAGATGCGTTGAAAAAATCTGACCAAGGGCGCCAGGATTACAAAAACACAATGTTAGTTTTTTTAAAGTTATTTTTACAAAGGCGCTGAAAAAGTCTGACCAAGGGCGCCATAGTAAGAAAAACACGAACACGATATTAGTTTTTTGAAAGTTATTTTTACAGAGGCGCTGAAAAAAATCTGTACCATGAGCGCCATAATAACAAAAACACGAACATGATATTAGTTTTTTGAAAGCTATTTTTGCAGAGGCGTTGAAAAAAATGTGACCAAGGGCGCCAGGATTACAAAAACACGATGTTCCAGGATAACATGTGTAACAATAGCACATCTGATTGTCGATAATTTATGTTATCTCGAAATTGGGTTATCTAATTGTCTTTGATCCCACACAGTTTGCTTATGCTATACTTTTAAAAATAAAAAGTATTACTTTTTAATTTGCCATATGAAAATCTTTGAAATTTTATGCCTTTCAGAATGTACAACTTTAAACGTGCTTCCAAAAAAAAAAAAAAAAAAAAGTGACGAGGGCGCACCGGGCATTTGCCTCGTTGCCCGGTGGGCCAGTACGACCCTGTGTATGTATGTATGTATGTATGTACGTACGTAACGTGATAACTCTTGATAGAACTAACCGTTTTACTTTAAATTTTGTTTATAGGTTCCTTGTGATAAGGCGCTTCCCTGATTAGTTTTGGAGGTTCATTGGTTAAGCATAAAGGGGGGAAACGGGGGGCTAACCTCCCATAATTTAGATAAATGGGTTTTTCATGCAGAATTATCCCATTTTCTTCAAATTTTGTATATAAGTTCATTTTGATAATGTGCTTCTGTCAATAGTTTTGGGAGTTCATTGGTTAAGTATAAAGGGGGAAAGGGGGGGATAACCCCCCCCACCTAATTTAGATAAATGAGTTTTTCATGCAGAATTATCAGATTTTTTTCAAATTTTGTATATAGGTTCATTTTGATAATGTGCTTCTGTCAATAGTTTTGGGGGTTCATTGGTTATGTATAAAAGGGGAAAGGGGGGGTAACCCCCCCCCCCTCTAATTTAGATAAATGAGTTTTTCATGCAGAATTATCCGATTTTCTTCAAATTTTGTATATAGGTTCATTGTGATAATGCACTTCTCTGAATAGTTTTGGGGGTTCATTGGTTAAGTATAAAGGGAGGACTAATCCCACCTTAATTTAGATAAATGGGTTTTTCATGCAGAATTATCCCATTTTCTTCAAATTTTGTATATAGGTTCATTTTGATAATGTGCTCTGTCAATAGTTTTGGGGGTTCATTGGTTAAGTATAAAGGGGGGATAACCCCCTAATTTAGATAAATGGGTTTTTCATGCAGAATTATCCGATTTTCTTCAAATTTTGTATATAGGTTCATTGTGATAATGTGCTTCTGTCAATAGTTTTGGGGGTTCATTGGTTAAAGTATAAAGGGGGAAAGGGGTCTAATCCCCCCTTAATTTAGATAAATGGGTTTTTCATGCAGAATTATCTGATTTTCTTCAAATTTTGTATATATATTCATTGTAATTAGAGACTTCCCTGATTAGTTTAAGGGGTTCATTAGTTAACTATGAGGGGGTAACGGGGGATGACCTCCCCCCCTTAATATATTGTTGATTTCTTTATTTTTTGAGGGGCATATTTTAAATTCTTTGAAATAAGAGTATAATATACAATTAGTATGAATAGCCTGTGAGCTCAATGCCCTCAGTTTAACTGGGCAGTTTTCTTTTTATTAGAATCTGATTCAGTAGGATGTAAAACACTAGAGATTATTTCAGAATCTGTTGTATGTTCAGTAATGGACGCTTTATCTTCTGCTGTTTTTTGAAAAACAAATTATTTAATTTTTTTCAAGTTAAATGCAATATGTTTTTGTTTTCAATTTGTTTTGTTTTAAGTTTTCAAAAACAGACTGCCGTTACTTTGCGGAAAGGGCAGCACACCCACACACACAGTTATCGACCAGAATGGTAGTAGGGTCGATCACAGTAAATCCTACCGGAAAAATTTTAAAGCTAAATCCAATATGCTTAAGACTTGAACTCCAGTGACTTTGAGATCATTATTTAGAAATATTGGATATATATAAAAAATATCATGATATGTACAAACACACAAAAGAATGAAAAAATAATCTGAAAGTATTTGTGTTGAATCATTATTCACCTGAAACTCTGAGGTGAGCTTCTTCTCAATCCATTCCGTGACGTGGGTGAAAGTGACAACGTGCTGACCCAGTTTTGGACGGGCAGTGATGGACAGAGACGGATTGCCACGAAAGCCGTACCTGCAAATAACAACAGTGTAAAGTGTATGCATTCTTTACAACATAAAAATTGTGTATTCTATTACTGCTATTCAGGATGGTCACTCTATCCATTTTTACAACAAAAAAGTTGTTTAAAAACCGTATTTTGCTGGGTTAAATTAAAAAAAAAAATTCAGGCATGAATATTTTTAACTTAAACTAATGTCTGCACCTAAAACTCGGTCAGAAATTCAAAATATGTTTGTTTCCTTGTAATAAGTCTTATAACTCAATAAAACACCATAAATAAAACAACAGAACTGCAACGCTCCAATAATCAGCATCACAAGGGTTGCTCTTGTGAGGGTTACGGGGTGACAACCTCCTAAAATGGTAGCAGTGAAATGGTAATTTTGTTTCTTTAGTTTTGAGCTTTTTTCATATTAATGGTGTATAGTGAGACCGCTGCCTATTCAAAGGAGGAGGGTGGAAATAGAGATACAGACCCCCCCCCCCCCCCCCCCACTGAAATGTTCACTGTGAAATGAAAAAAAAAAAAAAAAAAAGACTGTTTCTGATTCCTTTTTTTGAGACTTTTTTTTTTGTCATGCAAACCGATTTTCCTTTATTGTCAGTGCCATATTAGTGCACAGTGACACCACAACTAATCCCTTGGAGAATTTCCTAAATCGAAAATCAGACACTGTTTAAGCACAGAAAAGTTTACCGTAATAGATATTGATTAACTTTTGTTTATCAAAGATGTTTTCATGTCATTGTCCAAGGGCTGGGCTGATGAGTACACAGTCCCTTGCCCCTTCTGAAATGGGAAAAAAGGGCTCATTTTGTTTATTTCTTTTTGAAATAAATTTGTGTATACATATATATATATTTGGTCACTTGCCTTTCTGGTTAGTCGCATATTAATGCGCAGTGACTCCACAGCTAATCTCTTTGTGATTTCAGCTAAATCAGAAAATCAGGCACGGTATAGATACTGTACAGCTGAATATGAAATGCTTTGATTCATTTCCATTTTCAAGGCTATCTCTATGTGCATACCAATTCTAAATGCTTGAAAAATATCCCATCTTTAATAATTACTAATAAATTCAAAAATCAAAGATTAGATTATTTACTAAATGAATGGTACCCAACTGTGCATCCAATTTGAAGAGTTTAAAGTTTTTATTATTACTCATATAAAGTACAAGTGACAAAGTCATTATTGTATATGCAGAGCCGTCCTTAGCGAAAGCGAGGCCGAGTGCAAGAACTTTTGCGAGGCCCTTCACTTCCAAACTTAATACCCATTCATACCAATGTTGCCAGTTTAGCTGATTTTTATTCATCTACCAGAAATTTCCAATAGTAATTTTTGCTTTATTTAAAGGCAGACATTCCGTGATTAAATAAAGTGATGTCATTTATTCATCTACCAGAAATTTTGAAAAAGAATTTTTGCTTTATTTAATGACAGACATTGCAATCACCTATTGAAAAGTCTTACATGATATACATAGTGGTGCACCATGAATTAAGATTTTTTATGAGGAGGGGGGGGGGGGGCTTAGTATGTTTTAGTGTAGGTTTATATAGATTCGAGCCAATTTCCTTTCATAAAACTTGGACTATTCTTTTTTATGCAGATTTGGGCCAGGCCAGGAATTTTTTTCTGGCCGTGTTATGTAGGAGCAGCATTTCTTTTTCTTTCTCTTTTTTTTTTTTTTTTTTTTTTTTTTTTTTGTAAATAAGTGATATTGTACACTGTACAGTTGTTAAAAAGGAGAGAGAGAGAACATCCCCATACTTTTTAATCGTCAAGTTGCCACAGAAAGATGCGAAAGATAACCTGTTCGAGTTGGAATTGTGTTTACTTATCGAATTTGAAAACAAACTTTGAAATAAAGGGTAATCTACATATTAAACATTGTATCGATTTTGAATTCTCCAATGGCAACACCCACTTTTGACACCAATTTTAAGTTCATTTGGTCAACACAACCCGTAAAGAGGAATCGAATGCAAACTTTTTATTAAATCTTCGTAGAGTGATGTGTTAAAAGTTTGAGAATGCTAATGTTAATTCACATGTCAATATTTTATTTATTATCTTCCCAAAAATCATCTGATTGATTTTTTTTAATTTGATACAATGCATAGACGCAAAGATATTTCATGCATTTTTTTCTTTTCAATTCAAGAAAAAAATTTAATTATGAAAATTATTAATAAAATCATATTAAAAGAATTGTGAATTATGATCGACATTAATTTCACTTAAAACGAAACACAGTTGTAAAAACATGGGTATGTAAGTGCACATCTCATTCCAATCATGTTTTTGAGATACTGATAATTTTTACTTTGTGATGGCCTCTAAATTAAAGGGTACGTGTTCTGTTATCAAAGCATACACAGAAAATAAAATGTTAGACATTAACTGAAAAAAAAGTATGGTATTTTCTTACATTTAAAAGGAGTTTATTTCGCACTAAAAGAATCTGTATAATTTTTCTGGTAACTAATTGAATGTTCTCCATACATCTCGTTGTAAAATATGTGTATTTTTCTAAATTTATGTATAAACTCCTAACACATTTTCTTTTATAACTCTATAACTCCATGTAATTCTGTATACCATGGCTTGTTGTTGAATCTGAAAATGTTGTACTTTAAAAAATATTTGCTTAAATATGTGTGCAATGTTATTTTAAAGAATTTTAATTGCAGGATAATACTGGCTACCAAATATCGAAAATTTTTGTAGGTATTGAGTTGAGTCGGGTCTGATTTTAATGATTTTTTGTTGGCTGAAATCGGAAAAAAATTTTTAGCTTCAACACCGGTTCAGGATAGCTTTTTCTGAAGCGGGCTGGATATAGGTTTAAAAATTACGACCCATTCAAACCTCTTAACCTGACATTCGTGAGCAGGCTATCAATGATCAACCAAAAGTAAATGAAAATAATGCAAAATCGAACAAGTTTTAAAACAACTTGGTGGAGAAATTGTTAATTCCTTTCTGTGTTTTAAACAGAAAAAAAAATCAAAGATAAAGGCTAAAATATTTATGTATTGGACTACGGTGAAAAATGTACATCCCACGGACTGATAGCAGGGCTGCCACTATCAAATATATTTATATTGTTTTGTACTACTATTTACAAAAAAAATTTCTTTGTGGTAGATTCTTTTTAAAATTGTCATAGTACGGCAATTTTTTTTTTTTTTTTTTTTGAAAAAACACTACGGCTGAAATAAAAAAGAAAATAGTCGCCACTTGCAGCAATTTCTAATAAAAAATGAATTTGTAGTCAAAAAATTAATCAATTAAATTACTTGATCAGAACACTTTATTTTATGGCAGTATCGAATGCAACTTTTGACCTCTAAACTCTATTCTTTCTTTAATTGTAACCTATTTAAACTTTTGATTTAATTAGCTAGTACTAAACATGTTAATATTTTAAATTTAATTAGAGAATTTAAATATAGGAAAAATATTTGAGTTAAAATCAATATTTCCCAAAATTTTCTTTCCTTAAAGAACTTTTAAAAACTTAACCTTGAATAATTTTTGGAGACTTTAAATTTTTAATTTAGCCTCGGGGTCTGGGGGACAGGGTCCCCTGGCCTCCCCGTCGTGTTTACGAGATAGAACATATGTATGCATGTGGGCAGGAAAATCGATATTCTATAATAAAAAGAGAAAGTTGATTACACAAGAAGGAAAGCAAATCTATGTTGTCCATTTCAAATAGTCATTAAAATAATAGTGAGCAGTTTTTCAGCATCATCATCATTAGTCTTAACAGTTAACATTCAGTTTATGAGCCTGACCAGATTTTTTTATGCACCTGGTGCAGCCTAGGCTACAGTATAACAATGTCTACGGATTGAATAAAAGCTACAAGAAATCTCTTCTCTTCTCGAGCGTCCACAACTTTTTACATTTTATAAATAAGCAAGTTTACACATATATATTATATTATGAAAAAAAATAAAATTAATAACAAATATTTAGCTATTTTGTATTTTTTTTTCCTCGGGCGCGAGGCCTTCCTAGGCGCGAGGCCCTGTGCGGCCGCACCTGTCGCACACCCCTAAGGACGGCTCTGTGTATATGTATCTATAAAAAAATACATATATTTTTTGTAAATTCGTGTCAAGTAAAAACCAACATAAAGAAATGTAGCCTAATCCTTTATAATTAAAAGAGAGCTTCTTGCTATTTCTCTCTCTTTTCATTTCACACTGGCGAAACTGGACACGTTTTGTGATGTTGCCAGTTTATTCTGGTTGTCTTTTACTTTACACAGGATTACTTATTTACACATCACATATTCAGGGTAGCAGAAGAAAATTCGTGCTTATTTTATTCAATTTTTAGTGTTTTGGCCTTCTGGAATTTTAACATTTAAATCCTTTCCTTAAAATTTAGCTATCCCAATGCTGGTTTGATATACTTTTATTCAGAGTCTTTTAACACTTTCGTTACCGGGTTAAAATGAACCCACTCAAACTATGTTCCATCCAATTGAACGTGTTATGCTCAGAGGACACAAAAGTGCCGTCTGTCATGGGCGTACCAAGGCCCCCGATATTTTCGAAAGTGATATGAAAAAAAGCTGATGTTTTTTCTTTCTTTTTTTTCTATCATACAGCAGACTAGCCTTTCTTATTAGTCCCACATTAGTCCGCATTGACACAAAAGAAGAGAAAGGGGGGGGGGGCTGGTGGAGTTACAGCCCCCTCTTTCCGAAATAGTCGGAAATCAAATGAAAAAAGTGTTTTTTCCTTGCTTTTACTTACCGATCATACGTAGTATAGGGTAAGTCTTGTAATCGTTTTGAAAATCGAAAAAAAAATTTTGACGGATTTACACGTTTCAGACACTGGAGATTCCAAAAAACATATTTTTAGAAAAAAAATTTTGCAGTCCGTCTGTGTGTCTGTAAACGCTCTATCTCCCGAAAAAATTGAGATAGGGACTTGCAATTTGGTATGTACTTAGTATGTAATAATGGGAAGAAGCCTATTTCATTTCAATAACCTCGATTAACCGGAACTATTTTTTTCGGACTCTCGAAATATTCGTTCTGATAAAAGGTATATAAAAATTTCCGAAATGGTTTATTTTAAGAAATGAATATAAAAGACAATAAAAAAAAAAAAAAATTTTGCATAAAGCACGAAGTCGATCGGATAATGAGTTGCCGAGATATTTGGAATCCTATTTTCCACACTCTTCGATTTTTCATGACCCTGTATTTCATCCAAATTTTACTTCAAAGATATATTTTAATTGGAAATTTGACGCTTAATCAGATGCAATAAACCGCTAGTTAATAGGATTATTATTTTTGGAGTTATAAGGATGTTTCTTTCAAGCAATTCAGTAATCGAGCCTTTAAAGTTTATGAGTCATCAAGCCATGATTTTATTTGAATTGCAATGCCCTTTATAAGTAGTTTACACATTTTTAATTTTAATACTTTACATTATGCATATCCATGATGGGTAAGTATTACGGTGGCCCCCAACGACTAGTTTTAGACAAATCTGTAATTTTTTCTTCTGTCATACAGCGAAATAGCCATTCTCGTTAACCCCATATTAGTCCACATTGACATCACAGTATACCCAAAGATAGGGAGGTGGCTGATAGAATTACAGCCCCCTCCACTCAAAATAGTCGAAAATGAAATGAAAAAATAGTTTTTTTCTTTGTTTGATATAAATTAAAATTTTTCCCCAATCATTTAACAGACTAGCCACTCCCTTCGCTTTAGTTCCATTTTCATATTAGTGCACAGTGACACCAGATTATATCCAAAGAGGTGAAAGGGGCTAATGGGGTTACAGCCCCCTCCCAAAAATAGCCGAAAATGAAATGAAAAAGGTGCTGATTTTTTTTCTGTTTGTTTGAGATAAATTTGTAATTTTGTTTTCTGCAATACTTACCTTTTTAGATAAATTTGTATTTTTTTTCTTGTGTCATACAACGAAATAGCCATTCTCGTTAGCCCCATGTTAGTCCACATTGACATCACAGTGTATTGAAAGAAGGGGAGGGTGCTGATGGGATTACAGCCCCCTCCTCCTTAAATAATCGAAAATGAAATGAAAAAATAGTGTTTTTTTCTTTCTCTTTGAGATAAATTTGTATTTTTTCCCATACCATTCAACAGACTAGCTGCTCCCTTCTCTTTAGTTCCATGTTAGTGCATACCACATTATACCCAAAGAAGTGAAAGGGGAGTTTTGGGGTTACAGCCCCCTCTGCCCAAAATAGTCGAAAATAAAATGAAAAAAATGCTGATTTTTTTCTTTTTGTTTGAGATAAATTTGTAACTTTGTTTTCTGCAATACGACGAACTACCCATGCTATTTAGTCTTATATCAGAGCACAGTTACACCACAGTATACCCAACGAGGAGAAGGGGGCTGATGGGGTTACAGGTGCCCTTGTGAAATAGTCGAAAATGAAATGAAAATGGTGCTGATTTTTTTTCTTTCTGTTTCAGATAAATTTGTAATTTAGTTTTCTGTTTTACTGCCGATTAGCCATTCTTGTTAGTCTCATATTAGTCCACATAGACACCACAGCATACCCAAAGAAGGGGAAGGAGATTAACGGGGTTATAGCTCGCCACTTCCTTCTGAAAAACAAAACAAAAAACACTGATATTTTTTTCCCTTTCTGTTTGAAAGAAATTTATAATTTTTTTTCCTATTATCATTCAATGGACTAGCCACGCTCTTCTCTTTATTCCTACAACAGTGCACAGTTGCCGAAAGAGGTTGAAGGGGGCAATGGGGTTAAAGCTCTCCTCCCAAAATAGTCGAAAATGAAATGAGAAAGTGCTGATTTTTTTTTTAGATAAATTTGTACTTTAGTTTTCTGTTACACAGAGGATTAGTCATTCTCGTTAGTCCCATATTAATCCACATTGACACTGTTGGCGCCACTCTTGGCTTCTAAAATCGCTTGGCGATAAATGTGAATCAGAAGTCGTTTGTTCTTTGCTTCGTTTGGGTGTCTTCATGGGGAGCTCCAAGAAAACAAATACTTCGTAAATAAAAAATGGTTCGTGAAAGTAAACAGAGTTGAAATTTTATAATTAGTTACTTAATTACAGTCCACTTCCTTTTCGTAGTCAACATTATGGTCTGTCGAGCTGGAGAAAAATCAGTGATCGTAGGATTATATTGCGTTTTTGTTTTTTAAAAAAAAAATCTGAACAATAGATGTAAAAGTGCTGAATCGAAGAAGGAGCAATATAAAAGCCCAAGTTACGAAGTTATCAAATTTTATAGCCGATGAGGCACAAGAAATAGACTCAGTGGATATTCTGAATAAAATCGAAAATTTGAACAAGTTAGAAGATAAATTAGACGATTTGAAGAAGGAATACTATAAAATTTTGAAAGACGAAGAAATAGATAAGTGTGAAGCTGAATTTGAAGAAATTGAGCAAGATCTCCAAAATCTCAAGGTAAGATTTAAGAGACTTATTGAGATTTCTAAAACTAAAAATGTTGATCTAATAAATGAAAATAATGGTGTTAATAAAACCCAAAAATGTCAATGTTAAACTACCAGACATTCCATTGCCGAAATTCGATGGTTCGTATGAAAATTGGAATAACTTTAAGACTCAATTTAATAGTATAATTGATTTGAACGAATTGTTAACTAGTGATCAAAAGCTTTTTTATTTGCAATCCTCTCTTGTGGGGACAGCGAAGCAAATCCAAAGTACTGATTGACACTTATGAGTCATTATTTGAAGCACTTAAAAAAAGATTTGACAATAAAAGATTAATAGTTAACAGCCATATTAAATCTTTATTAATGTTAGATAATATTTGTACTGAATCAGCTGAAAAATTAAGAATGCTGCTTGATTGTATTTTAAAGCATGTAAGAGCTTTAAAAAGGTGTTAAATGTTGAAATGAACAATTTTAGTGAAAATTTATTGATTAATATTATTTTGACAAAATTGGATAGAACAACATGTAAGGCATTTGAAATGACATTAACAACGACAGATTTACCCAGATGGGATACCTTTATCGAATTCTTTCAAAATCGTGTTCAAATATTAGAAAACCTACACAAATAAATTCGCAAAAATTTAAAACCCAGAACAAACAAAAAACTTTTATTCTGAAATCTAATTCATGTCTTGTTTGTAAAAAATTGCATGCATTACACCTTTCCCTGTTTTTCTAAAAATGACTCCAATTCAAAGATTTGATAAAGTAAAAAAGAATAAACTTTGTATAAATTGTTTAAATGACTCACATCTACTCTCGAAATGTGGTTCAAAATATAACTGCCCGCTGTGCAATCTCAGACATAACGTATTACTTCATCGAGATAAAAATAAATCATTTCAAAATAAAACGTCATTAAAAAGCCCCGATTCTGAAGTCTAAATATTTTCATCGGCGGATACCTTTATCGAATTCTTGCAAAATCGTGTTCAAATATTAGAAAACCTACAAGGAGAGGGGTGCCCAGAGAGGGGTTTGGTGACGCAAAATGCATCATACAATTTATTTTTTTGGGGGGGGGGAGGGAATTTAGAGAAAAAATACATTTGGGGGGATTTTAAATTCTTCATATTTCACTTTTTTTTCACTATTAAAAAATTCTGGAATTTTTTAATATCACTTTTAACTTTTTTTCAACATTCAATTTCCAGAAATGTTCCTGTTTTTTTTTCATTCTTTAAATTCTAAATAAGGGCAATAAGAACCCTTTCTGCATCTTGCTATCTTTGAAGGTGCGGTAATAAAAAAATATACTTGGAATACAGTATTTGTTTGGAAAATGTTTAAGACATGCTGAAAGGCAATTAGGACCACAAGATGTGATAAAAGGAAGAGCTTTCCAGAAGCGTCTTCAGTAATTTATTATCTTGTTTGACAGGGTCGTATCGTAGGGTACAAGTGCAAAAATACATTCTTGATGGGTGGGATAAGAAAGAAAAACAAAATAAGAATTTCAGAGGAAGAGACAACACTAAAATAAATTACTTCACCATTTTCAGAAAACTAGAATTTAAGTACAGTATATTTTAGTGATGTTAGAAGAGTATGCCATTAAAAATGTATAAGGTAAACATCCTGTACAGGGAAAAATACTTCCAGCCACTGATTATTTTAGGGGGAAGGGAGGAATTTAAAGAAAAATTAGATTTTTTTTGGGAGGGGGAGGAGGATTAACACTAAAAAATTATAGTGTGAAAGAAAAACATATACAGTATACATTGGCTTACAATAGACTTAGGACTATGTTTTAATGGTACAGTGTCTGCCATTTTAAAAGAATCGGTAATTGTAAGAGTATATTGTATGTTGTTAAGGCTAAGGCAACAACTTGTACTGAAATAAACGCTTCAATCCACAGTTTGCTTTAGGGGGAGGGATTTAGAGATTTTTTGGGGGGAGGGGATGGGGGGGGGGATTAAACAGTATGACTAGGTAGTATACAAAATAAGATTCTGAAATCATAAGCATTAAGATTTAATTTTACATAAGGGCGTATGTACATGTAAATGTACATTTTTACATCAATCCAGAGAATGCCGAAAATTGCTTTAAAGAAGGTGGAATTCCTCCTTTAGGAGGAACTCTTTCATGCCTGAAAAACATGTTCCCGAAAAGAACGCTTGTACTACCACGTTCCTTAATCTGTTCCTGCTCCATTCCAGATTCCACTACTCGTTTTTGCACGGCTGTGCAATGATATCAAAAAACGTGTTAGGAAATATCCCATATTTTCCCTATATTTTGGTCTTATCACTTCAGTTAATTCATCCATTTAATCCCCACCTAAGTTTCTAAATTACTTTTTGTTTCACAGTTATACATTTCTAAGTTCTGTTTTATACATATACATTCTGGATTATATTTACTTTATTTCAATATCTAACATTTAATAAAGCTTACTTACAATAGCTGTATAATTTATCCAGGCCTATTCATTTTTACACTATTAAAAACCACGCACCTCTGTTTGCCGCTTTCATATCTCTCTGCACAGCCTGGCACCACGATGCGACAGATGGCGCAATCGTCTTTTTTCTCCTACCATCTTTTCCTCGTGGCGGTTCCTCACTTCATCCGGATCTTTCGAGAAGCGGGTAGTGACGTTTATTGGGAGGCTGCGTGATAGGTTGTTTTACCTGGAGATGATTGGTTCTCTCGTTAGCTTCGTGTTTTAATTCTTTTTGTGTGGCAAGGCAGTGTTGACATAAGTAATGCCGCCGGTAATGGCTAGTGATGGTGGTGCAGTTTTAAAGATGTTCTATAATATTTAAATGTGAAATTGTTTTTCAAGATGTTTTAATCTCTGATGATGGTGCTGTTTAAATCTAAAGAACTTAATGGTGTTTTTGTGAAAGCTGGTTGGTGATGTTAAAGGATACATCTAGAAGTTTTATGCCTTCTCTCATCTTGTTGACAAAGTTGCTTCTCCTGAAAGACATAGAGAGGAGAATGGCGTTTGTTACCTAGTGTATCAAAAACACTGGCTGCAACACGTTCTATTAATATTTTGGTTTATGATTTAATTAGTCTGTTTTATTATTTTTCTGCTCAACGATGTTTTCCCTTCTCCTTAGTATGTTTTAAACCAACTTCAGATATACTGCTATTAGGCAGGTTTTAGGAAGTTGTGTTAATATCTTAGTATACTGTTAAAGGGGGGGGGGGGGGGGGAAGGTGAAATACATAGAGAACGTTCGTAAGTAAATTTGCATATACTTTCATTTAGTTTCTCTTGAAGTGATTTTATTATACTTTTGGCTTTATTTAATTAAGTTTAAAACTGGTTTAAGTTTCTATAAAGTTTTAGTTTATGACAGTTGTTTTTTCCTCTCAGTTTTAACATCATATTTAAGTCTCTGGTTTTTGTCTCTTACTCTTAAGGTCTTTCAGATATTGTGACGGACTTCATCATGTTTCAGGTTTCAGATGAAGATCCGATTTAATTTGTTAGATACTTTTGCTTTGATGCTTTCGGCATGCTAATGATGGTACGCGTGGTATATCGGAGGTTTTCATGAGGCAGGGTTTGAGATAGATGTCTGAGACATGTTTTGTATTTTGGCTTTGATCCTTTCGGTGTGCTAATGACGGTACGCGGGGTACATCGGGAGTTTTTCATGAGACGAGGTGTAAAAATGAAACAGATTAACGATCTTTTAAGATGGTTAATATTTAAATGAGAGGTGAATGATAAAAGTCAATTTATGTTTATATTTTTGTTAAATTAAAGTTAATTAAGTTGATTAAATTAAAGTTAATATAATTTGAAGTTATAATATTAAATTAAATCAAATTAAATCAAATTTTTATTTACATAGTTTATTGAATTTGTGTTTTTGTCCTTTTGATTTTATTATTGATTTTATTTAAATAAACGTTTAGTTGTTTTTAAAACAGTTTGTCTTTATTTCAAGACACAGTTCACATGTTACTTTACAGCTTTTTCTCATATTTAACTCGGGCAATCGATCGTCAGCATATACGCTCCATTTAGCATTTATACTCTGCATCCTGTTTTAATGTATTAGTGATTACTTTCGTAATTACTGTAATAACAAAACGGGTAACATGTTCCTTTTAAACTATAGCGTCTAGTCCCTGCACTTTGGTTACGATTTCAAAAAACGGATCACTCTGCGTGCATGCATGCTTGTCTGATACTTTAAAATTTTGTTCTAAGCCATTTCGAAATGAGTGCGTATGTCATTTCTCTTCCGTTCTGTGGTCTTGAGTTCAAATCCCGGCGGCGGAAAGTTTTATTTTTCAGTATTTATTTGAGTTATAAAAAATAATTTGTATAAAAAAAATGTAAAGTTTCCATTTTTCAACATATAAGCGATGGAAGGTTTGAAACAAAATGGAAATAAATATGAAATTTGGTTATAAATGAATTTCGTACATTCTAGAGAATGCTGTACAATGAGTTTCATGCGTCCAGTGATGTTTTTTTTTTGGTTAATGTACGCGAAGTGTACATACACAAGTTATTGACCACGGCTTGAATGAATTTCGTGCATTCTAGAGATTGCTGCAAAGCGAGTTTCGTGTGTCCAGTGATTTTTTTTTTAATGTTAAAAATTCGCTTTAAAACGCTATAAAATCGTTAAAAATCCTTAAAAATTGAAAAAACCGGAGGAAAAAAAAATGTATTTTAGTAAAAGTCTGAAATTGAATTTCTTTAAAAATGTTAAAAAAACTAAAAATAATGAAAATTGTGAAAGAAAATATTTAGTTAGATTACGCTAAATGTTTTAAATCAAAATCCTTTTACGAATTTTAAAAAACTGCTGCGGAATGGAATAAAATTAATATGGTTCTCATTGAAACTGTCTAGAGCAATGCACATGCACGCAGCACGATCCATTTTTTGAAATCGTAGCCAAAGTGCAGGGACTAGACGCTTGTTTTTAAACCAAAACCCCCTGTGACATGGCTCCCCCATGTCACCCCCTGTGACATGGCTCTTCAACTCATAACAGTTTCCAAAAAATATTATCTCAGATATTTAAGTTCTGTTGGTTGATAATTTGAATTCTAATGTATAATCTTTTTTTAATTTCTGGTTATATTACCTATATTTTTTGACGTTTTTACATATTTTGGCTTTCTTATATTTGATCAAGATGAAACAAACATCAATCAGATTTTTTTTTCTTAATTCTAGAATTTATTAAAATTTGTTCCAAATTTAAATTTAGATTTGTTAAACATTTCCTGTTTATGCGATTTTTTTCCCCCAGACAATGGTTGAGACAAGGTCTTTTCTTTAAAAAAGTTTTCTTAGAATCTCTAAAACAATTCTTTCCATATTTAAAAATTTATAAAGCATAATTCATATTTAGGCAAAATATTATAACTTAGTTTTGCATTCATGCAACCAAATATGTAAAAAAAGTTCTTTAAATTTTGTCAGATAATTTTAAAGACATTTAGTCTTCTCTCTCAAAGAGAGGGAAAATTTTTTTAATCAAGAGTTTAATAATTTTTCTGAATATGTGACAACTTCAGAGGCTTAAAAAATGGCATTTTTTAAACTTGTAACTTGCATTTCTGAAAATATTTTTTCCAACACAATAATGTATTTCAGATTGGTGTATTCTTTTACGCAAAATAATGACAAAATATGTTTTTCATATGTTAAACCGCATAGTCTGCGGAAAGAAAAAAAATGAAGTTTATTATTATTTTAATTTACTTCTATTTGTTTTCAAACGTTTATCAAATTTGTTTTATAGAATTGTTCTCCTTTCCATTTTTCTAGAATATGTTTTCTATATTTGTTAACATACAGTGTGTTTTTTCCAAACGTCGACCAATGGATAATTTCTTAATCGTTAGTCTTAGGCATATACTTCCAATTGCAAAGTATTTAAAATTAGCTAAATAATTATGTTGGACACAATTTGGATCAAAAAATGCCATTCTGATGAATAAGTTATAAAAATTAACTTTTTATACAGCCTACAGCTCCTATAAGTTATATTTTGTAAAACAATCCTGAAGCTCTGATCAAATGAAAAAAAATCATTTTTGTACGACCAAAACTCACCATGTTATACGAGTTTAAAATGCGGAAATTTTTCGCTTTTAACATGGTGCCGGAAGTGATGTACGGTTAGATCAAAATCGTACATTATTTCAGGCACTGTAATAAATGCCAAATTTTGCCAAATTTGAAACTCAGTAACTTTTGGTCGTACTAAAATGATCCCCCCCCCCCCCCCCCCCGCATGTCAGAGCATGAGGACTGTTTCACTAAATATAACTTATAGGACCCAGGGACATATAAAAATTTCCTTTTTGTAATGTCTTCAAAAATACATTTTTTGACCCAAACGGTGTATAACATAACCCTTCAGCTAATTTTAAATATTTTTGAAATTAAAACTGTTTATCAAAGACTAACAGTTCAGAAATCGTCTATTAGTCCATGATTAGAAGGGACATATTTTTTATAATATGTGTAGATTAAAATTTTTGATAAAAAATTTTTTCTTAAAGTTTATATTGTATTTATTTGTTATTAAATTATTTAAAAAAGAACCATTAAGTGTAATATATCGAGTTATCATATTGATCTTGAGAAACAAGTACTGCATTGCAAGAGTAATCATCATGTCCTACGGAAAGCAAGGCACAAGCACTGATGTTGGGACGATTTTAAATTTTCATATCCTCCAGCTAACGAGCAAAATTGTAATATTGTTTTCTCTGTATTTAATCTTAAATTCTAAAAAGGATTGATTTTTCTAACATAAAAAAAATGATTACGTATATGAATGTAATCATTAAGAAGAGTATTAATCATTATTCCAGTCATTAATATTACATTATATCTTTAGAATTATATTAATTGAAATAATGCTTGTATTGCAGTAAAAACTGGAGCTTAGTGAACGTATTAACATGGGCTTGTCAGTCAGGATTTATAAATGTGGAAACAAATCAGATTGCTAATAATAAAATATATATCTTCATTATTTATTACGCTGTTAAAACTTATTTCATGTTTGTGTGATAGTACGTAAGAATACTATTATTAAATTATCAGTAGAATATATTTTATAATTGATGTTCTGTTTAGGGAGGGGTCAATGTTAATGTATGGAAGATTTTTTTTTTTTTTTGGGGGGGGGGGGGATTTGCGTCATTGGGTTTGGGGGGGGATGGTCACCACTGCAAGGAACACAAATAAATTCACAAAAATTTAAAATCCAGAACAAACAAAAAACTTTTATTCTGAAATCTAATTCATGTCTTGTTTGTAAAAAATTGTATGCATTACACTTTCCTTTTTTTTCTAAAAATGACTCCAATTCAAGGTTTTGATAAAGTAAAAAAGAATAAACTTTGTATAAATTGTTTAAATGACTCACATCTACTCTCAAAATGCGGTTCAAAATATAACTGCCAGCTGTGTAATCTCAGACATAACGTATCACTTCATCGAGATAAAAATAAATCATTTAAAAATAAAACGTCATTAAAAAGCCCCGATTCTGAAGTCGAAATATTTTCATCGGTGCCAGACGGTAAAGAAAATGATGAATCAAATAAACAAAATTTATCGGAAATATCTCAATAATATCTCACATAATAATGAAAGTAAAAAGGCAGTTCTTTTGTCTACGGCATATATTTATATTTATAGTCCGTTACACAAGTGCTTCGTTCAGGCTAGTGGAATTCTCGACAGTGCTAGCCAAGCTAACTATATTTCGAAAGAGTTGGCCTCCTATTTGGGCTTGAAAAAAGAAAGAATAAATATTTCCATTAGTGGATTAGGTGGAAATGCCTTTAATGTGAAAGGGAAGGTTAATACGATAATTCGTAATAAAAATTCTTCCTTCTCTTCACCTAGCGAATTTTTTGTTGTTTCGAAAATTACTGACTGTGTACCTTCTTCAAATATTAAAATTGATAAGGCATTGTTACCAAATAGGGTATTGCTAGCTGATCCTACTTTTGACATACCAGGAAAAATTCATTTAATAATTGGGGCAGAACTCTTTTATGAGAGAATAAAAGAAGGAAAAAATTGCATTTCACCAATTTAATGTTTCAAAATTCGGTGTTTGGCTTTATTGCTACTGGAACTGTTAAAATCAAGAGTTCTAATTCATATTGTGGATTGACATTTAATTCCGAAATCAAGAACATTGAATCTAATCTTAAAAAATTTTGGGAAATAGAAAATATTTTACCTGACCATCTTCTAAGTAAAGAAGAATTCTGTGAATCTCATTTTCAAAAAACGCACAAATGAGATGATACCGGACGGTTTATTGTCGAAATGCCGATTCAAACTGATCAATTAAATTCATTGAGAAATGCGAGAAATTTGGCAGAAAAACGTTTACAACAAACTGTAAAGAGATTGGAAAATAATAGTGCTATGAAAAAACTTTATTGTGAATTTTTAAATGAATATGAAGCACTGGAGCATATGGAGAGAATTTCAGTCGAAGACTCTTGCTCAGTAGTTTATTACATGCCTCATCATGGCATTTTTAAACCGGATAAATCCTCTACTAAATTAAGGGTTGTCTTTAATGCCTCTGCCTCTACCACAACCGGAAAAAGCTTGAATGATATTTTGCTTTCCGGTGAAGTTAAGGAAAATCTTTTTGATATTTTGTTAAGATTTCGAAAATATAAGGTTGCTTTAACTGCCGACATTAAAAAAATATTTCGGCAGATTTTGATAGATCCTTCACAAAGGGACCTTCTATGCATTCTTTGGAAGGATTATGAAAATAATTCCACAATTGCCTTTAAATTGAATACGGTTACTTATGGAACCAAATGCACTCCTTTTTTGGCCATAAGGTGCATCAAACAATTGCCTTTGACGAGAAGGATAAATTTCCTCTTGCGGCAAAAGCTATTCTATCTGATAGCTACATGGACAATATCGTGACTGGATCCCCAGATTCAGAGTCGGCAATAGCCCTGAAAAATCAATTAACATATTTTGTTCTTGTGGAATGGCTTTGCACCAGTGGAATTCAAATTTGAATGAGCTATTAAATTATGATGAAATCGAAGATGCTTCTTTTTGCTCTAAGTCTGAAACATCAGTTAAAACTTTAGGTATGGTTTGGCAATCCAATAAAGACCAATTTGTGTTTAGAGTTTCGGTGAAAGAACAAGAATCATACACTAAAAGACAGGTTCTTTCTGTCATAGCAAAATTGTATGATCCAATTATTTCCAAGGCCAAGTGTTATCTTCAAAAATTGTGGCTTTGTAAAATAGGATGGGACGAGAACATTCCGGAACCTCTTGCTAGTGATTGGTGTAGCTTTGTAAGTCAACTAAAGAACATAGAAAATATAACAATTAGTCGATACATTTTAAATCCTTCACAGAAGCAATATTTGTTCTTGGTTTCGCTGACACTTCCATAACAGCTGTTGGTGCTGCAGTTTACGTATATTGTTTAAATTCATCCAACTCCACCACATCAAACCTCATTGCGAGTAAATCAAGAGTGTCACCTCTAAAGACCATTTCTGTGCCAAGACTGGAACTATGTTCCTGTTTGCTTCTTTCTCAACTTGTCTCCAAAATTCTCCCTTCCTTACAACTAGACATTCAAGGAGTAATTTTATTCTCAGACTCAACTATAGCATTGGCATGGATAAAAACTCTGCTCATCTATTAAAAACTTTCATCGCAAATAGAGTCTCAAAGATTCAGTCTCTCACTGAACAGTTTTATTGGAAATACATTCCTTCTAGTGATAATCCAGCTGATATAATATCTCGTGGAACATTTCCTCAGGAACTCTCAGATATGGAACTGTGGTGGAAAGGTCCATTATTGCATAATAATTTCTTGCACTTGACAGAAAAAGGAAAAAAAACTGACTTTCCAAATGATGATGCATATTTAAATGAACTTAAATCGAACTGTAATATTAATTTGCATCTTATTAACCAGGACTTTAATTTTCTAAACAAATTTTGTGATTTAAGTAACAGTTACTTTAAGTTAATTTGTATTTTAGTTTATATTTATGGATTTATTTAAATTGCAAGCACAAAGAAAGGATTGTAGGGCCTATTACAAACGAGGAATTTCACCAAGCAAAACTAAAATTGGTTAAACTAGTGCAGGTAATGTACTTCGCCAGGGAAATGAAGGCGCTCAAGAAAGGTGAGAAACTAAAGGATAGTTGAGTAAGTAATTTAAATCCTTTTCTTGATAGGGATGAAATAATTAGGGTTGGTGGTCGTTTAGACCAATCAAATTTATCTTATGATAAAAAACATCCTATTATTTTACCCAAAGATCACAAGCTTACACTTTTAATTTTCCAGTATTTTCACTTAAAAAATTTGCATGTTGCTGCTCACACCTTGTTTCATTTTGTGAGACAAGAATTCTGGCCTTTAAATGGAAGAAACATAGCCAGAAAAATTGTGCATAATTGCATTGTTTGTTTTAAAAACAAACCTAAAATGGCAGAACAAATTATGGCCTCGTTACCTAAAGAAAGGATAAATATCAATCCCCCTTTTACAAATTCAGGCATTGATTTATGTGGCCCATTTTATATAAAATACAAAAACCAACGTAAAGAAGTTTTTAGTAAAATTTATGTCGCAATTTTCGTCTGTTTTGTACTCGTGCAATTCATTTAGAAATAACAGATTTAACTTCTGAAGCCTTAATAGCCACCTTAAAAAGATTTGTAGCTAGGCGCGGAATTTGTGCCACCATCTTTTCCGATAATGCTTCTAATTTTGTTGGTGCGAATTCAGAATTAAAAAAATTGCATAAAATTGTAAAAAATCAATCCGAGGAATTGGCAGCTTACTTATTGGCTAATTCAATTTCTTGGAAATTCCTTCCTCCTAGATCTCCTAATTTTGGTGGCTTGTGGGAGGCAGGAGTAAAATCCTTTAAGCACCATTTAAAAAGAACTATTGGAGATTTAAAACTAACTTTTGAGGAATTTTTAACTGCCGTTAATCAAATCGAAAGTATTTTAAACAGTAGGCCTTTAATACCTTTATCTTTGGATCCAAATGATTACAAAACCTTAACCCCAGGACATTTTTTAATCGGCCGCCCTATAAATAGCATCTGTGAACCATACTTGACTGACCTTGCCAATAATAAACTTAGTCATTGGCAGCAAGTTACAAAAATCAATCAATTAATTTTGAAAAAATGGAGTAGAAATTATTTAAATAATCTCCAACAGCATACAAAATGGTTAATTGAAAAAGAAAATATTAAAATTGGAACTATGGTTTTATTAAAGGATAGTAATTTGTCCATGAGTACCTGGTCAGTAGGTCGCATTCAAGACATTATTTATGGGAGCGATGGTAAAAGGGTTGTGCTTGTAAAAACTCCAAATGGTATATTCAAACGAGCAATTTCTAATATTAGTATTTTGCCCATAAATGATCCTTTATTATAATGTAAATATTTATTTTTTTTGTATTTCTTGTGCATTTATATTTGAAAAATTTTGCAGTAACTTGTATTTTAATATTATAATTGAATTGAATTGTATATTTGTATTATTGATTGAATTGAAGATTTATTGTTAAAAGAGAAAAAAATTAATTGTTTACAATGAAGGACATTGGTCTAAAATATGTTGCTGAAATAAATATTTCAGTGGTGGCCATAGGCGTAACTAGAGCTATTTTGTGGGGTGGGCACAGGCCCCCAACTTCATAAGTCCTTTGTATGTGTGTACGCATCCAGTGGCTCAGCCCAAGTGGGGGGGGGGGCTAAGGTGTAAAACCCCTCCTAGAGCAAAAAAAAAAATATTATAATTGCCGCTTATATGAATTAACTGGTTAAGCGAATTAGACACTTTTATGAATCGAAACTAAAGTTAATATTAAGTTTTTTTAGTTTATTTGAAATTCACAGCTTTGTTGAATCAAATTATGTTCAACAAAGTGATTCAATTAGACCGCGAATATTATATTTAAACTGTGGAACCGTATATTAGATCTTAGATGCACTGGTTAAGTGAAAACTGTCATTTTTTTTTTGAAAAAGGGTAGCAATTACATTTTTGAGACTTATTGAGATTTCTTAGAGTAAAAGAATGATTATTTCGGCCGTCATACGCTTTGAATATTATACAGTGGATAGTTTTTAAATTGAATTTCTGTCTTTGCTCCATGTTCAAAAGGATAATGGACATCAATTTCCAGAAAAAAAAAAACATAAAATTATGTTTATAGGTCTTTCTCAGTTCCAGACTTTCTGTTAAGGTCTTCATCGGAGAAATTTCTAGGTTCGAGTGCGACCCGACTTGTAGAAAATTTTTTGCCCCTCAGCTGGGTATAAAATTTTAAAGTTTGATCCGGATCATAAAAAATATATGTGTATATATTAGGCCAGCCGGGCCAAAAAAAAAAAAAAAAAAAAAAAAATTTCAACTTGTCTAGATCTTTAGGAAGAATGAATTCCAGTTTCAGCCCGGCCTGGAAAAAAGGAAGCCAGGCCCAGTCCGATTGCCACGAATGAAAATAGGCCGGAGACTGGATAAAGTGCTGGAAGTGCATAGTAATTCAGTCATCGATACTGCGTTTAATGTCAACTACATCCTAAAATATGGAATACTTAATTTGACATTGTTTGGACGTGGATTATAATAAATTCTACCTCTTCTCGTGTCACAAAGCAAAGTAAGTGTATTGAAAATTTTGCTAAAATTGCTTTATTATTAAGAACAAGAATTCTGGACTGTCTTGAATATGTATTTCTAATTTAAAAATCGATTCCTGATTTTCTTTACAAAAAATTGTTTGCTGTTCTATTCCCTTCCATTTCTTAAGTTTGCCTCCTCATTTTTCAAACACTATATTAATCTAACAGTTTTTTGTTATTTCATTGGTGCATTTTATGTTTTCTAACTCTTATATCATAAACGTTGCTGAAATGAATTATGGTCAACGTAACTATTGATTCTACTGTCCAAGGGGGAAAAAAATGATTATCACTTCATTAGCAAAACTGATTCAATTAGCCGGTGATTCAAGTAACCAGCGACCACCATTATCAACAATTCAACCTGTCCATAGAGCCGATTTCTGGCTGCGCCACTGATGCGTGCAAGAATATTTTTAAAAAACTGCATTGAGACCAAACTCGTTAATTTAATGAAAATTGTGACTTAAAATTAGAAACAACTTATAATCAAGGTTATTAGTTAGGAATGCCATTGATCAATGTAGCCAACTTTTGAAATATATTGTATGGGCTCAGCTCAAATTTTTTAAGCAAAATAGCACGGCATGTTTTATTATTTGCTTATGTTATTCGTGAATTCTTTTGCATAATAACGTTAATATTTACTATATCATAAATATCAATACAAATTAAAAACGCAAGAAGCAAAGCATTTCAGTCATTTATCAGCTTTATAATTATCAGGATTGGGACACTAAAATATAGATAATGTTCACTCACTGATTTATTATACTCACTGGTCAAAAGGAGTATAGTGGAGGCCATACGAAGTTACTCGCCGTATACATTTTAGAATCTTTTTTTAATGCTCCGTATACATTCTCTTTCTCAAACAAATCTATTTTATAGTCATTAAAGTTCACATGATTCTAATATAAATTTTCTACTGTAATTTCCAATGCGGATGAAACTTTCAAAGAGAACATTGACTTCTTAATTGTTCCAAAAATCACAGATGTAATTCCATCGACACAATTAAATGTATCGGACATTAATCTACCGAAATTTGTGCAATTAGCAGATCCAACATTTTTCAAACTGGGAAAAATTCATGCTTTAATCGGAGCTGAATTATTTTACAGAATTTTAAAACATACATCGGTTAAAGTTAACGATAAGCTATTTTTGCAAGATTCCGTTTTTGGATGGATTCCAACTGGGGCACTAGAGGAAAAAGTGTTATTAAATAATTTTGCTATATGTTATTTTGTTAGAGATTTCGATCAAATTAATGATAATTTGAAACAATTTTGGGAACTGGAATCTATCGGCATAAAGCATGATGATCCTAAATTAACGGAAACGGATCAAGCGCAACAGATTTTCAACAAAAAACTGTGACATTTACAGGTGATCGTTATGAAGTTCAATTACCCTGGAAAAGGGATCGGAAGGAATTAAATGATAATTTTAATATTGTGAAGGTTTAAAACGAAAATTTTATTGAAATCCAGAACTTTACCGTCACTATTCTGAAATAATAGAAGATTATTTAAGTCGAGGAATTATAGAACAGGTGGATGCGAATGAACCCGTTTTAAACAAGGCTGTTTACTATCTGCACCATCATGCTGTCTGTCAGGAAGATAAGCTCACTACAAAGGTCCACATTGTATTCGATGCCAGTGTCCCTAAATGATTGCTTGTGGCCAGGCCCCAACTTAAATCCATTTCTATTCGACATTTTAATCCATTTTAGATTAAATGAAATTGCCTTTTCTTCTGATATCGAGAAGGCATTCCTTCAAATCTCCCTCGCTGAAAAAGATCGCGATGCTGTACGCTTTCTGTGGTACGATAATGATTTTACATCTCTTGAAAACTTTTAAATATTTAGATTCAAATGTGTTCTTTTTGGAGTCAATGCTTCTCCATTCCTACTATCCGCCACAATAAAAGAACACATAAAGAAGTTTGATAATCTATATCCAAGAACTGTTCACCTACTCGATAAATATATTTATGTGGATGATTTCATCTCAGGTGAAGATACTCTACAGGAAGCTCGATGTTTCTCTTAATGCTAAGAAAATAATGTCTAAAGCAGGAATGACTCTCTGAAAATGGATAACAAATAATGAGGATCTAATAAAGTGTTGGCAAAAGGAAGGTTTTGACATTCAGGCAGAACATGCTACCGTAAGTCTGGGGAGTAATTTGACTAAAGTATTAGGAATGTCTTGGAAAACAGAAGAGGATTGTCTGACATTCGAAATTAAAAGGTCTGATAGAAATCCTGTCATCGAAAAAGAGCTCAAAACGTCTCCTATTGCAGGCAGTTGGAAAAATCTTCGATCCGTTAGGTATACTCACACCATTCACCATTAGAATCAAATGCCTATTTCAGGAATTATGGCTAAAGAAGAAGACACCATGGGATGGGCAGTTGCCCAAATAATGTCCAGGAAAAGTGGTTAAAATGGTGCGAAGAACTTCCAAATTTAGCAGAAGTAAAAATCCAGAGGAAAATCCTTAGTTGCTCAAATCAACTAACAGATGTTGAGTTACATGCGTTTTCAGATGCCAGTAAAGCAGCATATGGCTCTTCTGTTTATCTAATAGTAAGAAGAGAAATGGGGGTAGAAACCAACCTCATCACCTCAAAGAGTCGCGTTGCCCCGATAAAGGAGATTACTTTGCCGAGGTTAGAACTACTCGGAGCACTATTGAGTGCAAGATTAACTGCTAAAATAAAGCCTATCCTTGACTAACATGCCAGCTACCTTGACTAATAACAGCTACAGCATATTATTGGACTGACTCAAAAATAACCTTATACTGGATCAAAGACTCACCAAGGAGATGGAAGCAGTTTGTGGCAAATCATGTCACAGAAATAAATGCACTAACAAATTCTAACTCTTGGTATCACTGCTCCAGCAAGGACAGTCCTGCTGATATCCTGACTAGAGGTGCTAGTGTGAATTCTCTTTTAAACAATTCCATGTGGTTTAAGGGACCAAACTTTCTTGCAGCTGATGATTTACTGATCAAAACTGAGACTATCACTGTTCCAGAAACGGACTATTTGCCAGAAACAAAGGCAAAATATAGAAATGATATCAGTGACTAATTCTAACATTTCTTTTTCTCTTATCAGGAATCCTGTAAATGTAGATTTTTTTTCTTAATATCAGCAATAACTACCTTCACCTACTCTGCATATTAGCTTACATTCATAGATTCATTTACAATTGTAAATGTGATTATGCAGACCGGCATCGAGGCAGTCTTACCACCCCAGAAATAAAGGGTGCGGAAACGTGTCTAATTGGACTAGTACAAGGTTTAGAGTTTAAGGAAGAACTTAGGAGCCTAAAACGGGAGTCAGGGGTTCCTCCTTCAAGTAAGATAAAATGTTTATCTCCTTTTTTGGATAAAAATGAGATCTTAAGAGTGGGCGGAAGATTACGCAATTCAAAATTGCCTTTTAATAATAAACATCAAATGATACTGCCGAAGGCCCATAAACTTACTAAACTTATATTTGAACATTTTCATAAAAAATATTTTCATATTGGACCCCAGGGTTTATTGCATTATGTACGTATGAAGTATTGGCCCGTAAGTGGGAAAAACTTAGCACGTAAGGTAGTGCATGATTGTGTAGTCTGTTTTAGGAATAATCTGGTCACTGCCAAACAAATCATTGGTGATCTCCCATCAGAAAGAGTGACCCCAAATTTTACCTTTTACCATACCGGAGCAGATTTTTGCGATCCTTTTGAAATAAAATACAAAAATCAGAGGAAAGGTAGTTTTCAAAGGGTTTATGTTACGATATCCGTTTGCCTAGTGACAAAGGCTATTCATTTAGAATTGGTCACGGATCTGACATCCGACGCCTTTATCGCCGCACTTAAATATTTTGTTTCTAGGCGAGGAAAATGTTCTTCTATTATAACGGATAATGCAAAAAATTTTAAGGGGGCTAAATCAGAATTAAGTAAACTTTACGACTTAGTTCGTAGACCAGATGAAAAATTAGCTAATTATCTAGCTTCAGAAGCTATTGAATGGAAGTTTATTCCTCCCAGATCGCCCAACTTCGGTGGTTTATGGGAGGCCGGAGTAAAATCATTCAAATATTATCTAAAACGAACATTAAAAGGTGCTAGATTAACGATAGAAGAATTCCAAACCATCACCACCCAAATTGAAGGGATATTAAATTCGCGTCCTTTAGCTCAGTTATCAACCGACATAAATGATTTTGACGCATTGACACTGGGCCATTTCCTAATTGGTGGCAGAGGGTGACTAAATTTGTCCAGTTAATTTGGAAAAATTGGCAGTTAAATTACTTAAGTCATCTCCAAAATCGTACAAAATGGCAGAAAAAAGGGGATAATATTAAACCAGGAGCAATGGTCATAATAAAGGAAGACAATTTACCTCCCTGCAAATGGATGCTGGGACGAATTTTAGAAGTTATACCAGGTAAGGATGGTAACGTTAGGGTTGCCAAGATAAAAACTGCTTCGAATGTTTTCCTTAGGTCAGTATCTAAATTGTGTATTCTACCCATTGATAACATTTAATAATTGTATGCTTATTTTTCTTTTGTTTATTTGATTTAAAGTGTATTGTACAGTAAAATGTTTATATAATATATTTTACATAAGGTTTCTTAAGTACGATATCGAACTGTTTTTTGGAAAATAATTACCTTACTTAGCATTGAATTTCCTTTATTATTGTGCTTATATAGTAACATTGTTATCGCAACTTGTAATTATTGTATTTGTATTGTAATTCTATTTTATTGTATTTGGTATTTTTATAGTCCTTGTGATAACAGTATATTTCCACAAATTTTGAATGTGCTATACACATTGCAAGGCGGGGCGGCATGTTCGGACCTTGTGCACATGCCAAACGAGCTCCGCAGTTTTGTGGTCATGTGACCCAGAAGTTGGTTGTTGCTCTAGCTGCCGAAAAGGCACGTTTTGTTTTAGCGGGTCTTATCCCCAACTATTCTGTTTTGGTTCTGCGTGTATATTCCCCACATATGTCTTCAAACAAGCTAAATTAGCGGATATATTACCCCAATATCACCATGTTTACTATTATGTGTTTATCTATGTTCTGTACTCGTTACGTCTGTGTGCTGCTAATTAAATATATAAGAAAAGACAGCAATGATTCGTAATCAATTAAAAACACACACACAGTATTCACGATCATAGACAGGTATATTTTGTGATTATTTTAATAAATTTATAGAAAAGCATTTTAACATCTCAGGAAAGGATTTTTGTATTATATTAAGATAAGATTTTTAAATTTAATTTTTATTTTTAAAATGGAATATTTTATTGAGTATGTTCTAGTTTGATCTTAATTAGGTTCATCAAAAAAATGGATTTAACCTTAAATTATTGCTGTTCATGTGATAGTTGTAGTGTCAGAAGGGAATTAATGGTCTTAGTTTAGAAACATGGAACAATTCGCGACCATATTATTTTCCAGATGATTTCAAATTATTTCATGAAAATACACAAAAAACAACACAAACAACTTCACATACAGGTTCACAACACCAAACATTAGTAAAAACAATATATTAATTTCTTCCAAAAGTTTTTATTTACAATAACTAGAAAAAAAAAAAAACCTTTCTAAAAACAAATTCTTTTTACCAGGTATATTCTTGGGTCGACACAGGGATACTACTTGTGTAATTCAATTAACTTTAAATGTAAACAATAACTTCTCAACATTACTAGGTGTCTTCTAGCCTAATCAACTAGTTTTGGTACTTATTTTTGTTGAGTCTATTAAATTTAAATTAAATATTCTATATAATTACAGTTTTTAGTAAATATTATTTATATTATTTAATGTATTCGCAGTAGCTATATTTATTTTGTTTAATACAGTAAAGGTCTTGAATTATTCTTGAATGCTGATATTCTGTATTAGTCTAAAACCTCATAAAAGTTAGCCCCCCCATGACGGAAAATGAGAAAGTGACAGATGCATTTCGTTTGATCATCGTTTGATCAGATTTGATCAACAATTTTTGTCGTTTGATCAACTTTATTTAATGAGTTATAATTAAAAATGCACAGGGGGGGCTAACTTTTAGGAAAATTAAAAATGCGCAAAATTAAAAAAAAAATTAGTGATTCTTATCAGAAATCGTTAGATCAGATTTGATCAACCATTTTTAGCGTTTGATCAAACCCAAAAGTGCCCGAAAAATCGATATTTATATAAGCTGTCCCCTACAAGTTAGCGCCTCCCTTGACCGAATTTCGGAAATAAAACGGTGTCATCTGACGTAGAGTCGATTGATAAGACTTGATCAACCATTTTTAGCATTTGATCAAACCCGGAAGTACTCGAAAAATCGATATTTATATAAGCTGTCCCCTACAAGTTAGCACCTCCCTTGACCGAATTTCGGAAATAAAACGGTGTCATCTGACGTAGAGTCGATTGATAAGACTTGATCAACCATTTTTAGCATTTGATCAAACCCGGAAGTACTCGAAAAATCGATATTTATATAAGCTGTCCCCTACAAGTTAGCGCCTCCCTTGACCGAATTTCGGAAATAAAACGGTGTCATCCGACGTAGAGTCGATTGATAAGACTTGATCAACCATTTTTAGCATTTGATCAAACCCGGAAGTACTCGAAAAATCGATATTTATATAAGCTGTCCCCTACAAGTTAGCGCCTCCCTTGACCGAATTTCGGAAATAAAACGGTGTCATCCGACGTAGAGTCGATTGATCAACCATTTTTATAGCGTTGGATCAAACCAAGAAGTGCCCGAAAAATCGATATTTCTAAGTGCAGAAACCCTAAAAGTTATGTCCCCCCCCCCCTCCTTATTGAAACTGACAAAAATTCGGGACAAATTTGGTGTCATCGGACGTAGAATCATTTGATCAGATTTGATCAACCATTTTTAGCGTTTGATCAAACCCAGAAGTGCCCGAATAATCGTTTTTTCTAAGGGCAGATACCCCTAAAAGTTAGCCCCGTCTTATTGAAACTGACGGAAATTCGGAACAAATTTGAGGTCATCGGACGTGGAATCGTTTGATCAGATTTTATCAACCATTTTTAGGGTTTGATTGTTAGTGGGTTTTTTTTTAATCAAACTGCATGAAAAAATTTATTTATTATACATAGTTATGCTTAGTTATAGCATTCACATTTTTGGACAGTATTAAAGCCATTTGTTTTCGAAAAAATAAATTTAAGTTAAGTTTATGAATAAACCTGCATTAAAAAAGGCAAATTTATACTAAAATACAGTAACATATTAACAATAAACACATGAGTCTTTTTCCTGCTCTCAAAGTCATAGCATATCTTTTTACGCCTGATGAAGAATGACTAACTTCTTTCCATACGTGTTCTGCTTTTTGATGGTGTTTTGTTTTACATTCATTTTTGTATCTTTGTACGGAATTTTTGCTGTATTTAATGTTTTAATTTTAACCGTATATATTAGTTATTACATTTTTACCACCTACTAAAATGTTTGATAAGTTTTAATAAATTCAATTTCTGTCTGCCTTCTGTCTGTCTGTCGTCTGTCTGTCCGTGTTCTAACTCTCGTAAATATCCTCGGATTGCCATGAAATGTATATATGATACTGATATATGTAATGACATGTTCATTTTTGACAATGAAGTATGCAACACTTATACTTCGCTTACAGGGGCACTCAAAAGAATGTCGTTTCATTATGGTCTGTGCGGAAAAATCCTTTGCAGTGTATTTTAATGTCTTTACACTATTTCAAATATATTGAAATTGATATACATCACTGAAGTTCACTACACGATGCTTACTATCGAATATTATACGTGTAGCACTTATAATTAGTTTACAGGGAAACTCAAAATAATTCTGTTATACTATGGTCTATGGGGAAAAGTCGTTTGCGGTGCATTTTAATCATGTTACACTATTACAAACATAATGAAATTTATATGAATTTCTGAGATGCACTAAAACATGCTTTCTGTAAAACATGGAGTGTACAGCATTTATCATTAATTTACAGGGTCACAAAAAAGTATTCGGTTACATGGTGTACAGGGGACAAATGTTTGAAGCGTATTTTAATTACGTTACAGTGTTTCAAATGTAATGAAATTGATATACATTAATGTGGTTTACTACAAGATTCCTTTTGTATAAAATGATGTGCATAGCGTTTATTGTTCATTTACAGAGACACATAAAAGATTTCGGATACAGGGCTATATCCGAAGTATTTTCTATAAGTGATAATTCTGGAAGTGCGCTTTCAGTTAGGTATGCGTTTAACTAAATTTTTCCATACTATGTGGTATGCATAAATGTTGTAGATCATATACAGAACCAGGCAAAGGAATTCTACTCTGTATCGGCGTAAATTGCGTAGGGGTTTCTAACCGAGTTATGACTTTTGAATGTAAAATATGTTTAGTATACTAAGAGTTGTTTGTTGAATATAAATAAAATCATATACAGGGCCCCGCAAAATACTGGATAAATGACCGCTTATGTATGATAATTTCTGGAAGTGTGATTTCAGTAGTTTACACAGCATGTTTTTGTCTAAATTAATCTTTAGATTAATATGTGTCGTGTATAAAAATCTTTAGGCAATATACAGGGCTGTACAAAAAAAAATCAAATGTGTTTCCGTCTACTGGTAGAAACTACTGAAGGTGAATTTTCAACTATGTTATGTGTTTTTTACTAAACTAAATTGTAGCATATTATAAAGAGTACATACAAATCTATTGATTATATACAGGGCTGCAGAAAAAAATTGCAGTACTTTTCTGGCTATAGCTTGTAATTACCGAAATCTGGTTTCCAGATGTGTTTTGCGTTTTCTAAAATGTTTACTTAAGTAACTAAACAGCAAAGGTTTGTTAAAGAAATCTGGAAGTGTTGGAAAGTGTTTCATTACCTATGCTTAATGTATGATTTTCCTTCTTGTTTTTCTTTATGCCGAGTGTACTTCTTTTTCCCATATATTAAAAAGTACTGAACGCAATGATTTGACTTCATATACCAAAAAATATTTTAAATATTTTTTGTGCACAATGTCATTATATGCATAGCTATATTTAACGAGATTTTACTTAACTATTTATGTTTAAATAAAAATTATTCAGCATGTTTTAAATAATATATAAAATAATTAATTTTATAGATAATTTGCTTTGCAGCATCATTATTACTTCAGTTATAGAACATTAAAAAGGTACACAATTAGGCTTGGCTGTATACAACCTAAGTAGTATAATTGCTATATTCTTAAAAAAATGACTTTCTTAATAAAAGTTTCGCGATTTAATATGAATTAGTAACCAAATTCTTCAAGATATTAAAATTGCGCAAAAAAAGTTGGAATATTTTCCTCCTTTGATAATGTAAACAAAGAACAAAATATGCAAGATCATTGATATTTTATTCTTAACAAATTAAAAAAATTGATTTGTTTAAGTTATTCTATTGAAAAATTTCCTATTAAAGCAGTATTAAAAATAACTATCAGTAACTTCAAATCTATAATTGCCGTTATCAAATCTGAAAGAATTTGAAATACAAAAATAAAATCCCTGCACCCACATGTTGATCAGATTCGTTAGAAAAACAGCTTTTCTGTTCAGAATCTGGTAACTCTGTGTTTTGTGGATGTCAGCGCTTTTCAAAAAAAATATTATAGACGTGAGAGGGGCACTTGACTTCAGCCGGTAATTAACGACCTAGTATATGGCCTATGTATTTACTCTTAAATTTTGTTTCAGCTTGGTACGCACGTGTCAGTTTTGATTTTTACCATTCGGATTCTCTCCTGGATTATTTTATTTATTATTATATTTTATTTTCCAACTCTTATCTCCAAAAAGTAGGCAATTTTTATGGTCATCCTCATTTCTGTTTTGGATATCCGACTCAGCACGCTGCGATAATGTCGGTGAGACCTTATTATAGTAAAATGTTAAAAGCTTTCGATCAATTTAGTAGGTGCCCAGTGAATCTAGAGTCCCAGTCTAGTGCCCAGAGTGTAATTTTCTAATGACTTTGAAAAAGTCACATCTCCCTAAAAAATTAACTCATAATCTAATAGAATTGAGAAGATATTTTTCTAATCAAATTTAAAATGCCAAGAAAATCATCTTTCGACAAATCGAATTTCTTTGAGGCGTTAAAGTCTTTCAAAGACATATTTACTGCAGATGGTAAATTAACGACAAGTACTCATCCTGTGTGGAAAGAAATTATTGTACATCCATTGTTAATAGAAAAAATTGAAGGTTGCGAAATTTCGGGAAAACCGATTTTCAAAGCAAAGCAAATTCATGACTACGTGTATCAAAACAGATATAATTTGTTAAAAAAGCTGCTTGTAGAATTTGGATTTCCTACAGAAAAGCAAAATTCATATTCCTCTGAAACAAATTCCAGTTCATCCTCAGACATTGAAATTCCATGCAATGCAGAAGTTGTGCATTTAAGTGAACAAAGCACCTTTAAACGAGTGCGACCCGACTTGTAGAAAATTTTTTGCCCCTCAGCTGGGTATAAAATTTTAAAGTTTGATCCGGATCATAAAAAATATATGTGTATATATTAGGCCAGCCGGGCCAAAAAAAAAAAAAAAAAAAAAAAAATTTCAACTTGTCTAGATCTTTAGGAAGAATGAATTCCAGTTTCAGCCCGGCCTGGAAAAAAGGAAGCCAGGCCCAGTCCGATTGCCACGAATGAAAATAGGCCGGAGACTGGATAAAGTGCTGGAAGTGCATAGTAATTCAGTCATCGATACTGCGTTTAATGTCAACTACATCCTAAAATATGGAATACTTAATTTGACATTGTTTGGACGTGGATTATAATAAATTCTACCTCTTCTCGTGTCACAAAGCAAAGTAAGTGTATTGAAAATTTTGCTAAAATTGCTTTATTATTAAGAACAAGAATTCTGGACTGTCTTGAATATGTATTTCTAATTTAAAAATCGATTCCTGATTTTCTTTACAAAAAATTGTTTGCTGTTCTATTCCCTTCCATTTCTTAAGTTTGCCTCCTCATTTTTCAAACACTATATTAATCTAACAGTTTTTTGTTATTTCATTGGTGCATTTTATGTTTTCTAACTCTTATATCATAAACGTTGCTGAAATGAATTATGGTCAACGTAACTATTGATTCTACTGTCCAAGGGGGAAAAAAATGATTATCACTTCATTAGCAAAACTGATTCAATTAGCCGGTGATTCAAGTAACCAGCGACCACCATTATCAACAATTCAACCTGTCCATAGAGCCGATTTCTGGCTGCGCCACTGATGCGTGCAAGAATATTTTTAAAAAACTGCATTGAGACCAAACTCGTTAATTTAATGAAAATTGTGACTTAAAATTAGAAACAACTTATAATCAAGGTTATTAGTTAGGAATGCCATTGATCAATGTAGCCAACTTTTGAAATATATTGTATGGGCTCAGCTCAAATTTTTTAAGCAAAATAGCACGGCATGTTTTATTATTTGCTTATGTTATTCGTGAATTCTTTTGCATAATAACGTTAATATTTACTATATCATAAATATCAATACAAATTAAAAACGCAAGAAGCAAAGCATTTCAGTCATTTATCAGCTTTATAATTATCAGGATTGGGACACTAAAATATAGATAATGTTCACTCACTGATTTATTATACTCACTGGTCAAAAGGAGTATAGTGGAGGCCATACGAAGTTACTCGCCGTATACATTTTAGAATCTTTTTTTAATGCTCCGTATACATTCTCTTTCTCAAACAAATCTATTTTATAGTCATTAAAGTTCACATGATTCTAATATAAATTTTCTACTGTAATTTCCAATGCGGATGAAACTTTCAAAGAGAACATTGACTTCTTAATTGTTCCAAAAATCACAGATGTAATTCCATCGACACAATTAAATGTATCGGACATTAATCTACCGAAATTTGTGCAATTAGCAGATCCAACATTTTTCAAACTGGGAAAAATTCATGCTTTAATCGGAGCTGAATTATTTTACAGAATTTTAAAACATACATCGGTTAAAGTTAACGATAAGCTATTTTTGCAAGATTCCGTTTTTGGATGGATTCCAACTGGGGCACTAGAGGAAAAAGTGTTATTAAATAATTTTGCTATATGTTATTTTGTTAGAGATTTCGATCAAATTAATGATAATTTGAAACAATTTTGGGAACTGGAATCTATCGGCATAAAGCATGATGATCCTAAATTAACGGAAACGGATCAAGCGCAACAGATTTTCAACAAAAAACTGTGACATTTACAGGTGATCGTTATGAAGTTCAATTACCCTGGAAAAGGGATCGGAAGGAATTAAATGATAATTTTAATATTGTGAAGGTTTAAAACGAAAATTTTATTGAAATCCAGAACTTTACCGTCACTATTCTGAAATAATAGAAGATTATTTAAGTCGAGGAATTATAGAACAGGTGGATGCGAATGAACCCGTTTTAAACAAGGCTGTTTACTATCTGCACCATCATGCTGTCTGTCAGGAAGATAAGCTCACTACAAAGGTCCACATTGTATTCGATGCCAGTGTCCCTAAATGATTGCTTGTGGCCAGGCCCCAACTTAAATCCATTTCTATTCGACATTTTAATCCATTTTAGATTAAATGAAATTGCCTTTTCTTCTGATATCGAGAAGGCATTCCTTCAAATCTCCCTCGCTGAAAAAGATCGCGATGCTGTACGCTTTCTGTGGTACGATAATGATTTTACATCTCTTGAAAACTTTTAAATATTTAGATTCAAATGTGTTCTTTTTGGAGTCAATGCTTCTCCATTCCTACTATCCGCCACAATAAAAGAACACATAAAGAAGTTTGATAATCTATATCCAAGAACTGTTCACCTACTCGATAAATATATTTATGTGGATGATTTCATCTCAGGTGAAGATACTCTACAGGAAGCTCGATGTTTCTCTTAATGCTAAGAAAATAATGTCTAAAGCAGGAATGACTCTCTGAAAATGGATAACAAATAATGAGGATCTAATAAAGTGTTGGCAAAAGGAAGGTTTTGACATTCAGGCAGAACATGCTACCGTAAGTCTGGGGAGTAATTTGACTAAAGTATTAGGAATGTCTTGGAAAACAGAAGAGGATTGTCTGACATTCGAAATTAAAAGGTCTGATAGAAATCCTGTCATCGAAAAAGAGCTCAAAACGTCTCCTATTGCAGGCAGTTGGAAAAATCTTCGATCCGTTAGGTATACTCACACCATTCACCATTAGAATCAAATGCCTATTTCAGGAATTATGGCTAAAGAAGAAGACACCATGGGATGGGCAGTTGCCCAAATAATGTCCAGGAAAAGTGGTTAAAATGGTGCGAAGAACTTCCAAATTTAGCAGAAGTAAAAATCCAGAGGAAAATCCTTAGTTGCTCAAATCAACTAACAGATGTTGAGTTACATGCGTTTTCAGATGCCAGTAAAGCAGCATATGGCTCTTCTGTTTATCTAATAGTAAGAAGAGAAATGGGGGTAGAAACCAACCTCATCACCTCAAAGAGTCGCGTTGCCCCGATAAAGGAGATTACTTTGCCGAGGTTAGAACTACTCGGAGCACTATTGAGTGCAAGATTAACTGCTAAAATAAAGCCTATCCTTGACTAACATGCCAGCTACCTTGACTAATAACAGCTACAGCATATTATTGGACTGACTCAAAAATAACCTTATACTGGATCAAAGACTCACCAAGGAGATGGAAGCAGTTTGTGGCAAATCATGTCACAGAAATAAATGCACTAACAAATTCTAACTCTTGGTATCACTGCTCCAGCAAGGACAGTCCTGCTGATATCCTGACTAGAGGTGCTAGTGTGAATTCTCTTTTAAACAATTCCATGTGGTTTAAGGGACCAAACTTTCTTGCAGCTGATGATTTACTGATCAAAACTGAGACTATCACTGTTCCAGAAACGGACTATTTGCCAGAAACAAAGGCAAAATATAGAAATGATATCAGTGACTAATTCTAACATTTCTTTTTCTCTTATCAGGAATCCTGTAAATGTAGATTTTTTTTCTTAATATCAGCAATAACTACCTTCACCTACTCTGCATATTAGCTTACATTCATAGATTCATTTACAATTGTAAATGTGATTATGCAGACCGGCATCGAGGCAGTCTTACCACCCCAGAAATAAAGGGTGCGGAAACGTGTCTAATTGGACTAGTACAAGGTTTAGAGTTTAAGGAAGAACTTAGGAGCCTAAAACGGGAGTCAGGGGTTCCTCCTTCAAGTAAGATAAAATGTTTATCTCCTTTTTTGGATAAAAATGAGATCTTAAGAGTGGGCGGAAGATTACGCAATTCAAAATTGCCTTTTAATAATAAACATCAAATGATACTGCCGAAGGCCCATAAACTTACTAAACTTATATTTGAACATTTTCATAAAAAATATTTTCATATTGGACCCCAGGGTTTATTGCATTATGTACGTATGAAGTATTGGCCCGTAAGTGGGAAAAACTTAGCACGTAAGGTAGTGCATGATTGTGTAGTCTGTTTTAGGAATAATCTGGTCACTGCCAAACAAATCATTGGTGATCTCCCATCAGAAAGAGTGACCCCAAATTTTACCTTTTACCATACCGGAGCAGATTTTTGCGATCCTTTTGAAATAAAATACAAAAATCAGAGGAAAGGTAGTTTTCAAAGGGTTTATGTTACGATATCCGTTTGCCTAGTGACAAAGGCTATTCATTTAGAATTGGTCACGGATCTGACATCCGACGCCTTTATCGCCGCACTTAAATATTTTGTTTCTAGGCGAGGAAAATGTTCTTCTATTATAACGGATAATGCAAAAAATTTTAAGGGGGCTAAATCAGAATTAAGTAAACTTTACGACTTAGTTCGTAGACCAGATGAAAAATTAGCTAATTATCTAGCTTCAGAAGCTATTGAATGGAAGTTTATTCCTCCCAGATCGCCCAACTTCGGTGGTTTATGGGAGGCCGGAGTAAAATCATTCAAATATTATCTAAAACGAACATTAAAAGGTGCTAGATTAACGATAGAAGAATTCCAAACCATCACCACCCAAATTGAAGGGATATTAAATTCGCGTCCTTTAGCTCAGTTATCAACCGACATAAATGATTTTGACGCATTGACACTGGGCCATTTCCTAATTGGTGGCAGAGGGTGACTAAATTTGTCCAGTTAATTTGGAAAAATTGGCAGTTAAATTACTTAAGTCATCTCCAAAATCGTACAAAATGGCAGAAAAAAGGGGATAATATTAAACCAGGAGCAATGGTCATAATAAAGGAAGACAATTTACCTCCCTGCAAATGGATGCTGGGACGAATTTTAGAAGTTATACCAGGTAAGGATGGTAACGTTAGGGTTGCCAAGATAAAAACTGCTTCGAATGTTTTCCTTAGGTCAGTATCTAAATTGTGTATTCTACCCATTGATAACATTTAATAATTGTATGCTTATTTTTCTTTTGTTTATTTGATTTAAAGTGTATTGTACAGTAAAATGTTTATATAATATATTTTACATAAGGTTTCTTAAGTACGATATCGAACTGTTTTTTGGAAAATAATTACCTTACTTAGCATTGAATTTCCTTTATTATTGTGCTTATATAGTAACATTGTTATCGCAACTTGTAATTATTGTATTTGTATTGTAATTCTATTTTATTGTATTTGGTATTTTTATAGTCCTTGTGATAACAGTATATTTCCACAAATTTTGAATGTGCTATACACATTGCAAGGCGGGGCGGCATGTTCGGACCTTGTGCACATGCCAAACGAGCTCCGCAGTTTTGTGGTCATGTGACCCAGAAGTTGGTTGTTGCTCTAGCTGCCGAAAAGGCACGTTTTGTTTTAGCGGGTCTTATCCCCAACTATTCTGTTTTGGTTCTGCGTGTATATTCCCCACATATGTCTTCAAACAAGCTAAATTAGCGGATATATTACCCCAATATCACCATGTTTACTATTATGTGTTTATCTATGTTCTGTACTCGTTACGTCTGTGTGCTGCTAATTAAATATATAAGAAAAGACAGCAATGATTCGTAATCAATTAAAAACACACACACAGTATTCACGATCATAGACAGGTATATTTTGTGATTATTTTAATAAATTTATAGAAAAGCATTTTAACATCTCAGGAAAGGATTTTTGTATTATATTAAGATAAGATTTTTAAATTTAATTTTTATTTTTAAAATGGAATATTTTATTGAGTATGTTCTAGTTTGATCTTAATTAGGTTCATCAAAAAAATGGATTTAACCTTAAATTATTGCTGTTCATGTGATAGTTGTAGTGTCAGAAGGGAATTAATGGTCTTAGTTTAGAAACATGGAACAATTCGCGACCATATTATTTTCCAGATGATTTCAAATTATTTCATGAAAATACACAAAAAACAACACAAACAACTTCACATACAGGTTCACAACACCAAACATTAGTAAAAACAATATATTAATTTCTTCCAAAAGTTTTTATTTACAATAACTAGAAAAAAAAAAAAACCTTTCTAAAAACAAATTCTTTTTACCAGGTATATTCTTGGGTCGACACAGGGATACTACTTGTGTAATTCAATTAACTTTAAATGTAAACAATAACTTCTCAACATTACTAGGTGTCTTCTAGCCTAATCAACTAGTTTTGGTACTTATTTTTGTTGAGTCTATTAAATTTAAATTAAATATTCTATATAATTACAGTTTTTAGTAAATATTATTTATATTATTTAATGTATTCGCAGTAGCTATATTTATTTTGTTTAATACAGTAAAGGTCTTGAATTATTCTTGAATGCTGATATTCTGTATTAGTCTAAAACCTCATAAAAGTTAGCCCCCCCATGACGGAAAATGAGAAAGTGACAGATGCATTTCGTTTGATCATCGTTTGATCAGATTTGATCAACAATTTTTGTCGTTTGATCAACTTTATTTAATGAGTTATAATTAAAAATGCACAGGGGGGGCTAACTTTTAGGAAAATTAAAAATGCGCAAAATTAAAAAAAAAATTAGTGATTCTTATCAGAAATCGTTAGATCAGATTTGATCAACCATTTTTAGCGTTTGATCAAACCCAAAAGTGCCCGAAAAATCGATATTTATATAAGCTGTCCCCTACAAGTTAGCGCCTCCCTTGACCGAATTTCGGAAATAAAACGGTGTCATCTGACGTAGAGTCGATTGATAAGACTTGATCAACCATTTTTAGCATTTGATCAAACCCGGAAGTACTCGAAAAATCGATATTTATATAAGCTGTCCCCTACAAGTTAGCACCTCCCTTGACCGAATTTCGGAAATAAAACGGTGTCATCTGACGTAGAGTCGATTGATAAGACTTGATCAACCATTTTTAGCATTTGATCAAACCCGGAAGTACTCGAAAAATCGATATTTATATAAGCTGTCCCCTACAAGTTAGCGCCTCCCTTGACCGAATTTCGGAAATAAAACGGTGTCATCCGACGTAGAGTCGATTGATAAGACTTGATCAACCATTTTTAGCATTTGATCAAACCCGGAAGTACTCGAAAAATCGATATTTATATAAGCTGTCCCCTACAAGTTAGCGCCTCCCTTGACCGAATTTCGGAAATAAAACGGTGTCATCCGACGTAGAGTCGATTGATCAACCATTTTTATAGCGTTGGATCAAACCAAGAAGTGCCCGAAAAATCGATATTTCTAAGTGCAGAAACCCTAAAAGTTATGTCCCCCCCCCCCTCCTTATTGAAACTGACAAAAATTCGGGACAAATTTGGTGTCATCGGACGTAGAATCATTTGATCAGATTTGATCAACCATTTTTAGCGTTTGATCAAACCCAGAAGTGCCCGAATAATCGTTTTTTCTAAGGGCAGATACCCCTAAAAGTTAGCCCCGTCTTATTGAAACTGACGGAAATTCGGAACAAATTTGAGGTCATCGGACGTGGAATCGTTTGATCAGATTTTATCAACCATTTTTAGGGTTTGATTGTTAGTGGGTTTTTTTTTAATCAAACTGCATGAAAAAATTTATTTATTATACATAGTTATGCTTAGTTATAGCATTCACATTTTTGGACAGTATTAAAGCCATTTGTTTTCGAAAAAATAAATTTAAGTTAAGTTTATGAATAAACCTGCATTAAAAAAGGCAAATTTATACTAAAATACAGTAACATATTAACAATAAACACATGAGTCTTTTTCCTGCTCTCAAAGTCATAGCATATCTTTTTACGCCTGATGAAGAATGACTAACTTCTTTCCATACGTGTTCTGCTTTTTGATGGTGTTTTGTTTTACATTCATTTTTGTATCTTTGTACGGAATTTTTGCTGTATTTAATGTTTTAATTTTAACCGTATATATTAGTTATTACATTTTTACCACCTACTAAAATGTTTGATAAGTTTTAATAAATTCAATTTCTGTCTGCCTTCTGTCTGTCTGTCGTCTGTCTGTCCGTGTTCTAACTCTCGTAAATATCCTCGGATTGCCATGAAATGTATATATGATACTGATATATGTAATGACATGTTCATTTTTGACAATGAAGTATGCAACACTTATACTTCGCTTACAGGGGCACTCAAAAGAATGTCGTTTCATTATGGTCTGTGCGGAAAAATCCTTTGCAGTGTATTTTAATGTCTTTACACTATTTCAAATATATTGAAATTGATATACATCACTGAAGTTCACTACACGATGCTTACTATCGAATATTATACGTGTAGCACTTATAATTAGTTTACAGGGAAACTCAAAATAATTCTGTTATACTATGGTCTATGGGGAAAAGTCGTTTGCGGTGCATTTTAATCATGTTACACTATTACAAACATAATGAAATTTATATGAATTTCTGAGATGCACTAAAACATGCTTTCTGTAAAACATGGAGTGTACAGCATTTATCATTAATTTACAGGGTCACAAAAAAGTATTCGGTTACATGGTGTACAGGGGACAAATGTTTGAAGCGTATTTTAATTACGTTACAGTGTTTCAAATGTAATGAAATTGATATACATTAATGTGGTTTACTACAAGATTCCTTTTGTATAAAATGATGTGCATAGCGTTTATTGTTCATTTACAGAGACACATAAAAGATTTCGGATACAGGGCTATATCCGAAGTATTTTCTATAAGTGATAATTCTGGAAGTGCGCTTTCAGTTAGGTATGCGTTTAACTAAATTTTTCCATACTATGTGGTATGCATAAATGTTGTAGATCATATACAGAACCAGGCAAAGGAATTCTACTCTGTATCGGCGTAAATTGCGTAGGGGTTTCTAACCGAGTTATGACTTTTGAATGTAAAATATGTTTAGTATACTAAGAGTTGTTTGTTGAATATAAATAAAATCATATACAGGGCCCCGCAAAATACTGGATAAATGACCGCTTATGTATGATAATTTCTGGAAGTGTGATTTCAGTAGTTTACACAGCATGTTTTTGTCTAAATTAATCTTTAGATTAATATGTGTCGTGTATAAAAATCTTTAGGCAATATACAGGGCTGTACAAAAAAAAATCAAATGTGTTTCCGTCTACTGGTAGAAACTACTGAAGGTGAATTTTCAACTATGTTATGTGTTTTTTACTAAACTAAATTGTAGCATATTATAAAGAGTACATACAAATCTATTGATTATATACAGGGCTGCAGAAAAAAATTGCAGTACTTTTCTGGCTATAGCTTGTAATTACCGAAATCTGGTTTCCAGATGTGTTTTGCGTTTTCTAAAATGTTTACTTAAGTAACTAAACAGCAAAGGTTTGTTAAAGAAATCTGGAAGTGTTGGAAAGTGTTTCATTACCTATGCTTAATGTATGATTTTCCTTCTTGTTTTTCTTTATGCCGAGTGTACTTCTTTTTCCCATATATTAAAAAGTACTGAACGCAATGATTTGACTTCATATACCAAAAAATATTTTAAATATTTTTTGTGCACAATGTCATTATATGCATAGCTATATTTAACGAGATTTTACTTAACTATTTATGTTTAAATAAAAATTATTCAGCATGTTTTAAATAATATATAAAATAATTAATTTTATAGATAATTTGCTTTGCAGCATCATTATTACTTCAGTTATAGAACATTAAAAAGGTACACAATTAGGCTTGGCTGTATACAACCTAAGTAGTATAATTGCTATATTCTTAAAAAAATGACTTTCTTAATAAAAGTTTCGCGATTTAATATGAATTAGTAACCAAATTCTTCAAGATATTAAAATTGCGCAAAAAAAGTTGGAATATTTTCCTCCTTTGATAATGTAAACAAAGAACAAAATATGCAAGATCATTGATATTTTATTCTTAACAAATTAAAAAAATTGATTTGTTTAAGTTATTCTATTGAAAAATTTCCTATTAAAGCAGTATTAAAAATAACTATCAGTAACTTCAAATCTATAATTGCCGTTATCAAATCTGAAAGAATTTGAAATACAAAAATAAAATCCCTGCACCCACATGTTGATCAGATTCGTTAGAAAAACAGCTTTTCTGTTCAGAATCTGGTAACTCTGTGTTTTGTGGATGTCAGCGCTTTTCAAAAAAAATATTATAGACGTGAGAGGGGCACTTGACTTCAGCCGGTAATTAACGACCTAGTATATGGCCTATGTATTTACTCTTAAATTTTGTTTCAGCTTGGTACGCACGTGTCAGTTTTGATTTTTACCATTCGGATTCTCTCCTGGATTATTTTATTTATTATTATATTTTATTTTCCAACTCTTATCTCCAAAAAGTAGGCAATTTTTATGGTCATCCTCATTTCTGTTTTGGATATCCGACTCAGCACGCTGCGATAATGTCGGTGAGACCTTATTATAGTAAAATGTTAAAAGCTTTCGATCAATTTAGTAGGTGCCCAGTGAATCTAGAGTCCCAGTCTAGTGCCCAGAGTGTAATTTTCTAATGACTTTGAAAAAGTCACATCTCCCTAAAAAATTAACTCATAATCTAATAGAATTGAGAAGATATTTTTCTAATCAAATTTAAAATGCCAAGAAAATCATCTTTCGACAAATCGAATTTCTTTGAGGCGTTAAAGTCTTTCAAAGACATATTTACTGCAGATGGTAAATTAACGACAAGTACTCATCCTGTGTGGAAAGAAATTATTGTACATCCATTGTTAATAGAAAAAATTGAAGGTTGCGAAATTTCGGGAAAACCGATTTTCAAAGCAAAGCAAATTCATGACTACGTGTATCAAAACAGATATAATTTGTTAAAAAAGCTGCTTGTAGAATTTGGATTTCCTACAGAAAAGCAAAATTCATATTCCTCTGAAACAAATTCCAGTTCATCCTCAGACATTGAAATTCCATGCAATGCAGAAGTTGTGCATTTAAGTGAACAAAGCACCTTTAAACTATCTATACCTTTTCATGAATATTCAAAAATGGAGCCATCTGTGATGTTTTACAAAGAAGGTGAACGTATGAAAAAGAGAAAAGTTCTAAAAAAGAGAGAATGGACAAATATCATTGCTGAACACTTCTTTGATGAATACCAGCTTCCATGTGCCTATTCATTTAAAAGAAATAAAGTTCGCGTAAATGAAAATTCAAGCTCAAATTTTTTGCATGCAGAAGGTAAATGCAAAGAATGCAAAGCTCCAATCTTGATAACTGCTGAAAACGAACCAAATTATCCTGAATGTCTTAATTTAACTATAAAAGCAGTTGATACCCGAAACATTACTCATCATCTGAAACGTTCGGTAACGGGTTCTCGAAGATCGAAAATTTCCCAAACATTATTATATACAGCTCCTTCAAATTGGAGAAGAGAAGAGGCTAGAAAACGAATGCAATTTGGACAATCTGAACCGCCAGTATTACCGTCGATATCGGTGTGCCGAACCATACGCCAGGAAGCGAAGAAAAAAGAGTACGGGCTCCCAGAAAACAAAAGTGTTTTATGTGCACTTCAAGAAATGAAATATTCCCAGAATTATGCAGGCTCGCTCCACAACCTGTCTTATGATAGTTTTTTCATCCATTATTGGACAAAATCCCAAAGCCATATTTATAAAAATTACGCAAATACTGGAAAGTATTGCAAAGTGCACATAGATGCAACTGGGAGTTTAGTAAAAAGAATTAAAGATGACCAACGGATTTCTAATCATATTTTTTTGTATGGGATTGTCATTCATCTTGACAATAAACCGGTAAGTGTGTGCCAGATGCTAAGCGAAGCATACGATACCACAACAATTGAATATTGGATAAATAAATGGATAAAAGACGTAAAAAAAATTCCGCAAGAATCAATAACAGATTTTTCTTTAGCTTTAATAGGGGCTTCATGCAGAGCTTTTAATGAATGTAGCATTAAAAGTTATTTAAGTACAGCCTTTTCTATTTTGCAAGGAAAACTGAGAGAAAAACCTCGTTGTTATTTAAGAATTGACGTCGCCCATTTAATCAAATTTGTCAGCAGATGGAAATGTTTTGACAATACAGCTCGTTTAGTTAGAAAGTTTTACATAAGGTGCATTGCATTAATGATCAAGTGTACGTCAAATAAGTAACTTGAGGAAATTATTGTAAACACCCTGATTCTTTGTAAAAGTGACACATGCGGAAATACGGAGAATACTGGAGAACTTACTAGTTCTGAGAAAGCAAAACTTTTCCTTGGTCGCTGCATTGAGATCGGGGAACCAGATTCTTTAATTCCCGAAACTCTTTCAGAAACTGAAAAGGATAACACAAATATAGATGATAGTTTGGAAATTCCAAATATAGCTAAATGGATAAAAAATATTATTGAACAATCGGATGTAGCGGCAAAAAATGTAGGAGCCGAACCAAATCCTTATTTTTGTCCAGAATTTGAAAAAAAATTAATGAACATTTTGCAATATACTCCTTTATGGACCTCTGTAATGAAGAATACATTCCAATCGCCATACGAAAGGGCTTCGTCAGCAATTATAGAATGCTATTTCGGTATTCTAAAACAGATAATTATGGAGCATAACAAAAGACCTCTAAGAGTCGATAAATTTATTGCTTGTCATCTAAGAGCTATTACTGGAAATGTTAATATAATAGCGGCTTCCATAAAAGAAAGAGCAACATCATCAAATAACGAAGACAAAAATATTCCTAGAGAACTAGAGGAAGAGGAGTTATGGAAAGGCAGAAATGTGAAAAAGGAAAACATGCATAAACAAGATGTAAATGTCTCAGAAAAAAAAATTACCTTATGACCACAGGAAGATTTATGGTGGAAAATATACCGAAGAAAATAATTCTGAAAGCAATTATAAACAAGAATCAGAAAATATGAAAAATGAAACACCAAAAATTAAGCAGAAGAAAAACACTTACTTATCGCCTTGTCCCAACATAAAGTACACCTTAAATTCACCGTCAAAAAAAAGCGAAAACCTGCCCATTATCTTAAATGGAAATCTTTTGGAGCCACTTAAACTTGATAAATGTTCATACAAAATTTCCAATACGTGCCCATTTGATGCATTAATGCATAGTCTAAGTGTTCTTTGCATAGATAATGAAAATTACAAAAACTATGCAATAGGCTTAAACAACGATTTTTTTCAATGCCTAAAATTCTACGTTGAAAATGGAGTTAATAAGAGGTTTTATCAAATGAGAAAAGAAATATTAGCCAAAAATTATTCTGTAAAAGAATCCCATGTAAAAAACTTATTTTATATTAATGCTGAAGATACAATGGGGAATGTTATAAACAAATTGTTTAAAGATGTTCCAAGTACACTTGAAGTTTCAGTCTGCCAAAATCCAAGTTGTACTAACAATAAGGAGCAAAATCTTGTGTTTTGGCCCATCAAGTTTAATATAGATATGAAAGAACTTTATAGTGCCATAACACTTTCAAAATGCATTGTTAATAAACACTGCTTACTACCATGTGGACTGGGGAGAACTGTAGAACTAACTATTTTCAAAAGAACATTTAATTATTGAGCCTACATTTAAAGTTCACCCACCAAACTGCAATCTTAAGGACTTGCCCATTTCCATTACTCTAGGAAAAGAAAAGTACATGCTAGGGGCCGTAATTATCTTTGTAGATCCTTTCCATTTTATTTCGTATTGCAGAAGGAAGAATAACACTTGGGAGCTTTATGATGATTTGAAATCACGTGTAATCTCTGTTAATCCTATCAGAGTAGTGGGGAAAATTCAAATAATTATATATGCAAAAACATCAATAAGTTAATATAATAATATTTCCCGACAAATTAACAATCGGTGGCCTATTTTATACAATGCAGCAGTTTGTTGTTATTTAATGAGCAAATTCTTTTCTGAGATTACATACAGTAATGTTTAATTACAGGTAATTATTTTTAGCTATTTCATTTCATTTATACCCATTTTAAAAATATAATTTTATATGCATGTGTTTTTTTTAATTTTACAATAACTAATGAATGTAATTTAAGCATTACAGACATAGTGTCGATATATTTTTGTTTATTTTTCATTTAAGTAAATTTTCACGGTTCCAAATTTGCGGAAAATAAGGAACAAATATTTTTTTCTCTGATTGTACCAATAATAAAAACTATAAATACGTATGCAATGTATATATTTACTTACGTGTATTATCAGTATTATTATGCGTATTTACAGTGCATTATCACATATCAATATACAATGTAAAAGGTTTGTAAATAATATCTGAATGTGAATATATCTGAGCGAACATTACCTTACATATCCACTATTTTTGTGTGCATATAACATTTGAATTTACTTTACATTATTTTTATTTTCTTATATTTTCCTTTCTTTCTTTTTTTAAAAAAGGAAAACTGATTCAAAACTGAAAGAATAATAGACAATATCTATTTTTTTTTCAAAGCTAAATACATTTTATTATTAGCCGTAATATTTAAAAAAAATAATGTTTGAATGGAGTGTTGAAAAAAAGTAATGTTTGAAAGCAGTGTAAATATGTTATACATTGTTAGATTTAGTATTGCCTTTATATTGTGTGAAAATTTGAACATTCTAATTAAAGCATATATATATATATATATATATATTTAAATATTATTCTTTTGAAATTTTATTTAATACTTGTGGAAAATTAAATTTATTTTTGTGTATTCTTTAAGGGGATTCACTGCCTTTCATTTTGCGAAAAATTACGAAAATATCAATTTTTATTTAATTTTATTTATTTTTATTTATTTTTTTTTTGTAAAATGAATTTATACATCCGTAGTATATATTCTCAGCAAGTACTGTAAAGATCCGATCATTAAAAATAGGCAAAACACTTCCACCCATTTCCCTTTAAATAATTCAGTGTTGCGATGTTTAAATTCGTGTTTCTGCGGTTGTGTTTTGCGATCATTAAAAATAGGCAAAACGCTTCCACCCATTTCCCTTTAAATAATCCAGTGTTGCGATCTTTAAATTCGTGTTTTTGCGTTTGTGTGTTTCGGTATATAGCTATATATTCCAAATGACAAAGCTGCAACAGATATTTTATTTTCACTGGCAATTTCTTTGTGTAGGATCCTTAAGGTGTTTTCATAAAACCAAGAAGCAGATTTTCTAAATATAAATTTTATTTTTGAAAAGTAAAAATGTTAAGCAAATAATCAATTTTACTGTGTATTTTATATATGTCATAACATTTTATTTATGTTTTCTTAAACTAATAACTTTTTGAAAATGTGATCGTTACAGTTTAGCACTAAGAGAAGTATTTAACAAAGTGTTCAAAACTGTAAGAGAAGTGTTTTAAAAATTTATTTTATTTTTTTACTGAAATTTTTCAAATTTTACTAGAAAAATTACCTTCTTGCTTCTAAAATTTATTTTCCTTCATAAAATAGTTTAATAATGCGTCATTAAGATATTAGAAAATAAGTAAATAATAACAATAAAAGAGTACAAAAGGTAGCGAGTCCCCTTAAATTGATACGTTACAATACTTTAATGTTTACTTGCCTTGAAATGTTTGCGTTATTCCGAAAGCTGGTGTTTTCCTTTCTGGGATGTCGCTTCATTGCATTTTTATATTTGTATTGCATTTTGGAATGTGTGATCAATTAATAAATTTAATAAAATTACTATTATGCTGCTTGTGTCATAAAACTTTTAAGAAAACAAACGATAAATAACAATTTTTTACAGAGTAATATACAACTCAGTGTGTTCTATATTAGTCCTTAAAAGTTGTTATCTATCGTTTCTTATTATTTATTTAATTTTTTATAAAACTAGCAAGAAAATTATTTTTTAATATGTAACATAAATGTCTGTGAAGTATTAATTTGCATTTTCTTTTCTAGACTTACAATTAGAAATGTGTTATCAATGAACAAACGCAGAGGGAGGGGAAGGGTAAAATTTAAGTTTATGTACAATTGTGAGAAATAAAATTTACAGCTGAGCAATACATTTCGAAATGTACTATTACTCCAGAAATGATATTTTCGACTATTTCATTCGAAGTTTGTAAAACTTTCATTTAAATGTCCACTTACAAGAAGGCAAAAATGGTGTATCTTATATTTATTCAGTATAAACCTCTATATGCAATATTTTAACAATTTCCTTGTTTCCTAATTCAAAAACTAGTAATTGTAAAAGAAATGTTAGAAACATTTCACTATTCTTTGTATATATTTATAGAATGTTATGTTGCATTTATATAAGATGTTTTCGTGCTCAGTTCAGTTGTTAACGCTAGGTTGATGCAATTTGGCACAACTAATGTAATCTTAAACGTTCTTATGAAATGCTGCAAAGAAATCTATTTATTTTTTATATATAGCGTAGAATGTTTGAGTAACATTTATATATGTACTTTTGGATTTTAGAATTCTGTTAAAAATTAATAAAATTCTGTTAGTTTATTATTAATTTAAATAGTTTCTCATTTTTTTTTATTTTAAAAGTAAAGTTCCAATAAAGTTGAATTTTTGTAAAAATAATCAAATGAATTATACTAGAATGCTTAAATTAGATAATTATATATGATATAGATAATTCAGCTTATTAACAGATTTGCTACATCCATAGCTTTGATTTTGAAAAATCTGAATACGTAATCCTTGTCACTAAATAACTACGAAAAAAAAACCTCATTAACTTTAGTATTTATTCTTTTTTAATGTATTTTTCTATATTTTTATACAGTATCTTATAATAAAATGCAAAGTTTAGGAGTCTGTTGGTAACCATGCCGGGTACGACCACTCTGGTCTGTGAATCGACCGTAGCAAAACGCCATGTTAGGCTTAATGAAAAGCGTATGTTAACATATGACAGCTAAATAATAATTTCTTCTACTTGAAATCATGTCTGTTCGGCATATTTCCATATAAAACATGTATATCACATCCAATTATAATGTTTAAAGTTCTAAATTAAAAATTATCAGATCAAACATCGGTTTACCAGATATAAACAAACAAACACTGTTGCCATTCAGGATTACAAATTCCAGATGTGGAAACAAGTGAACGACTCTTTGAACGCTTCATTAAAAAAAATACAGGTTAACATCCTGTTCTGCTCTAAAAATATTTGTAAAAGCATATTAAAGCCTTCAAATATTTTGAAATGCGTTTTTCACTTTTTCATACCGGATTTATATCGACTGCTGTTATTGTGAAAAATGGAGTTAATTGCCGATTCAAGTGTTCGAATACGCCATCTAGTGGACAGTGGAGAAAAGATTTAACTTCTCTCTTCAGGAAAATAACGTGCAAGCTCATTGCATTACATGTATTTTTAATTTGTTCAAAATTTTTTTTTCTTTTTACACAATTTCAAATTTCACATGAAATCAGTGTTCTGTATTTATATGACACCTGTACAGACAGCTGCGATAAGAAAACAGCTTTTTTTTCAAAACAGAGCAAATTAGCGTGTTTTTAGAGCACCTAGTTACAAAAAATGCTAACGCATGTAATTTATTTTTATAAGCCAATAAATATTCAGACTCATTCGCTATATTTCCACATGCAAAATCGACGTCACTCTGGGTAGATAATGCGCATTTTTTTTTTTTTTCTTTTGCAGATTGACGTAGTTCATTCTTTTAACTTTTACTTAATTTCACTTTTGTAACTCACACGCATTTAAAATGGTATAGTGTTGTCTTGTTTGACGCCAATCATGGCTACAGATGCGATAACGGAAAATTAGCCATTTTACCCCTGTGAAGATCAGATAATAAATAGTTTTATTTTGCATCTCACATGCTATTTTTAATATTGTTATGTTTCATTTCAATTTTTGGCAGTTTTTGTACAGTTTTTATGCTTTTTGCAAAGATTTGTACTTGTGCAAAAAGCTAGTATTGCATATAAACGATTTTTCTGACCCCGGGCCCGTGCAAACTTCTAGAAGACATGCACAAACTAATGTTAAACCAATGGGAACGTTCTTTTCAAATTTATCATTTGCTTTTCAATATGTTTCATCTTATAGAATATCAGAGATACTTTACTGAATATCTGAGGTATCGTACCGGGTACATTTTGTACTTTTTCGGTTTTAGTCGCAGATATATATTTTTTTTTCTCGTGACACTTCAGAAAGGTTCCGAAAATGAAAGTATCCTTAGAAAAAAAAATCTGCAACCAAAATCAAAAATGTACCCGGTAAGACATAGACCTCAGATATTTTATGCAAAAAAAAATTATTTCAAAATATTGAAATACGAACAGGGAATTTGGAGAAAAAAAACGCTCCCATTGGATTAACATTAGTTTGCGAGGGTTTTCGCGTTAATAGTGTTATCGTGTGTTATCGCGTCATAAATGTTTTTATATTAAATTTGTGATGTGTTAAATCAAATAAAAGATAATGGATATTTTAAAGCAGGATAATTATACATATAATTCTAAGATATTTTGAAATGAGAAAATTACGTTTAAATTTTACTTAAAAAACTTTAATCCCGGCTTGCCTGCGTATAAAATGAAATGTGAATACCTATACTAATAAAATAAAGTTCCGGTCTGTGTGTCTGTTGGAGATGGCTAGAAAAAACTAGCGCACCAAGAAGTCTGAAAATTTAGGTGATGATAGTCCGAAACCTGCCCTGGTGCACCTGAGAAAAAGAATTTTACTATTTTGAAAATTAGTCGAAATATTAATTAAAAACTCTTTAAACATCGAAAAAATGCGATCTTTTTTATCTGAAAATGGCACTGAAGAAACATCGAACCGCAAAAGTAACAAATGATTTAATAAGGAGAAGGAAGGGACAAAGATTTTCAAGTTCAAAGTAATAAACCACAGATACTGGGAAATTTTGGGCTCTATACAATTACTACAAATATTACATTTATTGATTTGCAAATTACGCATTCTTGCTTAAAATTTAATGCTGAATCCAAAAATGTAATTTTCGTAAAAATCGGATGATTATTAGCTAAGATATTAACTAAAAATCATTATTTTTCAAAGGACTGACAATTAAAAGGACTGCGAAATTTTAAGGCGTATAGAATTTCTTTTTTTTTAAATTTAGGTACTATTTTTTTAATTTGTATGTATACGCAGAATCATATTCTATTTAAGATTTTCAAAAAATCGAAGAAAACAGCCGGTAAGTTTTTATTCTATCTATCTCTCTATATATATATGTATTTAAAAATGAAAAGACATGTGAAGAACGAAGGAAAATACATTATAAAAAGCTATGGAATGATCACTGAAGGAAGTATACCCAAAAGCATGAAAAAGCAAAATTGGAAAACTATGAATATCTTATAGAAACTTTAGAAGTGTTTATAAGAATATTCATAGTAAGTAACTATATGTTATTTCATCAAATATAGTCAGCATTATGCCAAAAATCGAGAATATTAATCCCCTAATAACATACACAAATGAAACCAGAAGATCAAAAACCAACATGAGGTCCAAATAACAAAACAAGTAAATAAATATGCTACTGAAACAGAAATTAGATAAATAAACAATTATGCAACTTAAATAGAAATATGAACATAAAATAATGTTTAAGACTCACCAGAAAAGACAAATTTTAATGTAGATGTATTTAAGGTACTTGAAAATCAACCTACTCAAAAATGGTGGCATATCGTTGCTAAAACAATGCTGAAAAAGATGATAATATAAAGTTATGTAGTGCTGCCATCTAGCCCAGTGAATTGTAAATAAAAGCTGAAATTGTAGACAAGTTAAATAAAAATACTAGTGTTAGCATCTATTATTAGATGACGATAAAATAAAAGAAAAAAGTAAAATATTGGCAAAGCAAATAATAGTTGAAATATGAGGAAACTTAAATAAGTAAATAAAATTTAAATATAATAAAGATGATATGGGAAGACAAGTACAATAATTATAGTGAGGCATTGTGTGAGTGAAATATATATTTCATTTACTTTGACATACAAAGTATAAAAATAAAATAAAATGAGACAATGCGAAGATTAATTAAAAGCCGCACTCACAGATTTTAACGTACGTTCAAATTTTTAAAACTTTAAAAGATAGGGATTTGAAAATTTCCATCGGTATGCAAAATCAAATTTTATTTAAAAAATTCAAAAAATCGAAAAAATCGGCCGGTAAATTTTTATTTTTTCAAAAACCTTATTTTTTATGAGAAAAGAAATTTATTGTGTTTTTATCCTATCTTCAATCCAGAGACATTAGAAGGGGACGAGGAGGGGGGGAAACAAATTGTCATTTTAATTTTCACCTCTTCAGGCCTAGGTTACCGCTATTTCAGAATATTAATCTCCAGAGGTAGGATTTTTTATTTTCTCGGGTTCTGTGAGCCGGATCACAATGGGGTTAGACTCATTCAATTTGATTTTGGATAGATTTACAGATTTTAGTATCACTTTCCACCAGAATGGGGGCGCATTCCTATTTCGGGTTCTATGGGCCAGATCACAACGGGGTTCGGCTCATTCAACTCGATTTTCGAAATCAGCTTCTATAAATAGCGGATTTTCGAGCATTTCCAGCTTTGATCAAACCCTAAAAAGCGTTTATTAAATCTGATCAAATGAATTTACATCCGATGACACCATTTTTGTTCCAAAATTCTTTCGAGGGGGGGGGCTAACTTTTAGGGTTTCTGCACTTAGAAATATCAGTTTTTCGGGCACTTCCGGGTTTGATCAAACGCTAAAAATGGTTGATCAAATCTGATCAAATGATTTGACGTCCGATGACACCAAATTTGTCCCGAATTTCCGTCAGTTTCATTAAGGAGAGGGGGGGGGTAACTTTTAGGGTTTCTGCTCTTAGAAATATCAGTTTTTCGGGCACTTCCGGGTTTGATCAAACGCTAAAAATGGTTGATCAAATCTGATAAAATGATTCTACGTCCAATGACACCAAATTTGTTCCGCATTTCCGTCAGTTTCCATAAGGGGGGGCTAACTTTTACGGTTTCTGCACTTAGAAATATGATTTTTCGGGCACTTCCGGGTTTGATCAAACGCTAAAAATGGTTGATCAAATCTGATCAAATGATTCTACGTCCAATGACACCAAATTTGTTCCGCATTTCCGCCAGTTTCCATAAGGGGAGGCTAACTTTTAGTGTGTCTCCAGATAGAAATATCGATTTTTTGGGTACTTCCGGGTTTGATCAAACGCTAAAAATGGTTGATCAAATCTGATCAAATGATTCTACGTCCAATGACACCAAATTTGTTCCGAATTTCCGTCAATTTCAATAAGGGCGGGGCTAAATTTTACGGTTTCTGCACTTAGAAATAGAGATTTTTGGGCACTTCCGGGCTTGATCAAACGCTAAAAATGGTTGATCAAATCTGATCAAATGATTCTACGTCCGATGACACCAAATTTGTTCCGCATTTCCGCCAGTTTCCATAAGGGGGGGCTAACTTTTAGGGTGTCTGTACATAGAAATATCGATTTTTCGGGTACTTCCAGGTTTGATCAAACACTAAAAATGGTTGATCAAATCTGATAAAATGATTCTACGTCCAATGACACCAAATTTGTTCCGCATTTCCGTCAGTTTCCATAAGGGGGGGCTAACTTTTACGGTTTCTGCACTTAGAAATATGATTTTTCGGGCACTTCCGGGTTTGATCAAACGCTAAAAATGGTTGATCAAATCTGATCAAATGATTCTACGTCCAATGACACCAAATTTGTTCCGCATTTCCGCCAGTTTCCATAAGGGGAGGCTAACTTTTAGTGTGTCTCCAGATAGAAATATCGATTTTTTGGGTACTTCCGGGTTTGATCAAACGCTAAAAATGGTTGATCAAATCTGATCAAATGATTCTACGTCCAATGACACCAAATTTGTTCCGAATTTCCGTCAATTTCAATAAGGGGGGGGGCAAAATTTTACGGTTTCTGCACTTAGAAATAGAGATTTTTGGGGCAGTTCCGGGTTTGATCAAACGCTAAAAATGGTTGATCAAATCTGATCAAATGATTCTACGTCCGATGACACCAAATTTGTTCCGCATTTCCGCCAGTTTCCATAAGGGGGGGCTAACTTTTAGGGTGTCTGCACTTAGAAATATCGATTTTTCGGGCACTTCCGGGTTTGATCAAACGCTAAAAATGGTTGATCAAATCTGATCAAATGATTCTACGGCCAATGACACCAAATTTGTTCCGCATTTTCGTCAGTTTCCATAAGGGGGGGGGCTAACTTTTAGGGTGTCTGCACTTAGAAATATCGATTTTTCGGGCACTTCCGAGTTTGATCAAACGCTAAAAATGGTTGATCAAATCTGATCAAATGATTCTACGTCGGATGACACCAAATTTGTTCCGAATTTCCGTCAGTTTCAATAAGGGGGGCTAACTTTTACGGTTTCTGCACTTAGAAATATGATTTTTTTGGACTTCCGGGTTTGATCAAACGCTAAAAATGGTTGATCAAATCTGATCAAATGATTCTATGTCCAATGACACCAAATTTGTTCCGCATTTCCGTCAGTTTCCATAAGGGGGGGCTAACTTTTAGGGTGTCTGCACTTAGAAATATCGATTTTTCGGGCACTTCCGAGTTTGATCAAACGCTAAAAATGGTTGATCAAATCTGATCAAATGATTCTACGTCCAATGACACCAAATTTGTTCCGAATTTCCGTCAATTTCAATAAGGGGGGGGGCTAAATTTTACGGTTTCTGCACTTAGAAATAGAGATTTTTGGGGCAGTTCCGGGTTTGATCAAACGCTAAAAATGGTTGATCAAATCTGATCAAATGATTCTACGTCCGATGACACCAAATTTGTTCCGCATTTCCGCCAGTTTCCATAAGGGGGGGCTAACTTTTAGGGTGTCTGCACTTAGAAATATCGATTTTTCGGGCACTTCCGGGTTTGATCAAACGCTAAAAATGGTTGATCAAATCTGATCAAATGATTCTACGGCCAATGACACCAAATTTGTTCCGCATTTCCGTCAGTTTCCATAAGGGGGGGCTAACTTTTAGGGTGTCTGCACTTAGAAATATCGATTTTTCGGGCACTTCCGAGTTTGATCAAACGCTAAAAATGGTTGATCAAATCTGATCAAATGATTCTACGTCGGATGACACCAAATTTGTTCCGAATTTCCGTCAGTTTCAATAAGGGGGGCTAACTTTTACGGTTTCTGCACTTAGAAATATGATTTTTCGGGCACTTCCGGGTTTGATCAAACGCTAAAAATGGTTGATCAAATCTGATCAAATGATTCTACGTCCAATGACACCAAATTTGTTCCGCATTTCCGCCAGTTTCCATAAGGGGAGGCTAACTTTTAGGGTGTCTCCAGATAGAAATATCGATTTTTCGGGTACTTCCGGGTTTGATCAAACGCTAAAAATGGTTGATCAAATCTGATCAAATGATTCTACGTCCAATGACACCAAATTTGATCCGCATTTCCGTCAGTTTCCATAAGGGAGGGCTAACTTTTAGGGTGTCTGCACTTAGAAATATCGATTTTTCGGGCACTTCCGAGTTTGATCAAACGCTAAAAATGGTTGATCAAATCTGATCAAATGATTCTACGTCGGATGACACCAAATTTGTTCCGCATTTCCGTCAGTTTCCATAAGGGGGGGCTAACTTTTACGGTTTCTGCACTTAGAAATATGATTTTTCGGGCACTTCCGGGTTTGATCAAATGCTAAAAATGGTTGATCAAACCTGATCAAATGATTCTACGTCCAATGACACCAAATTTGTTCCGCATTTCCGTCAGTTTCCATAAGGGGGGGCTAACTTTTAGGGTGTCTGCACTTAGAAATATCGATTTTTCGGGCACTTCCGAGTTTGATCAAACGCTAAAAATGGTTGATCAAATCTGATCAAATGATTCTACGTCGGATGACACCAAATTTGTTCCGAATTTCCGTCAGTTTCAATAAGGGGGGCTAACTTTTACGGTTTCTGCACTTAGAAATATGATTTTTCGGGCACTTCCGGGTTTGATCAAACGCTAAAAATGGTTGATCAAACCTGATCAAATGATTCTACGTCCAATGACACCAAATTTGTTCCGCATTTCCGTCAGTTTCCATAAGGGGGGGCTAACTTTTACGGTTTCTGCACTTAGAAATATGATTTTTCGGGCACTTCCGGGTTTGATCAAATGCTAAAAATGGTTGATCAAACCTGATCAAATGATTCTACGTCCAATGACACCAAATTTGTTCCGCATTTCCGTCAGTTTCCATAAGGGGGGGCTAACTTTTAGGGTGTCTGCACTTAGAAATATCGATTTTTCGGGCACTTCCGAGTTTGATCAAACGCTAAAAATGGTTGATCAAATCTGATCAAATGATTCTACGTTGGATGACACCAAATTTGTTCCGAATTTCCGTCAGTTTCAATAAGGGGGGCTAACTTTTACGGTTTCTGCACTTAGAAATATGATTTTTCGGGCACTTCCGGGTTTGATCAAACGCTAAAAATGGTTGATCAAACCTGATCAAATGATTCTACGTCCAATGACACCAAATTTGTTCCGCATTTCCGTCAGTTTCCATAAGGGGGGGCTAACTTTTACGGTTTCTGCACTTAGAAATATGATTTTTCGGGCACTTCCGGGTTTGATCAAACGCTAAAAATGGTTGATCAAATCTGATCAAATGATTCTACGTCCAATGACACCAAATTTGTTCCGCATTTCCGCCAGTTTCCATAAGGGGAGGCTAACTTTTAGGGTGTCTCCAGATAGAAATATCGATTTTTCGGGTACTTCCGGGTTTGATCAAACGCTAAAAATGGTTGATCAAATCTGATCAAATGATTCTACGTCGGATGACACCAAATTTGATCCGCATTTCCGTCAGTTTCAATAAGGGGGGCTAACTTTTACGGTTTCTGCACTTAGAAATATGATTTTTCGGGCACTTCCGGGTTTGATCAAACGCTAAAAATGGTTGATCAAACCTGATCAAATGATTCTACGTCCAATGACACCAAATTTGTTCCGCATTTCCGTCAGTTTCCATAAGGGGGGGCTAACTTTTACGGTTTCTGCACTTAGAAATATGATTTTTCGGGCACTTCCGGGTTTGATCAAATGCTAAAAATGGTTGATCAAACCTGATCAAATGATTCTACGTCCAATGACACCAAATTTGTTCCGCATTTCCGTCAGTTTCCATAAGGGGGGGCTAACTTTTAGGGTGTCTGCACTTAGAAATATCGATTTTTCGGGCACTTCCGAGTTTGATCAAACGCTAAAAATGGTTGATCAAATCTGATCAAATGATTCTACGTTGGATGACACCAAATTTGTTCCGAATTTCCGTCAGTTTCAATAAGGGGGGCTAACTTTTACGGTTTCTGCACTTAGAAATATGATTTTTCGGGCACTTCCGGGTTTGATCAAACGCTAAAAATGGTTGATCAAACCTGATCAAATGATTCTACGTCCAATGACACCAAATTTGTTCCGCATTTCCGTCAGTTTCCATAAGGGGGGAGCTAACTTTTAGGGTGTCTGCACTTAGAAATATCGATTTTTCGGGCACTTCCGGGTTTGATCAAACGCTAAAAATGGTTGATCAAATTTGATCTAACGATTTCTGATAAGAATCACTAATTTTTTTTTATTTTGCGCATTTTTAATTTTCCTAAAAGTTAGCCCCCCCTCCCTGCGCATTTTTATTTAGAAATATCGATTTTTAGGAGATTTCCAGGTTTGATCAAACGCAAAAAATGGTTGATCAAGTCTTATCAATCGACTCTACGTCGGATGACACCATTTTATTTCCGAAATTCCGTCAAGGGAGGGGCTAACTTGTAGGGGACAGCTTATATAAATATCGATTTTTCGAGTACTTCCGGGTTTGATCAAACGCTAAAAATGGTTGATCAAGTCTGATCTAACGATTTCTGATAAGAATCACTAATTTTTTTTTAATTTTGCGCATTTTTAATTTTCCTAAAAGTTAGCCCCCCCTCCCTGCGCATTTTTATTTAGAAATATCGATTTTTAGGAGATTTCCAGGTTTGATCAAACGCAAAAAATGGTTGATCAAGTCTTATCAATCGACTCTACGTCGGATGACACCATTTTATTTCCGAAATTCCGTCAAGGGAGGGGCTAACTTGTAGGGGACAGCTTATATAAATATCGATTTTTCGAGTACTTCCGGGTTTGATCAAACGCTAAAAATGGTTGATCAAGTCTGATCTAACGATTTCTGATAAGAATCACTAATTTTTTTTTAATTTTGCGCATTTTTAATTTTCCTAAAAGTTAGCCCCCCCTCCCTGCGCATTTTTATTTAGAAATATCGATTTTTAGGAGATTTCCAGGTTTGATCAAACGCAAAAAATGGTTGATCAAGTCTTATCAATCGACTCTACGTCGGATGACACCATTTTATTTCCGAAATTCCGTCAAGGGAGGGGCTAACTTGTAGGGGACAGCTTATATAAATATCGATTTTTCGAGTACTTCCGGGTTTGATCAAACGCTAAAAATGGTTGATCAAGTCTGATCTAACGATTTCTGATAAGAATCACTAATTTTTTTTTAATTTTGCGCATTTTTAATTTTCCTAAAAGTTAGCCCCCCCCTGTGCATTTTTAATTATAACTCATTAAATAAAGTTGATCAAACGACAAAAATTGTTGATCAAATCTGATCAAACGAAATGCATCTGTCACTTTCTCATTTTCCGTCATGGGGGGGCTAACTTTTATGAGGTTAGTCTAAAGGTTGATATTGTGATATTGTTGTGAAATGTTTTGAAGAGATTAATTGAAATATAAGGATTGCAATAGTGTAAATATAATAGTTTCATATTCCAATTCTCTGTTATCTATCTAACAACTATTATTATTATTATTATTATTGTTATTATTATTATTTTGCTTATTACTTAAAAAGTGTAAAAAGAAACATATGATTCTACACTTAAAATTTGGTAATTACCTATACCCGATTATGTCATACATTTTAGTAGTTAAAAGAAGAGTATCAGAAAGGGATATTATTGTTCACAATTGTTGGTTGAGTGAATCTTATCTCAATATTTGGGCATCTAAATTATTTAGTATTGGAAAAATATTATATTGTTTTTTTTTTATGCACAATTTGGCTAGCAAAAAATTATTTCCTTATCTTTTCAAGTAAGGAAACAAACAGATTTTGCTATGTATTTTTTTTTCCTCAACCAAGAATTTTATATGGAATGTAATATTTACTGTGATATATTACTAGAGTAGTTATTGAAGTTTGTTGATATTATTTATTATTTGAAGAAATTTATTAATGTTATTATTTATTAAGAGAATATATTAGAAAAATGTTGAGAGATCTTATTAGTAAGACAAAATAGAATTCTTGTTACAAATTGTTGAAAAATTGATTAAACTGCTTACAATGAATTGTAGTTATAAAATGTTGATGAATTTTGGTATATCAATGTATGATGAATTTGAGAATATTAGAATTTTGGTACCAAGGTTGTGATATATCAAAGTAGTGTATATACCATGAAGTGCAATATGAACATAAATAAGGTAAATACAAAAAAGTTACTGATTGTGACAAAAGATAGCTATCACAAATATTCCACTCATGGAATAAATTAGCTCTGATCTCTAGTGTGACCACGAAAAGAGTGGCTCCGTAGATTAGAGTGGGGTCGATCCCAAACCACAATAGAGATGAAAAAAGACTGAAATTTAGTGAGAACTGTTTGAGACTGTATAAGACTACTGAAGCTTCAGTTTTTAAATGGAATTAATTTCCAGCTTTATTCAGTTTTTCAATGTAATTTATTTCCATCTTTATTATTTTGTTACGGTTGGTTTTAACCATTTTTTTTTTATCTACATTAAATTCCTTCATTCACTTTAACATTTATTTAAAAGCACTCTTTCTGTTTCTAATAAAAATATAAATAAATAAAAGTAATTGTAATAATAATAAAAAGTTTTTTTTTCTTTCTTTCTTTTTAAGCAAAAGTAATTTCAACTTCTAGTGTTAGGTAAGCTTCTTCCCTTTTTTTTTCAAATGTGAAAAATTAATAGCAGGACCACACAAATAGAATTGTGTGGACTGTTTCGCATTTTCCCATGAACGTGGAGTCAGGGAGTTGGTGCCAGGAATTCTGGCCTTCTGTAGAAGAAAGCAAGGCCACCCGTACGATGTTACGTTATCTTATGAGAGTACTATACAAGCAATTAGGCTTTGTAATTTTACGACATGCTACAATAGGCCCTGCTGTCCTGGGCGTCTGTATGACGCGAATGTAAACAAGCATTCATGGGAACTGTTTCAGCAGCCTGCAGTAAAAGAGAGGCAGGTGCTTTTATCATGAAGCGACTTAGGGGAGAAGTGAGACAGACTGTCACTGGCGTACTAGGCTCGGTCCATTTTGTTATTGTTTTCACCTCCGAAAACCTCTACACAGATTTTTTTGGTTGAGTCCGTTTTGTGAGCAGCGTGGGAGAGAGAGAATGTTACGACACTTGTTCCTTGGATGAGACACTTGTTGTTTTGATCGAGGACTGGTTGTTTGGAGCTTGAATTATGTGGGCGAAGGAAATTATTGGTCCTTGTTGTCGTGGCGACACTCCTCTACTTACTGTTGTGACTTCTAAATTTTACAGTTGTTGATTTCAGGATGTGTAGTGCAGGAATGAAAGAAGAGTGGGGTTCGCCTGCTAGTAACAACGCTAAAAAAAAAAAAAAAGAGAGAGAGTGTTTTTTTTTACCTTCTCGGTTATTTTCGATTTAAGGATCTGCATCTGATAGAGGGCGAATGAAAAGAAAATATTTTTGACCCATCATGTAGTAGCGGCGTTCCAAGAAAAAGTATTATCTTGTATTGACTTCTTAAGCAGCGGTTGTTATTGATGCCTTGATGAAAAATGAATTAATGATTAGACGAGCATCATTTCTGGAGATGGAGCATTATTAATCCTAGACTACGAAGGTTGGTGTGACTAGCAGAGTAGACTTGCCCGCTTTACCAGGTATCGGTGATGTGAGGACGTCTTGAATCGTGAATAAATCAAAATCTCCAAGTGATGTATGGAGTAACGGTGTTGGAGTAGGAAAGACTAAGAGAAAAGAACCCACCCGTGTTGTGTTATCATACTGTTCCACAAGCGAAATATACTACTCTTAGAGGCAGCTGAAAAGAATAGGTTGATAAAAAAAAAAAAGACTATGGCAGACTAGTACGTATGCAAAGAAGTGTGCCCACACTGACGGTAGTAAATATCAAAGTATATTGTAAGTAACCCATATTTCTTTTTTATTACATGTTGTCTACTGTTGTAATATTTATAAATACCTGGAGAAACAAAAAATATAATTATGGGTATTTTAAGATGATTAACATGTAACTTTTTTTTTTTTATGATGAACGACATTTGAATTGTTAGTTTGTTAGTAGTTTAAGAGTTATGATATTTAATTGAAAATTAATCAATAACTAAATTTTGAAAAGTTGATCAATCTTTAAATCATGATATTGTGGTAATTTTAGGGACTTTGCTGTTTAATGTAAAGTGTTATAATAGTTAATCTCAGTATTTTTTTTTTTGATCAACTTTATTATTGTGTCATTATGATATTTTGTTTGAGAACTACCTTACTTTTATAATTTTAATTATTCAAATAAAGAAAATTTTTGTTTATTCCCAAATATGGTATGTTTTTCTTTATATATAATTTTTAAATAATTAATATTTTTATAATTACAAGAAACCTATAAGAAAGGATCAACCTCTCAGTAAGTGTGACTAAAATTATGAAAGCTATAATTTTGCTAAATTAATACTTTTAAATTTCTTAAATCTAAAATTCATAGCAATAGTTTAAATGAACATTAAGTGAGGTTTACTCACAGTTATTCGATGTAATTTTGATCTTGTCTCAATGATGGATAAACTAATAAATGATGATACAGTAATATTAAACTTAATTTCATAATTGATTAATTTAATTCTTAATTCTCCTTTCTTTAGAATATTATTTAAAATAGACAATAAATTGTTTATTTTTAAAAAGTAAAAAAAAAAAGTATTCAGTCTTCTATGCCACTATACGATTTTCGGTTAACCGATCTGATCTTGTTCAAAACCTCCATAATTATTCTAAATTTTTGGTATCTCATCATATTTTTATTTTTGTTAAACTTTTTCTAACCCCTTTTTGTCCTTATATTAGAGGAATTTCAGGCTTCCTTTATTTTTCCAAATTGAATGATGTTTATATTTTGTTAATTTTGTGTATATGGAGATTTGAGCCTGATCGGGTTGGAGTGGAGTTGGGTGTTCTTTATGCATTACAGTATACTATTTGATTTAGAAATCTGTTGCCCCTTACTACATTTAGTATTGCTCTAAAGTGATGATTTCAAAAATATCATGTTGTATTAACTTATTCGGATTTTTAAGTTTTGATATTTTGATAAGTTTAATGTAATTTGCTCCCTTTTCCATGGCAACAGATTTCAGTGGAGCTAATCAGGGTATACTTGTTTTTAAATTGTTTAATTGTCAAATGAGTAGTGAGTTGTAGATGAGTCTATTAAATTTAAGTAAATTATTTCTGAAAGAACATCCCAAAACCCCACAACAAATGGAGCCGTAACAATTCGGTCTCTGGGTTATTTATTATTGTTTACTTGTATGTATTTATATATCAAAGAGCAACTGGGTGTTTTTGCAATTAAAATTTTATTTATATGTTCAAGTGTAAAAAGAGGTCTAGGCTCTCTCTCTGTGCTATTAGTTACAATCCCCAGTCAAAATTATGTTTCGTATGCATAACTTTATCTCATTTACTAAAATCATAATCCTGTACTTAAGTTTTATGTATTTGTAAGGGTTTTTTTTTTCTTTTCCTCTCTTTATCCCATTTTTAAGTTGCCCCCCCCCCCCCCCCCCCCCCCGATTTTCCTTTTTTTTTGGTCTGTTTGTCATTTTCTAACTCTAACCATGGCTGATAAGCATTCAGAGGCAATTGCCACTATTCAGCGAAAAAATGCATTAGTGGACAATTTGTCAAACATTCCCCCATTCAATGGAGAGGCCAGCTCAGTCTGCTTCTCAGATTTTTCTGAGAAATTTGAGAGTTTTTCCAAATTATTCGACTGGACTGAGGAGGAAAAGAAGTTTGTTTTACTTGCTAGACTATCAGGAGCTGCGTCTAGGCGGATAAAAATTCACAAAGCGAAAACATCTGATGAGTTATTGAAAATACTAAAAGAGAGTTACACTTCACAGGCCACACCAGATGTTGCACTCAGTCACTTTCTAAATTTTAAACAGCCACCCAATATGAGTGTTCAGGAGTTTTATGACAAGGCCTATGATATGTCATTAAGAGCCCTTGTAATTGAAGGTATCCAGGGTGAAGTAGTCGATAAAAGCCGAACGGCTCTACTCTACTCCATGCTTTTGAGCAATCTTACACCAGAAGTGCGAAAGGGGGTAATTGCGAGAAATCCGCAATCCCCAGAAGAAATTCTCAAAATTGCACTTCTGGAAGAAAAAGCTTATAGGAGCATTAACCCTTTTTACAACCACCGCGAGGAAATTCTCAACCCTAATTTGACCCAAAACCTACCCTGTGCTGCTGTTTTTCAGCAAGACAGCTCACAAAAGAAGGAGATAGACCAACTAAAGTCACAAATTGATGTATTAGCAGCAAAGATAGATAGTTTAGTTGATCTTAGGGCTCGGGATGTACAGGAGAAAAACCAGGAAGTAAGACCCGTAACCTGCTATAGGTGTTCCGTACAGGGCGCCACTATGCCAGAGATTGTCCACTAAATTTTGTCGACTATAATTTTAGAAGGGGAGGTGGTCAAAATTTCAGGAGCCGTGGGCAAAATTATAGAAACAGAAATGAAAATCCTAGAGGCAACCATAATCAGCGAGGTGGATACAGGGCAAGAAGAGGTGGTTATTACCAAAACAATAGGAATACAGCTGCGAACAGAAATGAGGAGCAGGCGGTAAATAACACCCCAATAGCACACAGTGAAAATGAATCTTTAAACTATTAGTGGCCGGATCAGATGTGGTCAAGTCGATCCCCAACAGGCCCCTGGACCCCCAAGCTGTGTATAGTGTTTTTCATCCCCAATCATATACCTTACCAACTGCAAGAATTTACATAAATAAAGTTTGCCTGAATGCATTATGTGACACGGGTTCAGCAATCAACCTTCTGAGTGGTACTGATGTTAACTGTTTAGAGAATTTTGAGACGGAGAATTGCAATACCCCCATTATGACTGTCACCGGTGAGAAAGTGCACCTAAATAGGAAGATATTTTTTAATTTTGTTTTTGATAATGTTCAGTGTCAAGCTGAATTCTATGTAGTTGAGGGAAAATTAGCTGAGGATTTTAATGTGATTTTGGGAATGCCATTTTTGAAAGAGTACCGGGCAAATATAAATTGTGATACTAATGCTGTCGCTCTTAAAGTGCCAGTAGCAGGCCAAAGTAAACAAAGCTTAGAAACCCCAAGTAATACTTCTTCAGGGTCTAATACTTGCCTTGCTACTAATTCTGTAAATATTTCTAATTCTGTATATAGTGTAAATTCTAATAATAATTGTGTGAATAATGATATTGTTGAAAATAATTCTGTAAATATAAAATGTGTCAACAAAGTAGAGGAAAATACAAAAAGTAGTAATGCCAATAGCCTCCCTGAAAGTTTTGCATGTATTAAAGTTCATGAACTCAGTCAGTGTTGAAAATGGGATTCATAGTAGTGAAAATATGGTAGTTCAGGACCCGCAGTTGAGTAATATGGGAAAAGATGTTGAGATAATCATTCAAACTGAGTCAGGTAAGGAAGTTGAAAGTGTTGCGCCGAACTTTTGCATGCAAACAATATCAGGCGGTAGCTCTGAGGGTAATAATACTGCAAATTCTTCAAGTATTCAAAATGTCGACAATAATCTATCAGCAGCGAGTCAGGTAACCCAGGGTAATTTAGCTGAAGATACTACTGAAATTTGTAATATTGAGGAAAGTGAAGATTTGGTAAGTATAGAGGATAAGGTACCTGAAGTCGAGGAGGAGAGCAATGAAGATAGCAGTAGTGATAAAACCAATAAAAATAAAAGTATAAGTTTCGCTGTGTTATGTAGTAAAATTTCAATTCCCCCGCATTAAAAAATGTTAGCCCAGGTTAAAAGTTATAAGGAAAATTTTATTAAGGAAAATGATATTGTTATGTTAGAACCTTTGGCGAAAAATTTAAATCAAGGTCTCCTTACCTCCAGAGCCATTTGCACTAAAGAACATGGCCTGTATATCTCATTTGCAAATTTTTCAGACAACAGTATTCATTTAAATAAAGGAACCTTTGTTGCAAAAATTCAAAAATGTGTAGACAAATCAAATGTACCCGTAACTGAAAATAACCTTACTTGTAATGTAAATTTGGCCCCTCCAATTGGTGACTTTGATCACGCTGATCTCACTTGGAGCTCTGAAATTAATTTAGATCATTTAGAACCCCCATTAAAACTTAAAATGCAAAATTTTCTAGACAAAAACAAAGATGTATTTGCAGCATCGGTCTTAGATTTACCCGGCTGTGATACAATCCCTCATGAAATTAACTTAACTTCAAATAAACCAGTAAAAGGAAAAGCTTATAGAGTCCCCTACAAACTACGTCAAGAAATGGAAGACCAGCTGAATATTTTATTACAGGCAGACATAATTTCACCTTCCATGTCAGAATTTGCTTCTCCGGTTATTCTGGTTCAGAAATCAGACGGTTCCTATCGACTTGCTGTTGATTACAGGAGACTAAATAAAAATCTTGTTAAAGATGCTTATCCAATTCCTAACATTACCAACTCTGTTGATGCTTTAAGTGGGGCTAAATTTTTTTCAACATTAGATTTAACTAGTGGTTTTTTCAGCAGGTTATTCGCCCAGAGGATAGGCATAAAACTGCTATAATCACCCACAAGGGACTTTTTGAGTGGACCCGTAACTGTTTTGGGCTCTCAAATTCAGGTAACAGTTTCCAGAGACTTATGAATGCTATTTTCGGTGATTTAGGCAATCTTGGAATTCTAGTTTACATTGATGATGTTGTAGTCGCCTCCTGTGATGTTAATTCTCATTTAGAGAAGCTTAGCATGGTCTTTGATAGGTTAAGACTGCATAAACTGAAACTTAAGCCCAGTAAATGCACTTTCCTTTCGAATAAAATACAATATCTAGGTTTTGAGATCTGTAGTGGCCAAGTGTCACCTATTAATAAAAATATTGCGGTAATTGAAAATTTCAAACCTCCAACTACCCAAAAGGCTGTTAGGTCATTTATTGGAACTCTATCTTTTTATAGGAGATTTATACCAGATTTTACTAAGAGGGCTAAAAATTTAATCAATCTAACTAAAGAGACAAGAAAATTTTCGTGGAATGAAGATGCACAGAAAGAATTCGAAGACCTTAAAATTTCAAAACCATGTCTTGCACTCCCTGATTTTGAGAAAGAATTTCACTTATATAGTGAGGCCAGTGGCGAGGCGTTGTCACAATTAGATGAAAATAACATGCTCCATCCGGTTGCCTTCGCCAGCAGAAAATTGAAAGATGCTGAAACCCATTATTCCACCACTGAAAGGGAATTGTTAGCTTTAGTTTGGGCTACTGCTCACTTCAAATGTTACATAGCAAATACCCACTTTTTCATCTATACAGACCATGCGCCTCTAACTTTTATGTTAAAAATTCACGACCCTACATCACGCATGGCTAAATGGATCTGCACTCTCTCAGACTTTAATTTTACAATTAAGTTTGTTAAAGGTAAATGCAACAGTGTCGCAGATTTCCTTTCGAGGTATGTCAACAATGATAACTCCAATGATACTGTCAATTGTAATTTTTGTAAGTCGAAAAGGAAGTTACTTTTATGCCTCATTCCAATCTACTTGAAAAAATTGGTGAATTGCAAAAATCAGACAAGAAATGCTGCGACATTGCAAGAAAACTAGACCAAGGTGTAGAAATTGCTCCTAAATACATGAAATTTTTTTTTAGAGATGACATTTTAGTTTGTGAGGATACGAGGGAGTCAGCTATTTTGAATAAATCTGTAAAGTTAGTCGTGCCAAAAGAATTGGTCACTCAAGTTTTTGCACTAACACATGAGTCCCTAGCTGCTTGTCATCAAGCCTTTCAAAAGACCATTGATCGCATTCGTGAGCACTTTTATTGGCCAGGAATGTCGTCAGATATCAAACATCTAGTGGAGTCATGTATTAGTTGCCAGCAGAAGAGAGCTTATAGAGCGAACCAGCTCGCCCCTCTGCAACGTATGCCGACCCCCAGTTTTCCATGAACAAGGTGCATTTAGATCTCATTGGACCCTTACCGCAAACTTTTTCGGGAAATAAGTATATAGTCGCATATATAGATGCATTTACTAAATGGCCAGAAGCATATGCGGTTAGTTCAACCACCTCAGATGTCATTGCGGACACTTTAGCTGATTTCATCTCACGCTACGGAGCACCCTCTTTTATTACGACAGATAACGCGAAGAATCTAATTTCAGATGCGATAGAGCACGTATACAAAATGTTTGGTTTAAACATATTAAGACCTCATCTTATCACGCAGCTGGCAACTCGCAAGTGGAGAGACAGAATTGTACTCTTAAAAATGCACTTTGTCACATAGTCAATCAAAATCGATCTGACTGGGACACTAAACTCAAATTTGCGCTACTAGCTATGCGTTCAGCTGTCCACTCTTCAACTAAACTTAGCCCAGCTGCATTGATGTATGGCAGAAATATGAATCTACCATATAATCTCTTTTCTCAACCACCTCCTTTTAATTATAATGATGCACCCTCTTTTTGCGAACTCTTAATCCCAGCTCTCCAAAAAGTATACACTGAAGTACATAGTAATTTAATTAAAGTTTCTGAGCAGTAGGGCTGGATTATTTATCAATATATCGGTCAAATATTGATATTTTTTAACTATCGCAATAACGATAACTAAGCTCCGAATTTGACAATATATCCCAATAACGATAGCTAAGTTCTGACTCTACCGATATAAGCCAATGTCATTTTTTTTCCCGCAGCACAACCTCGAAATCCTAGAAAAAGCGCTGAAAATCTCGTACTAGTATCTGAATAATCCTTTCTCCCCACACATTTATTCCCTGTCCGCTTCATTCAAGGCCGGCTATCCCTTCCAACGATTATCTCTTTTTCGTTGTTATCTCAATATATCCCCATACATTCTTTGCTTTATTTTTTATTTCCACCCAACCGCATTTTTCCCTCTCCGTTCCTTACCGAACCTATCGTCTGTGTTTCAATACCGTCGCTGCTATTCCTCTAGCTCTAGACATATTGCAATAGTTCACACATATTGATAAGTCATGACGAATAAATAAGCGCTCAAATATGTACGAGTTATTGTGTAGTGAGATAATATTACTAGAGCTTAGCAGCTGGGAAGCTTGGTTCGCGAGCAACCAATCACAGTGCGGGTAAAATTTTGCATTTCGCCACGTTCGTGAAGCGAAGCCTCGCTTTTTCACTGTGATTGGTTATCTTTGAGCGGAGCTTCCTAGCTATTAACGTCTAGTAGTACGTATTTTCCTGTGTCCCTCTGTGTTTTATCAGTAGTGAGAGCATGAATCCCAGTGAATTTAATATATGTTGTCCTGTTATTTCAGCTTAAAATGAACTAAAAAAGAAAAAAATAAGTACTATAAAACTATTTCAAAATGTGATTTGAATATTTATATTTCAAAAAAGATTTCAATTTTGTATTTATGTATAGTAAATAGATAGGAAGGTGAATTTTTACATTTTTTTCTATTAAGAATGCATTGATACCTTAGAGAAAGATTGAAAAACAACATTTCTGCTGCATCTGTCATCCATTGAAAGTTTGTTATTCACAAATATATTAGTATTACATATGGTAATAAACCAATTTCAGTTTTTGCTGTTGCTTTTTACTTATTTTAATCATATTAAAATGAGCAACGTCCTAAATTTAAGAACTTTTATTTTAGTTTCTTTTTCTTAATATTCTCAGTTATAACGAGGCAATGGTGAAAATAGTGCATAAAATTGGAAGAATAGGCAACATACTATTTTAAACAAAAACACTATCCAATCAATGGTATAAGCCCAAATAGATATTGAACAATGTGTCTTTTTTCCTAAAATATTTCTGTTTTGTATAATTATGAAACTATAATATTTAAAGGATGCTGTGTGAACAAACAGATCTAGAGAATTATATCCGTTGCTTTTTACACCTGTTTGTACTTAAATTGCTGCTACCATACCATTTATCTATGGAAATTAACACTTTTTCTATTCCCATACACTTTAAGGTAGTTATCGCAATATATCACCAATATCAATAATAATTCGTTGATATATTGCGATATTAAATTTCTGATATCGTCCAGCCCTACTGAGCAGCAGGAAATATACCGTGAAAAGACAGCTGTTGATAAAAATTTTAAAATAGGAGATCTTGTGTGGTTATTTACACCCACAGTCGCCCCTGGTAATACAAAAAAATTAAGCAAACAAAATAATGGTCCTTTTACTATAATTGAGAAGCTAAATGAAGTTAATTTTAAAATAGCGCTAGTTGCTAATCCCAAAAATTGTCAGGTTGTCCATGTTGACAGGTTGTCTTCTTTCAAAGATAGACTCCCCATCTGGTCCAGTGAACCAAAACAAACAATTGGCCTGGGATCGACTGAAAACATGACCATCGATTCACCACACCAACCGTGCGATTCTCCTCCTGTACGCAGGTGTAGACGTAACCGATTCATTCCCTGGGCACCATATGATAATAACCGTGCACCAGCAGAAGTGAACGTCAACAGTAACGAAACTTCGGTAACGCCGGAAATGGAGGAAACAGACAGCGACACGACTGAAATCATAACTCCCTCTTCCCCACCTCCCATGTCTCCGGAGGTAGCAGCGGCAGAAAATAGCGAGAGTGAAATTTCAGCAACGGCAGATAGCAACGTGATGTGCGTAAATAAAAATTCGGCAACGACAGAAAGCAACACGATGAGCGTAGATGAAAATTCAGCCACAGCAGTAAGCAGTTCAGCTGCTGCGCACAGCGATTCGCGCAGGTCTCGTCCATCGATTCGTTCAGCTGCTAAATCGAATAGAAGTAGTCGATCAGTATCAATTTCTAGAACCGACTATTCGCTACGGAATAGAAGAGACCGTCCGAGTTATAAATACTAGCTACCTTTTTCGTTAGTCGTGCATTTTTATTCAATTTTACCTTGTTTATTTGTAGTTTTGTTAATGTGTATGTATACTTTATTATTTTTTCTGGCATTTTAAAATGGAACTTAGTTTTTTTTTTAGCGTATTAAAGGTTTGTTTTGGTTGTGTTTTGATACTTTCATATATGCATTTTGAACCCTTTTTATGCTTTTACCTGCAATTTTCGTCTGTTTTATGTTAGATTTTGTGGTATATACCCGTCCGCACCACGTTTTCGTAGACTTTGGGTGTATTTTTGCAAAAAATGAATGTAATTTTTGTTACTCTAAAACTTTTTAGGATGTTATGTTTTGTATGCCCTTTTGCCGAGGTAGTTCTGTTTGGTTCAGTTTTTTTTTTAATGCATCTGTATTCTGTACATAACCTTTCAAGTGTGTGTTTACTTCAATTACTGCATTTTAACTAGATGGATTTATTATTTACTATACAGTTTGTGGTTTTATTTTAACTTAAACTTTAAGGAGTGTGGACTCTTTTTGTTTATTTTTTATTTTTTCTTGTACATACTGTCTCATGTACATGCCTGGATGTTGTTGTGTATGGCTAAAAGTGCTAGAATTAAGTATTTTCTTAATTTACTTCCTATTTTTGTGGAATGTATGTTTTCCTTCCTGGTGATATACTTCACCACCCCTTTTTTTAAAACTTTTTATGGGATGTTTTCCCTGTTGTTTTAAAAGCAGTTTCGGGCTTTTGCTATAAGTAGCACAGAGGCAGAGATACTCTTTCCCATGCACATTACCTGTACGTGCATTTGTAAAATCTACATAGTATCCCGAATCATTGGACTGTGTTCGAAAACAAAACATGAGTTCTCATATAAAGTTGTTACAAATGTGTGCGTAAGTCTCTAACATGGTCTGTGATACCATAATATGTGTCTTACAGTATGTATATATTTTTATTTTTGTGTCACCAGTTGCTCTTGTGTAATTTTTATGGTAGAGTTAATGTGTGTTTTAAACAAGAAAATGCATTGCATGTACAGTGTTATAACTATAGTATTACTAGTACTTTTTACATTAATAGATAGTGTTGTAATATACTGTGATGCCAATTATTGAATTTATGTATATATGCGGTGTAAAGAAACTTAATCAGTGGGCACTTCCTTCTTTTTCGGCTTATTTTTTTTTCTCAAAATTCAATTTATGTATTGTTTACAGTTCTGTTACCAGAAATTTCAGGTGGGATGCAGTTATGCGTAGGAATGACAATAGTAGGGAAGTGAGGTTTCACAGTCCAGGTGGAACGTGTGTTCTTTTACAGGTGCAGAAAGTGTCTTGTTCATTTTAGTGGTAAAATCAGCCTTGTGGTCCCTCCTCTGGTAATACTCTTTTATGGTCATGTTTGAGGTAATATTTTAGGTAATGGTGGCTACGGATGTGCAAGCTCTGGTTGTATATATCCGGAATATGCTATCGGGGTGGTATTTCAGCGGTGAACGCTCTGGATCCCATCTCGGATCGAAGTATGATTTGTGTATGTGGGTCAGTTGTTCAATGTTGAGGTCCCAGCATACCATGTGGTACCCAGCTGCCTATTCAAAAAAAAAAAAATTTTTTTTTGTTTTCTCCCAATAAATTTTTTTTTTAAATTAGCATGGGGGAGCAATCTTGTTACGGTTGGTTTTAACCATTTTTTTTTTATCTACATTAAATTCCTTCATTCACTTTAACATTTATTTAAAAGCACTCTTTTTCTGTTTCTAATAAAAATATAAATAAATAAAAGTAATTGTAATAATAATAAAAACAGTTTTTTTTCTTTCTTTCTTTTTCTTTTAAGCAAAAGTAATTTCAACTTCTAGTGTTAGGTAAGCTTCTTCCCTTTTTTTTTCAAATGCGAAAAATTAATAGCAGGACCACACAAATAGAATTGTGTGGACTGTTTCGCATTTTCCCATGAACATGGAGTCAGGGAGTTGGTGCCAGGAATTCTGGCCTTCTGTAGAAGAAAGCAAGGCCACCCGTACGATGTTACGTTATCTTATGAGAGTACTATACACGCAATTAGGCTTTGTAATTTTACGACATGCTACAATAGGCCCTGCTGTCCCGGGCGTCTGTATGATGCGAATGTAAACAAGCATTCATGGGAACTGTTTCAGCAGCCTGCAGTAAAAGAGAGGCGGGTGCTTTTATCATGAAGCGACTTAGGGGAGAAGTGAGACAGACTGTCACTGACGTACTAGGCTCGGTCCATTTTGTTATTGTTTTCACCTCTGAAAACCCCTACACAGATTTTTTTGGTTGAGTCCGTTTTGTGAGCAGCGTGGGAGAGAGAGAATGTTACGACACTTGTTGCTTGGATGAGACACTTGTTGTTTTGATCGAGGACTGGTTGTTTGGAGCTTGAATTATGTGGGCGAAGGAAATTATTGGTCCTTGTTGTCGTGGCGACACTCCTCTACTTACTGTTGTGACTTCTAAATTTTACAGTTGTTGATTTCAGGATGTGTAGTGCAGGAATGAAAGAAGAATGAGGTTCGCCTGCTAGTAACAGCGCTAAAAAAAAAAAAAAAAAAAAAAAAAAAAGAGAGAGAGTGTTTTTTTTTACCTTCTCGGTTATTTTCGATTTAAGGATCTGCATTTGATAGTGGCGAATGAAAAGAAAATATTTTTGACCCGTCATGTAGTAGCGGCGTTCCAAGAAAAAGTATTATCTTGTATTGACTTCTTAAGCAGCGGTTGTTATTGATGCCTTGATGAAAAATGAATTAATGATTAGACGAGCATCATTTCTGGAGATGGAGCATTATTAATCCTAGACTAAGAAGGTTGGTGTGACTAGCAGAGTAGACTTGCCCGCTTTACCAGGTATCGGTGATGTGAGGACGTCTTGAATCGTGAATAAATCAAAATCTCCAAGTGATGTATGGAGTAACGGTGTTGGAGTAGGAAAGACTAAGAGAAAAGAACCCACCCGTGATGTGTTATCATACTGTTCCACAAGCGAAATATACTACTCTTAGAGGCAGCTGAAAAGAATAGGTTGATAAAAAAAAAAAGACTATGGCAGACTAGTACGTATGCAAAGAAGTGTGCGCACACTGACGGTAGTAAATATCAAAGTATATTGTAAGTAACCCATATTTCTTCTTTATTACATGTTGTCTACTGTTGTAATATTTATAAATACCTGGAGAAACAAAAAATATAATTATGGGTATTTTAAGATGATTAACATGTAACTTTTTTTTTTATGATGAACGACATTTGAATTGTTAGTTTGTTAGTAGTTTAAGAGTTATGATATTTAATTGAAAATTAATCAATAACTAAATTTTGAAAAGTTGATCAATCTTTAAATCATGATATTGTGGTAATTTTAGAGACTTTGCTGTTTAATGTAAAGTGTTATAATAGTTAATCTCAGTATTTTTTTTTTTATCAACTTTATTATTGTGTCATTATTATATTTTGTTTGAGAACTACCTTACTTTTGTAATTTTAATTATTGAAATAAAGAAAATTTTTGTTTATTCCCAAATATGGTATGTTTTTCTTTATATATAATTTTTAAATAATTAATATTTTTATAATTACAAGAAACCTATAAGAAAGGATTAACCTCTCAGTAAGTGTGACTAAAATTATGAAAGCTATAATTTTGCTAAATTAATACTTTTAAATTTCTTAAATCTAAAATTCATAGCAATAGTTTAAATGAACATTAAGTGAGGTTTACTCACAGTTATTCCATGTAATTTTGATCTTGTCTCAATGATGGATAAACTAATAAATGATGATACAGTAATATTAAACTTAATTTCATAATTGATTAATTTAATTCTTAATTCTCCTTTCTTTAGAATATTATTTAAAATAGACAATAAGTTGTTTATTTTTAAAAAGTAAAAAAAAAAAGTATTCAGTCTTCTATGCCACTATACGATTTTCGGTTAACCGATCTGATCTTGTTCAAAACCTCCATAATTATTCTAAATTTTTGGTATCTCATCATATTTTTATTTTTGTTAAACTTTTTCTATCCCCTTTTTGTCCTCATATTAGAGGAATTTCAGGCTTCCTTTATTTTTCCAAATTGAATGATGTTTATATTTTGTTAATTTTGTGTATATGGAGATTTGAGCCTGATCGGGTTGGAGTGGAGTTGGGTGTTCTTTATGCATTACAGTATACTATTTGATTTAGAAATCTGTTGCCCCTTACTACATTTAGTATTGCTCTAAAGTGATGATTTCAAAAATATCATGTTGTATTAACTTATTCGGATTTTTAAGTTTTGATATTTTGATAAGTTTAATGTAATTTGCTCCCTTTTCCATGGCAACAGATTTCAATGGAGCTAATCAGGGTATACTGGTTTTTAAGTTGTTTAATTGTCAAATGAGTAGTGAGTTGTAGATGAGTCTATTAAATTTAAGTAAATTATTTCTGAAAGAACATCCCAAAACCCCACAACAATTTATTATATTGACTTCTTTATATATTATGTTATTAATATCATTTATTATGTTAGTTATTTCTTAGTTTATCTTGATGTATTCTCATTTATTTACACTTGCAAAAAGTAAGTGTTGTTGTAAAATGTATGTATTTTAGGTTATGCTTTACTCTAAAAAAATTTCTAATTTCTATTCTTCCAAAATTTTAAAGCAATTGCTTCGTTCGTGATTCTTAATGATTTAAAAATTAAAAATTTTAAAATATTTTTATAATTTAGGAAATTTTTCAATTTTTTTTTGGTCACTTATCTGAACTGCTGTTCAGATAAGCTTTTTTTGGGGGGTGGGGGGGGATATGAAACAAATTTTTAAATAATTTTCGCCGTTAGCCTCATCAAAACTATAATTCTGTGTAAATCCCATTATTCTAAATTCATTCTCTTAAAAAAATGGCTCTGATCGCGCTGTTCTATTAAAATTACGCACTTTTGTTTCATTAAATAAATGCATCCTAGAATTTAATTCTTTTAAATACCAATCTCCCAGCTAAAAATATTTTAACTCTCTTGAAATAACAACCTATATCTTTTTTATTTTTATTTCGCTATGTTTTCTAACAAAACAATGTTCTTTCTCAAAATTATGAAAGCTAACTTCAGTCTCAATGTAAAATATTATCTTGGCATCTTGCCCATGCTCGGTAAAACCTACATATTTTTATTATTATTATTATTTATTAGAAGGAATTAGAGTGTTCGGTAATGTTCTTGAAGTATTTTTTCAGATTACGGTCTTATAGTTTCGAAATCAGAGCGCCGGAGAATTTAGTCCTATTGCTGATTGGTCAAAAGACTGTTTAATGAAAATGTATTCTGGAATCTGTTTTTCAGCAGTTTAGAACGAGCATTCCAAACAATAAATGTACTGGAAACCCAGCAGGCCGAAATTCTACTAACTATGTTAGGAGATAAGGCCGATAACTTGCTAATATACACTACTAGGGAACAAATTGAGAGTTATGAGAAATTAAAGAAATTAGTTCTAAGGGAACACGAGCCGACACCGAAGGCGTGTTTGGAAAACTTTAAGAAGGCTAGAAGGAATCAAAATGAAACTCATGTATTATTTGTATCGCGTTTAATAGCAATGTGGGAAAATTATTGTAAGATTAGAGGTGCAGATACGTATGAGAAGGTTAATCAGTTAATTGTCACGGATAAGTTGTTAAATACTTTAGATGAGGAAACCGCGACGCATATTGGATTAACGCAGCAAAATAATTGGTTAGAAGTTTCTAAGATTGCTAGGGAATGTGATAATTTCTTTGATGCTAAACAAAAATCTTATGCGGTAACTTATAAGGGTTATAAAGGTAAAGAAAGGTATGTTAATAATGAAGATTCTAGAAGGGCAAAAGATGAGGGATTTAGTAGTAATTGGAGACAAAATGAGAATAATGAAGTTAGTCCAATTTTGGGTAGAAAACCGGAATATAAGAAACTTAATGATACGACGCCTATCTGTTTCAAGTGTGGTTTACGAGGCCATGTACAGCAATTTTGTACAAAAGGAAATAATGAGGGAAGTAATCAAATTAATAACCGACAAGAACCAAGGGCTAGTATCAATAATGTCTCAGTGCGAGGAATTAAAGAATTACCAAGGGGAGCGAGTACGACAAGAATCAGAGCAAAAGGGAATTGGAGAACTAAAGTTACTGGAGAGAAGTTAAATAAACTCGAGAAAGTGGAAGTTAGTGTAAATGGAAAAATAGCAAAAGGATTAGTGGATTCTGGTTGCGAAATTAGCATCGTTCATAAAGATTTAGTACCAGCAGAGAAACTAAGAGGGGCTGGTAGCATCTATTTACAAGGGATATTTGGTAAGGCAGTCAAATCGCCGTTAATTCAATTACCTTTAGCTATTCCAAAACGCGGTCAAACTAATGTAATTCATCAGGATGTACTTTGCGCGATAATTGATAATAGTAAGGAACAGGTGATTTTACATCCTGACGTGGCTAATGAATTGTCAGGGTTAAACAACGAGAAATCATTAAGAGAATCAGTAGAAAGGGAATGTAAGGAAGATAGTAGGAATAAAGTGAAGGAAGGGGGAAGGATTAGAAATGGTAATAATAACCGATATGTCGTAGAAACGAGATCGGAAAATTTACAAAGTCAGGAGAAGGAAAAAGCCGAGGTAGAGAAAAGTAAGATTAATCAAGTTACGGAAAGTAGTCTAAATGTATTTCAGGAATCCCAAATGAATTGTAAAGATTTAGAGAAAGCTTGGGAATTAGTTGAAATTGATAAAGGGTCTTACTATCTTGTTAATGGGTTATTATATCATAAAGAGAAATTGGTAGATGAAACGGTAGCTCAATTAGTAATACCTAAAATTAGAAGGGAGGAAATTCTAAAATTAGCGGATACTTCCTTATATAGAGAACATCACGCGGTTAAGAAAATGTTAGAAAGAATCAAGCATTCATTTTATTGGGAAAATATGACAGAGGAAGCTAAAACGTTTTGCGAATCATGTGTAGAATGTCGATTAATGAGGGAAATGAATGGGAGTGATAAGGAGAAAGAGGAAATATGTCGACCTGCAGTTATAGTTGAGTTAGGGGACGGGAGTAAGAAACTGGTGTATCAAGATGAAATGAGGGAATTTATGGCCAAAAATAAAGTAGTGGATATTGTCTTTGATCGTGACGGAGAGTTTGAAAATCGTGGGAAAACTCTTTTGTTAGATAGAGAACAAACAGGAGAGAAAGACATAAAGGAATTTGAAATAAAAGGGTTAACCAATATTCAAGTTGGGGACATAAAATCAATCTTAAGGAAAAATAAGGAATTATTTATGGGTCCTATACAACTGGTAGAAACGGAGAGAAACCGGATTGGTCGTAAACCGGAGAAGGTTAAGATGAAACAAAAATTGTACAATGTTATCATCACGTACAAAGAGGACTGGGAAAGGCAAGTGCCTGATTGGTTAGAGGAAGATTTAATTGGGACATCAGAGGCAGAAGTTAGCCATTCAAGCGGGTGCATTGCAAAAAGGGATGTACCAATTAAGTTAACGAGGAAGGACTGGAAGGAAAAAGTAGTACCGCCTCCAGTAATATCAGCCTAAGGACTGACATTGAAATGACATAATACTAGTGTAACTTTATTTTTTTTTTGTGTATTTATAAGTGTATTTGCATCTTGTGTTTATAAAAGTGTATTTGCTAATTTTTATTCTGTAGTTATCACATTAGTATATGGTTCATTAGAGATGTCAGTAGGTAATTTTCAGACACCTTGAAATATTTATGTAATTGTAGTAATGAAGAAACCTATCAAGGAACTGTTGAACTCTTCTCAGACATTACATAGTTTTGTGGAAAATTAGCCCCTAAAAGGCATATTTTCCGCTAAGGTAGGGGGTGTCAGGTTTCTCTGACAGCTGTAATAGTTAAAAGCTATTCTTAAGGGATTACCTTATTGTATATGTATCTATTGTGTACCGTTAGAGGCTTGCTTAAGAAAAATCTTAATCCGGAGGGGGCGAGTTGAATATAATGAAAGAAGTATTTCCTTTGCAATGTGGTCTTTCATAGATAAGAAAGATATTGCACCCATTATTTAGGAAGATAGACCCTTGGAAACAGACCAGGAGCCCCGTAGACAGAAAGGTTCTCGGGTGGATGACAAGAGAGTGAAGTTAGTTCTAACGGAGGAGCGAAGGTGTAAGGTCGTTCAGAGTTGGCACTCTGGGACACGTGTAGGTAGGAGTATCTCTCGAAAGGAAGAGATATAGCGGGTGTGAGATTAATAGAAATCTCGGTGCTGAGTGAATTAACGTAGCCTAACGGTACACATAAAGCGTTTTCTGTAATTATTTTGATTTAATATTAAACCGGATAATTTACATCCGAGTTTAAGTGTAAATATTGTTAATAAAGTGTTAGTTTAAGTTTAATTGAAAGAGTTAGGTTTTTCTTGAATATACATCACGTATCGTGTCCAATATCACGTATTCATATCGGTGGTGGCAGCATATCAAAAGACCGGATTATATTTCGAAGTCGTGTGGATGGAGAAGTGGAATCCGACATATGGATTTAGCATCGTAATTAGTAAAGCATGCCATTTTCTTTTTTAATTCGAATAAAAAGTGAACTGGAACGGACTGCCTCTTACTTGCATTCTGTACGCACACTATAAAGTGGATTCTCGGCGCCCGACTGCAAATTCCTCGGTGGAAGCCCTTGCCTGGATAATGATTCTACAAAAAATATGGTGATACAAGTAAAAACGTGACATACATATATGTAGATATATATGTATAAACAATATAAAATGTATAAACAAACATACAATTTCATTAGGTTAGTTTTTATAGCTGTTTGTATCATTTGGCAACAAATCTCACTTTTTGAAGCCCGAATTGCACCAAGTTTAAAAAAAAAAATGCCAAGGTCCTTATGGTAGAAAAGTACCGATTTCTTTCTATTATTAAACTGATATTTATTGTGTTCTAGTTAAACTATGGTATGTAGTTGTAAAAAGTGGGGAGAAGGGGATTCATTGAGTAAAGTTTTTGTCAGATTTATCATACTTTTGATACGTGTATTTCTTGTAAAATAATGTTTTTAGGAAAAATGTAAGTCATTGTGTTCAATCAGATCTATTGATCTAAGCATTTTTTTTTACTTTTAATTTCCTTTTGTAAAACAATTATTTATTTATGTAATCACAAATGATAAGAGGAGATTCAAAGCCCCTCTCTTTATTAGATACATTGACCGGAGCAGATCTTGTTTGTTGTGTCACTAATACAATCAGGTGCAGTAAAACAAAAGCACACAGCACCATCTCGGAGACCCTGATTAGAGCCTAGGAATCAAAATGGAATGAGATAGGAAAAATCGGTCCATTAGCCTTAATCCGACTCAACATGTGGGAAATAGGCTTCGCAAGGTCGATATTAATAAAAGTATATTGAAAACAAATTTATTGACAGTGATCACATAGGAAGACTTAAGAAAGGTTCTCTATCAAGCAAATAGGTTCATGCAGCTCACGATATAGGATACCTCGTTCATTTAATTTGCCAATTCTGCAATAATCCTAACAAAATGCACTCCTACTTTTGATCATTGGTTATCTGCGACTCTAACCAGGGGCAGATCTAGAGAGTCCTTTTGGGGGGTGGTGTCAATACCAGAGTTGACATGTAAAATATTACCTGTGAAAACAAAACCTGTCTATATAATGGAATACTGTCCTGAACGGAAAATTTGCATGGTCTTGACAGAAAGAAAACCATATCTGCTAAGACAAAACCTGTATAAAATGAAATGTCAGGCAATTCGGTCTTTTAACTCTTTTGTCTAACACCTTTATTTTTGCCAAGATGATTTTTCGAAGAATGGTAAAAACTCATTAGGGCAAAGGACTAATGGTCTATTTGCAACCATAACTGCTCTCAAAATATCCCACTATGAAACTGATCATCAGAGAAAAGAACCACATTCTCATTCGCTGACTTTCCTTAAACATTTTGTAAAAACTTAAATGAAAAAAAAAAAAAAAATTCCTTATTCCCATCACAGACTGACCACTATCTGAAGAAGCCATTTGGCTAAACAAAATGGACAATAACAATGACAGAGAGTTGTAACCAATAAATTGTGGGTCAACTCACCACAAGCGATCTGTAGGCCATGGAGGAATGTTGATGGCCAAGGTGCCGGTCAGCCACTGGACTTCGACGGTCAGCACCAAGGGTGTGTTCGATATGTCATCCATAGCCCTCTTCACATACCGGTTCTTGGCTGCGTGCTGGAAATACGAAGACTGAGCCAGTTTGTCCATCAGCTTCAGAAGTCTCTTGCTCGTGCTGCTTCCAGGCAACGAACTGTGCAAAGTGAATTAGAAAATCTTAAAACTCCATTATTTATAACAAATACAGGGCTGTATCCATTCAATTTATTATTTTTTTTAATTTGCTCAGTATCTTTTTTAAATAGGAGATAAGAGCATATTTTTATGTCGCTTTTAACAAATCAAGTGTTTAGGATAGAGTCACATGGTAATACTTTTTTTTTTAAAGATTTTGCTCAGTTTCTTTTTAACATACAGGAACAGGAAGGGATTGTTTAAACTATCTCTTCAGGATTTCTGAATTGTTTTTTAACGTATAACCAGAATTTAATTACTAAATAATTTTATATTGGCAACAATGTAGTTTCAAACATTATGAGAGTGGTTATAGACAAGTTGGAAATTAGGAAAAATTATTTTGTTTTGTATCTTCAATATCAGAGGTTCCTACCCACAAAAGAAACCCTTTCTTAATAGATTCCTTTTATGGTCAAATTTCTAGCTTCAGTTAAAATTCAAATATATGTTGGCTATTTTCCAATTTAATCAAATGCCTAATCACCCTATGTATAGGTCTTACTGCTTGACATGCAACCTCATCCACTTCATGTCTTAATTCCCATTTTTATCAAATCAATAATTAAATATTTATCTAGTCTTTTTAAAAAAAGTTTTATTTTTCTGTCATTACATTGTTTTTCCTTGGATAGCCTATCTATACTCTTTGTGGTGATATCAAAGTTTTTTCACTCTAGAGAACTTCATTAGATCCAGGCATTACTTGTGTACTGCTAGGCAGTTTTAGCATCTTACCAAATTTTTCAAGATAGCAGGTTTTTTAAATATTTATAAACATACGTTTATTAAACCCTGTTTTTGCACCACCTTAAAAAATAAGTACAATGCTACAACAAAATTTCATTTCTATTTTTTGATATTTTAACGAGCAAATGAAAATATATAAGCATATTTAACAAACCTAAGAGGCCTTTAAGAGATAAATAATTGTTATTGTCAGTGGGGCAAATTGTAAATAATTAATAAACAAACGAAAAAACTTACAGAAAATAACTTGTAGGAATCTCATGAAATCTATATATCTGATATAAATAACACATAGGCTGATAAGTTCCCGGTCTGGCACACAGATGGCGTTGCAATTGCCAAACCGATGTTTTTTTTAGTAAATACTAACCTTTAAAAGGTAGTAGAAAAACTGCCATGACGATTCGCCGTGTGGATAAAACGTTAGAGTGGTTTTAGTTGAACGACTTTCTTGATAAACAAAAAAATGGATAACAAGAATTTCAAGAATTGTTATTTGATGGGGAAAAAAATACCGTTCAAACAAAAGCTTGGCTAGATAAACGTTATCCGGACACTGCACCAGGTAAATCAACCATTATTGACTGGTTTGCTGAATTTAAACGTGGTCGTACGGACACCAGTGATGCACCACGCAAAAGAGGTAGTTACTCCGGAAAACATTAAAAAAGTCCACAAAATCGTTTTGGGGAACCGTAAAGTGAAGTTGCAGGAGATAGCTCAGACTCTGAAGATATCCAAGGAACATGTAGGTTTTATTTTGAATGAACATTTGTCTATGAAAAAGCTGTTGTCAAAGTGGCTGCCGTGCATGTTGACTTTTGACCAAAAACAACGACGACTTCTGAGCACTGTTTGGAGCTTTTTCGTTATAAAATTATGTTATTTATTATTAAATTATTATTATTAATCATTTATTAAATTATTATTATAAAATTATTATTATTAAATTATTTTTAAATTATTATAAAATTATTATTTTTAAATTATTATTATTATTATTAAATTATTATTATTAAATTATTATTATTTATTATTAAAGTTATGTTATTTATCTACCCTATATATATAAAATCCTAATGAAACGAATTTGTGAAACGATTTTATGAAACGAATTTATGAAACGATTTTATGAAACGACTGATTATGTTTCAGGGCTATTTTTAATAAAATATTAAACGCTTGATGGTGAAATTAATACCAATTGTCCATAAAAATCCGCGGATGTCAAAACTGGTAATAGAATTTTGAAATTGGAATTAGTTTTCGAGATATTAATTTTTTTTCTAATTTTAATGACATTTCTGTAATGATGGCAACTAATTATTCAGTTTTTTTGTGACAAAAAAGGGAAAAAAATTGAAAAGGATCCCGATAGGGATTATTGATTTCTTTTTATTCGTCATTTTCAAATCGAAATTGAATTTATCTTTTATTTCAATCGATAATGAAGACAAGATTGTGATTAAATTATGTTTTTCAGGAAAATTTGAAAAAAAAAATCACATTTCTATCGTCAGGATTCAATCGTCTGTCAGCATTTAATTTAATTTGTAAACTGAAAATATTTTGAATAAATTCGTCCAAATGACGTCATTTATGTAAACGCAAAAGAAAGGGGGGGGGGGGGAAAGGAATTAATAGTAATTATTATTTATTGATCTCATTTTGTTAATTTCCCTCTATATCCATCTATATTTAAAAAAAGTAATCTGGAACTGAGCCAAAAAAGATTTAGAAATGGACCAATCGAATTCTTCGTAGATATTCCGGGTTATTCTCATCGCTTTTTTACTAGGGACTTTTTTGAGGAGCTATTACTTTTTTTTCTAGCCATCCTACGGATTCGAAAATCACACCACCAGACGCGAAATATAACAAGCTTTCAGAAATTAAAAAAATTATCATGGTCGGACAATAAAATCTCAAAAAATCATTAAAAATCGAGAAAAAATCTTTTATTGAAAAAGTTATTTTTTTTATATTGTTGCCAATTTCTAAATAAGATTTCAAATAAAAAATGTATTTGCGCGAGACTATTAAAAACAATAATGAAAGTTTAAAATAATAATTAAATGGTCACGTGTTGAAAGCAGGAAATAAAGAAAATTACGTCATAAAAATTGTGTTTACACATGAATATTAAAAATAAAAAAGATGAATTAAATGAAAAAAAAATTATAACCAGTTAAATGAAAAAGCATTATAACCTGATTACAGAAGATAGTCGCCGTTCGTGATATCATCATCATCATCTTTTTAGAACAGGATACATTACCAGGTTTTAAGAGGCTGTGAAATCAGAACGGGGGTTGGTGAGCGTAGCGAGCAGGGGGCCGAGCCCCCTAGTTAAAGTTATAAAGTTATAAAGTTATAAAGCTTTGTTAAAAAGTTGTGTTTTCTTTATTAGACCGGGAACTTATCAGCCCATGTGTTAGCACTTAAAATAATAAAATAGAGAAGTGGTTCGTATTAAAAAAAAAAAAAAAATTGTCTGCTTTATAGAAATATTTTTTGTTTTTTAATTTAATATTTTTAAAGGCACAGATAAAAAGGTAAAAATCTTGTTCACTACTGCTATTATAATTTAAAATATATATATATATATACAAAATAAAGAATTATCTATAAAAAATTCTCAAAAAATATATTTACATAATATTACAGCAACAGGAAAATATCGTTTAAAAAAAGCAACCCCCAAAGGCTGGAGATCACAACAACCACATTGAAACATTTATTGCCAAAAAAAAAAAATTGCCAAATCTACTGGCACAAGATGTGGAAATTTCCCCAAATATATACTACTTAAATTGCAAGAACGAATAAATATTATGCAATAAAATAATAAAAGAAAACTCAATTTAAACTGCAGGCATGGAATTGCAAATGTCATAGCCAGCATCTCGCAAAAAAAAAACTTTAAAAACCCATTCTATAGAGGATAAATTGGGAAGGAAATCCCATATGGATTTTCTCCCCAATTTATCAATTAGCTCACTGTATTGCCTGTATCTTTTTGAGTTTTCACAATATTTGACTGTTCTTTTTATACGAGTTGCTCTATAGTATTGACTACCAAATCATGACAAAAAAAAATTTCCTACAGTTCACGTATGCACAGTTAAAGTGCATTTCATACAAATACCCATATGTCATCAAATATTCAATATATTCATCTTTTAATTGCCTTATACTATTTATACTGTTCTTTACCAAGTTTTTGGAAAGCAGTGTTAAATTCGGTTAAAAACATTTGAATTTTTCACAGAAATATTAACATCTTCAAGAATATGTGTACACACAAATGCACAAAAACGTTGAACAAGACCTACATAGTCATTTTCTGTTTCTTGGGGAAATGCAAATATTATTTTATTATTAAATTTATTATTATTCCCCTTATTGTCCTCAGGACTAAATCTCCACTGAAAACATGTTCATTACATCCTCAAAGTTCAAGGGCATTTCAGTAAATATTCGGCAAAACATCTGAAATCGGTCACCGCCCCCCTTCATTTCTGGATACATAGATAGCATGTCTAGGATGCAATGCACTTAACCAAAAACGGGAAAATTCAGAACATGTCGTCTGTGAGACTGCTAAATTTTGAAAATTGCTATAAAATTTTAAAAAGAAATCAACTTTCAATAATTTACCAAATAGTGAACTTAAATGTTTAATCTTTAATAGTCATGCATTAACAAGACACAAATTTTTAATATAACAGCATAAAAGTAAGTTTTGAGTGTCGAAGACAGGAAATATTTTTAAATGACACACTATCATTCAAAATATTACATTTTCGGCAAAATAATTAAATAAATGCAAATATTTTTATATATATTGGTAGAAAATGAATTAAAAAAAAATATTTTTTTTTTCAGTAAAATTAACAAAACATTTAATAGTAAATATTGCAGCATGTTCTAAATATCAGCATTTTTTAGGCAATCATAGCATTTATGTTTGGAGCATTGCAGGCATACAGGCACTGTACACACAGGTATTCTGTCATTCTATGGTTGGTTCTATGCAGGATCGTACTGGCCCACCGGGCAACGCGGCAAATGCCCGGTGCGCCCTCCGTCGATTTATTTATTTTTTTTTTAAATAGAAGCACATTTACAGTAATGCATTTTGAATGGCAAAAAATAATTTCAGATATTTTCATTTGACAATTAAAACAGTATATTTTGATGGTGATAATGTAAGTTGTCAAGAATCAGATATGGTACTGGTATACATGATACAACTAGACTAGAGAATTTAGCGTGTGTAAGAATAATAAATTCTAAGGAAACTAATATTATGTATTCAGTTATTTAACATGTTTTCTGCCTTTTAGTATAATTGGCACCCGTAGTATTGCCCGGTATCGGTATTTTCGTATTTCTGCCTCTTGTGGCAATATAAACAATGAAAAATGGTGTTGAGACAGGTTAAGAAAAACAGATTTTCATTTTAATTAAACTCATTGACAGAGACTTTGATAGTAGTGATACTTTGGTCCAGATGTTTTTTCAGCACCCACTTCTACGAATATTTTCCAAAGAAACTAATACTAAGTGTCAATCACATATTTAGCATATTTTCTGCCAAATATTTAGCGGTTAGATGCCCGGTACTTTAGTACATCTACTTTAATGTAATGACGCCCTGGTCCAGATTTTTTTCAGCACTTCTAATAATAATAATTTCCACAGACACTAATATCAAATATTAATCACTTAGTTAGCATATTTTCTACCCAAATACTTAGCGCCCTGGGTAGCTGCCCAATACTTTGGTATTTCTGCTTTGATAATAATTTTCAACAACTCTACAAATAATAATTTCCAAAGAAACTAACACTAAGTATTAATCACATATTTAGCATATTTTCTGCTAAATATTTAGCGCCCATAGAGGCTGCCTGGTATTTTTGTATTTTTGCTTTGATAATAATGGCGCCCTGGTGTAAATTGTTTTCAACACCTCTACAAATAAACTAATATTAAGTATTAATCACGTTTTTAGCATATTTTCTGCCAAATATTTAGCGCCCTGGATGGCTGCCCGATATTTTTGTACTTCCGTTTTTATAGTAATGACGCCCTGGCTCAGGGTTTTTTTCTGCACCTCTACAAATAATATCTTCCAAAAAAGAAACTAATATTAAGTATTAATTACATATTTAGCATATTTTCTACCAGATATTAGCGCCTTGGTATGCTGCCCGGTATTTTTGTATTTCTGCTGTGATAATAATGGCGCCCTGGTCTAGAGTTTTGTTTAACACCTCTACGAATAATAATTTCCTAAGAAACTAATATTAAGCATTAATCACGTATTTAGCATATTTTTTGCCAAATATTTAGCGCCCTGGTTGGCTACCCGATATTTTTGTATTTTTGCTTTGATAATAATGGCGTCCTGTTCTAGATTTTTTTTCAGCACTTCTAAGAATAAGATTTTTTGAAATCCAAAGAAACTAATATTAAGTATTAATCATATTTTTAGTATTTTTCCTGCCAATATTTAGCGCCCTAAAATTTTTTTGTAAACGGAATCTGTTTTCAGCATTTAAGCGGTACTTTGCACGGCAGATATTGATATATCAAATACCAAAGTACCTGTGCAAACGCCAAAAGAGGGTAGAATATGGAATGACAGTTTAAGAAAAACAGATTTTCATTTTAATTGGCTCTTTGTTAGCATGAGCTTTGATAGTCATGGCTCAGCCCCGAGCCATGTTTTTAAAGCGCTTATTACAAACAATAACTTGTAAAGAAACTAATCTTAAGTATTTCTTGTATTTTGTCTTTTGAAATTTGGCATCCCGCGGTTGTGCGGTTTTTTGATACTCTTAACTCTACCTTTTTTGCATGTTTCAACGACGAAAAAGGATGGCGTACCATTTTAGGAAAAACTTATTTTCATTTTTATTATTCTTAAATGCAGTGGTAACTTTGACACACGGCACCCTAAGCCAGAGTTTTTTTTAATTCTCTATATTATGTGGTGGTTCATAAAGAAAGTATTAGTAATAATTTGTTATTTTTTTTTTACCCCTTTCTGTTTATTTTCTGCCCTTAGTCCTTTTCGCCATGGTCAGCCGCCCAGCCCCACCCATTGCCCGCACCCCGCTTTTTTTTTCTATCTTTAGAGATAATAAAATAAAAGACATCTAAACTTAATAATCCTTCTTCGGCATAAAATAAACAACATACATACATGTTTTTTTTCTTTGTTCTTCCTTTCTTTTCTTTTCATTTTTTTTTACATGTTTTTAGTGTGGTAATTCATATTTAATAATAATCTCATTTAGGCATAGAGGCGCAGACGAACCAACCTATTTTGAGATAACCTCACACCAACGGCTTTAGGTATATTTTGGCGTCGAAATTAGCAACCCCCCCCCCCCCTTCCCACAAATGCATACATAAATTGACATCTTAATTCAAATGAGCTGGGTATTCCAGAATTCCTTAATGATAATGTAAGTTATAATGCCAAGACTAATTTTTTACAAGATTTTGCTATGGAAACTTGGTATAAATTTTACCTTTGAAAGAAAATTTGAAAAGTAGATAATTTCTTAGCATCCGAAATTGCGAATATCTAAAAACCCTTTTGTAAATGGAATCTGTTTCAGCGTTTTAAACAGCTTCTGATTTACAAGTTGAAAATACTCATGTGTCATGTAATTAAAATAAATAGATAACTGATAAATCACTGAAAATTCTACAGGTCGTTTCACAAAAAGAACTGGTGGAAATAAGATGTAATGAGAAGTCCAGATGTGTTTGCGTGCATTCAATTTTTCAGTACTGATTACTGCTAGTCAATAGCTTAGGCGTTTGTAAGAAGACAAATTACTATTTCGGAGCAGTTTCAAGTTACTTATATGGGTTCGTTAGTTTCCAATGACTGGTTTCTTTAGTGGTACCAGATGCAAGACTTTTTATTGATTGTACATTGTACCATATTCTGAAGTCTTATTCTGAAGTGATCTATGCTTTCTTCAGGACGAAATAGAAATCAGATGTGAAAGAATTTTTTATGATATACTAATTAATATACACCCTGTTTCGGCGTACATGCGTCTATCAAGCAAAAATTGTTAAAAACAATTGTTATAGCAGAGAAGTGTTAACGGAGGAAAAGTGCGAAAACAATTCACTGCACTTAAAAAAACTTTTCGTTCAACTGTGTTCTTTCCATATTGAAAGATGAGAAAAAAATACTTTTATTCCAAGATGCAGAATATAACTAGTTTCAATTTAAATTTCGTCAGAGAAAATATCAGTTAAATAAAATTTTGGAATGGTAATGCTTTTGTGTAATTACACAAGTCATGCATTATACAAAATTCCTCCTCACTCGGTTATTCTTAATTGTTTTACATATGTTTAATGAAATTATAAAATAATTCTCATTCATACATACATAGCAACATATTACATATCTTCAAATTTTCAGATCAAGTTAAAAGAAAAAATAACTTTGCCAATAAATTAGATCTTTTTTTTTTTTTTTTTTGCTATATTTCCTTTTTTTCAAGATTTCGTGTAAGCAAGAATGCTTATACGCACAAGGCGCATACGGTAAAAGTAAAAAAAGGGTATATTGTTGTATACACTAAAAAACTAGTATATGTATTTTTTTCCCGTTCATCAGGTAGTTAACTATTTCTGTTTTCTTTGACTTTCTTTTTTACTTTATAGTACAATGCTTAAAGATAATTTTGATATATTTTATTGTTTTATATATATAATATATATTTACCTTTATATATATATATATATATATATATATATATATATATATATATATATATAAATTTTAGAAGGTAAATATATTTGAAGCTGTTGCTGCTCTTCTGGTGAGACTTTTCTCTCTCTCTCTCTGCATATGTGTGAGAGAGTTACCCTGCTTAAATTTGGCTTACCTGAAATTAAACTAATAGGTAGTTTTTAATTAAGTAAGATTTAGTTAGATCTTAGTGACAGATGAAACAAATTATAAATTCTTTTTTTTTATTTTTTTAAACACCGGCTGTCTGAAGAGATTATTTAATTTTTATGTTTAAAAAAAACTGTTTTTTGATAATAATAATAATAAAAGTATTCTTCATACAAGTACGGTATAATACAGAAGGAAAAAAGCTGACAAACTTGAAAGGGAAACAATTCAGTAGTTTTAGAATAATCGTGGTCTCCTTGTTTAAATATGCAGTTTTGCGAAAAATCAGTTTATTTATTTATTTTTTTGTGTGTGTGTTATAATTATAGTACGAATACAATGCTTATTATTATTATTATTATTACTAGCTGGCTTCGCCCGCCAGCGGGCCCCTAATTTACATCGGTGCCTCGAATTGTAGAAAATCTCGAATCTTGTAAAACCTCGAACCGGACGAACCTCCGACGACATCATCCACTGAATAACATATATCAAGCAGAATTAATGGCAATTTATAAAGCAATAAAATGGTTCTCTACCTCCGACTACAATAAACTACTAATTATTACAGATAGTTACTCTTCTATGGAAGTATTAAAAGGTGCTTTTCCTAGAAACTACATTATCAAAAACATTTACAATCAATTACTTCAAATTCCTGATAAATCCATTATAATAACATGGACTAAATCTCATGTGGGTGATACTGGCAACGAAAGAGCTGATCTCCTGGCAAAACAAGCCATCTTACAAGACCAATATCAATCAAGAAAAGATCTGTTGTTCCCCATTTCAATAGCAAAATTGTATTTTAAAAAGAAAACCATCTCTGACTGGCAAGCCATTTGGGACTCAGATAATAAGGGCAGAGATACCTATAAAATTATAAATAAAGTCGATCCAAATTAACTCTGCAAACAGCCAACACTGCCGTATTATCTGAGTAACCATGGCAGTTTCCCACAATACTTACATAAAATAAGAAAAAGAGCCTCACCTAGATGTCCATGCGATAAAGCAGAAGGAGATGCAGTTCACTACATATTCGGATGCTGCCCTCTTATGATCCATCACTTCCCTTTTGATAAGAACGAAACTCTCAGATATAACCTTCGTAATATCATTTTCAATCCTTCAAACTCTCAAAAGTTAAAAGAGAATTATAATATTCTCAATAAAAATTTCTCTTTCATTACGAAAGAATTTTAAAAAAAATTGACTGAACTGACCATTGACTTTCTGAACTAAAATACCATAAATTTAGGACATCATGAACTTATAGTACTTCGAAAATATTTTATATTTAACTTTCAATTCGCAAAAAAATTGTTATTTTTTACCTTTTATATTTTATTATTGTTATGTAATTATATTCATTGTTTCAAATCTAATAAACAGGCGCCTCCTGCGGTGGGGGTTGGAACGGATGGTTGCTATCGGTGTCGGGTAGCGTTTATTTTTCCCCTCGTGGACTTATTGTTCCTATACCTCACGGGTGGCTGTCCACGAGTGGGTGATTTCGGTCCCCGCTGCCTGCGGCACCGTATAGCAGTCGTTCCGACCCTGGTCCCCGCTGCCTTCGGCACCGTATGACGGTCATGCTACGCATGCACCGGATAATCCCTTAAATTGCACATGGAATAGTATAAACCTCTAACTGAACGAACCTGCGGCTCGGGTCCCCGCTGCATGCGGCACCGTATAGCAGTCTTGCTGCGCACGCGCTGCAGTATACGTTAGTTCCACCTTCCGCCACCAGGTGGCGCAATCTGTTTATATGATCATAACTGAAATCGTTAAGACTTTCGATGTCTAGTCAAATGAGTCATACCCCGTCGTTTTCATGCCCGTAGAACCGAAGATAGGAAAGCGCCCCCTAGTGGTGAAAAAACGAAATAAAATCGGTAAGCTCTATCGATGTCGAGTCGAATTGATTTAGACTACCTGATTTCTAGTTCAAAGACAGGGACCTGTAGAAAAACTTAAAACTTTAAAAAAAAAAAATCGATAACGGGCGAAGCCCGCTTTTCCCTATCATAATATCTGGATAGGGGGTCCTTATTACTTTAATTATGATGTTTGGAATCAGTTTGGTGGACATCCGTAACATAGTTTCTTAGTTATAGAAACGGACCACAGTTAAAAGAAAAAAGCGGGGGGGGGGGGTTGGCGATGACACTGCTTTTCCTCAAACAACTTATGTAGACTACCTGTGTTCTAGTTCAAAGACAGTGAGCTGTAGAAAAACTTAAAACTAAAAAAAAAAAAAAAAAATCGATAACGGGCGAAGCCCGCTTTTCCCTATCGTAATATCTGGTTGCCACTCTAAAACAAAAACTTAAAATACTAAAACTTAAAATAATAATGCAGTTTTTAGATGCGGCCTACTTCTTAAAATCCTAATATCTAGCCGGCACTGTCATAAAAAGCGGGGGGATGAGGGGGGGGGGGGGGGCTTGGCGATGACACTGCTTTTCCTCAAACAACTTATGTAGACTACCTGAGTTCTAGTTCAAAGACAGTGAGCTGTAGAAAAACTTAAAACTAAAAAAAAAAAAAAAAAAAAAAAAAAAAAAAAAAAAAAAAAAAAATCGATAAAAAAATCGATAACGGGCGAAGCCCGCTTTTTCCTATCATAATATCTGGTTGCCACTCTAAAACAAAAACTGAAAATACTCGTAATGCAGTTTTTAGACGCGGCCTACTTCTTAAAATCGTAATATCTAGCCGGCACTGTAATGGAAATCTTTCTTTTGCTTTAATTATACAAATAACGATTATTAATTATACAATAAAATAATATATCGGCTCGTAATGAAGATATGACAATAATTTTTAGATATTCTGAAAGCAGAATCCATTTAGCGTCGCCCTGTCAAAGTTTGGAATTTCTGCGCCTCTTAGAATCAGAGATGCCCCCCCCCCCCTCTGTAAAACCCCAGTTGAACATCATGTGACCTCACCTCCGTCAAAGAAAATGCCGATCCAGACAATCGTCTGGCTGTGCGTCTCCGATCTGGGAATCGCAGCTCGGAAAGAAAAGAAAAATAATTTTTTATCGATCGATTTTTAAAGGATTTTTACGGTTCTAATCGTCGCACGGAAACGATTTTTCGAATTTATGAGACCTGACGACGTCCCGGTTGCGTACGTGCGACTTACGAATTTCTGGCCCCCCGACTTCCGGAGATAGGGGTCGGACCTGCGCTGCGGTTTGGGGCTTAAATCGCTCCCTGGGAACCCCCTGCCTTTTCCTTCCCGGACCGGACGTGTACCGGCAACCCTCGGCGGAGGCGAACTTTTCGCTGTTTTGACTTCTCTTCCGACTTCGGTTTCGGTCGGTAACTAAAACACTTTCGCTCATTAATAACTCCCCGGGTCCGGGTCGGAATCCCGACCCGATCGAGACTTGAGCACCGCGCTATTTTTCCGAATTTTTCGGTCCGCGTCCGCCGCCGGTGCGTCGATTTGTCCCGGAGCCTTTGCGGGTACAAAGGTGGAGTGCACAGACACACACACACACACACACAGACGTTTACCGCGCTTAATATTAGTGATTATTATTTTACTTACAGATCGAATCGTCTGTTCCGGGTGCTGGCATCATAAAGAAATCTTATTTCAATAGAGAAAACCTTTTATAAATAAATTCGATTTTTGGAAATTTATGAGTTATGGTTACGTTTAAACCCATGTCACGCCATGTTCCTAAAACGGTATAACTTTCTTACTGCTGTCAATTATAAATGTGTTGGCTTTATTTTTGCTCATATCACATTTTTATAGAATACTCGCAAAACCCGCGGCTTTGCTCGCATAATTCTTGAAAAATGCCAAATGGTATTCGTTGGCCTATTTTCATTAGAGGAAATTTTACTGCCACAGATAATTCAGAAATTACTAATTAAGCCACACTAATGTAAAAAAAAAAACCGAAAATTTAGAACGTTTTTCGCTCTTTTACCCCCCCCCCCCCCCCCCCAATGTGGTAGTGTCACCGATATCAAATATAGCCTATGTTATAGCAGGGACTGTCACCATCAATTTGCTACCATAACTTTTGAAAAGGGTTTGGTAGTTCCAGAGATTCCATAGAAATTGTAATTTAGAATGTTTTTAGAATGCTTTTCGCTCATCTTACCATTTTAACTTTCAAATTTTTTTAGAATTTGGTCTTAGAGAGCATTTACATTTTATAAGTAACTACCATGCCAAATTTCATGTTTCTAACACCTTCAGTATAAAAGAAATCGAAATTTTAGAACATTTTTCGCTCCTGCACTCTCTTGGGGGTAGTGGCACAGACATGAAATATAGCCTACGTTACAGCAGGAACTGTCACAATCAATTTGCCACCATCACTTTTGAAAACTGTTCTGTAGTTCCAGAGATTCGATAGACATTGTAATTTAGAATGTGTTTAGAACGTTTTTCGCTCATCTCACCCTTTTAAGTTTCGAATTTTTTTAGAATTTGTTCTTAGAGAGCATTTACATCTTATAAGTTACTAGCATGCCAAATTTCATGTTTCTAGCTCCTTCAGTATAAAAAAAATAGAAATTTTAGAACGTTTTCCGCTCTTGCACCCCCCTAGGGGTTGTGGCACTGACATAGAATATAGCCTATGTTGGAGCAGGGATTGTCACCATCAATTTGCCACCATCACTTTTGAAATCGCTTCAGTAGTTCCAGAGATTACCCCCTACAAACAAACAAACTAAAAAACAATCTTTACTACTTTATAATATTAGTATAGATAATACTAATTTGGATATCATAAATATTTTAGGAATAATAAAGTTTTCGCTATAGCAATTAATTTTAATGGTTTTTCCATACATAATTTGTCTTATGTGCGTGTATATAGTATATATAACGGATGGGAGGATAGATGTTAGATTACGGAGGTGTGGCGGAGTTGTCTGGAAAAAACGCATGGTTTATTTATATATGTATAAATGGGGCATTTTGATTTACACATACGTTTGCTAATACACATTTTATAATGGACTATGACTTGATACTTTTATATGCAAATTAATGTAGTTATATTTACATATTCATTAATCAATTTAAATGTATTTATATTTATTAATATTAAGAATGTTTTTGATTAATTGTATTTACATTAATGCCCACTGTGCACAATATCATATTAACTTCTAATATAATGTATACTTTCTTAAAAGCTAATATAATACATGCATTAATTTTTATTAAATGTTATACCCTATCCACTTATATCATGTGTATTTAATTTTTAACATTGTTTGCAGAAACATTATATATAACTAATTAATTTCAATATTTAATTAATATTAATTTTAAATCCTTAGCATATTAATTCTTATAATTTATTATTTTAATTTGATTATAAATTAATTTATGTGATGTTACAATTTTGGCAAAGCTATTTAATTGTGGCTATGTCATTGCTTGGTACAAATATTTTACTGTAGCATTAATCAATAATTATTCATTTTACCATTTTACATATCATTTTTTAACATAGATTTCATTAATACATCCATTTTTTATTTTAATGTAATTGAATATTTTATCAACATAATTTTATTTATTATTTAATTATATTTATTTATTATTTAACTAATAGTTATCATTCTTTAGACAGTATTTGGTTTAATCTTTAACTAATAATTTTAATCCACTACTTTTATTAAATCATAGAGTATTCATTAATTTTCTCATAGATAGCAGCACCATGGTTTGAGTTCTGCTTTGCTGTACAATAATATTCCATGGTCTATCATCTTTTAAAATTTATTTTGGCAACATGTAATGCTTTTCTGCAATTCATTGCCTGTGTTATGTGATGATTCCTGTATATCTGGTAACTGTTGTGCTCTTACCCTATATCCTTTTTAATCCAGTTGTATTTGAACCTTACGATTTAATTTCACTGTTTTTTTCTCATTTTTATGGATAAGGTTTCTTTCCTTTTTATTATTTTTTTAACTTTATGATTTTTTTCTATATAGTCCCAATTCTATAGTCCCAAAATCATATTCTTTAGCAAGGTTATGGCTAATATGATGATGAAACCACACATTTTATTTGTGGCATTTGGGACTTGAAAATTCTGTTTAAATTCCACAAATTTCATTCAATTTTTAATTTACTTTATTCTTCTTTTAAATAAGTATATGGTAACTATATTCAGAGTGTTGGGGAACACTATCGTTGTCAATTAAATATTACATACTAATTCATAATTTCATAGTTTTTGTTGGTGTTACGGCAATGTTTCATTAATGGTTATATATATATAGTGTATGTAGAATTTTGATTGTTACTTTCGTTATATCTATATTATAAAGGACAAACGTGTCCGTGCGTAACGCTGATGTCATTTTGAGAATGGCAACAGTTGACGATGAAATTTCAGTTTTGAGATTTTTTCTACTGCATTTTTTAAAATTTCTAAACATCTCACATTTTTAATTTTTAAACCATTATATAGGGAAAAAATCTACTTTGAAATGTGAAAACTGTATCTTAATTCACTGATTTACTATGACTTTTAAAATTAAAAAAATGGTATTTTTCACTTTATTCGTGTTTAATGGTTGACATTGGTAATTTTTTCCCCTCTTGGCGACCGAATATTATCGTTGATTAAAGAATTGAAATTAGTATTATTAGTTAGAAATTTAATACAGACACGTTGAAAAAGTAAAAAGAAAAATAATTTTACTGATTCTATATAAAATGCAAAATAATAATAATAAAAGTTTTGATGAACGATAATTTTATAAATCAAAATAATTTAATTTAAAAACCAAAGGAATGTTTGTGATACATAAATATATTTTTCAATGTAAAAATGGTAACTCAAAGCAATATTTGGCTATTTATCGTTTGTGCCAGGATTATCACGTTCAAAAAACAATTTATGGTGAAGTTTCGTTTGCTGTTTTAAATGAAAATTCTAAAGTTTATTAGCTATTGCATATTCTTGGATCGAAGCTTTGTTATTAGATCAAGATACATTTACATAAATATTACATTAGAATGTGCTATTTTGGATGTGAAAAATAGCACATTCAAAATACTGCTGAATTTGAACAAAACATCTACGTGTGCCATTAGTAAACAATCTGACCTTACTGAATTAATAAGAGAAACGAATTTAATAGTCTGGGATGAAGCCCCCTTGATGAGTAAATTAGTATTTGAATGTGTAGACCGTATGGTTAAAGACATAAAAAACAATGATTCGCTGTTTGTTGGAATAGTAGTCAGAGCCGTCCTTAGGGGTGTGCGACAGGTGCGGCCGCACAGGGCCTCGCGCCTAGGAAGGCCTTGCGCCTCCCAAAAAAGTATTAATACAAAATAGCTAAATATTAGTTATTTATTTTATTATGAGTCATTTATTTTATAATAAAGTTTATATGTGGAAATATGCTTATATTTATGAAATGTAAAATGTTTTATCAATTCGGTGAAATTTGTGGGCACTCGAGAAGAGAATAGATTGTTTGTAGGTTATATTCAACCTATAGACATTGTTATATTCTAGCCTAGGCAGAACCAGGTGCATAACAAATCTGGACAGTCTCATGATCTGAATGCTAATTGTTAAGATGTCGGTGCTGCTGATGATGATTCTGACAAACTGCTCCCTATTATTTTAATGACTATTTGTAATGTAACAACACAAATTGGCTTTCTTTCTTGTGTATTGTTTAATCAAGTTTCTCTTTTTATTATATGGATATAGATGTTCTGTCCACTTGCTACGCATCTCCTTTCACATAAACACGACGGGCATGCCAGGGAGCTAAAACACCGTCCCCCAGACTCCAAGATTAAACTAAAGATTTAAAGTCTTCAAAACTATGAAAGGTTAAGTTTAAAGATTCTTAGAAAAAAAAATCGGAAAATATCGATTTTGACCTAGATTTTTTCCTATATTTAAATTCTCTAAATCAAAAATATAAGCCGGTTTAATATTTGCTAATTTAATAAAAAATGTTAGACAAGTTACAATTAAAGAAAGAGTAGAGTTTATAGGTCAAAACTTTCATCTTTATCTCATTCATTACTGCCATAATATGAAGTGAACTCATCGAGTAATTTGATCGATTAATCCTTTGTCTACGAACTAATTCAAAGGAAAAAAGTAGTTAATATATAATATATTATATATATATCTTTTATTTATTAAGCCAAAATAACTTTTTAAAGATTCCGTTAACAAATGTACAGTCGCCAAAAAAGAGAAAGAGAGAACAGCCCCATACTTTTTTTTGGCGAAATTGTTGAGGAAAGATTCAAGTGATACCTTTCGACTTAGAATTTTGGCTCTTTCCGAATATGAATGTAAATTTTGAAATAAAGGTCATCTACATATTAAGAATTATGCCAACTTTAATTTCGCAAATGGTAACACCAAATTTTGACATAATATTTGAGTTTTTTAAATCAAGGCGGCACAGCACAAAGTTTTGTTTATGTGTATATACTTTTTCTTAAATCTTCGCAGAGTTGTAACAGCAAATTTTTTAAGAGTTTATCATAAATTTAGAAAAATAAAAATGTATCACAAGTAGATGTATCGGGAATATTCCACTTACCAGAAAAATTATACAGCGTTATTTAGTGTAAAACAAATTCACTTTATATGTAAGGAAATATAATTTTTTCCCAGTTAATCCCTAACATTTTCCTTTCTGTGACTGTTTTGATAACAATATATGGTTCTTTTAGGCCATCAAAAAAAAAAAATTTTCAGTTCTCGAAAACTACTGATTGGAATGAGCTGTACACTTACATATCCTAATGTCGATCATAATTCATAATTTTTTAAATATGATTTTATTAATAATTTTCATAATAATATTTTTTTATTAAAAAAAAATCCTGAAATATCTTTGCGTCTATGCATTGTATCACATTAAAAAAAAAAAATCAATCGCATGATTTTGGGGGAAATAATAAATAAAAGTTCGTCATGTAAATTGATAGCATCATGAAACTTTTAACTCTACGAAGATTTCAGAAAAATAATGCAATCTATGCTTTATGAGCTACTGTGATTAAAGGAACTAAAAGATGGTATCAAAAGCGAATGTTACCGTTCGAAAATTTAAAGTTGATACAATTTTTAATATGTAGATGACCCCTATTTGAAAGTTTGTATTCAAATTCAAAAAATAGACAAAATTTCCAGTCGAACAGCAGATTTCACATCCCTCTGCGACAATTTGGCAATTAAACAGTAAGTATGAGGATTTCTCTCTTTCTTTTTTAACTACGATTCAATATCACTAATTTACCAAAGAAAAAAAAAGGAATACCACTTTATTATGACAAAGCAAGAAGGAATTCCCGGCCCGGTACCAAATCTGCAAAAAGAGTAGCCTGAGCCCAGTCCGAGCAAAGAAAACTAGCCTGAGTCTGTATAAGTCTCTACTAAAACAAAATAGCCCCCTCTCCCATCGTGAAGAAAATGTTCAATCCTTGGTGCGCCACTCTGTATGGCATGCGAGCTTTTTCAAAAGGCATATTAAAGACATTGTATTGAGGCAAGTAGTTTTACAATTTAGCAAATTTTTTTATTCAAAATATCTACAGAATTTTCAAATAGTTATCTTCACTTTATTTAATTACGGAAGGTCTGTCACTAAATAAAGTAAAAATTACTATTCGAAATTTCTGGTAGTTGATTAAAAAGCAGCTAAATTGGTGAAAATAGGAGCGGATTAACTTAGTTTGGAAGTGAAAAGTTCTTGCACCTGGCCTCGCTTTCGCTAAGGACGGCTCTGATAGTAGTTGTATTTGCTGGTGACATTAGACAAATTTTGCCTTGATTCAAACATATAGAATAAAATTCTTTTATTAAATTTTGATGCTAATCTTACGTAATCGGGTCCATGTCAAGGGAGAGTTACACATAAATGATGTTGTCAAGAATAGGATTTCATAATAATAAAAATCTATATTATAAACCAACACATGTCTGATTACTGCTGAAGTCATTTTTATGGTAGCCAACGAACTGACTACCGTAAAATACCGTTAATCCACCCTTCCCAATTAAGCGCCCCCCTCCCACTTTGTAAACAAATTGGAAAATTCAAAAAATCCCGAGATAGCGCCCTCCCCCAAAAGAAATTTCGCCGTGCACGTCAAGATCAACACCAAAAATTTTATCTCCCAAGTGTTTTTTTTTTTTTTTTTTCTTCCCGAAAGATCAGAAAGGCGTGGTGATTCTTTGATATATCGCAAACATGTACAAACACACTGTCGATCTGAAAAAGCAATATAACCAATTATTAGTTTTGCTGTAAATTTATCTCTATGGCGATATGAAGGTAATAAAAATATCGATAGTGAAAGTTTCTCATGAAATAAGTTTAAAAAATGTGTATTTGATGCTGTGTGGAAAATATTTTGATTTAAAAGAGAATCTATTTATTTTATTAAAGAATTTATAGTCGTATTTAACATTATTATGAAAACCAATTACAAAAAAATATCGATTGATTGATCAGATCAATCGAATTGTCGATACACAGTCGAATTTGTAGCGTAATTTGTGCTATCTTTGTGGTAGTAATGTTTTTTGTTTTAATAATCTGGCAAAACTACCAATTCGCTCTACATGTTCTCAATTTTTGTGAATTGTATAATTTATTTAGCATTTATAGATACGAAATCATGATTAAAAAAAAATGGTTATTTAATCTTCCTAACTTACAACAGATGGCGACACCACATAAAATGTTACTAGTTCTCGAAATTACTTCAGGACCTTTTCAACTGCAATTTCTCAGTGTTTAATTATTTTAAATTATTAAGTTTCTTTTATTTTTCTGTTACCATATTAATTATAGATATTAGTGTTATTATTTATCTAAATGCATTCCAGTTTCAAAGCTTCTGAAATCCAGAATTTTCTATAATCTGAAATCGCCATTAATCGTGAAGTTATACTGTTTATCTATTTTGTCTATCATTTTTTTTCAAAATTTTTTCTTTTGTTACTTTATTAAAATAATGCATGCATTCGATGGTCAGCCATTAGCATTTCCTCCCCCCCCCCCCCCACCTTCCATAAATATCATATACTACAATTTTAATACCGTGTAAGCGCCCCCCTGCTTATTTTACGATTTTCCGTCGTATTTAGGGGGGCGGATTAACGGGATTTTACGGTAATACATTTCGCTTTCACTGCATCTTTTTAAACTTTTAAACATTGCACAATTTCAATTTCTACTCTGTCGAATCGAAAAAAAATGCAATTTCTTTGAAAACTCTATTTGAATTTACTGATATTTATAATTTGTGGAATGTTTTCCAAGCTTGAATTAATTTTAAATCTATCTCTATCATGTGCAGTCCTATTATGAAGACTAATCCGTTTGCATTTAAAACAATATAAATATGCCCGCATTTATTCCCGAATAATATTACAGAACGAAATTAAAACTTCATCAAAATATAACTATAAAAAATAATATAATATAAATAAAATGCAAATTTAACAGACATGTTCTCGAACTACGCGTCTAAGCAGTTGAAATTTTCAGAATATAAAAACCTGCAGTAACAGCGAAATCTTGGACGGTTCCTTTGGTGACCGTTAACTCCTGGCATGCAGTTAATACAAAAGTATCGCTTTATTAAATATCCAAATTTTATTTGAATATATTTTTGATATTTTTCTTATAAAAATTCTTTTTTATGTTGTAAATGAATTAAATTGTTATTAAATATGAAAAATCTATTAGAATTGGGAAAAAAAATGGTGTTTGTCTATGTTCTGTAACCCGGGAACGATTCCCTAGTATATATAATGTACTAATGTAATATATAAGCAATTGGCGCCCACTTATTAAATAGTTGGCACCCTTTTTATCCATTTTGCCACCGCCCTGTCTGTTATGCCAGTACGACACTGGTTCTATGACACAAAAAACATGCTTTGCATTTGAGAAGTCTACCTGGGGCACATTTTACACAGGTTTTTGCAGAATGCGAGCTATTGTAAAGCACAATTCCCGTAGTCATCTCTCCATATGCTCCTGGACTAGTGTGGATGCTAAAGACTTGGCATAAACAGATTTTTCCTTTATTTCCTCATTTTCCTTGAAGTATTGGTGTAAAATATATAAATTAACTACTAAAACGTCTAGAACGCAAAAAAGAGCTAAAGGCCATCTGCCTGTGCGATGACTTGAGGAATGTTTTGCACATTTCTCATTAAGACTGTTTGAATTATAATAAGCTATAATTTCTGTTGCATGACAAACTCAGTCATGCATTGAAGAAATGAGAACGGTTGCTTTACGCTTCTTGCTTACATGAAAAATTATCGTACAATCTTCTCGAAACCCATATAATGTTGATCCAACTTCTCTTGTTTTATTAAGTAAAAATTTGGATGGAATTTCTCACTTCTTTCTTTTCATTGTAACAACGTATGTTAGCTTTTTTTTCAAAAGGATTTCTACAAATTCTATGGATGAGAACCACTTATCTGCTGTGACATTTTGTGATTATTTCCAAAAATAGGTAGAGCAAGGCGTAAAACAGATTGTGTTGGCTTGGAAAATTTTCTGAATTCTGAGTCCAGCTCAATTCTGTCAGAGTCTTTACGGCAATATAACGTATGCGTTGTAAAGATGGCATCTGTAAGAGCCATGATTTTTATGCTGTATTTACATGGTTTATTAGGCATACACATTTTGAAGCGAACTTTTCCTTTCAAACTAACGAGCATTTCGTCTACTGACCTATTCCATAGACAGATTGGCAGCTTTCTATGAAACTGTTGAATACATAGGAAATGGCTGCTGTCAGATCTTGTTTCATTCATTCTGATCCGTCTTCCGGATTGTCAAACCTCAAGGCTGAAAGAAATACTGCAAATCTTTTTATACTCATTACGGCTCGAAATATGTCTCTCCCTGTTCCATGTGTCACAAAAAGTGTTTCAATGTTTTCATTATTATTATTATATATTTAGAGTATTAGAAGAACAAAAAAGGCTTTCATTCCCATCCAATCTGTATCTTTCATATTACTGGTCAGAGTATTCTATTTCATTCGCATTTCAATTATTTTATGCTTTGTTTATTTCACTGCATGCAGTAACATATCATTTGCAAATAACAAAGAATGGATCTGCCTTTTCTCCGAGATCTCTAGCTTTCCCTCTTAAACTTTTATAATTATAGTGTGTTTTCTTGTTCTTGATGAGGGGCGAACTTCTGAAACAGACCACCGGTATCCATTTTTTCCATGTGTATTTCATATCTGCATCTGCTACTTTTTCATCATTTCTTATATCTTCATTTTCACTTTCATTAGAATTTTCTGACAATGTGGAATCACTTTCATGTTCAGAATTTATATATTCATCATCTCAAATACTTTCAACATCACTTACGTCACTTCCTACTTCATGAAACCATCACAAAATAGTCTCTTCAAAGTCTTTATCAGCATAGCATACCCGCTTTGACGACCCCGCCATCTCGATATCCCCAAAGCAAAAAATTACATAAACGGAAACACACTGTCTGACAGACTGCATTGAAAAGAAATTATTTTTTCTTTCAACAACTAAAAAAGCGCAGGTGTTGCAAATGAGTCAGGGAGGGGGGGGGAGAGAGAGGACCAACAGCATAACGATTAGATGACAAGATAAGACTGAGGACACGTTCATTTTTGCATAAAGGGTAGATATGTAGACGCAACCGTCTCACAGATGGTACGTTTCCAGTTAAGGGTTAAGAGGATATTATGTCGGGTCCAGATGTCAAACAAATGTAATTCGTATGTACACGGAGAGACATTTGATAGTATTATCATCCACCGATGAATTCTGGACTCGGTGTAGGGATGTATTTTGTGTTATATGTCTACCAATTTGTGCTGTGTGAAGATATACATATGATTATTTGTTGGTATTACTTTAAACTGCAAATATATATATTTTTTCAAAGTAGTATATGTAGTCTATCGTCTATCATGAGAAGAAAGGGGGGGGGGGAGTCTTTATTAAACTCCTTGTCTTAATTGGCATTTAAACTTTGATACCCATATGACAAATCGAATTATTTATATTTCTCAAGATGGAGATTATTGTAGAAGCTCGTAAAATAAATTCCAATAAATAGAAGTGCCACCTTTGATCTATGATGTTTTAGAATGTTTCTGTGTTATCTTTTTATCGTCTGTAAACAAACCTTTCTTTTACACAGAATGGCACTTAAAGTGTCTAATATTTCATTGTTATTTCGCAGAGAATATTTCTTTTTTTTTTTTAAATCTACACACAGAATTCACAGGTTGACTCAAACTATAATTCAAGCCACCTGTGCAGGATCAATGTGTTAAAAGAGATAGATCACCCTTCTTTGAGAGAGCCGCCATCTTGATTGGCAGCATTGGGAAAGAGGCACTCGTCGTCGCTCGAAGACTCCAGGCTGTCTTCATCGCTCTCGCATAAGTCCTGATTAGACCTGAAAATAAAAATAAAATTCACTCTTATTTCAGTTATTTTATGATACATGAAATACTTTTATTAAAATAAAAATAATAACTTTTCAATGAATTTCAAACATACCACAGTGTTTCAATTATAATCTTAATCATGAATTTTTAACAAATAGAGCAGTAGTTACAATGGTCATTAGATAGCAAAATTTTTATAGGATAGATATAGCTTTAGTAAACACTACTTTGTGAAAAGAATTTCCATTACACTCTCAATTAGGATATGCCACAGGAACCCAAAGTGTTTTTAATCACTCCTGATAACTATAGGGGCAGACTCCCAAAATTTGAAAGGAGGCTCAAAAACCCAAAAAATTAGTAGCCCCAATTGTGAAACAAACGCATAAATCAATAGTGTTTATCTACTATATATATAAAACACAAACGGAAATTTCGTTCCGTTCCTTTATAACTCGAGTTCTGCCAAATGGATTTTGATGGAATTTACACTGTTCGAGAGATAATTTTTCAGGGAAGGTTTTAGTATATAACACAACGTTCTATGTATATTAGTTATAGAATTATGATAGAAAGTTCTGTTATTTTGGCCGAAAAGGTTACCATTGCCAATTTTTTGGCGATCATTACTGTTGCAAAAAGAAATGAAAAGGCTATATATTTCGAAAAATAAAAGAAAAACTGTTACTAATTTTATTAAAAAAAAGAAAGAAAAAGAGTTTTGATGAGAGAATATTATAAAACGAAAATATTTAATTTAAACATGATTGGAAATGTTCGTAATGCTTACAAAATTATTCAAGGGGCAAGATTTCTATATTGAAACAGTATTTGGCGATGTATCTTTTGTTTTGGCGATTTTGATTTTACTTTTGACCTCAAACAATTTGATTTTAAGCCAAAAGGTGTCTTTTTTTGTTGCAGAAAGAACTGAAATGGCTACACATCTGGAAAAATAAAAGAAAAAACTGTTACTAATTTTATTTTTAAAAAAAAGAAAAGAAAAAAAAGAAAAACAGTTTTGATGAGAGATTTTAAGCCAAAAGGTGTTTTTTTTTAAGTGTACGACTGCATTTTTGTAGTATTTTTTGTTTGTTTGGTACTTTTCAGTTAACCGGGCACCAGTGATATATATATACATGTATACACATATATCTACACAAATACATGTATTAACATACATATATATACACTTATATGTATGAATATATATATATACTAGGGGGCCTACCCCCTGCGAGCTACGCTCGCCAACCCCCGCTCAGACTTCGAGGCCTCTAAAAACATGACAGCGTGCTTTGTTTTAAAAATATTGGTAAATCTGTAATTGGGTTGCCATGCTTTTAACGTTTTAATGGGGCATTTTTTTATTATCATGGCCTCATATACAACTGTTGCGACAACTGACGACTGTTTTCGGGATTGATAAGTATAATCAATTACACCTTGAAAACCAGCTTGTATAAAATGGTTAGGTTTAAATTGTGGCTACCTCTCGGACTTTTATAACAACGATCTGTATTCTATTCTTCCTTTGCGTTTAAGGATGAAAAAAATTACATCTGTTTGTGAATAACATTAAGAACCACGGTATTGAAAAGTACTATGTTATAGAAATTTTCAGTAACAGGTTTTAATTTTCTCTCTATTTTAGTGCACCATCATGCATATTTTCATGTTATTTTAAATATGTAAATTATTTATTTTACAATTGAATCCATTTGGACACTACACTGTTAACTAGTATTTTAAAAACACAAATTGCACAAATTGTGCTTATTAGTTGCTAAAATCAGTGTAAAAATTGTTTTAAACTCATAAAAGAGCTAAAATCCTACATGTTTCGGCTTTAAACTTAAAGCCATCATCGGGGAAGAGGAACAACACAAACGACTACTGATCTTTTAATTTTCTCGTGTCGAAAATTAAAAGATCAGTAGTCGTTTGTGTTGTTCCTCTTCCCCGATGATGGCTTTAAGTTTAAAGCCGAAACATGTAGGATTTTAGCTCTTTTATGAGTTTAAAACAATTTTTACACTGATTTTAGCAACTAATAAGCACAATTTGTGCAATTTGTGTTTTTAAAATATTATTTATTTTAATTAATATCTATATATATGAATTTTCTAATAATTTATCATACAAAATTAATTAAATATTTTGTGCATGCATGCCTGCATTTATTCGGCATCAATTGAGATATTTAAACAAATTTGCTATCCGCGATAATTTTACACCATGTTATGTCACTTGAATATTGTCCATAAGAAAATCGGGTACTTTTTCAGTATAGGATCCTTTGCTTTTAGGTTTGGCGTAATTCGAGTTTCAAAAATGAATAGATTCGTTAATATACATACATTTGTTGCCAAAAGTTATAAAAACAAACTCAATGAACTTTTGGTGCTTTTCTATTATAGGGGGTCTTGACGCTTTTTTAAAAAGCTTGGCGCAATTCGGCATCAGAAAGTGAGATTTGGTGCCAAATGACATAAACAGCCATGGAAACAAATTCGATGTTTTGTGTTTGACTTTTTTAATTATACGTATATTATTATTGTTTTTTCTATACAAATTACTTCTGATTATATATAAAATAGGATAAATGACATTTTACGCTAAACAAATTGTATAAATATTGAAAAAATGCTTCTGTATACAAAATGACAAAGTGAATAGGTTGACAGAAAGTATGTTGTCAAATTTCCTTTTCGCCAAGGCTATTTTTTCTGTTCCGTCAAGGCCCCATATACTGGAAAAGCACCGAACTTTTATGCTTGTTTATACATATATTTATATGTATATATACAATTTATTTATAATTGTCTTTCAATTTACCTCTTTTTGTACATAAAAATAGATAAATGGCTTCTTTATATTAAATAAATTGTATAAATATCGAAATAATTGCTTGTGTATATCAAAAAGCGAATAGATTGTTAGAAAACATGTTAAATGACATCATTTGGACGAATTTATTCAAAATATTTTCAGTTTATAAATTAAATTAAATGCTGACAGACGGTTGAATCCTGACGATAGAAATGTGATTTTTTTTTTCAAATTTTCCTGAAAAACATAATTTAATCACAATCTTGTCTTCATTATCTATTGAAATAAAATATAAATTAAATTTCAATTTGAAAATGACGAATAAAAAGAAATCAATAATCCCTATCAGGATCCTTTTCAATTTTTTCCCCTTTTTGTCACAAAAAAACTGAGTAATTAGTTGCCATCATTACAGAAATGTCATTAAAATTAGAAAAAAATTAATATCTCGAAAACTAATTCCAATTTCAAAATTCTATTACCAGTTTTGACATCCGCAGATTTTTATGGACAATTGGTATTAATTTCACCATCAAGCGTTTAATATTTTATTAAAAATAGCCCTGAGACATAATCAGTCGTTTAATCAGTCGTTTCATAAAATCGTTTCATAAATTCGTTTCATAAAATCGTTTCACAAATTCGTTTCATTAGGATTTTATATATATAGGGTAGATATATATATATATATATATATCACTGGCGCCCGGCTAACCGAAAAGTACCTTTTTTTTAAATTCAAATGCAAACTATATTAATGGCAATATGCTTCTATTTACTTCTACATATATGAAATTTCGTTCCGGCTGCTTATAACTCGAGTTCTGCTGAATGGATTTTCGTAGAATTTAACTGTAAGATAATTTTTCAGGAAAGGTTTTATTGTATAACATATCGTTCTACGTAGCTTAGTTATAGAATTATTCTGGGAAGTTCTATAATCAGATCAATCCGATTATGAAATACTAGAACGCCAAATTCAAATCGGTTCAGTAGTTCTAGAGATTCCATAGAAATTGTAATTTAGAATGTTTTTAGAACGCTTTTCGCTCATTTCACCCTTTTAAATTTCGAATTGTTTTTTATTTTGTTCTTAGAGAGCATTTACATCTTATAAGTAACTACAACGCCAAATTTCAAATTTCTAGCTGCTTCAGTATAGAAAAAATCGCAATTTTAGAACGTTTTTCGCTCCTGCACCCCCCCTTGTCACCATCAATTTGCCACCATCACTTTTGAAATCGGTGCGGTAGTTCCAGAGATTACCCCCTACAAACAAACAAACAAACAAACAATCTTTACTCCTTTATAATATTAGTATAGATTAGCCTTTTTCAGAGATTTTGCCGAATGGATTTCGATGGAACCTACACTGTTAGATAATTTTCTAGGGAAAGTTTTATTATATAACATATCATTCTACGTTGCTTAGTTCTAGATTTATAGGGGGAAATTCGAAAATTGGGTGACCATTTTTTTATCAAATATTAGCCTTTTCAATATTTGATTCCGATTATGAAATATTAATTAGCCTTCTGAAAAAGTTCTACTGTTAGTTAGATGCTATTTCAGGAATGGTTTTAATGTACTACATATTGTTCTACGTTGCTTAGTCAAACAGTTATGCGTGAAGGTTATATAGTCAGGTGAACCAGATTCCGAAAGATTAGCCGTTTTGAAAGTTTTTACTGGGCGTATTTTTTGCGACTTGCATTGTTAAGTAGATAATTTATAAGGATGTTTTTAGTATATTTTATATCGTTCTGTTAGTTTTAGAATTATGTGGAAAAGTTCTATAATCAGATGAACCCGATTATCAAATATTAGCCTTTATAAAAAAACTTCTACTGAATGGATTTTGTTAATTTGTTTGCATTGTTAGTTCGACAATTTTTAGTGATGGTTTTAGTATATTGCATATAGTTTTATCATTCTTTAGCAAACCTTAACTATAAATGACCAAAGTTGTGAGAAAAGAGTTGGTCCTTAACAGCTAAAATTTTGACTGCACATTAGAAAATATAATAGCGCAATCACGTCAATTTTCAGTAATGTGGAAGGATATTCCAGGTAAATTGCTTTCAAATACAAGGTCAAATTAAACGATATATTTTGTTTGATTCAAGGTTCATTTGTAGAAACCGACCAGCGCAGCGGGCGTAGTTTGCTAGTATGGTATAAAAAGCTAAACAAAACACTCAGGAATTCAAAGTGTAAAGTACTTTATTTAATGTACACACATGTACAACAAAATATGAATATTAATTAAGTGTAACATAAATCTTAAATCATGTACAGTCAGAAGATAAAGTTGGGCAAGGTACGGTTTTTAAAAAAAAATTGTATAATCTAAGCAATCATGATAGCAGGAAATATTAGAAAAACAATATTTCTTATTTTGATTTTGCCATACACATAAAAGAAAATCTGATTGTGTGAGATTATTTTGCACTATAAAAATCAAAACATGGAAATTATTAGAAAAGTTTTTCAGAATTCTTTGTGAACTTTGTCACCAAGTCCAGAAGTACCTTTATTCAAACATTTCCAAGGGTACTGGGGATTTCTAGATAGAGACATATTTGAAACAGGTTTGAAAGATAATATTAGAGTTCTTGTACAAAATGCAAAAGATGAAATTTTGGAGTTTGCTACTAGAAAAGAATCATGATCAACACCATCAGCACCTGGACCAAGAGATGATTATCAAGAATTTGCTGAACTTGTTGTTATTTTCCTTGGAGGAATACCTGTCAGGGGAATTCGTTTCATGCTTCCCAGGGCAATGCATCGTGCTAATGTATGTCTAAGATGATATATTCTTTGAAGATATTCATTTTTAAGTCCCAATTCATGCTTGCTAAAAATGAAGAAAGAGTTCTTCGTGATGTTTGTGTTTTTATAGTGAGTGTATTTAAAAGTTTGGATTACTGCTTCAATAACAGAAACCTCACCAAACAATGACTATCAGTTACTGAATAGTTTATTAGAGTATTCAAGAATACATCAAGAAATTACAAAAGCTGCATCTGAAAATTTTCCAAACAATCTGTAATATGTGTTAGATCTTTCTGGACTGTCCCTTTTTCATAGCCATGTACTTGTATTAAAATCCTGAGAAGAAGATAACTGTTGCCCTTAAACATTTTCATGAAAAGAAATTTTGAAGATTTTTTTACCAAAGAATCTTTCAAGCTGTTCAAAGAAATGAATTTACACCAAGGATTCTTTCAAGTAGACATTGGACATTGGAACACTAATTCTGATTATAGGATTGCATTAGAAATGGTGCAATCTGTTAAAGTGGTAAACGATCATGCTGAGAGGGGTATTGCTTTGACCAAAGAATACACTAGAATCCTTGCACAAAATGAACCTCAGTTTCAGCTATTGGTGAATGTTGAGGAGGAACACTGGAAAACTTATCCTTACTGCAGAAAAATGGACCTAACAAATTAATCTAATTACTAATACTTTAAACTTTTTATATGCTTAATATTGTGCTTTTATGTTATATAAAATAAGAAAATAATTTACTATCGTAATAAAAATTATCATTTTTACTTACTTTTCTCTTGTCAATAACACAATGTTTTTAAGTGTAATCGCCAAACTTCAACAATCTTGAGCTACCTCTAAATATATTTCTTTTTCATTCAAACTTTTCCTACTTTGTTTTTTGCTGTATTGGAACAAATTTTGAGGGTGAGACAGAAGAAAATTAAAAAAAAGTTAAAATCGATCATATAAGGACCACCCTAAGTAGCGTGCTACCATAATTTCGTTTTTAAGGAACGTTTTTTAGAAAACGGTCCCAGAGGTGAGTTCTCGGTCGCGTTAGGCTGGGGGGGCGGGGGCCAGCTCATAGTGGGAAATCCTCTCTGGTTCGCTGGAGACTGTGTACCTGGTACACGCTATGAGTGGCAACCGAATCTCCAGTCCACGAATCACTCCGGAGGTTACTCTGTACACGATAGGAAAGAGTGGGGAACCACTACCTATGTGGGGGTAGTGGGGAACTGGAAGTTTTCCGTGGATCTATTAATTTTTCTTATGGTTACAACTATGGCTGATCAGGATATAATGCTTTCTCGAGTTGGCGATAGTTGTGACAGTGGGAAAAGTGAAGAACAAGGATTGGGGGTCACTTCTAGTGAAACCCAATCAAAGACTGTGCTCGATTCTTTGGAAAAGAGTGCAGTAAAACAAAAAGAGGAAATCGGCATGACTGCTGGTGGGAACGGAGGCAGAACCCATCTAGGTGGGGAACACTCTGGAACCACTGCAGGAGGGCCGAAACTACTCACTCAGACCCAAAGAAGAAACTGACGGAAGAAGCAGAAGCAGGAGGAGGTGGAAACCAACACTGCTGATGCTCAACCGAAGGGATCTGGGGAAAATCGAAACAAAAGGAAGGTGACATTATTGACACCTTCACCACAAATGTCGGCAACAGCAAAGAGGCCTAGGGAAGATACCCAGAGGTCTTTTGCCGCTGTAGCAGCACTTAGGAAGTTAAGGAAGATTTCCCAGCGACCAGGCTGACACAAGAAGAGGTGGATATTATCCTGAAGGATGTCATCAGATGTGACTCCTGATGCTAGACCTCTACCTCTTATAACTGACTCCAGGCTCATTACTGGAGCCTTAATCTTCAGCTATGAAGGAGATGCCACTGAGGACTGGATTAGGTCTACTTATCATGGCAATGCTACCGTCTTTCAGGGTATTCCTCTCAGGGTACTTGCCATGAGTGAGATGCTGAAGCCGGTCAAAGTGGCTTTTAAAACAAGGGATATTTAAACCAAAGATCCCAATGAGCTGTTGAAAAGGATCAACAGATACAACCCGGAGTTGAAGACAGGTGACTGGCATGTTCTGGACCATGTTGCAGAGCCCCAGTCTATTCGTTGGATCTTCGAGGTTGATATTGCTGCATCTGAAGCCATCAAGAGAGCCGACTTTAAAGTGTACACAGGCTTCGACAAAGGATCATTCAAAATCTTGAATGATCCAAATACAAAGAAGATGAGGAGGAAAGAGTCTGAAGCTCCAGCTATAGAAACTTCCTCTCAGGTAAGTGAAACAAGCAGTATTTATGATATTAATACTAGACTTGGAAATGTATATGTCCAACAGGACTCCCCCTCCATGCTCTTAGATGAGGTGGACCAGTTGTTGGCTGAGGGCTCAGAGGATACAAGTATCCCTGAGGAATGGTTGCTGGTAAAAATGAACCAGGTAACCCATCTAAAGGTAACTCAAATCAACCACCATCATAGTAGGGGCTCATCTGCCATTTTAGGAAAGATGATCTCTGAAGGGAAGGTTGATGTTGCACTTATTCAGGAGCCCTGGACAGGAAATGGCAACATTCTTGGTCTAGGGTGTGGAAAGGATAGGCTTTATTATGATAGAACCTGTTTCAGGCCAAGAGCTTGTATTTATGTCAGCCCTAGGCTAAATGTAATTAATATGGTGAACTACCTGAGTGGTGACTGTGTCGCCGTCAAGGTGGATTTTAAGGGTGAGAATGGGCCTGAAAATATCATTGTCTCATCTTCTTATCTTCCATTTGAGAAACAGGACCCTCTTTCTAGTGAGGCAAAAGCTCGCATGGGCTACTGTTCTCGGAAGGGGCACAAGTTAGTGTTCAGGTGTGATGCAAATGCACATCATACTGTCTGGGGCAGTACAGACTGCAACAAACGGGGAGATGACCTTCTGGAATATATTTTGGCTTATAACCTATATATTCTTAATAGGGGGAATGAACCAACCTTTATTACTAAAAATAGGAGGGAGGTTCATTTTCACATTGCAGGGACAACAGGACCAGCAATGATGAGAAGGAATGCCAGGAAAACAAACTGGCATTCTTACCGGTAGGAGCTTGAAGAAAGGATCCTGTCTTTAAGGGGTAAGTTAAATTTTAACAATTCTTCAGACGTGGAGTTGGCTGTTGACTCAGTGCAACAGGCCATTCTCCAGTCTTTTTATAATAGTTGTCATCCTCCTGCTGCTAGCTCCCCAAGGCCTGTGCCTTGGTGGTCTTCTGAGCTTAGTACACTCAGGAGAATTACCCGCAGGGCTTTTAATAAAGCCAAGAAGGATGGTGATTGGCAGCAATACAAGATTGCACTCACCGCATATAATAAGGCCATCAGAAAGTCTAAGTATGATTCTTGGAAAAACTTCTGTGATGGTATTAAGGATGTCTCAACTAGTGCTAAACTTATGAGAATTATGGCTAGAGATAAAAATACCAATCTCAATGTCATTAAATTGCCAAATGGGGAATATGCTGAGACAGGAAAACAGATTCTCTCAGAAATGATGAGGATTCACTTTCCTGATTCTACTAGTGATGACCCAGATGTAGCTCAGGGTACACCTACTGCCTTCAATGGCAGTAGGGAGTGCTGGAATCTTGCTGAAGTTATCGTCACTCACGATAGGATCTTGTGGGCGATCGATTCGTTCGACCCATACAAGACTCATGGTATGGACGGAATCATACCTGTTTTGTTACAAAAAGGGAAGATGATCTTAGTCCCAGTGCTTAGTCAAATTTATAGGGCGTGTCTTGCTTTTGGATACATACCAAATCCATGGAGACACACTAAGGTGATCTTTATCCCTAAACCTGGGAAAGACACATATTTTGAAGAAAAATCCTTTCGACCAATCAGTCTTACATCATTCATGCTTAAGACATTGGAAAAGTTGATGGATAGGCACATTAGGGAGCGCATTTTGAGTGTAATTCCGCTATCTTGCTCTCAGCATGCCTATCAGACCGGCAAGTCAACTGACACTGCTCTTTATAATCTTTCATTCGTGCTTCAGAAAAGTATTAAGGCAAATGAAACTGCTTTTGCAGTTTTTCTTGACATTGAGGGTGCTTTTGATAATGTATCTATGGATTCCATCCTCAGGGCATTGACTAATAGAGGTGCGGATGAGGTGACTCTGAATTGGATCAAATGCCTGCTCAGGGATAGGTCTGTCCATGCTGAGTTGTTGGGGGATACAATTCAGGTTAAGGCAAAGAAGGGTTGCCCACAGGGTGGAGTTCTCTCTCCTGTGCTCTGGTGTCTGGTGGTGGATGGACTCCTTGTGAAGTTACATCTACTTGGTGCATACTGTATTGGGTATGCTGATGACATTGTCATCATCATTAGGGGTAAATTCGAAAATATTATTTCGGACATCCTTAATAATATCCTTAAGCAGGTAGAGCGGTGGTGCAAGGAGGTTGGTCTTTCTGTTAATCCAGAAAAGACGACTCTCGTTGCCTTCACTAGGAAAAGATCACTTAAATTTAATGAGGTATTGTTCTATGGGCACACTTTAAGTTGCTCAAAGGAAGTGAAGTATCTTGGTGTCTACTTCGATGAGAGACTGTGTTGGAAGAGACACATGGATTATTGTATCAATAAGGCCAAAAAAGTTTTCTGGTCATGCAGAAACGCCATTGGCAAAACATGGGGACTTAGTCCAAAGGTGATCTGGTGGATATACAATATGGTGATCTGTCCTATGATCAATTATGGCAGTATAGCTTGGTGGTCAAGAACTATGACTGACATTGCCAAGTCTGAATTAGCAAAACTGCAGAGAATGATCTGCATGACCATGCCAGGTGTACTTAGGACAATGCCTACATCTGCTATGGAACTGCTGTTGGGTATGTACCCACTGCATATGAATATTGAGGCAGAAGCATTGATCTGCTCACATAGGCTCATTTTACATGGGCAATGGCAAAGTTACTCGAGATATCTTACTTGGGGTAGGCTTAACTGTAAAATCAGCAAGCACCCAGTTTTTATCATGAAGAGTGATGGTATGCCTTTAAAACATGTATTTGACAAGTCATTCAAAATTAGTCTTCATTCTAGAGCTGACTGGAAGAATATTTCTATGATGGAACTTGAGACAGGTATGACCTGGTTCACTGATGGTTCTAAGATAAATGCTGGAATAGGAGCTGGGGTTTGCTGCCCAGCTGATGGTACCTCTCTCTTTTACCCACTAGGCAGCTATACCACTGTCTTTCAAGCAGAAGTGTATACTTATGTAGGTGTATATTTAGAGGCAATACTTATGTGTAGTTATATCTGCATTGAAAGGAAGTATAGAGGCCTGTCTATCAATATTTACTCTGATAGTCAGGCAGCATTACTTGCCCTGGAGAAACATAAAATTACTTCCAGGATTGTTTGGGAATGTTACTGCTCTTTGAACAGGCTTGCCAGAAATGGCAACAATGTTACTATACATTGGGTGCCAGGTCATACTGGTATCCCAGGTAATGAGCTTGCTAATAGTCTAGCAAGGAAAGGGTCGGTTACTCTCTTTGTTGGACCAGAACCAGCTATTGGCATTTCTAAGGATTGCATCAGAACTACTGTTTTTAAAATTCTAAGAGAGCAGCAGTATCAAGAATGGCTTGACTCAAGTGGACAGAGGCAAGCGAAAGAGCTCAACAGTAGCTGCCCTAGTAAAAGGGCACAGGAACTCATTGGGCTCAGAAGGAATAGTCTACGAAATATGGTGGAACTGTTAACAGGGCACTGTAGACTTAATAGACACCTTTGCATTATGAAGGTGGTCAGTGATCCTCTTTGTAGGGGTTGTAAGTACGAGGAAGAGACTGCTTCACATGTCCTTTGTAGCTGTGAAGCATATGCTGCCTATCATTTCGAACACCTGGGTCGACATCTGATTGAGCCATGGGAAATTCAGGATATCTCTATCAAATGTCTGCTGAATTTTATGTCAGCTACTGGCCTGTTTAGGGACTAAGTGGGGATGATTTTTCCTCTTTCATCTTTGGGGGACAGTACAATAGACCTCTGGTCGCGGTGCTTTGGCCTTCGAGCCAGTAATACAGTAGCCTATGTTGGAGCAGGGGTTGTCACCATCAATTTGCCACCATCACTTTTGAAATCGGTTTGGTAGTTCCAGAGATTAACCCCTACAAACAAACAAACAAACAATCTTTACTCCTTTATAATATTAGTATAGATATCACTGGCTTATCTTTAGTTAGCTTCCGAGTATCCTTTTCCTAATATTTATGCTTGGCATCTTGGTTAACCGTGTTGACCGCAAGATTGCAATTTCAAAGGTTCCCCCCCCCCCTTTGGAAATTTGTGAAAAAATAGATGCCCTTGTTTTTTTCTACAATGAGATTTACAGAAAATAATGCAATATTTATTTATTAGCTGTTAAAACATTTCCGAATCCCTATCCTTTGTTCATTTCAACAGCACACAATCTAGTTCAACAAAGTAAAATGAATGGTGTGTCTCTATGGGTGCTTACACGATTCGTTTTTAGACTGCCATAGAAAGGAAGCAGAAAGATTCACTCTAAAAACTGACTGAATGTCCACCTACTTGGTCTGCTCTTCTTCTGCGAAAAGCGAATCTTCTGAATCGGATGTGAATCGCTGGAGTTTGAGCTTCGTTTCCAATGTCATGTGGAAAGTTCCGTTGTAAGAGATGTCCACGTCCACCCAGAGGCCCCGCTCATCGACACAAGGATCGGATGCATGGTGGACCTTCGGTAGGGCGGAACCCAGATGGATGTCCCTCACACTCAGTTCAGACAAGAAGAAAGGAAGCTGAAACATTTCAACACAAAATAGACCATAAATAGACAACATGGTGTAGGAGATACACATAAGAGGCAAATTTTTAGATTTATAGAATTAACTAGCAGTTACCCGTGACTTCGTTCACGCAAAAATTAAAGAAGAATAAATGCATTAATTAAGAAAAATATTTCACTCCCGATAATTAAAAACATAAATAATTAAACTAACTCTTGATTACATTTCATAGGAAACAATACGGTATTTCTTTGTTATAGGGTCGTTGACATAACTCAGTCTTAAAAAAGTTAAAATTTGTACCAAATAATCGCGTAAATGAAAATGCAACCAATTCAAAATGGAGGGCCAAATAAAATCGTGGAAATCGACGAATTGGGTAAAAACAAATGTCAATTTTACCTGATAAACCACTTTATTTTTAACGCTTTTGTGAATTTTAACAACCGTCCTTCAAAAAAAGAAAAATTAATTGGAAATATTATATGCTTTTTCTTTAAATTCAATTCTACCTCCTTGATTTAATGTATAGCTGAAACAAATCTTGTTTTCTAAAAGACAATATGTTGACAGACGATTTTTGTTCTGCAGAAAAAAATTGATTCATGAAGTTTGAATATGTGAAAATATGTTTTTATTTTTCGGATAATTTACTGAAATCAAGATTTTGTTTTCATCATCTATACAAATTGAAAATAAATTCTGTTTTCAGTTTTTATGAGAAAATGGCGTAAAAAATATATTGATCAGTTTTATTTCTCCTTTTCTATCCACAAATATGGAGTAATTTATTTGCCGTTTTTAGAGAAACTTTGTTAAAAATTTACAATAATAATAATAATAATAATAATATATCGGAATCTAATTCAATTTTTTTAATTCTGAGAGTTTGTGTGACATCCTCAGATCAATGATGACCGATGTTAAGTAAATCGCGTTGCATCCGATAGTCTAAGAGGAGTAGTTTCGAAATACAAACAGACGGTCAGATTTTAATATAATAGATTCGTGTGCATTTTCTTTTCTTAAAATTATGATGTGATTTTAGCAGAAAAATCTCATCTGTATATAACTGATAATCATGCTTAACAATTAGTATAGCTAAAAAAACATTTCTATATTTCGTTTTAAATATGGCGTGAAACTCATCTACTTTCTAATACTTACTGATCTTTGTATTATTAATGTATGGGATTGATTCACGTTCCTTTTAAAACATATTTGAAGATTCACATTTTATTTACAATATGATGACGCCACTTTTTACCCAGATAAATATCTTTTTAATGATATAATTCTTAAATTCGTGGTTGTACGCTGTGCAGTAAAGTGATAATTCATATCCTTTGTATTTATATAAATATTTTTAATTTTCTTTTCCTGGCAATCATGAAGTAAATTTTAGCAAAAGACTCACATCTGTATGTAATTGATATTCAAACTCAATCGATCTCAGTATCGATAAAAAAATATTTCAGTTTTTCGTCTTAAATATTATGTCCATTATCTATCTACTTTCATACTACTATACACTGATATTCATGCTCCTTGTATTATTAGGAATATTTGAAAATACATGGTTTTATTTATGACGTCACATTTGTCCAAGCCAAGGAGGATCCTTTTCATAGTTCCATGGTCCAAGCGAAATCTTTTCTTAAAAATATTATTATTATTCATTTTTCTATCTAATTATATCGCAGTGTTTGACAGAAAATGTCTTCTCAATGTAACTGATATTCATACTTCATGTATAACAACAAATACTCCATATTTGCTTTCAAATATCATGGCAATTCATCATCTTCTGAATTCTTTTTAATTTTCATTTTTTTACGTGGAAATCGTTCAATTGAAAAGTAATTGTTGAGGAAAAATTATTATTCCAGGTTTTGTATTTATTGGCAACGGTAATGCTTAGCAACGTAAAATGATTTATTAAATTTTAAAGGAAAAAAAAATGTCCATTTATTCTCTATGAAAATAAAGAAATTTTGAATTATTAAGAAAAATATTTGAATAAAATAAACAAAAACCAGCCTATGTTCATTTCCGGGTTATAATCAACCTATATGCAAAGATACAGGATAATTAAATTCTCCATTTTGACGCTGGCTTCAGCCTAACATTTGCACACAATCGGATTTATAATATTACTAGCTGTTACCCGTGACTTCGTTCACGCAACATTAAAAGAAGAATAAATACATTAATTAAGAAAATATTTCACTCCTGATAATTAAAAACGTTAAAATTAACTAACTATTTATCACATTTCATAGGCGACAATACGGTATTTTTTTTGTTATAGGGACCTTGACATAACTCAGTCTTTAAAAAGTGAAATTTTGTGCCAAATAATCGCGAAAATGAAATTGCAACCAATGCAAAAAGGAGGGCCAAATACAATCGTGGAAATAGACTAATTGGGTAAAAACAAATGTCAATTTTACCTGATAAACAATTTTACTTTTAACGCCTTTGTGAAACGTTTTAACAACCATCCTTCAAAAAAACATTAATTGGAAATAGTACATGCTTTTTCTTTAAATTCAGTTCTGCCTCCTTGGTTTAATGTATAGCTGAAACAAATTTTATTTTCTAAATGACAGTATGTTGACAGGCAATTTTTGTTCTCCAGAATAAATTGATTCATGAAGTTTGAATATGTGAAAATATGTTTTTATTTTTCGGATAATTTACTGAAATCAAGATTTTGTTTTCACCATCTATTCAAAGTGAAAATCAATTCTGTTTTTCAGTTTTAATGAGAAAATGGTGTAAAAAATATACAGATCTATTTTATTTCTCCTTTTTTTATACACAAATATGGAGTAATTTACTTTTCGTTTTTAGAGAAACTTCGTTAAAATTAACAAAAAAGAAAAAAAAATCTTGGCATCTAATTTAATTTTTTAAATTCTGACAGTTTGTGTAACATCCTCGGATCAATGATAACCGGTATAAAGTAAATCACGTTGCGTTCGATATTCTGGCACTGTAAATGAAAATTATAAATTCACGGGCATTCTCCGTGAATTGCTGCCATAATTTTACGGGAAATGCCCCCTTTTCAAGGTAAACGGTCCATTTCAGTAAATTTCATGTTTTTATGGGCAAAAACCGTTTATCTAATAACAAAGCTCGTTTATCTAGTCACAAAACCGGTTTTCTTATGGACATTGCCTGGAATCTCTGCTGCAGTAATTTTACTGCAGCAATTTTTTACAGTGAGGAGTAGTTGCGAAATACAAACATAGATTCGTGTTCATTTTCCTTTTCTTAAAATTAATGATGCGGTTTTTAGTAGAAAATTCTCATCTGTATATAACGGATATTCATGCTTAATAATCAGTATAGATAAAAAAACATTTAAATTTTTCGTTATAAATATGGCGTGAAACTCATCTACTTTCTATACTTACTGATCCTTGTATTAATAATGCAAGGAATTGATTCACACTCATTTTAAAACACATTGGAAAATTCCCATTTTATTTCAAATATGACGCCTCTTTTTCCCGCAGAGAAATCCCTTTTTAATGACATAATTCTTGTTAATTTTCTTTTCCAGGCAATTAATTTCAGTACTGGCATAGGAGAAATTATGTTGCTTTAACGAAATAATATTAAATCTTTAGTTTTTATCAACAAAAATGGAACTATTAACATTCGTCATTTTTTTTAAGGTAATTGAGTTATTTCTTTTAGTTTTAAGAATGAAAATAAATATTTCTCGCTATCCATGACATCATTTTCGATATGGATAATTTTGCTGAGCATATTATTGACATTTGCTGACCATTTTCTTTTGAAACTTCTTTTTACTTTTTTAAAATTTAAATAAAAAATACGGTATAGTTATATTAGCCCAGCGCAGACGGTAAAACGGCAAGAATTATTACCATACAAAAGAAAAAAACGAAGAAAAAAAACCCAAGATCATTTTATTTCACCAATCAAAGATATCCGCTTTATTTTTGATGTATGGCGTCATATTCGCCTGTTTCCTATGGTTACTCATATTGAAACCTTGTATTATTATCAAAAACTAAAAAAAAGTACGTTTTATTTCTAATAATATTATTTAATCTTCTTTTTAATTCTTTAATTTTTTTATTTCATTTTTATTTTTCACGTGAACATTCTTCAATTGAAACTAAATTGTTGACTAAAAATTATTATTCCGGAATTTGAATTAGTTTTGGCAACGATAAAGTATTAGCAACGGTAAAGTAAATTTAACCATGCTAAAATATTATACGAAAAAAATGTCCATTTACTCTCTATGAAAAAACAAAATTTTGAATTATTAAGAAAAATATTTGAATAAAATAAACAAAAACCAGTCTATGTTCAAATGAGGGCTATAATCAATCTGTATGCAAAAATACAGTATCATTAAAGGCTCCATTTTGACGCTGGCTTCAGCCTAACATTTGCGCACAATCAGATTTATAATATTATTAGGATTATACAAATCACAATGGCACAAAAAAAGAGGCACATGTCTAAATTCAAATGTGCACACATAAAAATAACCCAGGCTACAACAATGAGATTAGTATTTTTGTAAATACATTTTTCACATGTCGCCTAATAATTCATCCCAAATTTCACAAGTCTAGTTCACTGCTTTATAAATACATTCATTAAGCCACAACAAAATACTTATCATAACATAAAAATTGCAAGGGGGGAAGTTGGAGGGTCCCCTTGAGATGTTACAAATCCAGTCTGCTGCAAACACTCAAAACTGTATACTATAATTTTGTGGACATTCCAAAACAACTCAACTGATTTTGTAAAGTTTTAAAAAACTTTATAATTTGACTGGCATCAAATATTAGCTTTTTTTTCATTTCTTACTTTTATCTTGTGCATGTGGAAATAAATTGTCTTGGTTTATGTGTATTATTATTATTATTTTGGTACACAAAATGAAATGATTGGAAGACATGTATTTTAATTTGTATTATGTTATTAATTTACACCTTTCAGCATTTCAAATAAATATATTATTACAAGGTGTTATAATTTATTATATTGTTATGTGTATTTAAGTATGAAATGTGTTTAACCGTTTAAACGCCGTACTATGAACGGATCTTCCTATTAATATAAAATTTTAGAAATTATGCTTCTTTAAAGCACCTTTATCTATTACAATAATAAAGTTTCGGAAAAAAAAAAAATTTCCTATTTTTTTGCTATGTTCCATTATTGGAACATTGGCGTTTCGTGGGTTATATTTTTATACAAAATTTTCAACAGAAAGAAATATTCAATACAGAGAATATTTTGTGGTATTTACTGAGTATATATATATGTATTATTACACAATTAACATGTAATTAATTATATTATTTAATTACATGTTAAATAATATAATTATATAATATAATAAATAATATAATTATATAATATAATAAACATTACATTAATTATATTATTTAATTATATTACACAATTAACATGTAATAATTAATTAATTACATAATTAATTAATATTAAAATATAATCAAATACCTGATTTTGGAAAATCTAAACAAAATTCTTCAATTATATTCATTTCTAGTGTCCATGATAGGTTAGGAAACAACTTTGATGAATACGTTTATCGCACTGAAAACATTTCTTTGTTGTATATTTTTTTTACAAACTACGCAATGTCCTTGAGATGTAGGTACAATGTAATGTTCATCAGATATTCTTACTTCTTTTTTCACATGACTACGGGGTCCATGATGAATGACCAGACGCTCTTTTCTCCGTAGAAGAAATTTGTAATAAAAAAGTTGTAATTTGCCTATGAAATTCCAAATGCGATATTTTGATGTCACTCACCTCAGAGTGTATAATCCAACTTGAAACAACTGCCATATTTAAAGCATTTATGAAAAGATTCCACCACCATTTCTTACTCCTCATTTTTGGCCTATAACTGCCTAAAAGTTTATCCAAAACGTCAATACCTCCCATGCCTTCATTGTATTTCTTGATAATATGAGGTTGCGTAACATCAATTTTGCATTTATTTGCATTTGAATACCTTTTGGCTGTTCCAACGGGTTCATGTATGTAGCAGTTAGATGCTACTGTGACCACTGCATTATCATTGTAACTGCAGATATATACCGCTCCATCGGAACGGAAATCATAATTTCCCCTGCCTTCTTTAGCGTGTTATTTTTTAGATTTCAATGGACAAAGGGCAGTGCAATTTTCACGAATTGTGCCTGATGCTCATATTCCACATTTTGCAAGCTCCGAAATTAAATCGTAGGAAGTAAAAAAGTTATCGAAGTATATTTCATGCTTTGAATTTTCTTGCAAGTTAGATAATAATTCATTCACAACTCTCGAACCTAACTGTACAACAGACGAGGACTCTTTTCTTCCACTGTATATCTCCATAGCGTATGGATAAACATTTGATGAACACATCATCCATATTTTAAATCCAAACCTAATAGGTTTTCCTCTGATAAAACATTTTGCATGTATGCCGGCCATAGTACGGGACTATTGATTCGTCAATGCTCAACTTCTCGTGCCAGATTCCAAACTGTTGCAGATTTTTAGATAACTCTTCATATATCGGTGCTATTTTACCAAGTTTATCATCTTTTTTCAATTGATTATTGTCCATCAAGTGAAAATACTTCTTCATCTTTCTAAAGCGATTGCGGGTCATAACAGTTGGAACAATAGGAACGGACGTATCTTCTGCTGTGCTCCAATACATATCTTCAGTAGGAACAGAATGATATCCACTTAGAAGAAGCAGACCAAAAAACTGCAAAATATCTTCAGATACTACTTCAATATCTTCTCCTTTTTGTAAAGTGTACAATTTTGTCATTTTAGCATGAGGCAAAATTTTAAAAAATAGGTCGATAGGCGACAGACTAAGTTAGGAAACGTCTGCAAAATTGTTTCGATTCTGTTTGATATAATAGGTTTTTTAAAATCACATTTTCTCTTCCATGCAATTTTCTTTTTAAGAGGTTTTTTTACTTTCTGTGCTTTTTCAGAAGTCGGAATAATATCTGTAGATTCCAACTTCCCGTTTTCTTCCCGGAAGTTAATTTTTTATATTCGAAGGACCGGCTTCTGTATTGTGTATCACGTTTTCTTGGCAACTAGTATCATCGTTTTTGCAAATTACGTCTTTCATTCCAGTCATGTCAGCTGGTATAATAGGCTCAAAGTCATTTTCCACAATATCCTCTTCGTCTGTTATATCGCCTGGTTCATCTGGAGGTAACTGGCATATATCAACATCGGATAAATCTGAATCCGAAAGAGTTTCTAAATACGCTACTGCTTCTTCTACAGTTAAAAATTTTTTCGACATGCTTTATAATCACAACCAAAAAAAAACATATATTCTTAGTATTCGAGTATTTGTTGTCTGGGATCATCAAATTGGTAATTTTCATTTGCAGTTTCGATAAAAATAGTTATTTTTGGCACACATGCAGGAAAATCTTTTACTTCCACCACCATTCTGTTCTAAACAAACCTCTTTCTGAATGAAACTCAAGACACTTGTCCCCGCTGCCTACGGCACCACATAGCAGGCATACTACACAAGTGCTGCAAACCTTTTAGTTCTAATTTCCACCTCCAAGGGGAGCTTATCTAATCTTAATTAGTTCATGTTAAGTTGAATGAACCGATTCCCGTTGAAATCGGATCCATAGAACTCGAGAAGCATCCCCCTTCTTGAGGATTAATATTTATAAATGGTGGTAACCAAGGGGTAAAAAGAAATACCGAAGTTTATTCAGTACCTGGGATATCTTGGAAGAATGTTAGAAAACATTTCTCTTGAATTAGACCAATATTTAAAAAAAATCTGATTTGGGGGGGGGGGGGGCGAGAAGGGGGGAGTTTTGATCAGAGCATTAATTCAATATTTAAATTATGACCGGACATCCCCCCCCCCCTCTCCAGAACACAGTCGACAGACAAACACACAAACTTCCTTCTTTTTTCATATTGAGAGATAAAGCAGGAAAAGATATCAAAATTGTTTTGTCTCTCATAGGTGTCACTAACAGAAAACAACATATGCCGCAAAAAGAGACAAAAAAATACATACCTTTTCTCTTAAAAGTAGAGATTTTAAAAATGTGGCCTATACAGGGTATTGAAAGAAAGAGGGGACAAACCTTAAGCTGTGCTGTGGCAGAATACACTAAAATTAACATTTTTTGTATACAAAGCCAGATTGCAATCCATTTTTTCAGCCAAAAATATAAGGTATATAAGGACTTCAAGCTGAACACCGATATTTATTCAGAAGCTTAACAATAAAGATGATATTTTAACGAAATCTTCAAGATATTTACTTTGTTTTAAGAGAAATACAATAACAAATGCTTGCTTGTTTCCATCTCATAAAGTTTGTCTCATCATTTCTGATACACTTTATCTATCCTAGTTTAATCACTGTTATTTCATTGATACATTTCATGCTTTGTAACTCTAATACAGTTTAAATGTATCATGTCCAACACAGCTACTGATGGAAATACATCATTCTTTTTAGAAGGTTACTTTGATTCAGATAACTGAATTAACTATCAACAACTCAACCTCCTTAGAGCCAAATTCTGGCTGCACCACTGGTTTGAGTATAGAAAGCATTTCTCAACCATTTTGTTTGGAAAGAAGAATGATGAGTGTTTTTTTCTCTTTTAACTCAGTCAAATAGTTTTATGGCCCGTGCTCATCTTATGTTGATACAAAAATCATTTTCATCAGAACATGACTTACGAAAAATGAAACTGTGCAATGTTTAGTTTAGAAGTAAAAATTAAAAACTGCGTAGTACAAGTGAAATTTATTGGTTAGGTCATTGTCACTGTCAATATAGTCTATCTCAAAAGTTTAAGCACTCTACAAATCTGGTTTAAAATAATTGAAGAAGGAAATATTTTATGCCAATTTACAATAAATACTTGACATTTAATCATAATAAAATAAAATAAGCCATTTTGGGTGCTTAAAATAAAAAATATATTTATTTAATTTTTCTTGAAGAAACGCTGTCTCAAAAATTTAAGCACTTTATGCAAATTTTTTTAGAAATACGGGATTGGCTGTGTGTAATGACGTTGTATGACATCATATTGCACTTTTATAAAAGTATAAAAGGTGGACAAATTATTTCCTCTCGTTTTAAAAATGCCAAAGGGTAAAAAATTCACAAAATGTGAGATTTTGAAAGTTTTTAAATTGAAATCGTAAAATAAAAGTGTTTCTGAAATTGCAAAAGATTTAAATCAATCAAAGCGAGGTATATATCAAGTACTCTCTAGAAATGATAATTTTAAGCGGAAACCAAGATGTGGACGACCATGTATGACAACTGTTCAGACTGATCGGAGAATACGGAGATTGGTATCTAGACAAAATATGTCCATACTTCAAATAAAAAATAATCTCAGTGTAAATGAGTCCAAAGACACTGTACATAGACGTATTAAAGAGTGTGATTACATCATACTAAAGAAAAACCGTCGCAAACCGTCTCTCATATTACATCACAAACAGGCAAAAATGAACTGGACTAAAAAACAGATGTCCTATGGGGTCAAATGATTTACTGTTTTATTCAGCGATGAGAAAAAGTGGTACTTAGATGGCCCTGATGGTTGGAACGCATATTGGCATGATTTACGAAAGGAATCAAGAGCATTTTTCAGCAGGCAGCAAGGCAGAAAGCTGTTATGGTTTGGGGGGCATTTGGATTCAATGGCCAGACCTCTCTGACTTTTCTAAAAGGAAAACAAGATTCAAAAAAGTATCAAGAGACGCTAAACCAACATTTGCTTCCATTCGGTGACATGTTTTTTTTTTTTTTTTGGGGGGGGGGGGGCTGAATGGACTTTTCAACAAGACAATGCCTCAATCCACGTATCACATTCTACAAAACTTTGGCTTTCTCAGAAAAATGTTAAAGTTCTTGACTGTCCAGCTTTAAGGCCAGATTTAAACCCGATTGAGAATGCCTGGTTATTTTAACCCGCCAGGTTTACGGCAATGGAAAGCCGTATGACTCTATTGAAGAACTCCAAGAGACTATTGAGAAAGCATGGTACTCTTTGCCACCAGAAACCCTACAAAACCTAATAATTTCGATGGACGCACGTTTATTTGAACTAATCCAAAATCACGGAAAAATAATTTGCAAATAAAAGTTCTGTAAAAATTATAAATCTGGTTGTTTTTGACATTGTGCATAAACTTTTGAGACAGTTTTTTTTAACATTTTTTTTGTTATATTTTTTCCAATTATGTAATTTATTTTTTTCTACTTTTGATATCATTTATTTAAATAATGTTGCAAAATCTGCAAATAAAAAAAAATGTTATTCATTCTAACTTTTTATAATTCTTTGACAATCGAAAATTTTATGCTTGTGCTTAAACTTTTGAGACAGACCTTATGACATCCATGCTGACTCACAGACATGTTTTTGCTTTAAAATATAGATTTAAGAGGAAACAGGTATATGCAGATTTTAAAATATCCATGCTCGAAAATTACTTTAAAATCCATAAAAATTCATAAAGATACAACTAAATGTAAATATATTGCTTGAAGGTGCATAAAAACATTTAAAAGCACATTAAAGTCCTTTTAAAAAATCAAAGCGTTTTCAACCGAACTTACTCAGTCATCATCAGTGAAAAACTAATAGTTAATATAAAACCTTTCCCATCCCACCTTATATTTCATACCCTTGAAGTAAAATGGTTGTTCTGGGCAAGCTAGAAAATGCGAAGAGACAACAACTCAACTTAACTATTAGTTTTTCACTGATGATGACCAAGTAAGTTCAATTGAAAATGTTTTGATTTTTTAAAAGGACTTTAATGTGCTTTTAAATGTTTTTATGTATGTTTTTACGCACCTTCAAGCAATATATTTACATTTAGTACATAGTTACATTGTATCTTTATGAATTTTAATAATGAGACAAGGTGAATTTGCACTGAAATTTTAACTTTTTACTGAAAAAAAAAAATCAGTCAATAGAGATTCAATTCTACTCATTTATTTGCTTATTTAGAGATACAGTTTTAAAACAAATTAACTGCATTTCAAAGTACTTTTTTGTAAGAAATGAAATTGTTTAAGACGCGGGAAAAAAAAAACCCGCAGTAAAAGCAAAATATATTGGTTAGGTCGTTGCCACCATCAATAGGATAGACATGTTTTTACTTTATAATATAGATTATAGATACATAAATAAAAAATGTTATGTCATTTATATATATATATATATATATATATATATATATATATATATATTGTCAGGAAAGTTGTATATTTTTCTGTTACATGCACATGCACCCATGAAAATGTGCATTCTCATTTACAAAACTGAGGGATTTTACTAGGGTTGCATCAAAGTAATATCTTTTTTTTTTTCTCATTGCGTTTTTTATGACTTACGGGCAGAAATGCACCATGATTGCTGTATTTTAATTGTTTTCACTTAGAAACCGATTGCATTACCACATTACCACAGAGTGAACAGGTGGTAACAAACAGAAATGGAGCGTTGGCTGTTATGCCACTCAGAAAAAATGATAGGTTGGTAATTTGTTAACATTTGCATACCCAGCAGCAGAAAGGGTACAATTTTAGGCCTTTCAGATTAAACTAACATCTTAAAATAATAATAATAATAATAATATAAAAAAATAGATTTACTGTATCCTTTTAATATATTCTCTTTGTAAGTGCAAAGTGTAAGTAAAGAAATGAAAATTTAAAACAGGATTAGAATGTTAAAGGTAAAGGTCAAGTAATGCATAATAATGATGAGATAATTTTTTTTTTTTTTTTTTAATCATTCAATGGAACTTGCCTCATGAAGGTACACTCATAACTTACATAAAATAGAAAAGTTTTATCTCACGCTCAGCCAAAAATGCTTTCATACCGAAATGTGTTTTCCGTAAAAAGATCCTGATCACTGAGATCAGCAGTATCTTGAATTTTTTCAGAAATAAAGTTCTACTTCCTGGATGTTCAGCCCTATTAACAAGAATGACATACTGAAATGTGCATGGAATGAATTTTTCCCCTCCATCTTAACTGTAACTTTCATTCTTTACATCGGCAATAATGTGAGGATTTTAGGATGAGGGAGTCTACTGTGTATATTTATTTATTTTTTAAAGCCAAGCATAATGGATCCATAAAAATGATTTTAATTTTGATGTATTTTTCAAAATTAATTTTTTAGATTTCCTTAACATCCTGAAGTGAGGAGAAGCCAAAATGGATTCGTTACCTTTATCCGGTTCAACTTCTTTTGAATTTTCTCAGAAACCTGTTGCGCCCAGACATCTTCGATGAGAAAGTCAAAGAAAAGACGTCCTATCAGCACATTCAACCACGTCAGAGAGCTCTTCTCCCCCCCCTCTCTACTCTTGGTGGCAGCAAGAGGTGGGTGGAGGGGGGCCAGCAGTGCACCCATGTACATCTCGAACCTCTGCAGCTTGCTGAGGCTGAGCTTCACAAAGTCCTATAAAAAATACACAAAATAATTATTGGTTTGTTTTTTTCAACTGACTTTCAGCTTTACGATGAATGAGTCAGGCATAAGTTTCAAGAGGATATTTATTGTATGCACCTTCCACTGTTTTCTCATTTTTTTTTTGCTACTGAACATTTAAATGAATACAAAAATAATGTACTACTACATTATTTTGTTTATTTCTCAAAAAATAAGAGATAACCAAATAAAGGTTTTAACTGGATGATTTTGAAAAAAAAAAAAAAAAAAAAAAAAAAAAATTACTGTTAAAATCATAAATTTTCTTGAATTTGAAAAGGATGGAAAAAAATATTAAAATTTAGAACAAACCTAATTTGCAAAAATATTTTACAAAAAGCATAAAATTTCTTGTAAAAAATGAACTACAATAAACTTGTAAATAGTAAGACTGATTCAGACATAAAATATCTTTAATTTAAAATTCATATTTAATTAAATCTTTTAATGATTCACATTGTCATAAGAACTTGATAAGAGTCATTACTGTATTTCCTTTTTAATTAGTATACAAATGTTGTTAAGCAACGTTTTCTTAACCCTTTTAGGACCATGGATGCATATATGAACCTTCAAAAAGTGCTTACAGTGCTTGGTTTTGCCACCAGTAAAAAATAAAAGCAAAATTTGCCCTGACAAATTTATTTATGCGATTTAAGAAGTAAAATTAACTAATTAACAAAAAGTGGTGTCCTAAAAGATGCCAGTCCTAAATGGGTTCATACTGATTTATTTATATTATAAAAATAATAAGTCTAAGGACCTATACCTAAAGGCAAGAGAAAACAGAAACAATTTCCAGCTGCATTTTGTATTTTTTTTTTTTTTTTTTTTTCCATCAACAATGGGGAAATTGCACATTTTTCAATTTAACTTGCATCTGATAGAGTGTAAAAATACGAACATTTTGATACCATTTTTACATATATTTGAAACTTGTATAATTCATTAAATTAACTTTTCAAACACAGTTTTTGCCGTGGTGGGAAGAAGCCACGTCACGTGACAAAAGCTGTTCTGACGTCACTACACATGTAAACAAACCCTCGCTGTTATTTCCTATGGGGGTGGATTGCTTTACACTGGACGATTGATTTCTTTTCTTAAAAATGATTAGTATAAGAAATTAAAAGTATTGTAAATTACTGTAATGAACAAATAATACTGTGAATTCCAGGTGATGTTTTTATTCCATCGCGTTTCTAAGAATTTTCATTTTCAGATCTCGATGTAGAAATAAAGTATCGGTACAGGTACTCGTTACACACTCGTACTACAATATTGTATTTTATAGAATAAGGCATACTTATATATATATATATATATATTGCACAATATAAAATAAACTGGTACAAATAGGATTTATTTCATTAGGGAGGGTGGAGTCAACTTATAAAAAGGGTTTTTGTATTTATATTTTATACTAGAGCTACTATTAGAAAGAGCGAAATGTGCTGAGATAGCTTTCAGACAGGCTTACAGAATTTTTCTATAAATATACACGAGAAAAGTTTAATAATTTTTCAAAAAATGTTTCCAGTAGTAATGGGAGTATTCGAATACAAAATGCGCCAGCAAATGCTAGTATTCAAATACTAGACTACTCGGCGCTGTTTGAGACTTTTCTCCAGAATTTTGCGGTTAGCAGGATGATCAGCGCTATTTTAGTTTTGAAATTTTGTTTTATTTTTTCAAGCGTACAGTCCATTTAACTAATATACATATATATTTTTAGTTAAATCGATCATATGAGTTTAAATTTAAGAAAACGACTATAATGAATAACGTTCTGTGAATTTGTGTTTAAGAATCGTAAATATAAATTTTTTTATTAATTTTTTTAAAATTTTACGATCAAAATAATTACTTATAGTGGAAAATAAAATTGTATGTTCGTAAAAAAGAAAAAAAAATTCTTGATTTCGCTAACTAATGACATTGCTTACTTTTACGGGCATATGCAGGGGAGGGCTGGTTCTTTGCCTTCTAAATCTTAGAAAATAATAAGATATAACTCGCAATACTAAGAGACATGGACGTCGGCAGAATTATATCTTGGGACGAGCAAGATTTTGGAACAGGTGTGGTAATGGCCCACAGTCTAGTCTGCTTTTAAAATTGCAGAATATAAACAGGAAATAATCTAAACTAAGATTTTTTTTTGTCAGAGTTATCATGCAAGACAATTTTTAAACATATCAACATAAAAAGCAATACAAGAATTGATCAATTAAGAAATACTAAATATAAATAAGTTTTTTTTTACCAACATGTTTTTAAAAAGGAAATTGAAGCAGTTCTTTTTTCCGTCAAAGGGCTTTGCCACCCTGAATCCTTTTTTTAAGATAAGTTTGAAACACCTGAACATTAACGGGAAAACAAAATTAAAAATTATCTTACCCTGGGAGAGGGTAGTGTAGGGTTCAATGGGATAGAGTCATCCTGACAAAAAATTCTTGTATTTTTTTTTCTCTAATTACAATCGTAATATTTATATCAAAACTCAAAAACATTAAAAAGAAAAGGAATTGTTCTGCAGCTGTAAATTATAAAACGTTATCATAAACAAAAGAAAAGCGTTTGTAAGAAAAATAAACATTTGATTTGCTGAAAGAGGCACTACTCATACTTTTCTAATAGACTGGTGTGAATCTGGCACGTGATCATAAAAAACAAGAACGAAAAATCATGCGCCAAGCATAGATTATGTAGCACTTTCCAACGCTTCCAAAATAATTTTACAAAACATACCGTTTAATAAGCTAAAAGATAACATCTAAGTAAACAATTTGGAAAACGCATAACATATTAAAAAACATAATTTCAGGAATTTCGAACAGATACAATATTCGGAAAAGTATCCGAGTACTTTTATTCAAACCTGTATATGATGTATAGATTTGTATATATACTATATAGGATGATAAATTTTAGTTTAGTTAGGAAACGCGTAGCACAGTTTAAAATTCTCCTTCTGGAGTTTCTGTCAATAAACGGAAATGTGTTCTCGAACTTTTGTGCTACCCTGTATATGAAATACAGAATTTATACACACCCAGTAATAGACAAAAAGTGAGTTCAATTGAAAATCGCGTTCAGCAACTTAAAACGCCAGGAATTATTGTTAACAGACAGTAGCTAATTCTTTTGTATGTCCCTGTAAATGAACGATGACTGCTATACACACACTATTCTGTAGTAAGCCTCTTGTAATGCACCTTAGTAATATATATAAATTTCAATGCGTTTAAAATAGTGAAACATTATTTAAATAAACCGCAGACGATTTTTCTCCATAGACGTAATGTAACGAAATTCTTTTGACTGTCCCTGTATAGTAACTATAAGTGGTATGCACACCCTATTCCATATTAAGCTTCTTCTAATGCACCTTAGTGATATATATAAATTTCAATGCGTTTAAAATAGTGAAACATTATTTAAATAAACCGCAAATAATTTTCTCCATAGACCGCAATGTAACTGAATTCTTTTGAGTGTCCCTGTAAAGAAACTATAAGTGCTACACACTTCCGTTGAAATAGGGAACATGCTATAGCTAACGACAATAACATATAAAAATTGCAGAGCAATCCGAGCCTATTTACGGGAGTTAGAGCACGGACAGACGGCCAGACAAACCGAAGTCATAAGCACTTTTCAACTAGGTTGGAAAGTGCTAAAAAAGGAAAACAATTTTACGTAGAATAAGCATTCGAAGAGTGAAACAAACGAAATGTCGTCCCTCATTTTTTAGTTGGAAGGAAGTCTGGAGTAGTTCTTAGTGCTACTACATTTGAATACAAAGAATCGATACTGATTTCGATTCTGAAAAGTTTTCGAAAACTAAGGTATCGATTCTTAAATGATCTTGAATCGGCCCATCACTAGTTTCCAGGGACCTATTCAGACTTTTCTCACAGGGTTCTTTTCTTTTGTGAAAAGTATTTCATATTTGTGAAAAAACTAATTATTATTTTATGAATTTGAAATAACTGTTATATTCAGTTGCTTGTTTATAAATTTCCTTTATATGTGTAAAAGCTACATAAATAGATTTTTTGACGGCTTCAGTTGTTTTGTGTCAGATCAGATTTTTCTTTTAAATAATTAAATTTGTAAAACGTTAGTTTGGAGATAGGAAAAAAAATGTGAAAGGCCTATTTTTAAAACAAAAAATTTTGTGAACGGTCTTGTTTTAAGGTGGAATGTTTTGTGAAGGTTCCTGTTTTAATATGAAAAATTTTGTGAAGGGTCCTTTAAAGGACTTCCTAAACAGATCTCTGGACTACACTTCACACAGGCAAAACAATCAAGTAATTATTTTAAATACTGTCAGTTTTGGGAAATTTTCAAAATGTGGGATTGAAGGTTTTATGCTTTATAGAACTTTGCAGATTAGAGATGATGTTTAGTTTAAAAATTATGTGTTTTATTTTTGTTATAAATTAACAATAATTCTATGGAAATTAAAAAGGCCAAAAGAGAAATATTATGCAGAAATATAATAATTCTAAATGTATTTGAAGCAATGTTATGTATATTTAAATTTTATTGTTGTTACTAACATTTTAAACATTAAAAGAATGGTAGTATGTTTGAATTTTGTTTCATGATCTATAAATGTTTTCTTTATTCTTTGGTTCTATGTTAAATTTTTGTTGCGAAATTAATATATAATCCATACCTTCCAAATAATTAAAAAAATTAATCATGCAAATTCATGCCTTACCTGTGAATTTAATTTAAAAAACATTGTGATATTATAGCATAATATCTCTCAACATAATGCCCTGCCCTTATAATACTGTTGCATTATTCAAACAAAGAATAAACCTTGAATGATAATATATCTTTATTTCTTTATATGTCACTATAAAAAGTTTACTTGTAATGAGATGGCTGTTTTCAAAAGTGAAAAGAGTGGGCTTTACTTCAACAACATATTCAAATTCTCAGCACATCTCGCTCTTTTTTAAAAAAGCTTTGTGCAGTATAATGCTTACCGTAAAATCCCGTTAATCCACCCTTCCCGATCAAGCGCCCCCCTCCCATATTGTAAACAAATTGAAAAATTCAAAAAATCCCGAGTAAGTGCCCTCCCCCAAAAGAAATTTCGCCGTGCACGTCAAGATCAACACCAAAAATTATATCAGAAAGGCATGACAATTCTTTGATATATGACAAACGTGTACAACTACTGTCAATCTGAAAAAGCAATATAACCAAACATTAGTTTTGCTGTAAATTTATCTCCATGGCGGTATGAAGGTAATAAAAATATCGATTCTCATGAAATAAGTTTTAAAATATGTATTTGATGCTGTGTGTGAAATATTTTGATTAAAAAATTATCTATTTATTTTATCAAAGAATTTATAGTCGTATTTAACGTTATTATGAAAACCATTCACAAAAAATGTATCGATTGATTGACCAGTAGATGGCGCCACAGTCGAATTTGTAGTGTATTTTGTGCTATCTTTGAAGTAGCAATGTTTTTAGTTTTAAAAATCGGGCAACACTACCAATTCGTTCTGTATGTTCTCAATTTTTGTGATTTGTATTATTTATTTAGCATTTATAGATAAGAAATGATTAAAAAAAAAAATGGTCATTTAATCTCCCTAATTTACAACAGATGGCGACACCACATAAAATGTTACTAGTGTAGATGGGCCAGTAATGGACACCTTTAAGGAATTTCTTTAAAAAATATTTTTTAATTAGTAGTCATAATTGTTATATTCGACATTTTTTAATATTATATTAATCTACCAACAATACTTAACCATGCTCACAGTCACATTTCCCAATGTGAATCGAAATTTAATTGTAAATAACAGAAATAAATCAAAACACCCTAAATTCCAGTAATGGACACCCCACAAAAAGTAATAGATAATTGATATTATGATTGTATTTAAAACTAGAATTTAAAGAAAGCATACTAATGAAATAAAAAACGCTGAATTTTTATTGGTTATTTTTTTATAAAACAAAAACGTTGAAGGTGGCCCATTACTGGAAGGCAGTCCATTACTGGCACATCTACCCTAGTTCTAGAAAGTATTTCAGGACATTTTCAACTGCAATTTCTCAGTGGTTTTTAATTATTTAAAATTATTAAGTTCCATATTAATGACAGATATTAGTGTTATTATTTATCTAAATGCATTCCAGTTTCAAAGCTCCTGAAATCCAGAATTTTCTATAATCTGAAATCGCCATTAATCGTGAAGTTATACTGTTTTTTTATTTTGTATATCATTTTTTATTTTCCAAAATGTTTTTCTTTTGTCACTTTATTAAAATAATGCATATTTTGCGACGATCGGCGATTAGCATCTCACCCCCCCCCACCCACCACCACCTATAAATATCATATACTACAATTTTAATGCCGTGCAAGCACCCCCCCCCCCCTGATTATTTTACGATTTTCCATCGCATTAAGGGGGGCGGATTAACAGGATTTTAAAAATTAAGATACTGCTTTCTTTAACAAGATTTTCAAATATTTTCATTATTTTTATTTTTTACGAAAGTTAGAACATTGGGAAAAATAAAGATATAAAATTTTTAGAACCTGATAAATCTAAAAATAGGACGTTCTGAGAAACTATATTTCAAACAACCCAAACAAACAAAAAGTACTGCATCCTTTCAAAAATTATACCTAAGCAAATAATAATAAAACGATAATTAAATTATTTTTACACTTTTTTATATTAATGGAATTAGGATTATACGTTGAGAAATCAATTTAGAAATCCAAAAATGATAGTTTAAATAATGCTTTTTTTTCTTTCCTCTTTCCATACCTTAAAACAGAAAAAAAGCAAAGATTATACATTTATTTTAATAAATTTATTAGCTCTCATTTTCTACCAAGCATAAAAAAAAAGCAGTGAATTTTCCATTATCGGGTTAGGTCGCCATGCCAAATTATAGTATTATATTGGACATTTTTTGGAAAAATCATGAATTCCAATCATAAAAGGAGGCGTGATTATCAAAATAAATATTGGATGCTTATAAAAGATGTGTATTTAAAAAATATATTTTTATTTTAATACTTATTTTTAAGTAAGTACATAAAAATAAAAAATAAAAGACAATAGTGATAAATTTACTCACTTATGTTGCAGTAATTTTTTTTTTCTGAAGCGTGAATACACAATTATCATTGTCAGTACTTATTTAAAATTTTTATTCAATAAATCAGTATTAAATAAAGCATTTTTTTTTGTTTTGTTTCCTGCATTGTTTGCTCAAAATTTCGTTTTCTCACAATTAATTTGAGTACATTTTTTATCCGTAATATAACCTGCCTAACACGAAATTATATTCATATTAAAACGAATTATTAAGCATTAAAATGAATTAAGAAAATAATGCATTTCAAGAACTATATAAATGTGATTACATTTACGATTTCTTTTGTAATAAAAGTATCATTCTTATTTCGTTTAAATAAATCAGAGTAAATGAACAATATATGTGCCTTTTAGCTTTAGCTTCCTGTATTTTTACCCACATGCAATGCAGTTTTTCTGTCCTAAAAGTAAATTTGAATTAAAAAAAATAAAAAACTATTTCCGAAAGACATAATTTTGTATTTTTCGAATCCGACCAACTTCAGCACTTTTCTAAATGAAAATTAATGCAAAAGTATAAATTAATAGTGCATTATATTTAGATATGATAAAATAATCTTTTGACTTTAATTTTTGTTTTTATTTTTGTGTAAACGAGTCTTTAAAAAATGTTTATAGTACATAGAAAGCAATATAAAACAGCCATCGAGCACTCGACTCTAAGCAGAATTCCCTGTTTCATGTGTAGTGACATCAAACCAATCCCGTCGCGTTTTCAGATCACGTGGTTTTGTTTTGCTTTTAACAAAGTTTAAAACTTCAATAACTAGTTAGTTTAAATTATTTTTGCGATTCCGAGTTAAGTTTTGAGTTTTGAGGTATGTAAAGTTGTCTTCATCAATTAATCATAAAATAATGCATAATCTAAAGTGAATGCAACTTCCCCATTCTGGGTTATAATTTATAAGTATTTTTCGTAATTATTCTCTGATTATCTTTCTAAGATCCAAGAAAATTTTCAATTAATCGATATGTAACCTGCACAAAACTGAGAGGACTGTAGGCACAGCTGGAAGTCAACTGGGCAATTGTGATTGGTGGACGAAAAGGTCATCAGCTGATTGCAACTTACCTATAGTAAATTTTGTCCTGTTTTCAATAAAAATTATTCTTAATTCAAACAGCGATTTGTTAATTTTTTCATGCACGTGACGTCATTTATGTCTTTGATTTCAGAAATTGGCAAGGACAACTTACTGTACTTGTATGTAAAAAAAAGAAAAAAGGTGTCATTTTGTTTTTTTCAAAAGTTAATGATAACTCTTAATCTTAAACTTAGTTGGTTTAATTTTGAAAAGGAAATATTGTCCGATCATAATTTAAATACCGCGTTAATGCTTTGATCGAAACTCCTGGTTTGTTTAGAACAGAATGTGCCTCCTGTCAGTGGAAAATAGAACTAAAAGTTTCTGCATTTAATACTTGTTCCAATCGAACAAAATCTTTTATAAAATTCTTCCCAAACTAATTAAAATATAGATTTGGAGGCCCCTGGCAATGGAAATTGGAACTAAAAGTTATTGGTGTGCATGTACAGCACATTTGCTATATGATGCCGTAGGTAATGAGGACAGGTGCCAGAATTTCGATCGGAAAGAGGCTTGTTTAGAAAAGAATGTGCCCCTGGCGGTGGAAAGTGGAACTAAAATATTTTGCAGTGCGTGCACAACACACCTATTATACAGTGCTATAGGCAGTGGGGACATGTGTCGGAGGTTCATTTAGAACAGAATATGCCCCCAGGCAGTGGAACTAAAAGATTTTCCTGCACGTGTACCGAAAATGGCTATTTTTATTGAAACCGCAAAAGAAAATTACCGATTTGATAATCCCAGACAATGAAATATTCTCATTTTCACTCATCTTCGAATATTAAGAAATCTATTCAAGGGATCAATTCCAAACTCACAATATATATGTAGTCTATTTTTCTGATTCCAAAAATGAAAATTTTGTGAAAATCGGATGGTAACTTTTCTAAATTTTGGCTAAAAACTGACCCACTTTGAATCAAATGACGCAGACATTTCAGGAGGACATTTTCAGTCATTTCATTTCCGAAGTATTCCACTTCGGGGTCGTCTCTGTATTTAATTTCCAAAAGATGAAAGGGTTACCAGAGGAACAGTTTGGTGCATCGATTTTCAGAGTGATTTCGCATTTCATATTATTTGATGATGGGACTGGACAATGCCGGATGGTCTAAAAATATACACAGAGGTTTTATTCAGAAGCAAAATTTTAAACTATGAAGCAACATGAAGCTGAAGCTAGAAGTCACAATTATTAGTAGTAGGCAGGGCTTTACAAATTTGAAAAAATCTGGTAGCCAGGTATAAATTCTAGTCGCCAGTAAAAAAATTTAACACCCCCCCCCCCTCCCCGTTATTGATTTTTAAAAAGTACAAACGTTTGCTTAGGAATTAAGTCAGAAAAAATAATAACAAACATAGTTTAGAATTATTCGTTACATAGTTTATAATAGTGCATAATAACTAAGTTTTCTAAGGAAACTTATCAAAGTTATATATTTGTGAAAAAAAAAATAATAAAGGAAATATTGTAAACTCTGAATTAACCGACATGTTCGGGAAATGCTGATTGCCGTATGCTTCAAATGTTCAAATAGTTGAGTGCTACAAAATCTATATCGGATGAGAGGGCATCTATAAAATAGTGAAGCCGGAAAACGATTTTATGCCTATTTAGCCTATCAAAATAAAAAAGTCAAATAATTCTGATTTAATTATTTCAAAATTTGCATTTAATGACATTTGCAATAGTTTTGCCAAATTAAAAATAAGTTAATTTTTTTCTGTTGTTGTTTGTTTGTTTGTGTGTGTGTGTGTGTGTGTGTGAATATAATTTCAAATTTATTTCTTAATATTTTGTAACTTTGCAGCATCTATAATGAGATATCTTACAAAAATTTAATTAAACGTTGTGATGTTCACAAACTCGAGGGCTATTAACGCGTAATATTACGAGTTATTACGTAAACGTTTGTTTTCGTAGCTAAAAAGGAAAGAAAAAAATATTTTTTCCCGCGCTGGATTAAATCGAAATCAGCAGCCGGCTGAGGTTTATTTTGATCCCACGATCTACGATAAGAATAAAAAAAAAAAAAAAAAAAACTTTTTGGAGTGCAATCAATGATTTTTTATTTCCATTTACTGTAGATAATAATCCAAACAATGTAATTATAAAATACTATTGAGAAACAACTCTGAACCAGACACTTGTCGCCAAGACAGAGTGATGGCAATGTCCAATGCGTGTGGTGCAAACAGACGCGAGGCGCCAAACATTTGAAGCCGGGAAAAAATATTTAAAAAAATAATACATATTTTTATTAAAATGAATTATTCTTGAAATTTTAATTAAGTTTTATAGATTTACTTCGAATGAATTACTTATAATCACTTATATGTTATTATTCTTTTAAAATGAATGTAATAGATTAAAAGTTTTAATTCTGAACACAAAAATCTGATTTGAAACATACAAAAAAGTAAGCATTTTTTATCATTGCATCCAATTTTTAGAAGCCACATAAGACTATTTGTTATTGAACCCCCCCCCCCCCCTCTCCTCACATTCTAATCACATGACTAGCCGACTAGAGCAGAAAAGAATGACGTTTTATGTGCATGAAATGGAAAATGCCCTTTTAACTTCGCTTTAGAGAAAATGTCGTTTGTGCTCATTTTTTAGTTCAATTTTTGTAAAAAATAAATAAATGAATGAAACAAAAAAAGTCAGATTAAAAAAGTTAGTCGCCAGATAAAAAAAGTTGGTCGCCAGTGGCGACCTGGCGACCGCATTTGTCAAGCCCTGGTAGTAGGTATTAAAGTACAAACATATTAAAGATAATAATTGTTTAAAAACAACACAAAATGTCATAAAAAAACATATATGCATCATTTAATAAAAACTTTTACTTTAGGTGTTTTAAAATATACAAAACTGTATTTCACATTATAAACCTAGCGCTTTCGAGCCGTCCTGGCTCATCATCAGGGTTAAAAACATTAACACAGAGATACACACAAAAAACACAAATAGTCTGAAAACACCGTAAAAACATCAATGTCTGCTGAAGACAAGGTCAAACCATTATGAACAGGTCACTAGGGTTGGGAAGCATAGGGAGGGATGTGCCAATCTTATTTAATCTTGAACTATCTGTAAAAGTTTATACCATAATTTAGGGATGTTGTAAGAAACTGAATCATTGCATGTTTTATCTTTCCTGGTTAAAATTTCTATGAATTCACTTATTATTGCTTGATAAAAAGAGGATGTGGGTTTAATAATTCTAGCTTTATCAAAATCTATTTTAATCGACTGCTCTTGTTTTAATCTGGAAAGTGCCATTTTACTTCTATTGTACTTGATATCTGCAATATGTTCTTTTAACCGAATTTTAAATTTCCTTAAAGTCATACCAATGTAGTCTTTAACTTTATAAGCTTTCATCCTATTTTCAACTATTTTCCTATTTTCTGAGGGAGGATAGTTTTTAATACATGTATAATGTTAATATACACGTTAATATACACATGTATAATGTTAATATATGCACATAATATAATGTTATTAAAAACTATCCTCCCTCAGTCAGAGTTCGTCATTTCATCGACAATGGAGTTTATTGAGCAAGTGAAACTTTTTCAGATTACTGAGAACAGCATTTTTGCGAGTTTGGATGTAGTATCGTTATATCCATCCATAGATATGAATGATGTGGGTTTGTTCGTGGAAGAAGCTATTAATGGTAATGATTCTTTTAGCGTGAGCACAAAAAACACACTTATTTCCGGGTTTAATCTTATTAAAAACAATAACGTTTGATTATAAACAAAAGGATGGTGCACCAATGGGCTCCCCCATTTCGGGTTTATGCGCAGAGATTAAATTAAGACCCATTGAAAATATGGTTATGAATAATTTTAGTGAAAAACCTGCATATTGGTGCAGATATGCAGATGATATTTTTATTATATGGGAGCATGGTATAGATTTATTGGAGGACTTTGTGGTTAAACTTAATAAAATTGATACAAAAATACAATTTACCCTGGAGTTGGAAAAACAGAATCGTTTACCTTTTCTTGATGTAGAGCTAATAAAAAACAGTAAGTTAACAATAGATCGGACAGTTTATAGGAAAAATATGCGGTCAAATAATACTATTTCCAGAGATGCTTCATCACCTTTAAGTTATAAACTGGCTGCATATAAGTTTTACATCCGTAGAGCATTTTCAGTGTGTACTGATAGTTATATCAATGAGGAGCTTGACAGAATTAAAATTATAGCAAATGAGAATGGTTTTTCAGAGAGGTTAGTTAATAAGTTAATTTGTCAATATCGATATCAGGATAAAAAACAAAAAGAATTAACAGGAAAACCAACTAAATTTTACAAATTTCAATATATTCCGAGACTTTTGGAAAAATTAAAATATAATTTAAAGAAATATGAAATAAATTTGGTAGCATCCCCTTCAGTTAAATTGAATGTGTTACTACATAAGAAGATTGATCCCATACCGATTGAAGATTTAGCAGGAATTTATAGAATCCCAGTTACTATGGAAATAGTTGAAAATAGGATGAAAGCTTATAAAGACTACATTGGTATGACTTTAAGGAAATTTAAAATTTGGTTAAAAGAACATATTGCAGATATCAAGTACAATAGAAGTAAAACGGCACTTTCCAGATTAAAACAAGAGCAGTCGATTAAAATAGATTTTGATAAAGCTAGAATTATTAAACCCACATCCTCTTTTTATCAAGCAATAATAAGTGAATCCATAGAAATTTTAACCAGGAAAGATAAAACATGCAATGATTCAGTTTCTTACAACATCCCTAAATTATGGTATAAACTTTTACAGATAGTTCATTAATTGAGATTGGCACATCCCTCCCTATGCTTCCCACCCCTAGTTGCTTCCCACCCCTGTTCATAATGGTTTGACCTTGTCTTCAACAGACATTGATGTTTTTACGGTGTTTTCAGACTACCGTAAAATACCGTTAATCCGCCCTTCCCGATTAAGCGCCCCCCTCCCACTTTGTAAACAAATTGGAAAATTTAAAAAATCCTGAGGAAGCGCCCTCCCCCAAAGAAATTTCGCCGTGCATGTCAAGATCAACACCAAAAATTTTATCTAAAGAGTGGTTTTTTTTCCCCCGACGGATCAGAAAAGCGTGACGATTGTTTGATATATTGCAAACATGTACAAACACATTGTCGATCTGAAAAAGCAATATAACCAAACATTAGTTTTCCTGTAAATTTATCTCCATGGCGATATGAAGGTAATAAAAATATCGATAGTGAAAGTTTCTCATGAAATAAGTTAAAAAATGTGTGTTTGATGCTGTGTGGAAAATATTTTGATTAAAAGAGAATCTGTTTATTTTATTAAAGAATTTATAGTCGTATTTAACATTATTATGAAAACGAATCACAAAAAATATCGATTTGTCTATACACAATCGAATTTATAGTGCAATTTGTGCTATCTTTGTAGTAGTAATGTTTTTTGTTTTAATAATCTGACAACCCTACCAATTCGTTCTATATGTTCTCAATTTTTGTGATTTGTACTATTTATTTAACAGTTATAGATACGAAATCACGATTTTAAAAAAAATGGTTATTTAATCTACCTAACTTACAACAGATGGCGACACCACATAAAATGTTACTAGTTCTTGAAATTACTTCAGGACATTTTCAACTGCAATTTCTCAGTGTTTTTTAATTATTTTAAATTATTAAGTTCCTTTTCTTTTTCTATTACGATATTAATGACAGATATTTGTGTTATTATTTATCTAAATACATTCCAGTTTCAAAGCTTCTGAAATCCAGAATTTTCTATAATCTGAAATCGCCATGAATCGTGGAGTTATAATGTTTTTCTATTTTGTCTATCATTTTGTTTTCAAAATGTTTTTCTTTTGTTACTTTATTAAAATAATGCATACTTTGCGACGATCGGTCATTAGCATCTCCCCCCCACCACCACCCATAAATATCATATACTACAGTTTTAATACCGTGTAAGCGCCCCCCTGCTTATTTTACGATTTTTCGTCATGTTTAGAGGGGGCGGATTAACGGGATTTTACGGTATTTGTGTTTTTTGTGTGTATCTGTGTGTTAATGTTTTAACCCTGATGATGAGCCAGGACAGCTCGAAAGCGCTAGGTTTATAATGTGAAATACAGTTTTGTATATTTCAAAACACCTAAAGTAAAAGTTTTTATTAAATGATGCATATATGTTTTTTTTTGTGTTGTTTTTAAACAATTATTATAGTACAGAGGTGAATTTGATTCAATTGAGTGTTGTGTTTTTCATGACTCAAGTTTATATTAAAGATATATAAGATAAGTAATCTTATAGATCACCATCATTACTGCGATGGCTGGGGCTTTCTTTAAAAGATATGAATAGTTGCAGTAAAAATAAATGAATTTTTCAAATGAGACAGAGATAGTTATATTAAGTTATCAACTTTACCATTTTCACTCATTGCTAATATTGATAAAATTTTGCATATGAATTTTTTTTTGACACAGAAAAGTAATAATTAATTATCTTACAGATTATATTTCGTAAGTCAATGTTTTCATGTGAACGATGGAATGTTTTGAAGAAAATAAAGAAAAAAACAAAATGTGTGATTACGAAAAATGATATTTCAAATTTTTCAAGTAGAAATAAATCCCTACAGTTTTTTTTTCCCAAGCAGTCTAAAGAGATGTTTAAATGTTTTGGAAATCTACAATTATTGATAAACATAAAAAATTGATTTTAATCTTATTTTTTTATGTATACCTCGTCTTCTCCTTCCTCCGACAGACCACACTGAAGTTGGGCAAAGTCCACGGAGAGCGTTCTCTTGTTCTCGAAAGACTGTTCTGTCATTCTGCAGGAGAGTGTAGGGGAATGGGGTCTTTCAATCTTTGCCCTGGATGCCTTGAGAAAACGAGAAAACCATACACTTTTGTCACGATCGGTACGAGAAAACAGATAGATGATTATTTCGTTGTTTTCGTCAATTCTGGGAACAAACTTGTCTTTTTTGGCTGCACTATTTCCTGGTGAAAGAACAGCTCCTTTGTTATTGGGTATTCTCAAACAAATGGGATATTTTTTGCTCCATAACCTGCATGAAAATGAATTTTTCATCCTTCTGTAATCATTAGAAGTAAAAAATATAATTTTAACAATTGTAAAGCAGCAATTCCTAAACTTTTTTCTTGCAGCCCAGTTCACTGTCAAAACTTTCATTCATGGCACGGTACATTTTTGTTACCTTCCCCCCTCCCCCTCACCAACTTTTATGAAAAATAACATCTCTGGAAAAAAAATATAAAGTTATTGGTAAAATAACACCGATTAAAAAGGCCACATACAATGATAAAATATTGTAATTAAAAAAAAAAAAAACATTTACTCTTACAAAAGTATATAAAAAGAATTTTAGAAACCAATAGTGAGATGCTCTTTCTTATTAACACAATATTTTTTAAATTTAGAGGATCATTTAATTCTTAAGTCCAGCACAACTTTCAGCCACTTTCTATATTTGCTGAAATGTCAGTTGAGGACATTCTGAGGTTTTTGTGGAGACCTGAAATTTTTTTGGTTTCCTTCTGTCTGTCTGTCTGTTCCGCAATAACTATAAAAAAAAATTATACAATTAGGTTCATATTGGGTGGGTATGTTGGTAAGGTACTCCGATGTAGCTGTAAAGTTTTTGGTTAAATTTGGTTTATTTGTTCGAAAAATAGAGAATATTTCTTTTTAGGTCATCATGCTTTCCTATGGGAATGCAGACGATTTTCAGATTTAATTTTTAACTGAAATGAAAATAGCACATCTAAATAATGGATTTAAATGTAAACTTATGGATACGAAATTTTCGATATGGAAGTCAATATATCCAATAGCTTTGAAAATTTGTAGATACATTTATTAGAACCTAGAAATTAATTGTTTAAATTATTGGAATTTTTCTTGCATCTGTTCAAGAAATATAAAACATTTAAATTTTTTTTGCTTTTCTCTTTAATTTATTAGTTGCTTAACAACTGTGTTTCAAAGTGTATTAAAATAATAAAATTCAAGTAACTCACTCTATTTCGCCGCAATTTTTTTAACGAAGGATGTGTAATTTGGATTTAAGTCTCATAATAGAAGTTTACATTTGTATGATTATAGTTTTTTCAGAACAATTTCTGGAACAGATGTTTCGTGGTTGAAAATTTAGTAATCTTTTAAAAATGGGATAAAATCTCAAATGGTTAATCTAAAGAAATTAGAGTTGTAAAACACATCCATACATTAATTGAATCCTGAAATAGCACAATTACTGGAAATTGAGAACATAAAATTAAAGTGACAACGGTAGGAGAGGGGATTTCAGGGGGCTCTGCCTCCCTCAAAAAGTGAACTTTTCATTCTTACAAAATTACAAGAATAAACAGTTTATGGGAATATCATATCATTGCATAAAAGCATATTTAATGATACACTTTAAAATTTCCGTAAGCTTTGAGTAATGTTTTATGCTTATAAATATACCGTATTTTTGGGAGTAAGCGCCGCGGCACATACGTGTTTAAAAGTTCAAAATATCGGCGATGTGGCGCATACACAAGGGCGGCGGGTACAATGATTTTTTTTCTCAACATAGCAAAATTTGGATATTGTGAAAAACAAGTCTTCATATCATGTTTTTTTTTTGTCTTACTGCCTCAAATACACTTTTAAACACATGGATTCATTAACATTCATTAATATTTCACCTTTATTTACATTCATTTAATCTCAGTAAATTCTCAGTTCATAAACAGTACATATTTTTATTATAAAAACGTAATTACTATAGTCAAAATATATTTAACTTACCCATGTTTCTCTATTTTCTGTTCAATATTAATAGCTCACTCTTTAAAAGTATTTATTGTATACTTTACAATAGTTGATAAATTATATTCATTTTAAGATAACCTGTGTTTTATTGTTAATTCCTATATCTTGTAAGATTTTATCGCTATTCTTGTTACTTTTAATCCAATTTTGCTGATTGTTTTTTATCGTGACTATTTCATTTTTAAAATACGGTACATAGAACTTAAAACAATTAAATTGTGTATAACATTAAATAGTGTGCAAATTGAGATTAAAAAATTGATTTACTAGTTATTACTGTCGCTGGATGGTTTTCCCAAATGAACCTGTGGTGAGGACAAGGCTGTAGCCAATAAGGGTTTGATCCCCCTCCAAAATTTCTGTTTAACTAATTCGAAAAGCAAAATTCAACATCTCTATTGAGTATGTTAAAAATGCATTTTCTAAAAAATCTTCAAAATTCATTTCAATTTTTTTGGAATGGGGCAATCTGTAAAAGAAGGATGTCAAAATAAACACTTTGATGACACACTTGTTTAGACAAAATTATTTTAAATATCCACAAACTGCGCTGTTCCGACGTATGCTACTTAGAAAGACATTTGAAAAAATATGTACAAAATTTTAAATACTACATCACCGAAGAAGCAGTTAAATGAGGTTAGAATTTTATTTGCATTTCTTTTCTAATTATATTAAATTGAATTCACAATAAAGTTTCATAAAGACTATTAGCAGTTGCCACTATTCAATCAGTAAAAAGCAACAAGAGAAATATTCTGCGTTCCAAATCCACCTCCAAAATATTTTTTCTGCTCACTAAAGCTCCTATAAGAATGATGCCCAAAATAACCTCCATATTGTAACCCAGCTCATCATTAATTTACTGCCAGAGCAGGTGTTTGCCCTCCCTGTCACTGAGGTAAACTAACTGGTTTTAGCTTGGTGTTAATAAATAGCCGTATGATTCAGCCTATACTATAGGAGCTCTAAGAGTCACTACCTTACACAACATGCTGAATCATCCACAATAGACAGAGCTATTTCAACAACCATGCTGATGCAAGAAACGTTATTTTCCCAGATTACCAAAGTCTTGATGTTTCATATGACGAGAAACGCGCAAAGGTGAAATTTTTTGATGAATTAATGTGATTGTGACGAATGGTATTAGTCATTTTTTTTCCAAAACGAAAAATAATGGGAAATATAGTGGTTTTTTTTTTCCATTTCTCATACATTTCTTCCATGCATCAACAGAAAAGTTTTGTGCTTTTTTTTTCCCCCCCGAGATCAACTGATGAATTTTGCAATATTTTCTGGTGATTGATTGATGAATTTCGTGATTTTTTTTCTGTGATTATCGATGAATTTCAGGATTTATTTGCTTGATTGATTGACGAAATTCACAATTTTTTCCTACAAACGATGGAGGTGATCAAAAAACATTTTTCACCGCAACTGAAAAAGAAAAATAACCAAAAGGCATGTCAAGAAGGGCAGTAAGGGCCTTCGGCGCGCAAATTCACAACACACTTGGTGCCTATCTCTGTAGTCACGCGCTTTGGTGAGAAAATGCATGTGCATGTCTTACATGGATAAATTTGCACATGTCTGAAACTACTTCGACCATTTCTTGTTTCTATACAAAGTAGTTAGTTCTTCTGAATAACTATAATATATATGTATGCATATAGATTGTAAATATGTGCATTATTTAATACTAGCAGGCCTCTAATTTGCATTGGGGCTTTGATTTTTAATGAGCAAGCTAAGAGCTCACTTTAATTAATTTATTTTCTTATAAAAAGTAATAGAAAACTGAATTTGCAAAATTTCATTCATTTTAAAGATTTTAGGACTAGTATCCATTATTGGAATGCTCAATTAGTCTTCTTCTCTCAACTACTATCAAATTTACTTTGTACTTAATGAGGATGAATTTGAAACAGTAAAAACCTAACAATGGCTAATTGTTTTCTTATTGAATTTGTGGTATTATCCCTTTACAATGTATCCCATACTATCAGTGCTTAACAGACTGTATACAAATATTTTATTATTGTTATTATTATTAGAAAATTAATTCTAAAGTGAAAAAGTGTATAAGTCGAACCCCATTTTGTGGTAGTATGTTGAAAAAGGATTCCCACAGAATGGTAAAGAAAAGTTTTATAAAATGTTGCATTAGTAATGATATGGAAGGATCAGAAGGTTTCTTCTTTTCAGATTCTGATGAGTCATTGATAAGTATGGAATCCGAATCTGGGGATGTGTACATGAAATATCGGATTCCCAATTAACTGAGATTCTGAACAATAACTTGCATTTTGATAAGATTCATTGAAAAATGTTAATCTTTTAAAATGAAAACAATAAAGGTTTTTAGATTCATGATTCCTAGATAGGTAGTATTTTCTGGCTTTAAAAGATCCTGAACATCGGCAAATGGATAAGAATTTATTTTACTAACTTGTATATAAGTCGACCCCTCATTTTCAACTCCCAAATTTTGTCTAAATATCCTTGACTTATACACGAGTATATATGGTACTTTTTATACTTTTATTAAAACATAAACTTTTCATTCAAATTATTTTTTTATAACTGAAATAAATAATGAAAAATAAGAAACTGCCACTTTTTTTCTACACCCCACTCTTGGCATTGAATTGAAAGCCTCAAGTTTCGAGGTAAACGCCATAGCACTACAACACACTCCTATTTCAAAACAGCTTAGGTCAGAATTTTAAATCACCCATATCACCCACCGCTCCCAAGACGTCGAAAATCTGTATGGTCTGGATATCTGGGCGAGCCAATCAGGACGGCGCTAAATCTGAACAGGGTAGGTATTGTGAATATGCAAAGTGCTTGGCTACAAGAGTTGGCGTCAAGTGTGTTGGGACTGATGATTGTGAATTTGCCACTGGCGTTGCACCCTGCCAAATTGGCCTAGAGCAGGAGTAATAAATAAGTACTAAATAACACTAGTACTAAATAAAAATGAGTTTAGAAGAACTGCAAAGATCTTGCGGTAAACAGGAAGAAAATTTATTTCCAAACTCTATTGAAAGTTTTTAGAAACAGCAGACTAGTTGATCCTTGCAGTTACAGAAATTAGGACTTGACAATTTAAAGCCAACCTACATTTCTTGTATAATAGAAGAAATGAATCGACAGTTTCCCTTTCAAACTTTGGACATGGGTTTGAAATTTCAATTCATACAACCTAGTTCAGTCAAAGAAAATGCCAGGGGTTCCTTGTGAAAGAGTAAAAATGTATCTTGAAGGAATAGAAGTGAAGGAGTAAAAGTGTGATGAGTAAAACACTTTTACTCCTTGAGGTGAACCCTTTTAATCCTTGTGATGGAGTAAAAGTACATCTTGTGAGAGAGGCTTCAGCATTCTAAATCAAATAAAATCTAAATTCAGAAATTCATTTAACAACTTAATTGTTAAGGCTCACGTTCACTCATGCGAAAATACCCACTTGTTAATCCTATGGAACAGTTATTTTGCAATATCTCACTTGCATTTCAATATTTTGAAACATTTTTTTTTTCATTGGGTAACTGAGATCGATCTCTACAGAGCTTCTTCTTTACTTTTTCGACTTTGCTTTCGGATTTTTTTAAAGAGGATACTTTTACTTTTGGAACCGGTTTTGAAAATGAAAGTATCCCCATAAAAAACCTACAAACAAAAACGAAAAAGTTAAAATTAAACCGACTGCAAAAACTACTAAAAAGCGAAAAATAAACTTTTTAACCAAAAATAGAACCGACTTCAAAAACTGCTAAAAAGCAAAAAATAATTTTTTTAACCAAAAATAGAACCGACTTCAAAAACTACTACAAAGTAAAAGAAGAAACAGCAATCTCAGAAACAGAATGTCTTTTTTTAGATAATAGTTAATAAGAAATTAAATTAAGAGCATTGTATTTACCATGCATGTTATTATATTTATGTACATTAATTTGATTTTTTGGAGTCGGTGCCAGCCAAGCCAAGTTAAAGCCATGTTACCATTTTTAAACATTTCATCAGATGTTATAAATGTGTATTTTCAAATGAGATTAGCAACTATATGTCGACAAACATTGCTTTGGAAATTAGTTAATCATTTAAATCATTGTATTTTCTACCATTTGATGAGTTATATGTATTTTTTTTATTGTCTCGTATTTATGTAGATATAATTTATAAGCGTGTTACGATTTATATTGGATATTTTGTTTTGAATTTTGTATTTGGCTTGGCTGGCACCGACTCCAAAAAATCAAATTAATGTACATGTACATAAATATCATAGTAAACGCGGAAGTGTTTAAGAAATAGAAAATGCAAATGTTTTACTGAAATATCTGGCGAACCAGTTGACATACGACAGTGATTTTTTTTTTAAAGATAGAACTCGACGAGACGAATAAAAAGACAGCATTCGAAAAATTATTGTAGCTTACTGTAGTGTTTTATATAACTTTAAACGAAAAAATGAAGACGCAAAGTTCAACAAACGGTAGCTAACGTTCTACTGGGGGGATTAACTTCGTTTTTGTTTTATTTTTTTCCTCTTGGTAAAACTTAATTTAGATTTTTTTTAAAAATCTTTGTATGTTTGACGGTCGCTGAGAAAATTGAATTTATGTTGTAAAGCTCCGGTTGAACATTGGTTTTTCTTTTCTTTTTTTATCATAGCAAACACATGCGTTTGCACGAAAGTTAATAAATATTATTATTATGTATGTAACAGAATTCTTTAAAATTAAATAAATCATGTGACAAACATGCTTATTTGTTTTTATTTTCTTACTAGCATAAAAGCCCATTATAGGACGGTGGGTAGAAATCGTGGTTTTCACATTACATTTGAAATAATTGATAAATATACTCATATACTATTAATCGACAATGAGGAAATATGTATATTGGAAAATTGTATCGCCTAACATGCTCCTGCTATTCACGTTCAAACTCACTAAGCATTTTATATGCTTGTGTAAAAGAATTGTGTCTCATAATTTCATCTAATTCACATAAAATATGCGGCAAACAGTTTTCAATGTCGTCGTTATTAAATCGTTCCTTTACAGCTTGTGCTGTATCTTTCATTTTGGTACTTTTCCGTTATACCAACACCATGCCAAAATGTTTGCAAATGCGCCAATTATTTCAACCCTGACCTATAGCAGATGTCTACAAACCGTGTTGTCATGCAAACCGTGCCAAACATTGCGATTTGTTATTTATTGAATGTATATCATTTTTTTGGTACTTTTCCGTTATGCAAAAACCATTGTCGCCAAGCGTAATAGTTCGCGCAAAATGAAATTTCCGTAAATCAAAACATTTGAAAAAAAAAATGTTGAAACGAAAGTGAGCATTCAAAAAAATATAACGCTTGAAAATTACAGACTTTTAAGCACTATTTTCTTAAAATTAAAATACAAATATATGCTAAAAATAAGAAAACAAATAATTGTTATACAATAAAGGGGAAAATCCTGTGCCGGTAGATTTAGTGGGCTCTTATTGGCGATAAATGTTTGATGTGGTTGTTGCGATTTTCAGCCTTTGGGGTTGCATTTTTAACTACTGGAATGTACTTTATCTGCGTGACTTCACACCGCCTTAGGCAACATTTTGTGTTTTTTGTTCAATCACGCCAACCGGCACAGGATATGGAACTCTTCTCCAATAAAGTAATAAAATAAAACTCTTATTAAACTGCTGGCATGAAATTACAAATGTGTTTTAGCATCGCGGTAAATACTTCATTTTTTGAATGAAGACGTCGCCATATGAACTCTGAGAGATATGACTGCAAATGATGATGAACAGTCCCCTGATGTCTTTTATTGCGCCAGTTTGCAATGTCCAATAATCTCTCAGCATTTTGGGTATGACATCCGTTAGGGTCAACAAAATTATATTTGTGATTTACTGTGAAATGATCATATACAACATCTCGCAGTTCATCTGTTTTATATGTTCTCCAGCAATTTGTGTACATAATACTTACATCAACTACATAGTTTTCAACTGCCACCATTAAAGTTTAACTGTACGATCAGTAAGGAAACATCCCTGTGTTTCACAATATAAACACAGTAATACCCATTGAGGAGGAAGAACCCTTCTGGTAAATAGACTTTCATCTACTTCTATAATTTTATTATGCTCACAGATTTTTCCATTTGGTCGTGAACACAAAGCATTTAGCACAAACTTCTCTCAAATAGCTATTCCAGTCCACTATCGTATTCCTATTCACATGATCATAAGTTACATCTCCATTGCGAATAAAATTCAGAACTCATCCATAATTTCATATCATAGTTTTTCTTTTTTCTGAACAAAACCTCTTTTTATACAGAAATCCAAATTCCTGAAACAATTTTATCGCAGCTTTCTCATCATCTGGCAATTGCTAAATAGTAAAATCCATCTCAACCCCAGTAGTTAAAGTCTGTAGAAAATATCTTTGATACAAAAAATAGCAAATTTAAATGTTTTGCAAGTTTATGGTTTAATAATAACAATAAAAAGTGATTCACGTACCATAAATAGCAAATCACAATGTTTGGTACTGTTTACAGGGTGGTCACAAATATCTTATGTTAAAATTCCCTGATATTTCCATATTTCCAGGTTAGCCTCAAATTTCCAGGTTAGCGTTAAAATAAAGAAATTTTCATAGATAATTTCTTTTACAACATTACTCTAATGCATACAGTCATTACTTAGTAAAAGTTTATATTAAAAAAAAAAAAAAATCACACAAGTTCTTGCATAGTTAATCAAAAATAGACATTACACCTTGTTTGATCTTGTGGTACTGTACAAGGTAAGAATACTGTCATATCAAAACAACATCTAGTGGGGAGCTGAATAAAAAATTACTGTGCATCACAGTAATAACAATAAAGAGGAACTTCATATAAGGATAATTGGTCTATTATCCTGTCGACCACTTTTCAAAGAAAAAAAAATTACACATGTTTGTTATGTCATCAAGAAATTTTTAATTCAGTGTTTTCTCTGTATTTTTAATGATGTTTTACTAATTTTTTAGTTCTTTCGTTAATTAAAATAACAATTTTGCCATTAAACGATAATGTCATGATAATAAAACAGAAAATCGGTGCAAAAATATTGTGATGCATAGGATCTATCAATTTTAACTGACGTCACAAACATTTATCCACAAGCCGAAATGATAATTAAGAACTGCTAGATTTAACTCCAAAATAATGAAAGGGTAAAATAATGTTTGATTTTAAATAAAAAGCTAGTATGTGATGTACATTTTCCATTTTTGTTTGTTTTGAGGATAAGTGAGTTTAGTGTTTCTAATGAACAATATTAGTTAACTTCTATTTCCATGTTTTCTCTTGCACTTGGAAAAAAAATTATACAGATCTGTGATCAGCCATCTAAAGAAAATGGGATAATAACCTATTTTCAAAAATATGAAATTATATAAGACTATCTACAAACTGATAAACAGTGACGGCCTAATGTGAAAAAGTGCGATAAAAGAATATCCATTAGAAAAAGAAGCTGGTTGGATGGTTCCAAATTAACATTTGTAACTGCATTAAGGTTCATTTACACATGGTCTGATGAATCAACATCAATAAAATGGAGAAAAACAGCAATTGGATTTAACCCATTGTATAGTTATTGTTTGGAATAATTATCTCAGAGAAGTTTCTACAGAAATAGTTAGTGAATAGTTTGTACAACAAGAAAATCTGGAAAAATTGGAGGGTGAAAAATAATTCTAGATACTGATAAAAGTTTCTTGTAATAGTGAAAAAAATCAAGCCAGTTGAATTCTTCCTCAGCAGTACTTGTTTGGAGGATTATTCTGAGAAACTGATGAATGTTTTACAGCAAATGTTCCCAACAGAACTGATGGGAGAAATAAAAAAATATATAGAAGATGGTTATCATTTTTTCAGATTCATGAGTGCACATACCCTAAACATCGAATGCCTTTGGGGCTCAGCTAAATGGTGAAATAAGAAATACTGCCAAACAGCATTTCAACACTTAGATTCATGTTTAACTGTGTTTATATGGCATCTAATGCATAGAAAGGATGATTATTTTGTCATTATTTTGAATGGCATCAGAGATTTTTGGCCTCCGGAATAATTACTGCAAATTTTGACTTTTTTTTCTTTTTATAATTTCAAGGTTTAACGTAATATTTATGAAATGATCATTAACATTTTTTCTAATACATATGAAATGTGCATTAAAATATAGTTTCTTACTGCTTATATTAAATATGCAAAATAAAATATTTATGTTTCATCCATAAATACAATATCTAAAAAAAAATCATATTTTTGTTTAATTTAATAAATTTATATTTACATTCTTAAACTAGTAAATCTTCAGATCCCAACGTCAATTTTTCAAAACAGTTCATTTCGCTTAGCAGAATATATGGCACCTTGAAATCCGCAGTTAATAATGTTAGATTATTTGTAAATTTCTAAGCATATAAGTTTTCTTAAAAGTTCAGAAAATCTAATTTTTAAGAAAGTCAAATCAGCCTGATTTTATTTAATTTCCCTTTCTGATATGCTAAAAAATTCAGTGACTAAACAACTGTTAAATAAAAAAAATATATTAAAAAGACATACATATTTCAAAATTGTAAAAATAATAAAGAAAAATCTTATATATATATAATCTTAATATTTTTTGAGCATATGCACAAAATTCCATAAAATAATATAGAAAATCGTGAAAGGCCAAGGAAATTATTGAAAAAATTTCAAACAGATTTGATTAACTTAAGACATTGCATAGCAAAAATTTAGCATTCATAATGTAACAGCAATTCTTCTAAACATTCTTTCGTCCAAAATTGTCTGAACGAATGAAATTTTATATCTGGTATGTCGATATATTCGTATGTTTGGTATATCGACATACCAGACATAAAATTTCATTCATTCAGGCGGTTTTGAGCAAAAGAATGTTTAGAATAATTGGCACTAAATTATAGATATACTAAATTTTTGCTATGCAATATCTTAAATTAATCAAATCTGTTTGAAACTGCAAAAGCACCCTATTCTTCAGTGATGTTTTAAACTCTAATTTCCTTAATATTCTTACGCATAAAAGTTTGGAATGGAAACATTCTTAAATTTGTTTATTTGACATTATATTTTGCAATCATTATTATTATTATTATTATTACTAGCCGCCACTGGCGACCAGTTTGGTCGCCCTTAAATGTATGTTAAGCATTGAACAAATTATTTTTATTCATAATTTATTTTTTTCTTAATCCTTCGCCAAACCAGAAAAATCTAATAGACAAATCAAGAACTTTTGCGATCATGGTAGCATTTCGCATATTTTTTGTTGTTATGTATGTCATCTTTCTTGACAAAAACCGCTTAACCCACTTTATAATAAATTAATCATTGTGTGTGTGTTTTATAATAAAATTGTGTGTTTTTAGGTGCGTTCGTAATTATATAAATACGTAGCACCTATAGTCGTCGTTTGGTCCGTCCGTCTGTCTGTCCGCATATAACAACGCAAAAACTACCCAACCAAATGGTTTGCAATTTAAAATATATTATCTTTGCAGAATTTTGTCAAGACATTTCAAATTTTATTAAAATCGAATCAAAACTTTAGGAGATATTAATAAAAATATTTATTAAGAAATTTGAATTTTTTTTTTTAAATCGGTGCTTTTTTGTTATAGGAGCTTCCGAAGTTTAATCGTCAAGTGACCGAGATACTTATTTTATGACAGAAATTAATATGCAGACGATATAATTCATTTCACAGAATTAAAAATCATCAAGATCTGAATATTTATATAACTAGCTGATACATATATATCTGAATATTTATATAACTAGTTAAGATATTTGTATGAACAGTGTCATAAAATATATACTTAACTAGCTGTTTAACCCGTTCTACGCACGGGATATCATGAATTTAATTCTAAAACGTGCGTACGAACGCACCTCGTTTGTAACGTTTGACGTACAATTTTTGTTATGCATCTTTAAGAATTCCTTCATTTCAAGCTTTCTTTAAATTATAAGTAAAGGTATTTAGTTTTACATTGATGCATTTTGGTTTTTCAACATCTCTTGAATAAACATACTCACGTATCTGAAACGGCCAGCGCTAATGTTTTCATTCACGATCTTTCAGTTCAAAATATGTTACTTGGTAACATTAAGTAACCTGTGATTTTAGGATCGCGCTAATCACCGTAGTCTGCTATTCGCGACTTGCGAGTATTCGTAGCCAATGGCGTTTCAGATGCGAATTTGTGTACCTCTAAATGGCAACATGTTTATGCAAAACATTCGCCGATGGTGTGTTTAAAAGGCTGGACTTTCCAGGATGCTTTGCCTTCACTTTTCCTTCCTCCAGCTTGTAATGCTGGTTGTAATATAAAATGTAGCTGCATATTATTTTTCTTCAGTTCGTTTATTTAACAGCGAAGTTATGCTATCTTATTGTATGTCATCATGTTTATAATAAACTATGATTTTAAAGGAGCTGTTACTTTTAAGTCTTCCACATGTCACATGAAACACAGTTTTTTATTGGTACGGCCAACAAGTGGTAGCAGAGTTGCGCGGTTGTGATTTTTAAAGCCAGTTTAAAGTTTGTTTTTGTGGAAGTGAAGACGTCGTCGCCGATGTGTTTCTCGAAGTCGCTGCGATGTTGTTTTTCTGCTGACGTGTCGCCGATGTTTACAGCTGATGTTTTTTTCCCTGGAGTGCGCTTTTAAAGAGACTTTTGCTTTTTTTTCATGTGTATTAAAGTGTTTTTCCTACTTATTTGACGGAGGCCGTATAGAAAATGGAGTTTCAGAATGTTGCTCTTTTGACCTCGTCAAACTGGGAGACGTGGAAGATAGAAGTAAAAGTTCTGCTAATGCATTATGGTGCTTGGGAATATATCGAGAACGTCAAGAGTGAAAGCGGTGAGACATCGGAAAGAACAGTTCCTGTGACAGACAAGCTGACATGGAGAGAACAGAGTGAGGTGAATTTAAGAAAAGCCCGGTCCTATACCATTATCTACCAGACCTTGTCATCTGAGTTTAAGCCATTAATTTCGCATACAACGAATGGAGCTGAAGCCTGGAAGATCCTTAAAGAGCATTTTGAACCTACCACAAGAGCTCGTGTTATACAACTGCTAGATGATTTTTTTGGTGTCCGTTATTTTCCTGGAGAAAATTTGGGACTTTTTTTGTGTCGTGTCAAGCAAGCAGCAGAGCGTCTGCGTGATGTAGGACATACCCTTCAGCCTTTGTATATGGGTTACCAGATGATTAGAAGTTTGCCCGAGGAGTTCCAGTCTACAGTCCAAGCGATTTACAGGTGGCCAGATGCAGAGTTTGTACCGGACAAGATTGAGGCTGAATTGCTACTGGAGGAGAATAGATTGAAACTGGCCAAAAAGGACTTTTCTAGTTCTAGTGTTGCTTTTTCTGGAGAAGTGGTAAAGTGTAAAACAGGTAAATTTAAGAATTATAATGTTAATCAAAGTAAATTAATAGGTCCTTGTTTTCTTTGTAAATCTTATGGTCATTTAATTGCTAACTGTAAATTGAAAAATCAATCTAAAAATTTTCAGTCTAAAAATTTTCAAACTAAGAAATATCAGTCAAATAGTAAATTTAAAGAATCTAGTAACGCAGAGTTAAAGAGTAATGTTAAATGTAGTAATGAAAAAAACAATAGTAATGTTAAATGTAGTAATGAAAAAAGTAATAGTAATGTAAAATGTACCTTCTCTGAACATGAGACTAGTTTGATTGAAGTAGCTCAAAGTAATTTTAAAAGTAATTTTCTTGAGGCAAATTCATCTGATTTTGGCCAAAATAATAGCTGGGTGTTTGATACAGCTGCTACTGCTCATTTTTGTAATAACAAAAATCTTTTTTTGAATTATGAGTCAGTTTCAAATATGCAGATGTCACTTGCTGTTGGAGAAAAAGAAAGTCCTGTTCAGGGAAAAGGTACGATACATTTTTTTATTAAATGTAAAGATGGAAGTTTCAATCAAATAATTCTTAAAGATGTTTTGTATAATCCTCATTTACGTAGAAATCTCTTGTCTGGTAGTAAACTTGAAAAACTAGGCATAAATTTTGTTGGCAGCAAAGGCAAACTAATTGTGTATGACAAGGACTGGCAATGGTTATTTTATGCAGTAAGGAAAAATGATTTGTATTTTGTTAAACCTTTCAGCTATAAAACTTGTAAAGGAGAAAGCAACTCGGTTGACATTTCAGCTAACCAAATTGAAAATTTAAATTTGAGTAACTTGTGTCATGAGAGATTTTGTCACGTAAATAGTGAATATTTGGTTAATACTAGTAAAAATGAAAGTGTTAGAGGTTTGCCAGAGCTGTCAAAGTTAACCGAGGATTGCATCTCCTGTAAACTTGCAAAATCGAAGAGAGTGCCATTTAAATCAATAGGGAATGTTAGATCAAAAACTGCTCTAGAACTTTTACACATGGATTTGTGTGGCCCTTTACCTGTAGCATCACATGGAGGGAATAGATACTTTTTCACCATCATTGATGATTTTTCTCGTAATGTTGCAGTATATACCATCAGAAATAAATCGGACGTTTTTCAGACATTCTTAAAATTTCAGAATAGGGCTGAAAGGTATTTAAGTAAGAAAGTAATTTCTACTAGAACTGATGGGGGTTTAGAATTCTGCAACAACGAATTTGAAAAATTTTTAGAGAAGCAGGGAATTTTACATGAGAAAACGAACCCGTACAGTCCAGAAATGAACGGTGTCGCGGAGCGTTTTAATTTAACTGCTCTTGATGGTGTTAAAGCTCTCCTTAATTCAAGTGGCTTATCACAAAAATTTTGGGCTGAGGCCTTAATGTGTTTTTCTTACACCTGGAATAGGATCTGTCACAAACAAAAAAGAACCCCTTTTGAGATGTACTCTGGTATAAAACCTTCAGTTTCTCATTTAAAAACATTTGGCTGTTTAGCTTATGTTGGAGTGCCCAAACAAGTCCGAAGGAAGCTTGATATGCGAGCTAAACTAGGGATTATGTGCAGGTATGCTCAGGCAACTAAAGGCTACAGAATTTGGTTAATAGATGAACAGAAAATTGTAGAAACCATTAATGTTCGTTTTGATGAAACTAAAAGGGGGGTAGATATAGCTTCAAAAATTAAAGAACCTAAATTAAATTTTTCACTTTTTGATTTCCCAGAGGACGGAAATATTTTTGATGTAGAACCAGAGATTACATCTGAATTGGGAGGGGCATCAGATTCTAACCAAAGTTTAGAACAGAGTAGTTTAAAGACTTGTGCAACTATTCCTTGGATACGTAAAGCAGTACCTCGAAAAATTGGAAATAAAACAGACATTTACTATGGCATCGAAGGAACCAATACTAGAATAAGATCTTTTAATGAATTGTTAGAATATTGTAAATTAAATAAAATAGAATGTGATAAAAACCTTTTTGACTTCAGCAGTAAAAATAAAGAATCCGGTAAAATTTCTAATTTTTTAAAAATAGATGAAGCAAACTTGACTGAGGTTAAAATCCCCAAAACTTACAATCAGGCTGTAAAAACCCCAGAAGCATCTAGTTGGAGGGACGCAATGAACCAAGAAATGAACGTTATGTATGAACGTAATGTATGGGATCTTGTGACACCTCCGAAAGATGCAAAAATACTTGGTAATCGTTGGGTGTATACCTTAAAAAGAAATGAAAATAATGAGATTGTAAGGTATAAGGCTAGGTTAGTTGCAAAGGGGTTTAATCAGGTTAAAGGAGAAAGTTACGATGAAGTTTTCAGTCCAGTTGTTAGTTTTTCAATAATTCGGTTGTTCTTTGCCATATTTTCATGTCTGTTGAAATGGGTTAATGTCCAGGTAGATGTCAACAATGCATATCTTTATGCTGGTCTTGATGAAACTATATACATGCACCAACCTGAGGGTTTTGAAAAAGAAAAAAATAAAGTTTGTAAGTTAAATAAAGCCATTTATGGTCTGCATCAAAGTGGCAGACAGTGGTTTTTTGAAATGGATGATGCTTTATCCAAATTAAATTTTTGCAAACTAGATTGGTGCAATTGTGTATATATGTTTCAAGACAGATTGGTTCTTTTGCTTTATGTTGATGACATTGTTCTTTTTGGCAAAACTAAAGATGATTTGAATTTTGGGATAGATTTGCTGCAAAAACATTTTAACTTAAAAATTTTGGGTGCAACCAGAAAGCTATTAGGCATAGAGTTTGAAGAGGTTGGAAATAGACTTTACATACACCAAACAGCTTATATTGAGAAAGTTTGTGAAATGTATTCAAACTTTAAATTTCCAATTAGCTCTTTACCTATTCCTAAGGGTTTAGTGTTGTCAAAGCAAGATTCCCCTTCCACTAAGGAAGAATTTGATAAAATGTCTAGTTTTCCTTATAGAAATCTTATAGGATGTTTATGTTATATAGCGGGAAGGACCAGACCTGATATTATGTATGCAGTAAATTTATTATCTCAATTTCAAACCAATCCTGGCATTGCTCATTGGAATTGTTTATTAAAATTGTTAGGTTATTTAAAATATACTAAAAATTTCAAACTTGAGTTATCTAGAGTTAATGATTTAAATCTCTCATGTTATTCTGATTCAGATTTTGCAGCAAACAGAGACGATCGTGTTTCCATAGGTGGATATATTTTGTTTTTGGATGAAACTCCTATTTCATGGAAGACATTTAAACAACAATGTGTAAGTCTTTCAACCATGGAGGCCGAATATGTTAGTTTAACTGAAGCTGCTAAGGAATTAATCTGGATAAAAAATGTCTTACAAAATAAAATACTTAACTTAAATTTGAGAGATTGCACTTTATTCTGTGATAACCAAGCCGCCATAGCCTTTTCTAATTCCCCTTTTGAAAACCAGAAAACAAAACATATTCATATAAAGTATCATTTTTTAAGAAATCTAGTTTTTGATAAAATGTTTAAACTTAAATATATTCCTAGTAAACTTAATCTTGCAGATAGCTTTACTAAGCCACAAGTGAAAGAGCAGCTGTTGAATTTTTGTAAAAGAATTTTTGATATTTAAATCTTTATGTGGGGGGTTATAATTTTTCTTACAATGTTGTTCACTCTGGTCAGTGTCCTGCCAATAAAGTCTTATGTGACCTGACATTGATCAGATTGTTAGTTTTTGAATTTTTCAAGTGTAATTTTTTTGTAAATTTTTCATGTTTATGCAAATTTTTCATGCTTTTGTAATATTCTAGAGATGATGAAAAAGGAGGCCGATTGTTATGCATCTTTAATAAATCCTTCATTTCAAGCTTTCTTTAAATTATAAGTAAAGGTATTTAGTTTTACATTGATGCATTTTGGTTTTTCAACATCTCTTGAATAAACATACTCACGTATCTGAAACGGCCAGCGCTAATGTTTTCATTCACGATCTTTCAGTTCAAAATATGTTACTTGGTAACATTAAGTAACCTGTGATTTTAGGATCGCGCTAATCACCGTAGTCTGCTATTCGCGACTTGCGAGTATTCGTAGCCAATGGCGTTTCAGATGCGAATTTGTGTACCTCTAAATGGCAACATGTTTATGCAAAACATTCGCCGATGGTGTGTTTAAAAGGCTGGACTTTCCAGGATGCTTTGCCTTCACTTTTCCTTCCTCCAGCTTGTAATGCTGGTTGTAATATAAAATGTAGCTGCATATTATTTTTCTTCAGTTCGTTTATTTAACAGCGAAGTTATGCTATCTTATTGTATGTCATCATGTTTATAATAAACTATGATTTTAAAGGAGCTGTTACTTTTAAGTCTTCCACATGTCACATGAAACACAGTTTTTTATTGGTACGGCCAACAATTTTCAACTTGTTTAATATAAAATAAACTATTTCATAATAAAAAAAAAGTATATGCTGTTTTAGTAATCTCTAATAGGTATCTGAAAATGGGATTTTCTCGCCAAAATGGCGCAAAACAAAAATCGTGCCAACCCCAGTGCGTCCGTGACAGCTGTTCCAATTTAAAATACATGACGTTCACATTTTTCTTTAAAATAGAAAATATATAAATAAGAAATAATATCAGAAATCAAAACATTTGATTTCAAAATTAAAGCATCTAATTTGCACACGTGAAAAATAAAAGCTGACAATTTGTTTCGAAATTTGATCCATTAAATATTATTACATGAGTTCAACTTACGTCAAGAAAAGATCCGGAAAGAAGTTGAGTTGTATAGAACAGAATTATGGTAAACTTTGACACAGAGCCGTCCTTAGGGGTGTGCGACAGGTGCGGCCGCACAGGGCCTCGCGCCTAGGAAGGCCTCGCTCCCGAAAAACAAATTAATGGAAAAAGCTAAATAATTATTATTTATTTTGTTATGAGTTATCTATTTCATAATAAAATTCAGAGTACATGACACTCCGGTCTCGTCGACGCCATTTCGCCCCCCCCCCCCCCCGCTATAGCTCGGATTCTAATTGTCGAAGGCTGCAAAGAAGCTAGAACCAAACGTTGTTTGGTTCAACATCATGAGGGCCATTATATCATTTTCTTATGAAACCCCTAAATTTTTATAAAAAACTGAATATATGAGCCCGACAAATTTAAACTCTTATAACTCGTTATCAAACTGTCACAGCGGGCTCAAATTTTGTGTGCATGAACAAAGTGACATAATTTTTACAGGAGACATTGTCGGATTTTTAACAGACGCCCCTAAAATTTAGTATAGTGCAAATATAAAGGTTCCATAACACAAATACTCATAACTCGGATCCAAATTGCCGCAGTTAATGCAAATTTTGCATGGTAAACGTAATCAATTTAAGGGGGGGAGTGAGGTTCAGTCGATTTTTTATCAAAACTACCGATATTTTAGTATATTATAAATATAAGGTGCTGACAACTTAAAACACTTATAACTCGAGCTGTAATTATCGCAGAATATTCATATTTTGTATGGTAAACTTAATCTTTATAAAGTGGCGGGGTGGGGTGGGGGGGGGGGGGACTCAGTCAGTTTTTTTAACCGAAACCCTAAATTTTATTATAGTGTGAATATAAGGGCACGATAAACATAAACACTTATAACTCGGATTGAAATTGTCACAGTCCACACAAATTTAGTACGAAAAACGTAATCGTTTTCAAAGAGGTGGGCTCTTTCAATTTTTTATATAAACCCCCTTATTTTAGTGTATCATAAGTATAATGGGCTAACAACTTAAAATACTTATAACTTGAGCTGTAATTATTGTCGAACACTCTTATTTTGTGTGGTAAACGCAACCTTCAAAGGGGGGGGGGGGGTGCTTTGTCGCATTAATATGATAAATTAAAAAAATGACACACAAAATATGAGTTACTCCGACAACTACAGCTAGAGTTATAAGTGTAATAGTATATATATATATGTATATATATGTAACCACCTTATATTTATAATACATTAAAATGTGGCCAGTTTCGATAAAAAATCGGCAGAGTCCTTCCAACTAAAAGGTTTACCAAACAAAATTTGCTTGACCCGCGACAATTTGGATCTGATTTATAAGTGTTTTTAGTTAATGAGCCCTTATATTCGTGCTATACTAAAATTTAGGGACTTCAGTTAAAAATCCCTTCCTTATAAAGATTATATTTATCGTACAAAATATGAGACAATGCGATAATTACAGATCGCGTTATAAGTATTCTAAATTGTGAGCCCCTTATATTTATGATACACTAAAATATAGGGGGGGGGGGGGGGACTTCGATAAAAGAAATAACAGAGCAAGGTAGGTGACGGTTGGCTAATGAAAAGATTTTTATTTTTAAGTCGATACAATTTTTAGTATGTATAGGATTTCTCTTTCAAAATTTGTATTCAAATTCGAAAAATTGACAAAATTTGCAGTCGAACAGTACCTTTCGTATTACTCTGCAGCAATTTGACGATTAAAAAGTATGGGGAAAAGTAAAGAAATAATCTTCTCTCTCTCTCTTTTATTAACGACTGTACAATATTATTAACTTATCCCCCCTCCCCCCCCCGAAAAAAAAAGAAAAAGCCTCTCCGATATGACACAGCCAGAATCAATTCTCCGCCCGTCGAAATCTGCTGAAAAAAGAATAGACCAAGCCCAGTTTGAGTATTATGAAACCAAATTGGTCAGAGTCTCTATAAAATATTAAAACATACTACCCCCAACACACACCCATAAAAAAGTGTAATCCTTGATGTACCACTGTGTATGTCATTCAAGTGCGTGCTTTTTCAAAAGCCTACTACGTTGTGAGAAGTAATGCTGCCAATTTAGAGGAATTTTGTTCAAAATATCTACCAGAATTTCCGAATAGTTGCCTTTACTTTATTTAATCACACAATATCTGACATTAAATAAAGCAAAATTACTATTAAAAATTTCTGGTAGATGAATAAAAAAAACAGCTAAATTGGAAACATTGGTCAGAATGGAAGGGCCTCGCAAAAGTTCTTGCACCCGGCCTCGCTTTCGCTAAGGACGGCTCTGCTTTGACAGTCTCACTGGTGCGGATTATTTTTTTTACACCAGCGGTCCAAAAATTCATGGTTTAATATTTTAAACGTTCACAACGAATGAATCTTTTTTTTTTGTTTTGTTTACTTTCATGGATAGAGAATTTGAACTGCGAACCTAATTTAAACTGAAGTTATTGCAGAATGTATACATAATTGAACGTAAGTTATCTCTCAAATATTAATTTATTTTGAACGATCTTTCTAAAAATGTAACTTTTATGCAGTTTTATTCCAAAAAATAGTTTTGAATAAAAATGGCCGCCTGGCATATGAAAAAGTGAAGCGGCATCCCGGAACTGTTGATGACAGTCACATGACTTACGGTTTTATTATAGAGATTGTTGCAACTTTCCAAGGGGCTATTTTACATTATTAAAACAAACGGATGGTCATTGTTGAGATAGAATTGAAAAATATTTCATGCTTGGAAATTATTTAAAAAGTCGTTAAATTAAGCGGCAGATTTCAAATAAATTTCAATCGAAAGCTAATTTCTTTTTCTAATTGAGGATGTAAGAATTGAAATTGTAAAATGTAGTAAAAAAATTAAATTTTTAGTATTTAGAAGTGATGTAAGCGCGATGAAAGCTAAAGCGATAGTGCCATTTGTTGTCACAACCGTTATACATTTCTAAATATTGCCACTGTGTTTTGGTTGGCGTCCAAAGGTAGACTACCATTTTTTGACATCAAAAGAAAAATTCACAGTGAAAGAAATAAGACTTTGCCGCTAATAAGGAACTGTTAAATGAACAAACCTACCAAAATAATTCCTATAAAATATTAGCCTTACATTGTTTATTCTAGCTAAAAATACAATCATTATTTCAAGTTTTTTTTCCTGAAATTCTTTACTTTTGTGAATTTTTTTATTAAAAAAGGAAATCTTAATAATTTAAATCCTATAACTTAATCCTATAATTAAAAAAAAGTAATTGGTAACATGTAATGAGGGTATGCAATCAAGATGCAGCAACCAATAAAGGCTCCAGTTCTAATCTTTAAAATTAAAAATTGAAATATCAGTTAATATTATGCCACGTTGACACAATCATATAAATTTTTCTTTTTAGTTTTATCAATATTAAAATGCATTTCAAGCTAAGCATAACGTCATTTTCACCGGTAAAAACTTTTCACACGTACATTTATCCTTAAGCACCATGCATACAAATAAAAATATATTTAATTGTAATAAAAAAAATGGCATCAACAAAGTTATAATGCTTAATGATAAAATGAACCCAATGGACAATATTTCCGTGACGTCACAGTAAATGTGAATTTTTATTTGCTTATAAAACACACGGATAAATATTTTTACTGAAATACTTAAACATTTTAACTATATTTTAACTTACAAATTAAAAAATTCGGCCTAAAAGTCACGTGCTTTTAATATTTAATATTTATTTTTTATGCTCGCAATCATTGAGTTCAGAAAATAAACTCTGTACGTCGCAACAGTGGGCGTTAATCCGATTGCCGACTTTATGATGTCATAAGCAGAAGTAAAATTTTAATTTAAGATTACGGCTAATTAATTAAATTTTCGAACAAACGAATGTACGATAACAAATCTGTGACCAAATATCTTTCATTTAAAAAAAGAATGATGTAATTTGATGTAGTAGTTTGTTCTCACGGATTGTCGAAACAAAACGCTTAGCGTTTTAAATATATAGATTATTATTTATTTATTTATTTATTTATTTATTTATTTATTTTTAATGAAAGGTGGTTAACAAGATAATAGACAAGAACCGGATAATTAATTGAAATGTTTTCTGCTTTCCCTAAAGTGTCAAATGTGTAAAAAATAGAGACAGGAAATATACTCACATAATCATTGCATTTGTTCTAAAGCTTTCCAATTCTTAAAAATAAGGGTTTCAATTAATAAATTTGAAGTTTGGGACAAACCATAACCATGGCAATGACATTTACAATTTTACAATTTTTTTAGAAATCGATTCTTTTTTTCATATTTAAAGTTCATAATGTAGTGAGTGCTTAAACACAAATGCTCACAAAAACCAAACATTCATAGTTGACTTGATTAATTCATATTTTTTAGAGAACAACATAAAATTTTCCATTATCTGAGAATGACTCACATATCGAGTTTCACCAATTAAAGATTTGTACAAGGAAAATACAATCATTCATTTTCATCCAAGAGATAAGTTCAGATTTTTTTTTTTTTTTTTTTTTTTTTTTTTTTTTGGGTGGGGGGGGGGGGGGGCTGAGACGGATATTGAAAGTACACAGCAGAAATTTGTTAACAACATTATAACATTTTAAAATTGTTTCAAGATTAATATTTTCATTTAAAAGCCTCCATTTTCATGTTCCTGAATATCATTTAAAATGGCAAATTTGTTTTTATTTCTAACCACTGGCAAAAATCTGCAAAAGTCACTGTTTTCATTCTGCTAAAATATTATTGTACAACTATGAAAGACATTAGTTCTGTTTTCCAATAAACAGAAGACTTCAAACAGAAGAGAAATATCTCAGGGCTTCTTTATGTTACTAACAATGACTGTGCAAAGGCTTCAAAATCAGAAAGAGTATTTCTCTTTATATCTCATTAATATCAATTCAGTTTACTTTCAGTTTTTAAAGGATTGTAAAACACTGTAAGAAACTTAGGTCACATTCTTGTTTCTCAAATAACGATAAATAAAATTTTCGCCATAAGGCTGAGCTTGAAGACTGGTATAAAAATAGAGTCCAAGCTGGTTTCAGGCACAGACTGAGCCCAAAAGCTGAGATTAATTTTTTTTCTTCCAGATTACAGCAATCATAATGGAAATTAACATTTGTTTCAATGAATTTCCAGGTTTAGTTTGAATTTCCCTGATATTTCCATGATATTTCCAGGTTAACAAAATTCCCTGATATTTCCATGTTTTCCAGGTTTTCCAGGTCTGTGACCACCCTGTGTTTACAATAAAAATCCGGTACTTCTCTATTATCCCGTCGACCACTTTTCATAACAAAAAACTATCGCCAAACTGTAACGCCAAATAAACGGGAGAACAAACCATTGGAGTATCAAAATAAATAAGTAAAATATAAGAATTAAGGACACAATTGTTATTTTAATTAATGAAATAACTAATAAATCAGTAAAACATAATAAAAAATACATGCAAATGTCGAATTAAAAACCACTTGATGACATAACAAACACGTATAATGCTTCTGACATCAAGTAAATGGGACCACATTTTTGGCATTTAATCTTACAGTTTGGCGATAGTTTTTTGTTATGAAAAGTGGTTGACGGGATAATAGAAAAGTACTAAAAATCCTTTTCACGGTCAGGGTTGAAATAGTTGGCGCATTAGCATACATTTTGGCATGGTGTTCATATAACAGAAAAGTACCCAATATTCTCGAGACGTCACAGTAAATATGAATTTTTATTCATTTATAAAAAAGGGCAGAAATCTGAAAATTAAAAACATTACCTCTAAAAAAGCCATGTGTCTGAATACATTTCATTATTTACTTTTTCTCTGCAAAAATGGAAGTACTAATCCACTGTTGTAATATGGATGTACCAGAATGGACACACTGTGGTTTATTATTTTTAGATATATCATCTATTTTGACGCACAAAGTAAAATATTTTCTTTATTAAATTCACTTTTATTTAAATTATATTGTAGCGAAACTGTGGCCCCGAGGTAAGGCATTTCCCTGCAGAGCAGTGGGTAGTGAGTTTGAACCCCGTTGGAGACAAATTGCCTAAAATTCGTTTTTGTTTAGAAATGTTTTTGTATTTGTTTTTCGTTCCTTCGGGAATATTCTTATGTTAACTAGCCGTAACTGGCTACCAGTTTGGTCGCCCTTAAATGTATGTTAATCATTGCAACACGTTACTTTTTTTCCTTAATCCTTCGCCAAATTGGAAGATTCCAATAGACAAATCAAGAACTTTTATGGTCATGGTAACATTTCACATATTTTTTGTCATGTATTTCATCTTCCTTGACAAAAACCGCTTAACTCACTTAAGTATTTATGCTTCATGTCCGTTTGCATATCAATTGCAATACGTTCGCCAATGCGGAGATTTTTAAAAATATTAAGTAATTTTCCGTAATTGGATTATATAAATTAGCCAATAGGCGTATTTTAGTTAATACAATTTTATGCAATGAAGTGTATTTTGTGAAAAATCTTTAATCATATCCACATTTACACTGTATCCATATTGTTGCTATAATATTTTTTGGTACTTTTCGGTTAACCAGGTGCCAGTGAAGTATATATACATGTATACACACATATATATATATATATATATATATATATATATATATATATATATATATATATATATATATATATATATATATATTTCACTGGCTCCCGGCTAACCGAAAAGTACCTAATTTTTTTGTTTCTCGATAACATTGGCTGTAGACTCGATTATGGAAGATTAGAAAATCTATCATTATTCTCATCTAAAAGGTCATGAATAATGTGCCATAATCAGGCTGCATATTCTTACACATAATTTTCAAGCATGGTTTGGTGAAACATTGAACTTTAAATTCTGTTAAAGACTGCATTTTATCTCGAAAAGGTGGACACCATGTTACAAAGTTATATGATTTGAAACGATCAGAAAAACAAACTTGGATTAATGATTATAATCCCGCGATTTTGTTCATGTGAGCCGCCAATATTGACACCCAGTTTGGAGTTAAATTGTTATATTACGCGTTATATAACCAAACCGGAAAAAAATCGTAGTGAAGAGATTTGGAAGTCCATTGAGAAAAACTAAATTCTTGGTGCCAGATTACGTGCTTTTGCCAGAAAAAAACAGGATTAGTCCAGAAACTGGAAGTTACGAAGTCGTAGACAAAATTCTTGGCCATAAATGTTTCTATTCATGGGATGCTGTGCAATACTTAAGTACCAGCATGAAAAAAGACAGACGAAGAAAGCTGAAAGTCACCATGATTTGGTTTTATTGGCAAAAGAGGATGAACGATCTACTGAAATTTACTGTCGGATGATTATTACCCGAATCGACATGACAAATTGGAAAACATGTGTTTATATGAATTGGCCACTAGGTACTAATACGAATGAAATAAACCAAAGTCTGTAGAATATTACAAATTTAAAAAAAAAACCTTAGTTGGTTCAGAAAACGTTTGAAACCAGTTGTTTTGAAAACTCCCAATCATAACATGAAAACGGACGCTGGAATTGAGTTGTACTATCATTCATTGCTGATGTTGTTCAATCCTTGGCGAAACGAATAAGACCTATTGGGAGAATTTAAACTACCGTGAATCCTTTGAGCACAATGTGAAAATCTTTCCAGGAATGGAAGAATTTCGTGAACGACTACGAATGTTGTGAATGAATGTCGCGAACGAATGTCGCAAAACAACGACTACAAGCTGCAGTCGACTTGGCTGAAAAGTTGCAACAAGAAAGTGATTTGAAAATATCGAAGAACCAAATGAAGATGTTGATGTGATAGCTGCAAATTTGGATAACTTTGAAACTCACCAAGAAATTGTTATTAATGAAGATAAATTGAACAAGAAAAATGAATGCTGACCAAAGGAAAATATTTTATTTCAATTATAAAGCACTTAGAAGAATAAAAGAAAGACCCGTCTATTCCACCCATAAATCTGATTGTAAGCGGAGTTGCTGGTACAGGAAAAAGCATTCTAATTTAATTACTCAGTCAGTAAGTTTGTTTAATGAGTAATCACAATAATGATGCTGCTGCAGTACTAGCACCAACGGGAATTGCTGCCGTCAGCATTGGAAGAAGTACAATTCACACGTTTTTCAAATTGCCCGTACAACATACGAATGAAGCAGAATAATTTAAGTTTAATTCTGACAATTTGAAATTATTTAAGCAACAATGGAAATCATTGGATTTAGTAATTATCGATGCGTGCAGTATGGTTTCGAATGCTATTTTGGCGATGATCAGCTTACGATTTGGCGAATGTTGTAAAAACAAGCGAGATTACAGTTTTGGTAGCAAAAACAGTATTTTGTTTGGGGGATTTATTGCAACTAGCACCCGTAAATGTCCTATTTTGATTTCAGGAAAAGCCATTGAACAAAGTGAAACAATTGTTTGGTGGTGTTGGTACATACAACTTTTGGTACGAATTTGAATACAGCAATGTGTTATATACATAAAAAATATATATATTGCAGCATAACTTTCTTAAATGGCAGTCTCATCCACCAAATAACGATGCAAAATCAAAACTCAATTTTTATAGCATCATCACTGAACTGTTCGTTAGTATAATTATTTTAATTATTGATGTGGACGGTCCCGTGACATTTGAGAGAGCAGGTAGAGATGAAAAAATGCTACTTTGGCGATGAACAGTCAACGATTTGGCGAGTGTTGTAAAAACAATGTAACAATAAAATTTTGACAGCAGCAAATTTTTTGCTTTTCAAGATATTAAAAAATCTTCAGTTTTCATCAAAAAATTTAAATGACTAGTATTAAAAAATGCTCTGAAGAGCACCGAAAAAGGTTAATATGTTTAAGTATGAAAAAGGGTTGGACAAGTGCTTTTAATTGAGCATGAGAAAGGAAAGGGGTTCCTTCTTGGCTGCAGCTCACTGTCAATGCCAACTTTTGAAAAAATCATATTCGCGCTTTTTCCATATAAATGAAATCACTCACAGTTACGATAAAAATGTATAGTGTAAAGATGTAGTCAGTAAAGACGCAGCCTAATTAGACATGAATGTAAGACGATATAGTACCAAAAACCTTAGTTCTTGCAGCATATCACACTCATGCAGTGCTACCAAGCATGTCCGCAGTGTAGAACTGTGCAGAAAATTGATTTGTATTGCAGTGCAGAGTGTTGCAGAACTCTGAACAGGAACAATTCCACATATGCACGTATGACAGTATAATGCATTCATTGATTGTTGAAATTATATGCAAGTGGCTGTGGCTCCACAATGCAATATGCGGTAGAGCAATGAATGTGTAAGTTATAAACAAACATTGGAAGCACATACCTTTAATACAGCAGTACAAAAGAACTTTGCGGATGTGCACTGACGCTCAAAAGTATAATAGGAGTGTACAGTGTAGTACAGTCTGTAGAGTAATAATGGTACACAGTGCACTGTACAAAGTTGCATTGCAGAAGCACGCACAATACAACAGTAGAACAGTGCAGTTAACATGTAAAGCACAGTGGAAAGTTTTACTGCAGTACCGCAAATTTCTTTTATATGAAAAAGCGCGAATATGATTTTTTCAAAAGTTGGCATTGACAGTGAGCTGCAGCCAAGAAGGAACCCCTTTCCTTTCTCATGCTCAATTAGAAGCACTTGTCCAACCCTTTTTCATACTTAAACATATTAACCTTTTTCGGTGCTCTTCAGAGCATTTTTTAATACTAGTAATAATATGCATGGTAAATACAATGCTCTTAATTTAATCTCTTATTAACTATTATCTAAAAAAAATATTTTTTACTTTGTAGTAGTTTTTGAAGTCTGTTTTATTTTTGTTTAAAAATTTTTTTTTTCACTTTTTAGTAGTTTTTGAAGTTGGTTCTATTTTTGGTTTAAAAGTTTATTTTTCGCTTTTTAGTAGTTTTGAAGTCGGTTTGCTAATATCTTTTTTTATTTCACGCTAACCTTGGCAGTAGACTTGAGTATCGGAGATTAGAAAATTTATCATTATTCTCATCTAATGTCTTTAAAGCCTTTAATGATATCTATATTAACATTAAACCATATTGTTGCTAATATATTTTTTATTTCACGCTAACCTTGGCAGTAGACTCGATTACGGAAGATTAGAAAATTTATTATTATTCTCATCTAATGTCTTTAAAGCCTTTAATGATATCTATATTTATATTAAACCATATTGTTGCTAATATATTTTTTATTTCACGCTAGACTCGATTACGGAAGATTAGAAATTTTATCATTATTCTCACCTAATCGTCTTGGATAATGTGTCATAATCGGGCTGTATACTACAGTTTTGATAACTGCGTAACTCACTGATTTTGGTGCTTATGCTTAATGTGTACTGATTTTTACGATCCGTACAAGGTAAATACACTGCGCCAACAATGTCGCCTATAATACTATTCGGAGTAACCCCTTTCTTTCTTTATTTCTATATTATCACTCTATAGTTAATATTATGTAGTAGAAATATTAAAAGATAATTGCAGAAGCATTTATATACAACTGTATTGTATAATATAATACAGATAATTGGATATTTTAAAGGCAGTTTCCAACTAGTGCGCCACATGGGATAAATCACCAAATATTTTCTGTAACTCGTAGATTTGTATGAGAGTTGAAACAACAATGTATTTAATTATGCGCCAATAAACGCTCGTCAAAATATGCCAAACCGCTGTAAAACTGCAACAATGGAACTTTTAAAAGATTCAAAAGTAAATTTGTTGTGGCATAATTTATAGTTTTTATCCGTACGTTGTATTATATTTATCTAATTCACAATTTTATGTAATTTTGCTTTTCAAATTTGGCAACTGTCAAAAGTTTTAGTTTTTGTTTGGATCTTAAAAAGTTTGTTCTATGAAAATAAATTCAATAAGTTCAAGCTGATTTAAATATGTCAATCTTTTTATTATTTGCAACATGAAAGTCGTCTGCCCAACAACTGGTGACCCGGACATAATAACTCTTGATAATATCAGATTTGGGGGTTTTGGGGGTTTATTGGTTAAGTATAAAGGGGGGAACAGTGGCTAATCCCCCCCTTTAATTTATTCATGCAGAATTATAATCTGATAAGTTAAAGCTAATTTAAATGTCGGTCTTTTTATTTGCAAATTTACGTAATAGAATATTTTAGGATATTAAATGAAAGTCGTCTGCCCAACAAATTAACTATTTTTAAAATGCTTATTTTTTTTTAGTTTTTGCTGAATTTCTGAAAAAGTACTGAACCAATTTTCAAAACATTTAAATGTGACCCATTCGAGAGTATTCTCTTTCGAATAAAAACTAGTCGGATGTGCCAATCCCAAAACTTTCTTCTATCTCAATCATGTTAATACTTCTAATTCCGTCCTCACATCGCCAATAAAATCAATATTTTTCGTCATTCTGTTGTACGTCAGCTGCTTGCGAATCAACGGGTTACTGGGATGCAATCAACCGATGTATACTAAACTACGAAAAGTTCTTTCCTGTACCGACCAGAACAGATAGCCTCCCTATTCCTTGGTTTTACGATTTTAGCTAATTTTACTGGAAAACACGAAGCTAAAATGCATGGAACCCAATTAAAGAAGATTCATTCCCAGTTCTCGTCAACATTGAATTTGAATGAGAATATCGCCAAATTAGTCTTCTACAGCCAAGTTGGCTTCATTTGTGGCAACCTATTTTTGTCCCCAAATTTGGCGATACTTCGTCAATTGCCGCCAAGCTTGACGAGAATTTGACGTTGGCTAATATAAATATATAGTGTTAAGCATTTAAGAATAGGAACAATGGTTACAACAATGAAAGAAAATTTGCTGAAACCCTGTTAACTAAAACTCATAAATTAAACCCGTTTATGGATGAATTCTGCTGTTTTGTTTGAAAATGTCAACCACCCTAAAATTTCAAACTGCTATATCTCCGCCATTTTTTAATATAGAGACAAAACAAAAACTGCTCCCGATTCTCCGGATCAAGGCCGAACATTTAACGGAAAAAACTTTTAGGATTTCTACTTTTTTTATACATCTTTTTTAATTTGAAATCTTTAAATGGCTATCACAGCGCCCCCTTCCGGCTGATTATCTCCACATTCTAGTAGGACCTGCTGGTTACAGCCAAAAACATATAAAAAAATTTTGGTGTAATTATCTGCATAATTAAACCAAATATATAATGCATATATAAAATAAAGTGCATAATTATACACTTTTCGATGATACAATAGTGAAAATCGAACAAAAATCGCGATGGCAGTGCCCCCTTTTGTCGAAATATCCCCGAATTCTACTTGGACCTGCAGGCTTTGGTCGAAAACATAGAAAAAAATTGGTTCAATTATCTGCATAATTTCATACACTTTTCGATGATACAATAGTGAAAATGGAACAAAAACATCGATCACAGCGCCCCCTTTTGTCGAAATATCCCCAAATTCTGATAGAATCTGCTTGCCTTAGCCAAAAACATAGAAAAAAATTAGGTTCAATTTGAAGCATAACTTCATACACTTTTAGATGGTACAATAGTGAAAATGAAACAAAAATATCGATCACAGCGCCTCCTTTCATCGAAATATCCCCAAATTCTGATAGAATCTGCTTGCCTTAGCCAAAAACATAGAAAAAAATTTTGGTTCAATTTGAAGCATAACTTCATACACTTTTAGATGGTACAATAGTGAAAATGGAACAAAAATATCGATCACAGCGCCCCCTTTCGTCAAAATATCCCCAAATTCTCATAGAATCTGCTTGCCTTAGCCAAAAACATAGAAAAAAAATTAGGTTCAATTTGAAGCATAACTTTATACACTTTTAGATGGTACAATAGTGAAAATGAAACAAAAATATCGATCACAGCGCCCCCTTTCGTCGAAATATCCCCAAATTCTGATAGAATCTGCTTGCCATAGCCAAAAACATAGAAAAAAAATTTGGTTCAATTTGAAGCATAACTTCACATACTTTTAGATGGTACAATAGTGAAAATGGAACAAAAATATCGATCACAGCGCCCCCTTTCGTCGAAATATCCCCAAATTCTGATAGAATCTGCTTGCCATAGCCAAAAACATAGAAAAAAAATTAGGTTCAATTTGAAGCATAACTTCATACACTTTTCGATGATACAATGAAGACACACAGACGGACAGACAGACATTTTGTAAAAACGTGTTTTTCGGAATCTCTGACCCCTAAAACGCGTAAATCCGTCGAAAACCAGAAGTCGAAAAAAATTTCGATTACAATACTTTCTTCTATTATAGATAGAAGAAAGTAAAAATCACATAAATAGGACGCATAGTTTCGGAGTAATCGGTGAATATACATTTAAAAAAAAAAAAACACGTCAAATTGATAACCTCCTACTTTTTTGAGTCGGTTAAAAAAGAAGCCCTGTACAGATGAATCTCAGCTACCCGAAGCTATAAAAAAAATCGTTTAAAAATATTGAAATGCAAATGAGATATAGCAAATCCTGTCCCATAGGATTAACATTGGTGAGTGGGTGTTTTCACATGAGTCAACATTTGGTGGAAGTTGAAAAATAGACACTGTACATATAAAGCTTGACTTTCTTCCTTTTTTTAAAATAAAAATACACATTTTGCATAATTATTCTAAGTTGACTTCAATGGTAATTTTTTTCAATGGTAGTTTGTGATGTTTGTATTAATGTCATTTCTTAAATAGCATGTAAAATAATAGTAGGGTTTAAAGTTTTTTTTCCTCCCTCCCAAACTTTTCAACTCCACTCCATTTAAAAATGTTGGGAGGAAAAACTGAATTTAAAGCCCTGCATTTATGCAAACAGGTATGGATAACCATGGTGGAGTAAAATGAAATTTTTTCTTCTTTATTTTCGATGAAAATGTATGTTCTGCATAAATGGAAATGGATAATTTATTTCTTTCAATTTTTAGATGTTTTTAGTAAATACACTTTTCTTCCCTCGTGTTTTAGACTAACCCATTGTGGATAAAATTGGTAGATCTACAGTCTCCTATTAGCTGCGGGTATTTATTATTATCGAACAAACTGACCCACCATAGATCCTTATTTTATTTCAACTCCATCAGTTTTTTACTAAATTTCTACCCCTCATAAAAATTAAATAACATATAAATTGAGAAAGACTGAGAAGAAAAAAAAAACTAATTTTCATAGCTTTTAAATGATTACTAAATAATTTGAAATGACTGATAGATGTAAACAAAGTGTGTTTGCTCCCTACTCACAAAAGGTTCTACTATAACTCATTTTAATTTCATTATTTAAATTATATCATTATAATCTGTTTCTGAAAAGAAATGATAGAGCTATAAAAAATGACTTTTCAAAAGTTGTAGTTAAAAAAGGATTCCAATACTGCTTCTTTAACATTTCCCATTAACTAAGTTATCCTTTTATTTCGTTTCATTTTATTCATATTCTTCAAGTTTTGCCTATTCTCCTCATAATGTGTTTCTGAAAATTCAAATGTTTAAAAATTATGCATGATGGGCTTTCCATATTTTACACAAATTTCTAAGCACCCATAAAGGAGAAGCGAAAGTTATTTGCTTTAGGAACCATTTCAAACTTCGGATTTTAACTACGGACTTATCTATGTATTAGGGTTACATAAATTGAGAGATTTTGAGAAAATAAATTGATTTTCAATGCATTTTATAAGATTAATTACTCTAAGAAATGAATCATAAGATGAGTCACCATTATCTTAAGATACAAATTTCTAAGCAATCAAGTTCGTAAAATATTTGCTTTAGTAACAATTTCAAACTTCGTATTTTAACTACGGACTTGGGTGCTAAGAAATTTGTATAAAATGTGGCAAGAATTCCAATTATAAAAGATTAAATGTAAAAAAAAAATTGCTTAAACCTATCAAAACAAGTTTTTTCAAAGTCGAGACTTAGTTTGATGGTTTTTTCTAATTCGAACAAGCTTATTTCATAAAAGTTATTGGAATTGTTTCCGATTAACATCATCATTTTGAGTAACGAGTTTTTCTTAACCACATAAAATGAATTTTCCTGAATTACAGATCTAGCTAAATTGCTTTCTCGTGCCTGAATTAATATAAAGGTCAAGTTTTGTGAAAATCATTCAAGCGGTTTTTGAATTATAGCAGAATTTTCAGTGAGGAATTGTGTTTAACCTGTCAAAACGAACTTCTCCGAATTTGGGACCTAGCTAGATCATTTTCTTGTGCTCAATCTTACTTATAATAAAATCCGAAGGCAAGAAAGTGTCTGTAACGGCTCCGGGCTCGACCACTCTGATCTGCGAATCGACCATATTTAAACGCCATGTTAGGCTTAATGAAAAAGCTATGCTTCATCCTATTCTGCTGTTAAAAAATTTGTAAAAGCATATTAGAGCTTTTAAATATTTTAATTTTGTTTAAAACCTTCAAAAACTATTTCATATAAAACACGTATATCAACATTTCTGTATACATTTTTTTCTGTAAGCTTTTTTTCTTTTCAGAAATAGCGGTGGTGAATTCTTTCGTACGGAGGATTTGAGTGATCAATCCAGTACATTGGCGCCATCTACTGGCGTATTTTGAAATTTTGCTTCCATCTTAAATACAGTACAGGACCTATTATGCGAAATCCTCTGGACCAAAGGCTTTCCGTGTTTTGGAATTTTGCGGATTTTGGGACCTCCCGAAGTTCACGATTATTTGACAAAATTCATGTTTTAGGTAGCTTTCAATACAAAAAAGTATAAAGCTACCTATTGCAGCCGTTTGGAGGAAAGCAGTTCCGGAAAATTTCGATATATTTTCACCGATCATGACCACCAGACCCCAAAACCACCCTCCGTTCAAATGTTGATTTATATATATATATATATACTAGGGGGCCTACCCCCTGCGAGCTATGCTCGCCAACCCCCGCTCAGACTTTGAGGCCTCTAAAAACATGACAGCGTGTTTTATTTTTAAAATATTGGTAAATCTGTAATTGGGTTGCCATGCTTTTAACGTTTTAATGGGGCATTTTTTGATTACCATGGTCTCATACACAGCTGTTTCGGCAACTGACGACTGTTTACGGGATTGATAAGTAAAATCAATTACAACTTGAAAACCAGTTTGTATAAAATGGTTAGGTTTAAATTGTGGCTACCTCTCGGACTTTTATAACAACGATCTGTATTCTATTCTTCCTTTGCGTTTAAAGATGAGAAAAATTCCATCTGCTTGTGAATAACATTAAGAACCACGGTATTGAAAAGTACTATGTTATACACATTTTCATTAACAGGTTTTAATTTTCTCTCTATTTTAGTGCACCATCATGCATATTTTCATGTTATTTTAAAAACATAAATTATTTATTTTAATTAATATGTATATACGAATTTTCTAATAATTATGTATCATAAAAAATTAATTAAATATTTTGTGCATGCATGCCTGCATTTATTCGGCATCAATTGATGAGAAATTTAAACAAATTTGCTATCCGCGATAATTTTACACCATGTTATGTCACTTGAATATTATCCATAAGAAAATCGGGTACTTTTCCAGTATAGGATCCTTTGCTTTTAGGTTTGGCGTAATTCGAGCTTCAAAAAGGGATATATTCGTTAATATGCATAGATTTGTTGCCAAAAGTTATGAAAACAAACCCAATGAACTTTTGGTGCTTTTCTATTATAGGGGTCTTTGACGCTTTTTTAAAAAGCTTGGCTGAAAAAACCAAGCAGGATAGAAAACCAAGCAGGATATTTTATTCTCCTTCCGTTCAGTTGGGCAATTATTATTTTATATATTCGTTTCAAATATCCGAATTAGTGATTTTATAAATTCGTTTAATTAAATTTTACAAAAAATAACAAAATGATATCAATAAATATTAATTACTATTAATTCCTTTCCCCCCTTTCTTTTGCGTTTACATAAATGACGTCATTTGGACGAATTTATTCAAAATATTTTCAGTTTATAAATTAAATTAAATGCTGACAGACGATTGAATCCTGACGATAGAAATGTGATTTTTTTTTTCAAATTTTCCTGAAAAACATAATTTAATCACAATCTTGTCTTCATTATCGATTGAAATAAAAGATAATTTCAATTTCAATTTGAAAATGACGAATAAAAAGAAATCAATAATCCCTATCGGGATCCTTTTCAATTTTTTTCCCTTTTTTGTAACAAAAAAACTGAGTAATTAGTTGCCATCATTACAGAAATATCATTAAAATTAGAAAAAAATTAATATCTCGAAAACTAATTCCAATTTCAAAATTCTATTACCAGTTTTGACATCCGCGGATTTTTATGGACAATTGGTATTAATTTCACCATCAAGCATTTAATATTTTATTAAAAATAGCCCTGAAACATAATCAGTCGTTTAATCAGTCGTTTCATAAAATCGTTTCATAATTCGTTTCATAAAATCGTTTCACAAATTCGTTTCATTAGGATTTTATATATATAGGGTAGATATATATATATCCATATATATATATTATTATTTAAAACACATGTGGGTGCATCCAGGCTGATGAGTACATGTGCATGTGTTTTTCCATGTCCAATTCATATTTAATTCTCATGTGGTCCAATTTTCCATTGTGTATGGTTCATATTTAATTTGTTAATCCATTTGTGTTTACTTAATTGCAACTCCAATTTATAATTTTTTTCCCCCCTTTCTCTCTATTTCTTTTTTCAATATTCTTTTGGTATGAGTAAAATTTGGCCAATTACCATTGAAGCATCAGCTATGGTAATATTATGTTTGCACATGTTAATTATTAGCTATGTGGTATTCTGTATACACAGTATCATTGATTATCTCTTTGGAGATTTAAGTAGAATAGAACTTGATATGTTTTTTGAAATTCATAGATATTATAATTATATATATATATATATATCTGACCTATGTCATACGATAACGCCCGTATTTATAAATCGATTTTGATGAAACTAATTGTCTGTATTAAGGTCACTAATGTCTCGACCGAGTTCGTTGGCCAGCTTGGTCCGCCATTTTGTTTCAAGATGGCGGACATTTAAAAATTTAAAACTAAAATAAATATACAAAAAAGTTAAAAATTCAAATTTATTTTTTAATTACGTGTAAGCCTTGATACAAGGATTCCAGAGCATTTTTTGGTTTACCTCTATCTTAAAAAATGGCTGAGATAGAGCAATTTGAAATTCTAGGGTTTCTGACATTTTGAAACAAAACAGCACATTAACGCAATTACTCGCAAATTATTTTCTTTCATTGTTGTAATAATTTTCCCAATCATACGAATAAAACTATATATTCATATCCGTTAGCGCCAAATTCTCGCCAAAATTGGCGACATTTGGCGAAATATCGCCAAATTTAGCGACCAAAATAAGTCTTCATAAATGAATTTGGCTATTGCTCAATAATTTGGCGAACTTCTTATTCAAATTCAGTATTAACGAATCTTTTGTAAACGTTTCTTTGCATTTTAACTTGCTGTTTTCGTGTAACATTAGCTAAAATTTTAAAACGAAGGTATAGGAAAGCTACCTTTTCCTCCCGGTACAGGCCGGAAGGACTTTTTTTTTTTTTTCGTGATTCTTTGACAAAATTTGCATTTTTTTCTGCTACTCTTTGACAAAATTTGCGTTTTTCTTCTGCGATCCTTTGACGAAATATAATTTTTTCGTGGTCCTTTGAAGAAATTTGCGTTTTCTTTTTGCGATCCTTTGAAGAATTTTGCATTTTTCTGCGATTCTTTGAGGAAATTTGCGTTTTTTGCTATTCTTTGACGAAATTTACCTTTTATTTACGATCCTTTGACAAAATTCGAGTTTTTTTCTGAGATTCTTTGACGAAATTAGCGGGTTTTTTTTTTTTCGCGATCCTTTAACGGAATTTGCATTCTTTCTGTGATCTTTTGACAAAATTTGTGTTTATTTTTTCCTTCGATCCTTTGACAAAATTCCACTTTTTTCGCGATCCCTTAAGGAAATTAGAAACTTTTTTGCAGTGCTTTGAAGAAATTTGCGTTTTTTTTTTCGCGATCCTTTGGAGAAATTCATGTTTTTTCGCGATTATTTGACGAAATTCGCGTTTTTTTTTTTTCGATATTTTAACCAAATTTATGTTTTTTTTTTTTTTTTTTTTGGTGATCCCTTGAAGAAATTTTACATTTTTTCGGAGTCCTTGGAAGAAATTTCTGTTTTCTTCGCAAGCCTTTGTCGGAAATCGCGTATTTTCTGCGATTTGTTAACAAAATTAGCGTTTTTTTGCAATTCTGCGACGAAATTTGTGTTTTTTTTTAATCCTTTGACAAAATTCAAGTTGTTTCCGCAATCCTTTGTAGAAATTGTCTACTTTTTCTTCGAATGATAGACATAATTGTTTTTTTCAGTGACGATCGCTCAAAATTTGAGATTTTGTTATGTTCGAATCTTTAGGACTGAAGACTAAAATTTTCGAAACCGAATACCTTAAATTTTTATGAAAATTCGGAACAGAATCACCTTTGATGAAATAAATATATAAATATTTTTTTTTCAAACGAATCGTAATATAATTTTCAACTAAAATTTGAAAGAAAAATGATTTGTTTCTAATTTCGGGAAGAAGGGGGGGGGGGGGGGGTCACCCGCTACCGAAGTAACAATATTTTAGTGATTACACGTTGAAACACAATGGACTGAAAAAAAATTAAAAATCGGTAAAATTTTCGAAAAAATTTTAAAATTCTAAAATTTTAATAAAAATTTACAAATTTAGAAAATTTTCAAAATTTTTTTGCTGACTTCGGTTTTTTTCGGATTTTGGAATTCCGGCTAAGGGGTCATATACTGTAAAATGATTCTTTCTTATCAAATGTAATTCCAATATAAGGAATACGTAGTACAGCGTAATTTGCATTTAATTTTGCTTATATAATCAAACAATGAGTTATGTGGTGAGTCAATCTGTTTAAAAACTCATTGATAACACTTTTTTACAAAAACTTTCGCACATGGATTATTTGTTAATATTTAATTTGAATGTTTTGTCCAATCGTTGAACTACTTCCGAAATTTAATACTGAGTAAAAAATATATATATATCCTCATCATTTTTATTTGTAGAAATCATTTGTCATTTTTAAAATGTACTTTTTTACAGTACAAACCTTTCAATAATAAAATCTTCATGCTGTTTGTTTGTATGAAGTCTTATGAAAAAGAAACGCAGATCAACAATCTGTCATTTTTGACGGGGTTATATACTAGTATAGTATAAAAGGCAAATTTTGTGAAAATCATTTGAGCATTTTCTGATTTATAGCAAGCAGCATTTTCAGTGCTGAGTTCGTTTTAACCTATATCAAGAAAAATTTTCTCAAATTTGGAACCTAGCTAAATAATTTTCTCGTGCTCGATTTAGTATAGAAGGCAAGTTTCATAAAAAATGATCCAGTCGTTTACGATATCATTCGTAATCTTGAAAATCGCTTGCTCGTTTAATATATAAGACACTCTATATAAATGATCTATTCACTGAAATTAAAATGAGTTCTCATAGAACCTTTGTAAGCAGGGAGCAAACACATAATATTCATGTCTTACAGAAATGAATCATTTAAAAGCAATGAAAATGAATTTCTTTTCTCAAAATATCAGTCCTCCTCAATTTATATGTTATTTAATTTTTATGATGGATAGAAATTACTTACATAGGGTAACTTTGAAAATGTTAAATAAGTACCATCATATATTTGATATCACACCGTTTTTTAACTACAGCTTTCACTTAACTTTTGAAAAGTTGTTTTTTATAGATTTATATTTAAAGTTAAAAATATGTTATTAAAGTATTGTGAAGATAAATTTTTAGAATCAATGATTTTCTTAAATTTAAAATTCGTCAAAATGCCATTTTCAAAATGTAATGTTTAAGGGAAATTTCGTTCCTAGATTTTTAAGAAATTTTTATTAAAATAATTTGTACATTAAGGGAAATTTATGTCAACTTTGAACTTGGTTTTAAATTTTAAGCATGTTTGGCATATACTTCTCTTTTTTTAGTATATTTATTGAAATGTTCTTGTTCTCTGTCAGAGTGGAAAGCAATGTTGGAAATATTTAATCTTTAACAGTAAGTTAAGATTAAGGGGTCAAGATTAAGGGGTTAAGAGTAAGGGGACATGTTTAGCTCTTGTTGAGCTCGTAGCTTTTGTAATGGTTTCTTATAGTTTAGTTTTTCAATAAACAGTAGTTAAGATTTTAAACTTTCACAAAATCATACACCATCTCACTTTCTTAAGATAGGGTAAAAAGTTACCATGTTAAGGCAAACCAGAACAATGGTTATGACAAGAAAGAAAATTTGGAAGAAACCACGATCAATAATAAAACTCATAAATTGAGCCTTTTTACTTCAGGCATCCTTTATTTTTAATCTGTTGTCTTAAAAGGGATTGTAAAATCACTGAAGGGAAGAAACTTTTTGGATTTCTAATTTTTTTTTTTAAATATCGGTTTGAATTTGAAATCTTTAAGATAGCGGATGAAGCTGGTCAATGAACTCGGTCGAGACCTTAGTAAATTCTGTAGACATGCTCAATCGCTTTCAAATTGGTTCATAAATACGAGTACTATCGCATGACCAAAAACAGGGGTATACATATATATAAATCAATATTTGAATAAGGGGATCTGGATATTATGATAGTGAAGTTTTCCAGAATTGCTTTCCACTGGATGTGTGCACCAATAGATAGCTTTTTACTTTTTGTAATGGAAGCCACCTAAAAATCAATCTTTTGATATCCTGTCAATCGAAAGGAAATGAAAACTTCATTTTCACATTACCTCTTCTTATTTAATCCCTGAGGCAGCAACTCAACGGCAGCGTCTGTTATGTCATAATGCTGCTGATGTACAAACTGCATCTCGTAGCGAGGTTCGTTGAACATGGCTCGTTTTGGAATGTTCTTCTGAGGAAAGGAGAAGCGCAAGTACGAACCTTCCAGTCGCACATACACAGACCTCGTGCAGCTGACGTGGTACCGCTCAGCACTGTAGCTCAGGAAGGAGGAAGGGAGCTCATTCATCCAGCCCTTCAACAAAGGAACAACAAGTGAACAACACTCAAGAGGGTATTTTTCTGTCAGCACAACAAAAATGTCATTAACAACTCATTACGAAAAGTGTACATGGAAGCGAACTTGATTAGAAGGTACGAAGGGTCATCCTAATGACATACCTATAGTTTAGTCCAAAGTATAACTATTTCATTTAAATGCAAAATAATGAGAAAATTTGCAAATAATAAAAACAACATGGCGAACATAAAGTGGATTATTTCATTTAGAATGGCTGTAAAAGTCTGATAGTATATTTTCATGAGAGGGGTGCTACATAAATTTAATTCACAAAATATTTACAGAAGTCTGTAGATTGCAACAGTTATCCCCAAGGAATGCCAACGGGAATCTTGAAATCATATACAGCTTCGTTCTTTTACCATCTGGAAATCAAGAATGCATTATTTTGTCTTATGAATTGGAAGAATGGAATCTCATACCTTCTTCGACAAACTGATTAAGTCCTGTAAAATGATCAAAAAAGTAAACCTTGAAAGAGAAAATTATTTCTATGTGGATTTAAGACACTTGTAAATGATGACGCATGTTTTGTCTAACCTCAAAAGAAGTGTTAAAAAATGTTTTAGCCATCTTCTAGAGTTAAAACTGTAATTTAGCAAAGCAAGAGTGTGCTTTGGCACAAAATGAATTAATTAATTGTAACCCATTCTATTGCTGCCAGCATCGCTTTTGTTCGACTTGTTTCTGTAATAATGTGTGAAGAGTAGATTAGATATATACTTGAATATCAACAATGAGGAAAATTGAGGTTTGGTATTAAAGCAAGTGGACTGTACGAATAAAACAATTTATAAAAAATTCGACGAATTAAATGTAACTAAACCATTTTTTACTAACAAACGATTTTTTACAGAGCTCCCCATGGAGACTGCCACACGATGCAAACGACTTCTAACTTTACATTTATTGCCAAACGATGCTAGAAGCCAAGAGTGGCGCCAACATACTGGCCACCACTGAAATATTTATTTCAACAACCTATCTTGAACAAGTGTCCCTCATTGTAAACAATTAAATTTAAACAATAAATCTTCAATGCTAAATATAAGTTCAATTCAAATCAATAATACAAAGTTACTACACAATTTTCAAATATAAATTCACAAGAAAAATAAATATTTATAAAGGATTATTTATGGGCAAAATACAGAGGTTGGATAGACTCCGTTTGAATACACCACTCGGAGTTTTGACAAGCACAACCCTAATTTTACCATCATTACCATAAATTATGTCATGAATGCGACCTATAGACAATGTACACTAGGGTGGATTGAAAAGTATAGAAATTTTTTTTTTTTGTTTTTTTCAAAATTACTTTTGGCATGGGGTGCAAAAGGTGCCTTTTATGTATATTAGTTTACATGGTTTTTATTATTGAAATCCATTCAAATCTTCCGGTACCCCAAGCACCCCAAAAATAGTTAAAAATTGAAATTTTCATGAAAAATTACAATTTTTTTTTGTTTGCATGTTTTTTTTTTTTTATTATTATTATTATTGAAATGCATTCATATTTTCCAGTGCCCCAAGCATACCAAAAATGGTTAAAAATTGAAACCCTTATGAAACTTTATAATTTCTTTTTGTTTTTTTATGTTTAATTTTTTTAATTCCATTTGGCACCATGAAAGAAACTTGTGTATTTAGTGAGTATATTACATAATTCTGTAGTTTACATAATTTTTTTATCAAAATCCATTCATATCTTCCGATGCCCCAAGTATAGTTAAAAATTGAAATTTTTAAGAAAAATGTATTAAAATTTTTTAATTTATGCAAATTGCTTGCATATTTGGCAAAGTGATTCATTAATAAAATGTAAACTTATAAATAATAATAATTTTATAATAATATATGAAGTACAAATTTAAAAAACAAAGTATTAAATCATAAAAATTGTACTTAAATAGCAAATTGTTTACTTTTAATTTGGAGATTTCTAGTGTTTGTAATCCTTTTTGGGATTCTTGATTTCATTCTAGTCCATATGAAACTGTGTCTCTTGTTTCGTCCAGATACACTTTCTGATGCCTCAGGCATCTTTTGACACCTTGAGTACGGCATGGATATTCTGACCATTCCTCCGTTTTTGCTAATTTTGCCATGGCCTCCATTTCTTTGCAAGGCACATTCATCAAAAGATGTGATCCAACTCATTGTCAGTCAAAAAGTTCACAATAATCCTTTGCCTCGAAGTGTACTTTTGGTACTTCTGGTGATCCTCTATTTTCATTTCTAGCACAAAATAGCTTTCGTATTGCTTAAGACCTGATAGGCTTTCTGTTATCTGAGAGCATTGATAATAACAAACTTTCAGGATGACAAAAGAAGCTATCTCACTGAACAACAGCCTCTCTTAGATTGGATTCCAAACATCTAGAAAATGCAATACGTTTTCAAATATACCCCTCTCCTTCTGCATTTGTTTTGATATGGAACCACATACCTTCATAATATATGAAAATCTAATGAGATAAAATAATTTTTAAAATATATTCTTATTTATATCATTCTGACAGTATCTTTAAAATCTGAAAGGGTCAGGTTGAATATTGAAAATTTTTGGTTGATTTGGCATCGAATGACCCTACCTTAGCTCACTACAAAAATTAAATAATTTAGGAACAGAGAAAATATTTTTCATTTCCAAAAATAATACCTCCCTTTCCCTCTCAAACATACATACACTCCTATCGCTCTCTCTGTTTCACACACACACACACACACACACACACACACATATATATATATATATAAAACTAACACAGTTTTGGATTCTGTGGGTCTCTTTTTTAAATAGAATGCAGTTAACAACACAAAATTTCAGTAAAGAATAAAATTTCAGTTTTGATTTAAAAAAAATCCAAGTGATTTAAATCATGATTTAAGTCAGGCTGATTTAAATCTACATTGAATCATTTTACACCTCCTTTCAGATACGTAACCATGTAAGGTTAAAGTGTATTGAGCCAGTCCTAGAAGTATTTACAGAAGCTTTTTCTTTCATTATTTGAATGTAATAAAATATTTTACCAAAGAAAATATTCACAAACTTACTTTAAGGATGCCAGATTCTTCTTGAAAATAGGCTATCGATGGCGATACACAATGAAGACCTCTCCTGTTCTTCTGCGGTTTGTACAACCAGTAAACGAGGCTGGATGAAAGAAGGGCGCCAACCATGAAACCGGACAGCCACGATGGAATGGGAGCACACGTGAAAGCGAACAGAGCGATGAATAGGTGAAATTTCACACTGTTTTGCGCATATCTCATTAAACTAATACTGTTTTGCACAGCAAAATTAAAATAACTCTGATCAGACGACACTACTTCATTGCAATCTGTTCTCTCGGGTAAATCTGCAGGGCAAAAAGGCTTTTTCGTGTGTTTTTCAGATTCGGATAAAGAAGGCGGCCTGTCTTTCTTCAAATCTAATATTTCACATTTTGCTTTTTCTAATTTGTTACTTATGTAATGGTTGAACGTGTCACTGTCCACCACCTCATCTGCTTCAATGGCAGGACTTAAGTCTGCGACCGTCTGAAAATCCACAACATCTTCTGCATTCGGCTCAGATTTTGCTGCCACACTATACTGAGAACCTGGAAAGGGGTCTTTAGAAGATTCTTTTGAGACACCATCGACAGAATTCGTACAGCCTTTAACAGCAGCTGATTTATTGTTTTTTACTTCCTGTGAAAACGGACTGTCTGAAATCTTTTTGGAATCTGCAACATAAAAATTACTCTGAGACACATCCAAAACATTTTTATGGGGGGCTTCCTCTGTCCCTTTTTTGTAACTTATCTCCAGCTGCTCCTCGTCCGATTTGTTGAAGTGCAAAGAGATGAAAGTGGAGTTGGGTTTTGGAGCATGGTTTCTACGGAAAGCTTTGCTGTTCATGTTCAAATTCGGAGACAAAACCCTACAAGGAAACGAGAGTTGGATTGAATTATTTCAAGAAAATAATAAACATGAATGAAAAAATGGTAATAGATATTTTTCTTAATAATTTTTGTACAAACCAATTGAGTGTGCAGATTTTCAGACAAGCAGGAACAAAAATGTATTTATAATATGGACACATGGGTTTTGCAAATACATATATATAATTAAATATGAAATCACAAGTGTAAAAATCAAAGGAAAAGATAATACAGTCAACTCTGTGAAATCCGCACACTTAGGGACCAAGGGTTTGGCGGATTATAGATCATTTCTTTGTTTACATTTTACTTTTTTATAGTCGGACTATTAATTAGAAATATTTAAACATAAATTACAATAGAAAAGGAAAATATAATGCATAACTGGTTTAAATTATTTAATAACTAAGTTAATTTAAAGAAAAATTAATTATACAATGCAAATTTTATTTATATTATTCATTTTTTAAATACAGTTTACTCTGTTAAATCTGCACAGTTTGTGACCAAGAGTTTTGCAGATTATAAAATTTTGCAGATTACAGATCATTCCTTTGTTTTCTTTTTAAAGTGAACTATAAATTACTAATATTTGTACAAAAGTAACAATATAAAAAGGAACACTATAACTCAAAAGTAATTTAATAATTCTAAGTATAGAAAATAAGTTGAAACTGGTGTGAAACAATAAGAGCTAAACAATCTTCTTAAGAAGATCTTTTAGCTCTTAATGCTAAGTATGTTGGAATTATTATAAAATTTAAATTTCATTAGCTGTTATTTAATTTTTTGAAGATTTACTCAATGGGAATTTAAGCTTTGGCTTAAATCTGAATATATCTATTTATATCCAAGTTGTTTAAAGGTGTATTTAGCAAAAGTGTACTGATTTCTGCAGATATTTCTTTAGTCAGCTGTTACATGAATATATTAGTTTTAAAATGTAAATGACTCCACTGATATTAGCATTTAGTTGTTCCTTTTGCTTACCTAAAGTTACTATTTTAATATACATCCTGCAAATCACATAAAACTTGTTAAATCACAATTTAAAGCATTTAAAAATTAATTCATAAAAACAACTTATATGTAATTTCTTTAATGAGCTTAACTATGAAAGTATGATTTCCATTGTTTACATTTGAAAATGGATGGCGGATTATAGAGATTTGCGGATTATACATCGGCGGATTTCACAGAGTCGACTGTATAGAGATAAAGAAGAGGGTCAGGTGGGGTAAAATAGGTAAAAAAAAAGCATATTTTACAATTGCACCTTTATAGGAAAAAAAATAAAAATTCCACCACTGAAAAAACAGCTCAGAATATGCAAATGGACACTTCTTATTACATTTTAAGAGAAATATTTCAGAATTAATAATTTTTTGGAACTGATAAACAAGATTTAAAATGTGTTGTTTATGACTTGTTTTACCCCATAGGGTGGGGTAAAATAAGTTATGCTAAAAACAGGTTCGGTTGCACAATTTATTGGATACTATTTATGTAAATATGTATATAAATGTGAAAAGAATGAGGATGAACACTTATATAAAAAAATACTGTCCCCGGTGATTCATTTCAGGTTCTGGAAGGACCTTAACCATTTGTGATACATCAACTTCAGATATATCATCTATTTCTGCGAACACAAAGCGAGAACTTCCATTTTGCTTGGCAAATTTTACAATGTAGGCATCATTAATTTGTGAAAGTATGTTGCAATGAAATATTTTCTTTTTTTCCCCCTAAAACTCTACTTGCACCCATTTCCCAACTTTTAAAGAATGTCCATTATCAATCTGCTCTGAATCAGAGCATGTTGTATATTCTTCTGAAGAAAAGTTGGCATTTTTCTTCTGTTTCTTTAGAGACACCTTAGTTGTTTTATTTTTTCTGTGGTCTTTTACAGCATGAAGTCTGTTCAGTAATGTTGCAGTTGTGAGAATTTCCCCGGGTTTTCTTTGCAGTTTTTAATTAAATTTTATTAAAATTTCAGGCTTTTACTTTTCCAATTCTTTCTCTCAACGCTTTTCAAAATTCTTTACCCAATCGGGTCCTGGAGTACTGTTTGGAAAAGGACTTGGCTTACTTGAGTATTCTAAATAGCTATTGACCATTCTAACAAGGTCACTTCGATCAAGAGGAAAACCACATGAAGCTGTGAACTTCATGGCTTGAACAAGACATTGTTCTTCTAGTGAGGTCAAATATGTATTTCGTCCTGAACCTTCATGTATTGGTGGGTTTACAACATACCTTTTAAGTTTATCAAATGGTATGTTATATTTCTTGGCTAAACACCATGAAAAAATAAAAATGGAACAATTATTTTAAATTTTGCTTGAAAGTAGCATTTTTAATTTTGCTTCAGTCTATTTTAAAGTCAGAACAAACATATTTATAACTGTAAAAGTGATTTAAAAAGAAAAATTGCAATTATATACATTGTGTATGCTAAGCCTAACCTGCAACAAAACGTGACCTATTTTACCACACACAGGTTTTTTTGTCCTAAAATATTTGTTTTTGCAGTTATATTTTTTTTAATTTAGAAAATTAATCTTGATAAAGTACTTTATCTAATAGAATTATAAAAACATGTGAATTTATCTCTAAATTTTCTGAAATCAAAAGTTTTTATGACCAACTTATGCAAGCTTCAAGCACCAAAACATCAAATTGTTATAAACTATAACTGTAGAGTAAAAGTTGAAGCTAATTTTGCAAGTGAAATAATGACAAGTATCAGCATTACTATATAAAAATGGCAACACAAAAATAAAAACTCGTTTATTTTTTTAGAATTTTTTCAAAACTGACCTATTTTACCCCACCTGACCCTAATAGATATATAGAATATATAATTAGGTAACAGGGCCGGATTTAGCCTTTAAACCACTCCGTGCAAAAGTAAAAAATTGCGCCCCTACGTAATAAGTATACATAGTAAGCATTAAAAAAAAGTACATGTTCTTTTTTACATTTTTTAGCGAACATCCAAAAAACAATAGGGAAACTCACACTCAGTAATTGACACAAATACTTATAATATTTTTTCATTTAAAATACTTTACTTCATTAAAAAAAAAAAGTTACAGGAATAACATTCAGACAAACTTTTTTTTAGTTCAGAGAATTCTTTAATTAATTCAGAAACATCTAAACTGTTTCTGAGTTCATACTCAATTCCTAAAATAGTGAAGTCTTGTTTGAGATGTTGTTCGCAAATAGTACTTGATTATTTTTAGTTTGGAAAAACTACGTTCTCCGGATACAACAGTTATTTGAAGAGTAAGTAAAATTCTTAGAGCAATGCTCAAGTTTGGAGTAAAATTCATTTTTGTTATGAATTTCAAAACTTCCAAAGGTGGTAAATGTTTTTCCAATAGAGAACACACCTGATATTTCATCACAAAGTTCCAGGCTGTTTATATCCGATGATTCTCCATCTGTTAAAATGGTTTCCAAATCTTTGCATTCGGCCAAAATTACAGTAAAACAAACATCTTTTAGTTCATATAAAAAACAGAAGTAACTCTGTTGTGATGTTGCAGCAGAGAAAATCTTTGTTCTAAAGAATTGATTGCAGTGTCAACAAGGTGGTAAAATAATTCAATTTTGTATTTTTCCTGTGCATCCTGATTTTATAATCAAATTGTCATTCTTGCCGGCGAACTCGATGTTTCGGTATTGATTCAAAAATTTTATCTGCTTCTAAACTGCTCAAAACAATTAGGGGAGCACATGATTTTAACGAAATTACACAAATACTTACACCAATAAGTAACTTAAATTAAAACATCCATAATTTAAAGCATAGCAGAAAACAGAAAAATAAAATTTTATATGCAAATCAAAGTTCATGACGTCAAAAACCAGAAAAAAAGAAAAGTACAGAAATTGGGATTTCACAGAAATGTCTGTTTCACTGTGTCAGTTGTGAAATTCAATTGCTAAGCTTTTGGTTTGAGAAAAGGGGGATTTGAAAATGTCACAACAACGTGATTTACCGGAATCCATGGCTTGGCGTATTAGCGAGACACTTGAATCCGGGCAAACACAACGAAGTGTAGCGGATGCTGTTGGAGTTGCAAGAAATGTTCTTGCAAGGCTGTGGAATCGATTTCAAGAAACTGGAAATGTTAGATGTCGACCAGGGCAAGGTCGAGCACGTACACCACAGCAACTGATGACCGATATATCCTGTTAACAGCTCATCGAGACAGAAAAGGGAATGCTGCTCAGCTGCAAAGACAGTAGCTCTTAGCGTTCTAAAAACATTCTAAATTACAATTTCTATGGAATATCTAGAACTAGAGAATCGATTTCAAAGTGATGGTGGCAAATTGATGGTGACAGTCCCTGCTCCAACATAGGCTATATTTTATGTTGGTGCCACTACCCCCAGGGGGGTGCAAGAGCGAAAAACGTTCTAAAATTTTAATATTTTTTATACTGAAGGAGCTAGAAACATGAAATTTGGCATTGTAGTTACTTATAAGATGTAATGCTGTCTAAGAACAAATTAAAAAAAAATTTCAAATTTAAAACTGTGAGATGAGCGAAAAGCGTTCTAAAAACATTCTAAATTACAATTTCTATGGAATCTCTGGAACTACAGAACAGATTTCAAAGTGATGGTGGCAAATTGATGGTGACACTCCTTGCTCCAATATACGCTATATTTTATGTCGGTGCCACTAATCCCAAGGGGGTGCAAGAGCGAAAAACGTTCTAAAATTGCAATTTTTTTATACTGAAGGTGTTAGAAACATGAAATTTGGCATGGTAGTTATTTATAAGATGTAAATGCTCTCTAAGAACAAATTCTAAAAAAATTCGAAATTTAAAACTGAAATGAGTGAAAAGCGTTCTAAAAACATTCTAAATTACAATTTCTATGGAATTTCTGGATCTACAGAACTGTTTTCAAAAGTGGTGGTGGCAAATTGATAGTGACAGTTCCTGCTGTAACATAGGCTGTATTTCATGCCGTTGCCACTATCCCCACTGGAGTGCATGAGCGAAAAACGTTCTAAAATTGCAATTTTTTTATACTGAAGGTGTTAGAAACATGAAATTTGGCATGGTAGTTATTTATAAGATGTAAATGCTCTCTAAGAACAAATTCTAAAAAAATTCGAAATTTAAAACTGAAATGAGTGAAAAGCGTTCTAAAAACATTCTAAATTACAATTTCTATGGAATTTCTGGAACTACAGAACCGATTTCAAAGTGATGGTGGCAAATTGATGGTGACACTCCTTGCTCCAATATACGCTATATTTTATGTCGGTGCCACTAATCCCAAGGGGGTGCAAGAGCGAAAAACGTTCTAAAATTGCAATTTTTTTATACTGAAGGTGTTAGAAACATGAAATTTGGCATGGTAGTTATTTATAAGATGTAAATGCTCTCTAAGAACAAATTCTAAAAAAATTCGAAATTTAAAACTGTGAGATGAGCGAAAAGCATTCTAAAAACATTCTAAATTACAATTTCTATGGAATCTCTGGAACCACAGAACCGATTTCAAAGTGATGGTGGCAAATTGATGGTGACACTCCCTGCTCCAACATAGGCTATATTTTATGTTGGTGCCACTAATCCCAAGGGGGTGCAAGAGCAAAAAATGTTCTAAAATTGCAATTTTCTTTATACTGAAGGAGCTAGAAATTTGAAATTTGGCATTGTAGTTACTTATAAGATGTAATGCTCTCTAAGAACAAATTAAAAAAAAAATTTAATTTAAAAGGGTGAAATGAGAGAAAAGTATTCTAAAAACATTCTAAATTACAATTCCTATGGAATCTCTGGAACCATAGAACCGATTTCAAAAGTAATGGTGGCAAATTGATGGTGACAATCCCTACGTCAACATAGGCTATATTTTATGTCGGTGACACTAACCCCAGTGGGGTGCAGGAGTGAAAAATATTCGAAAATTGTGACTTTTTTTATACTGAAGGAGCTAGAGACAAGTCTCTAGCTCCTTAGTGTCTCTAGCTCCTAGGTGTTAGAAACATGAAATTTGGCATGGTAGTTACTTATAAGATGTAAATACTCTATAAGAGCAAATTCTAAAAAAATTCGACATTTAAAAGAGTGAGATGACCGAAATGCATTCTAAAAACATTCTAAATTACAATTTCTATGGAATTTCTGGAACTACAGAACCGATTTCAAAAGTGATGGTGACAATCCCTGCTCCAACATCCTCTTTAATATAAAGCTATCCATTGCTGACGACTGGGTTTTTCGCTAATCTTTGCCACAGATTAATCTCGGAAAATGAAACATTTGAAGTTACTGTTGTGAAAACCTTAATGTGGAAGCTTAACTTCCCCATATTTGTTGTTTTTCTTTTAGGTCTAGCACCACTGAGATATTCTAGTTTAAGTGCTTCTATTGCGATCGATCCTATGTTCCTGGATACGCGATCTCTTAGCGTAATCAAAAACACATGTTTTTCTTGCTCCTATGTATGCATTGCGTCATTGCCAGGTGCCGTTTCCTGATTGGATGCCATGACTGTGCATGTGTTGAACAACTAGCTTAAATACCACTGCATGACTTGTCTGCTCTCTTCTCTTTTTTGCTTATGTGGCAGCTGCATATGGTATGATGTTTTGTTTTAGTTATTTTTAAATGTCTGTGCAAGTATGCCAGACTGTTTGTTGTTAATTCTTATAATGTTAAAGTATGTTTAATAAATGTTATTTATTAATTTAAGCCATCCTCTTATTCAGAGTCAGTTTACTTTTACTTTAACATTTGAGCCCGGTGGATTAACCACCCAAATTCTTTGAGACCAGTTATGGGCCAAATGAAGTCTAAATTTAAAGAGTTTGTCCATTTTTGGTAATGTTTAAATGTAATTTTTGACTCTGAGGTGTTGGTGTGAATTTATTATAATGAGGTCATCTTTAATGGCAAAGATGGGGGGGCCTCTTGGAGCTACAGTATTGATTAAAGACCAGAATTATTTGGATAATTGTGGCTGATGTTTTGACAAGCAATGACAGACAGCAGACAGCTAATTTGTTTTTATCTTCACCCTTTGGTCATGAATGAACTTCAAGGCTGCTCCTTCCTGGTTTCTGACTAAGATAAACAAACTTGTGTGGACTCTTCTTTCCCCCATGACTGATAAGGAGTTAGTTATGTGAATGTTGTTTACTTTGTGAACAGCTGTTAACTTGGAATGGAGTAAAGTTTGTGGTTTTTTGAGTGAAGCTATTATGGATTGATAAAACTTTTGCTGTTTGTTTTATTGGTGAAGTGTTTTTGCTTGTTAGTCTTCAGTGTTAAATGAATGTTTTTCATCTCATTTGTGAAAGTTATTTTTTCTGAGTAACATTGTTATCAAATAAATAATTTATTGATTTAAAGTTTTTTAATGTTAATAGTATACTGTGATTTGTTATTTGTTTTAAATTAATTGTTAGAATTTGTTTTTTTTTTTAGAATTTTAAAATTTTAAATAGATTTAAAGAAGAAAAAAAAAAGAGAGATTTGTTAAAGTTGTTAATTGAAAGTTTTTAATTAAAGATTTTTATATTGAAATGGTTTGAATATAGAATTGTATTTTTAATAAAACAGTGAATAATTAAATTTGAGTAATTAATGGTTGATTAAATTTGAGTAATTAATGGTTGATTAAATTTGAGTAATTAATGAATTTTTTTTGTACTTCATTTATTTTGTATATTTAATGTATGTATTGTTGTTAAATGGTTCTTTTTGAAGGGTTAGTAGTTTTTAATATTGTTGAATGGTTTATTAATATTGTGTTGAGATATGCATATTTAATTATCCCCGTGAGCTTATAGGATGGAGTTTGCTATCCAAAAACTTAACAGTAGCAATTATGCTACTTGGGCAGAGGAAATACAGGTGTATATGATGGATCGTGGAGTTTGGCAATTTGTAGAAAAACCAGACCGTGAAACACCTAAAGATTTAACTGGAAAGGAACTTCGTGACTTTGAATTGTGTAGGGATAGGGCATATACCTCAATTTATTTAAATATTGAGAAACCATATCGTAGTATAATAAGTGACACTAAAAATGCTGGGGATGCATGGAGGAAATTAAAGGAGCGTTACCAGCCAACGTCTCGCAGTAGGATTGTGAGTTTATTGGACAAATTTTTTTCATTAAGGTTTGGCACAGGGGATGACATTAGTATTTATGCAGCTAACCTTAAAAAGGTAGTAAATGAATTGGCAGACGCAAAACATGTAATGGAAGAAATGTACCAGTCTTTTCAACTTATCTGGTTTTTGCCATCCAAATTTTCAGGGATTGTTCAGTCAATTTATAGATGGGATGACAAAACATTTACTTTTGACAATGTATTAAAAGAGTTGTTGGTTGAGGAGGATAGGTTAAGACAGTGTAACAGTGACCTTGAACGTGTAGATGCATCTGCTTATAAAGTCAAAATTAATAAACATGGAAATAGGAATAATAGTAATTTTAAATCCAATAAACAGAAAGACATGAAGTGTTTCCATTGTTCTAAATTAGGCCATTTTGCTTCTAATTGCCCAGAAAAGAAGTCAAATTCTGGTAAATTTCAGGTTAAGAAGTTTAAACCAAAGGGGAATTTTAACCGAGACAATTCAAGTTACATTGCAGAGGCTAACTACAGTCAAGGTAGTAATGGTCCTGATGATTTGTCTTGGGTTGTGGATTCTGCTGCTTCTTCTCATTTTTGCCGCAATAAAAATTTGTTTGTTGAGCTTAGGACAGTAGTAGATACAACAGTATCAGTCGCTATCGGTGAAGAGTCTTGCTCAGTTGAGGGAATTGGCAAAGTGGAATTTTTGGTAAATATAAAAGGTACCCAGAAGAAAATAACATTGAACAATGTTCTTTATTCACCTAGATTGAGGAGAAATTTATTTGCAGGATGTGCCATAGATAAAAAAGGAGGGAAATTTATTGGCAAGAATGGAAAGATTTTCGTGTATAATAATAAAGGAAAATTGGACTTCTTTGCAAAAAGAGAAAATGGTTTATATTTTCTTAGACCAAAATACCCCGATATTATCAGAGAGCATGTAAATCTAACTCAGTCTAAGGAATCAAATCTTGAGATTTGGCATAGGAAATATTGTCATATCAACACAAATTATATAGTTGATACCAGTAAAAATAATGTAGTTCATGGGTTACCTAAGCTGAAAAATCAGGAATTAAATTGTGAATCTTGTCGTTTGGCAAAGACACGAAGAGTAAGTTTTAAGCCATTGCCAGGAAACAGAACACGTAGGCCTCTTGAACTTGTTTTTACCGATGTGTGTGGCCCAATGCCAGTGCCTTCAATTGGGAGGTCACAGTACTTTGTCTCTTTTATAGACGATTTTTCTAAAAGGGCTGCTGTTTTCCCAATTAAACATAAAGATGAGGTCTTTGATACTTTTGTTCGATTTAAAAACAGAGCAGAATGGTTCATTGGAAAGAAAATTAGGGCCATAAAATCAGATAATGGAAAAGAATACTGTAATTACAAATTTAAACAACTTACTGAAAAAGAGGAAATAGATCATCAGAAGACGAACCGGTACACGCCGGAACAAAACGGGGTTGCTGAGAGATTTAATAGCACCATAAATAATGGGATTCGAACAATGTTGAAGGATAGTGGTTTAGAAGAAAAATTTTGGGCTGAGGCAGTTGTCTGTTTCACGTATGTTTGGAATAGAGTTGTCCACCAAGGCCAATTAAAGACATCATTTGAATTATACGGTGGGAGACGTCCTTCTGTGAGTCATTTAAAACCGTTCGGATGCACTGCATTTATAGGGATCCCTAAGCAACTAAAGAAAAAAATTTTATATGCGTGCAACTAAAGGTATCATGGTTGGCTATGCAGGACAGACAAAGGGATACGGAATTTATAATCCTGAAAAGGGTGTTGTCGAGGAAACTTTAAATGTGAATTTCAATGAGAAAGACATGTACAGTGGTCGCGTCCTGGGCACCATGGACTGTAATTCTGATAATGGGAAAGTTTTGTCAGGAGTTGAAAATCGTTATATTGATAATGAAGAATCTGATTCTGAATCTAAATTTGATCAGATTATACCACAAAACTCTATAAAGTTACAAAGCACTCCCAAAAAGGAAGCTGAAGTAAGTTCCGAAACTGAAGAGTCAGGAGATGAACACCCAGACCGGGATGTGAATGAAAATGAAAAAACCCCTTGTGAAGCTATTAAATGGGTCCGAGAAGCCATTATGAGAAAAGATAAGTCCCGTAATGATATATATTATGGTGTGGAGGGTTCCAATACTAAACTTCGATCTTATAGAGATGTTGAGAATTACTGTAAAGCCAGAAATATTGATTATCGAAAGGAATTTTTTAGTTTTAGAAACAAAGATGATTATTCTGGTTTAGAACCATGTCCCAAAACTGAACACTATGAAGCTAACATAACGGAAGTAGAAATACCATCTTCTTATTTTGAAGCTATGCGTTCTCCTTTTAGAAAAGAATGGTCTAAGGCGATGGATGATGAAATTATTAGAAATATTAACCTCATCCGACTAATTTATCACCAGAAAAACCACTTTCATTTCCTTTTTGCGAAACGGAAAGAAAGAAAGACCTTGAAAATGTTTCAAAGTGATCAACATTTCTTTCTACTCATAATAAATCGCTTAGTGAGATTTATGACCCTACTCAACTCTAGATAAATGTTTCAAGAGATCTACTAAATTAATAAACTGTTATTATGTGAAATAGACTAAAAAACATTTGTACAATAATTATAAACATTGTTATACTGATTACACTCTTACGTTCAGACACTGCAATATGTGATTTTTCCTCTGACGTATGAGCAATTCCAATGATGCAATCATGAACCTTGAACTCATTTTTTATGACTTTAATTCTCTCAGTCTCAACCAAAATGTAAACGCGAAAACAAGTAGAGCGAATAAGATCTAAAATGTCATCTAAATGTAATATTAATATTAATGTTAGTGTGAATACTTGTTATGTCCGTGTGCTCTAATACAATTATATAAAGTTAATCAAGAATGTGATATATGTGAGAATTTTATTCAGCTTCATACTAATTAAATAATTAGTTTTACAGCAAATAAGTGATCTGATTAGTACGAACGATATTCACCAATGCCTTGGATAAAATAAACATATGGATATATATTAACGGGATTAAACCATCAGATGCACCTTCAGAAAAGGTAAGAAAATTTACCTTGTTCTTTTTTTTAAAAAGTACTTTAAACTCCTGAGACATTTTTCACGCTAAATCAATTCTGTACGAACTCCTCCTTCAATGATTATGAGACTGAGATATTGTCTCAGAAGGAAGGTGTGTTTTTAAGATTAAAAACTGAAAACATTTATAAACTAATTTACAAATCACTTAGAATTAATTTTAAAAAAAAACTAATTAAATAAAACTTAATAAAAACAATAAAGAAAAATCAATCGAAGAAATGGCTTTCTCTAAAGAAACACAGATAATTGAAAAATTAAATTCTAATAACTATTCCATTTGGAAATTCAAGGTCCAAATGTTATTAATCAAAGAAGACTTGTCTGAATTAATAACAGAAGAACCGCCAAACCCAATAACACCTGATTGGCAAAAGCGGGACAAGAAAGCAAGGGCCATAATTAATTTAAGTCTTGAGGACTCACAAATCGTTCACATAAGAAATTTAACCACGTCAAAGGAGACGTGGGACACACTAAAAAATATTCACGAAAGAGGAAATCTTTCAAGTAAACTATATCTACTTAGAAAATTATATGGTGCCAAATTACAAGAAAACGGAAACATGCAGCGTCACATAACAAACATTCTTGAAACCATCGATAAACTCTCCGCAATTGGAGAAAATATCAGTAAATCGCACATATCAGCACTATTACTGTGCTCACTTCCACCTAGTTACAACACACTAATAACGGCTCTGGAAGCCAGGCCGGAAAATGAATTAACACCAGATTATATTAAAAATAAACTTGTCGACGAATATACTAAACGAGTAGAAAACTCGGAACCAACCGAAAATTCGGCAGAAGCGTTTAAAACACAGAAAAAGTACGTAAATAATGATTACAAAAATCATAATAAATATTGCACGTATTGCAAACAAAATAATCATAACTATAAAGAATGCTGGCACTTAAAAAACAGAAATTCACAAAAAGCTACACCGAATAAACAAACATTTAAACCAAAGAAGTTTACATCGTCGCTCTGCTTCGAAAACACAATCGGTGATAGTGAAAAAGATAGGTACGAAACGAAAAAAAAAATAAATAAAAACGTACAAATAAATCATAACAAAAATCAAGATGCAGCATTTATAATCGAAAAGCCCGGAAAACCAACCTGGATTATTGATTCCGGAGCATCTTCCCATATTGCGAACAGCAAAGAAATATTTACTGAAATAAACAACACCGAACAAACATCCGTAATAATCGCGAACGGAAACACACTCAATTCCTATGGATCCGGTGAAGTTATGATTACAACAAAAACATCAAACGGGGATTCAAATAAAATAAAATTAAAAAACGTGTTATATGTTCCAGATTTGGAAACAAACTTAATTTCTGTGAGTAAAGCAACTCAACACGGTTACAAATTAATATTTGAAGACGAAAAATGCATACTATCCTGTAACGGCAAAACGTATCTGGAAGCGAAAAAGAAAAATAACTTATATGAGGTAATTCTCTCAGATAAAGATATCCCAAACACAGCAAATATCGCAAACGACTGCAAAAATAAAGAATGTCTAGAACTTTGGCACAAACGCCTAGGTCATAGAAATTACGAAAGTATAAAACAAATGATGAAAAACAACTTGGCCAATGGCATAAAATTAAATAACTGCAGTCATACTACACACTGTGAAACATGCATAAAGACAAAAACTACTGATGCACCATATCCAAAATTATCTGAACATAAAACGACACAGGTACTCGACCTGATACATACAGACGTCTGTGGACCGATAAGAACAACCTCTTTAGGGGGAAAAAGGTATTTCGTCACATTTATTGATGACCACTCAAGATTTACTGTTATATATTTACTTTCTCACAAAGATGAGGTCTCAGACAAAATAAAGGACTATACTCAAATGGTTCACACACAATTCGGGAGATATCCCAAAGCATTCAGATCAGATAACAAGGGTGAATATATCGGTAAAAATACGGAGGACTTTCTTAGAAAAAGAGGTATAAAACACCAATTTACTATTCCACACTGCCCGATCCAAAACGGGATTGCTGAAAGGAAGAATAGGAGCCTGATAGAAATGACCCGAGCTATGCTCTCAGAAGCTGGGTTACCCCACAGGTTCTGGGGTGAAGCAATAAATACAGCAACACATCTCCAAAACAGACTACCAACAAAGGCTACAAATAAAACTCTGTACGAAATTTGGTTCGAGAGAAAACCAAACTTACATTACCTTCGAGTATTTGGCTGTAAAGCTTATATATACATAAACAAGATACATAGAGGAAAATTAGATAACACAGCCAGGGAAGGAATATTTATGGGATATGATAACCACTCAAAAGGTTATAGAGTATACACTAAAAATAATGAAATCATAATCGGGAGAACTGTAAAATTCTTAGAGAATAACACACACATTCTGAATGAAGAAAATAATGAACCAGAATGCCTTCTTGATAACAAAAATTATATTGAAACGGAAATAAACAATACAGAACAAACACAAGCAGAACCCGATCAAAACATTCCTACATTAAGAAGGTCAGAAAGGACAAACAGGGGAGTTCCACCCAATAGATATACATCCGATAGTTACATCTGTATAGTAAAAAACGATGAAACAATAGAACCGAAAAATTGGGAAGAAATCAACGAAATAAAAAATCCTAGAGAAAAAGAAAATTGGCTCAAAGCCACAGATGCGGAAATAGAAGCGCTAATGAAAAACAAAACATGGGAACTGGTAGAACCACCACCAAATAGAAAAATAATAGGATCAAAATGGATCTTTAAAAGAAAAGTCGATAGCTCAGGAAAATCACCCATATATAAAGCAAGACTTGTTGCACAAGGATTTAGCCAAAAATTCGGTGAAGATTATGACGAAACATTTGCACCAGTAGTGCAACATACCACCATTCGTGCATTTTTAACCGCAGCCGCTTATAAAAATCTAGATGTACACCATATTGATATAAACGCGGCATTCCTTCACGGAAATTTACAAGAAGAAATTTACATGCAACAACCAGAGGGTTACATAGATAAAAACTCTAATTATAAAGTTTGTAAACTAAACAAGACCATATACGGTCTCAAACAGGCAGCAAGAGCCTGGCATATGAAAATAGAAACTTCATTAAAAGTACTTAATTTCTCGCAAAGCACAGCCGATACATGCTTATTCATAAGAAAAGAAAAAGAAAATTTCACATACGTAATAATCTATGTAGACGATATACTTATAGCAAGTAAACCGGAAATAATAAAAGAAATCGTGAAAACATTAAACGAAGAGTATGAATTGAAAAATTTAGGACAAATAAAGAGATACTTAGGAACCGAAATAGAAAAATTACCGGACGGTTACGCACTAAACCAAAAATCAAAAATTGAAGAATTAGCTAAGAAATTTAACCTTGAAAATGCGAAACCATACAGTACACCAATGGAACCCGGTTTAATAAAATAGAAGATGAGGAAAATTTGTTACCAAACAACACAGAATATCGAAAAGCGATAGGATCACTTCTTTACATCACGACAGTTACTAGACCAGACATATCAGCACCAGTCAACATCCTTAGTAGACGTAATGAAGCACCGCGAAACAAGGACTGGAATGCAGTAAAGAGAATTATCAAATATTTACACTGTACGAAAAATTTAAATTTGGTTTTAAATACAAAAAAGTTACCTAAATTGGAAGTATATACCGACTCAGATTGGGCCGGAGATATAACAACGAGAAAATCAACTTCAGGCAGTATTTACATGTTGGGAGACAATCCAATACAGTGGTTCACAAAAAGGCAGACATGTATTGCCTTGTCATCTGCTGAAGCAGAATATATATCTGCAGCAAATGCTTGTCAAGAAACTTTATGGTTAATTAAATTACTGGAAGATTTAGGATTAACTCAAGAAAAACCAATAACAATGCATGAAGACAATCAAAGTTGCATAAAAATTATACACAACGAAAAATTTGGTAAGCGTACCAAACACATTGACGTCAAATTTCACGCCATAAAACAGCTTAGAGAAGAAGGAATTATAGAATTAAAATATTGTCCTACAGATCAGATGATAGCAGACGCGTTAACCAAGCCCATACCCAAACCTGCACTGGAAAGACATAGAAATTCAATGAAACTTTTTATGATCAATTCCTCGGAAGAGCTTAAGGGAGAATATTAGAAATATTAACCTCATCCGACTAATTTATCACCAGAAAAACCACTTTCATTTCCTTTTTGCGAAACGGAAAGAAAGAAAGACCTTGAAAATGTTTCAAAGTGATCAACATTTCTTTCTACTCATAATAAATCGCTTAGTGAGATTTATGACCCTACTCAACTCTAGATAAATGTTTCAAGAGATCTACTAAATTAATAAACTGTTATTATGTGAAATAGACTAAAAAACATTTGTACAATAATTATAAACATTGTTATACTGATTACACTCTTACGTTCAGATCCTGCAATATGTGATTTTTCCTCTGACGTATGAGCAATTCCAATGATGCAATCATGAACCTTGAACTCATTTTTTTATGACTTTCATTCTCTCAGTCTCCACCAAAATGTAAACGCGAAAACACGTAGAGCGAATAAGCTCTAAAATGTCATCTAAATGTAATATTAATATTAATGTTAGTGTGAATACTTGTTATGTCCGTGTGCTCTAATACAATTATATAAAGTTAATCAAGAATGTGATATATGTGAGAATTTTATTCAGCTTCATACTAATTAAATAATTAGTTTTACAGCAAATAAGTGATCTGATTAGTACGAACGATATTCACCAATGCCTTGGATAAAATAAACATATGGATATATATTAACGGGATTAAACCATCAGATGCACCTTCAGAAAAGGTAAGAAAATTTACCTTATTCTTTTTTTAAAAAGTACTTTAAACTCCTGAGACATTTTTCGCGCTAAATCAATTCTGTACGAACTCCTCCTTCAGAAATAACAACCATGAAGGAAAGGCAAGTATGGGAACTTGTCCCCAAACCTAAAGAAGAGAAAGTTTTAGGTAACCGCTGGGTATATTCCATTAAACGTAATGAGAAAGGTGAGATTGCTCGTTATAGAGCTAGGCTTGTAGCACAAGGCTTTAAGCAGGAAAAAGGCATATCTTACGAGGAAGTATATAGCCCAGTAGTTGATTTTTCCCTTATTAGATTATTTTTTAGTATACTAGTCTGTTTTTTCGGTTGGATTCATCATCAAATTGACATAAACTGTGCATATTTATATATGCAAATTTATCTGAAAGAGTCTTTATGAGTCAGCCTTTGGGCTATGTCAGTGAGAAGTGTGAGTATGTTTGCCGCCCGAAAAAGGCAATTTACGGCCTTAAACAAAGTGGTCGTGAATGGTATTTCGAGCTTCGTAATGCACTTGAGGGATTAAATTTTAAGAAATTAAAATGGGCAAATTGCATTTTTATATTTAAAAGAAAGGTTCTATTATTGTTGTTGTATGTGGACGATATTATCATGTTTGGACAAACAGAAACATTGGTTTCTGAAGTCATAGATCTCTTAAAATCTAAGTTTGATCTTAAATTGTTAGGACGCACTAAGAAACTCCTAGGTGTAGAGTTTGAAGAGAGGGACTGTAAACTTTTCATTCATCAAAAGAGTTACATTGAAAAGGTTTACAATATGTTTAAAGAGTATAAACCTCCAATTACATCTCTCCCAATTTCTAAAGGAGTTGTGTATTCAAAGTTAGATTGTCCAAAAGATGATATAGAACTAAATGAAATGCAAGATATTCCATATCGCAGCCTTGTTGGATGTCTCGCTTTTATAGCTAACAGGACTAGACCTGACATTTGTTTTGCAATAAACCTTTTCTCACAATTTCAGGAAAACCCTGGGCCTACTCATTGGAACTGGTTAGTTAAGCTACTTGGTTATTTGTATACAACCAGAGAAAGAAAGCTTGACTTATCTAAGATTGATAACCTTAGTGTCACATGTTATAGTGATGCAGATTATGCCACTAATCGTGATGACAGGAAGAGTATGGGGAGTTTTGTGTTGTTTATTGGTCGGTCGCCTGTTTCTTGGAAGACTTTCAAACAAAAGTCTGTTGCCCTTTCCACAATGGAAGCTGAGTTTAACTGCACTTACTGAGGCTGCAAAGGAAATCACTTGGGTTAGACATATACTTCTAGAGTGTTTTGAAATGGGGTTATTTGGGAATGAAATAACACAATATGAACTTTGTTGTGATAATAAGTCTGCCATTGACTTTTGCAAGTCACCAATTGAAAATGCTAGGTCAAAGCATATTGACGTTAAATTGCATTTTCTAAGAGATTTGGTGTCTGAAAAGCTATTTAATTTATCTTATGTAAGAAGTACAGATAACCTTGCAGATATTTTCACAAAAGCTCTAGTTAAAATGTCTGTTGATAATTTCATTTCCAGACTATTTATATAAGTGTAATAAAATTTTATGGCATATTTTTGAAATTTTAAAGTATATACTCTGAGGTTATGATATAATTGCAATGTTTTAGGTATATCTGCTGGTGTCTCATTTGATATTTTTGAATTGTAAAGATTTAATTTTTTTTTACATGTAATCTCTTGATGCTTTTATGCCACATATTAAAAGGGTTTTTTTTTTTGAATGACTTGTTTTATATGTATCCTTAAATGGGATGATTGTTGTAAGCAGTCTTGGCTTTTGGATCAGGAGCGGATTTGGAGGTATTTGTTGCAGTTTTTTTAAAATTTAAGAGTCCTTTTTGCAATTTCGTAATGCTTCTTTCTTAAGGAAAATTTATTATTAGATATTAAGGGGGGCATGTCTTGTTAGACATTTGTGTTTTTTGGGGGGGATCTCAGTGATCGCGAGAGGGGGGCCTTATGTTGTGAAATCCTTAATGTGGAAACTTAACTTCCCCATATTTGTTGTTTTTCTTTTAGGTCTCGCGCCACTGAGATATTCTAGTTTAAGTGCTTCTATTGCGATCGTACGTTCGTCGATACGCGATCTCTTAGCGTAATCAAAAACACATGTTTTTCTTGCTCCTATGTATGCATTGCGTCATTGCCAGGTGCCGTTTCCTGATTGGATGCCATGACTGCGCATGTGTTGAACAACTAGCTTAAATACCACTGCATGACTTGTCTGCTCTCTTCTCTTTTTGCTTATGTGGCAGCTGCATATCGTACGATGTTTTGTTTTAGTTATTTTTAAATGTCTGTGCAAGTATGCCAGACTGTTTGTTGTTAATTCTTATAATGTTAAAGTATGTTTAATAAATGTTATTTATTAATTTAAGCCATCCTCTTATTCAGAGTCAGTTTACTTTTACTTTACCATTTGAGCCCGGTGGATTAACCACCCAAATTCTTTAAGAGTTACTAATAAAAATAATAGCTCGAGAAGTATTTGTTAGAAAATTGTTAGACAAACTGCGGTTCAAATCTAATGATTATGCCATTTTTCAAATATTGAATTTCAAAAATTACCAAATTTCACAATGGAGCACCATAGCGTAACCTTCACGTGTAAAAAGATAATGATAAGGGGACATGTCCTGACGTGTATATGGACTATAGCGCAAGCCACAAATTATAGTAGCCTTATTATTCTGTTAAAATATAAAAGTGAATTATGAAATGGCAATAATTTGTTTGATTAAAGGTTCGTTAAGAGAAATTGACCAGCGTAGCGTGTGTAGTTTGCTAGTCTATACTAATAAAAGAAAGTTTTGCTCTGTGTGTGTGTCTGTTTGTTGGCGATGGCTAGGAAAATTTAGTGCACCTAGAAGTCTGTAAATTTAGATTTAGGTAGTCCAAACCCTCTCCTGGTGTACCTGAGCATCAGAATTTTAATATTTTAATTACTTTCTGAAATATTAATTAAAATGCACAAAGAACTCTCATTAAAAATACGCTTTTATTCTCTTGGGTTGGTTGGTTCACTGGTTGGTTGCATTGATTCTTCACAGAAGTAATTAAATAAACCAGAGTAGCGATGTATAAATAAGGATTTCTAACTCAATAGTGTCAATATGGATTGAAGTTATCAGAGTAGACGAGCCATGCGAATGTCGCACCACCTGTACATGACAAATTACACATACGTCCCACTGATTGAAATATTTTCCAGGCACATTTTTCGGAACTGATGCTTAACACTCACGCAAACAAATAAACAAACATTTGGCGACTTTTTGGTTGGCGCGATTTTCAAGACTGCGCCAAACGAATAACTTAATACAATGGCTAGGTTGCCATTAAAGGAAAAAAATCCCTTAACTTTGGCGACTTTTTTCCTTTTTTTAACCGATTAATTTTTTTTTTCTGCGTGAGTGTAAAGCATCTTAGCCCATTTTTCTTCATGACAATTAGTCGGGTTTAAGTTTTTTTTTTTTTTTTTTTACATGACATTTATTATTATGATGGAGATTGTTAATACAGAAAACTTTATTTAACAGATTCTTTTTTATATTTGCGGGAATGAAGAGGGGCAAGGGTCTAATTACATTTAAGCTTCAAGGTGTATTTCTAGAAAGCAGTTACCAGAATTTCCGAATAATAGTGTAAGCCAAATTTCAAATTAAGTTCCTAGATTAACCAAATGAATCAATCATTAAAGATGTATTTGTGATCCTCCTAATTAGTTATTTGCTGAAGGCCACTTGAACAACCCCCGCCCCCCTCCCGGCCCGTCCTTCAAGGTTTTTTCTCTAACTCTGCTCCGTTTCCATATCTCAGCAACTATCTTTCCGATTTCAACGAAAGTGATTTCAAACATTATAATTAATTTAATAGTCACCCTTTAAAACATTAAACTAAATTTATGAGTAGCGGTTACCACTATTTACGAATAACAGTTTAAGCCAAATTTGTAATTAAATTCAAAGCTTAAGGAAACGAACGAATTTTGAAAGATGCATAGTGGTCCTCCTAATTAGTCATTTGCTGAAGGGCACTTGAACAACGCAAGTGATTCCAAACATTATATTTAACTTAATAGTCACCCTTTATAACATTAAGGGTGATCATCACTTATATTTTCCCTTATACTGCTAATGCTATATTTTTAACATCAGAATTGTGCATTTACTATTGAACCGATTTATTTAAAAAAATTTTTGGTGATAAATATGACTTATTTCTTTGAAATGACGCAAATTTCATAAGTGAGATGTAATTACCCTTTTTAGCACTTTCCAACCTAGTTGAAAAGTGCTTATGACTTCGGTTTGTCTGGCCGTCTGCCGTCTGGCCGTCTGGCCGTCTGCCGTCTGGCCGTCTGGCCGTCTGCCGTCTGGCCGTCTGGCCGTCTGTCCGTGCTCTAACTCCCGTAAATATGCTCGGATGGATCTGCAATTTTTATATGTTATTGTCGTTATCTATAGCATGTTCCCTATTTCAACGGAAGTGTGTAGCACTTATAGTTTTTTTACAGGGACACTCAAAAGAATTCCGTTACATTGCGGTCTATGGGGAAAAATCATTTGCGGTTTATTTAAATAATGTTTCACTATTTTAAACGCATTGTAATTTATATATATTACTAAGGTGCATTAGAAGAAGCTTAATATGGAACAGGGTGTGCATAGCACTTATAGTTACTTTACAGGGACAGTAAAAATAATTCCGTTACATTACGTCTATGGAGAAAAATCGTCTGCGGTTTATTTAAATAATGTTTCACTATTTTAAACGCATTGAAATTTATATAGATCACTAAGGTGCATTACAAGAGACTTACTACGGAATATTGTGTGTATAGCAGTCATCGTTCATTTACAGGGACACGCAAAAGAATTCTCTACTGTCTGTTAACAATAATTCCTGGAAGTGCGTTTTAAGTTATTGAACGCGATTTTAATTTTAACTTGCTTTTTGTCTATTACGTGGTGTGTATAAATTCTGTAGATCCTATACAGGGCAGTACAAAAGTTCGCGAACACATTTCTGTTTATTGACAAACTCCAGACGGAGAATTTTAAACTGTGCTACGCGTTTCCTAACTGAACTAAAATTATCATCCTATGTAGTATATATACAAATCTATAGATCCTATACAGGGCTGAATAAAAGTATTCGGATATTTTTCCGAATATTGTATATGTTGGAAATTCCTGAAATTATGTTTTTAAATATGTTGTGCGTTTTCTAAATTGTTTACTTAGATGTTAGCTTTTAGCTTATTAAACGGTATGATTTGTAAAATTATTTTGGAAGCGTTGGAAAGTGCTATATAATCTATGCTTGACGCATGATTTTTCGTTCTTGTTTTAATTTAAATTTTAAAATTTTTAATTTGTTTCCAATGGATTTCACCAGAGGGCACTACGGGTGCTGCAGATTTTCGGCATAGGTTACAAAACGATTGTTTCAGGCAGTTTTTATATATTTTCTTGTTAATTGTTGTCATTATCTTGTTATAAATTTAATAAGGGGTATTTTTTACACTATATTATATAAAAAATATCGTTCAACAAGCATTTTTGCTTTTGCTGCAGTAATTTCATTCCCAGCTGCCATGTCAGAAAGACAAATTTTTCCAAATTTTCAGCAACCCTAAAACACTTCCGTTGAGGCAAATCAACAGGCGGGTTGAGATGAGATTTCCGATATCACCTTTTTCTCTACGCTTGCCTTTGAAAGGGAAGGGAGCGGGAGGAGGAGGGGAGGGTTACATTTGTGGTCATTTGCTTTTCTCTCTGTAAAAGGAAATTTGTCTGCTTTGTAGGAAGCATTTATTGAATTTGGGAAAGCGAACTGTTGGTTGACCCCTGATCCACCCTCTATGTTCCGAAGATTTCAGATTTTCAGTATCACCACGGTAACTAGAATTCTAGCTACCGTGAGTATCACTATGTTTGGGAAGGGGTATCTTCAAAATGGGTAACTTTCTGTTAGCGAAAGTTTTACTTTCTAAAACTAAAGTGAAGCAGGCGATTTTTGTTTCTTTGATTTTTCCCTTCAAATACATTCGTTGTATAACTTTTCCCTTTAAAAAATAGTTTTCATTCCTTGTTACCTTTAGTTGACATTGCATTAGATGTACACAATTCTTAATTGAAAGAAATTAATGTCCAATAATGCTTAAAGTGATAAAAAAATTTTATCACTTTAAGCATTATTGGACATTAATTTAAAGTTAACAAGTGATTGGATTACATTATTTATGAAAGAAATTAATGTACATTTTTCTGTGAAAGAGAATTTAACGTCTAAACATTGTAAATTGCGCCCAATGTAAATTCGACACACACAAGTAAGCCGAATACCGAATATTTGGTCGGCTGAATACTCCAATGTTCCAGGGTTAAAATATTAAATGGTTAAATATTAAAATAGTTTTATCTCTTATTTAATACAAATGCTGCCTCAATTTTAATTTTTTCTCTAACTTTTAACTTTATTCCTATTTTTATGAACATTACTTTCTCACAAGTAAACTTCACAGTAAAAAGAGAAGGGAAAAAATCTGTTTCGAATTATTAAATAAGATTATAATTTTAATACTTGTAAATAACGCTTTTAACATTGGCTTTCTCAATTAAAATAAATTAATATAAATTTCGGTTCGACCACTTTTCGTAATATCATATTTCAGATAAAGCAGTGTAAGTCTGATAAAAGTATCGTAACAATATCTTTACTATAATTTAAGTTGGGAACAAAAATCCAAGTTCGGCTTGAAGTGAAATACTCTGTATTTGAATAAATGGTTTAGAACCTGGTTTCCTATACAAAAACTGTCTGAATGAAACTGTAAAGTAAAACCTATATTATAAATTCTTTGTAGACTTTTCAATTGCGTAAAATGTGTAAACTGTATCGCGTCTTATTTATTTATAATCGGCTGCACTCTTGAATCCTCCAACACTTTTTTTTTTTCATTTCTGAAGGAAACGGATATGTATTTCGAGTGAAACTGTAAAGTATAACCTACATTATAAATTCTTTGTATAGATTATTCAATTGCGTGAAATGTGTAAAGTGTATTATGTCTTATTTATTTATAAGCAGCTGCTGTCTTGAATCCTCCAATACTTTTTCATTCTCGAAAGAAACTGTCATTTATTTCGAATAAAACTGTAAAGTAAAACCTGTATTATAAATTCTTTGTAGATTTTTCAATTGCGCAAAATGTGTAAACTGTATCACGCCTTATTTATAATCAGCTGCACTCTTGAATCCTCCAACACTTTTTTTTCATTCCCGAAGGAAACGGACATTTATTTTGAATGAAACTGTAAAGTATAACCTATATTATAAATTCTTTGTAGATTTTTCAATTGCGTAAAATGTGTAAAATGTATCATGTCTTATTTATTTATAACCGGCTGCACTTTTGAATCCTTCAATGCAAAAGTTTTCTTGTATTTTAATCACTATAGTTAATTGAGTTTAATTTTTTATATAATATACACTGCGAATAGTTTCACAGCATTTTTACTTTCTTCTATCTTTACAAGAAGAAAGTGTTGGATTCATGAAAATTTTCGACTTCAGGTTTTCGACGGATTTATACGTTTTAGAAGGTCCTGAACACGATTTGACTATTTTTAGAAAATGTCTGTCTGTGACTCTGTCTGTATGTGACAAAAATTTTGTGGGCGCTCTATCTCAAGAACTAATGCTCGGAATTTAATAAAACTTTTTACTCAGTTAGTCCCTCATATAAATGGGTGCTGATTAGTTTTTGGTAAAAATCGCCGGTACTTTTCGGTTAGCCGGGCGCCAGTGATATATGTACATATATAAATACATATGTATATACATATATATGTATATATATACATACATATATTTATATATATGTGTATGTATATATATGTATACGTGTGTGTGTGCGTATATATACATGTATATATATCACTGGCGCCCGGCTAACCGAAAAGTACCAAATCGCACAGCAGGTGGCACTGCTATGCAGCATTTTTCGCGATTTCCGCAATAGCTCTATCTCAAGAACTAATGCTCGGAATTTAATAAAACTTTATATTCAGTTAGTCAGCGGAAGTAAAAAAAATTGTTCAATAGGATTTCTTCGGGTATGTGTGGATACTGCATATTTGGATATGCAATATGTCCAATTCCTTTCTCTTTCTTTCTCGAGTCATTTTCCGAAGTGCGATCAATGGAAGAAATGTCCTTGTCGAATTATATTTACTGACCCAGGACTATACATACAGAAAAGGCTAGTTCGAGGGGGTAATTGAGATATAACATCATGTCCCCACTTCTACTCGGAACTGGGCCGGTGGCGGTGGAAATTGCAGATAATCATTCTCCAGAATTTATGCACAGAACAGAAAAGTATTAGAATTGTCTAAAAAATTCCTTTCATTATTTCGATATAGATTTCTTTTTTTTTGCTATTATTGAGGAGGTATTATAAAGATAAAACGACGTCTTGCATCGTTGCAACTTGCTACAATACGTATAAAAAAATCCCTGACGGCTCGACCTACAGGCATAGGTAGATTTCAAAGGCGCAGACCGTGGAGCACCTGTTTATTGGGAATTGCAGAAGGAATGACACTTTTGCCATGATGCGGTAGTTGGAACCGCCCACTTCAAAATCTACCTGTGTCAAGTAGGCGGAGCCGGCAGAATTTTTTTTGTTTTTATTTATTTATTATTATTATTATTATTATTTTGCTGTAAGGGTTGGTCCTATAAAAAACTTGTCAGTATAAAAGTTGTAGATAATATTAAGAGGATTTATAATAAATGTAAGCAGATTTGATATCTTGTGAATTGACAAAGTTATGAATTTTTTTCTTCTGAAACCCCTCTTTTTCCCCTCTTTGGGGCCATTTATAATGATATCAAAAATCTGTCATACATAAATTTTTGGCCCTTTTCCTAGAAGTAATAATAACTTTAAACGGATTCGATACGTATCATAATTAAGATTTATGGGGATTTTTCTGTTTTCACAAAAAGCTCCCCCCCCCCTGGTTCGATTTTGCCCATTAACAAACTTGACCGAGATTTTATGCCCTTTGATTTTATGTATCAGTTTGGAAGAGATTTATGTAGAATTTTTCAAATTATCGTGTCTATAAAAAAGTGGCATAGATAGATAGATAGATATAAAGTTTTGAACTGGGGATGGTTTTGGGTTCTGGGAGTCATGATCGGTGTAGATCTGCAAAAATTTTCCAGAAATTCCAGCATAGTGGAGAATGTAATAGGTAGTATTTCTTACAAAATCTCAAAAAAAATTATCAAACACTAAACACGTTGTCCGAAAAAAATGAGTACAGTTCTTACGACAGTTGATATCATATGCGCCAAATGGCAGCTCAATAGAAAGCAACGTTTAGATGCTATTGTGTTCACTCACATATATACAAATACATATAGGCATCATCATAAAAGTACCATAAAAGGACACCGATGGAATGAAAACGAAAAAATACCAACATTCACGTATACATACGGAATAATTGTAAAAAATATCAAACCTTCAACATTTAAAGACATCCTCAAAATGTAAAGACATATAACTATTTCCATAATAAGGTTTTTATAATGATTACAACCATTTTCCCAGCACTAGATGTGATCGAAAAGTAAAAAGGTAAATGAAAAACTAAGAATCACTGGGTACATCAGTTATGTTCTTAGTAACATTAAGATTTCTTTATAAAAAAAATTAATTTGGCAGATTTAAATATGATATAATATACACATGAATTGATGCCACACAATCCTAAAATGTACGTATACCAAAGAAAATATAAATTCTACAGATAAGGTAATTATAAATTTACCAGTACACCTGTGCGATGATTTTGCACTGCAGTCTAATATTTTTTAGATGAAAGTTTAAATTTCTAAAGAAAAATTAAGGATGAAAATATCTGCAAATAACATTAGTGAAGCCAGAATATCATGTCATTCATCCCATCAAAATTGAAGTAAAAACTAATCAAAGATAGCAAGAGGCACGCACGAGAAAAAAATAATAATAACAATCGCATTTTAACTTCATTGGAAGATGACGTCATCTGCTTCAGGAAAAACACGGGACAAAAAAAAATAGAGCACATATAAAATAGAATTTAATATAATATAACATAACATACATTTTAGACTACACGTAATATACCACTGCTTCGATCGATCGATGGTGTCTTTTTCTCCAAACATTTGAATTTGAATTTTGCTTTTTAATAATAAATATAAAATAAACCCGTGTGTCCCGCTTTATCTTTTATTGTGCTATTTATTTATTTATTTTTTAATTATTGTTGAGCACAATATAATGTAGTAATATATATATATATATTGTGGCAACAATGATTTGAGAAAAAAAAATTGCTGATTTAATTTTTAACTAACTGTAATTTTTACTCAAAAAACATGTTTTAAAGAAATGTGAGTATACTATGTCAGAAGCCTGTTCAAAAACCTTTCGAATGATAGCTCATTCATTTTTGTGCATTTTGTAAATACAAAGAAAAAGGGATGTTGGCAACAGAAACAATACATATGATTAACTCATGTAAAATTTTAAAGCATATGTAAGTACAAGGAAGTCAGAAATTATAACTTATTGTATGATAAATCTAAAACTTCTAATATGAAAAATTACATACATAAATTTTTATTCTTAAAATGAAAGTCTATATAAAATATTAAAATACATACAATTAGGTATAATTGCAACTCAAGTAATTTATATATGAAAAAAATAAATCGGTCTCTTATCACAGTTATTTTGTAATTTATTTTTAGTTTATATAATTCGTGCAATAAATCAAACTGTATTTTAAATTTTTTATCACTTTAAGGTGATTTTGATGTTCAAAAATAGTAGAAGGAAAACAGCGTAAAAGCTGGCAGCTATACAAACATCGTAGAATAGCTTTCACGTGTATCAAATGGTACTGTTAGTAAATGTATTGCTGCTAGCGATTTTCTGATTCATTTTTAAGCATAAAAGCATAATACTTGCAAGCATGATTATTGAAATGATTGAACAGTTCTTTATTTTCAAATAAAGGAATTACATCTTGAGCTATAGGCTATTATTGTCTCAGGACGGCAATTTCTTCCTTTCCTGCGCTGTCACGTCGTAAAATTCAGTTAAAAATGACAACTTTGACAGCATTATTTGAAAATCTTTTGCCTTTACAGGAAAATGAAAAAATATATATATTACATAGTTTCTTAATAAGTTTGTGAATAACAAGTAATATAATTTTTTTTTTAAAGTCAATTCCTACTTTTTAATCATAAATATATAAAATAAACCCGTGCAGCATTAATGTCCCACGTTATCTTTATTGAACATTATTTTATAAACATTGTTGCGGCATTTTATTTCTGTGGCATCACTCATTTGAGATAAATCTTTCATTTCATTTATGAAAACAATGGGAGGAATTTTTTTCTCCCATTTAAAACTAAAATTAATTAATTAAATTTAATGAATGAATTAATATTTGAAAAAACTATATTAACATAAAGTGTCATCCGCTACAAGTTTAAAAAAATTTATTTGAACTTGAGTGGATGAATAGAAAATATTTTATTAACGATTGAAAATTTGAACAAGATATATATATAGAGAGAGAGTGTGAGCTAATAGTAGGAATTTAAAAAAAAATCAATTAAAAAATGTATCAGAAAGTGCACAGTTTGGATTTCAGAACAGCCTTAAGTAAATAAAATGTATATGCAAAAAAGTTAAGTCAGAAAATAAAACAAATGCATTATGTAATAATATTTAATAAAATATATTTACTGATAATTATCATATATTTAAAATTCTAAATATTTTTTGTGTTTAATTAAATTTATCTTTACAAAGCTTCGCTTAATCTTGATTACTTTTTTTTTCAATTTCGGTTTGGATTACTGGGTTTCTATTGATATGGGTAAGCAGAAATATTGATGTACAATGCTGCCTCCCCCCCCCCCCAAAAAAAAAAAAAAAAAAAATTAACCATTAATTTGGATAGCTAAATACATTAGCAATGTAACTCCAAATTTGAGGAAATATAATTAAAACATATTAATATTTCGGAAATTCTGAATCTAGATCCTTTAATTTAAAAGCGTTATTTAGCGCAGCTATTTTCCTCCTGTTACATTACAAAATCCCTTTTTAATTATAGCTAAACCATGTGTTTCTCTCAATAACATGAGATTACAATTAACTAGTCGATATCGATATCTATTAAATTAAAAAAAAAAAAAAAAAAAAAAAAAAAAACTGGCTTAAACCGCGCTGGAGAACGGATTAATGGTTAATTGCATGGGCTGAAATTTTCACAACTGGGCCCGGCCCGAATGAAGCCATCTTGTTCCGGAGTCCCCAGAAAGTAAAGTCCAAAACCAAAACCCATCCTCTATACCAGGGGTTCCCAAACTTTTAAACTGACGTACCACTAAATTGAAGTTCATACTTCCGCGTACCACGAGGTAACAAACGTAAAGCTAATATGCTAATATAAAATCTGTAAAAAGGAACCTGTCTAAAATGAAAGATATCTTTGATCTTCTGTGTTTCCGTCTTAGCAGGTTTTATTTTATTTAAAAATGAATGATTACATTAGTAAATTGGTACTTAAACTGAATACTTTATAATAACATTCAAGTAAAAAGTACTATCATTACATTTTAATAATGCACACAATATCAAAATATAGTGTTTTCGTATAGGAAAAAAAACAACAATAATTAATGATATTGGCGCACACTGATTAATACTGTTATAGTAGGCTGATTGCACTAATTTGCTTCTATCGCTGATGAAAAGGGTGGACTTGCTTTATCAAGTACAACTTCCACCTGTAAGGCTCAATATTAGGTAGTTTTAGTCATAAGTCAGATTCGATGTGTAGTTTATTCCTGTATTTGTTTTCGAACTGCCAACCGTCAGGTAGAGGAGCAAAATCATATAAAGAAGGAGATATGTTGTGCTAAACACAAATAGACTTAGATAGAGATGACAGTCAGATGATATCAGACGGTACTCCTGAATGATATTCTCGCAAACTAAAATTCTGTTACATTCATCATTTTTTTTTAATCTGAACTCCAGTAATTCATCACAGGAGAGCTGAATAAGTTCATTTCTTTTCTCTCTCGTGAGATACAGTGGCAGATTGTCGCAAATGAGAAATGAATTTCTTACCCAAAGCTTAGTTAGCGCATTTAACATAGGCTCAATGAAACTGTATTAATAATCTGCATACCTTTAAATGCGACAATAACGTCGCGAATTAGGCAAACACTTGCGAATTTCTTCATACATTTATGTACATACCACCACAGACCATATGTACAATGCTTTACCTCAAATCCACACTGCATATGACCACAGTTTTGGTTTGATTTCAGATCACCATTTTAAATAAACTTACTTTGTTCAAAACTAATCTTCATGAAATAGAAAGAAACTACACACATTTTGAACAAGAGAAGAAAAGATATTTTTATCAACAGAATGAATTAATTTATGAATTATATTTGAAATAAAACTTTTATTTCAACACATCCTAGAAGTTCTAGTACAAAAAGAACAATTTGCTATAAATCATATAAAGTTTAAAAACATCACAAATGTTTGAAAACAGTACTTCTGTGTAGTGTAGTTATTCCAGATTGAAATGAAGATATTATTTTGGTGTTTCGTAAGATTTGATGAATAATCAACAGGTGCATACATGAGAAGTCCACGTACCATAGTTTGAGAACCCCTGCTTTAGAGGGTTAAATTACTGTTTACAAATTTACACCATTTTATACTGATAAGGAGACTAGCTACCTTTCATTTTTCGAAAATGACGAAATTGTCAAGTTTCCAATTTTATGCTTAAAACATGTTTAGATAGCGCTAGTATACTGGGAAGAACTTAAGTAGAAATTGAATTATTATAAATGTGTGAAAATGATTTTCACTGCATCCATTTCCCTTTAAATGTATCAAAGTTTCAATCTTTAAAGTCATTTTTCTGAGTTTGTGTTTTTAGGCAAGGTTTGTGTTTCAAGGCTTTTATTCAAGACACCAAAGCAGGAAAACATAATCCAGGTTCAGAATGACCGGGCTCTCGCCGGGTAAACACTCCATTCTCGCCGCACCCGAGGAAGTACCGAGGAGGGGCAACATAGCAGAAGCAGAGAAAAATTATGTTAACAAAAGCAAGGCTAGGAGCGAAGTGAGTTGCTTTCGCGACTCGACTTAGAATCGGAGTGACATGTATCTCGCCAAATAGGGTTGCTAACAGTGTTGTATAGGCGAGAACAATTTCAGATGGAGCATACAGATTTAATGGTATTTGTCGAGCAAGGCTGCCAGATTATTGGCATCAGAACGTATTTCATTTCGAAATTTAATATTGCCAAGAAGACTGCAACGGTCAGACTTATTCCCATGCGAAAGGAATTTTTGATAGTCCAAACAGTTTAGCCTTTTAACGACCAGAATATATTTTTATAATAGGGTGTGAATGATTGAGTTATTACTGAAACCAAATAAGGGCATGTATATGATTTGGATGAAATGCTAGACACAATTCTAACTGAATCTCTGGCCGCAAAAATGCATTATGAACATATTGTGTTATAAGCTTGGTTTCGGAAAGTTAATTACAAGAAGACATCTGTGCTGATTTAATTCTTTTCTTTTTATTTTAATCAAAAGACCGTGAGATATTAGCGATCCAGTACAAGTGACCATGAAAGGGAGAGTTTAAATTACAGCGGGATTATTGTTTGTAGTTATAGATAACGCACTTAAATTTTGAAAAAGCAGGTGAAAAATATAATTTAAATAAAGAGTAGGGGAGGTTAAATTTAATATATGATTCTCATATCATATTCTGCTAATTAAAAATAATTCATTTAATAATTTTAAAAGTACGTCTTCATTCAAAAAAATCAATTTTTATCCATATAAATCTAATAATTATGTTTTTAATTGTGGAAAACTGATTGTATCATAAGCAAGCGGTGTGCGCAAATTTCAGCAAGTTTAAAATAACAAACATTTCTCGTAACCACAAAAAACAGAAAGAGCATTTACAGATCCTAAATTGCATTCAAAATTTTTTTTTATTATTTCCAAGGTTATAAAAACAAGCTATTTTTTATTCCATAATAATATGCTACATTCTGTATTTTATTCCACGTACCAGTATCGGACTTCTGCGTACCAGTAGCCAGAGCTTCGAGTACCAGTACTGGTACGCATACCATAGTTTGAGAACCCCTGCTCTATACAGATCTACAGATCTATAACCAAAAACTAATCTCTAATCTTCTAACTTACATTTACTTGGCACAGAGCCTCTGTGTTTACTCAGAATCGGCTTCAAACGGGAAGTGACGTTTCCTAGAAAATAGGGCTACCAGAAAAAGAAGTTTTTCGCCCATGCGAAAGTCAGCGCCATCTATTGAGTAAAGGTGATTTTCATAATATCTGACACTCCTTTTTGAATTAAATTTATGAGGTTACCACTATTTACAAATAAGAGTTTAAGCCAACTTTGTAATTAATTTCCTAGCTTAACAAAACGAACAAATTTTTATGCATGCATAGTGGGCCTCCTAATTAGTCATTTTCTGAAGGACACTCGAACATTCCCTCCCTTCGGCACCTCACTCAAGGTTATTTTCTCTAACTGTGCCTTATTGCAATAACTGGACTAATAATGTTCCAATCTTACAGTAACGTAGGCAGCGGGGACCTGTCTCAGAAGTTCGATAGGAAAGAGGTTTGTTTAGAACAGAATGCTCCCCTGGCGGTGGTAGGGGGAAATAAAAGATTTTCTAGAGCGTACGAGCATGCCGGGTATACGGTTCCGAAGCCATCGTAGACTGTGGCCAGAGTTCCGCTTTTTAAGAGATTTAAGTTTATTACAAGGGCTCGGGTAACGCCGGGTGGGTCAGCTAGTATAAAATAAAATATATTGTTACAAAATTCAGATTTGTGTGATTATTTTGTCAAAGAAAAACATGCTATTTGTTTTGTGGATATTCCAAAAGAATGAGGACAGCAAAGAAATGATTCAACAGTTACAATCAGGCAGCATAGAAGCTATCGGAATTCTATTGAACAAGTCTCAATTAAACAGCTTTGTAGTCAATAAGCAAATTTGTTTTCTAACATAAAATAAATTCCTCAAATCGTGTCATTCTCAACTCATTTCACTCTACGTTACTCATCTATACTAATATTATAAAGGAGTAAAGATTGTTTGTTTGTTTGTTTGTAGGGGGTAATCTCTGGATCTACTGAAGCGATTGCAAAAGTGATGCTGACAATCCCTGCTCCAACATAGGCTATATTTTATGTTGGGGGCGGGGTGCAGAAGCGAAAAACGTTCTAAAATTTCTATTTTTTTATACTGAAGGAGCTAGAAACATGAAATTTGGCATGATAGTTACTTATAAGATGTAAATGCTCTCTAAGAACAAATTCTAATTACACATAATCCAATTGGTAGGCTTTCTTATAACCAACTAGCCTGTCTTCGCCCGGCTAGACAGTTACTGGAGAGCTCAGTTTGCCTTCAGCAGTGTTATGGTTACAGTGTGGCCTGGTGCCCCAAAATGCATTTTACATGCAGACAGAAAATAAATAAATCAAATATACTTTATTCTAAATTATATGAAAATAACTAATAAAAATATCAAAAAAGCATGTAAATAAACATCTCCATCAAAACGTTCTTTCCGTTAATTGCTGACAACAGTCAATGAAAATATTCTCTACATTTTTAGCTCACAGCCTATCAAAGCCTGAGAACTAATGTACGTATGTGTGTACATAATGCGATAACTCTTGATAGAAATATCCGATTTGCTTCCAATTTTGTATAGAAGTTCACTGTGAAAGGTGCTTCCCTGATTAGTTTTAGGGGTTCATTGGTTAAGTATAAAGCGAGAGAACGGGGGGCTAATCTCATCCCTTAATTTAGATAAATGGGTTTTTCATGCAGATTTATCCGATTTGCTTCAAATTTGGTAAATAGGTTCATTGTGATAAGGTGCTTCCTGATTAGTTTTGGGGGTTCATTGGTTAAGAATAAAGGAGGGGATGGGGGCTAATCTCCCCTTAATTTATATAAATGTTCTTTTCATGCAGAATTATCTGTTTTGCTTCAAATTTGGCATATAGGTTCATTGTGATAAGGTGCTTCCCTGATTAGTTTTAGGGGTTCATTGGTTAAGTATAAAGGGGTGAAACGGCAGGCTAACCCTCCTTAATTTATTGTCGATTTCTTTATTTTTGGAGGGGCATTATTCTTTGAAATAAGAGTATAATATACAATGAGTGTGAGCTGAATGTCACCAGTGTATGGCACTTTTCTTTTTTTCCTTTACACAAGCACCAATATTAAAAACAAAAGCCTTTTCCTTTTAAATGATGCCATAAGAGAATCAAACACAGCTTCATTTGCTCATAATCAACGCCCAGCCTCAATAGAACAATGAAATTTTGAAGACATGTCACAATGTAGGTGCCTACTAAGAAAGGATTTTCATAGATAATTTCTCTCAGCAGGAGTTTTAAGTAGGAGCGTGAAATTTGGGATAACAATTCTACTAAAGAATAGTTAAACATGTATTTCAGGCGATTGTAGAAATTCAACCACTTATTGGATGAAATGGGGGGTTGAAAATTTCCCTGATTTCACATTTTCTCCATATTTCATCAGCAGTTGTAGGTAAGAGCGTGAAATAAAAGATAACAAATCTAATAAAAAAATTATTAAACACTTATTTAAGTGATTTTAGAAATTCAACCACTAACGGGGTTAAAGGGGAGGTCTGAAGTTTTAGGTCATTTTGCCTTTTCGCCATATCTCAACAACAGTTTTAGTTAAAAGCGCGAAATTCAGGATAACAAATGTACTAAAAGTTAGTTAAACACATATTTCAGTGATTTTAAAAATTCAACTGCTAAGGGGGTTAAATGGGGAAGTGAAAAGTTTTTAGTCATTTCACGTTTTCGCCATATCTCATCAGCAGTTTTAGGTAGGAACGTGAAATTCAGGATAACAAATCTACTAAAAAAATAATTAAACACATATTTCAGCGATTTTAGAAATTCATTCATTAAGCAGGTTAAATGGGGGGTCGAAAGTTTTAGGTAATTTTGCCTGTTCGCCATATCTCAGCAGCATTTTTAGTTAGGTGCTCGAAATTCGGGATAACAAATCTACTTAAAATATAGACAAACATGTATTTCAGCAATTTTAGAAATTCAGCAACTAAGGTGGGTTAAATAGGAGGTCAAATATTTTAGGTCATTTTACCATATCTCAGTAGAAATTATAGGTAGAATCATGAAACTCAAAATAACAAATCTACTAAAAAAATAGTTAAACACGTATTTCAGCAATTTTAGAAATCCAGACACTAAGGGGGGTTAAATGGGGGTCGAATGTTTTACGCCATTTTGCCATATCTCAGTAGGAGTTATAGTTAGGAGCATGAAATTCGAGATAATAAATCTACTAAAGGATAGTTAAACATGCATTTCAGGTGATTTTAGAAATTCAACTACAAAGGTGTTTAAATGAAGGGTTGAAAATTTTCGGTGATTTCACCTAATCACCATAATTTATCAGCAGTTTTAGAAAAAAGCGTGAAATTCAGGATAACAAATCTCCTTAAAAAATAGTTTAAAAGTATTTCAGTCATTTTAGAAATTCGGCCACTAAAGGGGGTTAAATAGTGGGTCAAATGTTTTATGTCATTTTGCCATTTCTCAATACAAGTTATAGGTAGGAGCGTGAATTTCGCTATAACAAATTATTAAAGAATAGTTAAACATGTATTTTAGGCGATTTTATAAATTCAACTACTAAGGGAGTTAAATGAGGGATCGATAATTTTCGATCCCTCATTGATTGAACAAATAAAAAATCACGAAGATTGAACAAATAAAAAATCACAAATAAATTTGTGATTTTTTATTTGTTCAATCTTCGTGATTTTTTCGTGTCAAGCAATCGCGCAAAAAGGGGAATTTCGTCAAAGATTGTGCAAAAAAATATCTACTTTTGTCAGTCGGTTGCGGAAAATGAGTTGTGAATTTCAACAAATGATCGTAGAAAAGAGTCGCGAATTGCGTCAAAAGATTGTGAAAACAAATAGCAAACCTCATCGCTCAGTTGGCAAAAAAAAAAAAAAAATGTCGTGAATTTCGACAAATAGTGGAAAAATATTCATCAATGATCGGAATTTCATCAAAGATTGTGCAAAAAAATAACAATTTTTGTCAGTCGGTTGCGGAAAAGACTCCCGAATTTTAACAAACGATCGTAGAAAAAAGTTGAGAATTTCATCAAAAGATGGCGAAAACATATAGCGAATTTCGTCGAATACTCTAATATTTTTTATTCTATTAGTACCACTTTTTAAAATCTGTCATACACTTATATTAGGATATTTTCAAGAGAAATCTGTCACAAGGAATTTTTTTGGAAATTGTAGAACGATTGAATGCAAAATTGGTAGCCAATCCTGGGCACATTATCAAAGGGTTAATTGCTTCGGGTTCAAGTTGGGTTTTCACTATTTTGAGTCCGGTTCGTGTTGCCCGAGTTTTCAAAGAAATCCTAAATATTTTCAGATGAAAAAAAAATAATTTTTCTACATAAAATTGTTATTAGAGATATAATTATAGTCTACTTTTCCAAATCATATTGAAATATGAATTAATTTTCTTTCAGTTCGGGTGGAGTTGCGGTCAATGAAATTTTTTTAGACGTTTCTGGGTTTACTGGAAATTACAGTCCTGCATCGGCTACCTGAAATGCATTTTGTTTTGGGTTTGGTTGATTAAATTTCTTTTTGTTGCGGGTCGAGTAAACTTTATACGCTTTGGGTTATGCTTTGACTCTTTTGAATCGGGTTTGAGATGAACTGATTATACAAAAGGAGGTTCTGAATAATTTTCAAATGAAAAAACTATAGTATATTTGAATATTAATGTGTGTATATATGTGTTATTTTTTGTTCATAAGCGGTAAACTTGTAGATTACTTTTCAATAAATCTATTAAAATATACTTTCATTTTCTTTCACTTCGGGTTCAGGTATGAATATTTCAGATTCGGCTTGAAGTCTGTCGGGTTAAAGTCAGGATTCGGGTCGGTTACAACCAAATCTGGACAGGACTCTACTGTCAGGCTGTGGAGATTTTTAAGAGCATACTGTATATATAATATCATTTAATAAAGCAAATAATTTAATAGCATTAAATAGCAGAGTAAATATAATGTGACACTAATAAAACAAAAATAACAAATCATATAATTAAGAAATTAAATACACCTCCCCCATCCCCCCACCACCCACGAAAAAAATTAAAAAAATCCCCCTTAAATTTTTGGCTAAAGAGAGAATTTATCACTAAAATTCTAGCCTTTGGGGTGACGAGTTTTCTTTTAATCATGCTGTACACAGCTCAGAAGCAGTTCATAGAGTGTTTTCTTTTCTCACATATATTTCTAAAACTAGCCAAAATACTCATTAATGATAAACTAGCTGGCTTCGCCCGCCAGCGGGCCCCTAATTTACATTGGTGCCTCGAAACTTTTGTATTCTCCGGCTCGCATCCCCCTCGATACGAACGAACCTCCGACCCGGGTCCCCGCTGCCTTCGGCACCGTATACCGGTCGTGCTACGCACGCACTGGATAATCCCTTAAAGGATTTGCACATCGAATAGTATAAACCTCTAACTGAACGAATCTCCAACCCTGGTCCCCGCTGCCTTTGGCACCGTATACTGGTCGTGCTACGCACGCACCAGATAATCCCTTAAATTGCACATAGAATAGTATAAACCTCTAACTGAACGAACCACCGGCTTGGGTCCCCGCTGCCTGCGGCACCGTATAGCAGTCGTGCTGCGCACGCGCTGCAGTATACGTTAGTTCCACCTTCCGCCACCAGGTGACGCAATCCGTTTATATGATCATAACTAAAATCGTTAAGACTTTCGATGTCGAGTCGAATGAGTCATACCCCGTCGTTTTCATGCCCGTAGAACCGAAGATAGGAAAGCGTCCCCTGGTGGTGAAAAAACAAAATAAAATCGGTAAGCTCTATCGATGTCGAGTCGAATGAGCCATACCCCGTCGTGATCCTTCCCATAGAAACAGAGATAGGAAAGCGCCCCCTGGTGGTGAGAGTCGGAGCAAAAATCGATAAGCTGTAGTATCCTCTATCGACGTTGAGTCGAATGAGCCATACCCAGTCGTGATCCGGGCCATAGAAACAGAGATAAGTAAACGCCCCCTAATGGTGAAAAACGAACTAAAACCGATAAGCTCTAGTCGAATAGTATAAACCTATAACTGAACGAACCTCCGGTTCGGGTCCCCACTGCCTGCGGCACCATATACAGACCTGCCAACCTTTGAAAATGAGAAATAGTAGCACACCAAATTCAAATTTATCTGAAGGTTGGTTGGTTGGTGGATGTTTTTTACGCTGTAAATTTTAAGGGAGCAAATACTAATCAATTAAACGCATGTGTATATTCATAAGCACACAAAGTAGGAGACTCTTTTGTTTTTGCTAATTTTTTTGTTGTGGGTGGGATTGATTAAACATAATTATTCCTATTCAATTAATGCTCTGACCACTCCTAAGCAAAATTTCTGAATTTCACAGTGAATTTTCTGAAAGATTCCAAGGCGGTTGGGGGGAGGAGGTGATGGAACTACGGGTATATCTTCCAGAGAAAAATGTCTGAGTTAGAGTCCTTCATCAGGTCGAGTAAGCTGATACAACCGGGTCCACTCCCGCTACTTTTTTTTTGCATCCCTTTGACGAAATTTGCGTTTTTCGCGATCTTTTGACGAAATTTGCCGTTTTTTTCGAGATTTCTTGATAAAATTTGCGTTTTTTTCTAAATTTGCCGTTTTTTGCAATGTTTTTGACGGAATTTGCCATTTTTACGCGATTATCTGACGAAAGTCACGTTTTTCCCGCGATCTGTTGACAAAAATTTGTCGTTTTTTTTGCGATCTTTTGATGAAATTTGCCGTTTTTCGCAATGTTTCTGAAGAAATTTACCGTTTTTTCGCCATCTTTTGACGAAATTTGTTGTTTTTCGCAATGTTTTTGACGAAATTTGCCGTTTTTTCGTGATTTTCTGACGAAGGTCACGTTTTTCCCGCGATCTGTTGACAAAAGTTGCTGTTTTTTTGCGATCTTTTAACGAAATTTGCCGCTTTTCGCAATGTTTTTGACAAAATTTGCCATTTTTTCGCGATTCTCTGACGAAAGTCACGTTTTTCCCGCGATCCTTTGACAAAATTGGCGACTTTTCTTCGAACAAAAAACGAGATTGATTTTTTTTCGGCGATCATTTGCCGAAATACCGATACATTTAATGTCCGAATTTTCGGATTTATGACTGATATATATATTTTTTTTTCAGAAACCATTGCCTTAATTTTTCGGAAAATTTGGACCAGAATCACCCCTGAACGATCTTCTGACGAAATTCGCATTTTGATTTTTTTGGTCTAACTTATTGTTGTAAAAACAAGCTTCCAGTTAATAGTTTTTAGTCTTACTGCCTCATTACACTTTTAAACATATGCATTCATTAACTTTCATTCATATTTTTATCTTTATTTACATTCATTATATCACATTACAAATTTCATAAACAGTGCTTTTTAGCAGTATATATTTATCATGTAAAACGTAATTTCATTAATTAATATATGTTTAACTTACCCATAATTCTTCACTTATTACTTTTATTTTATTCATTAGAAACAGTAAATTTCACTTTACAATAGTTGTTAACTTAAATTTACTTTACAAACATTTAAACGACACGTTGCTTCTTTCACCAGTCAACACACACACGGCGATATTCGATTACGCCTGGAATCGAATATTCGATTAGCGAGTTCGCGGGTTTTACGATAGATGGCGGCAGAGAAGTTATTCTCTGATTTGTTACTTTGTTAATTATTCATGCCGTAGGCCTCGCGTCACTTCCGTGACGGTTCTAGAATATCGTTGTCATTGGTTGTCAAGCTGTTGGCCAGGTATTTATACGCGTACTTCGCTATCATCGGGGTTTCAGTTTATTGTTTTTGATCTTCACGGAAGCGATCGGGTTTTAGTTAAGCCCAGATCGTAGTGATGGAATGTGAATGTTGTCTTAATGGTTTACGTGTCGCCATTGACGTTGCAGCTCTTTACTCGTAGTGAATAAGTATAAGTTATTTAAGTTAAGTTTTGTGGTTTATGTTAATATATACTGTCTCTATTATAATATGATTCAAGATCATCTCATTGTTTATTCTGCTAAATTACCAAGAACTGAACTATGTTAATATCATCTTCTGTTGAACTTTACTTCAAATAAAGACTGACTGGATTAAAAATCTTTTGCTTGTTTTATGAAGAAACATCGTTACACATCTTTATATTTCTATTGCTTAAGTTATCAAATATTCAACTACACTTCCACCTTACAGTATGAGATAATCAATTCCAGCTAAGCTAAATTTAGCGTTATCTGCTTGTGTTAAATTAAGTGTTATGAGAAATCGGCTTTAATCAAATGCCATTTCTCAACACCTGTGATAACTGATAAGTTTTCTGACTCGACTAACATAAAAGTACCAAAATATTAAATAATTTGGTACTTTTCGGTTAGCCGGGCGCCAGTGATATTTGTACATATATACATACATATATGTATATATATGTGTATGTATCTATATGTATACATAGATATGTGTATATGTGTGTGTGCATATATATACATGTAATATATATCACTGGCGCCCAGCTAACCGAAAAGTACCTATAATTTAATGCAATTGCAATGGTATTTTTTGTATGTGCGTGCTCCGTTTACGCTTCACGACCTTGGCGAAACTGACTGCAACTTGGCGTAATCATAATTATGGGGGCCGTTATAACCCAAAAGTACCAAAAATCTTTTAATTCATTTAAAGCATTCTATTGTACCCAGGTAGCACAGTGATATTGGCCAATATCCACGGCAATATTGGCCAATATTTCGAATGTCGCTGAATGTCGAACGTCAATTTTACAACATCTGCCGATATTCACAGACACAGGGCTTGAATTTTAGGGCGGGATTGCGGGATTCGCGCCGAAAATTTTGAAATCCCGCCCAAAAAAAGATCGTGGGCGGGAGCCTCCCGCCCAAAAAATTCCACCATTTTCGTAGAAATTTGCGTTATTTAATTTACCTGCAACCAAACAATAAATTTCGTGATTTTTTTCCCCCGCAACCGATCGACGAAATTTGCGTGTTTTCCGCGAAAGATCGACGAACTTTGCGGTTTTTTCCACGACAGATCGCCGAACTTTGCAGTTTTTTCTACGACAGATCGACGAACTTTGCGTTTTTTCCGCAACAAATCGACGAACTTTGCATTTTTTTCCGCGAAAGATCAACGAACTTTGCAGTTTTTTCCGTGACAGATCGACGAACTTTGTGTTTTTTCTGCAACTGATCGACGAACTTTATGGTTTTTTCCGCGACAGATCAACGAACTTTGCTTTTTTTCACGACTGATCGACGAACTTTGCATTTTTTAAACAACTGATCAACGAACTTTGCGTTTTTTCCACAACAGATCGACGAACATTGCGTTTTTTAATCGACTGACCGACAAACTATGCATTTTCTGGGGGGGGGGAGGACAGATTGACGAACTTTGTGTTTTTTCTGCGATCGATCAATGAATTTTGCTTTTTTTCTGCGACTGATCGATGAACTTTGCATTTTTTGGTGACAGATTGACGAACTTTGCGTTTTTTCCGCAACAGATTGACAAACTTTGTGTTTTTTCCTCGACTGATAGACGAACTTTGGGTTTTTTTTGGGGACAGATTGACGAACTTTGCGTTTTTTCCGCGACAGATCGACGAACTTTGTGTTTTTTCCGCGACAGATTGACGAACTTTGCGTTTTTTCTGCGACTGACCGACGAACTTTGTGTTTTTCCGCGATCAATTGACGAACTTTGCGTTTTTTCCGCTATCAATCGACGAATTTTGCTTTTTTTCCGCGATTGACCGACGAACTTTGCATTTTGTCTGCATTAATGTATCTTTAAATAGCACGTAAAGTAATGGTGGGGTTTAAAGATTTTTTTTTTCTGCCTCCTGAACATTACAACTCCCCTCCATTTAAAAATGTTGGTAGTGAGACTCCCCTCCTTGGAAAAATTGAATTTCAAGCCCTGAGACATAACTTAAAAATGGTTTTAAAAAAAAGCATTCAAAAGAGTTTTTTGCATTATTTATGACATTATAATACAGAAATAGTATTCTAAACAATAAAATTTAATAAGTTTTCCGTTTTTAAAAAAACTTGATTTTTTAATGCTTTATTTTTAACATTCGGTTTATATTGGCCAATGTCGTAAAAATGATATTACGAATACGACATTCAGCGATATCTATCGACATTCGTAAGAACAATCGAACATCTACAGATATCTGTGGACATTCGTATCTGGCGAAGTTTGTAAATGTGAAATGAAGTGAGCAGACAGCCCTCAGGATAAAGATAAACTAGAGTTCGCTTCTGTTTGTTACTTTCATGGTTTTTTTTTTCCTCGAAGTTTTAGTATTATAAAACTTACTCAAATAAATTTTAAAAGATTTGAAGCTCGTTTAACGAGTCTTGTAAAAGGTTTGTGATATTTTTTCTTCATTAAAATATAATTGTTATTCTTTGAATTTGAATCACGTGTTAAATTAGTGTTTGACGTGTGTTCTATTCAAAATCGATGTTATTTATTTATTAATACAATGCTTGTTTATTTGTCTATCATGCAGTATATACGTTTTTACATAGTTTTAATATTTTCCTGTAAGAAATATTTTGCAGTTCAATATCATACACTGAATATTTAATTTATCGTTAATAATTTGCTGATTTTATTATTTGGCTGCACGAGTAGACTATTTATGTTATTTTATACTTTCATTTCAGTTAAAATAACATAAGTACTTGCATCAAATAAATACTTTTATTTCAGTTTAAAACTTAATGTAACTAAATTGTTATTAAGATTGAGTATTTATAATCTTGACCATTTCTATGTGTGTGTAATACATGCTCAATTTGTTAAATTACAGTTGTGTAAGTGAGTGTTCATATAACACAAGATAAATTGCTTTATTTATTTCATGTTTTCAAATGTAAATGAGAATTCACATTTTCAAATTGAATCTGTTTATTGCTCTATTTTTTTTTAAAACTAGTATATCCTATGTAATTTTTTATATGTTTAAAATATTTAAAATTATCCAAGTGAATGAGTTTATTATTTTTTAAATTTCGAATAAACTTAAATAAGCTTTTCTAATTTTTAAATTTAATGATTTTGTGAAGGTTACTTTACTTTAAAATGTGTAGTTTTAAAATTATATTTTGAATTTAAAAAAAAATCACTTTTAAACAAACAAACAAAAAAAAAATTACATACCCTGGTTTTAACCGTCATTTATAGTCAGTTTAAGTAAAACACCCCTAATTTTTGGCCTTGGGATAATCCATTCCTGCTTTAAAATACTAATCTTTTATTTCATATACATGTTGATAAATTTCTGTTGACCTTTAAGTATTTAAAATATTTTTTCCTTTCAGAATCTTGAGATTTTCCCTGAGATGGAATGGAACTCTACAAAACACAGATATATGGGCTGCAAAAGTGTTACCGAGTGTTTTTAACATCCTATTCCTCGGTAACATTGCTCCAGCTAAAAATTCCCTTTTAACAGGGCCATCAGAATGCAAGCTTTCTGGTACAGTTAGATCTGTTCTGATACATAAACCTTTTGGTACAGGACTAAAACAGCAAAAAGTAGCGGATAAAGTGGCTGGCACGTGATTGCTTGTAGAGTTGTGTATTATGGAATATATATATTGAGAAGAAAAATTTGCATAATCGTCATCGAGTCAATGATTTAACATTGATTGGTTTTTAATTATAATGCGATTATTACGTTAAAAGTATGCAGTGGCTTTCGTTGGTGTGAGAAGAGTGTGACCATTAAATGAAAGCTGATTTTGGATAGTTTTTAAGGTTACTGTGCCATTGAGTGACATATTTAGTAAACATTTTGGACCTTGGATTGTTCACAGGTATGTCAACATTTTTTATATATATTGTAGTTTTTGCATTTATTTAATTATAAATAATAAGTTTGTATCTAAAATATTTTCTTTTGGCTGTTTTTTTTTTCTTGAGGTTTTTCCATAAGTTTTTCTTTAATAATAAGATAATTTAAAAGTGAGGATTTTGACTTTCAAATTAGTCTTGATGTCACCAGTCTGTATAAAAATTATATCTAGAAAAAACTGAAAATCATCAAATTTTGATGGTAAATGCCTCTTACTGGTGACCTTTTTTTTACATATCCATACCAGGTCACCAATTATTTTCTAAACGGCATATAATCTTATTAAATATACATAATAAAAATGGTAAATATTATAAATGCAAACTAACACAGTGCAAAACTGTAATTTAGTACACATTTATTAAATTCATAAAATCAGATTGGTGGCTTGTATCAATAAGATATTTATGATGGTATTTCCACTTGTTTCAATGATTGTACTATTATATAAATATATACTCTATGTACATATTATACAGCTGATATTAACAATACTCGGTAATAACAATTACAATGCACATATATTTTTCTAAATTGTAACTGCATGGTTAATGTTATATATTAGTTGAGTTACCATACTAAAGGCAATTGCAAAAGTATTTATATATAGTATAACTATAAAATGTATCTATATCATATTATATAGTTATTCAAGTAAACTTGTATATAAATATTTTTGCTATTGCCTTTAATATGCCAACTAATAGTATATAATATTAACCACGAAGTTATAATGTAGAAAAAAAAAATGTTCATTGTAATTGTTATTATCCGGTAATGTTAGTATCGACAGTGTTTATGAGTATTGTAAAATGGTATTCAGAAATGTCAGGAAAATATATCACTCAATAAATGAAAATGATATTCAGGAATATCAGAAACAAATATCCCTCAATATTATTAAATGATATTGCTCAATGTCAAAAAATGATATTCACAGATGTCTTGGCCAACATTGCCAGACATCAAAAATTTATATTCCTGAATATTATTTTAGGGGGGGGGGGGGTCATTTAATGTTGGCCGATATCACATTTTGATATTGGCCGATATTGCATTTTAATATTGGCCAATATCTTTGTGCTACCTGGGTAGGTTTCACTTACAACACAGACACTTCAATAAATATAAATGTCTAATTACTTTCCCTTTAAAAATCAAAAAAACTTACCCTACAATTATTACGAATGAACCATTTTTAACAAATTTAAAATAAACTCAAAATAACCTATCGTAGCATACAGCTATAGTGGAGTGGAAACGAAACTGAAAGCTCGCCCCCTACACTGTTTGTTGTGTTTAGCAGAGGCCCGCCTACTAGTGAGTCGAAGTGCTTTTTCATAACAAATAAATAAATAAAAAATAATAATTATTTAAAATTTATATTTGAAAAGGTTGTAAAAGTGTTTATATTTTTAAATGAAAAGATAAACTAATTTTCTTTTCTTAAGGAGACTGTTTTTCCTTTTTTATCTAATATAAAAAATCTATGTAAGAATTTTCATATATTGAAAATAATTTATATATAATCTTCATAATGAAATCATTGCATTGGATAAATACTGAAATTTTATATAATTAAAAAAGTTTGTTGATTTTTTTTTTCTGCGGTGAAGTTAAATCCAAATTAACTGTAAGGATTCAGAGCTGATTTTTGTGTGTTTTGGCTCTTTAATGATGGACGTTTTCGAATTTAATTGCATATTGGCGGAATCTAGTCCTGTAAATTAATTAAAGACTTTCATTTAAGAATGACATTAATTATTATATATTTAAATAATCCACCTAATACGGAATAATATACTGAAATTATTTCGTCTGTTATTTGCCTACTGGTAAGTTAAATAGTATACAACTATTTCGTCAATTGATAAATATTTTATTTATAATAAATTGTAGTGTATTATTAGTGAAGCATTTGTATTTGTTGCCAAATCATATTATTCTGATATATGTGTAAGTTGAATTAAACTCTGATAGCTTCTACTTTTTTTCTGAATTATATACGAAATCCATTAGTAGGGTAGATGTGCCAGTAATGGACCGCCTTCCAGTAATGGGACACCTTCAATGTTTTTGGTTTATAAAAAAATAACCAATAAAAATTCAGCTTTATTTATTTCATTAATATGCTATCTTTAAATTCTAGTTTTAAATGCAATCATAATATCAATTATCTATTACTTTTTGTGAGGTGTCCATTACTGGAATTTAGGGTGTTTTGATTTATTTCTGTTATTTACAATTAAATTTAGATTCACATTGGGAAATGTGACTATGAGCATGGTTAAATATTGTTGGTAGAGTAATATAATATTAAAAAATATTGAATACAACAATTATAACTATTAATTAAAAAATAATTGTTAAAGAAATTCCTTAAGGGTGTCCATTACTGGCACATCTACCCTATATTATATATTATGTTTATATATTATGGGATGTTTTGAAATCCAACCTACTTAAATTTTTTTTAAAGTTTTATTGATTAACGTATTGTTTTGTGGGCATTGTTATAGCGGCCCCCATAATTACGATTACGCCAATTTGTAATTAATTTCTCCAAGGTCGTGAAGCGTGCACGTATAATAGCGATATAAAAATAAATACCATTGCATTAAATATTATAAAATGTTATGTTGATAAATATATATTGTGTTTCATAACAAATTTATATCAGGTTTCATAACAATTTTTACAATGGTTCTTAAGAATAACAGGCAACATTGGCGTCAAACAAGAGTAATGCTAACAACAGCACATAACTGTATGATAGTTATAACTAGTAAATCTATAGATCAGAGGTCTCTACGTCAGAGCTACAAATTATTGTTCATTAATCTCACTAATTTTTACTATATAATCTGCATAATATTTGGGTACTTCTCCATTGTCCTATTGACCACTTTTTATAAAAAAAAAAAACTTATTGGCAAACAGTAACGCCACATAAACAAATGGAGGAATGTTGCCATTGGAATATCGCAATAAAAAAATTCGGAAAAGCGCCACTCACCAAAGTGTCAACTATCAGTAAGTTTAAACACAAAAAAATTACAATATATGGTACTTTTCGGTTAGCCGGGTGCCAGTGATATATATACACACATATATATAAATACACATATATATACATATACATATATTTAGATACACATATATGTATGTATAAATATATATATATTTATATACATATATATGTATCACTGGCGCCCGGCTAACCGAAAAGTACCCAATATATTAATGAAAATAGAAAACAAAAAATCATGGATATTTATATATTTACATTTTTTTAATTATCCTTCTTGGCTGGTGAATAAATGTTTGTGACGTCAGTTGAAATTGATCTATTGCACTTAACTATTCAACACAACATTTTTTTCAATGCATTTTCTCTTTTAATATCATGACACAGCCGTTTAAGGATGCAATTGTTATTTTAATTAACAAAAAACTAATAAATCGGTAAAGCATAGTTAAAAATACAGGTAAATGTTGAATTAAAAACCGCTTCATGACGTAACAAACACATTTAATGCTTCAGACATCAAGTGAATGGGGCGGCATTAAATCCTATAGTTTGGCGATAGTTTTTTTTTATGAAAAGTGGTCAACGGGATAATGTGAAGTTCCAATATTTGATAGTGTAAAATTCAATTTTGTTAAGTTATTTGTACATTTATAAGCATATATAAGATTTATTAAAACTTTTGAAGTATCGCACACCAATGTTTGACAACTTTTTGATTGGCGTGATTTCCAAGTCCACGCCAAACCAATAAATTAATACAATAGCCAGGTTACCATTAAAGGAAAAAATCTCCACAATTTGGCAACTTTTTTTTCCTTTTATAACAAATTTAAAAAAAAAAAAAGTGTAAAGTCCTAATATAAAATTATTCTGGCAAAAATATGATTAAACTACTTTTTATTTTCCTTGTTATTGCTTTAATCTTAAGTTTTCAATTTACGGTAATTTTGCTGTTTCAAGTACTTTTCGGTTAGACGGGCGCCAGTGAAATATATATATAATACATATCATTGACCTTTCACCAGAAGAGACCTGTCAATCATCCGTGACGTAGCGGTGGACGATACTATTCCCTCCAAATAGGCATAGAGAATTAATTAGAGGGTTGCCATATTTCCAGCTCTTCGACATTTTGGCGTCATTTCTGTATTATTTATTATTATTGCTGACTTAGGGGAATTTCATTTTAAGATGACTAAGATGTTACATAAATTATGTTACATTATTTTAATTCATTACGATAATGACGATAATTTAATTATTTTCGTTTTAAGTATACTTTATTATAAACTTTGTTAAAAAAATACTATTTTTATTTATTTTTGTTTTTTAATTATCAAAGAAACAACTATTATGTATAAATCGCGAATTTTGCTGATCGGGTGCATATAAATCGTGAATTTTGACGATCAGTTGTGAAAAAATCACAAATTTCGACAATCAGGAGCAAAAAATCTTAAATTTCGCTGAACGGGCGCATAAAAATCATGAATTTCGTCAATCATTAGGAAAAACTGTGAATATTGTCAATCCCGCGTGGAAAAAAAAATGCAAATTTTTTCTATCCTTGCTAACTGAATTGGGTTATGTTGACTAAGGAGGTGGTTGAGTATAGGGGGCTAATCCTCCTTTTAAAATTAGCATTTTTATGAACTTTTAGGCCAATCCTCCCTCTGCTTCCCCAAAACAAAATTTTGTCCACACTGGGCAATTCCATGGTGTCGGACGTAAAAATTGTACAAAATTTACTCATATGAATGTTATTTAATTATAAATAATGTATCAAAAATAAACAATATATATTTTTTTAATGCATACCCTGTCACATTTATTCAGAAAACATAAAAAGTACTACCTAAAAGAGTTTTAAATATTTAAAAAAAAAAAAAAACATTAACTCTTGATGTTGGACGTAAGTGCACAAAATGAAATATTTGACATCCAAATTTCAAATATTAAATTCAGCCCACTGGTTTATTAAAAAAAATTTAAACTTTAATATTTGAAAGAGCAAAGATAAAAGATGATTCCAATTTTCTTTTTAAAATTATTACAATATGACTATATAAAAATCATCTTTTTTTACGGTGTCTGACGTAAAAACTTGGTGTCGGATGTAAATTGCATGGATGTATTATATATGGATGCAGCACGACCAGCCGATGGTGACAACGTTGGTTGTGTTGCATGTCGGGAAAAACGATGTCACGCGATGTCACCTGTTGGCTGCTAAAAGTTGGCAGTTGGCGATGCGACTGTAGCAGTCCTTTGGCAATATACCAAATATTGCAATTTCTCCCCGCTTTTGTTTGATTGATGGGCTTGTCCTGGGGACACGGGGGCTGATCAGTTATACAAAAGATGTTTGTACTCCAGAACACTAGCATTGTTGAAGAGAAAATTTTCGGTACTTTTCGGTTAGCCGGGCGCCAGTGAAATGTATATATCTATTACATATCTATGTATACATACACACATATATGTATGTGTATATATATATGTATATATACATACATGCATATATAAATGTGTGTATGTATAGATATATGTATATATATGTATACATAGATATATAAATTTCACTGGCGCCCGGCTAACCGAAAAGTACCAAATTTTCTTTTGACAATTTCAGAAAATGGTATTTTAATTTCAAATCACCAATAGAAAAAGTTTCATTTCCAAAAATTGATAAGGTTATATTGATAAGGCATATTAAGGTTGAAGCAACAAGTGCATATGCTTTGGGGGTATTGACTACAGTTACTTTTCCAACTTTGATGTGCCTCCATATTCTTCATTTTACGGTTTCACTAATTCCATCAACAATTCCTTTGCCGTGTGGTGTTGCAAGAAAGTTCCATTTTAATTTGATTCTATAATTTTGCTCAGATAAAAAGGAATTTGAAAACAAATACCGCTGTTTGAATTGGGAACTTGGGCTGTCTGAAAACATTTTATGCTTGGATGTTCTGTTTTTAAGAAACTAAACTGGTAATTACAAATTTGAACACTTACTTTGGTATGATCAGAAAAAAATTGCATCTTTTACAGTCCAAGCATGGGCCGTGGAAATAATATCAATGTGAAGCTTGAATTTCATTATGTTGCAGAATTGTAGCATTTTCTGATAAATCCAGCTGTATTTCAGTGCTGATTTAAAATCATTAAATGCCAAGGATTGTTCTCTTTTAATATATGTGTGACGAAGGAAATATTTGGCTTCATTTAAAAGTTCACTGTGCTTATAATTTCCACTTTTTTACACTTCTACCATTGTAAATATTTTACTGGTGTATCTTTAATAATATCATTATGTGGCTTAAAAGAAAGCAACTTGTTGATACAGTTTTCACATTCTGAATACATACTATCTTTCACAGTAGGAGGAGAACAAACAATTTGATTTGCAAAATCTGTAAATTTTTTTACCTATGTTAGTGCTTGGTTTCAATGCTTGCGAAAGGAGATGGACATTTTTGTGATAAATACACTCACATACACTGTGTGGTATTTTGTCAAATAACTTCACATGTTTCGGACGCAAATTTGCAAATTTTGAAAAACCAATTTTTGTATCGCAGAAGTTTTTGCGAAACTGTTCATAAGCCTCATGCAGAGACATGAGCATTAGACTTGTATAAAACCAAAAACTTTCTGCGCACATAAATATTGGGTCAAAAACTTTCCACAAATTAATTTAATGTTTAATAAAATTACGTGTTATATTATTTTGACAATATGAATTAAAAACAGTAGCTCAAAATAATTACCATTTAAATTAAAAATTAATTAATATTAAATTACGAATAATTATTTTGGTTAAAAAAAGTAATAAAGCTAAAAATCCATGGTAGCAAGAGCTGAATAATTCTTATCAATTATTGTATTTAGAAACAAACAGCCTTAATATTTTCGCAAGTGTCTATAATGTCACAACAAAGCTTAGCATCTTTAAACTTTGAATTGTGCGCAAACAGTAAATAAATCGTACATAAAACTGGGGAATATTTTATTTTTTTGGTATAAAAAAAAAAAAATTTCCCACTGCAAAGTTCCGAATTTTGCAGAAAATTTTCTGTGATCGGTGTGTGTCTATATTATACAGCTCTGATGAGCATATACCATAATTGAATATATAATTTTCTAACTTTTCCATTTGGATCTTTTCACCTAACCAGTAATCTGTCTTTTTGTCCTGGAGCCTGCCATGAAATTTCATCATTATTATAAAGCTATATATTGTGAGTCACAAGAAAAATCAAAAAATTTGTTTAGCAGGCAAGTTGAGATGTTTTATTGAGTAAAACATGTTTTCTTCTTTTAACAATGTTTTACAGTATGATTTTACACTTAAAAATCTTAATTTGCATGTTACACTTAAAATCTTAATTTTCATGTTTAAATTTTAAAAAACTGCAGATGAATATTTAAAAAAACACACACATACATTCTAATCACCATGATTAATAATTTAAATGGTATTCAATTTCTTTGCCTTAAATAAATTAGCAAAATGGTGCAATAAAGCTTGAAAAATCTTGGTGTCGGACGTAAATATTTTTTTACGTCTGACACCATTATTTTTAAAAAAAATAATTTGAAATAATTTTATTTGAATAGATATTTATACATAGATAGGAAATCATGATTTACTCAAAAAATTTCTTATTAATTACTCTAAGCATTCTTGTACAGAACAAACTTTTTATGAAATTTGGTGTTGGACGTAAAATTACAAAAATGCTTGCTATAAATATTCTTATAAACCTAAAAATCTATTAGTTGAACACAATTTCGAATTATTAAAACATTCTATAACATATTGACCTAAATTTGAACATGTTATAATATAATTTAGAAATAATTAATTTTTTTTCCAAATGAGGAATTCTCAGATTGAATGTGAAAAATGAGTCATAAAAAAAAAAATCATAACACATCTTTGTTTAATTGCTTGCAATTGATCAAATTTTGTGTTTTTGTTAAATTTATTATTATTTTCTTATCATTTGGTTTATAACCTTTAAAATGATACCTTACTTGATAAAAAATATTGATTTAAAAAAATTGACCATCTGTTCCCCATTTCTGTGGAATTGCCCCACTACGGATGTTGGCTCTCGACAATCCAGTCATTTTTGTGACTAGCCCACCTCTTATAAAGGTTGTGCACCCCTACTTCATATCCACATTTTATGACTGAATATGTTAAGAAGTACAATTTAGAATAATATGTTTATCCTGCCTTCATGCATGAAAACACAATTTTTTTTCGGCGCTGGCAACCTTTAAAGCTAAATTTACTCCTTCAAATAAAGTCAGAGTATTTTCACTCTTTGAAAATAATCTTAGCTATATCTCTTTTATAAATACAAATGTGAACTGTTGATATATCCTTGCTAACAGAACTGAATATGTTGACTGGGAAGGAAGGAAACTTGGGGGCTAAAACTACCCTTCCGAAATTGATGTTTTTTTTAATCTGACTGTAGGCTCAGATCCCCCCATCCCTTCTCCCGGCCACACCTCCTCGAAACAAAATTATCTCTGTGCTACTGATGTTGGCCCTCGACAACCCAGTCATTTTTGTAAGTGGCCGTTCACTTAAGAAGGTTGTGCACCCTTACCATAAACCGTCAAAATGACAATCAGAAAAAAACTTGTTATTTTGACGCAAAAACATACTAAATCCCTCAACTTTATAAATGATTAAAAACAAAATCTTTTCAAAAATATCTTACGCAAAATATCTAATTAAAAAATTGTCTTATTCGTATAATCTTCCATAATCGGGTTCGTATCCGTTGCTTAACTTCTAACCTTAGTGGGTGAATGTCTAAAATCGCAGAAATACGTGTTTAACTCAGGGTTGGCAAGTTTTTAACGGTTTTAACCATGGTTTAAACCGTCATGTCAAAAACCTATATTTATATGTAAATATAAATATTTATTTTTATATATATTTCTACCTATATTTATATTTAATAAGTAAAATTTATTTGTTTTTAATAAAGAAAATGTTTTTAAATATGTTGTAAAAAAAATAAATTAAATTTTTTGAAGAAACACTTATATTTTGAATAGTAAACAAAACTTTTGAAAACTCTTCATCTTTTGTAATATTATATATTAAATTTGAATGTGTTATTCAAAATCAGCAGGGACTGTTATATTAAGAAATTTATTTATAACCAAACTTAGTGTATAGTTTAAAATATAAAGATCAGACATTTGTAAAGATAAACATTAACATTTTCTCAACATTAGACATTTTTGAAGAAAATTCTTTTAAACAGGTTCGGTATTCATTCATCAATCATTCCAATCTGGGAACTTCTATTTTTTAACTCCTTTTTAACCTTGATTTCGATTATGTAATCAAATTAATTGGAAATATTTAATGAAATTTTTAATTTTAAAAATTATGTATTTAATTAGATAATTTAAAAAAATTAAGACTATTTTAAATTATTTTCTGTTTAAGTATTTCATAGATCAGTGTAATATATTTTTTCTGATTTAACTTTTGCAATTGTTAGTAAGTTTTTCAGAAAAATCAGTAACTCTGAATTTTAAATAGTCAATCATTTTTTGAATTTATAATTAACATAAAGATAATAAAAATTTAACTGTTTTCTATAAAAATAATTTTGTTGAATATCTTAAGTATTCAGTTGTTGAATAATTACTTCTTGTCTTACCTTGCTTTCAAAGTAAACATTAGTGTTGTATTCTTAATACTATTATACTATTAGTGGAGGGGGGGGGGGGGGGTATAAAAATTCATAATGATGTGTAATAATCATAAATACAATAATATGAATTATATTTAAATTCAAATTAACCTACTGAGTAATATATATAATGTGTATAGCATAAAAAAAAATGATAAACACCTGTATCAAGTTCGACACTTTTGAAAATCCTGTATTTATACCACTTAACTCTCGTTCCTTATAAATATTAATTATGTTAAAATGCATACTAAGTAACTTTAGATTTTTTTAAATATAAAAAAAAATAATAAATAAACAAAATATTTAAACACAATTTTTGTGCTAAATATTTGTGCATGTCCATTTAGAGATAAATTTCTGAGATTTGAAATTTGTCATATTTACCTTAATTTTTATTAATTAAAAATATTTTGAGACTTGCTAATTACCCATAATATAATTAAATTTCAACATAATGTGTGACAACTGTTGCTAGTTTTAAAATTTATATGTTCTTTTAACAAATTTTAGTGCACCAGCAGATTGTGACTCTAGGGGGTTTTTGACAGGTTTTTGACGGTTTATACCGGTTTAAACCCTTGTCATGTCAAAAACCACTTTTTGACGTCAAAAACCCAACCCTGGAACTATTTTTTTAGTAGATTTGTTATCCTAAATTTCAATTATTCTTTCTTTAGAATGAATTGTTTTCCCTTTTGAGGACATTTTTACTTTCTTCTATCTTTACAAGAAGAAAGTATTGGATTCATGAAAATTTTCGACTTCCGGTTTTAGACGGATTTATACGTTTTAGAAGGTCCTGAACACGATTTGACTATTTTTAGAAAATGTCTGTCTGTCTGTCTGTCTGTATGTGACAAAAATTTTGTGGGCGCTCTATCTCAAGAACTAATGCTCGGAATTTAATAAAACTTTAGATTCAGTTAGTCCCTAATATAGATTGGTGCTGATTAGTTTTTGGTAAAAATCGCCCGGCAGGTGGCGCTGCTATTACAGGTGCAGATTCCCAAAATTTGGAAGGAGTCACTGGCTCCTAAACCCAAAAAATCCAGTTGTCACAATTGTAAAACAAACGCATAAAAACAATAGTGTTTATATTTATATTTGGTAAAAAACTACCGTAAAATCCTGTTAATCCGTCGCCCCTAAACACGACGGAAAATCATAAAATATTCAGGGGGGAGGGGTGCTAACACGGTATTAAAATTGTAGTATATGATATTTATGGGTGGTGATGTGTGGGGGGGGGGAGATGCTAATGGCCGATCGTTGCAGGGGAGATGCTAATGGCCGATCGTTGCAAAGTATGCATTATTTTAATAAAGTGACAAAAGAAAAACATTTTGAAAAAAATATATATATACTAAGACAGCGGTTTCCAAACTTTTGTGCTCACGGAGCCCTTTTTGGGAAGAATTTCTAAGGCGGAGCCCCATAACCCCACGGTACTTTATGATTTACAAATTAATATTTTTATGCCTATGGCGCAGAGAAAGATCTGCTGGATAAGAGACCGAACCAGTAGTTTCCATCATGAGGCCAAGGTTCTCAGTTTGGTCCTTTTCTTGATACAGAAATTCGAATTCATACTAGAAATTTTGAAAATCAAATTTTCTATTATTTTACCCCTTAAGAATTTTATTAAATATTACTATTATTGGGTTGGGTTGATTTATGACGGCCAATTATCAACACGAGGGATATAGGCCCGGGGGGGTGCCCTTCGTGGGGGTCTTTCTAAGGAAACCTAACCCGTATTTACGCATGGATAAATCCACGGCTCGAAGAAAACCACGAAAACTCCGAACGATTAGGCCGACGGGCGCGATTGGGATCGAACCCAGCTCCTCCCGTCTACCAGCTTCGAGAGCAGAACCTCTCAGCCACTGGTGGGGCTACTATTATTGGACACAATAAATTAATAATAAGGACTAAAAACCTCATTTTTGTATTAAAATAATCTGCCTTGTATATTCGAGATATATGCGCCAAATACAGCAAAAACTATACTTAAAAATTTGTGGTTTCTGAAAGCTTTTAGTAACGAAGAAAATAAATTTTTCTTACCCGAGCGACGTTCGAGGAATACTGTTAAGGGTTAATGACATCCATTTTTCAAATAAAAAATATTCCTTCGGGATTTTCAGTATGAACTCGGAATTAAAGATCAAAATGGTAACCCTGTCTGGGTCATGCATTGCATTGGTGTTTACGTGAAACTATCATTATTTATGACGAAAACCACACACACAGAGAAAAAAAAGTAAGTTGTACAGTTTTCGTTTACAAAGACAGATTTCTGTATAATTCCAATAGGCTACAGGCGAAAAGAAAAAAATATGTGTAGGCCCAGTCGCCCATGAGTAATTACTTAACTCGTTTTCGCTAGTTCCACCCACTCGTAATAGAATCATTTGATTACGGATTCTTTTTTCGTTCTTCTTGACGTTTCTAGTACTTCTAAACGTGAAACGAAAACGAATCGCCCCTGAGCTTCTCCTTTTGAACCATTTTTAAAAAATACATTTAGAAGCAGATCATCGTTTTAGTGTTTAAGTGGGCAGGAAAACCTCTATAACCTGTATTGTTAGGTACAACATCGTTCACTTTTTTTGGATGTTTTATTTGAAGTATTTAGCTATTAATTATAGTTTTGAAAGAAGCTTACTTTCACTATTGTTTTTGCCTCAAAATAGATATACGGTTACACATGTTAAAAGAACTGCAACTAGTCGAAAAACTTTACTAACAAAATGAAATATATGAGTGGTGTTACATTTATATCAGGGTGGGTACTCATTGACGAAAAGTCTAAGCAAGGGGTGGAGCTGAGCAAAAGTTTAGATTGTTAGAGTGATGACAAATGTAAAGAACCAATATATACAGCGTGTCCATGTATAACCTGACCGACCTTTATTTTCGCAACCGTTGGTCCTAGATGCATACTTCCAATTACAAAAATGGTTTAAATAGGGTAAAGAATTACTTTTAACGTGATTTGGGTCAAGAAGAACATTTATTAAAAAATTACGAAAGTTAAATTTTTATACGGTCCCCCGGTCCTATAACTGATATTTAGTAAAAATTTACTGTGAATCTAACCAGTACGACAAAAAAAGTCCCATTCATCTAACATTAAAATTGACTGAGTAGTAGCTGTTTAAAGTTGGAGTATATTTTTTGCTGCGAAATAGGGGTCATTCACAAATGTAGTAGAAATATAAATAATCGTCAGATATGTCAAAAAAATAGTTGAGAGAAAAATTAACATTGCAATCTAATATAATTGTGAAATCTATAATCATTCTGACATATTAATGCAAAATATACAATTTGTACTGTACATATAAGAGGATAAAAATAACAGAATTTTTGTTAAATAAAAGGATGAAAAACTACAGCCTCAATTCTTTACAAAATGATACAGATTTTAAAATGCTGTTAGATTACACTGTCTTTCAAATTTTGGGTTGTGCCATGTTTTTTATCTTTTGAAAATTGATTCTTATGGATTTTTTAGTGCTGAATCCGAAAATGACCTTCATTCTAAACCATCACGTTAGGATTTTTCTCAAATTGCAAATTTCAAAGTTAAAAAGCTCAAAGCCCCCCCCCCCCCCCCCCCCCCCCCCCCAACCTCATCGGACCCCTGAGCTGTTTAGCTGCAAGAAACCCAGTATAAGCCAAAAATTTGAATAAACTATTGAATTAAATAAAATTAAACTGAATAAAAAAGTCTTACATCTATTTTATAATATCAGATTTTTCACTGTTTTTTAACCTTGAAATTTACGATTTGCGAAAAATCCTGATATGATGGTTAAAAGTTAAGGTAATTTTTTTTTAATTCAGCGTTAAAAAATACATAAAACGTAATTTTAAAATTTAAAAAACACAACCATTGCAGGTTTATGTTATCTAATCTAAAACTCTTTCTTAAACTTGTTGATGATAATCTATCAGAATTTTTTTTTTGTGTTATCCTCTAATATAAGTATGTATAAGATAGTAAGCATCGAAAATCATAATAATATTACATTGCCATCGGATTTAAGTCAGTATGTAAAATTTAACTTCGATTGGACATTTGAAATTGAGTGAAACTTCGAGTACAAATTTTAAACTGGAAAGACGATCATTGCAAGTTAAATAAAACCTTATGAAAATAATATAATTTTTGTTAAAAGAAATCATAGCCTCAAATCCTTTCAAAATAAAACATATGTTAAAATACAATTATTTTAATTAATCTGAAACTTAACTAATAAAAATTAACTCAATCATAATAGTTGTACGATTTATTCAAAGCGCAGATACCTTGAAATAAGTTTAAGTACTTTATATACGACCCCTGAAAGCATGGCCGAAATCATCTCTTTTTAGATGCAAAAAAGTGGTATAAGTCATTCATTTCAAAGTTTCAGAACTCGGTCAATTTTAGTGTTAGATGAATGGGACTTTCTTTGTCGTACTTGTTAGTGTCACAGTAAATTTTTACTAAATATCACTTATAGGACCGGGGGACCGTATAAAAATTTAACTTTCGTATTTTTTTAATAAATGTTTTTCTTGACCCAAATCACGTTAAAAGTAACTCTTTACCTTATTTAAACCATTTTTGTAATTGGAAGTATGCATCTAGGACCAACGGTTGCGAAAATAAAGGTCGGTCAGGTTATACGTGGACACGCTGTATATTTTTTAAATTGCTACATCCTTATATCTGATAGGAAAATGTGGCATTATAATTATAACATAAGAGTCTTAGCCAATGCCGAGAATAATTAAAACAAAATTTTGAAGGGGGGTTGTTAAGTGATAGAAGATGTTAAAAAAATGCGTTTTCAGCAACAGACATTGCTTTAAAAATTAAGTACAATTATGTAAAACAGCATATAAAATTTAAATAACTAATAACTAATAATTAATAAAAATAAAATAAACAGATTAAATGAATTAAAGTTACAAAAAGAAAAAAGAAAACTATCACTGAAACAATCGCGCAGTAGCGTCGACACGACGGGGGCCGGCGGCTGACAAATCCCCACCTCAACGTGGTGATCGGGTGGTAAAGTGGTGTTTGAGTAGCCGACGGTACCGGATGTGGGAAACCACGGGGGTCTGGGCCGTCCCCTCCTTTGGGCCGGTTTTCGGCTGCAGGAGGCTTGCGACTTACGTTTGTCACTTGAGATCTCATGTGCTGAGCTTCTCCCAGTTCCTTGCCGATAATGTCTGCCGATGTGGGTTCTAGGGTCATCTATGCGGGAACTCGGGACAGCCGGGCGGTAAAAGGGCACCACGTAGGTCAATCCCTCGTGCCTGGTGGATGATCTTCCAGGAAAGGTGACGTGAGGGCAACGGGTAGCTAACGGGGATAGGACAGCTTCCACAATTATCTAAGGCGAGGACGAACTTCGTGAACTTCGCTAGTGTTCTATTGTGACGTCTGTCGGTAGGCAAGGCGGCATGCAGCAACCCTCGGCACCGTTCTGACGGTAGAACGTAGACGTTCAGGGGAACGTGAGCGACTTTGAGAGCACTCCTCGAGGACCGAGCCCCTGTCTCGTTTCTAGCGATTCCCTCCGTAGCTGGAGGAGTTGTGAGCCGCCCTTAATTTTCGGCTGAAAGAGAAGTGGCTTGGTCCGACCCATGGAGGGCCCTCAGGTCCGAGTTCTGTGGTTTGAGCCGCTTTCTCTGGGAGGGAAGCCACGTCTTCTCCTACCAGCCGACTATGGGAAACCGGGACGGGGACTCGTCTGAAGACGGCGTCCAGACATTCGTCAAACCTTGAGTTGAAACCAGCCCAGCGCATCTATGCGTAGCCAGAGTTTTCTGTGCCTGGCAAGGTTGGGGCTAGCAGTACTCTTCTAACAATAACTTCTCTGGCACATGCTTGCATGTGCCGTACTAATCCCACTTCTTTAGCGTGCTTGAAGGAGTTTTTCCATGTCCTTCAGAGTCCGGTAGTGGGTCTAAACCTAATTTTGCGTTGTTTCTAACATTTTTAGTGATATGCTATGTTTTTGTTTGTTTTGTGTTCGGAAGATGTGGTTACATTAATGGGTCGTGGGGGCGATTCGGCATTGGTCTAGAACCCGGTTCCTCTTATGAGGTCCCGGCTACGAAGCCGTCGGATCGTCTCTACGTCCGCCAAAGTGTTGTGTAGTAGTGTCCTCTAAGCATGGGCTCCCCCGCATGTCGTAATGACCTCTCTCGTCAATTCATTTAGGTGCAGGAGCCTCACGCTCCGGTATCTCTCTCGTCCGAAGAGCACTACCTGGGAGTTGCACATGGTGAACCGGCCCTCTTTGATGGTGTTTTCGTATGGATTCACGAGAATCGGAATCGGCGGACATGCACGCACGCCTTCGGTGGCGTGGCCTGTCTTACCTCATTAGGAAATTAGAACCTGGTTACTCAGAAAAAAGTACTAAGTATAAGCATATGAATAGGCAGAGCTCCAAAGAACAAAACTGTTCTCTCTTTTGTTCGGCAAGCAGAAATAACAGCACTGGCGCGCCTTTGCTCTTTCGATTCATGTTGTGCATTCGAGTCAGAATACTATTTCTTGTAGCTTATTTTGAACCGAATTTTTAAAACACATTAAATGCTGAAACATAAAATAAAGTAGATCAAACCACAAATATTATATAGAAAATGGATACATGTATAATGCAAATTTTTATATGATTTAAAAGGATACATTATAGTATTTTTCCACCCAGTAATAGATGTATTTATTTTTGACACACACACACATACAAATTCCTACAAACTTACGAAACATTTTCCCTTGCAATATGCTAATTTCTTTCATGTTTAATTTATTTTCCTGGAACGCGGCCGGCCCCACCAGTGGCTGAGGGGTTGTGCTCTCGAAGCTGGTAGACGGGAGGTGCTGGGTTCGATCCCAATCGCGCCCGTCGGCCTAATCGTTCGGAGTTTTCGTGGTTTTCTTCGAGCCGTGGATTTAACCATGCGTAAATACGGATTAGGTTCCCTTAGAAAGACCCCCACGAAGGGCATTCCCCCCGGTCCTATATCCCTAGTGTAGATAATTGGCCGTCAATAATCAACCCAACCCTGGAACGCGGCGGAGCCCCTGAAAAGTATAGGCGGAGCCCCAAGTGCTCCGCGGAGCACACTTTGGGAACCTCTGTACTAAGATAACTAACAACACCAATATCTGTCATTAATATGGTAGCAGAAAAATAAAATGAACTTAATAATTTAAAATAATTAAAAAACACTGAGAAATTGCAGTTGAAAATGTCCTGAAATACTTCCTAGAATTAGTAACATTTTATATGGTGTCGCCATCTGTTGTACATTAGGGATATTAAATAATAGTTTTTTTTTAAATCATGATTTCTTATCTATAAATGCTAAATAAATAATACAAATCACAAAAATTGAGAACATAAAGGACGAATTGGTAGTGTTGCCAGATTTTTAAAACGAAAAACATTGCTACCACAAAGATAGACGAAATACGCTACAAATTCGACTGTGGCGCCATCTACTGATCAATCAATCGATTAATTTTTTGCGTTTGGTTTTCATAATAAAGTTGAATATGGCTATAAATTCTTATGATAAAATAAATAGATTCTTTTTTAATCAATATTTCACACACAGCATCAAATACACATTTTTTAACTTATTTCATGAGAAACTTCCACTATCGATTTTTTTTTATTATCTTCATATCGCTATGGAGATAAATTTACAGCAAAACTAATGTTTGGTTGTACTGCTGTATGTTACTTTTGTGTTTGTACATGTTTGCGATATATCAAAAAATCGTCATGCCTTTCTGATCCGTCAGGAAAAAACACTCGTGAGATAAAATTTTTGGTGTTGATCTTGACGTGCGCGACGAAATTTCCTTTGGGGGGAGGGCGCTTCTCGTGATTTTTTGAATTTTCCAATTTGTTTACAAAGTGGGAGGGGGGCGCGTAATCGGGAAGGGCGGATTAACAGGATTTTACAGTAAAAAAAAAAACTCAGGAATTCAAATTGTAAAGTAATTTATTTAATATAAACACATGTACAACAAAATTTGAATATTGATTAAATATCTTAAATCATGTACATTCAGAAGATAAAGTTGGGCAAGATACGGTTTAAAAAAAATATTTATAAGCTAAGCAATCATGATAGTGGGGAATATCAGAAAAATAATATTTCTTATTTTGATTTTGCCAGACAAAAGTACATATGAAAGAAAATCCGAATTTGTGAGATTATTTTGCAGTATAAAAATCAAAACACATTTCAAACATTTGTTTATATATATATATATATATATATATATATATATATATATATATATATATATATATATATATATTTAAATCACAGTCTATGTAAAATCATCAGATTCAAACTGTTACGAATAACATTGCTATTCGAATATATTTAATAGTTTGCTGTGTTAAACAGATCATTCTGAAATGTTAAGATAATAATAATGTTTGTTATGTGTTTTGGTCTTAATCTTTAAAAAATATATCAACATTTCACGATGGGGACTGGGAATACCAGAAATTGATTACTTTTAAATCCCATGGCGACTTAAACGCCGAAAGTTAGTGGCCACAGCAAAAAATTTAGTCGCCATGTGGCGACCGTGAATCTGCACCTATAGCTGCTATGCAGCATTTTTCACGATTTCCGCAATAGCTCTATCTCAAGAACTAATGCTCGGAATTTAATAAAACTTTAGATTCAGTTAGTCCCTGATATAAATTGGTGCTGATTAGGTTTTGGTAAAAATCGCCCGGCAGGTGGCGCTGCTAAGCAGCATTTTTCGCGATTTCCGCAATAGCTCTATCTCAAGAACTAATGTTAGGAATTTAATAAAACTTTAGATTCAGTTAGTCCCTGATATAAATTGGTGCTGATTAGTTTTTGTGAAAATCGCCCGGCAGGTGGCGCTGCTATGCAGCATTTTTCGCGATTTCCGCAATAGCTCTATCTCAAGAACTAATGCTCGGAATTAAATAAAACTTTAGATTCAGTTAGTCTCTGATATAAATTGGTGCTGATTAGTTTTGGTAAAAATCACCCAGCAGGTGGCGCTGCTATGCAGCATTTTGAAGGATTTACACGATTTTAGCGATATTCATATCTCAAGAAATAATGCACGGAATTTAATAAAACTTGAGCTTCAGTTAGATATTGATATAAATTGGTGCTGATTCATTTTTAGTATATGCGAAACCTGTGTGAGATAGAAGAAAGTTTTGGGATTGACACATCCGACTAGTTGTTAATAAAATATCAATTTGTTTTGAATAAAAAACAGTTTGAATATTGCAAAATAAGTTAAAAGGTAGAGAGAGAAATAAAACACAGCTAACCGAAAGCAGGGAAACAGGTTTCTGTGGAGTGAAATAAAAAATTTTGGTGCGAATATTTATTTCATTGTAACCCTTTATCCGATGCAGTGATTGGTCGACACAGTGCGGGGTTGTTTTTTCCCGCCAGTTTCATCATGCATACCTTTCATAAAATAGACTCTTCTGAAAATGGGTGTTTCGAAATCTCATCTTGTGATGGGTCTATAATACACATATAAGTATGTGTGTATATATATATATATATATCATCATCATAAACAGTTTTCAATCAATTGCTGGATCTAGGTCTCCCTTAGATTTTTCCATTGTTGCCTGTCTAGTGCTTTATTCATCCAATTAACACCAGCCACTTTTCTGATTTCGTCACTCCATCTTACTTGAGGTCGTCTTCTGGGTCATTTTACATCTCTGGGATACCACTGTAGGGTGTTTGTACTCCATCTATTGTCTTGTCTTCTTGCAATGTGCCCAGCCCATTTCCATTTTAGCCGTTTAATTCTATCAATGATGTCAAAACTTTCGTCTGACTTCTTATCCAGGTTATTCTCTTTCTGTCTCTTCTGGTTATGCCTAGCATACATCTTTCCATACTTCGCTGTGTTGTTTGTAATCTCTGTACCGTCCGTTTCGTTATCGTCCAAGTTTAAAAAATCACAAAGTTGTTTCAGTTAAAATTTGTTCATTTTATCTTTCAATTTTATTTCCCTCTCATTTTATGTTTCGTCAACTTGGTGTTTATTAAAGCACTGAATATATCAATAAGTTTATATGTTGTGATACTGATGTCAACTGCACAAAGGATATGATTGAAAGGAACAATACAACTGTCATTTACTGGCTGATGGGTCATGTGGATGCATGTATTTAAGTCTTCTTTGTGGACTTCTGAAACTAAGCTTGTATACTAATCCGATTTATATATATGTGCTACATAACTGTTAAGAGATGGAATATTCAAAGTCTCCAACATTTTTATCAAAAGATGAACAAACAGAAAATTTTTCATCAGTACTTATTATAGGTGCAGATTCACGGTCGCCAGTCGCCACGTGGCGACTAAAGTTTTTGCTTTGGCGACTAACTTTCTATGTCTAAGTCGCCATGTGCTTTAATATGGACGTCCCTTTTTCGCCGAAAGGCCGCTTTATTTTTTAATATGAAATTCGGGGATTCTCCTCCATAATTTAGCAATATTTAGCTCTTTTTATTCTTTTTTCTATTGTCCCTAATTAAAAAAATATATAATTGAGCATAAATGCCACATTTCTACTACTTCGCAAATTTCCCGTTTTTTTTATTATTATTTTTCTAAATCTGCAATGTCCGCAGAATCAGAAAAAAAAATCATGTTCATATACGTTGTGAATGAACTCGGTGCCGATGGCATGCCACAATAAGTCCGCGACACAGTAAAATTTGTGCCGAGAAGAGAATAAATTTGTAGCTCTGGGATTTCTTAGATATGTTCTTACAGGTACACATAGATATTGGCATGCGATTCTTCCCCGAATTATCATTATTTATTTATTTATTTTTAAATTTCCGCAAATCAATTCGCCAATCAGTCATGAAAAGAAATATAAAATTTCATCAATCGGCCGCGAAATTTGTGAAATCGGTCACTGAAAAATTTTGCAAATTTCGTCAATCGCTCGCCAAATAAAACCACGAATTTCATCAATTGCTGATGAAATAAAACCGCGAATTTCCCCAATTGGTCTCGGGAGAAAAAAAAAAAAAAAAAGATGCGAATTTCGAGAAAAAAAATGCAAATTTCATCAATTGGTTGCGAAAAAACTGCGAAGTTCATCAATCGATTGCGAATTTCGTCAAGGAGTTCGGATAATAAAACATGAAAATCGGCGATCGGTCACAAAATTTTTTTGTCTCCATAGGTATTTAAAAAATTCTTTAATAAATCCTTAAAAAAATCCCTTTCCAACAAAAGTTGTAATGAGCCTTATTCGATCTTTCTCCACCATCCTTGAAAATGTCAGAAATTGTTAAATTAATTTTATTAAAATCTAAAACCTAAAAAAAAATAAATCTTCTCCATATTTTATTATATATATATTTAATTTTGATTTTTATAGACATATTTTCTTATACAAATTTCCTACACTGAGCATTTATTTTCAGCTATGAAAAATCCCTTTTTTTTTGTGGTGGTGGTGGTGGGGCGGGGGGGAATTTATCTATAGAGAAAAAAATCTTTGAAGATTCAATATTCCATTGTCCAAATTTAATTGAGAAAAAAATATTGCTTTTATGTGTTTCACAATATGGCCACTGTATTTTTTGGGTTTAGGAGCCACTGGCTCCTTCCAGATTTTGGGAATCTGCACCTATAGTACTTATTCTTTTCCACTTGATAAATTTGCTGGAGATTCAAAATAATGCATACTATATGTGTTTCAGGAATTGTTGTAGCAAGTTGCATCCGCTGAGACATATTGCAGCAGTTTCAACATGTCACTTTTTGTGATGATAAAAAATGTTATACCTTAAATTAGGGGTGCACAACCTGTGGCCCGCGGGCCAAAAGTGACCCACGATCGGATTACTAGTGGCCCGTGGATAAATTTCGCCGATCGGATGCGAAAAAATTGCCAATCGCGAATTTTGCAGATCAGGTCCGTAAAAATCCCGAATTTTGCCGATCGGATGCGTGTAAATTATAAATTTAGCCGGTCGTCTCCTTAAAAATCGCCAATTTTGCGATAGGGTGCGTAAAAATCGCGAATTTTGCCGATCAGATCCGTAAAAATCACGAATTCTGCCGATCAGGCGCGTAATATTCATGAATTTTGCCGTTCCATCATGTAAAAATTGCGAATTTTGCCAATCGAACGCAAAAAATTGCCCATTTCGTCGATCGGGTACGTAGAAATCGAGAATTTGGCCAAATTTCGCTGATCAGACGTGTAATAATCGCGAATTTCACCCATCGGTTGCATAAGAATCGCAAGTTTTGCCGATCAGGTGCGTATAAATAGCGAATTTTACCGATCGGGCATGTATAAATCGTAAGTTTCGCCAATCGGCTGCATAAAAATCGCGAATTTTGCCGATCGTCTGCATAAAAATCGCCAATTTTGTGATAGGGCGCGTGTAAATCGCAAATTTCGCCGAATAGGCACGTAAAAATCACAAATTTTGCCATTCAGTCATGTATAAATGGCGAATTTTGCCGATCGGTTGCGAAAAAATCGCAGGTTTCGCCGATCGGGCGCATAAAAATCGCAAATCTTGACGGTTAGGTACATAAAGATCGCAAATTTTGCCGATCGGGTGCGTATAAATCACAAATTTCGTTGAACGGTGCATAAAAATCGTGAATTTTGTCAATCACTAGGAAAAAATTATGAATATTGTCAATCACACATGGAAACAAGAACGAAAAATTATGCGTCAAGCATAGATTATGTAACACTTTCCAACGCTTCCAAAAAAATTTTACAAATCATACCATTTAATAAGCTAAAAGATAACATCTAAGTAATCCGAATACTTTTCATCAGCCCTGTATACGATCTATAGATTTGTATATATACTACATAGGATGCTAAATTTTAGTTCAGTTAGGAAATGCGTAGCACAGTTTAAAATTCTCCGTCTGGAGTTAAATAATACGGAAATGTGTTCGCGAACTTTTGTGCTTCCCTGTATAGGATCTACAGAATTTATACACACCACGTAATAGACAAAAAGCGAGTTAAAATTAAAATCGCGTTCAGTAACTTAAAACGCACTTCCAGGAATTATTGTTAACAGACAGTAGAGAATTCTTTTGTGTGTCCCTGTAAATGAACGATGACTGCTATACACACAATATTCTGTAGTAAGCCTCTTGTAAAGTACCTTATATAAATTTCAATGCGTTTAAAATAGGGAAACATTATTTAAATAAACCGCAGACGATTTTTCTCCATAGACGTAATGTAACGGAATTCTTTTGACTGTCCCTGTAAAGTAACTATAAGTGCTATGCACACACTATTCCATATTAAGCTTCTTCTAATGCACCTTAGTGATATATGTACATTTCAATGCGTTTAAAATAGTGAAACATTATTTAAATAAACCTCAAGTGATTTTTCCCCATAGACCGCAATGTAATGGAATTCTTTTGAGTGTCCCTGTAAAAAAAGTATAAGTGCTACACACTTCCGTTGAAATAGGGAACATGCTATAGATAACGACTATAACATATAAAAATTGCAGAGCAATCCGAGCATATTTGCGGGAGTTAGAGCACGGCCAGACAAACCGAAGTCATAAACACTTTTCAACTAGGTTGGAAAGTGTTAAAAAAATGCAAGTTTTTTCCATCCTTGCCAACTGAATTGGGTTATGCTGACTAAGGAGGTGGTTGAGTATAGGGGGCTAAACCCTCTTTTTAAAATTAGCATTTTTATGAACTTTTAGGGCGATCCTTCCCCTCCTTCCCCGAAACCAAATTTTGTCCACACTACGGATGTTGGCTCTCGACAATCCAGTCATTTTTGTGACTGGCCCCCCTCGTATAAAGGTTGTGCACCCCTACTTAATATCCACATTTTATGACTGAATATGTTAAGAGGTACAATTTAGAATAATGTATGTTTCTCTTCCGCCCCACCTTCATTCATGAAAGCAGATTTTTTTTTTCGGCACCGGCAATCTTTAAAGCTAAATTTACTCCTTCAAATAAAGTCAAAGAGTATTTTCACTCTTTGAAAATAATCTTAGCTATATCTCTTGTATAAATACAAACGCAAACTGTTGATATATCCTTGCCAACAGAACTGAATACGTTGACTGGGAAGGAAGGAAAGGAACCTAGGGTGCTAAAACTTCCCTTCTGCAATTTATGTTTTTTTTTAATCTGTTTGTAGACTTAGTTCCCCCCCCCCCCCCCCCCCCCGGTCACACCTCCGCGAAACACTGATGGTGGCACTCGACAACCCAGTCATTTTTGTAAGTGGCCCTTCGTTTAAAAAGGTTGTGCACCCCTACCTTAAATGTTCTGTCTGTAATATTCGTACATCATAGTCACATTTGTTTGACCATGCAGCGGCCTTTGCTTTTCTCACAATTCTTTTAACAGTCTCTCTTGCACCCCATCGCAAACATTTTTGTGACTTGTAGTAAAAAACCTCCATTTTGCTTTTATTCCACCAAAATCGTATTCATGGTAACATAGGTTAGAAAATGTTTTGCAATTTTTATACTGGGCGGCACAACCGTCAATACAATATTCTACATTTGTAACTAAGGGATACTTATCATTCAGGATGGCTACAGAAATTTCGAAAAAAGGTTCCCTGATTTTTCTCTGATTTCCCTGACTACCTTTATCAGATTTCCATCATTAATGATATACATACGAAATTTTTTAATATATGCCGCTTCCTCGCATAACACACTTATCCAGCTTGCCAATTCCTTATACGAGAGATAAAAACAAAAGAAAATATAAAAATTGCAAAATATTCATAAAGTACTGGTTCACACTTTCATAAATCCAAACTCAAAATTAAGTCTAACAACTTCATACAGTTGCCAATGAATATATGACAAACAAACAATTTCCTCATTTTCTGAAGAATGTTCAATTTTAAGACATTTATATCTGTTGGGAAAGCTAATTGGATTGAGCTAACCACCTGGTCAGCTTATGCTAATGTATCCTAAAATTTTCAAAAATGGGTAAATTGCCTTCAATATAAATGCTATCCACAGAAAATGAGGACATCTGATCACGTTAATTTGTGTTAAATAATAAAAATGCATATCATGTGCATCTTTAAAAAATAGATATAAAAATTTAATTTTCTTTATCACGTACTATTATTGGCTTAAATATTATCTGTTTGACGACAAATCAGTCTCGAGAGGAAACAAATTTTCACATATAGACAAATTTCCCTGATTTTCAAGTATCTTTATGAAATTCCTTGACTTTTACAGATTCATAAACCTTTCAGATTTCCAGAATCTGTAGCCACCCTGTTATTTAAATACTGCATGATTAATTTTTGAGTCTGATAAACCATTTGTATATCATGGTTCATATCAACTGAAACCATGCAAAATCTTTCACCTTTTGAGTTGCTTCCATTTTCCTTTACATCGAGTATAAGTGTTTATAAAGTACAGCATCCATGCATCCAGTGGTAGCGCAGAAGAAAAGTTCTCACTAAAATCCATTTGTATGAGAAGCTCATGACTAGGAAGTTCTTTTCTTTTTTAAAATAAACCCTATAGGAAGTATTGTATAAGATGTCTATGCTTGGGACTTGAATATTTATGTATGGGGTAAGAGCTTTTCAATCTTTTTAAGAACAAGATTGATGAAATAACCCAGAATAGATGTATGTGATGTTAAAGTCTACTTTGTCAGTTGATACTCACTGTTTTATTCAAATTTATCTTCAGGATCAAAGTCCGGAAATTCTAACTTTAAAAAATCTCCTTGGAGAACATTTTTCTTGGGACATTTGCTGCATATATGTAACATACAATCCCTGTTATTAGAACTTCTGGGTCAAATCTTGATATCTTTCTTCAATCCCTGCTGCTGCAATAAACAACTGAACATTTTGTATAATTTTAAAACTGATGTTATGTAGGGCAGATGTGCCAGTAATGAACACCCTTCCAGTAATTGACACCCCCGAATGTTTTTAGATTATAAAAAAATAACCAATAAAAATTTTGTTTTTATTTATTTTTTCATAACTCCCCCTTGTATGTTTTATAATCTGGGTTATTGTTGACACTCTTAATCAAACCAATCAGGAAGCAGAAAATAATGTTTCACAGTTTTTCTGTGAAAATCTTAATGAACATGCTAAGAGCTCACTTCACTTAATTTATATCTTCCTTATTTTCTTGCAAAAATTGCACGTTTTTGTTTGGATAGTAATATAAAACTTTGAATTTCATACATATCAATGGCCATTTACAAAATTTCATTTATTGTTAAGATTTTAGGACCGGTGTCCATTACTGGAATGTTTAATTAGCCTCTTATAATAGACACCCCATGTGGCCAATACTGAAAGTGTGCATAAAATCTTTTTATTTAACTGAAAAGCTAATTAATCAAATTTAATTTTTAAAGTTTACTTAGTAGAATGTAATAAGCACCTTTTTTAAATAAAAAAAATAAATAAATAGGGTCATCCCATGCTAAATCAACGAAAAAATTTCAATATTCAACCTGATCATTTCAGATTTTAATGATACTGTCAGGAATCATTCTCCCTGATGATATAAATGAGAATATATCTTTATTATTTTTTTTATTTCATTAGATTTATTTTCAATTTTCATTTTTCTCAGATTCTATCAGGAGTAGAGAGTTGTTTGACCACTCATTTTAAAGAGACTTTCACGAGGTTTCATTTGATATGCAAGTTTCTTGATTTTTTTTTTTTAATAAAATTTTTTTAATTTAAAAATTTTAGATTGTGTTTAATTTTTTTTTTAAATGTATCTGTTTTGTAATATAAGCTCAAAATCTTGAAATCTTTAGAGTAGTATATCAATGAGATCAGGAGTTATGAAATAAAATCTGAAGATTATCATGCAAATAATAAATAAATAACAAAGTAAGCTAGAGTTAGTTTATTATTTGTTCAGTTCATTTACTATCATTACATGTCATAAAGTTGATTCCTTTCGCAACAAAATGGTAATACTTTATCAATCTCATAATATGAACACAGATGTAATAACTCTATTTGACACCTGGTGCAAAATTTTTATATACATTTTTTACTTACTGCTGATGCTTAAATAGTTGTAACTTAAACCATCAATGGTACGCCTATCCGACATGGTACCTGGTTCAGAAACACTAGCAGCAATACCTTTATTACGGCACTGAATCTGAGTTTATAGTGATGTTTTACCATAAAACCTGACTATAATACTTTAACTTTTTTATTTATTTTGACATTTATTATTGCATTATTATTATTGTGTTCATAATTATTATACTGCTGGTTTGTGTTTGTGCATTCATGTATACACACACACATGTATGTATGTGTCTGTTTTCAGTTCCGTTATCTGTTTCAAATAAAAATCTGGGCACCCCCACCCCACATAACAAGCTGGTTGCGCCTAATGGACATATCCAGTATTAAGATCGATAAAATTGTATTTGTGATTTACTGGGAAATGATCATAACCAGCATCTCGCAGTTCATCTGTTTTATATCCTCTCCAGCAATCTGTATAAATTAAATAATACTTCCATCAGCTACGTTGTTTTCTATTGCCGCCATTAAAGTTTCAGCTGTACAATCGGGAATAGGAGTAAGGAAACATCATGGTTTTTTTAACACAACCTTTTATTATGCAGAATTCCAAATTCCTGAAACAGTTTTATCGCAACTTTCTCATCATCTGTTAACTGCCAAATGGTAAAATCTATCTCACCGTCAGAAGTAAAAGTAAATTATAAGTTTGTAAAAAAAAAGTTCTTAATTCAAATAATAAGAAATTAAAAAGCTTTCCGAGGTTAAGGTTAAATAATAATCATTCACACAATAAAAATCCTTTTCACGATCAGGGTTGAAGTAATTGGCACAACGGAAAAGTACTGATTTTTCTTTTGTATTCGCTTAATTTGCTTACAACAAATATCCTCTTTAATAAAAAAAAGCTATGTGTTGCTAATGACTGGCTTTTTCACTAATCGTTGCCACAGATTAGCAGAAAATGAAACATTTGAAGTTACTGAAAAAATTAATAGCTCGAAAAGTATTTGTCAGAAAATTGTTAGACAAACTACATTAGAAAGGTAAAAAATTGTATTTTTCTTGATATAAATTTCAAATCTAATAATTATGCCATTTTTCAAATATTGAATCTAAAAATTACCAAATTTCACAATGGAGTACCATAGCGAAACCTTCACGCATAAAAAGATAATGATAATGGCAATGTGTGCTGACGAGTATACTGGCTATAGCATGAGTCTCAAATTATAGTAGCCTTATTATTCTGTTCAAATTTAAAAGTGAATTATGATGTCACGAGTACATGATTTTTGTTTAATTCTCGACAAATAGCATATTTTAGTCCACCTCAGTGAGGCATATCAATTTCATTATATTTCAAGTATTGTTACTTTCATTAAAATCCAACAGAAATGCAATGATTTTTCCCCATAACACCATAATGTAACACAATTATTCATTTTTTGTTAAAGCTGACCTATTCCATAATAGCATCTACAGAGAATTGGCATAATTTGGAATGAAGTTTTTTGGATACTTTTTGGTACTTTTCCGTTATACTAACATTATGCCAAAATGTATGCTAATACGCCATTTATTACAACCTTAAATATGCAAATAATTTTTATTTCAAACCATGCCAAGCATTGTGACTCGCTATTTATTTAACGCGAATCTCTTTTCTGAAAATTATTTAATCATAAGCATGCAAAGTGTTTTAATTTATATTTTTTTAATCGTAAATACTTTTTATTAAGTTATAACTTACATTTTTCACTGATTTAAATAAGAAATATTTATTAACCTTGCAAAATGAATTTTGGCACGACTTGCACTGTTAGTTATATAATTTATCAGAGATGGTTTCAGTATCTCTCATATTGTTCTACTTTGCTTACCGTAAAATACCATCTCATCAAAAAGTCACCTGTAAAAAATGCAGCCAAGTCTCGTAACTCATTTACCGTAAAAAGTACTGAGATCGTATAAAGCCAAGTTTAACTATCTTATTAACTCTGAAATTTTCATTCACAAATCACTCCTAGTCTCTACATCTTTAGTTAATTATTATTTTGTGACTTTGCAATTACGTAGCACGAGAATGTGATGTATATCTTATATGATGGATGTCTTAATCAAATAATACTATAACATATTAAAGTGTAATAACTTCCCTGTGCGTATATAATTTACCTTAATTAACTTATCCCATGCCATCCCATAACATAGTAAGGTGTAATAACTTCCCTGTGCTGCGTAATTGCCAAGTCACAAAATAATAATTAACTAAAGATGTAGAGACTAGGAGTGATTTGTGAATGAAAATTTCAGAGTTAATAAGATAGTTAAACTTGGCTTTATATGATCTCAGTACTTTTTATGGTAAATGAGTTACGAGACTTGGCTGCATTTTTTACAGGTGACTTTTTGATGAGATTTCACTTCTTTTTTTAATTAATCCTCCTTTTCTTGATTTTGGGTTCTTTTTGGAGATCATCCACTGACTTTCGCTAAGCCCACACTCTGTCCCTATTATTTACAGGTATCAAAAATTTGAAGCTTTAGTTTCGTTTGCAAAGTGCTGTAGATAAAAAGAGATTTCAGGTTCCTAGGCAAGCACTAAGTTATGGGAGAGGGAGTGTCAAAAGTACTCTCAATTGCTTCCAGGATAGGTGCTATCCATCTGAGATATTACTCACAGCCCTAGATACTTGATATTTAATATAAAAGAACTTTTTAGTATAAAAAGAAAGCCAAAATTAAAATTTCCGGAAATTTCCAATAAATCAAACTATATTCCCTTTTTTGATGTTTTCTTTTTTTCGTTTTTTTTTTAGTGTTTTTTATTATTTACGGATTTTTTAATTTTTCCTTACTTTGTGTACTGAACCCTGCCTTTCTGCCAAATGTCAAGCTTCTAGGACTACAAAATCGAATTATTTTCGACTTTTTATAAATTTATTGATTTTTCGATTTTAATTCTAAGTTACCTGATTGTCATGCCAATATAGTAATTATTTGATCCGTCTTCTTAGGATCATTTAGGTTCAATTTAGAGATAAATAAAGTGAATCTTAGAGTCACCATGATTTTATTTAGAAAGGACTATCAAGCCATAACCAGCCAGTAATGTTGGGAGGGTAGGGGGAGGTGTGAAAATTTTTGTGGGGCTAACATCATTTAACAATCCATATTTCATATGTGAAGTAAATAGAGTACAACCTGTGAAAGAAAACAAACCTGTCTATAAAGAAATCGCCTATATCGTAGCCAGTCTATAGCGGAATTTTTCTATAACGAAATTCGTAAACGAAAGAAAAAAACCCATAATCCGGGGGAAATAACATAAAACAATTAGGGGCGTTGTACTAGCTAATAGGACAATTATCTTAAAACTAATGTTCCTAGCAGTACAAAATCAAATTGTTTTCGAATTTTCGATTTCTTAAAGATATTTTGATTTTTCGATTTTATTTTCGAATTTAACGAATATTTTAATTGTTCCTTTTATTGAATAGTAAATACTACCTTTACACCAAGTTTTAAGTTTCTAAGAATAAGAATAGATAAAATTATTTTCAATTTTTGATTTTTTCGAATTTTTTTTATAATTTTCCAGATTTTTTAATTTTTTCTTATGTTGTATCCTTTATTACAAATTTCAAGTTTCTAGCGCTACAAAATCGAATTATTTTGAAATTTCTGATCTTTTTCGAGTTTTTTATCCTATTTTCGAATTTAATGTGTTTTAATTTTTCCTTTTTCTGTATCCTAAACAATAAGTTTACGCCGAATTTTAAGTTCTAAAGCTACAAAATCGAATTTTTTTCAAATTTTTGAATTTTACGGATTTTTTTATTTATTTCTTTTTTTTGTATCCTAAATATTCCTGAATATTCCTAAATGTATCCTTTATTCCATATTTTAAGTTTCTAGCTTTACAAAATCTAATTATTTTCAAATTTTTGTTTTTTTTTTTCGATCTTTTGATTTTATTTTCAATTTTTGTTGTGTTTTTAATTTTTTCTTTTTCTGAATCCTAAACACTACCTTTACACCAAATTTTTCTTTCTATTTTTTTTTTTGAATTATCCATATTTTTTAATGTTTCCTTATTTAGTATCTTAAATATTACCTTTATTCCAAATTTCAAGTTTCTAGCGCTATGAAATCGAATTATTTTCAAAATTTCCTTATTTTTCGATTTCTTTCAATTTTTTTAATTTTATTTTCAAATTTTATTGCGTTTTTATTTTAACTTATTCTGAATCCTAAACACTATCTTTACCGTGAATTTTAAGTTTCTAAGGCCAAAAGATCAAATTATTTAAATTTTTTTTCAATTTTTTTCGAATTTTTCGATTTTTTGATTTTTTTTTCGAATTTTCTGGATTTTTTAATTTTTTCATATTTTGAATCCTAAATACTACCTTTATTCCGAATTCCAAGTTTCTAGCGCAACAAAATTGGATTATTTGAAATTTTTCAATTTTTCGATTTTATTTTCAATTTTTTTTTTTGTGTGTTTTTGATGTTTTCTTTTTCTGAATTCTAAACACTACCTTCACACCAAATTTTAAGTTTTTAAGACTACAAGATCGTGTTATTTTCAATTTTCTATTTTGTTCGATTTTTTTTAATTTTCGAAATTTTTTTTTTTTTTTTTCCGGATTTTATAATTTTTCCTTTCTTTGTATCCGAAACACTAGCTTTATTCCAAATTTAAGTTTCTGTGGCTGCGGGATCTACCCAATCTTTTTGATGACGCGAGAGTGAGTGAGTGTGTGAGTGACAAAAAATCGAAACTTTGAGTTCATATATCGTCTGCACTAATTTATGGGTATTTTATGAATTATCCATATTTTTTAATTTTTCCTTATTGAGTATCTTAAATTTTACCTTTATTCCAAATTTCAAGTTTCTAGCGTTATGAAATCGAATTATTTTCAAATTTTCCTTATTTTTAGATTTTCCGATTTTTTTATTTTATTTTCGATTTTTATTGCATTTTTTATTTTAACTTATTCTGAATCCTAAACACTATCTTTACTGCGAATTTTAAGTTTCTAAGGCTAAAAAATCAAATTATTTTAATTTTTTCAATTTTTTCGAATTTTTGAAAAAAAAAATTTCGAATTTTCTGGAATTTTTGATTTTTCCTTATTTTGCATCCTAAATACTACCTTTATTCCGAATTTCAAGTTTCTAGCGCAACAAAATCGGATAACTTGAAATTTTTTGATTTTTTTTTTTTTTTCGATTTTTTTGGTGTTTTTGATGTTTTCTTTTTCTGGATACTAAACACTACCTTCACACCGAATCTTAAGTTTCTAAGACTACAACATCGTATTATTTTCAATTTTCAATTTTGATGGAATTTGTTGAATTTTCGAATGTTTTTTTTTTTTTTTTCGAATTTTCCAGATTTTATAATTTTTCCTTTCTTTGTATCCTAAACATTACCTTTTTTCCAAATGTCAAGTTTCTAGGGCTACGGGATCTACCTCATCTTTTTGATGACGCGTGAACGGGTGAGCGACAAAAAATCGAATGTTTGAGTTCATACATCGTCTGAACTAGAAAAGACAGAAACTCGTAATTTTAAATTATGGTCCTCTGTGCCAAATACTCTAGAAAAACGAAGTTTCAAATTTTTGGGATACTCTAGCGCGGAGATATGGGGGGGGTCAAAAGGGCCCTGAGTTGCTTCCAGAAAAGTATGCTATGGCTGTCCTCTCTCGACTTGGCGGAGGCACTGCCGTGCCTCCAGTATTATCCGCCCTTCCCGATTAAGCACCCCCCCCCTCCCACTTTGTAAACAAATTGGAAAATTCAAAAAATCCATAGAAAGCACCCTCCCCCAAAAGAAATTTTGCCGGCACGTCAAGATTAACACCAAAAATTTTATCTCCCGAGAGTTTTTTTTTTTTTTTTTTTTCCGCCGGATCAGAAAGGCGTGACGATTCTTTGATATATCTCAAACATGTGCAAACACATTGTCGATCTGAAAAAGCAATATAACCAAACATTAGTTTTGCTGTAAATTTATTTCCATGGTGATATGAAGGTACAGTCAAAGCAACTTATAACGAAATCGAAAGTGCACCAAAGATTTGCTCGTTGTAACGTGCTTTCGTTAAAACGTTATAACGAATTATTTCATTATAGAGTAAGAACTCCAATTATCCGGACTAATATGGTCTAAATGTAATCTGAGTATGCAGAAGTCCGGATAATGGAAACAATGATAAAAAAGGGTGGTTTATTACATAACTAGCAAGCTACGCCCGCTGCGCTGGTCAGTTTCTACAAATGAACCTTGAAGCAAACAAAATATATCGTTTAATTTGACCTTGTATTTGAAAGCAATCTGTATATTTACCTGGAATATCCTTCCACATTACTGAAAAATGACGTGATTGCGCTATTATATTTTCTAATGTGCAGTCAAAATTTTAGCTGTTAAGGACTAACTCTTTTATTTGGTCATTTACAGTTAAGGTTTGCTAAAGAATGATAAAACTATATGCAATATACTAAAACCATCACTAAAAATTATCGAACTAACAATGCAAACTAATTAACAAAATCCATTCAGTAGAAGTTTTTATAAAGGCTAATCTTTTGTAATCGGGTTCATCTGATTATAGAACTTTTCCACGTAATTCTAAAACAGAACAATATAAAATATACTAAAACCATCCTTACAAATTATCTACTTAACAATGCAAGTCGCAAAAAATACGCCCAGTAAAAACTTTCAAAAAGGCTAATCTTTTGGAATCGGGTTCTCCTGACTGTATAACCTTCACACAACTGTTTGACTAAGCAGCGTAGAACAGTATGTAGTACATTAAAACCATTCCTGAAATAGCATCTGACTAACAATACAATTCTTATCAAAATCCTTCCAGTAGAACTTTTTCAGAAGGCTTTTTCATAATCCGAATCAAATACTGAAAAAGCTAATATTTGATTAAAAAAAATATCACCTGATTTTCGAATTTCCCCCTATAATTCTAGAACTAAGCAACGTAGAATGATATGTTATATAATAAAACTTTCCCTAGAAAGTTATCTAACAGTGTAGGTTTCATCGAAATCCATTCGGCAAAATCTTTTAAAAAGGCTAATATTTCATAAACGGATTGATCTGATTATAGAACTTCCCAGAATAATTCTATAACTAAGCTACGCAGAACGGTATGTTATACAATAAAACCTTCCCTGAAAAATTATCTTATACAGTTTACGCTCTACGAAAATCCATTCAGCAGAACTCGAGTTATAAGCAGCCGGAACGAAATTTCATATATGTAGAAGTAAATAGAAGAAGTATATTGCCATTAATATAGTTTGCATTTGAATTTTAAAAAAAGTACTTTTCGGTTAGCCGGGCGCCAGTGATATATGTACATATATACATAAAAATATATATATATATATATATATATATATATATATATTCGTACATATAAGTGAATATATATGTATGTATATGTATATCACTGGCGCCCGCCTAACCGAAAAGTACCAAAAAAATAAAAAAATAAAAATACTGCAAAAATGCCGTCGTACACTTGAAAAAAAAAAGCACCTTTTGGCTTAAAATCTCTCATCAAAACTGTTTTTCTTTTCTTTCTTTTTTTTTAAATAAAATTAATAACAGCTTTTTCTTTTATTTTTCCAGCTGTATAGCCATTTCAATTCTTTCTGCATCAAAAAAAAAAAAAAAAGAAAAAAAAAAGACACCTTTTGGCTTAAAATCAAATTGTTTAGGATCAAAAGTAAAATCAAAAGCGCCAAAAACAAAAGATAAATCGCGAAATATTGTTTCGATAGCAATCTTGCCCCTTGAATAATTTTTTAAGCATTGCGAACATTCCCAATCATGTTTAAATTAAATATTTTCGTTTTATAATATTCTCTCATCAAAACTCTTTTTTCTTTCTTTTTCTTTTTTTTTTTTTTTAATTAATTTAACACAGTTTTTCTTTTATTTTTGGAGATGTATAGCCTTTTCATTTCTTTCTGCAACAATAATGATCGCCAAAAAAATAGCAATGGTAACCTTTTCGGCCAAAATAACAAAACTTATATATATATGATTAAATTATGTAAAAAATGAAATTATTTACGACATCACATTAAAAACCTCAAAAATAACAGTATTTCTCCACTGTTTAATGGATGTTATTATACATATAAACCTTCCTCTTGAATCACTCTATCTATTAAAAAAAAAACTCATCAAAATCCGTTGCGTAGTTTTAAAGATTTAAGCGTACATAGGGATATAGGGACAGAAAAAGCGACTTTGTTTTATACTATGTAGTGAAGATATCTGTTAAAATGGATTTTGTTTAATAAAAATAAAAGTTAGGATTTATATATTCATATTAAATTAAACCTTTATAGGAATGGTCACTTTTACTACAATCAGTGAAAAGAAGAAAAGCGTTGATTTAAAAAGGAATTTCACGATAATTATATTCTCTTAAAGGACGGTTTTACATACCTATATATGTTTGAAGAATGAAATTAACAAGTTCTGCTTTCTTTTCTTGAAAGCATTGTATAACATTGCACGCTCTTTTTTTGTAAACATATACATGTTAATTTCATTCGTTAACAAGTTTTCATTATGCATATAACACGATTTTCTGTAAATACTTGAGTGCAACAGATGGTAAAAGTTTCTTACCAGCTTCGATAAATTCTTCTTCCTCACTGACTCTGCCATCGGACGACTCATGTTCTGTACTTTTTTTGACGATAAGCTCTTCATTGAATTCTTCACTTGTTATTATGTGTTCATCAACATTAACGTATTGATGAAAGTTAAAGTCTGAAGACGGCTTAAAGGATGAAATCAGTTCAATAGTTCATTAAAAGAAATAGTTTCATTATTATTTGAAGGTTATGGAAAAATTACCGAAACTGAAAAAGCGTTAACAAAAGTTTCTATCGAAACATTGCACCAATCTTTATTTGTCATTTAAATTGCTTTCTGCAAGTCTATTTCTGTTTTTTTTTCTTGTCATCTGAATTCACAATTATTTTTTCCCAAGCACCTTCCGGTATTTAGTTTTAAACGAACAAATAATTCATTGGTCTAGTGGTTGCATTTTGGATGTAGTGTTACGTGGCCAAAAAAGTAATGTTATACATTTACGACCAACAGAAAGCACATGCAAAGAGACCTTGTCTAAAATAAGCAAAATTTTTTTGGCTTTTTGCATATCTTTGTCAAAATCTAAAATTCATTCTTCAAAAAGACCAAACATCATCTTCAAAACCACTTCTTCACCAAACATCATCCACGCTTTGCGGTTTTGCCTATACTTTACAGGCAAAGTTTATTTTACTTTTTTTTGGGACAGCATGGATTCTTTGTTTTTCCAATTAATAGAAGTTTTCACCTTTCCGATCCGACGGCATTGCAGCATAATTCTAATGAAAGTTGACCTTTGCTCTTTTTCCCACCGTGACAAAAGTTTCTTTTTTTAAGTTAGGCATAAACGGAAAAGCAATCCAGTTTCATCCATTTTAAATATTTTTTTTTTTCGATTATAATCCTCAAATATTTTTTAAGTTTTCTTTCTTCCATTCTTCAACTGTTTCTTCTGAAACAGAGGCTGCTTCCCCACATATTTTCTTACACACAATTTCATATATATATTTTTAATTTACTCAACCAACCATTACTAACATGAATGCCTTTATATCAAAGTGTTTTGGCAAACGCATATGCTTTTTCTTGCAAAATACTTCCACTAATAGGTATGTTTTTAGGTCTTGCATCTTCTTTTTTATTTTTATTTTTTATACCGCTAACCAGGTTCCTACCTACCGGGCATGAGTGCCTAATTTGACGATTTAGTACCAAGACGCGGGGCGAAATTAGTCTGATCACAGCATAGCTGTAATCCAGTCAAAAGTCCTGACAAAAGTCTTGTTGACATCGCTGCAGTGCTCTGCCAAAGTTTTCTTTGTTTGTCGGCTCATGGTTTTTATTTAACATTGTTGAATTGGCAGATTTAAAAAAATTAAAAAATTAAAAAAGATAAAGGAATCTATCTCGTAATTTAGAGCCTTGATCAGGTGACGAGATTGACTAGGCACCGCCAGATGTATAATTCACAGGGAACTTGGAGGACTTTGCACCCACGACGGATTTTACATATATCAGGCGCTATTAGCGTACATGGCGATCTTGCAGCTTTAAACCATAACAATAATATACTTCCTCCACATCTGCATATTTCACTGTGTTTAAACGATGCGTTTAAATGATGAACAAACTGCACTCTTTTTGAAAATTTTAAGAATTTTTCTCGATTTTTCAACATTGTGCTGAGAGTTCTACTTGGAATTCCTATTTTTTTCGCTGTATCGAAATTTTAACATTATTCTCTAAGCCTTTTATAATTTCGACTTGCTCTTCTAAACTCAAATATTTTCTCTTACCAGACATAGCCAGCGTACAAGGAGTTTTAAAAATTAACACATGATAAATTTACAGGAAAAGCAAATGTCAATGAAATCAGTCATCAAATAAAAAAGAAAACATAATTCAGTTCAGCTAATCTGTCGCCCCTATGTCTGTCTTAAAACACTGCCCCTGCCCCAATTCTCTCATGGAAGCATTTAAAATATGTGAATGGCCGTAGAGAAAAACATTGAATGTTATGTCATGGAAAAAAACTGGTATTTAAGAAATAAAATTCTATTTCCCGCGTTAAATAAAAGAAAAAAAAGTGAACAATTCGCTGTATCGTATTTATTTCACTTTTAATGCTCAAATTCCTTTCGTTGTATCGTGCTTTTCGTTATAAATATTTCGTTATATCGTTTCGAATTCATTATTCTTTAACATAGAGACCAACTAAATGGTTATGAGCATTTCGTTATATCGTGCTTTTCGTTATATCGTAATTCGTTATAAAGTGCTTCAACTGTAATAAAAATATCGATAGTGAAAGTTTCTCATGAAATAAGTTAAAGAAATGTGTATTTGATACTGTGTGAAAAATATTTTGATTAAAAGAGAATCTATTTATTTTATTAAAGAATTTATAGTTGTATTTAACATTATTATGAAAACCAATCACAAAAAAAATATATCTATTGATAGATCAGATCAATCGATTTGTCGATACACAGTCGAATTTGTAGCGTAATTTGTGCTATCTTTGTGGTAGTAATGTTTGTTTGTTTTATTAATCTGGCAACACTACCAATTCGTTCTATATGTTCTCAATTTTTGTGATTTGTATTATTTATTTAGCATTTATAGATACGAAATCATGATTTAAAAAAAACGGTTATTTAATCTTTCTAACTTACAACAGATGACGACACCACATAAAATGTTACTAGTTCTTGAAATTACTTCAGGATATTTTCAACTGCAATTTCCCAGTGTTTTTTAATTATTTTAAATTATTAAGTTTCTTTTATTTTTCTGTTACCATATTAATGACAGATATTAGTGTTATTATTTATCTAAATGCATTCCAGTTTCAAAGCTTCTGAAATCCAGAGTTTTCTGTAATCTGAAATTGCCATTAATCGTGAAGTTATACTGTTTTTCTATTTTGTATATCATTTTTTTAATTCAAAATGTTTTTCTTTTTTTGTCACTTTATTAAAATAATGCATACTCTGTGACGATCAGCCATTAGCATCTCCGCCACCACCACCGATAAATATCATACTAGATGGAACCCGTCAAAATTTGACGGCAAAAAACTTGATAGTACCATAAAAATAAAATTCATAGCTGCTTTAAAATGTTTGAAACTTTTGCAGAATAATTCAAATAAATAAAAAACCCACTTTGAATTAAAGCTAGGTTGAAGAACAGCAATTGGCTAAGTTTCACTGGCACATGTACTCGCGGAATTTCTTTCATCTGACACATTTAGCGCTGTTGTGCAAGTAAATGGTAAGTGCCCCCTTGGGGAGGGGGAAATGGCGGGATGGACCAAGGAGATGCATAACATGAATAAGCAGTCAAAGACCTTTCAAACGATATGTAACATGAGGGGTGTGTGCAAAATTTTAAAAAGTACCCCCTTGGGGGGGGGTAAAGTAGGGGATGGACACGGAACATGCATAATATGATTAAGTGGTCACAGACCTTTCCAACGATATATAACATGAGGGTTGTGTGCAAAATTTAGAAAAGTACCTCTTTGAGGGGGGGGGCAAAGCGGGGAAATGGACATCAGAGATATGCATATGATTAAGCAGTCACAGACCTTTCCAACGATATATGACATGAGGGTTGTCTGCAAAATTTAGAAAAGTACCCCCTTGGGGGAGGGGGGGGGGCAAAGTGGGGAGATGGACATTGGAGATGCATAATATCATTAAGCGGTCACAGACCTTTCCAACAATATATGACATGAGGGGTGTCAACAAAATTTAAAAAATTGCCCCCCTTAAGGGGGGGGGAAGTGGTGGGATGGACCCCAGAGATGCATAACATGAATAAGCAGTCAAAGACCTTTCCAACAATACGTAACATGAAGGGATTGTGCAAAATTTACAAAAGTACCCCCTTGGGGGGGGCAAAGTGGGGGGATGGACACCGGAGATGCATAATATGATTAAGCGGTCACAGACATTTTTAACGATATATAACATGAGTGGTATGTGCAAAATTTAGAAAAGTGCCCCAATTGGCGGGGGGGGGGGGGGGGATGGACCACACAGATGCATAACATGAAAAGGCAGTCACAGGCCTTTCGAACGATATATCATATGAGTGGTGTCAACAAAGAAAAGTCTCCGCCCCGTGTAGGCAAAACATACTCCCCCCCGCCGCCATAATTATTGATGCGGACTCATTTTTTAAATTCGTTCGCACCCCTCTTCTCCCGCAAAATGTTGTGAATTTTAAAAACTCCCCTTCCGAATTTTTTTATACCAAAAGCACTTATGTCCGTTGTCTGCATGCAGAGTTTTGTGCTTACAGACGCCAGACACAACAACACACACACAGACAGACGTTTACCGACATTAATAGTATAGATGATACTCAGTGCCTACACATTTCACCCTTTATAATTCAGCCAATGAGTTGACGGTTGTTCATTTCCAGAAACGAAACAATAATTCTTTAGAATGAATTTTGTTTGTTTGATACACCGTGGCAGAATGCGTGCAATGCAGCGACAGGCGTCACAAACTTTTTAGGGCACCTGCAGACTAAAAACATATAATCAATCTTCGCGGGAAAAAAATCCTAAATTTTGTCAAATGATCACGGGAAAAACACTAATTTCATCAAAGGATCATGTAAAACATGAATTTTGTTAAAAGGCCACAGAAAAACGCGATTTACACAAAAGATGAGCAAATTTTGTCAAAGAATCGCAAAACAGGAAATTTCACCCAAAGATAGCGCTTTCTTGCCAAACTTCGTCTAAAAATTGCGGAATAAAATGTATTTTATCAAAAAATCGCTGGAAAACGCACATTTCGTTAAAGTATCGCGAGAAAAATGCGAATTTCTTCAAAGATTGCTGAAAAAACGCGAATTTCATCGAAGGATTGCTGAAAATTCATGAATCTTATCAAAAGGCAGCAGAGAAAATGTGATTATTATCAAAGCATTGCGAAAAAAGAAAATTTCGTCTAAGGATCACAGAAAAACGCAAATTTCATAAAAGAATCTTGAAAAATAACGCAAATTTCGTGAAAAAAAAAAATCGCAGAAAAAACACAAATTTCGTCAAATTATCGCTGAAAAAAAAACACGAATTACGTCATAGGATAGCTGAAAAAATTATGAATCTCGACAAAAAAAAGATACAGAAAAAAATGCGAATTTCATTAAAGAATCACGAAAAAAAATGCGAATTTTGTTAAAGGATTGCGCAAAGAATGTGAATTTTTTGAAAGGTTCGTGTGAAAAATGAAACTGTCTGTATTAAAAACAGCACACACACAAACATCTATACAAACCTCAATACACACAAACATATTATAGGCAGGGCTTGAAATTCAATTTTTCCAAAGACAGGAGTCTCCCTACCAACATTTTTAAATGGAGGGGAGTTGTAATGTTTGGGAGGGAGAAAAAAAATCTTTAAACCCCACTATTCTTTTACGTGCTATTTAAAGAATTACATTAATGCAGACATGACAAAATACCATTGAAAAAATTAAGTCAACTGAGAATGATTATGTAAAATGTTTATTTTTATTATAAAAAAGGGAAGAAAGTTAAGTTTTATATATGCAGTGTATTTTTCAAGTTCCATTAAATGTGTTAGGGACCCTTAACAATTAGGTTGTTAAATAAATTTCTGACTTTAGATTTTACTTGATTGAGATTCACCGATCGATCGTGGAAAAGACGCAAAGTTCATCAATCTGTCGCGGAAAAAACGCTAAGTTCGTCGATCTGTCACCAAAAAACGCAAAGTTCGTTGATCAGTGGTGGGAAAAAAAGCAAATTTCGTCGATCGATTGCAGAATAAACACAAAGTTCGTCGATCTGTCCCCAAAAAACGCAAGGTTCGTCGATCAGTCGCTTAAAAAACGCAATGTTCGTCTATCTGTCGCAGAAAAAACGCAAAGTTCGTTGATCAGTCGCAGAAAAAAATGCAACGTTCGTTGATCTGTCGCGGAAAAAACGCAAAGTTCGTCGATCAGTTGCGGGAAAAAAGCAAATTTCGTCGATCGATTGCGGAATAAATGCAAAGTTCGTCGATCAGTCAGATAAGAAAGAAAAAATTCGTCGATCGATTGCAGAATAAACGCAAACTTCGTCGATATGTCCCCTAAAAACGCAAGGTTCGTCGATCAGTCACTTAAAAAACGCAATGTTCGTCGATCTGTCGCAGAAAAAACTCAGTTCGTTGATCTGTCACGGAAAAAACCACAAAATTCGTCGATCAGTCGCGGAAAAAACACAAAGTCCGTCAATCAGTTGCGGGGAAAAAAAATCACGAAATTTATCGTTCGGTTGCAGGTAAATTAAATAATGCAAATTTCTCCAAAAATGCTGAAATTTTTTGGGCGGGAGGCTCCCGCTCATGATCTTTTTTGGGCGGGATTTCAAAATTTTCCGTGCGAATCCCGCCCTAAAATTCAAGCCCTGATAGGTATAGTTTTAATCTGAAATAATATACTGAACTTGAACTAACTTTTGAAAAATCGGGTTAACCCAAATCCAACTTGCAGAAATCTAGACTCAGTCTGAAATCGACTCGAACCATAAAGACAGTTAACCCAACTTGCAACAAAAATAATTATTTTCTGTGAATTTTCTGATTTTTTCTTTTCTCAGAAATGCTGTAGTCATTTTGTCCCCCAATTTTGCCCTTTACAATTCAGCCAGTGAGTGGAGGGGGCCAAAGGAGCGTTCCTTATCACAAACGAAAGATGAGATACGTTCGTTTGATGTCGTTGTTGAAAATTTATGGATTTCTATTATTAAAGTAATTTTTTCATTTTACCGTATTTATTTTCTTTTTGTGTTGTATGTATTTTGCTACTTTGAATTTTTTTAAACTGACCCTTTTTTTTTTTTTTTGGAGAGTGAGAGAGAGAGATTTAGTAATTTGGTGACACGAAATTCTTAAAAATTCTTAAAATCCATAAATCGTTTCCAATGTAAACAATGAAATTTACAATTAAGTTGCAAGTGCAAAATTTCAGTTTTTTAAAATTTTCATGTCATTCTGTACACATTTTAATATGTCATTCTGATCATTATACATATTTAGTTATGCATTATTAATTATTTACTTGACCTTTACTTTTAATATTTTAAATATTTCAAACTTACAGCTGAATGTAATTATTAAAACATTTGAAATACTGCATTCGAAAAATGAAATTTCAGCTTAGAAACTCGACAATTAAAAAATTTAAAGTAGAAAAGTACTTATGATATAAAAAGAAGAAAAAAAAATACACCAGAATTTATCTGTATTACGAAAGCGGGAGAAATGATTTTCTGTGCTATACGAAAAGATATCCAAATAACTCAATCATGAACATAGAAATAGGTATCGGTTTTTATGTTCAGGTGCACTCAATCCAAACTTGAAACTTTTAAAACGGTCATTGAATGAATGAAATTCATCTCCGCCTTTCACATCCAGAAAACTTGCTGTGTCGCCAATTATGTTTATATTTTATATATATATAAAAAAATAATAATTCAGGCACTTTTCCGTTATACGGACACCATTGTCGCCAAACATACATACATACATACATTTTGGTATAGTATCCGTATAACAGAAAAGTACTAAAGTTCATGGTTTAAAATCACAATAAAATATCATGAAATTTATTGATTAGTTGTGGGAAAATATCGGGGAAATAATGTGTTTTTCGTGAATTTTTTGTTTTGTTAACAATGTGGTTAGAGAGACAGGGAGAAATCCAGAAAACTTGCTGTGTCGCCAATTATGTTTATATTTTATATTATATACTAGGGGGCCTACCCCTGCAAGCTACGCTTGCCAACCCCCGCTCAGACTTCGAGGCCTCTAAAAACATGACAGCGTGCTTTATTTTTAAAATATTGGTAAATCTGTAATTGGGTTGCCATGCTTTTAACGTTTTAATGGGGCATTTTTTGATTATCATGGCCTCATACACAGCTGTTGCGACAACTGACGACTGTTTTCGGGATTGATAAGTAAAATCAATTACAACTTGAAAACCAGCTTGTACAAAATGGTTAGGTTTAAATTGTGGCTACCTCTCGGACTTCTATAACAACGATGTGTATTTTATTCTTCCTTTGCGTTTAAGGATGAGAAAAATTCCATCTGCTTGTGAATAACATTAAGAACCACGGTATTGAAAAGTACTATGTTATAGACATTTTCAGTAACAGGTTTTAATTTTCTCTCTATTTTAGTGCACCATCATGCATATTTTCATGTTATTTTAAATATGTAAATAATTTTTTTTAATTAATTTGTATATACGAATTTTCTAATAATTATTTATCATACAAAATTAATTAAATATTTTGTGCATGCATGCCTGCATTTATTCGGCATCAATTGATGAGATATTTAAACAAATTTGCCATCCGCAGTAATTTTACACCATGTTATGTCACTTGAATATTGTCCATAAGAAAATCGAGTAATTTTCCAGTATAGGATCCTTTGCTTTTAGGTTTGGCGTAATTCGAGCTTCAAAAAGGGATAGATTCGTTAATATACATAGATTTGTTGCCAAAAGTTATGAAAACAAACCCAATGAACTTTTGCTGCTTTTCTATTATAGGGGTCTTGACGCTTTTATAAAAAGTTTGGCGGAAAAAAACCAAGCAGGATAAAAAACCAAGCAGGATATTTTATTCTTCCGTTCAGTTGGGCAATTATTATTTTATATATTAGTTTCAAATATCCGAATTAATGATTTTATAAATTCGTTTAATTAAATTTTACAAAAAAATAACAAAATGATATCAGTAAATGATAATTACTATTAATTCCTTTTCCTCCCTTTCTTTTGCGTTTACCTAAATGACGTCATTTGGACGAATTTATTCAAAATATTTTCAGTTTATAAATTAAATTAAATGCTGACAGACGATCGAATCCTGACGATAGAAATGTGATTCTTTTTTTCAAATTTTCCTGAAGAACATAATTTAATCACAATCTATACTCCATTATCTGTACTTGTCTTCATTATCGATTGAAATAAAAGATAAATTCAATTTCAATTTGAAAATGACGAATAAAAAGAAATCAATAATCCCTATCGGGATCCTTTTCAATTTTTTTCCCTTTTTTGTCACAAAAAAAACTGAGTAATTAGTTGCCATCATTACAGAAATGTCATTAAAATTAGAAAAAAATTAATATCTCGAAAACTAATTCCAATTTCAAAATTCTATTACCAGTTTTGACATCCGCGGATTTTTATGAACAATTGGTATTAATTTCACCATCAAGCGTTTAATATTTTATTAAAAATAACCCTGAAACATAATCAGTCGTTTAATCAGTCGTTTCATAAATTCATTTCATAAAATCGTTTCATAAAATCGTTTCACAAATTCGTTTCATTAGGATTTTATATATATAGGGTAGATATATAAATAATAATTCAGGCACTTTTCCGTTATACGTACACCATTGTCGCCAAACATACATACATACATACATTTTGGCATAATGTCCGTATAACAGAAAAGTACTAAAGTTCATGGTTTAAAATCGCGATAAAATATCATGAAATTTATTGATTAGTTGTGGGAAAATATCGGGGAAATAATGTGTTTTTGTGAAATTTTTTGTTTTGTGTTGTTGTGTTTAATTGTAAGCATTCATTATAATTTTCAGTGCATTATTAAATTGAAATTTTTGTTTAAAATATGTAAACAAAACAGTGACCAGAAACCTGCACAATTTCTAATATAGATAGATAGATGCATGCATGTAGTACTTTTAATTATTTGGTAAAAATACTGTGATCGTCACTGAGGAAATCTGAATTTAACCTAAAAGTAATTGTCGAGTGTTTAAGCTGAAATTTCATTTTACGAATACAGTATTTCAAATGTTTTAATAATTACATTTAGCTGTAAGTTTGAAATATTAAAAGTAAAGGCCAAGTAAATAATTAATAATGCATAACTAAAAGTAATTGTCGAGTGTTTAAACTAATTTCATTTTACGAATACAGTATTTCAAATGTTTTAATAGTTACATTCAACTGTAAGTTTGAAATATTAAAAGTAAAGGCCAAGTAAATAATTAATAATGCATAACTAAAAGTAATTGTCGAGTGTTTAAGCTGAAATTTCATTTTACGAATACAGTATTTCAAATGTTTTAATAGTTACATTCAGCTGTAAGTTTGAAATATTAAAAGTAAAGGCCAAGTAAATAATTAATAATGCATAACTAAATATGTATAATGATGAGATTTTTTTTTTTCTTGAATTATTCAGTGAAACTCGTCTTATAAATGTACGCAAATAATTCACATCAAAATCTTAAAATAACAAAGTTTTCTTTCGTGTTTAGCTATGCTTAATAACCAAAAAAGCTTGATTAATACAAAAATTATTTGGTAAAAATACTGTGATCGTCGCGGAGAAAACCTGAATTTAATCATATCACACAGAATTACATATTAAAAGTTTAAAATTAGTTTGTTTACATCGGAAACGATTCGCGGAATTTCGTGCCACGAAATCTCTCTCTCTCTCAAAAAAAGGGTTAGTTATAAAAAATTCAAAGTAGTAAAATACATACGACTTAAAAAGAAAATAAATACGGTAAAATGAAAAAATCCCTTAATAAAAGAAATCTATAAAGTTTCAACAACCGAACAACCAAATGGAACACATACGCTTCTAGAGAGAGGAAAAAGCCTTCACCTCATTGGCTGGAACATCGCGTCTGAAGATAGTAAAAGCCTCTAGCTGATTAGCTGAAAGCTCGCGCATGCGTATAAATAGCATTTTTGCACGAAAAACTAAAAAGCAGGTTAGCTTTAAGTATATGGATACTACAATTGTGTCGTCTAGTTGCAAAACCGGCCAACTCCTCAAAATTTGAAAATGTGTTTTTTCAGCTTTTTAAGTTCTAAGTAAACTTTTCTACCATCTGGAAACAAGAAACAAGCCTAATCTGGTCAAATCCCTGTGTTATATGCGTTTGAAAATCATGATGTGCTGCAAAACCGGCCAAATCCATAAACTAGTGAGGTTCAAAAGCGGCCATCTCCATATCCGCTAGATGGCACTTCTGCTTCTCCCCACAGTAACCTCTCACTTGTTGATTAGATTAATGTTATAGTGTTTTCTCTTGCGTGTGACTGCTCCTCCTTGGTGCATACAAAGTTTCTAAAAATTTAGTTTGGTGTTTTCTCTGACTATGGAAAAGTTTGTGGAGGAAGTATCTCCTAATAAATCAAGGAAAAAGAAAAGTGACCCTACGACGTGGAAAAGGAAAAAAGCCAAAGTTCACCTTGTGATAACCAGGTGCGGATTAACATATTTTTATGCTTTCGGCAAAATACTTTTCTGTGCCCTCTCCCTTCGCTTTCATAAAACTGTAAGTGATTTTTCTCTGATAATTTAAGAATTTTTTAATAAAATATTCTTCCATTTAATTTTTTTTTTCATAAATTTTAGTATTTTGAGGATTGTAGATGCGGAATGAACGGGCTTTTGCTACAGTTAAAATCTGAGAATACATTTGTGATTACATTTTCATAATTTCTGGCATTATTTTTTTTCAGGTACTGCCCTACTGGTAATCCAAGAAATCTAAGGTGTGGGCGCTCTTCAAAAGCTTACCAATGCTCCTCAACGCTTCCCCGAACATTTTTGTGTGTTTGCTACCCCTAAAAACCCAATATCACATTAAATTGAGTAAAAATTAATTTCTGGTTTGTTGCAAAACCGTCCAACTCCAAAGTAAGTTGCAAAGGTGGCCAAATCCAAAACAAATATTTGAATAACACCCTCATTTCATGTGCTCCTGCCACCTTATTTTGTGTTTTCAAATATACTGTCTTAACGATTATAAAACTAAAGAGTTTTGGTTCTAATCTTATTTTGGCTAAGTATGGCAAAAAATCATCTTTTTCTCAAAATTTTACTTTTTGGAGATGGCCAGTTTTGCAACTAGGCGACACAATTTTAATACCGTGTAAGCGTCCCCCCTGATTATTTTACGATTTTTCGTCACGTTTAGGGGGTGGATTAACGGTATTTTACGGTAGTTATAGAATGATGGGGGAAAGTTTTATAATCAGATGAACGGATTATGAATGCTTAGCCTTTTAAAAATATTCTGCCGAATGGATTTTGATGCAATCTTCACTGTTACAGATGAGTTTTCAAGGATGGTTATAGTATATAGCATGTTGTTTTATCGTTCTTTACCAAATCCTGCTGTAAATGATTTACTAAAAGAGTTTGTCCTTAACAGGCCAAATTTTGTCTGACACATTAAAAATGTAATAATGCAATGGAGTTTGAATCGTTTTCAGAAATGCGGAAGGACATTCCAAGTAAAGGTTATGGATGCACCGAATATTTGGTATCTATTCGGCCGTATTACTGAATATTCAGTTAGGTCAAATATCGAACTGTTTGGCCGAATATCGAAATATTCGGCCAAACCAAATATTTAAAAAAACTTTTTAAATATTTTTAAACTCACTATTTCTACTTTTAACTGTCAATTTATAAAGATATTCAAAATAATTAGAAATAGAATCCTATTTCAATGAAAGAGAATGGATTTACATTCTTTATTCGCTGTTTGAAAAGTGTCACTTAAGGAAATTAACTGTTAATGATGGCCTTCATAGGAATGAATGATGTACAAATAAATGCAAGTTCTTGAATATTGTCTAGTAAATAATCTGTTTCTTGTTTTTTCACAAACATCATGTTTCTAAACAAAATGGGAAAATACTTTCACTGGTGATAATAGATTTCTGTGAATCACGAGAAGTACTACTGGAAATTGCCACTATTCATTAGGGTGGAACAAAAGTATATGGCAAATAATTTTCTAATAGCAATTAAAAGTTGTCTTTGTATGTTAACAATAAAACTATGAAGTTTTTTCATTCTAAATTTATATCTTGATGTGCCGCAAGAGCCTTTTAAAAATAAGGATTTTTTTTTACAAAAAGTCTGAATTTAACATAAAATTATTATAATTTTTTTCACTGTTTTATTTTTACATTTTTAAAATCAAATATTGTTTTTAATAGCAATCTATAGATGCTTCTTTACTATAACAATAATATTAAGTTTAATTGATCAAAATTTATGCATTAATTTTCTGCAAAAGTGAAATAAATGAGATTTTTAACAAAAAAATCAAGATGTAATATCAGTTTGAATTTAACTGTTGTAATTACTTTTTTGCTTACCGATAGTTGTTCACAGTTTTTTAAATAATATGTAAAACTTTTTTAAATAACTAATTATTAATAAAAATAAACTTACCAGTTGTTTGGATCTTTTTCTTTATAAGATTCTTTGGAAAGAGATTAAACACAAGCATGCAACATAAATTGTTACAAGTCACTGTAATTGAAGAAAATGGAACAAATATCCTGACATAGGGCGGAGTGGTGTGATTATTGGTCACTTTTCATAAAGATCCATATAACTCAGTAACTAAATTGAATTGAAACAAAAATTTTATACTTGCAGAAAGAGAATCTAATCCCTAACAATCTTAATTAGTTTTATTTTTTTTAAATTATATATAATATCAGAGTTTCCCCCAGGTTTAAAAAAGGGCAGGGTGCTGCTGATGAGGAAAGGGCACTTTTACATTCTTCAGGGCACTTTTTTTAATTTTTAAGGGCACCTTTAATATTTAAAGGACAACACTCTTTCAAAACACAGGTCAATGAGTCAACTTTTCCTATTCAAGCAATAAATATTTCTAAGGGTATTATATATTATACTCTTACTTCAAACCTTCAAAGAATAATGCCCCTCGAAAAATAAAGAAATTGAGAATAAATCTGTGTACCAACTTTGAAGCAAATCGGATAATTCTGCATTAAATATCCATTTAGCTAAATTAAGGGGAGATTAGCACCCCATTTCTCCTCTTATACTTAAGCAATGAACCTCCAAATGTAATCAGGGAAGCGTCTTATCAGAACAAACCTGTATACCAAATTTGAAGCAAATTGGATAATTCTGCATGGAAAATCCATTTATCTAAATTAAAGGGGGGGATTAGTCCCCCTTTCCCTACCTTTATACTTAACCAATAAACCCCCAGAACTAATCGGGAAAGCACATTGTCAGAATAAACCTGTATATCAAATTTGAAGCAAATCAGATAATTCTGCATGAAAAACCTATTTATCTATATTAAGAGGGAATTAGCCCCCTCCCCCCCCCTTTATACTTAACCAGTGAACCGCCTTATCAGAATGAATCTATATACAAAATTTGAAGTTAATCGGATATTTCTATCAAGAGTTATCGCGTTACTTACGTATAAACTTGAGTATTAATTTCCAATCTATTTTAAATTTTAAAATAAGTTAACAGCAAAGTTATACTCAACATGTTTATGTAGCTAAACTTGGATCTACATAAATCACACTAAGCTTAGATACTTGTATAGCTAACCATATAAGTACATTTATTTTTTTTCTTTAAATATTTGTCTAGAATTATGGTCCTACAATAATAAAATAGGTATGTTTATGCACTAAATAATAATCCACAAGATGATATGCATTACACATGCACAACCTGTGGCCAGCTGGTCAAAATCTCTAGAAATTCAGGAATTGTGCGTATTTTGCCAATTAGTTTTGAAAAAAAATGCAAATTTCGTCATTCGGGAGTGAAAAAAAATCATGAATTTCATCCATCGCGCGAGTAAAAATCATGAATATCGTCGATCGGGTGCATAAAAATCATGAATTTCGCCGATCGGGTGCGTAAAAATCATGAATATCGTCGATCGAGCGTGTAAAAATCATGAATTTTGCCGATCAGGTGCGTAAAAATCATGAATTTCGTCATTTGGGAGTGCAAAAATCATAAATTTCGTCAATTGGGCACATAAAAATCATGAATTTCGAGATTATGGTACGTAAAAATCATGAATTTCGTCATTTGGGAGTGCAAAAATCATAAATTTCGTCAATCGGGCGCATAAAAATCATGAATTTCGAGATTAGGGTACATAAAAATCATGAATTTCGTCATTTAGGAGCGCAAAAATCATGAATTTCGTCGATCAGGCGCATAAAAATCATGAATTTCGTTGATTGGGTGCATAAAAATCATGAATTTCGTCGATCGGGCGCATAAAAATCATGAATTTCGTCGATCGGGTGCATAAAAATCATGAGTTTCGTCGATTATGCGCGGGGAAAATCATGAATTTTGTTGAACGGGCGCGTGAAAATCATGAATTTTGTCGATCGGGCACGTAAAAATCACAATTGTCGTCGAACAGGCACGTAAAAATGATTTATGAAATTCGCGATTTTTTAATGGATCTCTTGACAAAATTTAGTTTTTTTTTTTTTTTTTCTGCAATCGTTTAACAAAATCTTTTTTTTTTTTTTCATGAATTGATCCTGCGGAATTCGGCCATAAATTAATAATTCACGGACGAATTACATGTCCATATCCTGTGTCTCCCTCTAAGAATATCTCTCAATATTTCACGACCTACAAATTTAACCTGTTAACTGGGTATGACGAAATATTTCATCATACAGGAAAAACTACTACTGCAATATTTTGAACGCATTACTTCCACCAGTAAAATTTTTTTTTAAAAAATCGTCTTATTGAATCGGCCTATTCATGCATCATGACAAAGTTTTCAGATATAGAAAAATATATATATATGTGAAAGATCGAAAAATTGGGAGACTTGGCAAGTCTGATTTTACCATTCTATTTTGATTTAATAGAATAAAAAATGAAAGTCACACACACATACAAAAAAAAAATTATTGGAAAATGAAAAAAAAAAAAGAAGCAAAAAATATTTAAAAGAAATAAAAGGGAAATGACAAGAAGTCGGAAAATCGCGGATCAGCGGAAGAATCTCACGCCTGCCTGAAACTCATAATTTTTTTTTTGTTTTGTTCTATGAGAGATAGACGAAATAAATCTTTTTCCCCGCAACCGATTAGCAAAATTCGCCATGTTTATCGTACTCAATTGACTAAATTCGCATTTTTTCTTTCTTTTTTTAATGATAAATATGATTTATTTTTTGGCTAGTAAATTGTTTCCTTTGCATCGATTAATTCCAAAATACTGATTTATCAGAATTCTGCAAAAAATGTATCTGCAAAATTTTGCTAATTATCGAAAAAATCATATTGTGGAGCCTGAAACGTTGCAAGCCGCAGGATTTTTATTATTATTATTTTTGCGGGTGTTTGTAGGGGTAGGCCTTTATATTTTTTACTTTATTACAGGGTTGGACGGTATTTACCGTCTGATGGTTTTTACCGGTTTTAACCATGGATTTTACCGTCTTTGGAAAAACATGTTTTTACCAGGGTTTTTACCACTTTTGAAAAAACTCATTAGTTTGACTGTTTTTGTCACTTTTATGAAAAATTGTCTACTAATTTTTCATTTTCCCAGGGCTGTAAGATTATTAAGTTATTTAATACCACTATTTCCACATAACAGTATTCACCTAATTTAGTTTCTGATTAGGTAAGTAAAAGAATGCTAAATGGAAATATTGGTTTTTAAGGAATATAAAAAGCACAGAATACTTTCATCCATGTTTCCTCGTACAAGAATTCGTACTTTAAAGATATGTACATTTATCATCATTAAACCTAAAACTCATTATAACTATTATTATGAAAATGCACACTACAATATTTATCTTGATGGAAATTAGTTTACTAATTTTTGCTAAAGGAAAAAAGAAATTATAAGTACACTTTTATCACACTTAAAAACCTTAATCATTTTAATAAAAACAAAATGCTTACAAATATTAATTATCACATAATGTAAGTTTGTACAAATGATAATACAGTTTACCAATTTATGTCCTTGGACCCTCTTTGTATTCTATAACAAAATACAAGCTTTACAGCTTTCTATACACAAAGTCTATTTCTTAATTTACTGTGGATATGTGAAAAGTTTGAAAAAATTCACTCTATGGATAAAGAACTACAATGTATGGAGTGAAGGTTCACCATTAAATGTATGAATTCGGAATTTGTTTCTTTGTTATGTAATGCTTTCCATAGACCAAAATTTGGCTTTTATACCTTTTGTTTTAAAGAAGCTTCTTGTAAATGGTCCTTCTTCAGCTTCATATGCCAACAGGAGTGAAAAAGAATTTGGCATAAAATCTATGAGCCATTCTCTTGTCATTTCTGTTTGTGCTTCACTTAATAGATCTTTATTTTTGTGCATTGGACCTGTCATACATGGTAAAAAGTGAAAGGTTTCTAAAGCCAAATCAAATCCCTTGTCAGAAGTGGAATAGAAATGTGCTTTGTGAAACAGGATACTGAATATCTGTTGTTCTATTTATAGATGGGGAATAGAAAATATAGTAAAATCGCCATGAAAGTACTGTATCAGCAGCTTTAGAGAATTGACTAATTTTTTATTTTCCATTTCTTTATATAAATGTAGGATTTTTATCTTACATCTGCTTAAGATTCACTTCGCTTATAACTACAAATCAATCTATATATCTATTAGCTTTTTAATTTTATACCATATTTATTATTCACTCAAACAAATAACATGCTTAATAGATCACGGCAATTCAACTACATTGAGAATGTACACTTGTGAACATAAATATTTTTATTCACCTGGAATTCGTGCCAAAATCCTTTTATTTGGCATTTAACGGAACTTCAACCTTCATACTGAGATAAAAACTATGGAACACAGTCAACCTCTCTCAGTACTTTAATTAAAATCTTTCTTACATACCTCATATCTTGCAATTTCTTCATTCCTCGTTTTATGCTTTTTCTTTCCATAAGATATTGTATATCGATTAATTAAACTCTTAAGTTGCATTGTTGAGGATATTTTTATTCCACACATACATATATATATAAATAGAACCGTTGAAAATCAAAAGACAACTAAAAAGTTCTCTCTCTATATAAAAATACATCAGTTACATGAAAATACAGTTTTTATCAATAGTATTAAAATACAGTTTAATGACTAGTAGAGTTTATTGTATACTAAGATTTTTACCACTTTTTCCCAGGTTTTTACCGGTAAAAAGCCAACCCTGCTTTATTACCGTACTACACATTTTATTCTATATTTACGGAGAAATTTGGTATTTTTGGAGGTCGACATCTATGTAGTGAACCAAGCAATGCTAAGGCGCCATTTATTGAGATTGAAAAGAACAATTTTCTTATTTTCAGAAGTATGTTTTTATGAATTTTAAAATCCCAGTAAAAAACTGGAGACATTCATACTTAAACATAAAAACGGAAGATTGTGATAAAAAAAGGTAGTCTCACGCGAAAAACGGGAGGATACTCCAGTTCTGGTTAACATAAAACAGGTTATTATAGTACCTTCAACAGTTCTTTATACATTCTTGCTATCGTCAGGGAATTTCTAAATCTACTGCGATAGCGGACTTTGAACAGATGCGAGGGGAACGTGCGATCCTATGTGTGTAAATGAGAAAACAACTTGCTGGCGCACGTTCAGGACGGGCACAACAAAAGGCAGTACTGGCGTCATTTTTTTAAACGAGGGGCAGAAGGGCGCTATTTTTTGGATGAGGGGCAAGAAGGGCGCTATTTGTTTAACCAAAGGGCAGGCAGGGCGCAGCGCCCTCCTGAAACTGTCTGGGGGAAACTCTGAAATATTAATCAAATTAAAAAATGTCTGACCAATAATCACCCCGGCAATGGGGTGATTATTGGTCAGGGATGGGGTGATTATTGGTGGTTTTATGATAAAATATCAACATTTTAAACACTCAAAAATTTAATAAATGATTAAATGAAACATTCTTGGAATAAATTTAATACTTTATATTGTTTGTAAATATAAACAGAGTTATGAAAAATGTTATAAAATAAAGAACATTACTAAAATGGTTGGAACTTCAAATATATTTCACAAAATAATACATTTATTTACAAAAGACTTTTGTATTTAAGGTATGCAGCTTGCATTTCATCTTCCTCAATCTGAAATGGCCCTGTACCATAGAGTCTAACTGGTCCATAAAACACAAAGGAGTGCTTCACTGGCGCAAGATCCGTTTTCTTTGGCCAGCGATAATTTCTGCAGACTTTTCCAAAAATTTGCAAGACAAAATATCATCCTGAATACTAATAACACGCCCGATGTATGGCATCTGTTCAAAGTAGACAGCATAGTACTTCTCGACACATATGGCTTTATGCATTTTCCTTAATTTATTTGTAGCTGAAATATCAGAATCTTTTTTTTTTTTTTTTTTTGCAGTTGCGGAATTTCTTCAGCTTCACCCGTTCCTACTTCTATATCTATATCCCGTATCTTGTGTGCATTCCTGTGTTTTCTTTCTAGTCTTAGAGGATGATGCTACTGCATCTTCAGCTGTATTCTTGTTTAATGTTTAATGTTAATTCTTTTTCTCATCTTTTTCTTTTTCAACTTTTTCACACAACTTAATGAAATCCTCGTTGGTGATAACTGCTGCATTTGTACTGTAAAAGATGTTCATTATCTAAATATACAAGTTAAATTTTCAACCTCACCCCAATATCTCTTCAAGAAATGGATAAACAAAGGTTCAGTTATTTCAAATGTAATTTGTGTACAAAGTAAGTTGCTGAAAAAAATCAAAACAATGTGGTTCACTCTTAAAGTGTTGCCACATGAACTTGAAAAAACTTTTGAATGCAGACGCTGCCATCTAAAATTGAAAAATATTAAACATATCTGCACTATTTGCTAGTTTATAAGTAATTTTTAAGCTAAAATTACATGACCAAGAATCACCCCATGTATATAGCCCTCTATTTCCCTAATGTATTTACTCATACAGTGTTCATATACATACATACATATTCTATGCATATTTCTCTTTCTATATAACCCTTTTAGATCATCATGTAGCTAAATTTCATATTACAGGCACCTTATGGAAAAAAAAAGCATGATTTTGTAATCCCTTATTTTTTGCTCAAGTTTTATACATATGTCTAGTTAAAATATTTTTTCTCATTAAATTATGTTTTGAACCAAAAAATCGTTTGTGTTACTGAATAACAATGAAATTGTCTAACATCCAGTATTTTTTTTTTCTTTTGATTTTATCATTAGTATTAATGAAAATTTAATTGACCAATAATCACCCAATGTTGCAAGTGACCAAGAATCACCCTGGTCTGCCCTAATTAATAACTAGTGTTATTGAAACAAAACAAATATTAAAGAATAATCAGAATATTCCATTACATTATTAGTTTCACATTTATTTGGTTTTTCAATTTTCTTAATAATTAGATAAAATGTTTTTTGGTCTCAAATTTTGGCATAATCTTTTGTGAAGCAATTTTTGCTTTAATAAAGCCTTCTCTTGCTTCAGGACCACAGACACTTATTGATGACTCTGTCACAAGCTTTTATAACTCTTTCTACTGCTTGTGTACAAGGTAAACGAGGGAAATCTATAGATGGCAACTCGGTTATCTTGCTTCACTTATATACATTTTTAAATCCTCATCAGTTATGCATTTTGTCATTGGAGGCTCTGTGATTTCTATATCCGCCCACTTAATCATATCAATGTAATCTTCAGTATGAAAATTGGGCTTGGGGACCACAAACTTTCTGACGCCATTCTTTTCTTCCAATTTTGCTTTTAGAAGTCGGCGAAGACCCAACTCTCTTATGTGCTTTCTCTCATCACTTAACATACGGAGAAGCACGTTTTCTGGGTGAGCGTAGTAACTATTTCTCTGAACAACTGTGTCAATTATTTTTAGATGTTGTTTACAAAAGTACCATGAAAATTTTATCAGTCTCCAAAAATGTTTGGAACCATTATGGTTTAAGCTTAATATGGAACCAGATGGGGGCATACACTCTGTTAAAGCTTTAAGGTTATCTGTAGGATTCTCTGTTCCAACATATATCCGAAGAATGCAACTTGCCTAACATAAGCCAACTTTCCTGGGTTTTTTTTTTAAGGACAGATCTGGAAAGCATGCACCGCTTGAGATTGATGTGCACATTTCAAGTATAAATATTTTTGGTCTGTGCTCTCAAATCTTCAATTATTTTAACATTAGGAAGGTTGTGTTGTATAGGCAAGAACTTAACCACTGGAAGTTCGTTACAATTTTCAAGTTGTTTGTCTAAAACGCCGCCAAATTCATTAGGGCCCTTTGTTTTTCCGTCTAATTCACGAAACAGGTGGCGCAAAGGCAGTTAATTTAAGTGGTACTTACTATTTAGATCTTTTTCTATTGAAGCAATCACACCGTTATTAACTCCAGTGTTTGTGGCTGTCCCATCACACCCAATAGCAGTTACAGTTGATATGTTCAAATGATTGTTACCATTAAAGTACTCTATTATGCTATTTTTTGTAGCTTCGCCTGTTCCAAAAGTAGAGGTTACATGTCCTAGAAAAGATGAATTGGGCTATTATGCTATTTTTTGTAGCTTCGCCTGTTCCAAAAGTAGAGGTTACATGTCCTAGAAAAGATGAATTGGGCTCTTTTACTAAAGAAATATGTTCTTCGATGACTGTCTTTTTGTAAAATTTGTTTCCTTTTTTATCTTGCACAATTGTTTTATCTTTTCTTCCATCGAAAAACAAACCTATATTTTCTCCAACTTGGTTAAGGCTTTTTACTATCTCTTTTGTTCGATTCTTGGCTCTCTCTCTTCGAATTTTCATCCTGTCAATTACCTTACTTTTGTTCTCTGTAATCATTCCAACATCTTTAAGAACAGTACTTGCGATAGTCGCATCAACTCTGTCTGAAACCCCAGTTCGGTCACAGGCACTTGCTACTGTTGGAAGTTCTACTCACATTTGCTCGCTTGTAGTTGAATCCAAAAAAAAGTAGAGGAATTTTTGGGATTGTATGTTAAGTTTGCTTTAGATGTTTGCTCAGGATCTGATTGAATGACATCATTTTCAGCTTTTCTAGTAGCCTTAACTACTAATTTCTGATTGTACTTGTACTTTAATTGTTGTTGTATTACCTGTTGCTTCCTCTCTTCTCTTTGTGTTAAAATCTTGGAAATAAATTTATCGACTCCACTTATACACATTTTTCTCATTGTTCTTTGGTCAAGTAAAAAATCTTGTTCAAGTTTAGGTGTACTTTTTTTCTTTTTTCGCACTTACAGACAGAAAATTCTTTGCACTTACTAGCTGCTACATCAAAAGGACATTTGCTTTCATTTAAAAACTTTGCTGCAATTAAATCATATTTTTCTGTACCTTTTCTACCTTTTGATCTTAAAATACTACAGCTACATGCTTCTCTTCCTCCTCCAGCCAATAATATGCCTCCTGTATCAAGGTCACTTCAAACCACGTACTGTTCTCCTTTTGACTATTAATTTTCAGAACTGAAAAATGTTTTGCCGCATTTTTAAGTTAAAAGTAAGATTAATCCTTTCTATTACAAATACTTTTAAATTCCATTTTTTTTAGATTTTAAAAGATGCAAGATTTAGTAGCATAAATATTAAAGGTATGCAGTATAAAACTATAAATATCTACTGTAAAGTAGTTTGTATATTATTTAAAAATTGAAAACAGGCATTTGGTATTTAAAATATTTTTTTTTTTTACTAAACCAAATTTACCAAAATTCGTAAAATCTACTTAAAAATACATATATTCAAGTCTTTTGTGGCACCTCTAATTATATTATATTTGTTAAAATATTTCAATACTGTCTTAACAAAGGCATTAGACAACTTTTTATCTCTATTACACATTGGAATTTGAAAAAAACCTACTATTCATATCTAAACAACACTGAGCTAGATATTCTTTTATTCAGAGTGCAGCTGACAGTACTACTTATACTGTGTCACTGGCCAAAATTCAACAACTTCCAATAATATCATATTTGCTACAAGCAAAATTATTACGATGCAAGTCTCGCTAAAATATCTTCATTGTTGTTAAAGTTGTGAACTAAAATTCGGTTTCAGTTTGTGGTGACACACCCTGTGTTTCGGATTGAATATATTGTATTTTTGATAGAATAAGTGGATTAAGATAATGTTTCTTGCTCAGAAAATGTTTGCCTTGACTACATTATCTATGCAGAAAGTTTCTTCCAAGATGGCTGAACAACCGGTATGTTTACAACCTCTGAATAGGATTGCCCATTCGAGACACCTGCTCTCTGGTTCATTTAAAAACAAAAGGAACAGGAAAGTTATTGCTGATTTGCCACCGTTTTAATATATTGTATTGTTTTACTTTAGTCCCTTCCTGACAAATAAACACTATATCACTGTAAAATGTTTTTCTTCTAATTCATTCAAAAATTTTCTTTGATTTTAAAGTATTTGTTTTAGAGTATAAGAACATTTTATAAATTTATTTTAATTCACAGAAGAAGCTACAAAGTTTAAAGCTTTATTAATTAAAAAAGTCCTTCCGGCCTGTACCGGGAGGAAAAGGTAGCTTTCCTATATCTTTGTTTTAAAATTTTAGCTAATGTTATTCGAAAACAGCAAGCTAAAATGTAAAGAAACCGTTTACAAAAGATTCGTTAATATTGAATTTGAATAAGAAATTCGCCAAATTATTGAACTATAGCCAAATTGACTTCATTTATGAAAACTTATTTTGGTCGCCAAATTTGGCAATATTTCACCAAATGTCGGCAAGTTTGGCGAGAATTTTCCGCTAACGGATATGAATATATAGTTTTATACGTATAATTGGGAAAATGATTTACAACAATGAAAGATAATATTTTGCGAGAAGTCGCGTTCACTAAAACTTATAAATTAATCGTTGGATTTTTGTAATGTGCTATCTTGTTTCAAAATGTCTGCCACCCTAAAATTTCAAACTGCTGTATCTCAGCCGTTTTTTAAGATAGAGGTAAAACAAAAAATACTCCGGAATCCTTGTATCAAGGCCTAACACTTAAGCAAAAAATAAATTTGAATTTTTAACTTTTTTGTATATTTATTTTAGTTTTAAATTTTTAAATGGCCGCCATCTTGAAACAAAATGGCAGACCAAGCTGGCCAACGAACTCGGTCGAGACATTGGTGAGCTTAATACACACAATTGTTTTCATCAAAATTGATTTATAAATACGAGCGTTATCGTATGACATAGGTCAGATATATATATATAAATCAACATTTGAACGGAGGGTGGTTTTGAGGTCTGGGGGTCATGATCGGTGAAAATATATCGAAATTTTCCGGAATTGCTTTCCTCCGAACGGCTGCAATAGGTAGCTTTATACTTTTTTGTATTGAAAGCTACCTAAAAGTTTTAAGACTATCCTCTTTTTAAGTTATGACTCAAAGCACAGATTTTTTTGTGTCTAAAAGTTTCTTGTAAAAAGGTCTAGTTCATAAAATGGTAGTATCTGTGTTAAATATTATGTAAAATTGTTTTATAATTTAACTTTTAATACTTTTAAACTCTGAAATATAAAAATATTTGGCCTCACTGTTACTACTAGGCTAGCCGAATATTCGGTATTCGGCCAAAATCACTATTCGGTGCATCTCTAGTAAAGGTCCATATGGTTTTTAAAACACAAGGTCAATATTTCGTTTGATTAAAGGTGCTTTAAGAGAAATTGACCCGTGTAACAGATGTAGCTTGCTAGTTTAGCCTATATATCCGTATATGACTAGACTAGTAGTCAATATGTCACTATTAATTATTTCTTTACTGTAAAGCATAAAGCTGTATGAGTTGACACTGGACAGCATGTTAGTAGCTTTTTTAACTAATATATAATTTAGATAGATCAAAGAAGAGGGACATGCCTATTAAAGTAATGAATTTTTATGGAAATCAGCTACTGTCTGTAACTGGGAGGTATCCATTGCGGCGGAGGGTAAATTTTTAGATCAGAGAATTTTTTTGGCCAGAACCCTGATTTTTGTAAATGCACCAACAATGTTATTTTTATTCAAATGTGTCATTTAGTGCTATAACTAAATACACTTGGAGACTATGGTGTTGGTAGAACGGAAAAAATGCAATACATTAAGACACATGCTGAATGTTATTCCATTTTTTTTTTTTTTTAGAAAAAAAGTAGTAAATATACAAAGCAAAAATCCACCCATCTGGCTCCATGACTCGAACTCTATGCCATTAGGCCATTATTTGACCAGATTTTTTAAAAATGGTGTCTGTCCTTCTAGCATTAAAAAAAACTTTTTGTTTTCTTAAGCTTACATCTCAAGATCTGGCTAAAATCCCAAGCTTACTGGTCTTGTACTGTGTTGGCAGTTTTTTTAGTGTTTTGGATATAGTATGATATTTTTTAAATATTTGTTTGTCTTTAACGTATGCATATTCCAATCTATATTTCTTTTTCTCTTCACCTAGGTTGTAGCTTTTTTTAAATATGGCAAGTAAAAAGAAGAAACCAGAAAAGCTCGATTTTAGAAAAGTGAAAATGACAGAGCAACCTATGTAAGAAGGAATTTTGTGGTTTTAGAAAAATGGAGCATTAAATGCATACATTAAAAATAATGAATTTTCTAACAGGATTTTATATATAGGGTCTCTTTATTAACAAAGATAAATGAACAGTGTATAATATTAGGTAGCAAGTAGTGTATAATTTTATATTTTTATTTTTGTATATTTTATATTTTGTATATTTTTATTGCATATAAACCTCTTTGTGCATCAAATAATCGTCGTCAGCGTTTTTAATTTGGGGGCGGGGGGGGTACTTTTCCATTATCCCATTGACCACTTTTCATAACAAAAACTATCGCCAAACTATAAGATTTAATGCCAAAAAATGCATTATTGTAATGTCACATTCACTTGACGTCAGAAGCATTAACATGTATTTGTTATGTCAAGTGGTTTTTAATTCGACATAACCTGTATTTTTCATTATATTTTACAGATTTATTAATTATTAGTTAATTAAAATAACAATTGCGTCTTTAAACAGAGGTGCCATGATATTAAAAGAGAAAAAGCTTTGAAAAAATGTTGCAATGCACATTTGCGTACGAACAGTTTCTACTAACGTCACAAACATTTATTCACCAGCTGACCCTGCATCCGATTGAATAATGTTGAGATTTTTTTCCGGGACCGACTGACAAATGTTATATTTTTCCTATATTTCCTGATATTTACAATATTTTGTTGCGACCAAATAGTGAACTTCTCATAGTTTTTTTGCAACGGATCGACGAAATTTACAATTTTTTCCCCATGTGAGGTGATGAAATTCGCAAGTTTTTCCTTGCATCTGACTGAAAATTTTCGTGATTTTTCTCCACAAGCAACTGATAAAGTTCGCAACATTTTCCCGCAATCGTTTGACAAATTTCAAAATTTTTTCCCTTGACTGTTTGACAGATTTTGCTATATTTTCCCTCAACCAATTGTCAAAATCACAGTGGAAGAGAGACAGTTCGAGTGACCGAATAACAAATTTTGTGTTTTTTCCAGCGACAGACTGATAAAATTCATGATTTTCTTCCACACGACCTATTGCCGAAATTCACAATTTTTTCCTTCTGTTCGACTGGAAAATTTCCCAATTTTTCTCCACGACAGTTTTGATGAATTTTGCAATATTTTTCTGTGATCGTTTGACGAATTTTACGACATTTTCCCGTTATTGTTAGTGGAATTTTATATTTTCCCATAATCATTAGACGATTTTTGCGATATATTCCCATGACCGATTGGCAAACTTCGCAGGGCAAAGCAAACAAATGACAAATTTTGCACATTTTTTTTTTCCCCTGCAACAGATTGATGAAACTCCGGATATTTTCCTGCGAACGATTGATGAATTTAATGATTTTTTCTACTATGATCTATGGATGTATTTTGAAATTTTTATTCCCACGATCGAAAAAAGAAAATAACCAAAAGGGCAGTAAGGGCCACCTGGTGTTGTGCTCTGTGAAATTGGTTTAGAGTCTGAGCTAAACAAAAATGAGATTAGAACCGCAAATATCTTGTGCACATGCAGTTTAGTTATTTTGCGTTCATAAATCGTAAAATGAAATAATTTTAACAGAGCCCATTGGGGTGCATGCCTGTAAACTGATTATACGGCAATCATTATAATAAAGTCTTGTGCATACGCAAGCCCATAAATATGCCGATCAGTATTTAAATCACAAATCTTTACTTCTTGAAAATGTATTTTGAAAAGAGGAGGAAATGTACTACATTTTGTATAAAAGTTTAAATCCGATCTCTAAAAGAAGAAAAGTGCAAAATCAATTTATAAAATATGAAATAGAAAAAAATAAAAAAATGTCATGCAAAATATATAATACAGAATCGGAAATAGTTGTCTTATTAGTGTAATCTTTCATAATCCGGTTCATAGCCAATGTTGGCCACAAACTCGCTAGCTCTAAAATTTCTGAAATGTGTGTTTAACTATTTTAATAGTAGATTTGTAATGCTGAATTTCACGCTCCTACTTAAAACTGTTGTTGAGATATGGCGAAATAACCTAAAATTTTTACCCCCCTCCCCCCTGTTTAATCCCTTTAGTGGATGAATATCTAAAATCGCTGAAATACCTATTTAACTATTTTTTTAATAGATTTGTTATCTTTAATTTTACATTCCCACCTATAACTTCTACTGAGATATAGCAAAATGGCAAAAAACTATTGACCCCTCCCTAAATTTAACCCCCCCCCCCTCCACCCATTAGTGACCGAATTTCTAAAATTGCTGAAATACATGTTTAACTATTTTTTCAGTAATTTTTTATCCTGAATTTTACACTCCTACCTAAACCTGCTGCTGAGATATGGCAAAATGACCCAAAATGTTCGACACCCCCATTTAATCCCTTAGTGGGTGAATTTCTAAAATCGCTGTTTAACTAATTTTTAGTAGATTTTTTATCCTTAATTTCATGCTCCTACCTAAAACTGCTGCTGAGATATGGCGAAAAAAGCAAAATGACCTAGAACTTTCGACCTTTCATATTTAACCCCCTTAGAGTGTCAATTTTCAAAAATCCTTTCTTAGTGGCTGCCTACATTGTATAAAGAAACTATCTTCCAAATTTCATTAAATGCTAAGAGTAACGGTTGATTATGAGTCAGTCAGGACATGCTGCAACTTATTTATTATGTTTATTATTTTGGTTTTATATATAAATTGAAGAATTATATTTATTTATTTATTTATATATATATTTTTTTCAATTATTTGGAATGTAAGACTGACACGTCTTCAGCAACCTGTTGTAGGTAGCTGTTCTGGTTGGGGCTTAGTGTATTTGGGCCATTTTCAAAATTCGCTTACATATGCTGTCCAAGAGGAAAAAGAATAAAATTCAAACATAAATTAATATTTAAAGTTTAATTTGAGCAATGCATTGTATACAGAAGACTATATTAAAAATTTCTAGCATTAAAAATTTTAAAAATCAGTAAAAAATTTTGAGATATAAATCTTTAAAAATGTGATTCTAAGCGAAAATGCCTGTCCCATTCCAAGTTTTATGTAATTAAACTTTTATTTTTTTAACTAATTTAAATTGTTTTAAATTAAAGGCTTAATTACTTTAAATATGAACTATTAGTGTGCTATATTAATGATAAAAATTAATTACAAAAGTTTTTTTCTTTAGCAAATCAGCAGAAATATTTTTTCCCTTACTTTGTGTCAAGTCCGTTACTGTATGATTATTTTAGTCAAAATAGGTTTGTAATTCTGCCTAAAGTTGGCAGCACATATTCATTGGCAGACTTGTATAAAACCAAAAACTTTCTGCGCACATAAATATTGGGTCAAAAACTTTCTGCAAATTAATTTAATGTTTAATAAAATTATGTGTTATATTATTTTGACGATATGAATTAAAAACAGTAGTTTAAAATAATTACCATTTATATTAAAAAAATAATTAATATTATTTTCGTTTAAAAAAATGATACAACATTGAAACAAGCATTTCAGAATTGTTTTCAGGGAGGAGGCTTAGAAGAATGATCTAGGACTTAAAGAGTTTCCTCACTCCAGGAAACAGTCGATTCAGAGGAATATACAGAGGGCACATTTTTTAGACCATTTCGGCGTTGTTTTTAATGTTTAAAATTTTAATATTGCTTTCTGAAATAATATATGTGATAATCTTGATTCCAATTCTGCATAATTATTTCGATGGTAGAAGGTTTTTTCTGAAATTTACATGGTTATTGCTTCCCATGCATTCTTTAAAAACTTTCCAGGTTCGATCAATCGTGGTGGTTTTGCACTTTGAAAGAGCTCTTTTCAGCAGACCAAATGCACAATAAACCATAAGAGAAACGTCAGGTGGCTTCTTAGGAATATGTTGAAAGGTATAAATGCAAATACCTGTGTGAGTTTTTAATGTTTTTAACGAATACAGGGGTAGTTTTTGAAGTATGGGCGGTAGCTTTGCTTTAATGCAGTTTCACCCTTTAAAAGTTGTTGAAATAAAGAAAATAGCATTTTTTCTGTAAATATTGGATGTAACACATTCTCTTAATAACATAATGAATTGATTGTAACATTTTTGTCCAATATTCTTATGTTTATTTTCCCATTGTAAGATAAATTTGCGACAGTCATAAATCCTTACCTGAAACTTCGTTTTCAGCCTTGAAAAGGGCTCTTTTTTTAATGTTTTTTCATTTTGCGTCTTTTTACTAAGAATAAGTACTGATTTTCGGGCTCAGCTACTTGTTTACTATTTTAATATTTAGGTAAAATTGTTCAATAAGTATTAGTTTTATATTCAAGTCAAATGTAGTAATTTATTTTAATATTAAATAATAAAATGATTTCTCTATATATTAGCTGAAAGAAAAATACTATTTGAATGAAAAATGTTATATATAAAGTTGAAAATATCATTAAAAACTGCACTGTAACATACTTGGCAAATGGTAAAGGATTTGGGTCAAATCAGTTACCAAATGTCAAGTCTGTTACCGCACAGTTTTTTATTGATATTTTCATATTAATATAATTTTTTCATCATTTTATTGTTATTTTTCTTTTAACTAAGAAAGAGAGATATAATTATCTTAAAACTGAATAATTTAGATGAATATATGTTATTATTTGAAAAAGTTCTTGTATAAATTTCGATATGGTCAAAACTTGTGGCTATAAATGTCTCTTATTTCAATTTAATTTAAGTATTATTGATAAATACCATGTTTTGAAGTTTACGGACTTAAGACACTTCAAAGTAAGTTGATTTTAGAAACTTAAATAAAATTTAAAGGTAAGTATTTTCAGTAATTTTGTATGGTAACGGACTTGACAATTTGCCTTACAACTTGATATTAAAATAGCATTTACATACTAAATTATAGGCCAAAGTGCTCTTTCCAAAGTGCTCATGCCAAAGTGCTCTTTCATATACCATAACACTTGATTCCATTTTTTATTTTTAAATATTAAGTTTGAAATAAAATAAAAAATTTCTGAAATGTAAGCGTATGGTGAAAATGGCCCATTTCTATTTTAACACCTTTTTTACCCACTGGTAAAGAAAAAGACGATGTGACGATGATGTTAACCTGTTTACTGGCTTGCTCCAGTATGCTAATTTTAATCTCGCAAGGAACACAGCCTTGGTAGGAGGGCCTTGATTTCTGCCCGCATGCTCCAGTTAGCTGGTGTGTCTTGCGGGTACTTAAGTGAAAGAATCTCTGTTCCCGGGGATACTTTTTGCTTCAGGAGATGGTTCGGTTGTCTTTCACAACGGACAGGCTTGCAATAATTTCAACAGTTTAAAAGTGCAAACATAAAGAAAATAAGCAAAAATGCAAATGAAGAAATACATTACTTACCAAGCCTTATCCGCTTGAATCCCTGGAAAGCATTTGGAATCGAACTCTTTTGTTTATTCAGATATTCAGGTCTTGTTGTAGTATAGAAATCTCACTTAGTTTTTTAGCTTTTATTTATTTTATTTTTTTGTCACACGCACTTGTACAATTTGACCACTCATCTTGTTTCAAAAGTGCATGTAATAACACCAGAATATGCCCTATTACCTCCTCACGAATGCCCATTCGCACCCAGCAAAATTTCAAATGTCGCCATTTTAAAAAAAATATTCTTTTATTATTCATTTTTTCTTACTAAAATAAAATGTTTGATAAAATAAATATTCCAGTTCGACCGTGTGTTATCACTCTATTGCCAACAGTACAAGTTACAGAATCCCAAATTGCACGAGTGTGGTTTAAAACTGGAACGGGGTCTTCAAAAAATCATTTGTAACTGCACTAATGTTTACTTCAAAGGAATTAATGTAGTGTTGTTGTAGGTGATCTTTATATAATACATACATACAATATAGTAAGCTAATTGAAAAATCCAGCTCTTTGCAATGATCCAGGCTAATTGGAGAATCCTCTGCCCTTTTTAACACTTTCCAACCTAGTTGAAAAGTGTTTATGACTTCGGTTTGTCTGCCGTCTGGCCGTCTGCCCGTGCTCTAACTCCCGTAAATATGCTCGGATTGCTCTGCAATTTTTATATGTTATAGTCGTTATCTATAGCATGTTCCCTATTTCAACGGAAGTGTGTAGCACTTACGGTTTTTTTACAGGGACACTCAAAAGAATTCCGTTACATTGCGGTCTATGGGGAAAAATCATTGACGGTTTATTTAAATAATGTTTCACTATTTTAAACGCATTGAAATTTATATATATCACTAAGGTGCATTAGAAGAAGTTTAATATGGAATAGGGTGTGCATAGCACTTATACTTACTTTACAGGGACAGTCAAAAGAATTCCGTTACATTACGTCTATGGAGAAAAATCGTCTGCGGTTTATTTAAATAATGTTTCACTATTTTAAACGCATTGAAATTTATATAAGGTTCATTACAAGAGACTTATTACAGAATATTGTGTGTATAGCAGTCATCGTTCATTTACAGGGACACACAAAAGAATTCTCTACTGTATGTTAACAATAATTCCTGGAAGTGCGTTTTAAGTTACTGATCGCGATTTTAATTTTAACTCGCTTTTTGTCTATTATGTGGTGTGTATAAATTCTGTATATCCTATACAGGGAAGCACAAAAGTTCGCGAACACATTTCCGTATTATTTAACTCCAGATGGAGAATTTTAAACTGTGCTACGCGTTTCCTAACTGAACTAAAATTTAACATCCTATGTAGTATATATACAAATCTAAAGATCCTATACAGGGCTGAATAAAAGTATTCGGATTACTTAGATGTTATCTTTTAGCTTATTAAACGGTATGATTTGTAAAATTATATTGGAAGCGTTGGAAAGTGTTACATAATCTATGCTTGACGCATGATTTTTCGTTCTTGTTTCCAATAAGCCTGATATTTTTTAGGTTTATTGCAGAGAGTCTTTGCCGTTTTAGGCTAGTTAGAAAATGACCGGCTGTTTCATGCTTAGTTTTGGTATAAACAAGAAGAAAAAAAATCCTACATTCTGAAACACATTCAGAATACAAAACTTCATTTAATAAGGAGAAAGAAGTTTAAGTAAATATTAAAAAATTTTGGTGAATTTTGAAATGTCTATTACAATTGGAATCAGCCTATTATTTATTGGTCATAAACAGTTACTGTAACTGAATTCTTTTGCATGCCCTTTAATTTAAATGCTATGCACACTCTATTCTATAATGTAATGCCAGAATTACTGTGCATCGGAAGATAAAAAAATAAACCTTCAATATTTGAAATGACCCCAATTCTTAGAAAATGCAATCTCATTTTCCTTCATCCTCATGCTCCCTCACTTGGCTGTTCCGTTTTCGGAAAAGATGTATAAAAGGTATTTTTTTCTACCGTTTATCCTCCCATCCTGTCCAGTTTCGCCAAGAGCAGAAGGATCAAGCCTCTTATCTTCCTCTCCCTCCCCGTCCTTCTCTCTTTCGCTGCAGACTATGATGCAGCACGGAGCTATTCTGTGTTATCGAGCTGTAGACAGTTCCATATGCTATTTTATAACATTCACTGTCACGCACATACGTAGATTTGTTTTATGCCAAATCATTCGCTGTAATAATTTGAGATTGCTAATCGGAAACTTCCTAAAATATCAGTGTCCCACCCGTGACTGAGAGGTTCTGCTCTCAAAGCTGGTAGACGGGAGGTGGTGGGTTCAAACCCCTGTTGCGCTTGTCGACCTAACCGTTCGGAGTTTTCCATGGTTCTCTTCGAACCTTGCCATAAATACGGGTTAGGATACCTTATAAAGACCCCCTTGGGCCTATATCCCTCGTGTAGATAATCAGCCGTCATAAAATCAACCAACCAACCAACCTAAAATATCAGTAAAAATTTTTTAACTGTTTATGGGAAGAGAAAAATAAAGAAGCTCTCTGAATTTTCCAGTTAGTTGAGCTTTCTGGTTACTTGAATGCCAGAGAATGAGCTTTTACTGTATTATAATTATACTAGATGGAACCCGTCAAAACATGACGGAAAAAATTACTATAACAATATCAGTAAAATAAGCTTCTTTATTAATTAAGTAGGGCTTCGTATGAAACAGTCTTTCAAATATTTTATTCTAAAAAATCCCCCCCCCCCCCCAGTGAAATGCTATTTCCGATGCAAACTCCAAATGAACACTCCGTAAACAAATGTGTAATGCAAATCAGTTTGACATTACCACCATATTCCCCACGACACAAAAAAAAAGGTCATGGACCTATAAAGTATCATACAAATAGTCCTATCATAAAGTATCATACAAATTTCCTACTTTCATCTCATATTCAGTAAATAAAAGAACATAGTATAAGCACCCCCCCCCCCCCCCTGTGATAATGCAATCGAATGAGCTCCTATGCGCATATGTATTGCATCTGCCCAAAGGCACCGTTGAAGTTCGACGTTAAAAAAGTTTTAAAATGTTTAAATTAAAAGTTTTAAAATGTCCTCTTTAATCATTGTTCATTTCAAATCCATATCTTCTAAAACGCATCCATTGTTTTAAGCTAATCAATTTTTATGTAAAAATGAAGAATTTTTGTTAAAAATAATAAATTAATATGCAGATGAGGGATAATTTTAATGTTTTCAATTGTAATTTATTTGTATGGTTTCTTCTATCCCTTTACATAATCAGGATGATTATTCCTTTTCCATCACAGTCGGTCTCTTATACAGTTAAATATCCAATGGATCTTTAAAAAAATAATAAATAACAGTTCCTAGCATATTCTGATTCAACATATACATCAACGAATTCAACATATCAATTTTATGTTAATCATAAACTAAAAATAGTTTTTTTTTCTTTTGACAGATTTTATATTAGCGCCAAAATACTCTATCTTATGGATAATCTGATCTTATGATTTATCAGGTTTTTATTATTTTTTTTTTTTCACTTTTCATGAAGGTTAGGGATACCTATTTTCAATTGTTGCAACTTTCCAAGGGACTATTTTACATTATTAAAACAAACGGATGGTCAATGTTGAGATAGAATTGAAAAATATTTCATGCTTGAAAATTATTTAAAAAGTCATTAAATTAAGCAGCAGATTTCAAATAAATTTCAATCGAAAGCTAATTTTTTTTCTAATTGAGGATGTAAGAATTGAAATTGTAAAATGTAGTAAAAAAAAAAATTTTTTAGTATTTAGAAGTGATGTAAGCGCGATGATAGCTAAAGCGATAGTGCCGTTTGTTGTCACAACTGCTATAAATTTCTAAATATTGCCACTGTGTTTTGGTTAGCGTCCAAAAGTAGACTACCATTTTTTGACATCGAAAGAAAAATTTACAGCGAAAGAAATAAGACTTTGCCGCTAATAAGGAACTGTCAAATGAACTTACAACAAACCTGCCAAAATAATTCCTATAAAATATTAGTTATTGTTTATTCTAGCTAAAAATACAATCATTATTTCAAGTTTTTTTTTTCCTGAAATTCTTTACTTTTGTGAATTTTTTTATTAAAAAGGGAAATCTTAATAATTTAAATCCTATATAACTTAATCCTATAATTTAAAAAAAGTAATTGGTAACATGTAATCAAGGTATGCAATCAAGATGAACCAACCAATAAAGGCTCCAGTTCTATTCTTTAAAATTAAAAATTGAAATATCAGTTAATATTACGCCATGTTGACACAATCATATAAATTTTTCTTTTTAGTTTTATCAATGTTAAAATGCATTTCAAGCTAAGCATAACGTCATTTTCACCGGTACAAACTTTTCACACGTACATTTATGCTTAAGCACCATGCATACAAATAAAAATATATTTTGCATTTAATTGTAATGAAAAAAAATGGCATCAACAAAGTTATAATGCTTAATGATAAAATGATCCCAATGGACAATATTTCCGTGACGTCACAGTAAATATGAATTTTTATTTGCTTATAAAACACACGGATAAATATTTTTACCGAAATACTTAAACATTTTAACTATATTTTAACTTACAAATTAAAAAATTCGGCCTAAAAGTCACGTGCTTTTAATATTTAATATTTATTTTTTATGCTCACAATCATTGAGTTTAGAAAATAAACTCTGTACGTCGCAACAGTGGGCGTTAATCCGATTGCCGACTTTATGACGTCATAAGCAGAAGTAAAATTTTAATTTAAGATTATGGCTAATTAATTAAATTTTCGAACAAACAAATGTACGATAACAAATCTGTGACCAAATATCTTTCATTTAAAAAAAGAATGATGTAATTTGATGTAGTAGTTTGTTCTCACGGATTGTCGAAACAAAATGCTTAGCGTTTTAAATATGTAGATAAGAGAAAGTTCTAAGATAGCAGCCACAGCCTGCATGTTTTTTTTTTTTTTGTAGAAAACTAAACCATAAGTCTTCATATCCATTAAGTCTTTAAAATTAGTTAATAATAAATTTATCACTAAGCCATTATTGTTCCAATTTGAAATTGGACATAAAAAAAAGTGAGTTTTTTTTTTAATTCTATCCTGACACCATGGAAATGTTGAATTCTAGTTCAATAAAAATGTGTTTAAAAAGAGTTGTATTAAAGTTAAATGCATCCTAAGAAGTACAGTGAAGGGTGGAATCTGTCTACACATATAAACATAGAGTAAAACAGAAGAAGAGAAAATTTTCTCGGTCCTGATCGATTCTACCTTAGGCAGATATTAACTGTCATTGGGGGATGATGTTTGATATTCTTTCTTTCCTAGCCATTTGCCATGTTTCATTGAATTTGATTTGTCAAGAATGATATATATTTACTCTCTTTCAGCGTACCTCCTAGAAATCTAGACAAGCGGACGACCATAACGATTGGTGAGAAAGTTTTTGAAGTGGAAGCGGACGATCTGGAGACTCTGTGTGAGCTGGGCAGGGGTGCGTATGGAATTGTGGAGAAGATGCTCCACAGGCCGAGTCAGACAGTCATGGCAGTCAAGGTGAGGGGATCTCTTTTTCTTTCTTTCTACTACTAACTATCATGTCACATCACACAAACAGAACTGGATTTATGGATTCACCAGGACTTGGATCAAGGGCATTAAAAGCAAACTTTGGAAGAATAGAGGGGTCCTGCTCACCAATTCATCTAGCGTTTATCTGCATGTACTTTGACTTTGTGGATAGGGGCATAATTTAATCCTTTGCTCTCCTCTGTTAGTGTCACTCGACAAACAGATGACCCTTGTCTATACAGAGATCTCAGCAGTCGCCTCTCTTATTTCCAAACAATAATCTTCCATTCATAGATTTCCATTGCAAGTATTGTGGACATTTGCATAATGATTTTGATTCTTAAATAAAGTCATTTATCTATAATAAAAATTGTGTTTTCTGAAGAGCACATAGGTACGAGATTTGGCCAGAAGGTACCTGTACAAGTTTGAAATTATGCACCTCAAAGCCAATTTTTAGAATTTTTTTTTTATTATTTAATTTTTTTTATGCGATTTTACATTAGTAAAAGGAATGCAGTTTCAATCTTTCAGTCAAGTATAGTAAATGTTGTCATCTTTTCAATAGAGTTTATTTAGAATCCACACTGTGAATTCTTTTTTTATTATTATTCCATGAATTTTTGATACAATTTAATCTTTTTTATGTTCCATAGCAATTTTGTAACAGTCGTAAAAGGAACCTAGTTTCAATCTTTAATAAATTTTGTCCTCTTCAATTTTTGAATTTTTATGCAATCTTTAGAGTTTTTATTCATTTTGTAGTGATTTTTTTTTATATATACAGTGAAACCTGTCTATAACGATACTGTAGGGACCCAGATAAGATATCGTTATAGACAGGTTGAATATATAAAATTATATTTTTTTATTTAAATCAGTAATAAGTAAACAAATTAAAAATATACGTAAAAGATACAAGCATAAGTTTATTTTGTATGAAAATTGCAGAAACAAAAATTATTTAGAAAAGAAATCTGTTAATTTTGTTTGCTTACTTTTTGATGCAAATGACATCTACATGCACATATGTTTCAACCCGTTTAACGAGTTCAGATGCACGTCCGAAACATTTGGTACTGTTGCAACAAAATCCTGAAGAGTGCTAATTAAGGATATAACATCCTCAGGAGAAATTTGAGTTTTGTTTCGAGAACAGTCAACTGCTTCTTCATCACTCTGACCACCTGGAATTAATTCTGCTAAAATATCTTCATCGCTTGCACATCATTGTCCAAGTTTAAAAATTCTTCAGCATTCAATGTAAAAGATAGGTTTGATGAGCTTTGGTAAGCTCTAACAGCTGTGGATAAACTCTCTACACATTCTTCTTCTTTCTTAACGATTTCAGTAAAGTCAATATTGGCTGTTTCTTCAAAGAATGAAGCTTTCTTCCAACAATTTTGGATTGTAGATGCTGTTATCCAATTCCAACTTCCGGAGACATGCATTTTTTACATCAACTGCATATGGATTTGGGAGATTGTTATCCAGATTATAAACAACATTCTGAACTAACCTTTTTCGATAATATTCTTTGAAACACTTGATAATGCCTAAATCTAAAGGCTGCAATTTGGTGGAAAGTAAAACACTTTTATATTTTTCAAACGTGGGGGATTGTTGTGAGGTGTACAGTTATCAACTATGAGAGCAACATTCTTTTTTTTTATTTTTCATTTCTTTATCAACATCAAACAGCCAGTTGTTGAAGATTTCCTCACTCATCCAGGCCCTCTTACTTGCCATGTAGTGAACTGGTAAGCTCTTTACATTTTTAAAGCACCTTGGCTTTGCGTACTTTCCAATCACTAAAGGCTTCAATTTGTCAGTTCCAGTACTGTTTGAACACAGCAGGATCGACAGCCTTTGCTTTGATTTCTTCCCACCTTTACAGCTGTCTCCTTTAAAGGACATTGTTTTATCTGGCATTAGCTGATAGAACAAACCAGTTTCATCAGCATTGTACACATCATCTGGAGAAAATGTTTCAATTTTCTCTTTTTCTCGCTGTTTCCAGGATAATGCAGCCTCAACTGGAGCTGACTTTTCTTCTCCCGCAATAGTTTTAAAAACAATTCTGTGACGTTCATGAAAGGAAGTAAGCCATCCATTGCTGGGTTTGAAATCATTGTTGCCTAGCAAAGAGGTGAATTTTCTTGCTTTTTCAGAAATCATAGGTACACTAATGGGCACGTTTTGGTTTCTCATCTCGTGGAACCATCTTAGGAGAGCTTTGTCAACATCATCATTTACGGCACCTTTAAATCTTTTTCGTTTGCTATCCACTTTACTTTTTTCCACAGCATCTTCAATATCTTTTCTTCTTTTTTTTTTTTTTTTTTTAAGTAGCTATCGTTGACTGTGAAATCCCATACTTTTTAGCAGCATCAACTTGTTTCATTCCTTGATCAATATCCGAAATGATTTTTAACTTTTCTTCAAATGACAATGCTTTACACTGAGCCATCACTTAAAACGAATAATGAAAAATACGAACTTAACATTGAAAAATGCAAGCACATAAAAATGAATTGCAATGAAAAAGTGGTTAATCCAAAGTGAGGGGTGTCTAACCTAGGAATGAAAAGATTTGACAGTGACTAGTCGAATTCGGAGAAAGAGGTAACATCCCTCCCAATTCCTTATCTAGTAAAACAAATTTGACAATGATCAGCTGTACAGACTTAAGCTCCATACATGCAGCAAAGTGACACCCCCTCCCCAGCATCCCCTACAAACTACAAAGAGGTCAAAATGAAGAAAGAGTCAACACTTGGACACGGAGATAAGCACAGACTTTTGTTATTTTACATTCCGGATGATGAGGTGTTGTTTTCCAAGAAAAAATCTGATTATATCAGGAACCTTCAGCTTTCGAAAGAGAAAAAAATATCATTGTAGACAGGTGCAGCTAAAAATTGATTATCGCTGTACACAGGTTCAAAATACATTGAATAAATAGGAATTTCGCCGGGACCAAAGGAAAATATCGTTATTGACAGGTATAAACCTGTTATACACAGGTTTCACTGTATTAGTAAAAGGAATCCAGTTTAAATCTTTTAGTCCATTATAGTAAATTTTGTTCTTTGCAATTTTCAAATTTTTCATGGGATTTTTAGTTTTTATATACTTTGCCTTCTGCAGCAATTTTTTGGTGATATTTTTCTGAAACTAAAAAAACAGTTTTTTACTGCAGTAAATTTTGCTACTGTCAATATTAAATGAAGTTGAAGAATGTCAAATTAGTTCCTGTGGTAATGGGAACAATGATGTGCAAATCTTGAACTGAACCAAAAACTCTTTTTTTTTTTTTCTGATAAAATGTAAACTAGGTCTGCATCACAAACTAGAACAAAAAATATGGTTCAAGGCCCTATATTCAGTATTTTCAGAACAGATAGTTTTATTTAACTTTAATCGAATTTCTGTAATTTTTTTATTAATTTCTAAAATTTTGAATGTGTTGTATTTTTGCATCTGAGCTGAACGGGGAAAATAAAGTTCAGAAATATGCTAAATTAATACATTTAGAGGAACGATTTTCAAAAGAAAAAAAGAGAGAGAGAGCAATATTTCAGTATTTAATATTTTTAAAATGACACTGCAATTTGAGGTTAGATCAGTTTTTAAAAAATAATAAAATATTAAAATATTTACCCATATTTTCCTTGGTGGGGGGGGGGGGATGATAAATGAATGGCTTTTTTTTCTTGTTTTCTCCAAACTATCTTACAAAATTCTTTTCCCATTTTGTCTCTAAAGGCATTATCACTGAATAACAGATTTTGAAAAATATTATATAAAAATGAACACCCTCAACTAACTTTTACATCTAACTTGCCAACTTTGATACTCAAAATGATGATTTCGACCCTATATACAGGGTGTCCCAGCTGACATGTTACAAACTTCGAGGGGAGGTAGGATACACCTATACATCTCGGAATTACATAAGAATGCCGGGTCAGAAACGGCTTCCTGACACGGTAGGGGGCATTGAAATAGGCGTGGGTGTTTCAGGAGTGCTTGTTTCGAAGCTTCATTTCACACTTTTTAGACATAAAACGCAAGGAAAGGAAAGGATGCTTTTTACGCATCTGATTGAAGAAATTAGTGATTTTTATGTGCCCAATTGACAAAACTTATGATTTTTATGTGCCCGATCGACAAAATTCATGATTTTTACGATCCTGAATGACGAAATTCATGATTTTTACGAGCTCGATCGATGAAATTCACGATTTTTCCATGCCTGATCGACAATATTCATGATTTTTACACACCCGATTGACGATATTTATGTGCTGATCAACGAAATTCATGCGTTTTATGCATGCGATCGATGAAATTCGTGATTTTTATGTGCCCGATCGAGAGGAAGTTCATGATTTTTACGTACCCGATCAATGAAATTAATGACGAAATTTGAAACTTTTTCTGAAACTAATTGCCGAAACACACACAATTCCTGAATTTCTGGAGATTTTGGCCCACTGGCCACAGGTTGTGCATGTGTAATGTATTACATGCTGTGGGTTTAATGCATAAACATACCTATTTTATTATTGTCTGATCTTATTTCTAGAAAAATAATTTAAAAAAAAAAAAAAAAAAGTATTTACGTAGTTAGCTACATAAGCATGTTGTGTATAAATTTGCTGTTAACTTATTTTTTTATTTAAAATAGATTGGAAATTAATATCTCTAACATATTTTTATGTAGTACATAAATTACTTGTTTACTGAAAACTCATTATGTATAATTTAATTAAATATTCAGCGATATAAATATACTTACTGGCTACTAAAGAAATTATCCTCCCTAGCCAGTCACTGGCTACTAAAAAAAAATCAACCTACTGGCCAGTGGCTACTAAGCGAAATTCCTTATTTTCACCTTTACAATGGAGCTTTAACATTTACAAATATCAATAAGTTTTGAAACAGAAACAAAATGGTGAGTTTTTAGTTTGACTTTATACTTCGTCTTTCCTTTTCAGAAAATAGCTAGCTTTTTGCAAAACATAAGAAAAATTACCTGCTGATTTTTACAGAAATTGAATTTTCAGTTGCAGAAAATTTTTCTACATGTGTGTGGTGAGTTTTAAATGGATACCTCAAATACTTTCCTTAATACAGTAGAAGATCTTTATAACGCAATTCTCCATATAACGCACTTCTTCTCAGATGTAAACAATGAATTTTCAGTTAAGAAACACCTGAATTCCCACTTTATAAATAGTTGCTATTCTCTAGAGGACTAAATTTTATACATTAGTTCAACTTTATCTCCTTAATTCAGAGCTATTTACTGAAAAAATTGCTATGATTTGATACAGGTATGTTTGGACAATGTTTATAAAGTAAATTTAACAATGTGTGGAATGATCTATATTATGCAAAAAATTATAATCTGCACAACGCCTGGTAATAAAAAATACAATATAAAGATGCTCTAATGTATTTTGGTATGTTTCACATATATTTGGCCATATTTCACAAGCTTCATTTAATGATGTGTGAAATGTGGTCAAAAATGTGTCAAAATTCTATATAACGCACAACCTCGTGTTTTTAGGTTTGCGTTATAAAGATCTTCTACTGTATTAGCAAATAAGTGAAAAAACAAACCATTCATTGCCATTGGCCAAAGAGAAATAACCTTTTTCGCCACAGTGTACCATAGCATTTTATATACATAGATAGATAGATGGAGAATATGCATTATTTGGTATAGTAGATTGGTTTGTTCTGGTTAACATTACATCAAGGAATGGAAGGTTTTTATGTTCCATTTCAGCAGAGAATTTAATGTTATTATCCATTGAATTGAGATGATTTATAAAACTGTTGAATTCTGCAAGACTAGGCTGTCAAATTATAAAAAATCTTAATTCAAATGTTTTTTTTTTATATATACTATAAAAATTGGGTACTGTCATGTTATAGTGGCCTCTCACCATTAGGGTTGCACCAAGATCTCAGCCAATCTTATGTTTGCCTCATTATATGCATATATATATATATCTAAACCTTTAATGCTCTTATAGGTGCCATACACATCATTGTATACATATTATTTACGTCTTGTATGCCCTGTATACATCTTATACACATGCATCCTATAGGACTATAACCATCATGAATACATCCCATATTATTATAATGTCCTTATATGCTATTATAATTTGGCGATTCATCCTCTGGGGCCACTGTAACACAAGTACCAAAAGTTATCTTACAGAGAGTCACCTTGTCTGTCATTGAATATTTGATTATAACTTTGTTAATAGGTTTCTTTCTTTTCTCCTTCAAAGAGAATCACTGCCACGGTCAACACGGAGGAACAGAAGCGTCTATTGATGGACTTGGACATATCGATGCGCAGCAGTGACTGCCCGTACACTGTCCAGTTTTACGGAGCTCTCTTTCGGGAGGTGAGTCTTTTTCTTGAGCATTTTATCCTCATACTATTGTGCTCCCTTCCTTGCAAATAAATCATAAGATTGGATGGATGGATCCTATTTAAGAAATTAAACTTTACGTGACCAAAAATGGATCAGAATGTGAAAGCATTATGTGATTTTTCTTAAACACCCTTCCCCCCCCCCACCCCCCCCCTCCCTAAATAGAAATGCTCAAAATGAAGATGTCTTCATGCCTATATATGTAACTAGAGGTGCAGATGATCTCTCTTCAAGATTGAGAGAGAGAGAATAAATAAAAGCAGATAGATGCTTCTTAGAAGCATTCAGAATGGGCTGCCCACAATCAATGCCAGCCAAAGTTACAATCATTGTTTTGCTGTGAGAAGAAAATTTTACTTTAACCTTTTTATGTTAGCTAGATGCAGCTTTTATTTTTCACAATGACACTTAATGCCTTGAAATAAAATGTTTTATTTCTTCTTCTTTATTTTAGACTAGCTGACTCGCCCGGCGTTGCCCGAGCCCTTGTAATAAACTTAAATCTCTTAAAAAACGGAACTCTGGCCACGGTCTGCGATGGCTTCGGAACCGTATACCCGGCATGCTCGTACGCTCTAGAAAATCTTTTATTTTCCCTTACCACCGCCAGGGGAGCATTCTGTTCTAAACAAACCTCTTTCCGATCGAACTTCTGAGATAGGTCCCCGCTGCCTACGTTACTGTATAGTAGGCGCACTACAAAATTGAGCTGGTTTCGAGAAGATTTGAACATTATTAGCCCAGTTATTGCAATAAGGCACAGTTAGAAAAAATAACCTTGAGTGAGATGCCGAGGGGAGGGGATGTTCGAGTGTCCTTCAGAAAATGACTAATTAGGCATTACTAATGGCCACTATGCATGCATAAAAATTTGTTCGTTTTGTTAAGCTAGGAACTTAATTACAAATTTGGCTTAAACTCTTATTTGTAAATAGTGGTAACCGCTACTCATAAATTTAATTTAATATTATAAAAGGTGACTATTAAGTTAAATATAATGTTTGGAATCACTTGCGTTGAAATCGGAAAGATAGTTGCTGATATATAGAAACGGGGCATAGTTAGAGAAAAAACTTGAAGGAGGAGGGGGGGGGGTTGTTCAAGTGCCCTTCAGCAAATGACTAATTAAGAGGAGCACTATGCTTCTTTCGAAATTCGTTCGTTTGCTTAAGCTAGGAACTTATTTGCAAATTTGGCTTACCCAATTATTCGGAAATAGTGGTAACTGCTACTCATAAATTTAGTTTAATGTTATAAAGAGTGACAATTAAGTTAATTATAATGTTTGAAATCACTTGTGTTGAAATCGGAAAGATTGTTGCTGAGATATGGAAACGGAGCATAGTTAGAGAAAAAACCTTGAAGGAGGTCCGGGAGGGAGGGAGTGTGTTCAAGTGCCCTTCAGCAAATGACTAATTGGGAGGACCACTATGCATCTTTCAAAATTCGTTCGTTTCCTTAAGCTTTGAACTTGCTTAAGCTTTGAACTTAATTACAAATTTGGCTTAAACTATTATTCGTAAATAGTGGTAACTGCTTCTCATAAATTTAGTTTAATGTTATAAAAGGTGACTATTAAGTTAATTATAATGTTTGGAACCACTTGCGTTGAAATCGGAAAAATAGTTGCTGAAATATGGAAACGGAGCAGAGTTAGAGAAAAAACCTTGAAGGTGGTCCGGGGTGGGTGGGGGAGGGGATGTTCAAGTGGCCTTCAGCAAATAACTAATTAGGAGGATCACAATACATCTTTAAAGATTGATTCATTTGGTTAAGCTAGGAACTTAATTTGAAATTTGGCTTAGACTATTATTCGGAAATTCTGGTAACTGCTTTCTAGAAATACAACTTGAAGCTTAAATGTAATTAGACCCTTGCCCCTCTTCATTCCCACAAATATAAAAAAGAATCTGTTAAATAAACTTTTCTGTATTAACAATCTCTATCATAATAAATGTCATGTAAAAAAAAAAAAAAACTTAAACCCGACTAATTGTCATGAAGAAAAATGTGCCTGGAAAATATTTCAATCAGGGGGACGTATGTGTAATTTGTCATGTGGAGGTGGCGTGACATTTGCATGGCTCTACGCTGATAACTTCAATCCATATTGACACTATTTAGTTAGAAATCCTTATTTAAGCATCGCTACTCTGGTTTATTTAATTACTTCTGTGAAGAATCGATGCAACCAATCAGTGAACCAACCAACCCAAGAGAATAAAAGCGTATTTTTGATGAGAGTTCTTTGTGAATATTAATTAATATTTCAGTAAATAATTGAAATATTAAAATTCTGAGGTTCAGGTACATCAGGAGAGGGTTTGGAGTACCTAAATCTAAATTTACAGACTTCTAGGTGCGTTAAATTTTCCTAGCCATCGTCAACAGACACACACACGGACACAGACACACATACAGAGCGAAACTTTCTTTTATCTCTATTATAAAAGCCTAAGTCATGTGACTGTCATCAACAGTTCAGGGATGTCTGCTTCACTTTTTCATATGCCAGGCGACCATTTTTATTCAAAACTATTTTTTCGAATAAAACTGCATAAAAGTTACATTTTTAGAAAGGTTGTTCAAAGTAAATTAATATTTGAGAGATGACTTACGTTCAATTATGTATATATTCTGCAATAATTTCAGTTCAAATTAGGTTCACAGTTCAAATTCTCTATCCATGAAAGTAAACAACAACAAACAAAAAAAAAAATTCATTCTCCGTGAACGTTTAAAATATTTAACCATGAGGTAATCGTTTGCAAAGCAAGTTCTCTGTGAATGATTTTTTGGACCGCTGCCTGGTTTCAAAAAATAATTCGTACCAGTGAGACAGTCAAAGTTTACCATAATTATGTGCTATACAACTCAACTTCCTTCCGTATCTTTTCTTGATGTATGCTGAATGTAAACAAATAAAACTCATGTAATAATATTTAATGAATCTAATTTCGAAACAAATTATCAGTTATTTTGGTATTTATATATTATATTTGCCAGGAAGGGAGATCACCGAAAATTATTGTTAATCACCAATCATATTTATCATTGTTAGTGACCAATCGCCTTCAAAACAGTAATTTAATATACATTTATAAAATACATAACACCATTAAACACTTTTATGTTATTTGGGCGCAAATCTCGCCAATAGCATTTTTAAAATCGCCAATACCAGCTTTTATTTTTCGCGTGTGCAAATTAGAAACGATGCTTTGATTTTGAAATCAAATGATTTGATGGAACAGCTGTCGCAGATGCCACCTGGGTTGGCGCGATTTTTGTTTTGCGCCATTTTGGCAAGAAAACCCTATTTTCAAGTACCGGTTAGAGATTGCTAAAACAGCATATTACTTTTGTTTTATTATCAAATAGTTTATTTTATATTAAAAAACACACAATGTTTATAAAACACACACAATGATTAATATATTATAAAACACACAATGTTTAATTTATTATAAAACATACGGAATATGCTCTACCGGATTTGTTATATTAAACCCTAAGGTAATTAATTGAAGTAAGCAGAGCATTGGCACAAGTGGTGCGTTAATGCTGTAATAGACCAAGGATCTAAAGTGTTCAAAAGCAAAAATAAAGATAACTAAAAGTTTCTAAAATATTAATGAAATAATAGACAGACAAAAGGAATTAAACTTAACAAGATTTATTCAAATTACTAAGTTCAGAATAAAATACATATTTCCAATATTCCAGAGTAAAAACGATATCACATTACTATTCAATCTATATTTGCATTTGTAAAAACAGAATGCTAAAAAACTTACACAATATATATTGAGACTCCTAAATTTATATCTCATAAATAAGATGTGAAAATTGGAGCACCGATGGAAAAGTTATTTAACAAATTTACCTTAAGTTCATTACCGAATTAACTGACAAGGAAAAACAATTACTTTTAATTAAATACTTTAATAGAGATTCAAAAGAAACATCTAATTTACTTTAGTAACCTTTTAAATAAACTTAACCGTATACAAATTATATTATCATTAAATAAATTCCATTAATGTAAAAACCAAACATAAAACAATGTATTTCCCTACTTCCCGATTCATTACTCTCTATCCTTCCAAATACAACTTCCATTCACCAACTTGTCAGTAACGACCAACCGCACCTGCTCGACCACGAAACAGTAGTACGTTGAATCGCCGGACAAAACATGCCACTCCAGGGTACTAACTATACATTTAGTAATAGTCCCAATGGCAAACGATCTACCCGTATAAAGAGCTATCCGTTGAAACCCAAACCGAGCCATCGTATTTGGTGTTTCAATAGCAAATCGGTAACATGTAATTTCGGCTTCCGAAATTACTGATGCTAGAATAATAGACAGAACGGTGTCAACATACTAAAAATGGAATCACGTTCTGAACTATTAAGATACAAGTAGTCTTTTGATGAAAGCGAAAGATAATACTATGAAAGTCTAAAAACCATGAAACAGGATAAAAATAAAAGCATTACAAACTTTAAACAAAAGCATTTTTATCCATTAAAAAACTAAACCAATGTATAACAAATTAGCTGCACGAAAAACATAAGAAAAGCTGCCTTTCTATTATCCAACTATTTCTGAAGAACAGGTTGCTTTAATGCATGATGAAATCCAAGAGTTCACTTTCGAAAAACGAAATACGTGGCGTTCTTTAAAAGAAATATGTTTATTCATTTGCCGATCCAATCTCATTGAAAAACAACACCATCTTTCATTTCATTAACCACAATACATCACTACACGAGTTAAAAACACTTCCTTATTAAAGACAAACAGCTCTAGACTAAACATTTCCAGACAACACAAACACCAAAACAACAACCGAGACGGCTTCCAGCCAGCTAGAAGATATCAACACACGATCGTCCCGTTCCTTAAATACTTTACCGCCTCGTGTCAAGGTCAATGACGTAACCTCCCCATCCCGCAGCAAACAGGTCACTTCTGGCTTCCCGAAGGTACGTGACAATCGATCACGGTCACAGATAGATACTACAGGTAATGACAGATTAGAGCCATCTGTCACCAGCTGCCGTAATCACTTGTATCGTGACGTAATCGATCTACCGAAAACCGCGAGAAATGAGGAGATGTGACCAATGTAAACAAGCGATAACGATGTCCACAGGAAGTGAAAAACGTAATGAAATGAAAGTAAATAGAAGCAAATGGAAAAGCCTGAAGCGTTAAAATAGATAATATGGCCAAATGGTAAGTAACTAAATAAAGATATTTTTACTTTAAAACTATATGAATTATTTTAAATAAAAATATACTTTCATATTGTAAACCAAGGTTATTAAACTGAAGGATTTAATTACTGAAATATGACTGAGCTAATTACTGATTATAACTGAATAGGAGTTAAATATTAAATAAACAGAATAAATATAATAAAGCATGAATGGATGAATTAGGTCAATTAAGATATGATTTGAATGAGTGATAAGAACTAAAAGAATTAGTAAAGGGAAAGCTATCCAGTTTTTCCAACAGGATTAACATACGAAGTAAAATCTAGCCGAAACAGCCGGGTTGCCCAGGCATAAAATTGCCATTTTGGAGCCAAAATGATACCCCGGTTTGTTTGCGACAGCTGTACCTAAAAGCACCCATCATTAAAAGTGGTAAATAATATAGAATAAAAGTAAAATAATACAAAAAATTATTTAGTATGCATTTATTAAACACACAAAATCATATCGACGACTTTTAGCATAAAATCATATCGACGGCTTTTAGCATAAAATCATATCGACGACTTTTAGCATAAAACCATATCGATGGCCTTTTTCTACATATTTACGATGGTAGTTTTATTGGCAGTATGTTATATCCATCGGAATGAATATGAGATATATATTCCAATCACATACTATATCACATACTATGAATATAATATATATATATCTATATCTACTATAGCAATAAAAGCGTCTTTAATTGTCTTTTATATTTCTACTACATAATATTAACTATAGAGTTACAAAATACAGAGAAAAAACAGGTTTCTGTAATTAGAATTATAGGCGCCAATGTTGGCGTGGCGTATTTACCTGTTACAGACCTTAATAATCAGTAGACATTAAGCAGAAATGCCAAAGTAAGAGAATTACGCAATTATGAAAACTCCTAAACTATATCAAGAAAGGAGAGCAGAGAAAAACAGAGATAGGCATCTAGAACAGGGTGGTCACAGACCTGGAAAACATGGAAATATCAGGGAATTCTGTTAACCTGGAAATATCATGGAAATATCAGGGAAATTCAAACTAAACCTGGAAATTCATTGAAACAAATGTTAATTTCCATTTCGATTGATCCATTTCGAACAATAATGTGGCCTAAGTTTCTTAGTGTTTTATTTCCTTTAAAAACTGAAAGTAAACTGAATTGATAATAATCTATACTAATATTATAAAGGAGTAAAGATTGTTTGTTTGTTTGTTTGTAGGGGATAATCTCTGGAACTACCGAACAGATTTCAAAAGTGATGGTGGCAAATTGATGGTGACAACCCCTGCTCCAACATAGGCTATATTTTATGTCGGTGCCACTAACCCCAGGGAATGCAGGAGCAAAAAACGTTCTAAAATTGCGATTTTTTAGCTATCAAACTGGCTATCAAGCCCTGAGATCTTGCCAGCCGGTTCTGTATGTATGTATGTACATACGTAATGCGATAACTCTTCATAGAAATATCCGTTTTCCTTCAAATTTTGTTTATAGGTTCACTGTGTTAAGGCGCATCCCTGATTAGTTTTCGGGATTGATTGGTTAAGTATAAAGGGGGGAACGGAGGGCTAATCCCCCCCTTATTTTATATAAATGGGTTTTTCATGCAGAATTATTCCGTTTTCCTTCAAATTTTGTTTATAGGTTCACTGTGTTAAGGCGCTTACCTGATTAGTTTTCGGGATTGATTGGTTAAGTATAAAGGGGGGGGCTAATCCCCCCCCCTTAATTTATATAAATGGGTTTTTCATGCAGAATTATCCCATTTGCTTCAAAATTTGTTTATAGGTTTATTGGGTTAAGACGCTTCCCTGATTAGTTTTCGGGATTGATTGGTTAAGTATAAAGGGGGGGAACAGAGGGGGCTAATCCCGCCTTAATTTATATAAATGGGTTTTTCATGCAGAATTATCCGATTTTCTTCAAATTTTGTATATATATTCATTGTAATTAGAGATTTACCTGATTAGTTTAAGGGGTTCATTAGTTAACTATGAGGGGGGTAACGGGGGGATGACCCCTCCCCCTTAATATATTGTTTATTTCTTTATTTTTCGATGGGCTTATTTCAAATTCTTTGAATTAAGAGTATAATATACAATTAGTGTGAATAGCCTGTGAACTCAATGCCCTCAGTTTAACTGGGCAGTTTTATTTTTATTTTTTATACTGAAGTAGCTAGAAATTAGAAATTTGTCATTGTAGTTACTTATAAGATGTAAATGCTCTCTAAGAACAAAATAAAAAAGAAATTGAAATTTAAAAGGGTGAAATGAGCGAAAAGCGTTCTAAAAACAGTCTAAATTACAATTTCTATGAAATCTCTGGAACTACAGAACCGATTTCAAAAGTAATGGTGGCAAATTGATGGAGACAATCCCTACTCCAACACAGGCTATATTTTATGTCGGTGCCACTAACATCAATGGGGTGCAGGATCGAAAAATGTTTGAAAATTGCGACTTTTTTATACTGAAGGGGCAAGAAATTTGAAATTTAGCATTGTAGTTACTTATAAGATGTAAATGCTCTCTAAGAATAAATTTTAAAAAAAATCGAAATTTAAATGGGTGAAATGAGCGAAAAGCGTTCTGAAGTCATTCTAAATTACATTTTCTATGGAATCTCTGGAACCACGGAACAGATTTCAAAAGTGATGGATGACTGAAAAAAATGATAGCTCAAAAAGTATTTGTCAGAAAATTGTTAGACAAACTGCGTTTGAAAGGTAAAAAATTGTATTTTTCTTGATATAAATTTCAAATCGAATGATTATGCCGTTTTTCAAATATTGAATTTCAAAAATTACCAAATTTTCCAATGGAGTACCATAGCGAAACCTTCATGCGCAAAAAGATAGTGATAAGGGCAACGTGTCCAGACGTGTATATTGGCTATAGCACGAGTCACAAATTATAGTAGCCTTATTATTCTGTTAAAATATAAAAGTTATTTATGAAATGTCAATATTTTATTTGATTAAAGGTTCGTTAAAAGAAATTGACCAGCGTAGCGGGCGTAGCTTGCTAGTGTGATATAAAGAGAAATATTTTTTCTGATTTTGAAGCCTTTGCACAGTCACTGTTAGTAATATAAAGAATATTTCTCTTCTGTTTGAAGTCCTTTGTTTATTGGAAAACAGAACTAATGTCTTTCTGAGATAGTTGTACAATAATATTTTAGCAGAGTGAAAACAGTGACTTTTACAGATTTTTTTTTCCAGTGGTTAGAAATAAAAAACAAATTTGCCATTTTAAATAATTTTCAGGAACATGAAAATTGAGGAATATAAATGAAAATATTAATCTTGAAACAATTTTAAAATGTTATAATGTTGTTAACAAATTTCTGCTGTGTACTTTCAATATCTGTCTCAACCAAAGAAAAAAATCTTATCTCTAGGATGAAAATTAATGGTTGTATTTTCCTTGTACAAATCTTTAATTGGTGAAACTTGATATGCAAATCATTCTCAGATAATGGGAATTTTTATGTTCTTTTCTAAAAAATATGAATTAATCAAATCAACTATGAATATTTGGTTTTTGTGAGCAATTTTTTGTGTTTAAGCACTCACTACATTATGAACTTTAAATATGAAAAAAAGAATAGATTTCTAAAAAAATTGTAAAGTTGTAAATGTCATTGCCAAGGCTTGTTCCAAACTTCAAATTTATTAATTGAAACCCTTATTTTTAAGATTTGGAAAGCTTTAGAACAAATGCAATGATTATGTGAGTATATTTCCTGTCTCTATTTTTTACACATTTGACACTTTAGGGAAAACAGAAAACCTTTCAATTAATTATCCAGTTCTTGTCTATTACCTGATCGACCACTTTCCGTTAAAAAAAAAAAGTGCCAAAATATAATGTTAAATAAACAAATTTAAGAATGTTGCCATTCCAAACTTTTATACGTAAGAATGTCTAAGAAGGAATACGTAAGAAGTCGTTTTAATCATTTTTTTTTATTATTTATTTAACAGTTGTCCAGTTACTGAATTTTTTAGCATATCAGAAAGGGAAATTGAATTAAATCAGGCTAATTCAACATTCTTAAAAATTAGATTTTCTGAACTTTTAAGAAAACTTATATGCTTAGAAATTTACAAATAATCTAACATTATTAACTGCGGATTTCAAGATGCCATATATTATGCGAAGCGTGGTGAACTGTTTTAAGAAATTGACGTTGTGTCCTCTGATCTGAATATTTACTAGTTTTAGAATTTAAATGTAGAATTATTAAACTAATCAAAAATATGATTTTAGATATTTCATTTATGGATGAAACATAAATATTTTATTTTACACATTTAATGATACATATAAAAAAGTTAATATAAGCAGTAAGAAACTATCTTTTAATGCACATTTCAATTGTATTAGAAAAAATTTTAATGATCATTTCATAAACATTACATTAAAGTTTAAAATTATAAAAAGAAAAAAAAAGTCAAAATTTGTGGTAATTATTTCTTAGGCCAAAAATCTCTAATGCTATTCAAAATAGTGACAAAATAATCATCCTTTCTATGCATTAGATGCCATATAAGCACAGTTAAACAAGTGTTGACATGAATCTAAGTGTTGAGTGGCAGTGTTTATTTCACCAGTTAGCTGAGCCCCAAAGGCATTCAATGTTTTGTGTATGTGCACCAGTGTCTGGACCTACAAAATTATAACAATTTTGCAAATCCTGCAGCATTCTCAAAATGCAAGAGAAAACATGGAAATAGAAGTTAACTAATATCGTTCATTAGAAACACTAAACTGACTTATCCTGAAAATAAACAAAAATGGAAAATGTACATCACCTGCTAGCTTTGTATTTAAAATCAAACATTATTTTGGATTTAAATCCAACAGTTATTAATTAATTATTATTTCGGCTTGTGGATAAATGTTTGTGACGTCAGTTAAAATTGATAGATTCTACGGATCACATTTTTCTGTTTTCTTATCATGACATCATCGTTTAATGACATAATTGTTATTTTAATTAATGAAAGAACTAAAAAGTTAGTAAAACATCATTAAAAATACAGAGAAAACATCGAATTAAAAATCTCTTGATGACATAACAAACATATGTAAACTTTTTTTTTTTCTATGAAAAGTGGTCGACGGGATAATAGACAAGTACCAATTAGCCTTATTTGAAGTTAGTCTCTATTGTCATTACCGTGATGCACAGTAATTTTTCATCCAGCTCCCCACTAGATGTTCTTTTGATACGACAGTATTCTTACCTTGTATAGTACCACAAGATCTAACAAGCTATAATGTCTATTTTTGATTAACTATGCAAGAACTTGTAGCGTGATTTTTTTTTTTTTTTAAATATAAACTTTTACTAAGTAATGACTGTATACATTAGAGTAATGTTGTAAAAGAAATTATCTATGAAAATTTCATTATTTTAACGCTAACCTGGAAATTTGCGGCTAACCTGGAAATATCAGGGAATTTTAACATAAGATATTTGTGACCACCCTGTAGAAGGAAGTTCGTGAATTTTAATCAGATTGTACGTCAAGAGTCAAAAGTTCTGACAGCAAATAAAGTTTAAAGGGAATGTGATTAAAACTGGGCTGCGCCTCCAGGCGCCCGAGGTCGCCCGTCAGGCACATCAAAAGCCTTACCCAAGTCCTGAGGAACTTTTTGCGCGCACGACCAGTATAGGTGCAGATTCCCAAAATTTGTAAGGAGCCAGTGGCTCCTAAACCCAAAAAATCCAGTGGCCACAATTGTAAAACAAACGCATAAAAATAATAGTGTTTATACGGGGTAAAAAACTTTAAAAAAAAAAAAAAAAACCTTCAAGAATTCAAAGTGTAAAGTAATTTGTATAAACATATGTACAACAAAATTTGAATATTAATTAAATCTTAAATCATGTACATTCAGAAGATAAAGTTGGGAAAGATACGGTTTAAAAAAAAAAAATGTATAAGCTAAGCAATCATGATAGCGGGGAATATCAAAAAAATAATATTTCTTATTTGGATTTTGCCAGACAAAAGTACATATGAAAGAAAATCCGAATTTGTGAGATTATTTTGCAGTATAAAAATCAAAACACACTTCAAACATTTGTTTATATATATATATATATATATATATATATATATATATATATATATATATATATTTAAATCACAGTCTATGTAAAGTTATCAGATTCAAACTGTTACGAATAACATTGCTATTCGAATATATTTAATAGTTTGCTGTGTTAAACATATCATTCTGAAATGTTATTAAAAGATAATAATAATGTTTATGTGTTTTGACCTTAATCTTTCAAAAAAATATCAACATTTCACGATGGGGACTGGGAATACCAGAAATTGATTACTTTTAAATCACATGGCGACTTAAACGCCGAAAGTTAGTGGCCACAGCAAAAAAATTAGTCGCCACGTGGCGACTGGCGACCGTGAATCTGCACCTATAACGACCAGGAGAGTTCCTGTATGCGCTACGGAGGTGGGAGTGCTGCCACCTGCTGACCACTCCCATTCTCTTCCAAAAGTTCAATGTTTCACCAAACCATACTTGAAAATTACGTGTAATAATATGCAGCCCAATTATGGCGCATTATTCAAGACGTATTTAGATGAGAATAATGTTATAATAATGCTAATGAGAATAATGCTAACCTTCTGTAATCAAGTCTACAGCCAAAGTAAACAAAAAAAATATTAGCAGCAATATGGTTCAGTGTAAATGTGGATATCATTAAAGACTTTCAAAAAACAGACTTCATTGCATCAAATCGTATTAACTGAAATACGCCAATTGGCAATAGACCCAATTACGGAAGATTACTTAATATGTTTCAGAATCTCCGCATTAGCGAACATATTGAAATTGATAAGCAAACGGACATGAAGCTTAAATACTTAAGTTAGTTAAGGGGATTTTGTCAAGAAAGATGAAATACATAACAACAAAAAATATGTGAAATGCTACCATGATCGCAAAAGTTCTTGATTTGTCTATTAAAAACTTCTGGTTTGGCAAAGGATTAAGGAAAAAAATTAAATTATGAATAAAAGTAACGTGTTACAATGCTTAACATACATTTAAGGGAGACCAAACTGGTCGCCAGTGGCGTCTAATTAGTATAGATGTATGCAATTTTACATGAAATGAAATAAAATATATTACTTTATTTGAAAAAAAAAAAAAAAAAATGTAACAGGAAGGATGACTCAGGAAGGAAGTGCTCCCAACTAGCATAGAAGTACCCAGAAAACAGTGTATGTTTTCTTTTTATTTTTGAACAGTATTTTAATGTTTTTAAAGTAGATGATAAAGAAACCAAGTCATCCCAAAAAAGGAAGAAAGATCCCATTTTAAGCAAAACTGAGAATTAGTTTAAATCTATACTAATATTATAAAGAAGTAACATTTGTTTTTTTGTTTGTTTGTAGGGGATAATCTCTGGAACTACCGAATAGATTTTAAAAGTGATGGTGGAAAATGGATAGTGACAATCCCTGCTCCAACATAGGCTATATTTTATGTCGGTGCCACTACCCCCAGGGAGGGTGCAGGAGCGAAAAACGTTCTAAAATTGTGATTTTTTTTATACTTTAGGAGCTAGAAACTGGAAATTTGGCATGGTAGTTACTTACAAGATGTAAATGCTCTTTAAGAACAATTTCTAAAAAAATTCGAAATTTAAAATTACAATTTTTATGGAATCTCTTGAACTATGGAACCCTTTTCAAAAGTGATGGTGGCAAATTGATGATAACAGTCCCTGCTCCAACATAGGCTATATTTTATGTCAGTTCCACTACCCGCAGGGAGGGGGGTGCAGGTGCAAAAAAGTTCTAAAATTGAGATTTTTTTTTTTTATACTGTAGATGTAGAAGTTAAAAACATGAAATATGGCATGGTAGTTACAGGATTTAAATGCTGTCTAAGAACAAATTCTAAAAAAAATCGAAATTTGAAAGGATGAAATGAACGAAAAGTGTTCTAAAAACATTCTAAATTATATTTTTTATGGAATCTCTTAAACTACAGAACCCTTTTCAAAAGTGTTGGTGGCAAATTGATGGTGGCTGTCCTTGCTGTAACATAAGCTATATTTTATGTCGATGCCACTACCCCCAGGGGGGGTGCAGGAGCAAAAAATGTTCTAAAATTACAATTTTTTCGATACTGAAGGAGCTGGAAACTTGAAATTTTGCATAGTAGTTACTTACAAGACTTAAATGCTCTATAAGAACAAATTCTAAAAACATTCTAAATTACAATTTCTATTGAATCTCTGGAACTACAGAATACTTTTCAAAAGTGATGGTAGCAAATTGATGGTGATAGTCTCTGCTGTAACATACCATAAAATCCTGTTAATCCGCCCCCCTAAACACGACGGAAAATCGTAAAATAAGCAGGGGGGGGTGCTTACACGGTATTAAAACTGTAGTATATGATATTTATGCGTGGGGGGGGGGGAGAGAGCTGATCATCGCAAAGCATGCATTATTTTAATAAAGTAACAAAAGAAACACATTTTGAAAAAAAAAAATGATAGACAAAATAGAAAAACAGTATAACTTCACGATTATGGTGATTTCAGATTATAGAAAATTCTGGATTTCAGAAGCTTTGAAACTGGAATGCATTTAGATAAATACCCTAATTTCCTGAAAATTTCACAAGATCTACAGGACTAATGTTCAGCCATAAGAGAAAAAATATTGAATTTATTGTAAAATATTTCAATTTTTAACTTTTGTATTTAATATAACACTTGATAAATAAATAAATTTGAAATAAAAAAATGATAATTCAGTACAAAATATTTGCAATTCTATTACACATAAGTAAGAATAAATTCAGAAGATTTACATTACTTAGTATAAAATTATACTTAAGTAAGGTAATTACTTAAATATTTGTTTAAATTAAATATAAAATCCTTGTACTAATTTTTTTTTTTCTTTTGTCTTATTTATAATTTAATATTACAAGATCAGCGAATCAGACAAAGATTTGTCTGGCGCCATCTGTCGAAGTATAAGCTTACTACGCAATTCGATTATCGTTTGAATCGAATATCGCCGTATGCTGAGAATGAATAGCTATAATGGATGAAGCATAGAGTGCGATGTTTGTAAACTAAATATGAGTTAAAAACTATTGTAAAGCATGAAATAAATGGATTTAAGGAATCAGTTGTTAATATAAAACAGAAATCAAAAGATTATTGGTAAGTTAAAAGTACGTTAACATTAACAATTAAGTTTTTATAATAAAGGTACGTTGATATGTACTGTTTATGAACTTTATACTGAAATTAAATAACTGTAAATAAAGATGACATATGAGTAAATGGTAATGAATGCTTGTGTTTCCAGACCTAGATATGAAATAGTGGTATGACTTTTCTTAACAAGATTTAATAAGTTATGCAGTCACGCCATCTGTTGATTTTTAAGAAAGATATTTGCAAATTTGCTCAAAAAAAATATGTTTATTGACATTTGCAAAGATATTGAGTAGGAAAAAAATCGCAGATAATCCGCAGTGCCGTATAATCGGCATTACAAGAAAAATAATTTTTTTTAACGTATAATCCACGGATTATAGGCAGGAAATTAGGGTAATTGCACTAATATCTGTCATTAATAAGGTAACAGAAAAATAAAAGTAACTTAATAATTTAAAATAATTAAAAAACACTGAGAAATTGCAGTTGAAAATGTCTTGAAGTAATTTCGAGAACTAGTAACATTTTATGTGGTGTCGCCATCTGTTGTAAGTTAGGAAGATTAAATGATCGTTTTTTTTTTATCATAGTTTCGTATCTATGAATGCTAAATAAATAATACAAATCACAAAAATTGAGAACATATAGAACGAATTGGTAGTGTTGCCAGATTATTAAAACAAAAAACATTACTACCACAAAGATGGCACAAATTACTCTACAAATTCGACTGTGTATCAACAAATCGATTGATCTGATCAATCAATCGATATATATTTTTTTCTGATTTGCTTTCATAATAATGTTAAATACAACTATAAATTCTTTAATAAAATAAATAGATACTCTTTTAATCAAAATATTTTCCACACAGCATCAAATACAGATTTTTTTAACTTATTTCATGAGAAATTTTCACTATCGATATTTTATAACCTTCATATCGCCATGAAGCTAAATTTACAGCAAAACTAATGTTTAGTTATATTGCTTTTTCAGATCGACAATGTGTTTTGTACATGTTTGTGATATATCAAAGAATCGTCACGCCTTTCTGATTCGTTGGGAAAAAAAAAAAAAAAAAAAACACTTAAGATAAAACTTTTGGTGTTGATCTTGATGTGCACGGCGAAATTTCTTTTGGGGAGGGCGCTTTCTCGGGATTTTTTGAATTTTCCAATTTGTTTACAAAGTGGGAGGGGGGCGCTTAATCGGGAAGGGCGGATTAACGGTATTTTACGGTAGGCTATATTTTATGTCGGTGCCTCTACCCCCAGAGGGTACAAGAGCGAAAAACGTTCTAAAATAACAATGTTTTTGATAGTGAAGGAGCTAGAAACATGAAATTTGGCATGGTAGTTACTTATAAGATGTAAATGCTCTCTAAGAACAAATTTTTAAAAAAAATCGAAATTTAAAGGCTGAAATGAGCGAAAAGCGTTCTAAATACATTCTAAATTACAATTTCTATTGAATCTCTGGAACTACCAAACCAATTTAAACATAATGTTGCAAATTGATGGTGACAGTACCTGCTCAAACATAGGCTATATTTCATGTCGGTGGCAATATCCCAGAGGGGTGAGCTAGCGAAAAATGTTGTAAAGTTGAAATTTTTGCAATACTGAAGGGGCTAGAAATTTGAAGTTTGGCTTGGTAGTTACTTATAAGATGTATATGCTCTGTAAGAACAGTTTCTAAAAAATTCAAAATTTAAAAGGATGAAATGAGCTAAATGTGTTTTAAAAATATTCTAAATTACAGTTTCTATGGAATCTCTGAACCTACCAAACCGATTTTAAATGTGATGGTTGCAAATTTATGGTGATAGTCTCTGCTCTAACATAAGCTATATTTTATCAGTGCTGAGCTAGAAGTAAACAATAGGGGGTGCTCAAGAAAATGTAAGGGGGGGGGGGCTCAGAGGTGGATTACCAAATAGACTGAGTAGGCTGAAGCCTAGGGGCCTGACAAACTAAGAGCCCGGCACTAAGTTTGTGATATTTTTTTTTCCTAAAAAAATTTATGTATATATATGTATATGTGAGTGTGCATGTGTATGTTTGTATAATGTATAGGGCAGTTGCAATAGACGTCACGTTGGAGGTCACACACTACAAATAGGCAGTTCTGATTGGTTTAACTACCCTGACTTCCAAGTGAAGTACAATGGTTGAACAGCTGATTGCAACTTCCCTATATATATATATATATATATATATATATATATATATGTAATAATAAAAAAATTTCGCCCTATTTCTTTAGTTAAATTATTCCAAATTCTTCAATTCTTTTTTCCCTCTCTTTTTAAAATATCTCTTAAATCTATTTTGTATTTTATTCCATAACTTAATCAAAATATTCTGTTATTTATCATTCTAAAAATCTTAATCTGTTAAAAGCTACACGTATTTATTAAAACCTTATTCTCTTAAATTGCAACACTGCCTCTAAACGCACCTGCCTAATTTCTTCTTTTGAGACATTTAATTTTTATTCTTTGGAACTTTTGTAATACCATTTTTATTTCTATTTAATTCATTCGGCATCCCATGATTCCAAGCGGTTTTCGCGCCCAAAGGCCTTTTTACCTTTTTAATTTGCCGCTTCTGTTAAAGAGTTTTAATCATACGTCAGAGACACGTCTTCGTGGCCTCATTTTTTCATCCATTAGCGAGAAAGCTCCGCCTTTTTTATCCCCCTAGCGCCCTCCGAACATGGATGCGAGTGGACCAGCTTGTTCGCGCGTTTTGTACCTTTGGGCCAAATTTTGAAGTATTTATACGGTTACACTGGCTTCGGAGACAGAATTTACACGAATTAGTGGTTGTCATCTAATTGCCGTCACTGGGGAGTCTACACTAATGCATCGGTAATATGTTCTTCAAGCTCTGCTAATTCTTCAAGATCTTCAAATGTGTTCAGTTTTAATGAAGCGAAAGTTGGTGGAGTTGCTTTCATCTCTGTGATCACAATAAAGCCACTGCTCATCTATTAAGTTATTAAGTCTTCTTTTTAATGTTTTTGGGAAATTTCTTCTGGATTTCACTGCCTCTGCTCAAATTTTACGACTGCTAATACACTACGATTTCCGATGTGATATACTTCGATATTTGTCTTCATGGTGAGCGACTCGAAGTGATGCCCTGTCCGGGTGTCATGACTACATTTCAACGATCTCGACTGCGGCTACCTCGATATGATTATCAGGTAATTTTAGTGGTTTCGGACTGAGATGTTCCGATTGTCTGGTGGAAAGAACGTTCAAGTCGACAGCAATAGCGATCGTCTATAATGTGCCAATTTTCGACAGGAATGTATCAAAAAAGCCGGTCAGGATAACTGATGACCTGTGTAATAAACACATTTTGGAGACTTCCCAGTGATATTGGAGAACAACTACCGATTAGTTGTCAAATTATCACTCATAAGTGTTTATAAATTTATCCCAGAAGTGACGTCTGTAAGTTAAATTATTCTTTTATTTTTATTGATTTCTTATTTTATTGATTTGTTATTATTGGCTTATATAGAACAAAAATTGTTCTTAGAATACTTTAGAAGAATTTTGTTCCTTTTATCCTGAACTTACGAAATTTAATATTTATTCTTATGTATTGTTAAAAAATTAATTTTATTTGGTTAAGCTCACAAATATTACTGAAAGTTTTGAACTGCTCTGATATTTATTCCTATATTACTTCATTTTACAAGAGTAACTTCATTTTATGTTCTTATTTTATCATTTAATTATAGTCCCTTTTCATTCGGTGATATTTATTCATAGGAAATAATTTCTATTTATTGAAAAAATATATGAGTAATCTCTTTTCAAGTAACATGTATTGGAACATATTCTATGCCATTCTAAAAATGCATAAAAATTTATTAGATTATCTGAAATTACAGCTTCACTGATTGCATAATAATCGCAAAAATAGACTTTGCTTGCCATTATTTTGATGATATTATTATTTTTTCTTCCTCATTAGAAGAACATATGCAACATTTAAACCAAATATTTGAATTATGTAGACGCGAAAACATTAAACTTAAACTCTCTAAATGCAATTTTGTCCAAAATAAAATTAACTTCTTAGGATATACCATCCAGAATGGCACATTAACTCCTGCTAATGCTAATATTGAAGTAATAAAAAAACTAAAACCCCCTTCAAATGTAAAGGAACTTCAGAGATTCTTAGGATCTATCAATGTTTATCACAAGTTTATAGATAAATATGCCGAAATTCGAGTCCCTCTTAACAGATTACTCAGAAAAAATACACTATGGGAATGGAATACAGATTGTCAAAATTCTTTTCAAAAATTAAAAGATGCCTTAATAGCCAAACCTATCTTAAAAATTTATGACCCTAAGTTACCCCTCCATATGTTTGTTGATGCCTCACAGGTGGCAGTAGGTGCAGTCTTAAAACAATCTGATAGTAATAATTTTTTACATCCAATTGCTTATTACTCTAGAGGATTGAGAAGTTATGAGAAGAATTATTTTATTACCGAGTTAGAGTGTCTTGCCATCATTGACACCTTAGACAAATTCTATCATTATTTTCATGGTGTAAAATTTACCATTCATACTGATCATGCATCTCTTGTATGGTTAAAAAATACTAAACATTTGAGAGGCAGGTTATTTAGATGGTCTTTGAAGTTGAGCATGTTTGAATATAATATAGTTTACGAAAAGGGATCCACAAATATCGAAGCCGACATGTTGTCGAGAAACCCAGTTTCACATTTTATTCAACCACTTACTTTTCTTCTGGACGTTAAAGAAATTATAGAGAGGCAGGAAAAAGATAATGTGTGTGGTAAAAATTATCTAAAGGAAAATGGACTTATGATAGTAAAAAAGAAAGGTTTTAGAAAAATAGTAGTCCCCATGTCTTTAAGGAGAAAAATACTAAATGTTGCTCATGAAAAATTTGGTCATCCTGGTATCCAAAAAATGTTAAATTTAATCTCCCCTAATTATTATTGGCCTGACATGACGCAAGATATAACCAATTTTGTAAAACTGTGATATTTGTCAAAAGAATAAAAAACCCAGACAGAAAAAATTTGGCTTATTACAAGCTATGCACACCACAGATCAACCTTTTGAATGTCTTTCTATTGATACTGTGGGAGGATTCAATTATTATAATTCCACCAAAAAATATCTACACATCATCATCGACCATGCTACTAGATATGTTTGGGCTTTCCCCTCAAAAAGTGTTACCACAGAAACTTATACTAATTGTCTAAACCAAGTTTTTAATATTCAAACACCACAACAATTATTCTGTTTTAATAAAATTCTTAATGTCCAGACCCATCAAAAAGTGTTAAGTGATAGAAATGCAGCCTTTACTTCATCTAGATTTAAAAAATTTCTGTGAAACCACAATATTAAGCAACGTTTAACCACATCACATCATCCTCAAACGAATGGCAAATGTGAGAGAGCGAACCAGACAATAGTTACTAGATTGAAGTGTAAAATCAATTCTACCAACTCCAAAATTCCTTGGACAAAAATTTTGACAGAAGTAGTTAATGAGTATAACAATACCCCTCATTCTATCACTAAATTCCCTCCTGCTTACTTACTTTTTGGCCAATTACCCTATGATTCTCCTCTTCAACAAAATTATTACCCTCCTGTTCAAGAAGCCCTTAAACTTGCTAAAAAACGCACTGATGAATTCTATTGGAGAAGTAAAAAATATTATGATCGAAATTATCTAGAACCAAAATTTGAGATTGGAGATCTTGTAATATATGAAGAGTTCCAATATCCTAATACCAGAAAACTTTCACAAGTCTTTAGAGGTCCTTATCAAATCCTTAATAAGTTATCTGATGTCAATTTTGAAATTGATAGACAAATTCAAAATAAACCTACTGAAATAGTACATGTATCAAAATTACGCCCTTATTATCCTCCTGATCAATTAAAATTATCCCATGAGAACCAACAACAAACTAATGTTAAATTTATAGTTTCGTCTTGATTTTAATATAATCCAAAAATAAACGAAATAAAATAAATCAATAATTAACTAATCAATTCTCTTCTGTATAACCGTGGTGTTCTTGATTGTGCACACGAGAGTGTCACTGTTGAAGTTTCCACTTGAGTCAACTTTTTATGCTGGCGTAATTTAGTTGATTTAAGTTAGGAGTTTCTGATACTGAATTGGATTAGATTAGAATAATAAATTAAACAGTATTAACTAAACTAATAAAATAAACTGGATTAAATTATATCTTAAACTAATCAAATATGATATCTTAATACTAATTGAGAATTGTCCAACCTTTCTTAATATGCTACAATTTCCCATTTTTTTTCATTTCATAACTTATATTTTCTTGTTTGACTGAAAGCAAGATAGTTACATAACCATCATCTACACAATAATGATTGTTTTCACGAATTTTTCTTATTTATTCCTTTTTTTGTATTATGTATTTTAGTGAGTATATTTCATACCTCATTCACTACTATATGGATGAGATATTAATTATATACTTAAGAAAGTAATTAAAGAAAGAGAGTATACATTTATCTTCATATTTACTGGTGTTAAAGACTCTTTCTTGCCACTAAGTCTAGTGATCTAAAAATATGCCACTGGTCTCTGATGTCAAAAGAAAGAGTGTGATATTTTTGAATTATAATGCTTGTTATTGCTGAACTTATTGTTGAATATTATTATTATTAGTTATACTATTTATAATTTGATATTGAGATTAAATATTACTTGAATTTGAATACTACTTGAATTTGAATATGTTGAGATATATAAATTTTTACTTCTAGAAGTAAACAAGTAATAAAGTAGTAAAGGTAATGGAAGTTATAAAGGTAATAATGGTAATAGTAATTTTGATGTTGAGTAAAAAACTCTTATACTGCTTACATTACCTATTTGCCTTTTTAGGTAATTACCATTTGTCAGACAAACTATACCATAACAAAATACTCATTTCTCTTAAGTTTTTCTTAGCATTCCATTCAGGACTGAGTTTTTCAGACAAACATAAGTTTAATATTTGAAAATTAACTTATGATTATTGTTATTGTTAAGTATTATTATTTTAAAATTTTTATTGTTGATATTCTTCTTCTTATTATTATTATTATTGTATTATTTGTGTTTTATTGTTGTTAATATTAATCTTAGTACTATTTTCGAGTTGTTGCTAGTAAATATAAAGCATTCAGATGAACTTTAATTCTGAAATAGACTTTCATAAGGAAGATCAGTAAGATCTAAAATTTGAAGGATTTTTCTCTTTCAATTTGTAAACTGTTCAGTTTGTGAGGTATGCAAATAACTTTTTTGGATGGACTATCACTCAGACGAGAACTGAACGACAAATTAAGCAACAATTCTACAAGCAATTTGCAACAAATTTTGTAAGATGATACTCTGGAAGTATGTTATCTATTATTTTAGTGTTACAATTCTTTTCTTATTTTGTTTAATATTTTCTAAAGCTTTTTATGTCATTGTTAACAAGATTAATATCTTGTAATTGTATTTTTATTAACAACTCCACCAATTCGCGTTATAGTTATTAAATTTAATGTTATTGGGCATTAATGAATAAATTTTGGAAATGTACTTATTTTGACTTCCTCCAGTTGATAAATTGTAATCCAAGTCCGTGTAACATTTCCCTTCAATGAACTTGCAGGTCATATGACCTACCGGTTCATTCATCTTTTTGGGTGGGGGGATATGTAATAATAAAAAATTTTCGCCCTATTTCTTTAGTTAAATTATTCCAAATTCTTCAATTCTTTTTTCCCTCTCTTTTTAAAATATCTCTTAAATCTATTTTGTATTTTATTCCATAACTTAATCAAAATATTCTGTTATTTATCATTCTAAAAATCTTAATCTGTTAAAAGCTACACGTATTTATTAAAACCTTATTCTCTTAAATTGCAACACTGCCTCTAAACGTACCTGCCTAATTTCTTCTTTTGAGACATTTAATTTTTATTCTTTGGAACTTTTATAATACCATTTTTATTTCTATTTAATTCATTCGGCATCCCATGATTCCAAGCGGTTTTCGCGCCCAAAGGCCTTTTTACCTTTTTAATTTGCCGCTTCTGTTAAAGAGTTTTAATCATACGTCAGAGACACGTCTTCGTGGCCTCATTTTTTCATCCATTAGCGAGAAAGCTCCGCCTTCTTTATCCCCCTAGCGCCCTCCGAACATGGATGCGAGTGGACCAGCTTGTTCGCGCGTTTTGTACCTTTGGGCCAAATTTTGAAGTATTTATACGGTTACACTGGCTTCGGAGACAGAATTTACACGAATTAGTGGTTGTCATCTAATTGCCGTCACTGGGGAGTCTACACTAATGCATCGGTAATATGTTCTTCAAGCTCTGCTAATTCTTCAAGATCTTCAAATGTGTTCAGTTTTAATGAAGCGAAAGTTGGTGGAGTTGCTTTCATCTCTGTGATCACAATAAAGCCACTGCTCATCTATTAAGTTATTAAGTCTTCTTTTTAATGTTTTTGGGAAATTTCTTCTGGATTTCACTGCCTCTGCTCAAATTTTACGACTGCTAATACACTACGATTTCCGATGTGATATACTTCGAGATTTGTCTTCATGGTGAGCGACTCGAAGTGATGCCCTGTCCGGGTGTCATGACTACATTTCAACGATCTCGACTGCGGCTACCTCGATATGATTATCAGGTAATTTTAGTGGTTTCGGACTGAGATGTTCCGATTGTCTGGTGGAAAGAACGTTCAAGTCGACAGCAATAGCGATCGTCTATAATGTGCCAATTTTCGACAGGAATGTATCATATATATATGTTGTATGTCAATGTATATACATATAGAGCAGGAGGGGGCCCCCAATGTGTTATGCCTGGGGGCCCGGTAGCTGGTTAATCCGCCTCTGGGGGGCGGGGGGCTTATACTATTTATCTCTCTCTCTGACACATGCACGCACAAACAGAGATATATATGATCAAGTATTATATAGAAAGGTAAATCAGTGCATATTCATATTGTAGGCACTATGATTCTTATTAAACTCTTTATAATAACTTTATTTGATGCTATGAACAGTAAAGGCTGCAGACAGGGATGTAATGGAGGATATACGGTCCATACGCCATATACCTTCTGGATTATTTTAAGGAATACCGTATACCCTCTTCTCAAAAACACTATAGCATATTCTCTTTAGGGTATATCCTCTGCCTACAGCGTATGCCCTCTGGTTTTTTTACAACTACATCACTGGCTGCAGAATGAAAGTTTTCAGTGTCTAATTCAGTGGTGACCATCCCCCCCAAACCCAATGACGCAAATTCCCCCCCTCCCCCAAAAAAAAAAAAATCTTACATTAACATTGACCCCCCCCCCCCCCCCCTAAACAGAACATCAATTATAAAATATATTCTACTGATAATTTAATAATAGTATTCTTACGTACTATCACACAAACATGAAATAAGTTTTAACAGCGTAATAAATAATGAAGATATATATTTTATTATTAGCAATCTGATTTGTTTCCACATTTATAAGTCCTGACTGACAAGCCCATGTTAATACGTTCACTAAGCTCCAGTTTTTACTGCAATACAAGCATTATTTCAATTAATATAATTCTAAAGATATAATGTAATACAGTAGAGGACCTATTATCCGGAATCCTCGGAACCGAAGGCTTTCCGGATTTTGGAATTTTTCAGATTTCGGGTCCTTCCGAAAATCGGACCGAGGAAAAAATTTTGGGGGGGGGGGGGGGGGGGGGGCCCAAAAAAACAAAAATAAATAAATAAAAAATCTGGATTTTTTAAAAAACATAAAAATAACAAAATTAAAGCAATCCCATGTAGAATGTTAATAAGACTTATGTTTTGAATGTTTTTAAATTGTGTAAACGAAAATTCCTGCATTATTCAATAATAACATTGAATAAATAAAATAATAAAATGTGTAATATTCTATAGTATATCTAATATTCTATCTACAAGCTGTACCCTTTTTTTTTTTTTACAGCTATATAATTTATATAAAAAAATTTGATAGATTATTTTTGATAACTCTTATTTCCTCTAAATAATTTCGCCCCTCGTCCCCCCCCCCCTCACCGAAATTCCACTGGTATTTTTCCAAAAACATAAAAATATCAAAATTGAAACAATCATATGTAAGATATGAATAAAAACTTACCTGTTGTTTTTTCTTTTTAATCAAACAAATTCTTGCACTAGTCAATGGTAACAATGAATAAACAACAAAATAAAATCGGCCAACTTGTATTATTTAATCAACAATTTTTATGCTTTTCTTAATAACATAATTTACATTAAAAATGATCAATATTTTTAATATATCTTACTTTTTAAACAAATCAGTCAATTTTGTTTGTTTTAACTTCTTTTGCTTTTCTTTAACAAAGAGTTCTTGAAAGTTCTTGAACGCTGTTGCGTTTGACATCGCTGTTGCATTTAAGATGTCAATGATCGCACAGAACAATTTTTTTAAAAATGAAATGGTGTGATTTAATTGGATTTATTCGTGTTAGAAACTTGAAATTTAGTATAGTGGCAATTTTTAAGATGCAGACGCTCGGTATCAACAGTTTATTAAAAATTTGAAATTTAAAGGTGCAAAATGAGCAGTTATATATTATGTTTTTTTTTCTAAATTGTTAGGAATAGAAACTTAAAATTTGACATGCCTGTTATTTTTTAGACGTAAATGCTCGCACAGAACAGTTTTTACAAAACTCAAATTTAAAAAAGGTGCAGAAGAAAAAATTTTCTAAAATTGCGATTTTAGTGATGCTGCTGGTTCAAAAAGTTCAAATGGTGGATGCATGGTGACTATTTTTAAGATTTCAGTCCTTGCTTAAGAACGGTTTAAAAAAAAAGAAATCGAAATTTAAAAGAGTGAAATGAACTGGAAAAGTTCTAAAAACATCCTAAACTAGGATTTAACTCAAATTGCTAGGGCTAGAAACTTGAAATTTTACATGGCTGTTACGTTAGAGACACATTCATCCACAGAACAGTTTTTAAAAGTTTAGACATTTTAATGTGTGCAGGAACAAAAAAGTTTTAAAATTGCAATTTCTGTGATATAGTTATTACAGAAATTCGCTTAACTAGAAGATTGGAATTTGGCATGATGCTTACTTTTAAGATGTAAATATTTGCTTAGAACTGTTTCTAAAAATTTCTAAATTTGAAATGAAAAAGGAAATGAAAGGGAAACCTTCAAAATACGTTCTAAGTTACCATTAATTTGGAATTAATTTTAGCTCTTCTCATTCATTTAAGTCTTATGTTCATCTAATGCAGTATAAGAATGAAGTTTACTTAAAATGTGGCTTAATTAATAATTTTTTAATTATCTGTGGCAGTAAAATTTCCTCTAATGAAAATAGACCAATGAATACCACTTGGCATTTTTCAACAATTACGCGAGCAAAGCCGCAGGTTTCGCTAGTACCCCCATAAAGTATTATAGGTGAGAAAAAAAATTTCAAAATTATTATTTTTTGTGATACTGAAAGGAGTAGAAGCTTGAAATTTGGCATGGCAGTTACTTTTAAGATACAAATGCTCGCTAACAATGATTTGTAAAGAAATTCTAAATTTAAAAAGGTGAAATGAGCAGAAAGCATTCTAAATTAAGATAGGTGTAGAAACTTTTGAGGCATAAATGGTCGAACAGAACAATTTAAAATAAATTGAAATGTGCAAAAAGTGCTTTAAAATGTTATAAATTACGATTTTTATGGAGTTGTTAAGGATAGAAACTGGAAGTTTGACATCGCTGTTGCGTTTAAGATGTCAATGATTGCACAGAACAATTTTTTAAAAAATGAAATAGTGTGAGAGCATGAAACTCATTCTAAAAACATTCTAAATTAAGATTTATTTGGCACTGTTAAGGCTAGAAATTTGAAATGGCTGTTGCACTAAAGACGTAAATGCTTGAGATGGGAAAACTCCCGTAAAAATGCACCTATTGTTATCTATCTATTCAATGTTGGATTTTTTCATACTTTATTATTTGAAAAATTTTGCTTTTTAAATTCATCTAAGCTTGAATAGCAGACAATATCACTAATAAATGATAACATTTTAATAGATTAAATTTTTAATTCTACATAATTTTGCATAATAGTTTTTTTGGTACTTCTCCATTATCCCGTTGACCAGTTTGCATAAAAAAAATTATCGACAAACTGTAATGGCAAATAAACAAATAGAAGAATATTGCTATTAAAATCTCAAAAAGAAATTCTGAAAATCTCTACTCGACAAAGTATCTATCAGCATGTTTAATTTACAGTATATTAATGAAAACAGAAAAATAATCTTGGATATTTATTTATTTACATTATTTATTATGTGTCTCGGCTGGTGAATAAATGATTGTAACGTCAGTAGAAACTGTTCATACGCAAATATGCATCGCAACAGTTTTTTCAAAGATTTTTTTCTTTTAATATTGTGGCACCTCTGTTTAAGGACGCAATTGTTATTTTAATTAACGAATAACTAATAAATCAGTAAAACATGATGAAAAATACAGATTAATGTCGAATTAAAAACCACTTGATGACATAACAAATATGTGTTAATGCTTCTAACGTCAAGTGAATGTGACACCACAATAATGCGTTTTTGGCATTAAATCCTATAGTTTGGCGATAGTTTTTGTTATGAAAAGTGGTCAACGGGATAATGGAGAAGTACCATTTATTTTATTTTTTATTTTATTTTTTTGAAAGTGTAAGGCACCCTAGTGGTCCCCTTTGAATTTCGTCAAAATCTGATGCTTAGAACAAATTTCATTTTATAAAAACTTCAAAATTCAAATCTTTAACTCAATGTGAGATGGGAAAACTCCCGTAAAAATGCACCGAGTGTTATACATCTATTCAATCTTGGATTTTTTTCATACTTTATTATTTGAAAAATTTTGAAACAATATGTAAGGATAATGAATTAGAAACGAAGTCTGTTTTGCTTTTTAAATTCTTCTAAGCTTGAATAGCAGACAATATTACTAATAAATGATAACATTTTAATGGATTGAATTTTTAATTCAACATAATTTTACATAATAGTTTTTTTTTTCTGAAAAACATTATGTACAAAAGCCAGAACAAACTTTGTTACTATTATTTTTTAATAGCATTTCAGAATGATCTGTTTAACACAGTAAACTATTGCCTTAAATATTTTCGAGTAGCCATGTTCTTCATAGCAGTTTGAGTCTGTGATAATATTTTGTATTTAAGATATTTTTTTCTTGTAGAAAAACAAATGTTTGAAGTGCATTTTGATTTTTATAGTGGAAAATAATCTCTCACATTCACAACTTTTTTTTTTTATGTACTTTTGTATGACAAAATCAAAATAAGAAACATTATTTTCCTAATATTCCCCACTACCATGATTCCTTAAACTTATACAGATTAATTTTAACTGTATCTTGCCCAACTTTATATTTTGAATGGACATAGTTTAAGGTATATTTAAAGTATATTTTAAAATATTCAATCTTAAAGAATTTTGTGATTAAATTAAATATACACATTTGATGTAATGGGTCTGTGTTTTGTTGCACATATGTATTAAATAAGGCACTTTTCTCTTTGAATTCACAGAGTTTTTTCCCATATAAACGCTATTGTTTTTATGCATTTGTTTCATAATGTGGCCACTGGGTCTTTTGAGTTTAGACGTCACTACTATCCAGATTTTGGAGATCTGCATATATAATAAAGAAAGTTCTTAACTGCGATAACAAATGTGGATGATGTTTTGATAAAAAGTTCATCAAAAACTCTTAAATAACTATTTAATTTGTGTAATTAATGTATCAGCTAATTGAAATTGTTAATTGGATTAGTTACATTTTAAATAGTCAATATTTGTCAACTTTTTCTTTCGGGTGGGCTTGGGACAAATAATTTTTATATTAACTAATATAAAAATTATAATTATATTAAATATAATTTTTATATGAACTAATATAATAAATAATTTTCTTTTAAATATATAAAATCATTCAACATTGATTTTATGTATACTTATATATCATGGGGCTGGGAAACACGAGCAGGTCAGCTAATATTGAAATAATTTCATTCTATCGTAAAAATGGAATCTTTGTCACTTGTTTTATAATATTTTCTTTTATGATTTTATATTCTCACCTAAAGATGAGATTTTAACTTTATAATTGATTTAATGTTAACCACTCAAATACTACATGGCAGCCAAGTGTAGATTTAGTTGAATTATTATTATTAGCGAAGGATAGTATTGATTCATTTTATAAGAAAAACAAAAAGCTAATGTCATTTTCCGTTATGCCAACACCATGCCAAAATGTATGCTACTGTGCCATTTATTTCAACCCTGATTGTGCAAGGGATTTTTATCGCAAACCGTGTCAAACATTGTGACTGGCTATTTATTTAATCTAAATCTTTTTTTTTTTATTTAATCATAACCATGCAAAGTATTTTTTATTAAGTTGTATTTCTTGCTTCGGTGAGATAGATTTTACCATTTGGATGATGAGGAATTTACAGTTAAATTATTTGAGGGCTATGGAGTTAGACTTAAAGAGAAAAATGTTTGGGAGATGCTGGCTATGAAATAATTTTGTTGACGACTCTAACACTGGATGTTGTGATAGTGTGGGGCATTGCAGAAGGGCACAATCAAAGACAGCTCATCCTCATTTACAATCCCATCTCCGACATCTTTATTCAAAAAGTGAAATGTTTACTTCAATGCTAAGAGACATTTTCAATTGAATGCCTGCAGTTTAAATTGAGTTTTATTTTATCGTATAACATTTATTTGTTCTTTTGTTCTAAGTATATATTTGTTATTGATATAATAGAATAGTTCATTTTCAGATGTTGTGCTTTGTTAAATCATCACTTTCACAGCAACAATACTAAATTTTTTCAAATCTTTCATTGGGTGCCCACTATTATGGTGTTGGCATAACAGAAGAGTTCCTAATTTTGTGTAACAGTCTTGTGCCGTCAATGAATGTAATCTGGTCTTTTTCTCTCTTTTTGCAGGGCGATGTGTGGATTTGCATGGAAGTGATGGACACGTCCCTGGACAAGTTCTACCCGAAAGTGTACAAGGCCGAGGAGACGATCCCCGAGGAGGTGCTGGCCAAAATAGCTTTTGCAGTATGTATGCATCTGCTTTTGTTCATGAAAATTGAAAAATAATAATAATCATCATCATGCCTTTTTGTTTTAAGAAGTGGCATCTCTTGAGTAGTTCTATTCCATATCTTTAATTCTTTCTTAATGTACTTGTAGGGTCCTTAAGCTCAAATGTCAGTTGCTATCCCGTAGTTCATGACCAAAATCGCAAAAATCCCTGAATTGTGTACGTTTCACCAAAGGACTCCTTGTGTGTGCCTGCATGTATTAGGATGAGATGATGAAAGAATTTCATTCTTTGTATCGTGGAAAAGTTTCAAAATGGAAAGATTGGGAGGGGGGGGGGGGGGGAAGGCTAAGAAAAGAAATTTTATTAATATCTTCCAGTTGCACACAGTCCTTAAAAGGGCTGTTATTTTAAGTTATTTTTTAGGATCATTAAACTGTATAAAATCTGAATGCTCAAGTTGCTAAGTACTTGAAATCATTACAAGTGATAGGGGACATTTTTTTTTTTAATTAACCCATTAGGCACCGCTATATATATTAAACTATTTTTTTTATGGAACAGTTGTTTTTTCTTTATGAATAGGAAGTCTTTAAGGTATTTCTGAGGAAAAACTTTTAAAAAATTGGAATATTTAGGAAAAGCAGCATGTTCCCAAAAAGAGGTAATTATTTTCAAAATTTTTACTTATGCCTCCGTGCATTTATGATTGCTATTTCTCAGTTCTTTAGCTATGAAAAGGATAATATCATTCTGAAACACATATTTTACGAATAATTCATATAAATTAGTCCAACATCTACATTTATACTAAAAAAGTAAGCATTTTCATTACCCAATTCTTCATTTTTCCTCGTTACATCATTTTTGTCCTACTATTTTACATGAAAATTATTGAACATTTTTTATGCAGTATTATATTGCATTTTTTTTCGTGTTCTAAAATTGGTTTCCTCTTTTTTTTTTTTTTTCATTATGTTCAGTTTTTTCCATATTCCGATTTGAAGATTCCTCTGAACTTTCAACTAAAATATCAAGTCTGCGTTTAATACTTTGTCTTTTTTAAACACTAAATCAGACATGTCTTGATTGTCTGTTGATTTAGAATTTACGGAAAGTTCTACTCCATCAAATATAACATGAGATAAATTGTCGCATAAATTATTTTCTATTACATATGTAATAGAAAATAAATTATGCGACATACATATGAGGAAGATATCTTCCTTATATGTTACAATACTGCGATTTCCGGAACATCCGAAAAAACATCCAAATCTAAAAAAATGTTTAATCATCTTCGATGTAAAATAGTCAGAAAAAAATTATGTAATGATGAAAAATAAAGAGATGGATAATGAAAATGCTTATGGAACTGGTAATTTCATTTTGTTTTTTATTATGAGTGTAAAAGTTGGACTAATTTATATGAAATCTTCTTAAAATATTAGTTTCAGAATGATATTATCCCTTTTATAGCTAATAAACTGAAAAATAAATACCGTAAATGCACAGAGGCATATGTACAAGTTTTCAAAAACGTTACCCCCATTAGGTGCCATTACTCCCATTTTGGGAACAACTTATGCTTTCGATAATTGTAATTGATTATTATACATATTAATTCTGTATTGAAGTTGTTTAATATAATACACTGTTATAAACATATTTTAACTAAAAAATATAAGTTTTATTATAAAAGTAATTTTTTTTTAAATGTTTCTTTCGAATACGGCCAAAAAGCTATTTTTCGCCTTTTTTAACGCGCTTTAAAAGATAGAAAATTCTAATGAACCTTTAAAATATTTTTTCCGAAATCATCTAATATATTCAAAATGCAAATAACATGAACCTTTTAAGGGTACATTCAAATCCAAACTGCTTATTTTGAGACACATTTTTAAATTCATTTTTGCTCTTAAAATGCATCCAATTGGCAGGTTCTCTTATTCAAAAACTATATAATGTCCATATTGTCTCGATTTTTGATAAAGGCAGAATATATTTCAAAAAATGCTGCCAAAGTGGACATTTTGAACCGAATTTCCCAAAGAGATAGCGCTGGAAACAAAAAAAAAAATTATTGTACTGTGAAAATAATTGTTTGTAAATCAATTTCTAATTAATTGAACGAAAAATAAAAACATAGGTTCCTTATAAATCTCTTCATAAATCACGCTGCCAAGTTTCATGTTTTTACTTTTAAAAATGAGTCTGAAAATGTGTGTCAAAAGTTGTTGAGCGTGGAAAAGTATTTTTTTTTTTTTTTAATACTGCCATAACAATATATAAAATACTCACTTTAGTAAAAAATCCTAAAGCAATGTTCCCAGAATAGGAGCAATGGCGCCTAATGGGTTAGAATTTCTTTATCGCACATCAGCAGCAAATTTATGTAAGATAGCGTGTGTCATGAAGTTTGCACGTGCTTTGTACATTATTGAATTACTTCTGTCGCTTTGTTCTGAGGGTAGTCAGCAGATCATTTATTGGGACATTTTTGGGATACATTACAACCACATCGGGGAAAAAAAAAAAGGCAATCTCCGAACAGTAATTTGAATGTATTTGATATTGCAAAAGACTTTAAATGAAACAAGCTTAGCAAGCATGAAGGGATGGTGTTTGAAGAAAGGGAAAGAAAAGAAAGAAAGAAACCACCACCCGTTTTTAAAAAAAGTCACAGGATTAGTGACTGCAAAATAAAAGGTTTCTTTGACAATGCGTTGATCCCAATGTTTTCAGATTACAAAATCATTCAGCTTCTAATTGCATTGCATGACAGCAAACTATCGAATGTAACACGAGAGATTAAAACGAAGCATCTCTAAACAAAAAATTGAATTGTGTTGTTTGACTCCATTGTTCCTGAGTGATCACCAAGATTTATATGTGGATGTGAAAACGGTATCTATAAAAAAAATTAAGCAAGGTACTTGAGTTTGTTATAAAGCTGAGATTTGTTTATAACAAAGAAAAGCCTCAAAATTCATAGGAATTGGATTCAAAAGAAATGACTTGTTGTAATCCGATTTGTTTTTCATGTAACTTACTAGAGGGTGCCACCCGTGCCTGTAAATGTTTCCCATTTGCAATTGGCTACCCAGTCAATTTACCGAATTTATGAATGCAACTAGCTGTTACCCGTGACTTCGTTCACGCAACATTAAAAGAAAAATAAATGTACTAATCAAGCAAAATATTTCACTCCCGATAATTAAAAACTTAAATAATTAACTAACTCTTTATCACATTTCATAGAAGAAAATACAATATTTCTTTGTTATGGGGGCCTTAACATAAATCAGTTTAAAAAAAGTAAAATTTTGTGCCGAATAACCGCGAAAAGGAAATTGCAACCAATGGAAAAAAGACGGCCAAATAAAATCGTGTAAATTGACGAATTGGGTAAAAAGAAATGTCAATTTTACCTGATAAACTATTTTACTTTTAACGACTTTGAGAAACATTTTAAGAGCCATCAGTTAAAAATAATTCATTGGAAATAGTATATGCTTTTTATTTAAATTCAATTCTTGTGAATAGGGAGGAATAATTCTACACATAAATGCAAGGAGCTTCAATTGCAAAGCTTTTTGCAGCCCAAAATTACATGCAAACGTAACACTTAAATTGCAAAGCTTTTTGCAACCCAAACTTATATGTAAACATCACTTTTGCATGTAATTTTCATTGCAAATTAACATTTATTACGGTTCAAATTAAAATTAATTTGGGTGCAAATTACATGTAAATGTTACGTTTGCATGTAATTTGGGGTTGCAAAAAGCTTTGCAATTGCTAGTGTTACGTTTGCATGTAACAGAAAATTTGTCTCCTTGGTTTAATCCATAGCTGAAACAAATCTTGATTTCTTGACAATATGCTGACAGACGATTTTTGCTCTGCAGAATAAATTGATTCATAAAGTTTGAATATGTGGAAATATGTTTTTATTTTTCGGAAATTTTACTGTAATCAAAATTTTTTTTCACCAACTATTCAAATTGAAAATAAAATAATTTTTTTCAGTTTTAATGAGAAAATGGCATAAAAATATATTAATCCGTTTTATTTCTCCCTTTTTTATGCACAAAAATTGAGTAATTTAAGTACCGTTTTTAGAGAAATTTCGTTAAAATTTACAAAAAAAATATTTGTCTCGAAATCTAATCCAGAATTTTAAATTCTCAGAGTTTATATGACATTCTCGAATCAATGATAACCGGTATTAAGTAAATTGCATTGCATTAAGAGGAGTAGTTGCGAAATACACACAGTCAAATTTTAACTTAATAGACTTGTGTTCAATTTTCTTTTCCTAATAATCTTACTGATGCTTGTATTATTAATCACAGAGTTCAGAGAATAAATAGAGATGATATGTTCATGTTTGGAGTTATGCTAAAAATGCAACCCTACAGTCAGCCCAAACAACTGGCGGCTTGCTTTGAAAACCTCTCCCCGTCGAATGAATCCAGTCCTTGTTCTACGTGCAGCCTCTCCCTGTCCAATGAAGTCAGCCCTTGGGCCTAATGATTTGAGCGATAACCGGCTTCATATTGCAAGCCGATTTTACGGTTCATTACCTCTCTATTCTTTCACTGTACTCAGTGATTATTAATGTATGAAATTGATACACGCTCCATTTGAAACATATTTAAAAAATCCCGTTTTATTATGATGTCACTTTGATCCCAGAGAAATCTTTTTTCAATGATATAATTCTTGTTAATTTTTTTTTCCTGGCAATAATGATGTGAATACTCACATCTGTTTGTAACTGATATTCAAGCTTATTATTAATCAGTATAAAAAAATATTTCAGTTATTAATCTTAAATAGGACGTCCATTATGTATATACTTTTATTATACGCTGATAGTCACATGCTCTTTGTAATATTACGAATATTTGGAAATACATGTTTTATTTATGACGTCATATTTGTTCAAGCCAAGGAGGATCCTTTTCATAGTTCCATGGTTCAAGCGAAATCTTTTTCTTAGTAATATAGCTATTGTTAATTCTTCTTTCTAATTATGACGCAGTTTTTGACAGAAAAAGATCTTTTTAATGTAACCGATATTCATACTTCATGTATAATAACAAATACTCCATATTGTTGTTTCAAATATCACAGAAATTCATCTTCTTTTGAATTATTTTCATTTTTCACGTGAAAATCGCTCAATTGAAACTTAATTGTTGAGAAAAAATTAATTTTCCGCATTTTTATTTATTGGCAACGATAAAGTAAAATGGTTAAATTTTATCTAAAAATGTCCATTGATTCTCTATGAAAATAATCAAATTTTGAATTATTAAGAAAAGTATTTGCATACAGTAAACAAAAACCAGTCTATGTTCATTTCCGGGTTATAATCCACCTATATGCAAAGATACAGGACCATTAATTTCTCCATTTTGACGCTGGCTTCAGCCTAACATTTGCATAGAATCGGATTTATAATATTACTAGCTGTTACCCGTGACTTTGTTCACGTAACATTAAAAAAAGAATAAATGCATTAATTTAGCAAAACATTTCACTTGATAATTAACAACATATATAATTAATCAAAGCTTTATCACATTTTATAGGAGACCATACGGTATTTCTTTGCTATAGGGGCCTTGACATAAACCAGTCTTAAAAAAGTGAAATTTCATGCCAAATAATATATACAATCGCGAAAATGAAACTGCAACTAATGAAAAAAGGAGGACCCAGTAAAATCGTGAAAATCGAGGAATTCCTTTTTGTAAAACGAAAAACAACACTGGCAGAATTCTTCTATACAACAGTGCATTTTAGGTGTTATTTGGTGTACAATTTGTATATGTGTGCATTGCTAAATGGGCATTATTATATTGTTTATTTGCATAGACATATGTTATATATTTCTTACTACATTATCTTGTTTATGTATATATTAAATTAAGTGCTTCACGGTAAGTGGTGTAAATAGGGAACAAACTGCTTGTGGATTTTATACATTGATAGATATTTCACAAAGATATAACAATCTGATGCGATTCTAAAATGTAAATAAAGGTTGCTAGAAAGTACTTTAAATTCGGCCCAATTTAACCTCGATATTTTCTCTATCGCGTCAAGAACACTATAAGCAAATAAATACCGACGACACAAATCTGATGATCTAAATTTACATATTTTTGTTAGTATATATAGGATTATTTTAATTTATTTCATGCGCTTGAATTTTTTACGCTTTCTCTAGGGTTAGGTGTCGAATAAATGTACTTTCTTGTTATTTTATTTTGCCATTTCTATTTATTCTATTTTTCATTCATTCCATTTATGGATATTGATTTAATTTACATATTCGTGTCAAAGAATATTCTTTAAAGTTATTATCAGGATTAGGATAGGATACGATTAGGGTTATGATTAGGAATAAAAATTGAACGACAATGTCATGACCGATTCAGGTTTAAAGTATGAACCATCATGAAGCAATAAGAAAATTATCGGCTAATAGTTTTTAATATGTTTTACAGTCATAGTTGGCATCAAAGGTGAGCGGGAAAATGATCATCTAAAATACCATTAAGTGTTTACCACGCAAAAAACAAATCTGGTTACAACAATGTATTTAATTTTGCGCCAAATTTCACTTGATTAAAAAAAAAAAAAAAAAAAGCAAATTGACTATGGACTTAATTACAGACCCCTAACCTTGTTATTCTCGGAAATTTTCTACCTATATGTAAAAAAAATTCTACTATATAGAACGCGCTTTCACGTTTACAATGTTATGAATTGGCACGATCGGCTTGTTCAAGTTTACACAATTCGGCGGGAAGAAAAGATTCATTACTTTTTGATTTCTCCTTTGCTTTTGCATTACGCGAATTTGTTGGTAAAATCGATTTTTTTTTTCGATAACATTGTTGTTTTATAAGTTTAAAAAATATTGTAATTTTACTTAAACATTGCTTTAAAATCTATGCAATTTTTCTTATCCTACAAGACTTTACAAAAATCTATTATGAAACAACTTTAAAAAAAGCTATATTTAAAAATGACAACAAAGTTTTTCCTATTTTAAAACTAAAAGAAATGTAAAATTAAATTCCGGTTTGAAACGACGATTTACAAATGTGTTTCGATTGTGGGAAAATGATAGAGGAAAAATGCTGTTACTTCGACACAATCATATTAAATCTTTAGCTTTTATGAGAAAAGCAACTTTCTTTTAAAAAATATAGTTATTTTTATTAAGATTTTCTGATTTTCGATACGGATAATTTTGCGATGCATATCGTTGACATTTGCCATCCAATTTTTTTTTTTTACTTTTTAAAATTTAAATTAAAAATATGGTATCTTTATGTTAGCCGTGTGCAGACGATAAATCGCCATCCTATCCCATCATTCCTATTGAATTCATTAAAAATATAAATCTTTCACTCATAACACAGAACTTTAATTTACAACACATACATTTAAAATACATATATTACATACATTTAAAATAATTCCCTTCATGTCAAAAAGAAAAAGAAAAAAAAAGAGAAATTAATCACAAATAATTTGATAACCCAAGATCATTTTATTTCAACATCAAAACAAATCTGTTGTATTTTTCTGTATATGACATCATATTCCCTTGCTTTCCATACTTACTCGTATTTATGCACTTTGTATTATTATCAAATATTTGAAAACGCACGTTTTGTTTCTAATATGACATCATTTCATATTCTGTTTAATTCTTAAATAATTCATTTCCTTTTTATTTTTCACGTGGAAATTTTTCACTTGAAAATAAATTGTTGATTAAAAATTATTACTCAGGGGTTTTATTTTATATTGGCAACGATAAAGTATTAGCAACGGTAAAATAAATTTAACCATTTTAAAAAAAGCTGCAAAACCGGGCCCTTTGGGCCAAACCAACCAAACCAACCAACCATTTTAAAATATACGAAAAAATGTCCATTTATTCTCTATGAAAATAATGAAATTTTGAATTATTAAGAAAAATATTGAAATAAAATGAACAAAAACCATTCTATGTTCATATGAGGGTTATAATCAACTTATATGCAAAGATACAGGATAATTAAATGCTTTATTTTGACGCTGGCTTCAGCCTAACATTTGCACACAATCAGATTTATAATATTATTAGTATTAGGATACACTTAAACTTAAAGCCGTTAGTAGGATATCTCGTACTAGCCTTGATGTATGAAGGTCCGATCTTGCGTAGTAGTCTTCTCTCATCCAGCACTGTTTTTAACACTTTCCAACCTAGTTGAAAAGTGTTTATGACTTCGGTTTGTCTGGCCGTCTGTCCATGCTCTAACTCCCGTAAATATGCTCGGATTGCTCTGCAATTTTTATATGTTATTGTAGTACTCTATAGCATGTTCCCTATTTCAACGGAAGTGTGTAGCACTTATAGTTTTTTTACAGGGACACTCAAAAGAATTTCGTTACATTGCGATCTATGGGGGAAAAATCATTTGCGGTTTATTTTAATGATGTTACTCAATTTCAAACACATTGTAATTGATATATATCACTAAGGTGCATTACAAGAAGCTTAATATGGAATAGGGTGTGCATAGCACTTATAGTAACTTTACAGGAACAGTAAAAAGAATTCCGTTACATTACATCTATGGAGAAAAATCGTCTGCGGTTTATTTAAATAATGTTTCATTATTTTAAACACATTGAAATTTATATATATCACTAAGGTGCATTACAAGAGGCTTACTACAGAATATTGTGTGTATAGCAGTCATCGTTCATTTACAGGGAGACACAAAAGAATTCTCTACTGTCTGTTTACAATAATTCCTGGAAGTGCGTTTTAAGTTACTGAACGCGATTTTAAATTTAACTCACTTTTTGTGTATTTACGTGGTGTGTATAAATTCTGTAGATCCTATACAGGGAAGCACAAAAATTCGAGAAAACATTTCCGTTTATTGACAAACTCCAGAAGGAGAATTTTAAACTGTGCTACGCTTTTCCTAACGGAACTAAAATTTAGCATCCTATGTAGTATATATACAAATTTATAGATCATATACAGGGCTGAATAAAAGTATTCGGATATTTTTCCGAGTACTGTATAGGTTGCAAATTCCAGAAATTATGTTTTTAAATATGTTATGCGTTTTCCAAATTATTTACTTAGATGCTATCTTTCAGCTTATTAAAAGGTATGATTTGGAAAATTATTTTGGAAGCGTTGGAAAGTGTTACATAATCTATGCTTGAAGCATGATCTTTCGTTCTTGTTTTCTTAACTAATAGTTAATAAATGTTTCAGTGGTGATGAGGAAAAAGTTTATCGATGTATTTCACAAAAAAATAACATTTTTGTGTACTTTTTGAAAAAAATCATGACTTCAGCAGATGACATTGTGCTAAGCCTAATCGGCGTGTGGCGACCACGTGGTGGGTTTATTTATGTGTTATCGTGGTATCTTTCAGCTGTATTGGTGAATTCAACCCTGCCAGTGAATGCTGGAGTGAATATTCTAAAAGAATAGAGCAATTCTTCATCGCAAACGCGATTGAAGAGGACCATAGAGAACGTGCTGTTTTCTTAACAGTGCTTGGGCCTACCAATTAGGGATTGCTCTGAAACTTGATATCGCCGGAAGCACTCACCTTCAAGACGTTAACAGAGCTAATTGGGATCCTAAATGGACATTATTATCCTGTGCCCTCAGAAATTGTGGAAAGATTCAAGTTTGTAGAGTTTATACAGATATTGCTTGTTATGTGTAAATATCTCATTCTTTATACTTCGATGATCAGCTGGAGCTGGAAAATAATCTGGATCATTGTCATCTTCAGAGTCTAACCAGGCAGAAGATAATTGTTTTGAAAACAATCCCTTCTTAGCTTTTTTCCTCTTTTTACTTTTTAATTGCCTAACAAGAGAATTTTTCAAATGTTTGAAAATAATACAAAGCGAGTATCAATATGAGTAAATATATGAGTTTGAGAAACATATTGAATCATGACAAAAATCCGGTTATGGAAATATTCTCATATTTTAACATTTTGAAGGTGTACAACATGTTTAATTTTGAAATTATTTTTTTTAAATATCGCATTTAGTCCGTGTGACAGATATTGTGACAGAATATAATGCGGGCTTCGCCGGCTGGTTTAGATATTTGAAAAAACGAAAAAATAGACCGGTAAATGTTTACTTTATAAAAAACAGGACTTTTTTTGAAAATGAAATTTATTTGGATTTATTAAAGAAAGGATAAAGTGTTTTGAAAGGAATATTAAACGAAACCCTTTGAGCGATCTTCGATCACACTTTTACCCACTTGTTTAATATATATTTTTGTTTCTCTCTCATAAGCCTATTTTTTATTTTACAGGGCACCCATTCCAAGGTTTTTTGCACCCAATTCGATATACCTTATTACAAGCAGGGAGTGTTTTTGTTCCCCCCCCCCCCCCTTAGTATGCCATTAAAGAGTGTCGTCGCTTGAGCTGATTGCAGTTGTCTTTTTTTATGTGATTTGATAAATAATTTTCATAAAAAAATTCCTAGAATATGTTTGTGTCTGTTGATTGTATCTCATTCAAAAATCTTTTATTATTATTATAAATAAAAGTTTGTCATGTGGAGTTAGAGGATTGATTTAAGAAGAGAAAAAAACTAGGGTTGAAAATTGTACTTTTTAAGGTGTTAGCTTAGTAGGTACAATCTTATTTCTGGTTGAATTAAATTGGATATATTAAATGACTCAAGTTATAGATGATCACTTAAAATTTAGGGTTCTGAAACTACCACATGAATATAAAAACTATTTGAAAGTGAAATATTTTTCTTACTCCACTTTTTCTGAAAAGTAGCTGTTTTTTTATTTTATTGAATCACCACCCTGTTTTGTTTAGTTATGTTGGGATCTAACATACCTTTTTCCAGGCTCCATTTAACCTCTTCGGTCCCTCTGTTCTTTTCCTTATAAAAATTAAAATGTAATTTTTTTTTTACATTTTCATATCACTTCTTAATAGCTGAATGTTTTTTTTTCATTCAAAGCAAACGAAACAAGTGGGTAAGTGTGATCAAAGGCCGCTCAAAGGGTTTCATTTAATATTCCTTTCAAAACACTTTATCCTTTCTTTAATAAATCCAAATAAACTTCATTTTCAAAAAAAAAAAAAAAAAAAAAAAAAAAAACTGATGTTTTTGTTTTTTATAAAGTAAAAATTTACCGGTCTATTTTTTCTTTTTTTCGAGTATCCAAACCAGCCTGATAGCGGGCGAAGCCGGCTATTATATTCTGTCATAATATCTGTCACGTGGACTAAATGCAATATAAAAAAATAATTTCAAAATTAAACATGTTGTACACCTTCAAAATGTTAAAATATGCGATTATTTACATAATCTGATTTTTATCATGATTCAATATGTTTCTCAAACTCATATATTTACTATTCTCTATTACTCGTATTTGATACTTGCTTTGTATTATTCTCAAACATTTGAAAAATCGTTAAACTCCCAATAGGATGTCAGATTTTCTTTTTAATTCTCTAATGACATGATATAAATCTGCTTTGTATACATACACATACTCCTTGTATTATTCAGAAATCTCTGAAATTTTCCGTTTTATTACCACTATGACGTCAATCATTTTTATTTCATATTAATCTTTTTTTCAATGAGTGAAACTTTTTATTTAATTTTCTGGAAATCGTCTGATAGAAAATTAATTATTGTCGAAAGAATTTCATCGTAGATTTTTAATTTTTGGCAACTGCTATAACGAAAAATGTTTAAATTAATATATAGGAAAAGGCTGTTAGAATTTTGGTTTTAGTACAGTGCCTAGAATAAATAGTGTGCCGTCCGTTGGCTACCAACGCTTTTTTCTTTGGCCTTGAAAGGAAGGATGCCGCAAGATGGCGCGCATGTTATCACCAACTGGGAATTTTGAAAGCTTTTACATAATCATCATATATCAATCAGTGAACTATCCAATGTTGCCAGAATTTTGGACCAAAATATGCTTCAGAAATAACCCGTACTGTATTTGACTTTTTTATCCATGTAAATCTTTGTTTAAACTGATTTATGATTTGGAAAATAAATTTACAGAATGCTTTAGCAAAAATCCACTCCATTGCAATGCATCGTAGACGTAATGAGTGGATTAGATTTTAAGGATAGCTATATGATTGGTTGTGCTGAACACAAAAGTGCTCTCACAAAGAAAATTATAAAAAAAAAAAATTGTCATAACTCGATTGCACTTTTATGTAAAACAAATAAATAAAAATCGCCCAGCAAAAAGACAAAAAGCTAAATGCTTAAAGATGCGACGCGTGCAGTAAGTGCATATTCCCATAGTTATATTAATTGCTTGGCCCATTTTTAATAATATTGTTTTTTTTTTACATGCAAAATACACAGAAATTGATTTTAAAATAACCATATATATTTACACAACTTTGGATGTACAATCAGTCTGTACTTTGTTTTGGATTGGGAATATATGTAATTTTTAAACCTATGTTGCTTTTGCGTACATAATACAAAGAGGTAAAAGAATTTTTTTTATATAATTTTTTTTATAATATTTTTTATGAACAATTGTTGATATTTGTAAATAAAGTTAAAGCATATTTAACCTTCGAATTTATTTTTGAAATTGTTTGCTTTTCATACATAATTCATAAAAAAAAAATATATATAATTTTTCTTAAGAATTTTAATATGTGATTTCCAGTTTGCGAAAGATTTGTTTAACAAATGGGACTTTGTTTTGAAAATAATACAAAGTAAATATTGCTATTGGGAGTTTATTTTTAAATATTCGTTGTATGTTTGCACAGTTTTAGAAGTAGAGAACAGTTGCTGATATTTGTGAATAACGCTAAAGCGAATTTAACATTTGAATTTATTTACTTTTCATACATAATTTTCATTTAAAAAATATGCCTCTGTTCTAAAATAACAGTTTGTAAATAATATATTTATTATTGAAATATTTTAGACTTGTTTTCATCTAAATATCAATTCCTATAGTTAAATGTCTTCTTATATAATATTAAAATATCTAAAAAGCATTAATTTATCCAATTACTAGATCTGTTTTGGAAATTTCCAGTCTGTAGTGCAGTCAGCGCCATCTATTGGAGGCTTACTTTCACGTGCATTTTTTTAGCGTCGAACGGCACACTATTTATTCTAGGCACTGTAGTTTTAGGTAGCTTTCAATACAAAAAAGTATAAAGCTACCTATTGCAGCCGTTTGGAAGAAAGCAATTCCAGAAAATTTCGATATATTTTCACCGATAATGACCTCCAGACCCCAAAACCACCCTCCGTTCAAATGTTGATTTATATATATAGATATATCCATATATATATCTGACCTATGTCATACGATAACACTCATATTTATAAATAAATTTCGATGAAACTAATTGTGTGTATTAAGCTCACCAATGTCTTGACAGAGTTCGTTGGCCATCTTGGTCCGCCATCTTGTTTCAAGATGGCAGCCACTTACAGATTTAAAACTAAATAAATATACAAGAAAGTTAAAAATTCGAATTTATTTTTTAATTAAGTGTTAGGCCTTGATACAAGGATTCCAGAGCATTTTTTGTTTTACCTCTATCTTAAAAAATGGCTGAGACAGAGCAGTTTGAAATTCTAAGGTGGCTGACATTTTGAAACAAGACAGCACATAACAAAAATTTTCATTGTTGTAACCAATTTTCCCAATCATACGCATAAAACTATATATTCATATCCGTTAGCGCCAAATTCTCGGCAAACTTGGCGACATTTGGCGAAATATCGCCAAATTTGGTGACCAAAATAAGTCTTCATAAATGAAGCCAATTTGGCCATAGCTCAATAATTTTTTCTTATTCTAATTCAGTATTAACGAATCTTTTGTAAACGTTTTCTTTGCATTTTAGCTTGCTGTTTTCGTGTAACATTAGCTAAAATTTTAAAACGAAGATATAGGAAAGCTACCTTTTCTTCCCGGTATAGGCCGGAAGGACTTTTTTATCTCTATTTATTAAAATAATATGAATTTTTCAAATTTTAATATTTTGAGCTCTTTATAGCTGGTATTCAGCTATATACACAAAGTTTCAACTCTGTAAGTTTCTGAGAATAGCTCTGTGACCAACAGACAACGGAGCGGGAGTAATAGGGTTTCATGAGATGAACGAAACCCTAAAAATGGCAGCATCAAAGCTGATTCCTCATAAAATAAATGTTATTTTCATCTGAGTTTTCAAAATGCCTTCAAGACAGTGAGAAATTTTTATAAGTATCAGGGCTAGCATTCGTCCTAAAATTCCTAAATTTCCTAAATATTATTTTATCCCCTAAAATTCCTAAAATTCTCCTAAGATTTTCTTCTTCTTCCTAAAAATTCGAGATCGCCAAAATTTCACCAAAAAATATCATGAATTTTGACAAATGGTCACCGATAAAGATGCGTATTTCGTCAAAAGATTGCTAAAACAACACAAATTTCGTCAAAAAATTGCTAAAACAACTCAAATTTCGTCAAAAGATTGCTAAAACAACACAAATTTTTTCAAAAAATCACGTAAAAAACGCAAAATTCGTCAAAAGATCACGGATAAAAGCAAATTTCAATAAAGAATCGGGAAAAAAACTTAATTTCATCCAAGGATATCATGGGTGGGGGGGGAAGCTAATTTCGATAAACAATCCTGAAAAAAAAACTCTAAAGATAATCTAAGGATCGTGACAAACACGAATTTCTTCAAAGGATCGCAAATTTTTTAAAAACATCTCGGGGGGAAAAAAAACTAGAATTTCTTAAAAAAAATCTCAGAATAAACATGAATTTAGATTAAAAAAATCGTGAAAAATCCCTCAAATTTCATCCAAAAATCAAGGGAAAAAGATAATTTCGTCTAAGAATCGCAGAAAAAAAAGCAAATTCCGTCAAAAGACCGCGAAAGAAAAAAGCGAATTCCATCAAAAGATCACAAAAAAACGTGGGATTTTGTCAATAAATCGTGCAAATAAGGCGAATTTCGTGAAAGAATCTAAAAAAAATGCATGTTTCGTCAAAATACCACGGAAAAAACGTGTGAAAAAAAACCTTTCAGAAGTTTTTCTGTGAGCTTCAGAATTTTTTTTCTTCTCTTTATCACCCCTGCTTCCTGCCTCTTGTTCTCTAGGTTCACCGAGAACATCTAAAAGAGAGAGAAGGAGAGCATTCATTCTGGTTAGGCTCAATGATCCAGGAATTCAAAATTCTAATTAATACACGGTTTGTAATATGAAGGCGGTTATTGTGCAAATTTAAATGCGCTCATTCGCAACAAACAACACAAGCACATGGAACAAGGGTTGAATTCATTGGAATGATGGGAATATTCTTTGGCAGTGTACCACATGTGCCTGACTAGCACAAAAATACTGTTATTACATACTTGTAATGTTAAAAATATCGCAAATGCCCCTAAAATTTTCCTAAAATTTGGGAAAAAATTCCTAAAATTCCTCCCTAAAATTTTGAAAAATCCTAGTGCTAGCCCTGAAGTATTTAACTTAAATCTTTTTCAATAAAAAAATTTGAGGATTTGTAGATTATTTACTTGTTTAAAGCTCTTAAATTTGTGATTGCATTAATTTAGGTTAATGGTTATTGAATTGATGTTTTAAGGGGATTTGTAGTTTTAGATCCATATTTTGTAACTTAAATTACTAGGTGCCTTAAAGGATCCATTTCAAATAAGATATTTTTTCTGAAATTTACGATGTCATTTTGTTTGTGAAAAACCAATCCTTATATATTATTTCTCCTGTCAACATCCCTTTTACTCAGAAAATATGAAACGGAGAACAACGAATGAGATACCATATGAAAGGTTTTAGAACAGGCTTCTGACATAGCCCACTTAACAAATCGGTAAAACATGTTTTTGATTAAAATTTGCTGAAATTGAAAAATTAAATCGGCATTGTTTTCATGAAAGAAATGAAAGGTTTTCCTGAAATTATTGTTGCCAAAAAAATAAAATACCACATTATATGATGCTCATAGCAATTATTATAAAAAACACCGCACAGGTTTATTTTATACTTATGATTAAAAAGCGAAATTGAAATTGAAATGTTTAGATTGATATTTCTAAGTCCCATGGTTTTCCCGAAGCGGATGACGTCATCCTCTAATGCAGTCAAAATACGATTGTTAATTTTTTTTCTCGCGCGTGCCTTTAGCAATCTTGGATCAGTTTTTAGTCTAACTTTGATGGAATAAATTAGATGATATTCTGGCTTGACTAACAACTAAATGTTGTTTGCAGATATTTTTATCCTTGCTTTTTCTTTAGAAGTTTAAACCTGCATCTAATAAATATTACATATTGATAAAAAATTATACTTCTCTATTATCCCGTCGACCACTTTTCATAACAAAAAACTATCGCCAAATAAACGGGAGAACGTTGCCATTGGAATATCAAAAAATAAATAAAATATAAGAATTTAAGGGCACAATTGTTATTTTAATTAATAAAATAACTACTAAATCAGTAAAACATAATGAAAAATACACGCAAATGTCGAATGTAATACCACTAGATGACGTAACAAACACGCATAATGATTCTGACATCAAGTAAATGGGACTGCATTTTTGGCGTTTAATCTTACAGTTTGTCGGTAGTTTTTTGTTATGAAAAGCGGTCGGCAGGTTAATAGAGAAGTACCTAAAAATATTAGATTTCAGTGCGAAATCTTCGCACGGGCCCTCTGGTGAATAAGTATTTGTATTATTATTTTAGATTCAGAACTGAAGAGTGTTACTATTTGAAAATTCAAAATGGGGGAAATTTAATAGGTGGAATTTCTTAATAGCATTTAGTGGGTATTATACATTATACATTATTCCCAGTCAATGGCTACCAATAGCTTTATATATATATATATCCTCCAATTATTTGTAGCAGAATGAGTAGTGGGTAAGGAATTTTTATTTTTCCTTTAAGGGCTGTACTACTTTGTTGAGGAACTGGAATGTACCGACTATCCATGAGTTGCCTGGAAAAATGTGCAAAAAAAAAAAAACTACTGAACTCATGACTTACAAAATTTTTAAAAGTTAAGAAAGGTCTCTCCAGGGGTGCAGAATATGTCCGATCCGGTGATCTAGGATTGGGGGAAATTTTAGTCATCTGGGGAAATTTTTCGGAAAAATATACAATTGATTTCAATTTTAACAATGAATTACATAATTCCCCGAGATAGAAAAATGTTTCCCTACAAATAAAAAGATCCGTATGGCGACTTTCACCAAATCAATCTGAGAATAATATGTACCGTATATACTCACATATAAGTCGAAAAATTTAGGGAAAAAAATCTGCTTCAAAGTGGGGGAGGCGGGGGGGGGGGGGGGGGGGGGTCAACTTTATACATGGGACAAAAAAGTTTAAATTTATTTTTGGAGTAGAAAAGCGCCGATGTTCCGGAGTAATTATGCAATTGCAATAATCGAAATTTCTAAGTTCTTTTCTAATGAATTACCTTAGAAAAAAATTTTAAAAGATATAATTTTCTGACAAAAAAAATCAGGAAAGAGAAAACTTTAGGAAGAGAATCAAATCAAAAAGATCTCACACCCATCACTGGTGGAAAACTCACTACAAGCTCTCACTGAATGGGTGAGCAAAAATAGAAAATAATTTAAATTTAATAATGAGAAAAATATTTTTAATCTATGGACAACTTGGAAGAAAATTATTCTAAAAACTTAATTTAATAAAATAATCCTAAATTCTAAAAAGAAACCATCACTTCTAGATCAAGACAGCAGTACAAGAAATACTTTATAGCTCCTTGAAAACTGCTTGAAAATTTACCTAAATTCTGAAAAGAAACCATCACTTCTAGATCAAGACAGCGGTACCAGAAATACTTTAGCTCCTTGAAAACTGCTTGAAAATTTACAGTGACTGTGTTTGTGAATCTGTTGACTCTATTATTAGAAAACACATTTATAACAGAACCCTAAAATCTGATAGTCTCTTTCACGAAGTGTTTATATCATGGAATGACCACCAGTGCATAAAGCTATGGAACTATTAAAAGTATCCTTAAACAGACATTTTCATGGTGGAAATTATCATTTTACTAGATTTTCTTCAAGAAACAGACTCAAGATCTACAAAACAGCAAAAATGATTGACAACATCCACAAAGAGAGTGGAAGATTGCAGTTTCTCAATGATTGACAATTCATCAGAAAAGGTAATCAAAAACATTGTATTTGTTGGTTAAAACTGTGCATTTATTAATAAATATTAGGCATAAGAATTAGATTAAAACTTGCATTGCATTAACTTAATTTACCTTTCCGATAACTAGGCATGTTACAAGTTCAGTCTATAGGTTTTTAAAGATGCGACTTGTATGTTGCAAAATTTACTATACCTACGGTAATACAGATGCCTATGTAAGCCAGTAACATTTTGGGGGAATTTTCACATGAATTGGGGGAAATGTTGGGAGTAAAAACATTTTTTGCACCCCTGGGTCTCTCTGTGTGCTTATACAACCAAATCCATTTCCTATTGATTGTCACCTTGTCTTACATTATAATTGTGAATTGACTTGTGTTCCGCTTATCAAAATATGACAGTTAAATTCCAAAATTTTTGAAAAAAAAAAAAAAAATGCACACAGTTCTTCTTTTAAAAGCTGTTTAGAATGTATCATTGTGCAAGAAACTAGACATACGTTAATTGGAATAACCACAATGTGTGAATGCTTCCCTCGAAAATAGAGGAGTGAAGGTCATGGGCTAGGAATTTCAAACACTTAGTTCATGAAGGTGTCGGAAAGTAGACAAGCTGGATCAGAAAACAAGCTTGTATGAAACAGCTAAAAACGGCTCTCTTTTTTTACTTTCTTCTATCTATAATCGAAGAAAGTATTGTAATCAAAAATTTTTTCTACTTCCAGTTTTTGACGGATTTACACGTTCCAAAAAACACGTTTTTACAAAATGTCTGTCTGTCTTCATTGTATCATCGAAAAGTGTATGAAGTTATGCTTCAAATTGAACCAAATTTTTTTTCTCTATGTTTGTGGCAGGTCCTACTTGAATTTGGGGCTATTTGGACGAAAGAGGGCGCTGTGATCGTGATTTTCATTCTATTTTCACTATTGTATCATCGAAATGTGTATGCAGCTAATTGAACCAAATTTTTTTTCTATGTTTTTGACTATAGCCTGCAGGTCCCAGTTGAAGGGCTGGTCGAATGTTTTAGGTCATTTCGCCATATCTCAGCAGCAGGTAGGAGTGCGAAAATAGGGAAAACAAAGCTACTAAAAAATGATTAAACACATATTTCAGCAATTTCAGAAATTCCCTCCCGCCCCTCCCGAAGGGTGTTAAAGGGGGTGGTCGAATGCTTTAGGTCATTTCGTCGTATCTCAGCAGTAGTTATAGGTGGGAGTGCGAAAATCAGGAAAACAAATCTACTAAAAAATGATTAAACACCTATTTCAGCGATTTTGAAATTCTCCCCAGAAAGGGGGTTAAATGGTGGTGGTCGAATGTTTTAGGTGATTTCGCCATATCTTAGCAGCAGTTATAGGTAGGAGCGCTAAAATCAGAAAAACAAAATTACTAAAAAAATGATTAAACACCTATTTCAACGATTTTAGAAATTCCCCCCTGAAGGTGGTTAAAGAGGGTGGTCAAATGTTTTAGGTCATTTCGCCATATCTCAGCAGCAGTTTTATGTAGCAGCGTGAAATTAAGGAAAGCAAATGTACTAAAAAAGTTTGTTAAACACGTATTTCGGCGATTTTAGAAATTTCCCCCAAAGGGGGTTAAAAGGGGGATCGAATGTTTTAGATCATTTCGTCATATCTCAGCAGCAGTTTTAGTTAGGAGCACAAAAATCAGGAAAACAAATCTACTAAAAAATGAATAAAACACATATTTCAGCAATTTTGGAAATCCCCCCCCCCCTCCCAGGAGGTGGTTAAAGGGGTATTCAAAAGTTTTGGGTCATTTCGCCGTATCTCAGCAGCAGATTTAGGTAGAAGCGTGAAATTCAGAAAAACACATCTACTAAAAAATGGATAAATACGCATTTCAGTGATTTTAAAAATTCCCTTCGAAGAGTCTTAAAGGGGGCGGTTTCGAAAATTTTAGGACATATCGCCGTATCTCAGCAGCTGTTTTATATAGGTGCGCAAAATTCAGGAAAACAAATCTACTAAACAAATGATTAAACACATATTTCACTGAATTTAGAAATCTCCCCCCCCCCCACCCGAAGATGATTAAAGGGGGATTCGAAAGTTTTAGGTCATTTCGCCATATCTCAGCAACAGTTTTTGGTAGGAGCGCGAAATTCAGGAAAACAAATGTACTAAAAAAATTACATTGTCTACCTGTGCAAAGCCGGGACGGGCCACTAGTAGATATATAAAATGCAAAATCGTATTTCATTCCAAACGTTTATAACTCACATTCTGCTGAACGGATTTTTATGGGATTTACATTGTCAATTAGGTAACTGTTGGGGTTATTTAGGTGCAATGGTCGATCTCTGTATTTGGGAAAAACCGACTAGCGTAGCAGGCAAAGCTTGCTAGTATATTTCTATTCACCAACGTCAAATTTTCGCCACAATTGGTGAAATATTACCAAATTTGGCGACAAAAATACGTTGCAGCCATAGCCAACTTGGCTATGTCTGTCTAATTTAGCGATATTCTCATTCAAATTCAATATTGACGAGCACTTGGAATGACTCTTCTGTAATATGATTCCGCGCATTTTAGCTTTGTGTATTTTCAGTAGATTTGGCTAAAGTCTCAAAACCAAGCAATAGGGAGGCTATCTTTTCCTGCCGGTACAGGCCAGAAGGACTTTTCGTAGTTTAGTATAATACATCGGCTGCTCGCATCCAGGTTACCCGACGATTTGCAAGCAGCTGATGTAGAACAGAATGACAAAAAATTTTGATTTCTTTTGGCAGAGTGATAGCGAATTTTGGAACATTAACATGTATGAGATAGAAGCAAGTTTTGGGATTGGCATATCCAACTAGTTTTCAGTCTGTTTTAGGAATGATTGTTTTCTTTCTGCCCAATTTTTTCGCCTTTCTGTGATTTTACATTCCAAACATACATTTGTATCGTAAGAATATCTATTTCAATTGCACATGAACTAAATGTGAATTCTTTTGGAGCAAAAATGAAAAGGAACACTGTACTTTAATATGAAAAATCAATTGCAGAAAATAAGGCATCAAAATCTGTAAATACTATTGTTACTTATCTGTCATCAAAAGTGGTATCCCGATTCAACCTTTTTCTTTCCACTGATTGAATGGAATACTTACTCTTCAGTCAGATCTTACCAGAAACCACAAATAAGTCAATTTTGAGTGTGATGAAATTCATAACCAAATCCTTCACCTTAGCTCAGGCACAGAAAAATTTCTGGAAATGGGTTGATCCAATTTGCATTGACATTTTAATAAAATATTAACCATTAAAAATGCTTTATTTATTTCTACATCTTTTGATTGTTGTGTTCCAGGTTGTGAGTGCACTGCATTACTTGCAGAGCGAGCTCAAAGTGATGCATCGGGATGTGAAGCCCTCCAACATACTTGTCAGCCGGAGCGGGGCTGTCAAGATCTGCGACTTTGGAATATCGGGTCATCTGGTGGACTCGGTGGCCAAAACAATCGACGCCGGCTGCAAACCCTACATGGCGGTGAATTGCTTTTCTATTTCATCTCACTCAATTGCAAATTCATTTTCTTTTGACAATTTTTAGCTGGGTAGTTATTTCTTATGAGGATGAGAACCACCTGTGAATAAGTCCTTTTTTTTTTTATTGAACTTTATTCAAAAAAGGACGTTTTTTTTGTTGAAATGAGTACACCTTCTGAAAAGGCACTCCTGCTTGTAACAGAGTTTTCTGCTCAGTAAAACAGGTTATAAATGAGTTGGGATGCATATTAATTTCAGACATCTTACACAAGAGGAGGTTATTTTAGATATTAAAATATTACATTTTGGTCTCCCCTTTCAAGTTGGCCCTATGCGGGTGAACTGCCACAAAAATGATGACATCTGGTGCAAGTGAGGAGAGGGTAAAAAAGCTTTCTTGATTATCTTGTTCATTAAAAAGGAATTGTTTACGTTAAATAGTTTTTAATTATTTTTTTTTAACCCTGTACTTGTAAAATAGGAATAATCAGTCAGCCTACTGTTTGGTATCTGGCTGAAATTGCTACTATAAGAAAAGATTAATTGTTTTGAGTCCCTTTTTAAAAGTCCTTAAAGTGAAATGTTTTTCTGTTAATTTGGGCACAAGTGATAATTCTCCAAATAGTCTGTAACATCCACCATGATGGACCACAACCAACGACAAACTGCAGTATTCCACTCATCTCAGCTGCTTTTCAACCTACCTCGATCCACATAAGTTTTGACAAGCCTATCTTGATCATGTGACATCCATCTCTTTCATTGTCTGCCCACTGGCTAATCCTAGTCATAATTGGATTACCATGTTATCTTGCTTGTGTATTTTATCACGATTATGTTAAAGATTTTTTTTTTAATATTTCTGTAAAGTGCTTAATGCTACACGTAAAAGATATCACTGTGTGCCATTTGTGTAGGCTATGGATTCATTGGACGGTAAAGAATTAGCTTTGCCACCATGTTCAGCAATCTTATGCCCAGGGCTTTACAAATTTGAAAAAATCTGGTAGCCAGGTATAAATTCTAGTCGCCAGTAGAGAAAAAATAATAACAAACATAGTTTAGAATTATTAGTTACATTCAGAATAGTACTTAATTAAAAAAGACAATAAAACTATTTTAACTAAGTTTTATAAGGAAACTTATCCAAAATAATGTCTCTGAAGGAAAAAAAAAAAGGAAATATTGTAAACTCTGAATAACCGACATGTTCGGGAAATACTGATTACCGAATGCTTCAGAAGTCCAAATAGTTGAGCGCTACAAAATCTATATCTGATGAGAGAGCATCGATAAAACAGTGAAACCGGAAAAGGATTTTTTGTCTATTTACATAGGTGCCAACCTCTCATTAATATTCCATAATTATTTTGATCCAGTTTAACAACGCTTCAAACCAGAAAAATTATTGGATGAATCTTTATTTATTCTTCTACGTTGAATTTATTTAATTTCATTTCTTAAAAAAATTTCTGGTCAAATTTACCCGCATATTACGGAATATTAATGAGAGGTTAGCACCTATGTATTTAGCCTATCAAAATCAATCAAGTAATTCTGATTTTATTATCTCAAAGTTTTGCCAAATTAAAAATGAAAGTTTTTTTTTTTTTTTTTTTTTTTTATGTTTGTATAAATATAATTTCAAGTTTATTTCTTAATATTTTGTAATGTTACAGCATCTATAATGAGACATCTTACAAGAAATTTAATAAAACATTGTGCAGTTCGCAGTAATATACATTGCTAAAACGAAAAAAATAATAACAAGAACGAAAAATCATGCGTCAAGCATATATTATGTAATACTTTCCAACAATTCCAAAATAATTTTACAAATCATTACCGTTTAATAAGCTGATAGATAACATCTAAGTAAACAATTTGGAAAATGCATAACATATTTAAAAACGTAATTTCAGGAATTTTCAACATATACAATATTTGGAAAAATATCCAAACACTTTTATTCAGCCCTGTGTAGGATCTGTAGATTTGTATATATACTACATAGGATGCTCAATTTTAGTTTAGTTAGGAAACGCGTAGCACAGTTTAAAATTATCCTTCTGGAGTTTCTGTTTATAAACGGAAATGTGTTCGCAAACTTTTGTGCTGCCCTGTATAGGATCTACAGAATTTATACACACCAAGTAATAGACATAAAGTGAGTTAAATTTAAAATCTCATTTCAGCAACTTAAAATGCACTTCCAGGAATTATTGTTAACAGACAGTAGAGAATTCTTTTGTGTGTCCCGGTAAATGAACGATGACTGCTATACACACACTATTCTGTAGTAAGCCTCTTGTAATGCACCTTAGTGACATATATAAATTTCAATGTGTTTCAAATAATGAAACATTATTTAATTAAAACGCAGACTATTTTTCTCCATAGATGTAATGCAACGGATTTCTTTTGACTGTCCCTGTAAAGTAATTATAAGTGCTATGCACAGCATGTACCATATTAAGCTTAAATCAATTTTAATTCTGAACACAAAAATCTGATTTGAAAGTTATTAAAAGTACGAGGGAGCGCTTGCTGCCCGCACAAGTAGAGGTGTTGGAAAGACAAAATGTCGTTTGTGCTCATTTTTTAGTTCAATTTTTGTAAAAACAGAAAATAAATAACAAAGTCAGATTAAAAATCTTAGTGGCCAGGTAGAAAAAGCGACCTGGCGACCGCATTTGTCAAGCCCTGCTTATGCCAACTATGATCTTCCATCTTAGAATAAATAGAAGGTAAGCTCTTTGCATCCAGCCGAGTTATTTCGACTATCATCCTCACGGCATTGAAACTTTAAATCCATCTCAATCGCCTTCCTCTGTGTCTGGTAGTTCCAGAACGAGTGAAATAAAAAATAAAATGACTCTGCTTATAGCTGGGGAGGGAGGTGTTCATTTTGTTGAGTGTTAAATGACATAAAAATGATTTTTATGGGTAGTGATCCACGGTTCAAGTTATAATTTTAGTGTAATTCATCCCATTCAGCTAACTGGGTGTGAACTGCATCCGCTCCAGACCTGACCCTAACTTTGGATTAGGTTGATGTTCAATTTTGTTTTTTTTCTTCTTGGCTGGTCGGATTCCGGTTTAGCAATTATTTATTTCAAAGACTATTATTTCCTATCAGCTAGTATATATATTTGAGTGTTTACTTGTTCATTTCTTCAACATTAAAGTGAGAGGATTCTAAACTATTTTTCCAATACTACACACTTTAATGTTAAAAAATACATAAAAACAATTAAAATTATCAGATGTTTTGTGCACTTTCGTATACCTCATCAGTACTTCGAACACAACTGCAAAGCCACGAGAACCAAAACAAGAAAAATAGTTAGTCACAGTTTAGTTAAAACATTGTATTCTGCTGGAATCTGTGCAGCCTCGTTAATTGGAGATTCAGATAAAACCGTCATCCAACCCTCCAGGAAGATACGACTGCTGTACACGCAACATTTTGAACAGGCAATTTGCGCATTCTGAAAATCAGGCACATGGTCAAATTCCAATGCATGTGCAACCAATCTCGAGGTTAAAGTGCCTCTATTAAACGAATCCCTATGTTCTTCCAACCTCACATTTAAAGATCGTCCAGTCTCGCCTATATAGCTAGATCTGCAACCTTTGCAAGGAATCCGTTAAACTGCACCTGTAAGGTCAAATTTGGAATATTTATGTTTGTAGTTACCCAAAAAAATCTTAATTGGTTTTAAAGGCACACAAGCAGTCCTGATGCCCACATTCGCAAAAATACCAGATATCTTCTCAGAAATGTTGGCGTAGTACGATTAAGATATAGTTCCCACATGTGTGGCACGTTGGTAAGGTGTGGGATATTTATCCGATCTCTTCGATAGTTCCGATAAAACTCTATGGCACCATCTTCGTGGGTAATCGTTAAGATATAAATCAGAAATTATTCTACAAATTTCATTATTGTAACTGACCTCGCTATTACAAAATCTTAATGCTCTATTGTACATTGACCTTACCACAGCAACTTTATGTGAAAGAGGGCTGTTAGAGTTGAAATTTAGATATTGACCGGAAGAAGAAATTTTTTTATAAACGGAAGTTTTTAAAACATGAACATTATTGACAAAACTTCTCTCTAGTAATATGTCCAGGAAGGGGAGTATTTTATTATCTTCATTTTCAATAGTAAATTGGATTGATCTAGACATTGAATTGGCCTTGCCTAAAATGTCGACAAAGATGATCCTTCTCCGCAATCAGAAAAATGTCTACATATCTTCTTATTTTAACACCCAAACTCATCATTTTCCAAATATTGCATAACAATTTCTGCGACTCTTACAGAAAGTGAGAGCCCATCGCCATTCCTTTCAACTGCTTATAAAAGCAAAACAGTTCGAAACCAAGTAAACGAGTTTCACAGCAACCTCCAAATCCAAATCAATTTCAGCTGTAAAATCAGACCACATGCTACGAATAGCAAGGGAGGCGAGATCAATGGGAATGGATGTGAATAACGATATTACATCTAAGGACAATTGCTAGGAATTACGAAATTCTCCAAATCCTCAAGAAATTTATAAGATGAATTTATACTATAAGGAGAGGAAGCCGTCAATGGTTTGATAGTTACTGAAAGAAACTTAGATAAGTTGTAAAGGGGTTCACATAAAGTTGCCGTGGTATGGTCATTGTACAATAGAGCATTAAGATTTTGTAATAGCAAGGTCAGTTACAATAATAAAATTTTTAGAATAATTTCTGATTCACGTCTTAACGATTACCCACAAAGATGGTGCCATAGAGTTTTATCGGAACTATCGAAGAGATCGGATGAATATCCCACACCTGTGGGAACTATATCTTTACCGTACTACACCAACATTTCTGAGAAGATATCTGGTATTTTTGCAAATGTGGGCATCGGGACTGCTTATGTGCCTTTAAATCCAATTAAGATTTTTTTGGGTAACTACAAACATAAATATTCCAGATTTGACCTTACAGGTGCAGTTTACCAGATTCCTTGCAAAGGTTGCGGATCTAACTGTATAGGCGAGACTAGACAATCCTTAAATGTGAGGTTGAAAGAACATAGGGATTCATTTAATAGAGGCACTCTAACCTCGAGATTGGTTACACATGCATTGGAATTTGACCATGTGCCTGATTTTCAGAACGCGCAAATTGCCTGTTCAAAATGTTGCGTGTACAGCAGTCGTATCTTCCTGGAGGGTTGGATGACGGTTTTATCTGAATCTCCAATTAACGAGGCTGCACAGATTCCAGCAGAATACAATGTTTTAACTGAACTACGACTTTAGCTATTTTTCTTGTTTTGATTCTGGTGGCTTTGCAGTTGTGTACGAAAGTGCACAAAACGTCTAATTGATAATTTTAATTGTTTTTATGTATTTTTTAACATTAAGGTCTGTAGTTTTATCCAGACGTAATTATGTGTTTTTAAATATTTTTCCAATCTCTAGTTATACAGTGTGTCCTAAAAGTTCCCGTACTCCAACTTAAAGGACCGTGATTTCTTTTAAATATTAAATTTTATCATTGCATCAGTTCTGGAGAATTTTATCGTTTGGTTCTTTTCATGCTCAGTTGGTGTGAGAATAAGGTTCTTCATAGTGAAATGAGTATGTCACGCATTCAGGTGCTTGAAACTTATTTTGAATGTAAATCGTATGAAAAGTACATAGACGTTTGGCGAAATAAATATCCAAATGATGCGATGCTATCGGCTCGTTCGACGATTTCGTAACACAGGTTCGGGGGAAGATAAGTACAGGAGTGGAAGGCCGAAAGTTGTTACACCAGTCTTTCTGCAAAACACTCTCAACGAAGCGCATTGCAAACTCTTCAAAAATACAGCACAAGAAATGGGCGACACATCATAATGCTTTAAGAGCTTTGCATTTTCATTAATGGTCATTAATTGCCATTATTATATCCTTTAATCCATCCATTATATCCATTAATTGCCATTACTTAAAGGATACAAGAAGTCACTCCCAGCGTGTTAAAATGCATTTCTACAAACATGCACAAACGAGTTCAGCATTGCCTCCTAGAAAGGGGTGGACAATTTGAACATTTATTAAAAATGTTAAGTTCAGTATTTTTTCTATGTCATGTTAAAAGTTCTTTTTATCATTAGCACAGAAGTAATCGTTTTAAGGTTTTGTGAAAAATAAATACATATGTCATCAGTAGAGGAACTTTTAGGACACTCCGTATTAAATGGACTGTCCCTTTACTTTGATGTGGTTGTGGGTCGGAACCACACAGGACTCCAATTTGAACATCCCTAGATGTATTATAACATCATTGAATGTGTTATGATAACTAATAATAGTTTACTTCATTGCAGCCAGAACGCATTGATCCAAAAGACACGCTAAAGGATGGCTACGACATCCGATCCGATGTTTGGAGCTTAGGAATTACAATGGTAAGTGTCTGACTCAAAACAGTTCTTCTTTGTTATAGACAATGAATCATCAAGTGACAAATTAAGTTTTAAAATCTTCTGAAATGTCTTCATTTTTCATGGATGTTCCACAACCTATTTCGCATGTTTCATTGTTTTTTAGCTCACAGGCTATCAAAGCCTGAGAGCTAATATGTATACGGAACGCTATAACTCTTGATAGAAATATCCTTTTTTTTCTTCAAATCTTCTATATAGGTTCATTCTGATAAGGCACTTCCCCGATTCGTTTTGGGGGTTCATGGGTTAAGTAATAAATAAACGAAAACTGCCCAGTTAAACTGACGGCATTGAGCTCACAGGCTATTCACACTAACTGTAAATTATATTCTTATTTCAAAGAATTTGAAATAAGCCCTCGAAAAATGAAGAAATCGACAATATATTAAGAGGGGGGAATCATCCCCCGTTTCTCCTTCTTATAATTAACCAATAAACCCATAAAACTAATCAGAGAAACGCCTTACCACAATGAACCTATATACAAAATTTGAAAAAATCTGATAATTCTGCATGAAAAATCCATTTATCTAAATTAAGGGGGGGGGGTTAGCCCCCCGTCCCCCCTTTATACTTAACCAAAGAACCCCCAAAACTAATCAGAGAAGCGCCTTATCACAATGAACATATATATAAAATTTGAAGAAAATCAGATAATTCTGCTTAAAAAACCCATTTATCTATGTCAAGGGGGGTTAGTTCCCCCCCTTTATACTTTACCAGTGAACCCCCAAAACTAATCAGGGAAGTGCCTTACCACAATGAGCCTATATACAAAATTTGGAGTAAATTGGATAATTCTGCATGAAAAACCCATTTATCAAAATTAAGGGGGGGGTGGTAGCCCCCGTTTCCCTCCTTTACACTTCACCAATGAACCCCCAAAACTAATCAGGGAAGCCCCTTACCACAATGAGCCCATATAGAAAGTTTGAAGAAAATCGGATAACTCTGCGTGAAAAAAATCATTTATCTAAAATAAGGGGGAGGATTAACCCCCCCTCCCCCCCGTTACACCCTTTATACTTAACCTATGAACCCCCAAAACTAATCAGGAAAGAACCTTATCACAATGAACCTATATACAAAATTTGAAGAAAATTGGATAATTCTGCATGAAAAAACCATTTATCCAAATTAAGGGGGGTTAGCCCCCCGTTCCCTCCCTTTTATAGTTAACCAATCAATCCCCAAAACTAATCAGGGAAGCGCCTTATCACAAGGAACCTGTAAACAAAAGTGGAAGAAAATCGGATAACTCTGCATGAAAAATTCATTTATCTAAATTAAGGGGGAGGATTTCCCCCCCCCCCCCCCGTTAGCCCCTTTATACTTAACCTATAAACCCCCAAAACTAATCAGGAAAGAACCTTATCACAATGAACCTATATACAAAATTTGAAGAAAATTGGACAATTCTGCATTAAAAAACCATTTATCTTAATTAAGGGGGGTTACCCCCCCCCCCCCGTTCCCCCCCTTTATAGTTAAACAATCAATCCCCAAAACTAATCAGGGAAGCACTTTATCACAAGGAACCTATAAACAAAATTGGAAGCAAAACGGTTATTTCTGTCAAGAGTTATCGCGTTACGTACGTACATATGTACATACATACATACAGAACGGGCGGGCACATAAGCTGTGAGCTAAAAAGGGAATGGGGGGGCTTAATTTAGACAAATGGGTTTTTCATGCAGAATTATCCGATTTGCTTCAAATTTCGTATATACAGTAAAAACTCTGTTAACCGGCAAAATTGGGAGAGCTCATTTATTTTTTAAAAATTTTTGACTGCTAGTTCAGGAAGCTCAAATTATCACAGTGAGAACAAATCTATGTTGTATGTTCATGACAGTGAATGTTATAAAATAAAAGAACTACAGAATAGAATCGCCAGCTGTCTTCCGGGCAAAAGTCGAAAGGGAGGAAGTGGGGAGGATTGATCCTTTTGTTTTTGGCAAAAGTGGACAGGAAGAAGGCGAATAAACAGTAGAACTACCTCAAGAATAAGAAATCATTATTTTTAAAGAATTATTGGTACTTACGTATTATCTGGGCCAGGTGATAGATCGCCAAAAATGGTTGTCTGTTGCCAATCTTGTTTATCGTTGCCAATAATGTGCAAAACCGTAATTTAATATCGTTAAATGCCTAAAATTGTTTAAAATGGTAAATAATATAAAATAAATAAATAAATCCTAATAATATTATAAATCTGATTGTGCGCAAATGTTAGGCTGAAGCCAGCGTCAAAATGGAGAATTTAATGATCCTGTATCTTTGCATATTAGGTTGATTATAACCCGGGAATGAACATAGGCTGGTTTTTGTTTATTTTATTCAAATATTTTTCCTAATAATTATAAATTTCATTATTTTCATAGAGAATAAATGGACATTTTTTCCTTATAAAATTTTAAAATGGTTAAATTTACTTTACCGTTGCTAACATTTTATCTTTGCCAACACTAAATCAAACACCGGAATAATAATTTTTACTCAACAGTTTAGTTTCAATTGAAAATTTTTCACGTGAAAAATGAAAATGAAATAAAAAAAATTTAAGAATTAAAAAAAAGATTAAATAACATTACTAGAAATAAAATGTACTTTTTTTTAGATTTTGATAATAATACAAGGTTTTAATTTTTTTCAATTCAAAAGAATATTCGAATGAATTATTTCAGGTCAAAATAATTTTCTTAATTAAAAATTTCATTATTTTCGTAGAGAATGAATGACTATTTTTCCTGTAAAATTTAATTGACCATTTTACTTTGCTAGGCATTACCGTTGCCAATAAGTACAAAACCTGGAATAATAATTTTTCCTCAACAATTATTTTTCAATTGAATGATTTCCACGTAAAAAATGAAAATTAAAAAGAATTTTAAAAAAAAGATGAATTGTCATGATATTTGAAAGCAAATATGGAGTATTTATTATTATACATGAAGTATGAATATCGGTTAGGTTGAGGAGACATTTTCTGTCAAAGACTGTGTTATAATTAGAAGGAAAAATGAACAATAATTATTTTATTAAGAAAAGATTTCGCTTGGACCATGGAACTATGAAAAGGACTGAGTTATGTCAAAATCCTATAACAAAAAATACTGTAATGTCTCCTTTGAAATGTGATAAAGAGTTAGTTAATTATTTACGTTTTTAACTATCGGGAGTGAAATATTTTACTTAAATAATGTATTTATTCTTCTTTTAATGTTGCGTGAACGAAGTCACGGGTAACAGCTAGTTAAATAAATAACAAAAAACTGTAAACTATAATAAAAAAATAAACTATATACTTGTAAAAAAGAAGCAATTACTGTAATTAGTATAATTGGCACCATGCTTGGCTCAGTTGTATCTGACCTGGCCCGGATAATACGTAAGTACCGAATTATTTAACAAAGATCGTTATACTACAGTTGAGGCTCACTGTGAAGACACGAAAAGTTTTTGGTTTCCGTGATAACCGCCGTAAAATTTGTCCTATTAAGTTGATTTTTCGTGGCTATGTTGGTGAGGTACCCGGAATGAGCTGTATAGTTTTTAGTTACATTGGGTTCATTCATTCGAAAAATATAAAACATTTCTTTTTAGGTCATAATGCTTTCCTGTGGGAATGCAGACGATTTCCAAATATCATTTTTAACTGAAATGAAAATCACATATTTGAGATTTGAATAATGGATTTAAACGTAAATGTACGAATGCTAAATTTTCGATATGGAGGTTTTAAATATATCCAATAGCTTTGAAAATTTGCAGACACATTCATTAGAATTTAGAAATGAATTGTTTGAATTATTGGAAATTTTTTTGCATCTTATCGGGAAATATGAAACATTTTTATTTTCCTATTTTTTACAAACTTTAAATGCATTTTTTTTCACTTTGCTCTTTAATTTATGAGTTGCTTAGCAACCCTATTTCAAAGAATATCAAAATAATAAAATTCAAGTAACTCCCACTATTTTGCGGCAGTATTTTATTATCAAAATAAATTATTTTTGTATTCTATTGACATAAAGAATTTATTTTAATACAAGTTTTTTTTTGTTTTTGTTTTTTTAATCTAAAAGTTGCATTAAAAGAAGTTCATAAGAATTTCAGGATTTCATCGCATGAACCGGGTTTAATTGAATGCTTCTAATTTCTGAATCCTCCGAAGTATTTTATATGTCTATAAATATGTATGTAATATAAAAAAAAAATTAAACTGCGGGTTGTGAGATATGAAAAGTGAGATTAAAAACAATGACTTTTAGAGCTGACATTGAGGCTCCTGATCTGCAGATTTACTAGTATATTTACTGAAGAATATTAGCCGCCCACAGGGTGGCTTATTCTTTCACGCAGCAGTAAAAATCATGTTCATGAAAAGTCACAGCAATCCATCATTGCCACAGATTAATCTCGGAAAATGAAACATTTGAAGTGACTGAAAAAATGAATAGCTCAAAAAGTATTTGTCACAAAATTGTTAGACAAACTGCATTAGAAAGATAAAAAATTTTACTTTTCTTGATATAAATTTCAAATTGAATGATTATGCTGTTTTTCAAATAATGAATTTAAAATATGACCAAACTTCACAATTAAGTACCATAGCAAAACCTTCATGCGTAAAAAGATAATGATAACGGTTGTTGCTTTCGGTCGAGAATGAACCAAATGATGCGATGTTCGCATTTTACTATTTTAACCATTTTTAACGAAATTCTGTAACTTTAGAAGAATTTTTTAAGCGTTTTTATCGAAATTCTGATAATTTTAGAAGAATTTTTCTTTGCAATAGAAATGCATAAAATCGTTACAAAAATGTTAAAATTACAAAAAGGATAGATGCAAATTATCAGATATGAAAAATAAAGAAGAAATTGGGTACTTTCGTGTTATAGCAGCCACCAAGCATGAAATATTTTTGTTTCTGTTTTCATTAATATATTGTAAATTGGGTACTTTCTTGTTATAGCGGCTTCCAAGGATGAATCACCAAGCGGCCAAGATTTATCGCCAAATTATAAAGCATGTATGACATTATAATAATATATGATATATATATATAACATTTCTTGACGTATGTGGCCAAGTTATAGTCCTATAGGATGTATATAGGATGCATATATATGACATGTGTATATGAAGTATATACGACATATAAGACTTAAATAATATGTGTACAATGACGTATATGGCACATATAGGAGTGTTTGGAATCCATCCTAAATGTAAGCTTTGTGATGATCTTGGCTATTATGTTGCCTCTAGTGGTTTTGTTAAAGACAGGTAATAAGAAACATTGTGATCGTGAAAGGCAACGAAACAGGTTCTTTTGATATTGTATGAAGAGAATGCTCTTAAATAGAAAAATAACTAAAAACGTACAGTACCTTGAATGAAGAGACACTAGACGTTTATAAGGTTGAATATGATGTTCTTTATTTAGGATATCACTGAAGTTGGATTTGCTCCATGATGTTCTGTGAGGTTCTCTGCAGTCCAGGGCTTGTTTTATTTCGTTACATTTTTGTAGTAACAAAATAATCATACACTATGATCAAATAAATATCTTTTCTAGGTGTAAATACTAACGATGTCTTATCAAAAGGTTTTATAAAACTGCAACTATGAAAACACTCGCGGATCCGCAGCGACGAACGCCGCACGCCCGTGGACCGCACCAACGAATGAACCTCTATGTGTGACGATCCTAGTAAGACTGTCCCAAGTAACTGAAAGAGATAATCGAAGAACCCGCGACTTCGGCGGTGCGTGCATGCGCAGAAAAACGAAGTTCCGTCCTATCGAACGCACGTAGCTAAAAGACGTGACGTCGCGATGGGGTGCACAGTTAACGAGGAGAAGCAAACAATACAGTGTCAGAGGAAAGAAGATGAGTTACATCTAACAATTAAGGTGTTCAATGAATTTAAAAAGGAAAATATTGGAATAAAATAAATGGATGCTGAATTCAGAGCTCAGATGACAAAATGGAAAGTGGTAAATGTGAATTAAATTAGATTAACTGGGAGAATTAAAAATATATCGCAACACGATATTGGCGAACTCATAACTGCAACCTTTGCATAATCATAATTGTGGGGCCGCTATAATACAAAAGTACTTTTTTTTTTTTAGCCACACACAGGGCTAATTCTTTCAGTCTACACTAAAATTCATGTTTATGAAAAGTCACAGCCACTTTATATATAAAGGAGGACACCCTTTATACATAACTATACAAATGGTTGTTACTGACTATATTAAAAATCAAATTGTCTGTCTTTATTATGCCGATACTTCCGCTTATATTTCCTTTCTCAGTAGTACCTAATTGCCTTACAGCGGGCGCAGACCCCATTTAAAGGATCCAGCTAAGTTAAACTCGTCGTGGCAGACATTTCTAAGGGGGTCCCGTGGTAAGTTGCGGGGGGGAGGGGGGGATGTTCAGTAAGACCTTTTTGGTGCTCAAACCCCTTCATGTAACGTATCAATAGATAGATCTCGTCAAGCACTATGGACCAGAGTCCTACTCTCTCCCTCTCACCCCCACCCCACCCCCTCCCTTAAGAAGCATTTTTCTCTGTTTCAACTCTTTTTAAATTTTAGTTTTTCCCATCTTTCTCAGCCCCTTTAAGCCCCACAGAGGATGTAAGCCTCTTCTAAAGGATCCAACGAAGTTAAATTCGTCTAGGCCGACATTTCTAAGAGGGTCCCGAGGCCCTATCTCCCACAGGAATGGAGTTACTCCCCCAGGGGGGGAGACATTCAGGGTGTTCAAACCTCGTCATGTAACATAGTATATCAAAAGTTTGATCTCATCAAGCACTTTTGTCTGGTTCTACTCTCCCCCTCCTTCTCTTGTCCCTCCCGTTAGGAGCACTTTTATTATTTAATTTTGTCAATTTCTCATAATTAGTTAAGTTTTAAATTTTTCTCTTCCTATGGGCCGGACAGCTCCAAGATTTCACCAATTAGCTGTAAACCACCTAAAGGTTTCCCCCCCCCCCCCTTCTTTTGGCACCCTCGGTTTTCACGTATATCTCGAGGGGGGGGGGGCCCGTCAGATGGGTGCAAAAGGGGGATCCGTTTTAAAGTCCCATCTCTCAATTGCAAGTGAGGATCCATTTTAAAGGTCTCGTAGAGCACTTGTATTTTGTATAGCTCCCCCCTCCCTTTCCCCCCACTGCTCTCCAAGAACCCGTCAATTAATGCTAACTCATCATTTGTTAAACAACTTCTCTTACGCTCGTATTCACGAATAACTTCGACCGAGAGTTGAACCGAGGGTCCAGTAACCCCAGGTTGAGGTTTTCAACCGAGAGTTGAAAACTCATATTCACCGTCTACTTCGGACGAAAAGTTAACCAACTCAGAGTTACTCGACCCCGGTCGAATAAAGCGTGCTAATTGGTTAAAAAAATCAGATGACGTTTTCGGTTTCGCGTTGAAGCTTTGTTTGTTTATATTATGGAAGAAAAGTGCCGCAAAAAAAAGGAAATTAATAGTATATATTTTATTTTTTACAAAATATATGCACAAAATAAAAACTTGTAATTACTAAATATGGAGATTAACTTATTTTAATTTCTTACAAAGTTTAATATTTTTTTTTAAATTTATTCAAATTTTATGTATTATTATTATTACTTTTAAACATAAATGTGAGTTTAGCAATTAACACATTTCATATCCCTTTCTTAAGTAAATTTTATAAGTTTATTTTTCAAATAAAATTTGTCTTAGTAGCTAAACGAAAACTTGATTTGATCAAAACGAAAATTTTATTTCAACAGCAATTATGTTGATTTCTATTATTAATAGCTATAATTATTAATTAATTAAATAATTTCTAATTAAGAAACTATTAAAATGGAGAAAAAGGAAAAAATTCCAGAAAGTAGCCTCTAGTACTATTTTTATTTTGTCGAATCAATTTATATATCAAATGATATCCAGATGTATTGATTTGATTTTTTTTATTTTCAGCAATCTAATTAAAATGATTAATTCTAATACAATTAGATAGTAATTAATATGCACATTGACAAAAACAACAACAACAAAAGAGTGGAAATAATATCAACAGAGCTTCAAAGAGTGCTTAAAAGGTGGTGTTTGTGGTTCTAACAGTGCCCTGGCACCAGGCACCCAAGTTTTTCAGGAGCTCCAACGGCGCATTCAATTATCGCTTCCGATCGGTTAACAAACATTTTATTTTTACTAGTCGCTAAATAATAAACTCCAAACTTGTTTTTAGTTTAAACTGTCTACCATGGATATATTGCTATTTTATTAGATGTTATTTTAATGAACACTAATATTTTAAACCTTTTAAGGCTACTATATAAATTTTCATTCAATACAGAATCGAGTAAAGTCTTTTCTAAATAATGATAAATGAATTCTGTGTACTATCTGGACATAAAACTGTGAAATATTTCAAAAAGTTGATTTTTTTTTTTTTTTTTTTTTTTTTTTTTTGTAGCTGTTAGAAGCCCCCTCACCCCTTTTGTATAAGGATTTTTCCATTATCAGATTTACAAGTTCAAAGGTATTCACTTGACTGCCTTTGAATATTTTTTAATAAATTAGCCTAAGTAATTACAAAATATTTTTACATGCATAGACATCTATTTTTAGATCCAGTGCATCATTGAAAAAGATGTATTTATATAAAAAATTATACTTCATTTTCTATATTCTTTCTAGTTTTAAAATTTTATTTTTTTCACTCATTTAGATGTCACTTCATAGATTCAATTACAATTTTATTTATGAGAGAGAGAGAGAGAGAAAAAAAAAAGATTTTTAAATATTTTTTTATGAATGAATGGCTATAGATTTCTAGACTAGATATGGAAAATAATGATAGTTGGTAATCTGATAAAACAATCTGAATTTATTAACGATAATTTCAGATAATTTTATAGTACTGAATTTTAAGGAATATAATTTTTTTTAATGTGACTTAGTGGAGAAGAATAAGTGCCCCATTTGCCCCACCCTATCCATGCATCACTCTGTCTATCTTTCTTTCTTTTCTTTTTTTTTGTCAGTGTTATAAGTTAATTAAAGTAAATTAAAACGTGACTCAAGATTCTGTGTAAGATATAGAAATATAAAGAAAGTTTAAAGTATTAAAAATAGAATGTATGTAATCTCACATATATATATATTATCTGCAAACTTTTTAGCTGGTTTGTTTATATTTATACATACAACTCATATATTATATGTTTAATTATTTGCTTACATAAATATTCAAGATCATGAAGAGTAGAGTTTATTTGCCTTAAAAAATTGTCAACATTACCTAAAGGGCTAATAAAACATTACTAAAATAACATATTTTGCATTTAAGGTTATTTATTTTTTTTCAAAGTTTCATTTTAAAAAAATTAGGAATAACGAATGTATTTTAACAGTAGCGAAATGACTCCTGTTTACATAAATGAAATTTCAGATATCAAACTAATTAGTATTTTTAATTTACCAGCTAAAGTAAAAAAAATCTTTTTTTTTGGGGGGGTGGGGGGGGGAGCATTTTTGTGAAAAGTAAAAGAAGTTATTTTTGTGAAATCTATTATATTTTTGAGAAAAAAACATTTTATAACAAAAGAGGAAATTCAGTTATTCAAATTCAACCAATCATTTATTAAAAATAACTTCTTTAAGTCCTTCTGCTAAAGTTTTACTTTTTGGTGAATTTGTTTTGTTAGTAGATTACACATTTTAAAAGCTAACACAATAAAAATAATTAATGAAGAGTATGTTTTTGTGGAATTGAATTTTGTGAAGGGTCCTGTTTTATTAAAAGGAGTTTTGTGAAGGGCCTCTTTTATTAAAAGCAATTTTATGAAGGGCCCTGTTTTATTAAAAGCAATTTTATGAAGGGCCCTGTTTAATGAAATGGATTTTTGTGAAGGGGACCTAAATAGGCCCCAAATTTTGTCTGGATTGATCCTTAATATGTGTATATGTGAAAACATGATGGGAAAAGGGGGAGGGGATAAGTTTGGTTCTGTAAGTTTATTATGTATAGCTGTTATAACTTTTTACATACCTACAATCAATGGTTTAGGTCATATCAATTCTGTCATGATAGACAAAATTGGAAGTGACAAAACGTTTATTTGCAGAGAAGCATTATTTTAAAACAAAGGTGTTTCTGGATTTTTTGCCTGGTGTTATTTTAAAAATGAACAATTTTTTATCAATGTATTTCAGCCCTTTACTTCTATTGTAATATTTTAAATTATATATAATTTTGAAATTAAAACACAGTTGAAACTTAAATGTAATTAAATAAATATTTCAAATTTCTCAAAAATTGGGAAATTCAACGTAAAGCTCAAAAACAGAAATAACAATAGTATAGTGTTAATCAATGATAGAGTTGTTTAATTAATATAAACAAATTCGTGATTTAAACAAAGAATTAATCTACTAAAAATCTTCAATAGATAAATACAACTCAGATGATATATTGTTTAGTTTAAAACCACAATATCTAATTTATAGAGCTAATCTTATATTTATATAACAGATCGTACATAAATAATAATAATGTATCTTTCACACAAGACACAAAATTTAACTTTTACCCATATTCTACGAGTACCAAAATCGAAAACCTACATTGAGTCGATGGATACTTGAACATAATCTAAGTATTTTTTACTTAAAGAAAAATGCAAATTAGTCTGATGTCTCAAATTTTAATTAGAACTTACGTACAACATTTATTTCGCTACTATTAAAATACGTTCATAAATTCTTTTTAAGATCAAAATTGCAAAAACAATTAACCTTAAATGCAACAATTTTTATTTTAATAGCAATTTATCTACCATTAATGTAATGTTGACTATTTTTTATGGCAAATAAAATTCTTCGCGACCATGCTTATTTATATAAACAAACAATTGAACATAAAATATAGAGGATTTATATATAAATATAAACAAACCAGATAAAAAAAAAATTGAAGCTTATACATATATATATGAGATCACATACCTTTGCATATTGTTCTTTTGTTTTATAATAGTATTAAACTTCTATTATATCTTATACACAGACACTTGATTCAGTACGTAAGCTCGTAAGCCGCCATTATTGTAAAATGTGACCAGACAGACTTGCTCTCTCGTCTTGTTTTTGTTAACTACGCATGCTCGGTTGAAAAACTTGAACTTCAACCCTCTGTAAAGCCAGGTCCAGTAACTCCCAGTAACTGAACCCAGCGTTAGATTTCGCCTTCAAACCGGTCCAGTCAGGTAGACGATGAATACCATTTTAGCTTTCGACCCGGGTTTTCGGCTGAACTCGGGGTCGAAGTTATTCGTGAATACGAGCGTTAGCTGTATCCATCATAAAAGCTGCTATCATAGAACTTTTCAGTCCCTTTATTAAGTGTTAAAGTGTCTTGAACCATTAAAAATAGTTTAAAGGATGTCATTAAGCCAGCACATTTGTAAACATCTACCTCGCCACATCTCACTGAATTTTTTTAAAACTTGGTGTGTTCTTTCCTAATTTATTCTGCCAGCTTCACAAAAAATCTTAGAGCGCTAACTAAATTCTAAAGTGGAGAAGCTGGTTTATGCTAACAAACACACTTTTTTTTTTTTTTTTTTTCACAAGTTAGACTTGGCTGAAAAAATCTCAACGATAAAAGCTGTGGGTGGCCAATCTATATTCTGCCGTAAGGTAGAATTTTTCCAGCTTGCTTTATAATTTAATCGTTTGGGTCATCTACATTTAACTGGAAATATAAAAGACACTTGTGTCACAGTATATGTTTCTTTCTTTTGTTTTTGTTTTATTGTTGGATTTTTATCTGTTCAAATTTTTTCTCCACATCCGGCTGCCAATGACAGAGATTGTTTCAAAGTTCAACAGCAAACAGAAATAATAATTTTAAAAAAGAATGGAACAATATTCTTTTTCTCACCTTTTATTAAAAACTAGCTAACCTGCCTGGCGTTGCCTGAGCCCGAGATAATAACAATTTGTTCTATACAAATATAACTGAAATCTGTAAAGCTATCGAAATAAAGTTGAATGAGCCAAACCCAGTCATAATCAGGCCCATAGAACCAGAGATACTCCTGTAGTTCCCACTACCAGGGGGTGCAATCTGTTCTGGAAGAGGACTTTTCAGAACACTCGACCCAACCAAATTTCCTAGTAGAATTGAAATTTAACCACAGGTAAACATTGCCAAAATAGCAGAAATCGCGAAAGTGGGTTACGCAAACAAATCAGTTTCAAAAGGGTTAATGTAGATATTTTTTAAAACCCAACAGTGCGTTTTTAAGAAAATGAACGTGTCTACTCTTTATCCGTATTCACATTTCCCGAGTCGGTGTCGATTTTTAAACCTGAGCCGAAAAACGAAAAGTGCGTGAATGAGTTTTGGAAATGATTTTCTCTTCGGAGGGTTAAAAATAAAAATTTTTGAAACAAATACCAGATTTTAAAAAGCAAAGGGATATAGATGAGGCGCAGTATTTTTAGTTTAAAAGTGTAATAATATTCAGTTTTTTGTCAGCTATACTTGGTTGCTGAGTTACTCCATTAATAAGTTTCAAAATATTTGTTATTGAACTACATTAGAAATAAAGAAGCAAGCAATTTTTTTAAGCAGGAAACATTTTCTCAAACAACTATATCTTTTTAAAAATTATAGTAGAACTGTTATAAACTTTATTTCTTTATTGTACGTAAAATGAAACAGGAGATTTGAAACGAAAATATAAGCATAGCAAGAAATGTAAATAATCATGACGATCTCGATTAAAAATAACGTTTAAATTTATTGCTATGTTAGCCTACGCTGTTTTAATTTAATTATTGTACTTTTTTTTTTTCAACATTAGTACAAGTGGCGTGACAGTGAAGCACAACTTAAGTTAACATATTTTATTCGATAAACATTTCTAATGAAAGATTTAATTAATTAAAGTATAGGTATAGGTGCAATATTTTGAAAATTTAAATTTAAAAGGCTTATTAACAACTGATATACATAAATAAAAACATAAAATTGATTCCCATGGATAGAAAACCTTTTTAACTACATAAATAAATTGGCTTTAAAGGGCCAGAATGCATTGAATTCTCAACAGAGTAAAAGTTTTGTTTTCATTTTTTAGACACAAATGTCTGTTAATTACAAGAATATCTAAATTTAGAAGAAATTAATTTAAAAAAAATTTATAATTCTTTTCTTACATATCAACTCAGTTATTGCATAGAAAAGGAGATTTTTAGAACAGAAATAAAACATATAAATTATTATATGGTGTAGCACATATATAAAAAAAAAAAATCCCTGACGGCTCGGCCTACAGGCACAGGAAGATTTCCAAGACTCAGACCAAGGGGGGGGGCCTGTTTGTCGGGAATTGCGGAAGAAATGACCTTTTTACGATGATGCGGCAGTTGGAACCGCCTACTTCGAAACCTAACTTGTTTGCAGGCGGAATCGGCAGGGATTTTTTTGTTTTTAATTTTTTTTTTTTTTTTGCTAAACGGTTGGTCCTATAAAAAACTTGTCAATATAAAAGTTTTAAATAATATTAAGAGGATTAATAATAAATTTAAGCGGATTTGAAATCTTGAGAATTGGCAAAGTTATGAATTTTTTTCTTCTAAACCCCCCTTCCCCCCCCCCCCCCCCCCCCCTTAAGGCAATTTTTAATTATATCAAAAGTCAGTCATACATAAATTTTCGGCCCTTCTCCTAGAAGTAATAATAACTTTAAACGGATTCGATATGTATCATAATTAAGAAATTATGGGGGTTTTTCTGTTTTCACAAAAAGCCCCCCACCCTCCCCCCCTTGGTTCGATTTTGCCCATTAACGAACTTGACCGAGATTTTATGCCCCTTGATTTTATGTATCAGTTTGTAAAAGATTAATGCAGAATTTTTCCAGTTATCGTGGTCAGAAAAAAGTGACATAGATAGATAGATAGATAGATAGATAGATAGATATATAAAGTTTTGAACTGGGGGTGGTTTTGGGTTCTGGGAGTCATGATCGGCGTAGATCTGCAAAAATTTTTCAAAATTTCCAACTTAGGTGAGAATGTAATAGGTAGTATTTCTTACGAAATCTACCTAAAACCGAGTAACTTGGTTGCTTACCTTCATGAATATCGCTACGCTTAAGCCATGAGGACATACTAGATGATAACTGTGAAGTCTCCTCTTCTCTTTTTAACACTTTCCAACATAGTTGAAAAGTGTTTATGACTTCGGTTTGTCTGCCGTATGGCCGTCTGTCCGTGCTCTAACTCCCGTCAATAGGCTCGGATTGCCCTGCAATTTTTATATGTTATTGTCGTTATCTATAACATATTCCCTATTTCAACTGAAGTATGTAGCACTTATAGTTTTTTTTACAGGGGACACTCAAAAGAATTCTGTTACATTGTCTATAGGGGAAAATTGTTTGTGGTTTAATTAAATGTTTCACTATTTTAAACGCATTGAAATTTATATAATCACTAAGGTGCATTACAAGAGGCTTACTACAAAATATTGTGTGTATAGCAGTCACCATTCATTTACAGGGACACACAAAAAAAATTCTCTACTGTATGTTAACATTAATTCCTGGAAGTGCGTTTTAAGTTGCTGAAACGAGATTTTAAATTTAACTCACTTTATGTCTATTACTTGGTGTGTATAAATTCTGTAGATCCTATACAGGGCAGCACAAAAATTTGCGAACACATTTCCGTTTATGGACAGAAACTCCAGAAGGAGAACTTTAAACTGTGCTACACGTTTCCTAACTAAACTAAAATTTAGCATCCTATGTAGTATATATACAAATCTATAGATCCTATACACGGCTGAATAAAAGTATTCGGATATTTTTCCGAATATTGTATAGGTTGGAAATTCCTGAAATTACGGTTTCAAATATGTTATGCGTTTTCCGAATTGTTTACTTAGATGTTATCTTTCAGCTTATTAAACGGTCATGATTTGTAAAATTATTTTGGAAGCGTTGGAAATATACGTGCAGATTCACAAAATTTGGAAGGAGTCACTGGCTCCTAAACCCGAAAAATCCAGTGGCCACAATTGTAAAACAAACGCATAAAAACAATAGTGTTTATATGGGGTTAAAAAAAAAAAAACCTTAGGAATTTAAAGTGTAAAGCAATTTATTTAATATAAACACATGTACAACAAAATTTTACTATTAATTAAATCTTAAATCATGTACAGTCAGAAGATAAAGTTGGGCAAGATACGGTTTAAAAAAAATATGTATAAGCTAAGCAATCATGATAGCGGAGAATATCAGAAAAACAATATTTCTTATTTTGATTTTGCCAGGCAAAAGTACATATGAAAGAAAATCTGAATTTGTGAGATTATTTTGAACTATAAAAATCAAAACACACTTCAAACATTTGTTTATGTATATATAATTAAATCACAGTCTATGTAAAATTATCAGATTCAAACTGTTACGAATAACATTGCTATTCGAATATATTTAATAGTTTGCTGTGTTAAACAGATCATTCTAAAATGTTATTAAAAGATAATATTAATGTTTATTATGTGATCTTTTTAATGTCTTAATCTTTAAAAAAATGTATCAACATTTCACGAAGGGGACTGGGAATACCAGAAATTAATTACTTTTAAATCACATGGCGACTTAAACATCGAACGTTAGTGGCCACTGCAAAAAATTTAGTCGCCACGTGGCGACTGGCAACCATCAATCTGCACCTATAGTTGGAAAGTGTTACATAATCTATGCTTGATGCATGATTGACGCTGTTAGACATAACTGAAATAAAATACTGCACACACTGTAAAACAACATAGAACAGTGTTGGAACACTGCCCCCCGAATACTAGGCCTGAACGCTGACACAAAAATGACGCCACTCGTGGGCCGATTTTGTAAAACCTTTGTACGGTCCCCTCATTTTACACCCCAGTATTTTCTAAAAGTTTTCTTTGACTTATTGAATCTCAGAAAAATAAGGCGGAGAAAATTTTTAGAAATGATTGGTATTGAATTTCAAGGGACCGTACATATGCTGAAATATTTCCACCTACGACTGCATCCATTTTTGTGTCAGCGCTCAGGCCTAATATTCAGTGGCGGTAGTCGGAAAAGAGATGATGGAAAATCTTTGAATTTTAAATAAATGAATTTTTTTTTTTAAATACTGGTTGCAATGTGATATTTTATGTAATGTAATACAAATTAATTTATTTTTTTATTTCTGATCCTTATGTAACGAAAGTAAACTGCCGTTGAACAAAATAAAATTGAATATCTTTTCATGTGAATTTTTAATTTTCTTTATTCTGAATCTTTTATGATTCCTCATTTCTGCACCCCGGGCAGCTGCTCCGGCTAACCTCCTCTTAGATCCGTTACTGGATACTCTTTGAAATTAAAGTATTTACATATTATATTGAAAGTATCTACCCAATTATCCTAAATATTTTTATTCTTTTTTCTAATTCTCGGCATTGAAATCTTCTTTATATACACAACTGTAAATTTCAGAGTTTGAAGATACTACATACAGTAACTAAATCAAAAGATGGACAACTGACCACAGCTAAAATCTGGTTTTGACAAATCTAAGCATTTTTTTAAATCTTTGACTGTGGTCTTTATTTATAGTCATTGAAAAAGCTAATCTGATAGGAAATTGTATAGGCTTAAATGTAAAAGGCCATCATTGTCTGATGGAATAAGTGATATTCAAGGGATGGATGCTTCAATAACATTATTCTGAAAGTTACTAACTGTAAGTCTTGTACCTTTTAGAAGGTACTCAATTTCTCAGTAACAATCTCTGTTTATGAGGTGGCATTCCAGTCGGTGTTAAGTCTTGTGGATCCTTTCATAAAGCCTTTCAGTTCCTACATTGTAAAACACGATTATTAACAAATGGTTTCTAACTGTTAGTATGGCTCGTCCTCTAAGCTTTTAAGGTGTCAATGTCTTAAAATCTATTTTACTTGCTGCACTGGATCTTGTATATCTGGATCTCATGAAAAAGTCACCTGTAAAAAATGCAGCCAAGTCTCGAGACTCTTTTTCCGTATAAAGTTCTGAGATGAAAATGAAAATTTCAGTGTTTTAATCTTTCCTTTTCTTGTATCCTAAACAATAAGTTTACGTTGAATTTTAAGTTCTAAAGCTACAAATCGAATTTTTTTTAATTTTTTCTTTTTCTGTATCCTAAATACTACCTTTATTCCAAATTTCAAGTTTCTAGCTCTACAAAATTGAATATTTTCATTTTTTTTTAATTTTATTTTCGATTTTTTGGTGTTTTTAATTTTTTCTTTTTCTGAATCTTAAACACTACCTTTACACCAAATTTTCAGTTTCTAAGACTACGAGATCATATTATTTTCAATTTCTCCCTTTTTCTTTTTTTTCCTTTTTTAATTTTTGAAATTTTAGAAAAAAAAAATTTCGAATTATCCATATTTTAAAATTTTTCCTTATTTAGTATCTTAAATATTACCTTTATTCGAAATTTCTAGTTTCTAGTGCCATGAAATCTAATTATTTTCAAATTTTCCTTATTTTCAAATTTTTCTGATTTTTTTTATTTTATTGTTTATTATTTCAACTTATTCTGAATCCTAAACACTATCTTTACCGCAAATTTTAAGTTTCTAAAGCTAAAAGATCAAATTATTTTATTTTTTTCAAATGTTTCGAATTTTTTACTTTTTTATTTTCCGGATTTTTTAATTTTTTTTAATTTTACATATTAAATATTACCTTCATTCCGAATTCTAAGTTTCTAGCGCAACAAAATCGGATTATTTGAAAGTTTTCAATTTTTCGGTTTTTTCGATTTTATTTTCGATTTTTTTTTTTTGTTTTTGATGTTTTCTTTTTCTGAATTCTAAACACTACCTTCACACCAAATTTTAAGTTTTTAAGACAAGAAGATCGTGTTATTTTCAATTTTGTTTGAATTTGTTGAATTTTCGAATGTTTTTTGATTTTATAATTTTTCCTTTCTTTGTATCCGAAACACTAGCTTTATTTCAAATTTCAAGTTTCTATGGCTGCGGGATCTACCCAATCTTTTTGATGATGCGAGAGTGAGTGAGTGACAAAAAATCGAAACTTTGAGTTCCTATATCGTATGCACTAGAAAAGACAAAATCGAGAGAAATTTCAAATTTTGGTCTTATTTGTCACATATTCTATATAAACGAAGTTTCAAATTTTTGGGATACTCTAGCGCAGCGATATGGGGAGGCCTGAGTTGCTTCCAGAAAAGGATGTTTACGGCTGTGCTTTCTCTCGACTTGGCGAAGGGTACATTGGGAGCAACTTAATAGTTTTCCCACTTTGACATTCGCCAACTCTCTCTCTCGGTTTGAATGGCATGCCTATTTTCTGGGTCAGTTTCATAATGCAAAAATTTAGACCAAAGCCTATGCTTTTTATGCAACTTGAAACTGTTAGTGATCTTGAACGTCTAAAAATGACAGGTAGGACTTGACTGAAATCTTCACCCTATAAGATTGTTTTATTCATTTATTATTATTTATTTATGATTATTCATTTATGATTATTTAATCTATATTATAAATCACAAATATGTGCATCAATGACATTGACGTCATAACTATGCAGACAAGAATGATGTTAAACTGCATAAGGTACAGCAATGGAGCTAATGTATTAATTAATAAAAAAATGGCGCATTGTTTTGGTTTGATTTTGCACTATTTTATTTTCTTTTTTAAAAATAACTTGTCTTTTGCAAAAAAAAAAAAAAAAAATTAACTGCCAATTTTTACAAAAATTGCATTTTTGGATGCAGAACATTTTAGGTAGCTTTTAATACAAAAAAGTATAAAGCTACCTATTGCAGCCGTTTATATATATATATATATATATCTGACCTATGTCATACGATAACGCTTGTATTTATAAATCAATTTTGATGAAACTTAACCAATGTCTCGACCGAGTTCGTTGACCAGCTTGGTCCGCCATTTTGTTTCCCACTTAAAAATTTAAAACTAAAATAAATATACAAAAAAGTTAAAAATTCAAATTTATTTTTTAATTACGTGTTAGGCCTTGATACAAGGATTCCAGAGCATTTTTTGGTTTACCTCTATCTTAAAAAATGGCTGAGATAGAGCAGTTTGAAATTCTAGGGTGGCTGACATTTTGAAACAAAACAGCACATTAATGCGATTACTCGCAAATTATTTTCTTTCATTGTTATAATAATTTTCCCAATCATACACATAAAACTATATATTCATATCCGTTAGTGCCAAATTCTCGCCAAACTTGGCGAAATATCGCCACATTTGGCAACCAAAATAAGTCTTCATAAATGAAGCCAATTTGGCTATTGCTCAATAATTTGGCGAATTTCTTATTCAAATTCAGTATTAACGAATCTTTTGTTAACGTTTTCTTTGCATTTTAACTTGCTGTTTTCGTGTAACAGCTAAAATTTTAAAACGAAGATATAGGAAAGCTACCTTTTCCTCCCGGTACAGGCCGGAAGGACTTTTTCTACGTATGTGTGATGAGTTTTAAATTGATACCTCAAATACTTTTCTTAATATTCACAAATTACTGAAAACAAACCACTTGTTGCCATTGGCAAAAGAAAAATAATTGCTTTTTTTGCCACTACGTACCTTAGCATTTTATATATTTTTTTTCCATATCCAACTGTGTTGTATAAAATTTGTGTTAGCGTCCACCTCATTGATGCATATCAATTTTATTATTTTTTAAATATCATAACATCAATAAATGAATCATCAAAATAATTTTTACTCATAGACATTAATGTAACTGGATTCTTTTGAGTGAACAAACTATAAATGCTATCTATTTCATTTTCAATTTATTGCCTGTCTGCAATAGAGTAATCCTCTATTACATGTCAATCTAAAGTATATTTACGAGAGTTAGAGAATGGAAATATAGAGCGACAAACTGAAGTCCTAAACACTTTGGAAGTGGTAATAAAACAATTTCTTTTGCTTTTACAGTATGAGCTGTCGATGGGTGCCTTCCCTTACAACTGCTGGACCACTCCATTTGAGCAGCTGAAGCAGGTGGTAGAAGACGACCCTCCCCGCCTATCTCCCGGAAAGTTTTCCAAGGACTTTGAGGACTTCATCTCACTGTGGTAAATGAACCCAATTGAATGTCTATCTGAAACCTGTTATCAATGAGAATTTTAGGATTGTTTAAAATCTGTAGAAGCCATCCCCAAACTTTTCTCTCTCTTTTCTTCCTGTAGTAGTACCCACCTCATGGATAGGTACTACTACAGGAAGCCTTTTAGATAGATTTCATAAGAAATACTACCTGTTACATTCTTCCCTATGTTGGAATTTCTGAAAAATTTTTGCAGATCTGTACCGATCATGACTCCCACAACTCAAAACCACCCCCAGCTCAAAACTTTATATATATACTAGCAAAACCCGCAGCTTTGCTTGCGTAATTCTTGAAAAATGCCAAGTGTTTATTTGGTGTATCGTTGGCTTATTTTCATTAGAAGAAATTTTAATGCCACAGATAATTCAGAAATTACTAACTAAGCCACACTAATGTTGAAAAAAAAAATCGAAATTTTAGAATGTTTTTCGCTCTTTCACCCCCCACCCCACCCCTGTGGTAATGTCACCAATATAAAACATAGCCTATGTTACAGCAGGGACTGTCACCACTAATTTCCTACCATAACTCTTGAAAAGGGTTCGGTAATTCCAGAGATTCCATAGAAATTGTAATTTATAATGTTTTTAGACCGCTTTTCGCTCATCTCACCCTTTTAAATTTCGGATTTTTTTTAGAATTTGTTCTTAGAGAGCATTTACATCTTATAAGTAACTACCATGCCAAATTACATGTTTCTAACACCTTCAGTTTAAAAAAAAATCAAAATTTTGGAACGTTTTTCGTGCCTGAACTCCCCTGGGGGTAGTGTCACCAACATAAAATATAGCCTATGTTAGAGTAGGGACTGTCACCATCAATTTTCCACCATCACTTTTGAAAACAGTTCTGTAGTTTCAGAGATGCCATAGAAATTGTAATTTAGAATGTTTTTAGAACGCTTTTCGCCCTACTCACCCTTTTAAATTTCAGATTTTTTTAGAATTTGTTCTTAGAAAGCATTTACATCTTATAAGTAACTACCATGCCAAATTTCATGTTTCTAGCTCCTTCAGTGTAAAAAAACATTGAAATTTTAGAACGTTTTTTGCTCCTGCACCTCCCTGTGATAGTGCACCAACATAAAATATAGCCTGTGTTACAGCAGGGACTGTCACCACCAATTTGCTACCATAACTCTTGAAAAGGGTTCGGTAGTTCCAGAGATTCCATAGAAATTGTAATTTAGAATGTTTTTAGAATGCTTTTCGCTCATCTCACCCTTTTAAATTTCAATTTTTTTTTCAGAATTTGTTCTTAGAGAGCATTTACATCTTATAAGTAGCTACCATGCTAAATTTCATGTTTCTAACACCTCCAGTATACAAAAAATCGAAATTTTAGAACGTTTTTCGCTCCTGCACCCCCTTGGGAGTAGTGGCACCAACATAAAATATAGACTTTGTTGGAGCAGGGACTGCCACCACCAATTTACTACCATAACTTTTGAAAAGGGTTCGATAATTCCAGAGATACCCTTTTAAATTAAAATTTTTTTTCAGAATTTGTTTTTAGAGAGCATTTACATCATAAGATGTAAATGCTTTTCGCTCTACTCACGCTTTTAAATTTCGAATTTTTTTAGAATTTGTTCTTGGAGAGCATTTACATCTTATAAGTAACTACCATGCCAAATTTCATGTTTCTAGCTCCTTCAGTATAAAAAAAAATCGAAATTTTAGAACGTTTTTTGCTCTTGCTCCTCCCTGTGATAGTGGCACCAACATAAAATATAGCCTATGTTACAGCAAGGACTGCCACCACCAATTTACTACCATAACTTTTGAAAAGGGTTTGATAATTCCAGAGATTCCATAGAAATTGTAATTTAGAATGTTTTTAGAACGCTTTTTGCTCATCTCACCCTTTTAAATTTTCAATTTTTTTAGAATTTGCTCTTAGAGAGCATTTACATCTTATAAGTAACTACCATGCTAAATTTCATGTTTCTAGCTCCTTCAGTATTAAAAAAAATCGAAAATTTAGAACTTTTTCGCTTCTGCACCCCTTTGGGAGTAGTGGCACCGACATAAAATATAGACTTTGTTGGAGCAGGGACTGTCACCATCAATTTGCCCCCATCACTTTTAAAAACGGTTCTGTAGTTCCAGAGATTCCATAGAAATTGTAATTTAGAACGCTTTTCGCTCATCTCACACTTTTAAATTTCAATTTTTTTTTAGAATTTGTTCTTAGAGAGCATTTAGGGCGGAGTGGGGTGATTATTGGTCACTTTTCATAAAGATCCATATAACTCAGTAACTAAATTGAATTGAAACAAAAATTTTATACTTGCAGAAAGAGAATCTAATCCTTAACAATCTTAATTAGTTTTATTTTTTTTTAATTATATATAATATTAATAATATTAAAAAAGTCTAACCAATAATCACCCCGGCAATGGGGTGATTATTGGTCATTGTTTTATGATCAAAAACCAACATTTTAAACACTCAAAAATTTAATAAATGATTAAATGAAACATTCTTGGAATAAATTTAATACTTTATATTGTTTGTAAATATGAACAGAGTTATGAAAAATGTTATAAAATAAAGAACATTACTAAAATGGTTGGAACTTCAAATATATTTCACAAAATAATACATTTATTTACAAAAGACTTTTGTATTTAAGGTATGCAGCTTGCATTTCATCTTCCTCAATCTGAAATGGCCCTGTACCATAGAGTCTAACTGGTCCATAAAACACAAAGGAGTGCTTCACTGGCGCAAGATCGGTTTTCTTTGGCCAGCGATAATTTCTGCAGACTTTTCCAAAAATTTGCAAGACAAAATATCATTCTGAATACTAATAATACACCCAATGTATGGCATCTGTTCAAAGTAGACAGCATAGTACTTCTCGACACATATGGCTTTATGTATTTTCCTTAATTTATTTGTAGCTGAAATATCAGAATCTTTCTTTTGCAGTTGCGGAATTTCTTCAGCTTCACACGTTTCTACTTCTATATCTATATCCGTATCTTGTGTGCATTCCTGTGTTTTCTTTCTAGTCTCAGAGGATGATACTACTGCATCGTCAGCTGTTTTCTTGTTTAATGTTAATTCTTTTTTGATCCTTTTTCATCTTTTTCACACAACTTAATGAAATCCTCGTTGGTGATAACTGCTGCATTTGTACTGTAAAAGATGTTCATTATCTAAATCAGGGCTCGGAAGTAGAGCGCTACAAGTAGCGAAACTACAGTAGCCGCTACTTTTTTTAGTAGTTTGTAGTGTAGCGTACTACATTAAAAAAAAGGGTAGTGAAGCGAGTAGCGCGATACAAAATATCAGTAGTTTGTAGCGATCATCGACGCTACTTTTTACGCTACTTTAGGAAGGAGGAAAAAAGTACCAATCTGCAAATCACGTGATTATAACTCTTTCTTTTGTGCGAAATGTGTTCTCTACAACAATTTGCGAATGTCAGCGACAAATCTCAGTTGCAGTGTCATAGATTTCTCCATAGACGACGGGCACAGTCACAAATTAACTGTCATTTTCACAGTTTGGATGTCAGAAACTTCCTGTATTGTCATTTAAATCCATAGAAATCGTCTCAATATAATGTACTTTTCTATGACTACGATTGTTTTTACCAAAATATAGCCGTCTGTCTATGTTAAGTCTTTATCTGACTAATTTCTTCTCCCTTTTCCACCCCCAGCAAACAAAGAAATGTAAAATCTTTATTTTTAAAAAAACAAGAACGAAAAATCATGCGTCAAGCATAGATTATGAAACACTTTCCAACGCTTCCAAAGTAATTTTACAAATCATAACGTTTAATAAGCTGAAAGATAACATCTAAGTAAACAATTGGGAAAACGCATAACCTATTTAAAAACGTCAAGTATTTTCAACATATGCAATATTCGGAAAAATATCCGAATACTTTTATTCAGCCCTGTATAGGATCTATAGATTTGTATATATACTACATAGGATGCTAAATTTTAGTTCAGTTAGGAAATGCGTAGCACAGTTTAAAATTCTCCTTCTGGAGTTTCTGTCAATAAACGGAAATGTGTTCGCGAACTTTTGTGCTTCCCTGTATAGGATCTACAGAATTTATACACACCACGTAATAGACAAAAAACAAGTTAAATTTAAAACCGCGTTCAGTAACTTAAAACGCACTTCCAGGAATTATTGTTAACAGACAGTAGAGAATTCTTTTGTGTGCCCCTGTAAATGAACGATGACTGCTATAGACACACTATTCTGTAGTAAACCTCTTGTAATTCACCTTAGTGATATATATAAATTTCAATGCGTTTAAAATAGTGAAACATTATTTAAATAAATCGCAGACGATTTTTCTCCATAGACGTAATGTAACGGAATTCTTTTGACTGTCCCTATAAAGTAACTATAAGTGCTATGCACACCCTATTCCATATTTAGCTTCTTGTAATGCAGCTTAGTGATATATATAAATTTCAATGCGTTTAAAATAGTAAAACATTATTTAAATAAACCACAACTCATTTTTCCCCATAGACCGCAATGTAACGGAATTCTTTTGAGTGTCCCTGTAAAAAAACTGTAAGTGCTACACACTTCCGTTGAAATAGGGAACATGCTACAGATAACGACAATAACATATAAAAATTGCAGAGCAATCCGAGCATATTTACGGGAGTTAGAGCACGGACAGACGGCCCTACGGCCAGACAAACCGAAGTCATAAACACTTTTCAACTAGGTTGGAAGGTGTTAAAAAAGAAAAAGAACGGATTCATATAAACGTAAATCATCTAAATTATCCCTAACCTCTCTTATTCACGCTTCCCCCTAGTAGCATACAGAGGAGTTTAAAATATTTTTAAATCTTTACTTTTATACAAAAGTAAAATCTTTCACTCCATTTATTGCTCTCTAATGACAATAAATAACAAGAACGAAAAATCATGCGTCAAGCATAGATTATGTAACACTTTCCAACGCTTCCAAAATAATTTTACAAATCACACCGTTTAATAAGCTAAAAGATGACATCTAAGTAAACAATTTGGAAAACGCATAATATATTTAAAAACATAATTTCAGGAATTTCCAACATATACAATATTCAGAAAAATATCCGAATACTTTTATTCAGCCCTGTATAGGATCTATAGATCTGTATATATACTACATAGGATGCTAAATTTTAGTTCAGTTAGGAAACGCGTAGCACAGTTTAAAATTCTCCGTCTGGAGTTTCTGTCACTAAACGGAATCGTGTCCGCGAACTTTTGTCCTTCCCTGTATAGGATCTACAGAATTTATACACATCACGTAATAGACAAAAAGCGAGTTAAAATTAAAATCGTGTTCAGTAACATAAAACGCACTTCCAGGAATTATTGTTAACATACAGTTGAGAATTCTTTTGTGTGTCCCTGTAAATGAACGATGACTGCTGTACACACAATATTCTGTTGTAAGCCTCTTGAAATGCACCTTAGTGAAATATATAAATTTCAATGCGTTTAAAATAGTGAAACATTATTTAAATAAATCGCAGACGATTTTTCTCCATAGACGTAATGTAACGGAATTCTTTTGACTGTCCCTATAAAGTAACTATAAGTGCTATGCACACCCTATTCCATATTTAGCTTCTTGTAATGCAGCTTAGTGATATATATAAATTTCAGTGCGTTTAAAATAGTAAAACATTATTTAAATAAACCACAACTCATTTTTCCCCATAGACCGCAATGTAACGGAATTCTTTTGAGTGTCCCTGTAAAAAAACTAAGTGCTACACACTTCCGTTGAAATAGGGAACATGCTACAGATAACGACAATAACATTTAAAAATTGCAGAGCAATCCAAGCATATTTACGGGAGTTAGAGCACGGACAGACGGCCCTACGGCCAGACAAACCGAAGTCATAAACATTTTTCAACTAGGTTGGAAGGTGTTAAAAAAGAAAAAGAACGGATTCATATAAACGTAAATCATCTAAATTATCCCTAACCTCTCTTATTCACGCTTCCCCCTAGTAGCATACAGAGGAGTTTAAAATATTTTTAAATCTTTACTTTTATACAAAAGTAAAATCTTTCACTCCATTTATTGCTCTCTAATGACAATAAATAACAAGAACGAAAAATCATGCGTCAAGCATAGATTATGTAACACTTTCCAACGCTTCCAAAATAATTTTACAAATCACACCGTTTAATAAGCTAAAAGATGACATCTAAGTAAACAATTTGGAAAACGCATAATATATTTAAAAACATAATTTCAGGAATTTCCAACATATACAATATTCAGAAAAATATCCAAATACTTTTATTCAGCCCTGTATAGGATCTATAGATCTGTATATATACTACATAGGATGCTAAATTTTAGTTCAGTTAGGAAACGCGTAGCACAGTTTAAAATTCTCCGTCTGGAGTTTCTGTCACTAAACGGAATCGTGTCCGCGAACTTTTGTCCTTCCCTGTATAGGATCTACAGAATTTATACACATCACGTAATAGACAAAAAGCGAGTTAAAATTAAAATCGTGTTCAGTAACTTAAAACGCACTTCCAGGAATTATTGTTAACATACAGTTGAGAATTCTTTTGTGTGTCCCTGTAAATGAACGATGACTGCTGTACACACAATATTCTGTTGTAAGCCTCTTGAAATGCACCTTAGTGAAATATATAAATTTCAATGCGTTTAAAATAGTGATACATTATTTAAATAAACCGCAGACGATTTTTCTCCATAGATGTAATGTAACGGAATTCTTTTGACTGTCCCTGTAAAGTAACTATAAGTTCTATGCACACCTTATTCCATATTAAGCTTCGTCTAATGCACCTTAGTGATATATATAAATTTCAATGCGTTTAAAATAGTGAAACATTGTTTAAATAAAGTGCAAATGATTTTTCCCCATAGACCGCAATGTAACGGAATTCTTTTGAGTGTCCCTGTAAAAAAACTATAAGTGCTACACACTTCCGTTGAAATAGGGAACATGCTATAGAAAACGACAATAACATATAAAAATTGCAGAGCAATCCGAGCATATTTACGGGAGTTAGAGCACGGCCAGACAAACCGAAGTCATAAACACTTTTCAACTAGGTTGGAAAGTGTTAAAAATTATTTCCTTGTCTCCAAAATTTACGCTTCCCTTTTTGCACCTCCTCCAGCATACAGTTTCAAATATTTAGGAACTCTTTATTAAAAAAAAAAAAAAAATGACCACATTCGTTTCTACCTAATAATGATATATAAGTACCGTAAAATACCGTTAATCCGCCCTTCCTGATTAAGCGCCCCCCTCCCACTTTGTAAACAAATTGAAAAATTCAAAAAATCCCAAGAAAGCGCCCTCCCCCAAAAAAATTTCGCCACGCACGTCAAGATCAACACCAAAAATTTTATCTCACGAGTGTTTTTTTTTTTTTTTCCGACTATCAGAAAGGCGTGACGATTCTTTGATGTATCGCAAACTTGTACAAACACAGAAGTAACATACACAACTTCAACTCTGAAAAAGCAATATAACCAAACATTAGTTTTGCTGTAAATTTATGTCCATGGCGATATGAAGGTAATAAAAATATCGATGGTGAAAGTTTCTCATGAAATAAGTTTAAAATGTGTATTTGATGCTGTGTGTGAAATATTTTATTAAAAAAGAATCTATTTATTTTATCAAAGAATTTATAGTCGTATTTAATGTTATTATGAAAACCCAACACAAAAAATTTATCTATCGATTGCTCAGTAGATGGCGCCACAGAAGAATTTGTAGCATATTTTATGCTATCTTTGTGGTAGCAATGTTTTTCGTTTTAAAAATCCAGCAACACTACCAATTCGTTCTATATAATCTCAATTTTTGTGATTTGTATTATTTATTTAGCATTTATAGATATGAAATCATGATTAAAAAAAAGTTATTTAATTTCCCTAATTTACAACAGATGGCGACACCACATAAAATACTAATTATAGAAAGTATTTCAGGACATTTTCAACTGAAATTTCTCAGTGTTTTTTAATTATTTTAAATTATTATGTTCCTTTTATTTTTCTGTTACCATATTAATGACATATATTAGTGTTATTATTTATCTAAAGGCATTCCAGTTTCAAAGCTTCTTAAATCCAGAGTTTTCTATAATCTGAAATTGCCATTAATCGTGAAGTTATACTGTTTCCCCCCCCCCTCCGCCACCACCACCACCACCGATAAATATCATATACTACAATTTTAATACCGTGTAAGCGCCCCCCCTGATTATTTTACGATTTTCCGTCACGTTTAGGGGGGCGGATTAACGGTATTTTACGGTAATCATCTAAATTGTCCCCTAACCTCCCATAATTTTCTCCCCACCCCCACCCCACCCCACCCCCCCCCCCCCCCCCAGCTTACAAATAAATCTAAAATCTTTAAGTTATTTTTATTTTCATATAAAAAAAATCTTCTGTCCTAAATAGTGCTCTATAGTGATGATAAATAATCAGTAATATAAATTATCCCCCTTCCCCTAAAATCTCCCCCACCTCTCCATATACAAAATTTAAAACACTTCCGTTACAGTTCCGTTTTCTTTGCTGTCTAGTAACATTAAATAAAAAATCAAGCATCTAAAATATTCCCCTTCGAGCAAAATTTCTGCTTGCTTCCTGCCAGTTTAAAATTGTTAGAACTCTAATTAAATATACATATATATTCGAAAAAGCACAGAAAAAGAACAAGTACACCATTTTATTATTAGAGAAAAGTGCAACTAGGAAGGAACGATTTCTGCCTTCAAACAAACTAGCAGCTGAAACGTAAAGCGTCAGCATGCCCGTGATCTATTATTTGCTGGATTTGCTGATAAAACCGCAAATTACTCACTCATCAAAAATATTAATTTTCTTACTGTGGCCACCCTTTGTCTTCTTACTCATTATTAGATCTAGTGTTTTAATGAGAGGATTCTTCTTTTGAGATTGATGTAATAGAATGACAGACAAAAATAGCATAGAACTGCCCTGTTGAGCATATAATGAATATCTTGAAGTTATAGAACAAGAAAGTGGTTATTATTCTGTAACATGTAAACTTTGTCCAATTAATAAGAAGTTATCAGTATCAAAATTATCTGCTTACAACCTGAAGTTGCACATTGAGGTGAGTTAGCATTTTCTTTATTAACCCCTTAACTGTAGGAGGTATTTTGACACCATAAACTAAAAATAGGCACAATACACCCCTTTTTCCGTACTAAAATATTTGCTTTGTGTAATCGAGAATGGTCTGCTGATTAATAAAGCGAAGGTTGTGTTAAATAATTACTGGTGTGCAAAAGCTTTTAGTAACAGAACAAGCTAACTGTTCTTAAGGGGTTATTATTATTATTATTATTAAACCGCAGACCAGGCCCCTACCTGCCGGGCATTATGCCCAGCTTAATGAGTTTGTATACCTGGCCGCGGGGCGAAATTTGCCTAATCTCCTCATAGCGGAGATCCACCTGATTAGCTTCTTGGGTGTCCTTGGCTGCAACGCTATTTCGTGAGAGTTACTTGGTTACTGTGTTGGCCGGTTCTAGTTTGTTATTAATTATGGGTTTCTAGGTATGTTGTCGAATAAGGAAAGGGGCTTGCTTTCGGGCCATATTCACACTGACTATGGTTGCTAATTTAGACAGGTTTGTATAATTCAGTTTAAATATGTGTGTTTCTGCTATGTATTACATCTTGTCTGTAATGTTCTCTAGTGGTTTGCTACAGTTTCTCTGCTTGACAGCTCATGGCATTCAGCCAACCTCGCTGAAATGGCAGACTTAAAATAAAAATAATTAAATTTTAAAAAAAAGAAGAAGAGAGAAAGGAATCGGTCTTGTAATTTAGAACCTGATCAGGCGACGAGACCTTCACCTGACTAGGCACCTCCAGAGGTATAATTCAAAGGGAACTTGGAAGACTTTGCGCCCACGACGGATTTTACATGCACCAGGCGCCATTAGCGTACATGGCTTCGTTGATTTTTTTTTTTTTTTTGTGCGCATTGTGCTTTTAGTATATATATACATACACATATACATGTATATACATATATATACATACATATACACACACACATACATACACATATATATATATATATTTTTTTTTTTTTTTTTTTTTTTTTTTTTGGTGCAGTAAAAGTAAAGTTCTTTTAATGCCTTTTTTGTGCAAAAATAGAGGATTCTACTAATTGCTTTTTATTATTTCGCTATGCACTACGCTAGATTACTGTTGCTGCTGAGGAATTAATCTTGTGTGGATGGGGGAAGGGCTTGTTCAGTTTTGCTTCACGTTAGTATGAAATTAAGTCTATGTTATCAATTAACCGTCTGATCACTGTTTTGGCTTTTGCTTGTACATGTTTGTTTTGAGCTAGCTGTTTGTGCCAAATTTGCTCGTTGTTTGATGTTATGCCTACCAGATGGAGTGCTTGTGTGAGTGAACAGGCTATGAGGTAGTGTTTGGAAGTTCCCAACAGTCCACACTCACAATCTGGCGTTTCCACCAGTGCGAATCTGTGCAGATATGCTGGAAACACGCCATGGCCTGTGTAGACTTGAGAAAGTAGTTTGCAGCTTATTAATCTGTGTGTATCCACTTTAGGGAAGTACCTGTGTGTCAGCCTGCCTGTGTCCCTGTAGTCTCACTCGAACTGCCATTGCTTAATTGTTAGCTCTTTCAGGGTTCTCTTTAGTTTTGTTATTGGTTTCTCCATGTGGTAAGGGATTACATTGTATGGGTTTTGTGCTGCTTGTTTGGCCAATTCGTCAGCATCCTCGTTTCCTTGGATGCCCACGTGAGCCTTGACCCAGCTGATTTTAAATTTATTATTTGATTTTTTTACTGTTTGTTGTATTGTATCTATTATTTCAGTTACGTTAAAGGGTTTGCTTAATGCTTGTATTGCTGACATGCAGTCCGAGCATATGCTGTAATCTTGCCCTGTGGTATTACCCCATTCTGCGGCTTTCAGTATGGCCAGTAGTTCGGCTTGGAAGACACTGTTGCACTTTCTTAGTGGCACCGACCATGTCTTGATTTTTTGTTCATTTTTGTATGCTACGAAAGCCGATCCCGTAGCGCCTGATTCCAATTTCGAACCGTCTGTGTATACGACTATGTCTCTTAGATTGTGTCCTAATCTTGGTTCTACTGTTTCTGCTGGGTGGTTGTGCCAAACGTTGATCTTTTTAACATAGTCCGTGTGATGGATGGTTGTGTTCTATATGTTTACTGTTTTGCGTAATCTTGAGACAGTGCCGTAAGCTGCTTCGTATTGTACTTGAAGGTGAATTGGAATCAGGCCAGATAGAACCTGAAGTGCCGCTGTTGAGGCTGTTCTATGTTCTTAAGGGGTTAATAATAATTACTGGATCACATCTCGCACCGAATATCTAAATCATTATTCATTAAAATTCTTAAATCATTAAAAAGAGTATTTTCGAATTAAGATCCCTGGTTCAGAAAATATTCTTATTGAACCGTTTATTATCGCAAAAAATGGTTTTTTTAATACCTCTTGTGATCGTTGTGAAATATTTATCCAATGTATGCATACAAATTAATTTACTGTACATTTCCTTTTGAAGATTCCGATAGGTAAAACAAAGGTGGTTGGAAATAAAAATATATTATTTTAAAAAATGCCTAAGAATGCTTAATTTTATTTTTATGGCTATTTATTTTTACTTCAGCTGCACAGGTTTTTTATCGCTAAAATAATTGATTTGTAATGTTTTATATTTGATTTGATATTGATTAGTTTGGTGTTTTAATGAAATATCTTTATCTTTGTCTCCAGAATCTATCTAAAGCCCAGTATGTTGAAATTCGGGTTTTCAAAGGGAAACAAACAAAAAGAGATAGAAAAGAAAAGATAGGATTTAGTTTATGCAAGTCTATATGATCTTGTTCAATTTTTAAATTGTTTTCAGGAACTATATTTAAATTTTAAAGAAATAGAACTATTTAGCTGTATTTTTAAAAAATAACATATATTCAAATTTACCAAGGGGTATCCGCTCTTAAGATTGTTCTCATATCCAAATTGGCTACTTTATCACACATTCTTTAATTAATTTTTGTTCGGAAACGCATGAAAATGCGCATGAAAACGCATGTTCTTATTCAGAAACTTTGTAACTGAAATACGTTTTCCATTATTCTTTATTTTATTTTATTTTATTTTTTGGTAAAGACAGAAGATTTTTCAGAAAACGCTGTCAAAGTCGACATTTTCAACAGAATTTTCGACGAACGAAAAAACGTGACACGAATCGCTTATAACCGAAAAGTAATTTATTTATCATAAAATGGAAAACTCATTTCGATTCCAAATCTCTTCCATATTCAGACCTGCCAATTTTATGCTTTTGTGTTTAAAAATGAGTCAGAAAGTTTCTCGTTGTTGAACAAGGAATTAAGGAATTTGAGAACCATCTTAAGCGCTACTGTGCTATATCACTCTCATAAATTTGTAAGATTATTACAATTTTTGTTTTCAAATTTCCTCTTTTTAACACTTTCCAACATAATTAAAAAGTGTCTATGAATTCGCTTTGTCTGTCTGTCCGTGCTCTAACTCTCGTAAATATACTCGGATTGCCATGAAAGTTTTATATGTTATTGAAGTTTACCATAAAATGTTCAGTATTGAAAATGAAGTGTGTAGCATTTATATCTCGCTTACAGGAACATTCAAAATAATTCTGTTACACTACGGGGAAAATTGTTTGAGGTGCATTTAATGAGCGATGATAACTAAAGTAGCACTTTGCTACTTTAGTTATCATCGTGACTATATCATAGTGACTACTTTTGAAAAGTAGTTTGTAGTCGCTACTTTTTAAAACAAGTAGTTGTAGTTAACTACATTTTTCATAAAGTAGTTGTAGTTGTAGTTCACTACAAACAAAAAGTAGTTTTTCCGACCTGTAGTTAAATTTTCAAACTCACCCCAATATCTCTTCAAGAAATGGATAAACAAAGGTTCAGTTATTTCAAATGTAATTTGTGTTATGAGTTGCTGAAAAAAATCAAAACAATGTGGTTCACTCTTAAAGTGTTGCCACATGAACTTGAAAAAACTCTTGAATGCAGACGCTGCCATCTAAAACTGACAAATATTAAACATATCTGCACTATTTGTTAGTTTATAAGTAATTTTTAAGCTAAAATTACATGACCAAGAATCACCCCATGTATATAGGGTGATGTTTAGCCCTCTATTTCCCTAATGTATGTGCTCATACAGTGTTCATATACATACATACGTATTCTATGCATATTTCTCTTTCTATATAACCCTTCTAGATCATCATGTAGTTAATTCCATATTACAGGCACCTTATGAAAAAAAAAAAGCATGATTTTGTAATCTCTTATTTTTTTGCTCAAGTTTTATACATATGTCTAGTTAAAATATTTTTTCTCATTAAATTATGTTTTGAACCAAAAAATCGTTTGTGTTACTGAATAACAATGAAATTGTCTAACATCCAGTATTTTTTTTCTTTTGATTTTATCATTAGTATTGATGAAAATTTAATTGACCAATAATCACCCCATGTTGCAAGTGACCAAGAATCACCCCGGTCTGCCCTACATCTTATAAGTAGCTACCATGGTAAATTTCATGTTTCTAACACCTTCAGTATAAAAAAAATCGAAATTTTAGAACGTTTTTCGCTTCTGCACCCGCCTGGGGGGTAGTGGCAACGACATAAAATATAGCCTATGTTGGAGCAGGAAATGTCACCATCAATTTGCCACCATCACTTTTGAAATCGCTTCAGTAATTCCAGAGATTCCCCTTACAAACAAACAATCTTTACTACTTTATAATATTAGTATAGATATATATACAATAAAACCCGCTTAAGAAGTTTTCCAAGGGAATGGAAGGCAAAAACGTCTTAAACGGGAAATTAAGAATGTTTGAAACAATCATTAGTTTGTTTTCATAGTCAGGAGATGTCTTTTACATTGTTAAAATAATACATAAATTTATATAAAGTTGAGTTTTACTTAAGAAATTTAAACTGATTTGCACATTTTAAAAAAATCTGTCAATCAAGTAAAAATGCATAATTACCTTAGAAACTCTTTATTTAATCCAATGTTTGAAGACAGAGAGGGACATTTCTCTTTAAGCATCATTTGATATGCTTTTACAGAAAAAATCGGTTATAGATTTTTGTTTGTTTTTTCTCGGCAATTTTTAGTTGATAACAGTCCAGTTGTCTTAAGTTTTTAAAAATTTCCTCAGGCACATTTTCAACACTTTCGATAAAACGGTGAAATGTTTCTAGTCCTTTCACAGCATCCAAAAAACTAGGAATTTCCAAGTGCTCTTCCTCAGTGTCACTCATTTCTTCATCTTCACAAATATCATCTACTGTAAGCATTTCACATGGCAATATCTCATCTACTGACACATACTCTTCAAACGATGCTGTGAAATCCCTCCTTCTTTGTAACGTCTTCCAATCATCTTCAATGTCCAATTCATATTCTTCTGTTGATTCTCTTTCCAAAAATCCTGCTTTCTGGAAACAATTGGCAATTACAGATGCCGTTATTAACTCCCATGCAGATAAAATAACATGAATTGATTGCAAAACGTTCACTTTTCCTATCTCTCCAGTATTGTCCAGTTTTTCAATCATCCAATTCACAAGCCGTTTTCTATAGTGCTGCTTAAACACTTTAATAACTCCCTGATCCAGCGGTTGCAAAACCGAAGTCGAGTTCGGTGGTAGGAAATGCACTTTTATGTTAGTAAAGTTACTCGTGTCTTTGGAATGGCGTCGCAATTGTCTACAAAGATGATGATGTTCCGTTTAGCTCTCCTCATTTTAACATTTAATCTTTTCAAATAAGCTTCATAAATTGTAATCGTCATCTACGCAGTTTTGTTATTTTCATAATCACAAGGCAGTGATTTCACATTTTGAAAACATCTGGGTTTCTTGGATTTCCCAACAACCAAAATCGGCAATTTCTCAGAACCGTCCATGTTTGCACCCAATAAAACTGTAAGTCGTTCCTTATTTTTTTTTTACCTTCGTGACAATTTTCACCTTTATATGCATACGTTTTATCCGGCGAAAGATTATAGAAAAACCCACACTCATCCATGTTAAAGACATCTTTAGGATGATAGCCGGTTATCAAATCTGGTAAGATTTGTTTCCATTCTTCGATTTCTTGTGGATCGATGCTTTTACTCTCACCTTTTATAGAATTGTAACTTAAACCAGCTCTTTTTTTCATTCTATCAATCCATCCATTTGAAGGTGCAAATTCAATCTCCATTTTTTTGGCAATTTCCTCAGCCTTTTCTCTAAGAATAGGTCCACTTATAGGAATATTGGCAGATCTAGCTTGCTTGAACCAAAGTAATAATTTTTCTTCCATAGCTTCATATTTTTCTTTTTTCACTTTTTAGATTTTTCGAGATTTATCTGAGGAGTCGTTTAATATAAGATTGCGTTTTGCTACAATTCCATTCAGAGTAGTCACCGGCATATTCAATCTCTTAGCAATTTCAACTCTTGTTACGTTTGAGTTGCTATCAACTTCTTTCAAAATTTTGATTTTGTCTTCAATTGACAAGGCCTTTCTTTTAATTCCCTTGTCCGACATTTTGAAGAGTAAAAAATAAATAAGAATTTTTTTCGTGAATTTTCCAAGAGAGATTTGATGCTTACACTCACTCAAAAACAGATTGAATGAGCCAAACTGAACACAGCTTTGGTTTGGAATGAACCAAACATAGCTTTGGTTCATTCCATTCCTGGAAAGGGGTGAAAGAGACTCTATTCTAAGAGAAAGCAACTGGTCGACTTAAAGAACTACCCCCGAGTAGGAGCAAACCATTTCTCTTTAATCCCTTATCAATCACTATTGTTGCAGCCAAAACGGACTCTGACTTACCCTCTCTCTACATTTCATCAGACAAACTGATATGAAAGTGAAACGACAATCCTTTTCAATCTTAAATGTGCCCTTTTGAATAGCGAAGAATATAGAGAAATACTTTTCCAGTACAGAATGGGGGGAAAAATCCCTCAAAAGACTGAAGTAAACGTGTTTTGAAAGTAAAATTAAGGGGGGAAAAAACTTCTGAAGCGGGAAAAGGTTGGAACTAAACTTTTTAAACGGGTTATTTTAACATTGTAAGAATAGGAAAAAAATGGGAATCGAAAATATAAACTTCTTAAACGGGAAAACTTCTTAAGCGGGAACTTCTTAAACGGGTTTTACTGTATATCACTTTTTTATGGATATAATAACTTAAAAAATTCTGCACAATCTCTTCCAAACTGATACATAAAATCAATGGGCATAAAATCCTGGTCAAGTTTGTTAATGGGCAGAATTGAACCAAGGGGGGGGGGGGGTGTTAAAATTGGGTTTTTTTTTGTGAAAACAGAAAAAAAAAATTCATAACTTCTTAATTATGAGTTTAAAGTTATTATTACTTCTAGGAAAAAAGGGCCAAAAATTTATGTAGGACAAATTTTTGATATTGTTAAAAATGGCCTCAAGGGGGGGGGGTTATAGGGGTTTCAGAAGAAAGAAATTCATAACTTTGTCCATTCAGAAGATATCAAATCTGCTTAAATTTATTATAAATCCTCTTAATATTGTCTACAACTTTTATATTGACAAGTTTTTTATAAGACCAACCTTTACAGCTTTAAAAAAAATCCCTACCTGTTCCACTTACAGACACAGGTAGATTTCAAAGTGAGCGTTTCCAACTGCTGCATCATGGCAAAAAGGTCGTTTCTTCCGCAATTCCAAATAAACAGGTGCCCCATGGTCTGCGTCTTCAAAATCTACCTGTGCCTGTAGGCCGAGCCATCAGGGATTTTTTTATATAAACTATTCGGTACTTTTCTTTTAGTGTGTGTGTGTATATATATACATATACAGGGTGATCATAAAAAAACTATCCCGATATATGAGCCCCTAACTATCATACCGTTCACAGAAACTGAATGAAACTTTGGTTTAAAGTATTTTGAGGTATGCACTCAAGAATGATATGAAAGACAACAGTTAAATTCTAACAGTTATGGTTACAGTGACAAAATTTCAAATGGCAACACTTACTTTTTTTTATTGGAATATGATCTTCATAGTGAAAAAGCGTTGGAATGGTACCTGTAGCACAAAAATCGCCGGTGCTAGACAGACTAAGAAGAATAGTGAAAACAACCAATAAGCACAGAGAAACAACAGAAAACAAAACATATTATTGTGTTTCATACAGCTTACGAGCTGTAAGATATTATTTGTAAAGAGTACTATAAAGTGTTAATTCACAATGCAATTAACACAAGTAATATTTTTAATAAAACTAAATTAAATATTGAAATTAATAATAGAAAATTATTAAATTATCACAAATTACTAAAAATCAAATGTAATAATTTTAATTATCCTTATCTTGTTATAATTCCAAAATTTCATAAAAATCCTATTAAATTTCGCACTGTTACCATCGGTTGTAACACATATAATAAAAATGCAAGCAATTTACTACTTAATATTTTAAAGCAGATATATGATATAACGTTAAAACATAATAACCAACATTGCCTAAAAAATAGTTTTCAACTCATTAATAAAATACATAATATCAATCCGGTAAAATTCATAAAAACATTGGATTTTAATGATTTATTTAATAACATTGATATAAAAGACTTACATAAAACAATGTATATATTATTTAAAGAATTTAAATCTCAATTAAAATTAAAAGATCATATTTCCGTAATTTTTTTTAAAACTTTACTAAATTTTACATTGCATAATAATTACATCATATATGATATTATTTATAAACAATGCCAGGGAATACCGCAGGGTGGGACCACTTCTAGTATTCTCTCTGACCTTTACTTATATTATTATGAAAGAAATATTGGTCTGAACAATGATAAAAATTGCACATCACCACTCAATTTTTATCCTAATCAGGTTACATTAAGTGAAAATAATTTGATTAATAATAATATAAATTTTCTTGACTTAAAAATTAATATTAATGATAATTATAAATTAATTTTTGATATTTATGATAAAAGATTTGATTTTCCATTTAAAGTAAATATTTTTACCAATTTTGCTTCATATTTACATAAATCAGTTTATAAAAATATAATTATCAATTATCTTCATCGTATAAAATATCTATGCTCAGATTTAAATAAAAACAAAAATATTAGATTTATTCGAGATCATGCAAAACTATATGGTTATCCTATTTTTTTGATAAATTCAATTATCAACTCTTTTAAATAACATTTATTACATCATATAAATATAAACATGTTATGGAATAAATTATTGTTTTAGTGTGCGATAAAATATAGCAAATGATATAGCAAATTTCAATTAAAACATACATAAATACAATTAAAACATATAAGGACAATAATTAAGATGATTGAACATTATTTACACTTTATATTGTTACTGTGATTGTGCGTTTAGCTGATCACCTTTATTTTAAGTGATACTAATGATCAGTTTTTAAAACATATATAAATACAATTAAAACATATACCATTAAAACATATAAGGACAATACTTAAGATGGTTGAACATTATTTACACTTTATATAGTTACTGTGATTGTGCGCTTAGTCGATCACCTTTATATTAAGTTATTCTAAAGTCTATAAAATATGCATTGTATAAAAATAACTGTAAAAAAAACTTATACAAAAACACATAAAATTATACATGGATAACATTCCATTTTTCTATATATATATATATATATATAATTTTTTTTATGATATTAATTTATTAACTAGTAAATAGAAGTATGAAATCTTAATTATTTTCGGTAAATACTATTTGATATATAAGTAGATAGAAGGTAGCAATATGTATTATATAAGAATTCATTAACTTATAAAAAATTATTTTATGTAAATTCTATAATATATATAAGTACATTAACATAGATGGCAGCACCAGCACTATGTATTAAAAGAAATATCTCTTTTACATAATATCTACTCTTGGTAAGAATCTTTGAAATACTATTTAAGATTAATTTAATTCTGGTAAAAACTGGCAAATAACTTTCAATAAGAATCTTTGAAATACTATTTAAGTTTAATTTAATTCTGGTTAAATTTAATTCATATAATAGGATTTTGTACGATGTTAATGTAAAACTACAATGATATTATTTTTTACTATTTATATATATTATTAAATCCAATATAATAAATATGTAAATCAAACTTAATTTTGAATAATTATTATTCCAATAGAGGGCAGCACATTACTTGACAAATAAATGTTAATAATATTTTTAATTTAACTATAGAGGACGCTTATCGCTTGTGCATTTACATTTTACTTTTAAAGATTAAAATTAAATGGAAAATTTGTATATTCACAAAAATAAATTTGTTTTTGAGTGTATTTATCACAAAAATAAATTTGTGTGTTTTAAATCAATTTGTGTTAAGGTGTAATAATTAAGGTGATATTTCAAAATATGTTCTCTCAACTTAACTTTCAAATAATTTCTCTCAACTTGACTATATCATCAAGTATATGATATGTGTGCTATGTGGTTGTATTTCCAACTGTTATCTGGTAATAATTCAGTATAGTGTTGTATACGGATTTTTGGATAATTATTGTGAGTAAAATATTTTATCTATTCTTTACAAGTTTTTTTATTTCCAATTGTTTTCTGGTAATAATTCAGTATACCTGGATGATTATACTGATCTTAGCATATATGCCAGCATAATTATGAAATACTGAATTATTTTTTAAAACACATGTGGGTACATCCAGGCTGAAGATTATACCTACACGTGTTTCTTTCATATCCAATTATAATTTAAATCTCTTGTTATCCAATTTTCCATTATATTTAGTTCATATTTCATTTCTTAATCCATTTGTATTCACTTGATATCAACTCCAAATTATTAACATTTTATGGTTTATTATAATTTTTTTTGTCTTTTTCTCTCTCTCTCTTTTTTTTAATAACCTTCATATTTTCAGTATTTTTGGCCAATTACCATTGAAGCACAAGCTATGGTAATATTATGATTGCACTTCTTAATTTATTAACTATGTGGTATTCTGTCTACACATTATTATTAATTATCTCTTTGGAGATTTAATTAGAATGTTACAAGAACTTGATGTTTTTTGAAATTCAAAGATATTGTAATTATATATATATATATATATATATATATATATATATATATATATATATATATATATATATATATATACAGTCAACTCTGTGAAATCCGCACACTTAGGGACCAAGGGTTTGGCGAATTATAGATCATTTCTTTGTTTACATTTTATTTTTTTATAGTCTGACTATTAATTAGAAATATTTAAACATAAATTACAATAGAAAAGGAAAATATAATGCATAACTGGTTTAAATTATTTAATAACTAAGTTAATTTAAAGAAAAATTAATTATACAATGCAAATTTTATTTATATTATTCATTTTTTAAATACAGTCAACTCTGTTAAATCTGCACAGTTTGGGACCAAGAGTTTTGCAGATTATAAAATTTTGCAGATTACAGATCATTCCTTTGTTTTCTTTTTAAAGTGAACTATAAATTACTAATATTTGTACAAAAATAACAATATAAAAAGGAACACTATAACTCAAAAGTAATTTATTAATCCTAAGTATAGAAAATAAGTTGAAACTGGTGTGAAACAATAAGAGCTAAACGATCTTCTTAAGAAGATCTTTTAGCTCTTAATTCTAAGTATGTTGGAATTATTATAAAATTTAAATTTCATTAGCTGTTATTTAATTTTTTGAACATTTACTCAATGGGAATTTAAGTTTTGGTTTAAATCTGAATATATATATATATATATATATATATTTATATCCAAGTTGTTTAAAGGTGTATTTAGCAAAAGTGCCTTTCAAATAAGATCAAATGAGTTACTGATTTCTGCAGATATTTCTTTAGTTAGCTGTTACATGAATGTATTAGTTTTAAAATGTAAATTACTCCACTGATATTTGCATTTAGTTGTTCCTTTTGCTTACCTAAAGTTATTATTTTAATATACATCATGCAAATCACATAAAACTTGTTAAAGCATTTAAAAATTGATAATTCATAAAAACAACTATATGTAATTTCTTTAACGAGCTTAACTATGAAAGTATGATTTCCATTGTTTACATTTGAAAATGGATGGCGGATTATACATCGGCGGATTTCACACAGTCGACTGTATATATATATTAAAAATCCATCTATCAGCAAGATTGTGATGCACTAAATCAAATTAAAGATCATTAAAAACTGAATATAAAATGACAAAACTACATCTTATTTAGTTTTAAAGAGTTTTTTAGATATAGTTATTTCTAGGGTATAAATATAATTGATTGCACAATTTTTTCATGTTTTTGAAGCCCCATATCTCAAAACTTTGTTCAAAAGAGTGAAAATTGGTATTTATTTTAACCAGCAGCTCAAAGTAATGCAAATATGAGTTTAAAGATTAGGAGTGTCATTTTGAAAATTTCTATTGGACGTTGAGGAGCAAGTGATTTTTCTCTTTCTTCGGAAAGGGATAATTGCTTTCTGTTCTAGAAAACACCCATGGTTTTGCTAAAAAACAATATTGTATATATTTTTTTTTGCATAAGAAACAAACATAAAGGATAATGTGAAGAATAAAATAAATGTATAAATAAAAAGTATTACCAGATATCATGCTTTCAGTAAATTTTAAATCTGAAAATATTGATAATTTTAAATATGATTTAAACACTACTAAAACCAACCAAAATCCCACTATTTTTATTTCAGATCTAGTTATAATATAGTATTATGTACAATTTAAAGTTTAAAAAATCGTCATAGAAACTGCGCCTTTGGTTGATAAAGATTTTTGAATAATTTCATTATTTTTTGTAATTTTTTTTAATTTCAAAGATTATACAATTTTTTTGACAAACTTAAAATGTTATAAGCGTAACAGTATGTTTTTTTTTTTTTTCATTATCTGTGTACCCTATTTATTATGCATAAATTATTTGAAGATGATTTGTAGAATAGATATTGAAATATGATTATATTTACGATGTGCTACATTTGAAAACCGAGCAGTCAAGAATGCCAACTGACGGCAGTTTTTCAAAATTTTGATAATATTTTTCTCAGAAACTATTTTTCCAAGGAGTAAAAAAAATGACTGGTGATCCTACCTTAATAGTAAGAACGAACACACGCAGTTTCATTAAAATCTGTGATGGTGGGTTACATATTGATATTTTACTGCCTGATTTGATGTGGAATGCCCCATTCTTATCTGCTCTTCCATGCAAGATTATCTGCGTAGTGGAAAGTTGAATGATATATGATTGTTCAGGAGGGGACTGAACGCAGCTTCAAAGTACAGGAATGATTTGTTTTCTTTTTTTCTTATTCTTCTCGTGGTGTGATTCATTGACGTAAAGGCATAGTTGTGCTATTTTGTTATATTGTTTGTTTCGATTTTAGAATATAGCAACCAGAAATAAAAATAATCACCTGTGTGATATGTGCTTGTATTATGCTGAATATCTAACTTTTATTAGACAAATAAAAACAAAACTGAAATCTTTTTAGGGGCTGTGCATATATAATGTTATCACTTTAGGGGGGGGCACTTGATATGGTATGATATCTCTAGGTGGAAAGGGGGTTTTGTCTTTTGATATTGTTATCCTTTTTTATCCAAACAAAATTTTCTTTTTAACACTTTCCAACATAGTTGAAAAGTGTTTATGAATTCGGTTTCTCTGTCTATCCGTGCTCTAACTCGCGTAAATATACTCGGATCGTCATGCAATTGATATATGTTATTAAGGCTTACTGTGGCATGTTCGGTATTGAAAATGAAGTGTGTAGCATTTATAGTTATTTTACAGGGACACGCAAAGGAATTCCGATACATTGTGGTATATGGGAAAAAATCATTTGTGGTTTATTTTAATGATGTTACACAATTTCAAACATATTGAAATTGATATATATCATTGAAACATACCATAAGAGACTAATTATAGAATGTGGTGTGCATAGCACTTATAGTTTCTTTACAGGAATACTCAAAAGAATTCGGTTGCATTACGGTCTATGAAGAAAAATCGTTTGCGGTTTATTTTAATAATGTTTCACTATTTCAAACATATTGAAATAGATATATATCACTAACGTGGATTACAAGAGGCTTACTATAGAATTATTCTGTGTATAGCTTTCATCGTTCATTCACAGGAATACACAAAAGAATTCGTTTAAAGTACTGTTTATTAATAATTGCTGGGAATGCTTTTTCAGTTGCTGAACACGTTTTTAAATTTAACTCATTTTTTGTCTATTAGTTGGTGTGTATAAATTGTATAGATTGTATACAAGGCAGCACAAAAGTTGTCGAATACACTGTTTATTGTCGGAAATTCCAGATGGGAAATTTTAAACTGTGCTACGCGTTTCCTATCTGAACTAAAAGTTAGCATTCTATTTAGTATATATAAAAATCTATAGATCCTATACAGGACTGCACAAAAGAGCTCGGATATTTTTCCCATATTGTAATTAATTCCTGAAATTGGATTTTTAAATATGTTATGCGTTTTCAAAATTGTTTAGTTAGATGTCATCTTTCACTTTAATATACGGTAAAGATTTGCAAAATTATTTTGGATGAGTTGGAAAGTGTTATATAATCTATGCTTGACGCATGATTTTTCGTTCAAGGGTTTTTTTTTTTTTTTACATCAAAATATTCTGTTACCTTTTTCTTTTTAGTCTGTTGCCTTTTTTATGAAAATGCAAAGTTAAATTAAAGCCATTAAAAGGTTATGAAATCATTTCATTCCAAAATATGGAATACCCCAACATTCGGTATTCTCGTTGTTCTACCATATGAACTCCTATGCTGGAGAAACCAGGTGATAAGTAAGTTTAAAATGCTGTTATGACACGAAAATACTCGCAAGCTAATGTTAAGTCTATGGGAAGTTTTTTTTTAATTTCTCGCTCGCATTTTAATATTTTTAAATGATTTCTTTTTGTATAGGAAAGCTGAGGGCAATCTCTAACATTGGTAGTTTTTAATATTTCGATTTTGGTTTCAGCTTTTTTTAATAACTTTCACTTTCAGAACCAGTTCTGAAATTAAAACCATACTAATATATAAAATAAAAGAAAACTGCCCAGTTAAACTGATGGCATTGAGCTCACAGGCTATTCACACTAACTGTAAATTATATTCTTATTTCAAAGAATTTGAAATAAGTCCTCGAAAAATGAAGAAATCGACAATATATTAAGGGGGGGTAACCATCCCCCGTTTCTCTTTCTTATAATTAACCAATGAACCCCTAAAACTTATCAGAGAAGCGCCTTACCACAATGAACCTATATACAAAATTTGAAGAAAATCTGATAATTCTGCATGAAAAATCCATTTATCTAAATTAAGGGGGGTTAGCCCCCCGTCCCCCCTTTAAACTTAACCAATGAACCCCCAAAACTAATCAGGGAAGTGCCTTATCACAATGAACCTATATACCAAATTTGAAGTAAATCGGATAAATCTGCATGAAAAACCCATTTATCTAAATTAAGGGGTGAGATTAGCCCCCCCATTCTCCCACTTTATACTTAACCAATGAACCCCTAAAACTAATCAGGGAAGCACCTTATCACAATCAACTTATATACAAAATTTGAAGTAAATCGGATAATTCTGCGTGAAAAACCCATTTATCAAAATTAAGGGGGGGGGGGCGTTTCCCTCCTTTACACTTCACCAATGAACCTCCAAAACTAATCAGGGAAACCCCTTACCACAATGAGCCCATATAGAAAATTTGAAGAAAATCTGATAACTCTGCATGAAAAATTCATTTATCTAAATTAAGGGGATAGGATTAGCCCCTTTATACTTATCCTATGAACCCCCAAAACTAATCAGGAAAGAACCTTATCACAATGAACCTATATACAAAATTTGAAGAAATTGGACAATTCTGCATGAAAAAACCATTTATCTAAATTAAGGGGGTTAGCCCCCCCCCCCTTTATAGTTAACCAATCAATCCCCAAAACTGATCAGGAAAGCGCCTTATCACAAGGAACCTATAAACAAAATTGGCAGAAAATTGGATAACTCTGCATGAAAAATTCATTTATCTAAATTAAGGGGGGAGGATTAGCCACCCCCATCCCCGTTATCCCCTTTATACACCTATGAACCCCCAAAACTAATCAGGAAAGAACCTTATGACAATGAACCTATATACAAAATTTGAAGAAATGGGACAATTCTGCATGAAAAAACCATTTATCTAAATTAAGGAGGGTTAGCCCCCCCCCCCCTTTATAGTTAACCAATCAATCCCCAAAACTAATCAAGGAAGCGCCTTATCACAAGGAACCTATAAACAAAATTGGAAGCAAAACAGTTATTTCTGTCAAGAGTTATCGCGTTACGTACATACATATAACAGAACGGGCGGGTACATAAGATCTCAGGCTTTGATAGCCTGTGAGCTAAAAAAGTGTAACCAAAATCGAAAAAGTAAAAGCTAGCAATGTTAGAGATTGTCCTCAGCTATCCTCAGCATGCAACAAAATTATCATTTAAAAATATTAAAATGCGAGCGAGAAATTTGAAAATAATCTTCTGCAGACTTAACATTAGCTTACACGTTTCTTCACATAACTAGTGTAGACTCTTAATATTTAATTGCAACATCCTTAAGTGTATTCTTTCTTCTGTATATATATATATATATATATATATATATATATAATTATAATATCTTTGAATTTCAAAAATCATATCAAGTTCTTGTAACATTCTAATTAAATCTCCAAAGAGATAATTAATAATGTGTAGACAGAATACCACATAGTTAATAAAATAACAAGTGCAATCATAATTTTACCATAGCTTGTGCTTCAATTGTAATTGGCCAAAAATACTGAAAATATGAAGGTTATTTAAAAAGAGAGAGAGAGAAAAAGAAAAAAAAATTATAATAAACCATAAAATGTTAATAATTTGGAGTTGATATCAAGTGAATACAAATGGATTAAGAAATGAAATATGAACTAAATATAATGGAAAATTGGATAACAAGATATTTAAATTATAATTGGATATGAAAGAAACACGTGTAGGTATAATCTTCAGCCTGGATGTACCCACACGTGTTTTAAAAAATAATTCAGTATTTCATAATTATGCTGGCATATATGCTAAGATCAGTATAATCATCCAGGTATACTGAATTATTACCAGAAAACAATTGGAAATAACAAAATTTGGAAATAAAAAACTTGTAAAGAATAGATAAAATATTTTACTCGCAATAATTATCCAAAAATCCGTATACAACACTATACTGAATTATTACCAGATAACAGTTGGAAATACAACCACATGGCGCACATATCATATACTTGATGATATAGTCAAGTTGAGAGAAATTATTTGAAAGTTAAGTTGAGAGAACATATTTTGAAATAACACCTTAATTATTACACCTTAACACAAATTGATTTAAAACACACAAATATATTTTGTAATAAATACACTCAAAAACAAATTTATATTTGTGAATATACAAATTTTCCATTTAATTTTAATCTTTAAAAGTACAATGTAAATACACAAGCGATAAGCGTCCTCTATAGGTAAATTAAAAATATTATTAACATTTATTTGTCAAGTAATGTGCTGCCCTCTATTGGAATAATAATTATTCAAAATTAAGTTCGATTTACATATTTATTATATTAGATTTAATAATATATATAAATAGTAAAAAATAATAATATTGTAGTTTTACATTAACATCATACAAAATCCTATTATATGAATTAAATTTAACCAGAATTAAATTAATCTTGCATAGTATTTCAAAGATTCTTACCAAGAGTAGATATTATGTAAAAGATATATTTCTTTTAATACATAGTGCTGGTGCTGTCATCTATGGTAATCTACTTATATATATTATAGAATTTACATAAAATAATTAATTTTTTATACTTCTACTAATAAGTTAATGAATTCTTATATAATACATATTGCTACCTTCTATCTACTTATATATCAAATAGTATTTACCGAAAATAATTAAGATTTCATACTTTTATTTATTAGTTAATAAATTAATATCATCATTAAAAAAAAATAATAAATATATATATATATAGAAAAATGGAATGTTATCCATGTATAATTTTATGTGTTTTTGTATAAGTTATTTTTATACAATGCATATTTTATAGATATATGTATGTAACCATTAATGAAATATTACCGATACACCAACAAAAACATTGAAATGATGAATAAAATATAATAAGTAATTGACAACTATACAGTTCCCCAACACACTGAATATAGATTCCACAAAAAAGGAAAAAAAAGAAAAGAAATGAAAAATTGAATTGCAGAAATTGAAAAAAATGAAATTTGTGGAACATAGACAGCATATTCAAGTCCCAAATGTACGTACTGCAAATAAAATGTTTGGTTATATATATATATATGCCAGTATAATTATGAAATACTGAATTATTTTTTAAAACACGTGTGGGTACATCCAGGTTGAAAATTATATCTACACGTGTTTTTTCATATCCAATTCTAATTTTTTAAAAATTTTAGTTCATATTTCATTTCTTAATCCATTTGTATTCTCTTGATATCAACTCCAAATTATTAACATTTTATGGTTTATTATATATATATATATATATATATTATTTTTTATTTATTTTTTATTTTTTCCCTCTCTCCTTTTAAATATTCTTCATATTTTCAGTATTTTTGGCCAATTACCATTGAAGCACAAGCTATGGTAAAATTATGATTGCACTTGTTAATTTATTAACTATGTAGTATTCTGTCTACACATTATTATTAATTATCTCTTTGGAGATTTAATTAGATTATTACAAGAACTTGATATATTTTTTGAAATTCAAAGATATTATATATATATATATATATATATATATATATTAAAAAGCAGTATAAAATTCTCGAAGAAGTCACTTTGTTTTTAAAAAAAATCTCTGATGGCTCGGCCTACAGGTAAAGGTGAAAATAAGGAATTTTGCTTAGTAGCCACTGGCCGGTAGATTGATTTTTTTTTTTAGTAGCCAGTAAGTGGCGAGTGAGAATAATCTCTTTAATAGCCAGTAAGTACATTTATGTCACTGAATATTTAATTTTAAAAACATATGATTAGTTTAAGTAAAGTAATTTAAGTACTAAATAAAAATATTTTAATTTATATTGCTTTGAATAAACTTGAAATATTAATTTCCAATCTATTTTAAGTTTTAAAATAAGTTAACAGCAAAGTTATACACAACATGTTTATGTAGCTAACTGCATAAGTATCTTTTTAAAATATATATATTTGTCTAGAATTAAGATCTGACAATAATACAGGTATGTTTATACACTAAGTAATAACCCACAACATGATATACATTACACATGCTCTAACTTTCAGACCAAAAGTGGCTAACATCTTCAGAAATTCAGAAAATGTGTATTTCGTCAATTAAGTCCGGAAAAAATTGTAAATTTCGTCATTCGGAAGCGTAAAAATCATGAACTTCCATCATTCGGGAGCGTAAAAATCATGAATTTCGGCGATCAGGTGCAGAAAAATCATTAATTCCGGTGATCAAGTGCAGAAAAATCATAAATTTTGGCGATCGGGTGTGGAAAAATCACGAAGTTCGTCGATCGGACGTGAAAAAATCACGAAGCTTGTCGATCAAACACGAAAAAAATCAAGAATTTTGGCTATCTGGTGCGGAAAAATCATAAATTTCTGCGATCGGGTGGGGAAAAAATCATGAATTTCGGCGATTGGGTGCGAAAAAAACTTTAATTTCGTTGATCTAAAGTGGAAAAATCATCAATTTTGACGATCAGGTGAGGAAAAATCACTAAATTCATCGATCGGACACGAAAAAAATCACGAAGCTCGTCGATCGGACGCGAAAAAAAATCAAGAATTTTGACGATCGGGTGGGGAAAAATAAATTTCGGTCATCAGGTGCTGAAAAATCATAAATTTCGGCGATCGGGTGCAGAAAAATCTTGAATTTTGTCGATCTGACGTGGGAAAATCATTAATTTCGGCGATCAGGTGCAGAAAAGTCATAAATGTTGGCAGTCGGGTGCGGAAAAATCACGAAATTCATCGATTGGACGCGAAGAAATCACGAAGCTTGTCGATCGGATGCGAAAGATTCAAGAATTTTGGCGATCGGGCGTGGAAAAATAATAAATTTCGGCGATTGGGTGCGGGAAAATGATGAATTTCGACGATCGGATGCAGAAAAATCATTAATTTCGGCGATCGTTTTTGAAAAAATCATAAATTTCGGCTATTGGGTGCGGAAAAATCATGAATTTCGGCGATCGGGTGCAGAAAAGTCATAAATTTTGGTAATCGGGTGCAGAAAAATCACAAAATTCATCGATCGGATGTGAAGAAATCACAAAGCTCGTCGATCGGACGCGAAAAATTCAAGAATTTTGGCGATCAGGTGCGGGAAAAAAGTAAATTTCAGCGATTGGGTGAGGAAAAATGATGAATTTCGGCGATCGAACGCAAAAAAAATCAAGAATTTCGGCAATCGGACGCAGAAAAATCATTAATTTCGGCAATCGGGTGTGGAAAAATCATAAATTTCGGCGATCGAGTGCGGAAAAACCTTGAATTTTGTCGATCTGGCATGGAAAAATCATTAATTTCGGCATTCAGGTGCGGAAAAGTCAAATTTTGGCAATCGGATGCGGAGAAATCACGAAGTTCATTGATCGGACATGAAGCTCGTCGATCGGACGCGAAAGATTCAAGAATTTTGGCTATAGGACGCAGAAAAATCATTAATTCCGGCGATTGGGTGCGGAAAAAACTTGAATTTTGTGTATCTAACGTGGAAAAATCATTAATTTCGGTGATCAGGTGCGGAAAAGTTATACATTTTGGCAATCGGGTGCGGAAAAATCACGAAGTTCATCGATCGGACGCGAAGAAATCATGAAGCTCGTCGATTCAACGCGCAAAATTTAAGAATTTCGAAGATCGGGCAAGGAAAAATAATAAATTTCGGCGATCAGACGGTGCGGAAAAATCTTGAATTTCGTCGATCGGACGCAAAAAAATCAAGAATTTCGGCGATCGGGCGCAGAAAAATCCCGAATTTTAGGGAAAATTGGAAAATTCTGAATTTGGCCGGTTCTTTTCATATTTTTAATCGCCAGTTTTTCAAGTTTAATCAACGAGTGGCGACTGGCGAGTGCTTATTTTCACCTTTACCTACAGGCACAGGTAGATTTCGAAGACTCAGACCGTGGGGCGCCTGTTTGTTGGGAATTGCAGAAGAAATTACCTTTTTGCATGATGCGACATTTGGAAATGCCCAATTCGAAACCTAACTTGTTTGCAGGCAGAGCCGGCAGGGATTTTTTTTTTTTTTTTTTTTTTTTTTTTTGCTATAAGGATTGGTCCTATAAAAAACTTGTCAATATAAAAGTTTTAGGTAATATTAAGAGGATTTATAATAAATTTAAGCAGATTGGATATCTTCTGAATTGACGAAGTTATGAATTTCTTTCTTCTAACCCCCCCTCCCCCCCCCTTTGGAGCCATTTTTAATGATATCAAAAATCTGTCATACTTAAATTTTCGGCCCTAGTAAATATAACTTTAAATATAACTCAAAGTAATAATAACTTTAAACAGATTTGATACGTATCATAAGTAAGAAATTGTTTTTTTTTCTGTTTTCACAAACAGCCCCCCATTTCCCCCCGTCCGATTTTGCCGCCCATTAACGAACTTGACCGAGATTTTATGCCCCTTGATTTTATGTATCAGTTTGGAAGAGATTTGTGCAGAATTATGGGAGCTATCGTGTCCATAAAAAAGTGACATAGATAGATAGATAGATATAAAGATTTGAACTAGGGGTGGTTTTGGGTTCTGTCAGTCATAATCGGCGTAGATCTGCAAAAATTTTTCAAAAATTCCAACTTAGGGGAGAATGTAATAGATAGTATTTCTTACGAAATCTACCTAAAAGGTGTAGTTATTTTTCAAGTGAGCTTAATTTTCATCTATACATGCATATATTAGGTGACCAAATGAATTTAATAAAAATTAGCACTCATTTTCATGTGTGTAAGTCACACAGACGATCTTTTTGTGTCCAAAATTTGATAAAATTTCAAAGTATCATAACTCTGTAAGTTTAATTGTAAATAATTGTAATGATTTTTGTGTTTTATTTGTTAGTGCACGGAAACGTTTTTAAATATAATTTCCACCTATAAAAGTTGAACTGTGCAAAAATGTAATTTTAATATGTATGCAGCAATTTTAAAAACCTATATCTAAAAGCTATACACGATATATACATACGTCTTGAAGTTGGAAATATATTTCCATCATCAGAGGTTTGAGAGATAATCACCATTGAATAGAGCCATATTTTCTGAGTCTTTTGTGTCCTTCACTTTTACTTTTAACTCGCATTCATAATATTTCATCTTACGTATCTTGCTCCTCAGACACCTCCAAATTTCCCCCCTTCCTCGGAAGAATTTTCATGGATAAAAAAGGTACTTTTCTGTTCAGTAAGATGGAATTGTACGTTGGAAATAGCAAAAAACCATGGTTACTGAACCCTTTCTGGCCCATTAGGGGGAGACTCTTTCTAGCCCTTTTTGGGGGTATTTTGGCCTCTTCCCCTTCACATCCCCCCGTCCCATTTTTGGGTAGCCTAATTAGCTCTTATTCCTCCCTACTCATACCCATTTCCGTTTATAGCCTAGGTGTTTCTTTCTTGAATTGTTGCTATTTTCTGCTTTAGACAGTTTCCCAGTCTTTTCTGGTCCCAATTTTGGGTCCCCTAAGTTAGCTTTTCTTACTCTCTTCTCATCCGCATTTATGTTTTTAACCTAGGTAGCCTTTTTCAGGAGTTATGGGTATTTTCCGCTTTAGACAGTATGTCAGTCTCTCCCGGACCCATTTTTGGTCCCCTAGTTAACTCTCCTTTCTCTTATCCCATCCCTAATTCCGTTTTAACCTAGGTGTCTTCAGTTACTACTATTTTCCATTTCAGACAGTATCTCAGTCTCACTGGTCCCATTTTTGGATCCCCTAGTTAACTTTCCTTCCGATCTCCATTTCCATTTTGAACCTAAGTGTCCTCTTTCTTGAGTTAAAGCTATTTTCCACTTTAGGCAGTACGTCAGTCTTCCAGGGTCCCACTTTCTGGTTCCCTCATTAGCTCTCTTTCCAACCCCATTTCCATTTGTAGCCTAGGTAGTTTCTTTCTTCAGTTATTACTATTTTCCGCTTTAGACAGTATTTCAGTATTTATAACACTTATTCGCACAAACTAGATATCCTTGCTATTATATACCTCTGAACTATTCGGTTATGATTTCTCCACTTTCTTTTACAACTACTAGGTTTCTTTTAACTTTCTTTGCTCTCCTGTTAATGTCTCAATCAATAGTACATCTTTATTTTCTTAAAATTTATGTATTTAGTTGCATCGCATCTCATAGATAGTTATTGATAATTATTGTATGCTATTGCTAGTTATTGATTATTATCGATACTATTGATAGACTATTTATATTTCTTTGATATATTGAAAAAGAACGATAGTTGTAATAGACTGATACAGATAGATTTGAAAAAAAAAAATAAAGATTTACTATTGATAGAGTTCTATAAATAGTAGCAAGAGAGCAAAGGAAGTTAAAAGATGCTTAGCAATGATAAAAGAGGCTTAGCAATGATAAAAGAACTGGGGATGGGGGGGGGGGCAGAAAATGTGGAAAAATACCTGTTTGTACATTAGATAAAATCTGAGGTATGAAAGCTTAATACTGACTCAGGAGCGCAAAAAGCTGAAAACATACACTATATTGCCGAAGGTGATTGGTCACTTGTGATTTTAGACGTTTTGTTAACTATCTAGAAAAATACATAAGGAATTAACCTGAAACTGCAGGTGTGTAAACAGTATAGTATAGGTTATATATTTCGGCGAAAATTTTTTCCCGAAACCCCATAGGGGACTGTCAACAAATTGAAAAAGAACGAATATCTTTTGGATAACCCTGTAAAAACTAATGTAGCAAAAGCGTTCAAACTCGAGATTATTAATAAGTGGCTTATTGTAATATACTATGTTCATTTGTATGAAGATAGCATGTATACTCGTAGAGAAATTAAGGTTTTTATAAAAACAGTCCCAAATTTCGCCTAGTTTTTTGCTTATAATTTGCAGAATTCTTAACATAAAAAAAGTTATTTTCAGAAAATATGACAAATAACATTGTACATATAACTCTGCAATCAGAATTAAAAAATAATAAAAATTAGATGAAAAATGAGCAGGTTTACTAAAAAATGTTTCACTGCGCATGCGCGAATGCAATCAAAATATAATATGCATAATGGATTAGCTAAGTATATAGAGCAACTTTTGTGAAAGTCTCAAAATCATAGCTTGAAAATTCTGTAAATTATTGTCGATAGAATAAGCTTGAAATCCGTTGTTCCCAAAAAGATGAGGGGTTGTATCAAATATCTGTTGATTAGTGCCAAGATAGCATACACAATATTTCACGTACTACTATATTTGGATACAACCCCTCATATTTTTGCTTCCTTTTGGGAACAACGGATTTCGAGCTTATTACAAAAAGCAAAAAGTAATCACCCTCAAATAGTTGAAAAATACGGAAAACTGCCTAAAATGGAAAAAGGTAAAGTTATAAAACCTCATAGCATGGAAATTAAAGCGCCCAGAGATCAAATGACACAGAATGAGGCTTGGAGACCGCTGACCAGGCCCCTACCTACCGGGATTCGACCCAGTTTGACGGGTTTGAGTGCCTGGAGAGTAGGGCGAAGCGAAATTCGCCTGATCGCCTCATGGGGCGATCCACAATGACAAGTACCCAGGACAGCTGACCAATAAAGTCCGGATTTTACTGGGTTGATCAGTCCTAGGTTTTAGTATTCTGAGATCTGTTGCCGCACGCCACATACTCGTCATGATAGTTGGAATGGGGCTGGACAATTTAGCGCCGAAACTTTGGTACTCAACTTAGCTTGAAAAAGGGGCGAGAATTTTGAGGAAAGACAATTAAAACCACTGAAATTTTTAAAAAAAATTTGTTTTTTTGCCAATAGCTAAGTTGTACCAGCAAGGAAAATTTTAGGGCCGAATAGCAAGACAGACAAAAACGCTGCAGGGGCTGACGGGACTGTGTCTTTCTACCGTACCCCACCTGGTAAAAACTGGCTCCGTGGGCTGTCCTATTGGAGCGGGTCCGGTAGCTTGCGCTGACAATGTCCATTTGCACCTAATAAAGAAGGAACAGTCAAAAATAAAATGAAAAAAAAAAACTGCTGCTAAAAAAACCTTTGTGCTACCAGTTGGGGCCGGCCATTGGCCTGTCCCAACCGGCAGCAGAACTGCAAGGGGAACCTGGAAGAGAAGAATGTTAGTAACATTTTAAACTGAACTTATTCTGAATTACACAGAATGAGGCTTATCCGAAGAATTCAAAGTTAGACGACACCATGAATATTCAGTTTGTGCATATAAGTGTTATAGTTATTGAGATACTGTCTAAAGCGGAAATGAGCAATAACTCAAGAATGAGGACACCTAGGCTAAAAACGAAACTGAGATTGGAAAGGGATGAAGAAGAGCCAACTAGGGTACCCAAAAAATAGGACCGGGAGAAGAATAAGGGAGGCCAAAGGGCAGTATGGATCGAAGGGCCGGACAGGATTCAACAGTCGTTAAGACTGTCGTAAATTCCAGCTTACAATTAAATATTACTTTATACGAGGCGTGTTTTTTTAAGTAAGTACCGTTTTGTGATTCCGCCGCCGCAGGGATACGGTCGGCGTTCCGCGCATGCGCGCTGGTTACCTACATCTCTTGTCTACGCACTGACGCCATTACAGTCTGATTCTTCATTGTATACATTGTTTACTGAGTGTATAAGATGCCTCCGACAATCGTGAGTCCCACCGATTGTGAAGTACGGGCTGTTATACGATTTCTTAGTGCTAAAGGCGTAAAACCGATCGATATTCATCGTGAGATCTGTGAAGTTTACGGACAAAGCATTATGAGTGATGGAATGGTAAGGAAATGGGTGAGAGCATTTAAAGATGGCCGCACAAATGTGCATGATGAAGAATGGAGTGGGCGTCCTTCGGTCGTTAATGAAGATTTGATGCAGAAAGTGGACGAAAAGGTGAGAGAAAACAGATGCTTTACAATTTCATCATTGTCCGACTGCTTTCCTCAATATTCTCATAGTGTTTTGTATCGCATTGTGACCGAGAACTTGAATTACCGGAAATTGTGTTCATGTTGGGTTCCAAAAATGTTGACGGATTTGCACAAAACCCAACGTTTAGGCAGTGCATTGACTTTCCTTGAGCGGTACCACAATGAAGGTGAAGATTTTTTAGACCAAATTGTTACTGGTGACGAAACATGGGTGGCCTACGTCACACCAAAATCGAAACAACAATCCATGGAATGGCGACATTCATCATCACCCAAAAGAGTGAAGTTTAAGCAAACAATTTCTGCCCGGAAAATCATGTGCACAGTTTTTTGGGACAAAAAAGGAGTATTGCTAGTGGAGTTTCTGCCTCGTAATGAGACAATCAATGCAGCGTCTTATTGTGAGACATTGAACAATCTGCGTTGTGCAATCCAGAACAAAAGACGTGGCAAGTTGAGTAAGGGTATCGTTTTGCTGCATGACAATGCCCGTCCACATGTGGCTAATCGTACCAAAGATCTCATCAAATCTTTTCAATGGGAAACTCTAGATCATCCACCATACAGCCCTGATCTGGCGCCCAGCGACTACCATTTGTTCCTGCACTTGAAGAAACACCTGGGTGGTCAGCGTCTTCAAGATGATAACGAAGTCAAAACATTTGTGATACAGTGGTTAAGAAGTCAGGCGGCAGAATTTTATGAGGAGGGTATTCAAAAACTGGTGCCACGTTATGACAAGTGCCTCAATATTCACGGAAATTATGTAGAAAAGTAGATTAAGGTACAGGCTTTCATGTAAAAATAAAATTATTGCGATATCTTTGCACGTCTTATTTTAATTCCAAAACGGTACTTACTTAAAAAACACGCCTCGTATAATAGTACCTTTCCTCTCCATAGAGGTGCTCTCTGGTGTCTGCGGACCCCAGATCACCTTTAGAGACTTGAAGGAGGAATCTATCTCTCATTGTTGGAACATCAGCTTTCCCTGTATACTGTCTTGTCATTAAGTAAAATGCTCTATTTTATATGTCAGCATCTAGTATGCATTTCTGCCTTAGCATAAGGGGGGGGGGTCTCTCTGTGAGGTTCTTTCTGGCCTTTTGGGGTATTTTGGTCTCACTCCTCCTCCCGGTCCCATTTTTGTGTTTTTAATCTCCTAATTAGCTCTTCCTCCTCCCTTCCTATCTCCATTTCCATTTTTAACTTAGGTGGCTTTTTTTTAGATAAATTGCTATTTTTCACTTCAGACAATATCTCAATACATATAAAAACTATATGCACAAACTTGATATCCATGATATTGTCTGACTCTGAACTACTCGGGTAAGCCTTATTCTGTGGTTTTAGTTCCTAGGTTTTAGTTTCCGCGGTATGGTGTTTTTAACTTCTGCTGTTCCGTTTTAGGCAGTTTTTCGGCCTTTTCAACTCTTTCCAATGGTCCTTGAAATAAGTTTTAACTTTTAGCTCCCATGGGCCGTTGACGCATGTCCAGTATTAAACTTGAATCTCTTAAATATTTATTTTAAGTAGAAACAGGCATTTTTTTCACATTTTGCCCACAGTCTTTCTTTTATCGTTGCTAAGTTTATTTTGAGTTTCTTTAACTTCTATATAACTTTAGTGAAAATCGGATCATTTTAAATAACTTTTGAGTATTTTACTCTATCCATAGTTGTGATGGCGCTGCTGTATAGTGTATTCATTCAATATATTATTCTATTTTATTCAATATCTCAGACTTGTTTTAATTTATTTCCTTTTCCATCCCACCATCATTTTAGTTCTAATTATCTCCACCAGAGGGCTGCAGTTTCTTTTATTAACAGTCTATATTGTCTTCAACTCTTATTTTCGACTCTCATTCGATGGATGAAACCTCCCTTGAGTATTTTGGTTACCCTTGGCTCTTCTTGGAACCTTAAACAAGATCTCTAATGCTTCCAGAGGTGATGTAAAAAAGATAATGCGAAACTAGTCAACTAATTGGTCGTTAAGTTTTGCATTTACTGTTTTTAGCTTGTCGGTGAAACAATCGATTGTAGAAAATATCGATAATAGAATTCGACTATCGATAGTTTTTGCTCGATAGTATTTTATACGATAGCGATTGTTGAAATTTCGAGAATCGCCCATCACTAATTCTAATGTAAATGAAGGTTGAAACAGTTAAGTTGTTGAACAGTTTACAGTAAAGGAAGTCACACAGTGTTGCAACATTAGCGAAATTTGGCGGGAAAAGTGACTTTCAAGATTACCAATGCCAAAACATATGCTTGGCACCCAATGAAATAATGTCGCCTATTTTGGCGATATTTGTCGAAAATTTGACAACTTTTGGTGAAAAAATTGGTTTTCAGGACTGGAAAGGAATTTTCAAGAAATTCCCAATAGGATAGATGATTCAACCGATAATTCACAATACAACAGATCTGGTAGTTCAGAGCAGTCTGGACTTAATTTATTGTTATATTGAACACAAGGCTCAGTTAAACGCAAAGCTAATTTTAAGCGAGCGGCTGTTTGCATTTATTTAATTGTATCCAGACAAACATGATACATAACATAGGTTTTTTTTTTTTGTTGTTATTACTGCAATTTTAAGGGTAGATTGAATCCTTTCACGAAATCTGAGATGACCACTTTTAAAAAGTAAGTTTTGTAGTTGCTACTTTTCAAAACAAGTAGATAAAGTTTGCTACAAAAATAAAGTAGTTTTTCCGGGCACTGTCTCTAGTATTTACTACTAATAATAATGTATAATTCTCTCCAGCTGATTCAACTCTTTCTTTGTTGGTCTGCAGAATGATTTGCAAGGGTTGTTATTATTTTAATAGGAGAATAAATGTCTTGTTTTGTTAATTATAGAAAAGTAATAACTTTTAATTTTCTAAAAGGATTCCTTCTTCTAGCTTGCAGAAGGACTACAAGCTGAGGCCTTTCTATCCCCGTCTTCTGGAGCACCCTTTCATCTCGTCAGAGAGTACACAAAAATACGACATCTCGCACTATGTCTCTTTTGTCCTCGACATCTACGAGAGATTGGCCCAGGCTGGCCTCAGCTGTTAGTATGCGTGGAAGAAGCAGCTGTTCTGTACAAATCAAGCTTAAGAATTGTTTATTGGCCAAAGTTCCATCATTGGGTGTACATTCTTCTAACCTGGATTGCAAAATTTAATAAGAGTTCACAACGTATTTTATGGGTTATTTCTGAAATATATTCAGACAGATATATTCTACAGTAGCTAAATATATTCTATAGTATGTTATCCGACAGTTTACTGAGTCCTATGAAAAGAAAAAAATGACAAAATTTTTAAAACTGGAAAAGAATGTGTTTGTTTGTCTAATTTATTTTGGTAAGTAGGTAGACATTTCTCGATAGATGGACAGCCTTCATTATAAGGCACCTCGTTGCTGCTCATGTTAGATGCCCAGCTTAGAAAAGCAACACACCCGCCCGTGGAACTTTAGCCTCCTTTTTCAATGAGAATGTTTCAGTGTTTTTTTAATCCAATTTTTATGGAGCTGTGTCCAGTTTAGTTTATGTGTGTGTGTATATATAAATGAATATCCTCTTTCTTGTTTTGTCATTGCATCGAGTGCCTTTTTTTGTGAATGAGATGTGTACATAGAGACCTGAAAGAATGAATTTCATATGAGAGGGTGTTTCCTTCTCAATCATCATTCTGTCTGTTGAGTGGAAAATTGGGTTCTTTAAAAGCCTCTCTCATCCTGAACACAATATCTCCAAAATGGGAACCCTCTCTTTATACAGAATTCCTATTTCTTTAGAGCCTCTCTCTGTTTTCCAGAATGTGGAATCCATACGACTCTCGGATGTGTGTTTGCCTCTTAGATGGGTCGATACAAGATCGGAACACGTAGGAAACAGTGTTTGATTGTATCCGGTGGATTTATTGATTTCTTTTTAGATAAGAAACATTCATCATTTTTAATACTTGTTTTACTTTGTTATTGTTTGTGTATTAATATATTTTTATAAATAGGATGGTCCCTGTTGAAAAAATAAAAATCAAATCAAACGGATACAATCCATTCCATAAACTTGTGTTTTCATGATCCACAGGGAGAGGCCCTCTTCAGACTTGTGACAGAAGTGTGACAAAAAAATAAAATATTTAGAAATTGCCTATTATGGGAGAAAATTTTTAATTAAAATATTTTTTAAAGATGAACACCTATCCTCATTCAGCTTTTAAATTCAACAGGAGTCTTTCTTTTCTAAGAGGTGTTGTCCATTTAAATACACTACTTTCATCTCTGTTAACATCGGAGTTTAAATGGCATTTGTTTCGGTTTTTGCAAAAATGTCAATGAAATCTCACGACATAACATTCATATTAACGTTTTCTGATAGCATGCAACAGTCACCATTGTCCTAATCCACTGTCACAAAAAGAAACAAAATACTTTTTAGCTGAAAATACTAAATAAAATTGTTTTCCAGATGGAAGCCTGGCATAGGGAGAAAAGAAATATGCTTTTGTACACGTTAGTCTGATTGTCATTCTCTTACTACTAGAAACCTCCAAACATCAAAAATAGAGGAAAGAAAACAATGTGCAAATAAGTGTTGTTTTTTTTTTTTCAATTATTGTAAAGAAGGTTATAAAAGAAAGGAGGGAGATACTTTTGTGCCTTGAATTCATAATTTATTGTAAAATGATGGTGCAAGACTTTGAAAGTGATTTCCTTGTGATAGAGAGAAAACGTCCTTGGCATTTATATGTATGGCCTTTATATATATATATATATATATATATATATATACAAAAAAGCTATTTATCTGTTCTATATTGTAACTTATCTAGAAGCAATTCCTTTCTTTAATATTCCTTCATAAACAACCCTCCATTTTATTATTTTATTTATAAAGCAACCCATTACTGGTAAAACACACCCTCAAGGGGACTCTTCATTCACTTGGAAAAACCCGCTCGCTCATGTTAAACCTATGGACAGGTTGTTTTTGAATTTCTCCTTTAAATCTGAATATTTTTAAATGATTTTTGCAGCTGAGGCCAATTCCGCTATTTTTTACTTTTTCGATTTTGGTTTCAGATTTTTTTAATAAAGGTACTTTTACTTTCGAAAGCGGTTCCTAAAGTGAAAGTACCTTTACTAAAAACTTGTTGAACTGAAATCGAAAAAGTAGAAAATAGCCCTATTAGGAATCGACCTCAACTATATTATGCAAAAAAAAAAAAAGAGTTTAAAAATATTGAAATTGAAATGGGAAATTCGAAAACAACCTGTCCATAGGTTTAACATGTGTTTCCAAGTGAGTGAAGAGTCCCCTTAAACTTCCCACTCTAACACTTAATGGTCGAAGGGGTTGGATGACTTTGAAAGTGATTTTTGCCATGTGGGTGTATTCTCTTTTTGAGTATTCTTGTCCTCAGCCTACAGTTTGGTGTTTCCGAAAAAGAAGAATTGTAAATCTTGTCATGGCATCTTTTTCGTGTATGTCTGTTGTGATGTTCTTGCTCTAATAGAAAAGTAAGCTCACCTCTCAACACTTGTGTTGTTTCGATGAAAAGAGTACAAAAAAAAAATAGGTATAGTTTTATGTAAGTATTGCTCTCTTCCATCCACAAATGGATTTAAAAAGATGATGATGATGATAATAATAATAAAGATTTAATTTTTTTTAAATTAACATTTAGAAGTCTGTGTGTCTTTTTTTGGGTCTGCCTCTAGTTTATTCTCAGGATTTTTGCCACCACAGCTCATCTATCCTTATAATGTTTAATTTAAAACTCAAAGAATTTAATAAACAACGAAATAACTTTTAATACTTCCAGTGCATATGTTAGGAATAGTTAGATTCATCCACTACTATTCTGACACAGGGGGCTCTGCATAGATTGGCTTCCCCCCCACCACCACCACCCACTCTTCTATTTCATTGTGCTTAAGCCAGGAACATACCCATAAAGGGAAGGAGAAAGGCTCCAAAAATGAATTTTTTAAAATCCTAAATACAATGGAGTCTATTTCCAGAGGTGCTCTGTTCAGCAGCATAGCTACACCACCTTGAAAACGCATGGAATTCCAAAAATCACCTATGAAACAGGGAAATTTAAAATGTCCGTTCTGGAAATAACCTTTTGTGAAAAATAGTCATGTCCCACGAATAATAGGCTGCTAATAACTCTTTAAATCAGCCAAGGAATGCTTTAGAAATGGCTGGATCTCTCTCCCTCTCTGTATGTCTATGTATTAGGAGTGCCCTATCACCAGAGGCTAGTAGAAGGCAATACTTCCTGTCTTCTGCTGAATAAATAGGTTTGGTATTGCTTCCATTCCGCCTACTTCCATTCAGTCTCTTTTTTTCCTCTCTTTCTATTAGGGAATAATTTGTCAACAGAAAACATACTATAAAATGACTTGTATCTTCACAATCCCAACCTATAATTTTCATAGTTAAAGAGTTAATGGCCATGACAAATTGGTGTGACTAGCAGGTTTTGCTGCTACGCTGGTCGATTTCTCCAAACGAAATAGGCCCTTGAATTTCATCTTTTGTTTTAAAGCAATGTTAACCTTTACCTTGATTGTCCTTCCGTAATGCTGTAAAATGAAGCGATCGCCATTGCATTGTTTTATTTTCTAATTTTTGCACAAAGTTTAGGCTATTAAAGACAAACTTGTTTATTGAATCATTTACAGTAGGATTTCCTAAAGAACGATAGACAATATACTAAAACTATCACTGGAAAAAAAACAATGAAAGTCCCATCAAAATCTATTTTGTAGAATTTTCAAAAAAAAAAAAAATATTTCATGGGTTCAACTGATTAAATTACTTTCCCTCTAATTCTATAAGTAAGCAACGTAGAACGATTATACTATAACGAGCTGCCACTGGCGACCCGTTTTGGTCTCTCTTAAATGTATGTTAAGCATTGTAACACGTCACTTTTATTCATAATTTAATTTTTTTCGATAATCCTTCGCCAAACCAGAAGATTCTAATAGACAAATCAAGAAGTTTTGCGATTAAGGTAGCACTTTGAATATTTTTGGTTGTTATGTATTTCATCTTTCTTGACAAAAACTGCTTAACCCACTTAAGCATTTATGCTTCATGTCCGTTTGCTTATCAGTTACAATATGTTCGCTAATGCGGAGATTCTTAAACATATTAAGTAATTTTCTGTAATTGGGTCCATTGCCAAATGGTGTATTTTAGTTAATACGATTTGATGCAATGAAGTCTGTTTTGTGAAAGTCTTTAACAATATCCACATTTACACTGTTGCTAATTTTTTTTTTTTTTTTTGTTTCTCGCTAACTTTGGCTGTAGACTCGATTGCAGAAGATTAGAAAATCTATCATTATTCTCATCTAAAACGTCTTGAATAATGTGCCATAATCAGGCTGCATATTATTACACGTAATTTTCGAGTATGGTTTGCTGAAACATTGAAGTTTTGGAAGCCAGTTTTGATAATCACATTCCCTTTAAACCGTATTTGCTGTCAGCACTTTTGACCGTGATGCACAATCTAATTAAAACTCATGAACTTCGTAGATGCCGATCTCTATTCAACTTTGTTTTTCGCTGCTCCCATTTCTTGATATAGTTCAGGAGCTTTCATAATTGCGTAATTCCCTTACTTTGGCATTTCTGCTTAATGTCTACTGACTATTAAGTTATGTAACAGGTAAATACACCGCACCAACATTGATGCCTATAATTCTAATTACAGCAACCCGTTTTTTCTCGCTATATTGTAACTCCATAGTTATTATGTAGTAGAAATATAAAAGGCAATTGAAGACTAAGCTAAAAGCCATCAATATGATTTTATGTGTTTAATAAATGTATACTAAATTATTTTTTGTGTTATTTTACTTTCATTCAAAATTATTTAGTATTTTTAGTGGTGGGTCTTTTTGGGTACAGCTGTCGAAGACGCACCGGGGTATGATTTTGGCACAAAAATGGCATTTTTATGCCTGGGCAACCCAGTGGTTTCGGCTAGATTTTGCTTCATATAGCAACCCAGTAGAGCAGATTCCATAGGTTTTATAGCAAATAAAATATTGTGTATTTTAAAATAAATTAATCTTTGTGTGTATTTTTAGCACTTTCCAACCTAGTTGAAAAGTGCTTATGACTTCGGTTTGTCTGGCCGTCTGCCGTCTGTCCGTGCTCTAACTCCCGTAAATATGCTCGGATTGCTCTGCAATTTTTATATGTTATTATCGTTATCTATAGCATGTTCCCTATTTCAACGGAAGTGTGTAGCACTTATAGTTTTTTTACAGGGACACTCAAAAGAATTCCGTTACATTGCGGTCTATGGGGAAAAATCATTTGCTGTTTATTCAAATAATGTTTCACTATTTTAAACGCATTGAAATTTATATATATCACTAAGGTGCAATAGAAGAAGCTTAATATGGAACAGGGTGTGCATAGCACTTATAGTTACTTTACAGGGACAGTAAAAATAATTCCGTTACATTACGTCTATGGAGAAAAATCGTCTGCGGTTTATTTAAATAATGTTTCACTATTTTAAACGCATTGAAATTTATATAGATCACTAAGGTGCATTACAAGAGACTTACTACGGAATATTGTGTGTATAGCAGTCATCGTTCATTTACAGGGACACGCAAAAGAATTATCTACTGTCTGTTAACAATAATTCCTGGAAGTGCGTTTTAAGTTACTGAACGCGATTTTAATGTTAACTTGCTTTTTGTCTATTACGTGGTGTGTATAAATTATGTAGATCCTATACAGGGCAGCACAAAAGTTCGCGAACACATTTCTGTTTATTGACAAACTCCAGACGGAGAATTTTAAAATGTGCTACACGTTTCCTAACTGAACTAAAATTTAGCATCCTATGTAGTATATATACAATTCTATATATCCTATACAGGGCTGAATAAAAGTATTCGGATATTTTTCCGAATATTGTATATGTTGGAAATTCCTGAAATTATGTTTTTAAATATGTTATGCGTTTTCCAAATTGTTTACTTAGAAGTTATCTTTTAGCTTATTAAACGGTATGATTTGTAAAATTATTTTGGAAGCGTTGGAAAGTGCTACATAATCTATGCTTGACGCATGATTTTTCGTTCTTGTTTAGTATAAAATAAAATATTTCATAATAAAATAAAGTAACTTGCTGTTTTAGCAATCTCTAACAGTTAACCTGAAAATAGGGTTTTCTGGCCAAAATGGCGCAAAACAAAAATTGCGCCCAGCAATTTTTGAACAATTGAATTTATAGCTGAAAACCCAGTGCGTCAGCTGTTTCAATATAAAGTACATGGCGTTCACATTTTTCATTTAAAATAGAAAATAAATAAGAAATATCATAAATCAAAACATTTGATTTCAAAATCAAAGTATCGTTTCTAACTTGCACATGGGAAAAATAAAAGCTGGTATTGGCGGTTTTAAAAATGCTATTGGTGAGATTTTTGGCCAAATAACATAAAAGTACTTAATCATGTTATGTATTATGTAAATGTATATTAAATTACTCTTTTGAACGCGATTGGTCATTAATAATGGTAAATATAATGAGCGATTAACAATCATTTTCGGTGATCTCTCTTCCTGCCACGTATGGTATAATACATAAATACCAAATTAACTGTCAATTCGTTTCGAAATTTGATTCATTAAATATTATTCATGAGTTGTATTTATTTACATTCAACTTACGTCAAGAAAAGATCCGGAAGGAAGTTGAGTTGTATAGCATTTCATCAATCAGAATTATGGTAAATTCTGTCTTACAGCTCCTGGTGCGAAATATTTTTTTGACACCAAGCAGCTCTCCAAAAATTAATTCGCGGAGAACTTGCTTTGCACATGATTAACCCTCATAATTTTATATATTTCTATTATTCACGATGAACGAATCTCTTTTTTTTTTTTTTGTTTACTTTCATGGATAGAGAATTGTAACTGCGAACCTAATTTCAGCTGAAGTTATTGCAGAATATATACATAATTGAACATAAGTCATCTCTCAAGTATTAATTTATTTGGAACGATCTTTCTAAAAATGTAACTTTTATGTAGCTTTATTCGAAAAAATAATTTTGAATAATTTTGAATTAGGTTCTGTAGTTTCGGCTGTGCGTTGATCATCTCCCCAGAAAGGACTTCCTTTTATATATATATATATATACACACAGGTAGAACTTCTAAAATCCGGAATCGCTCGGGTATAGAGTATTAGAAACTCTACAGTATGTTACAACATTAAAGAAGTGAATATAAAACATCACATATTTTTACTGAATGGTGTATACAAATTTAAAATTTTATACATACATTAATATTAAAATTATCGACGTTTCGACCACCATCTATGGTCATCTTCAGAAAATTTTTCTTATATTGCTTTTCAAGTTTCAAATGCGAAAAACAATCCGCCCGTTGCCACAATATTATTGCCGTCCACAAATTAAAAATTAACAAGGGTAACACTCAACCATCGTACCAACCAACCACAAGTAGAAACGGTGCAGAAGCATCTCCTAACGGACAAAAATCTAACTGCAGTAAATGTATTATTAATGAAGAATATTAAAATAAAGAAAAGCGGAATAAACTATTTCAAGATGTTCATCCAAATTTTAGGGATATTAAATGAAATGCTATCATTACAAACCTCATTTTTCCTAATCATAATTTCAATGGACTCCTTTCACAGACCCTCAAAGACGTTATTACATGGAATTTTAATTTTAGTGTTATCAAAATCTATGTGGCTGTCAGGATTATTAAAATAGAACTTAGCCAGGGTTGTCGTCTGTTGATATTGTGAAATATTCCTTTTATGTTCTTTTAGACGTTCAATAAATTTTCGTTTTGTAACCCCAATGTAAAACTTTTTAGTGCCATCTTTCAAAACAATAGGAAAATAATCCAGAAACTTTCGGAATTTAAATTGAGGTCTTTAGAGAAACTTATATTTGATACCTTTGCTATAAAGCCTACTTTTTGGGTTCGTTACGTGGATGACATTTTCATTTTATGGGATCACGGTCGCTTGGCCCTGGATAATTTTCTTTGCAGTATTAATAATTTGGACCGTAATATAAAATTCACTTTAGAAATAGAGAAAAACGCTTCTTTACCCTTCTTAGATGTTGAATTACACCGCAATAATCAGGTGCTGAGCTATAATGTTTATAGAAAACCTATGAAGGAAAATACTGTTATCCCCTTCAATGCTAATTTACCTTTCCAATACCGGATTTCTGCTTTTAAATCGTTCATTCAAAGAGCTTTCTTAATTTGTTCGGGTATGCAATTAAAACAAGAGCTTAATTTTATAAAGCAAATAGCCACTAATCATGGGTTTCCCCTTAAGTACATTTATAACATCATACACAAGCATCATTGTCCACCCCCTCATAGCTTGCCTAATAACCAACAGAGGCCAATATATTGTCGGTTTGGATATGTTCCCGTTATTTTTGAAAAGTTAAGGAGTATAGTTCGTGGGTTTAATATTCAGCTTATTGCTATTCCCCCTCCTTACCTCACTAATTTATTATGTAGTAACCTGGATCCTACACAGTTGCACGAATGTGCGGGTGTTTATGAAAAACCTATTGTTTTGAAAGATGGCACTAAAAAGTTTTACATTGGGGTTACAAAACGAAAATTTATTGAACGTCTAAAAGAACATAAAAGGAATATTTCACAATATCAATAGTCGACAGCCCTGGCTAAGTTCTATTTTAATAATCCTGACAGCTACATAGATTTTGATAACGCTAAAATTAAAATTCCATGTAATAACGTCTTTGAGGGTCTGCGAAAGGAGTCCATAGAAATTATGATTAGGAAAAATGAGGTTTGTAATGATAGCATTTCATTTAATATCCCTAAAATTTGGATGAACATCTTGAAATAGTTTATTCCGCTTTTCTTTATTTTAATATTCTTCATTAATAATACATTTACTGCAGTTAGATTTTTGTCCGTTAGGAGATGCTTCTGCATCGTTTCTACTTGTGGTTGGTTGGTATGATGGTTGAGTGTTACCCTTGTTAATTTTTAATTTGTGGACGGCAATAATATTGTGGCAACGGGCGGATTGTTTTTCGCATTTGAAACTTTAAAAGCAATATAAGAAAATTTTCCTAAAGATGACCATAGATGGTGGTCGAAACGTTGATATTTTTAATATTAATGTATGTATAAAATTTTAAATTTGTATACACCATTCAGTAAAAATATGTGATGTTTTATATTCACTTCTTTAATGTTGTAATATTTCATGGTGTAATCGTCCAGCATTTATATCTACAGTATGTGTTTCTTATTTTTGAGTGTGGCTTTAATTTAGAATTTAAATTGCTATTTCTCAGTCTCTAAAATCCAGAAATTTCAAAAATATGGAATTGCGGAGTCCCTAGCGATTCCCGATTTTAGAAGTTCTACCTGTATTAATAACTAGCGGCCCGTCCCGGCTTTGCACGGGTAGACAATGTAATATTTTCAGTACATTTGTTTTCCTGAATTTCGCGCTCCTAACAAAAACTGTTGCTGAGATATGGCGAAATGACCTAAAACTTTCGAATCCCCCTTTAACCACCTTCGAGGGGGGGGGGGATTTCTAAATTCACTGAAATACGTGTTTAATCATTTTTTTAGTAGATTTGTTTTCCTGATTTTCGCGCTTCTACATATAACTGCTGCTGAGATATGGCGAAATGACCTAAAACATTCGACCACCCCCCTCTTTAACCCCTCGGGTGGCGAATTTCTAAAATCGCTGAAATAGGTGTTTAATCATTTTTTTAGTAGGTTTGTTTTCTGGAATTTCAAGCTCCTACCTATAACTGCTGCTGAGATATGACGAAATGACCTAAAACATTCGACCACCCCCTTTAACCCCCTTCTGGGGAAATTTCTAAAATCGCTGAAATAGGTCTTTAATCATTTTTTTAGTAGATTTGTTGTCTGGAATTTCAAGCTCCTACCTATAACTGCTACTGAGATATGGCAAAATGACCTAAAACATTCGAACCCCCCTTTAACACCCTTCGGGGGGGAATTTTCAAAAATCCCTTCTTATTGCTTGCCTAGGCCATAACAGCAATCTACAGTCCAAGTTGCGTGACCCTGACTTTAGTAGCTTCGGCTGGGTGTTGATGAGTCACCCAGTCAGTCAGTCACCGTTTCCTCTTTATATAATAGTATAGATATGTTAGAAAGGAAGAAGCTGAGGAGATTGTACAACATTTATTTGTTGTTGGTAAATTTTACAAACCAAAGTTCAACCATTAGGCGGATATTCTCCTCTTCAGAGAAAATCAATAAATAATGGTGCACAACCACCTGAAAGGATTGAAATAAAATACATTTTAAGATCAACATTGTCCAAACATACATACATATACAGGGTGAATCTAAACTCTTGGGCAAAACTTTAAGGGGTGATTGTACACATCAAGGCAAACAATATTAAATAGGAAACTAAGGGTCCCAAACGTCTTCTAAAGGAGATAGGTGCCATTCAAGTTTAGGGTCCAAAATTTCAAATGATTATAAAAAACGGAAAAATGGGTCGATTCGTTTGCAGTTTTCTCTAAAACTATTCTTTATGTCAGTATTTTCTTGAAAATAAATTTTAAATATAAAGTTTTAAAAATGTCGATAGAGGGCGCTTTAGACTTCGGAGTAACGAACAACTATATTTTACCGTTATTTTTTGTATCTCATTAAATGCTTTCAAAAGCTTAGACTTAAACTTAAATTTTGTGCTCGAAATCTGAATCGTTGGGAGTGCAAACTGAACTGTGTTCAGGAGTTGAAATTTGACCCCCCCCCCCCCCTCACACACACACACAGTTCAGTTATTCCCGATCTCGGTGTCGTAGACCAGGCAGAAACTACTACCCCCTGCACGTAAAATAAGCGATAGAGGGATAACAAAATTAAATAAAAATTAATTCATAACGGACCTGAGCAATTTCTCCATGCAAAATAAGAAGAAACAATTTGATGTATGCATGTAGTGCACAATATGAATGAAGGTTGATACGTAGAAAATGGTACACGCATGATGTTCGAGTACCTCTTGCAGGAATACCAGGTACGTACCGCTGTCCAGGCACCTTGGCAGACGATATGGACCGATCAAATGATCATGGATAAATCCGGCCAACACATTGACGCTAAAACGCCGTTGATAAGAATGAGGACAGATGGCATGTGTGTTCGTGTATGCCCAGTTATGTGCATTGCACGCATTGAAAATGCCTTCCCGACTAAAACTGCGTTCATTGGTCAATAGCACATGTGCGGCAAAGTCTGGTGGCACATCCAACTGTTAGAGGAACCATCGTGAAAAATTGACACATGGCTGATGGTCGGTTGTTTTCAAGGTGTGCACACGCTGTGCATGATAGGATCAAAGGCCTTCGGCTCCTAACACTCGCCAAAACGTCATCTGGTTCACATTTGCGGCAATAGAAACAGCCTGTGTGCTCGTCTCCGGTTGCTCCTCAAATTCACGCAACACATGCTCTTCAAGTTCCGGTGTCCTCGCACTCCTGGTATGCCCAGTGTCGTGCATCCCAATGACAAGCGAACCGGTTTCTCCGAGACGCCGATACAAGTGTTCAAAAATTTTTCGGTCCGGCAAGCGTCTGGAAGGGAATTGCTCCCTGTACAATCGCCGGGCCTCTAGGGCATCCGCAGCACCGTAAATGAAATTCATATCAGCCATTTCCTGATTAATGTAGCTGGTCATCCCTACAGCCGTCAAAGATGAAAGCACGGTGAATGAGGACAATCCGGGCTTTTATAGCATTTTCGATCACAGCGCCATCTGGAGGTTATATCCTTCTGTACTACACATTGCCGGCCAATCGGGTAACACGGACCGTTACTATGTAATGGATACGTAACTGTAAATTATTTCTTGTTAATTTGCGCGGAGATATTACTCATGTCTGTTATGAATAAATTTTTTATTTAATTGTGTCATCCCTCTATCGTTTATTTTATGTGTAGTGGTTAGTCGTTTCTTCCTGTTCTACGACACCAAGATCTGTAATAATTGAACTGTGTTCAGGGGGGGGGGGGGGGTTCAAATTTCAACTCCAGAACACAGTTCAGTTTGCAATACTTAACCACTCCCAACGATTCAGATTTTGAGCTCAAAATTTAAGTCTAAGCTTTTGAAAGCATTTAATGTAATACAAAAAACAACGGTAAAAAATAGTTGTACGTTACTCCAAAGTCTAAAGCACCCTCTATAGACATTTTTTGAAATTTATCTTTAAAATTTATTTTCAAGAAAATACTGACATAAAGAATTGTTTTAGCAAAAACTGCAAATGAATCCACCCATTTTACCGTTTTTTATAATCATTTGAAATTTTGGACCCTAAACTTTAATGGTGCCTATCTCCTTCGGAAGACAGTTTGGGACCCTTAGTTTCTTATTTAATATTGTTTGTCTTGATGTGTACGATCACTCCTTAAAGTTTTGCCCAAGAGTTTAGATCAGCCATACTCAACCTGCGGCCCGAGACACATAATCATTAATCCCTAATTATAAAATTAATTACTATGTTCTTTAACACTTTCGCTGTTCCTTTACATATTTTCATGGGAAGACAAAATCCTCCAGTTATTTGTAATTTACTCATTTAAAATCATGCTAAAAGTAAAACATCTTAAATGCCATTTTCTTCATCAAAAAATCTTTTTGCCATCTACTTCTATTCGTGCTGTAGTGGTGTGCACTACACATTTCTACATTACGAAAATAAAAAATTTATGCATTGAAAAATGAAGAATTTATCTTTACTTCTTTTCCTTTAGAATTTGGTGATGCAGCATTGTTATATTATTATGTTTTATACTTATCATATCGCCAATAATGCTTATTCGGGTTGTCACGGGAAAAAAAATGGCAGAAAAAAAGATTTACAACAACAATCATCGTGGCCTATTTCTACATCATTTTCAATAGAAATCTACCCCGAAGTAAAATTTTTGGAAATAGTGGTGTGGTGTTAAAATATTTTGGTAACATTCCTTCCACAACAAACGTTCAATACTACTAATTATACTAACTTTTTATTTTGCTTTGTTATACTGCTTTTCTTATCTTATAATTTTAATTGCCCCTTTCCTTACATTATTATACAAAGTGTGTTGCGGCCCGCCTAACGTCGCAAACACATGTTTGTGGCCCTCGAGAAAAAAAGGTTGAGTATGGCTGGTTTAGATTCACCCTGCATACAACATTGACAAACAACATATGTCCAAAAATCATGTCATTGTTTCCCTAAAATATCCATTTATAAATCCACTCTAAACAATGTTGATCTTAAAATGTATTTTATTTCAATCCTTTCAGGTGGTTGTGCACCATTATTTATTGATTTTCTCTGAAGAAGAGAATATCCGCCTAGTGGTTGAACTTCGGTTTGTAAAATTTACTTACAACAAATAAATGTTATACCAATCTCCCTAGTTTCTTTCTTGAAAATTCACTTTCAAAATTAAAACTGTAAAATTGGTAAAAAATTTTACAAATAATTAGGACAATTTATGTTTTTATAAAAGAGGGAATAAAAAAAAATATCTCACCACACTTGTACAATTTTAAATGTATATTGAAAAACTATATACTTTTGGTACATTTCATTGGTGCCTGGCTAACCGAAAGGTACCATACTTTTTTCCATTTTATTATATGAATCCTTATTACTTCATTATCTAATATTTTGAATTCCTAGATAAGATTTTTGGTTATCATGGGTATAAATATTTCTCTGTCAAGATAAGTTGATGGGATAAAAAAAAAGTGATTAAAAACATTCACTATAAGATTTTTAAAAAAAAGTTTTTATAATTTGCTTCTATTTATTATGACATTTATTGCCTGCAGGTATGAATAATTTTTCAAATTTTATGTAGTTACCTATTTTTTTCGTCAAGAAAATCATATTAAAACTGTATTTTAAAAAGGGAGATTAGAAAGAGTATTTATCTGTAAAAACAAACCAAATTAAATTTCTAAAGATTTTCTTTAATTTGGGGGGAAAAAAAAAAAATTCTATAAATAAATCTGATACAAAAGCTTAACTTTTCAGCGTAACTTGATGTTCAACGTGACATTCTGTTTGACAGATTTGAGTTAGCTTCCGAGTGTGTGCTGTGTTTTAGGGTTAATCTTCCTTAATCAGGTCCACAGCCAATCTGAGTGAATGGTCTTTAGTAGTACTCGCTTCAAACTGCAATCATTGTAGCCACAATGGCAACTCTTAGCAGTGGACCCAATTACAGAAGGTTAATCAAGTAACAAAGGAAAAAAAAAAGTTTTCTCTTTAATTTGTTCTCTCCAAGAATCAGTGGCAAATTGTCAATTGTGGTAACTTTGTCATTTTCTTCTTAGTTAATTTACATAATGCAACAAACAATTGTTCATTCAGGATCAGTGATGGGAAATACCCAGATACTTATTTTTAAAGCTAAATACCCACTTTGGATATTTATTTTTCGATTAAATATAACTGTGAAAAAAAACACTATTGCCACTGCTGCAACTAGCCATTCCTGTGTCCTATGCAAGTAGTTGCATTTAGGCCCCTGAATTAATTAGGTTTGGTAAAATAATAAAACAAATAACATCACCCTAGATTGTTACTAACATTTACAGTAATTTCGTGCGTCTTAGTTAAGTCTTTTTCAAACCGGAAATTTTATTGAAAATAAGAAGTCAAATAAGTGCTAAGCAGAAGTAAGTCACATTTTATTTAAAATAAATTCTGGTAGGAAATTGAATTGTCTGAGGTGCGGCGTATACGCGCAAAATTACGGAATCTTAATTGCACTTTTCTGACTTTCATTTCAGTGACAATATTTTTAACAATGCTGTATTCTATTGAAATCCTAAAAAAAGATGATAGTGGACCTTAAATATTTTTTTTATTAATTTTGACTTCCTGAAACTTTTTTCGCAAGAAACTGAAAGAGTTAGAAATATTTGAAGAGCGACATTAATATTTTGATGAGACTAGATTAAACCCTTTTCATGAAGATAATAAGCGGATATGCAGTTTTTATATTTTCTATAAGAGCCGCTACTTCAAACTTGGTGAATTCACACTTTTTATAAATCTTTGCAAAATTTGAATGCATCTCTTAATCCAAATGCGCATAATTGCTTGGAAAAAACAAAAACAAAAGTAACTTTCGGAAATAATTTTTTTTTTCAAAGGGTTAATATTCACATTTTTTAAAATGGTTTGCAGCATTGGAAAGCGAATTGAGTGTACATGTTGCTTAGTAATTTTTTTTTTTTACCCTTTTCACATATTGATTTTCAGTCTATGCATAATTTTGAAGTATGCTGAAAAAAGAGAGGTAGAGGGGCCCTGTAATTGAGATGTTTAAGAAAGTCATTATCGAAATTGTTAGTTAAAAATATAATGTTCCTTTAGCCAGCTTTAAAAATTCGAAAAAAAAAAAATCCGTAGGCTCCTTAGAAGACTTTTTATTTTCACTTGGGTTCGTTCGGTAGTTTAAAAAATATAGTTCTCGTTGTCCGAACTCTTTGGAATTTTTAAAGGTTATCGGTTAAATATAACAGTTTTGCCGCCCGTGTTAAAAATTCATGAGAAAATATTTTATCTAGTTGAAAAATGTTTTCTTCCCTTATTTGATTTTGTATCGGGTTATTTAACAAAAAAAATCTCATCGTCTGAACTCTCTAAAATTTTAATCATAACTGTATCTGAGCCCTCTATAGAATTTTGTGAAAAAATATGCATCTTTAGTAGTGAGAACGCGAGCCAAAGCCAAGCAAAACTGTCGGCTTTTTCGTCAAAATTTTCTCAGATTTCATTTTTTTTTTTTTATATATATTTCTATTCATCCAAAAGTTTCGAAATTTTTGTAGTAGATGTAAATGCAGTCTGTCGATTAATAATCTAAACAGATGGTGTCGAAATACGGACGTTTAGTTACGTTTAGCTTAGAAAAAAATTTACTCTGGGTCAAAGTGACCTGCAGTCAGGAGTTTTTTGAAAAGGTTAAAGTTGGTTAAAAGGTTAAACCTTTGCATCAATGATTCGAAGAATTGTCTCAACTTAAAGAGCCTATTTTTTGTTACTTTTAAAATTGCGCCATTGGTTTACACCAATGAAAGAAAGAAAGAAATGAAGAAATTTTTACTGCAAAATCTACCCTTTTTGAAAAAAAAAATTGTCAAAGGGTTAGCAACAATATTTATTGTTCTCTTTTTTTCAAAAATTAACTATATTTTCATCTAAGGTAAGCAGAGTACGCAGTGGAATCTTTAGGTTTGGAAATGCATGAATGTGGAAGACAGCAGGAGTAACAACAAGATGATTTTATTGATGGCTAATTACAAATGACAATCCAACGTCAGCATTGCTTCGCTGAACAAAATTAAAAATAAAAGCAAAATAAACTTTCATCAATAAACTAACAACCGCCAGCAGCCTTTAAAACGTAGCTAAGCTACGACGTCGTAATTAGTTACATGGCATAAGACAAAACGCTGCTTCCAAGCAAGCTACGTAACAAAAATGCAAGGCAAGTCAAAGGCAGGAAGGGCGAGGTACAAACATCTTGACCTGCTACATATACCAGTCTGTTTTGGAAAAATTTGCATACAGTTGCTGCCATTCTGTAAAAAGAAAAACCTACGCGAAACTCTACTGGCTTCACGGACCATGACGTCAAACGACGACCAATCAGAGCAGCGATCGTCAAACGAGAGCTCTGGGTCGAAAGTAACAGCGATCCAAAAGCGCAGCGATAGATCGTGGATGAATCGCGTGTTTACCTGAAAAACCTCGTGAAGCAATGGAGTTCGTTTGTACTTTAACGTAGGCTTGGGAATGATAAAAACAAATGTATGTCATGTGAAAAAGGGAAATATTTAAATGAATATATTTTACACTTAAATTTTAATACAGGACATAACAATCAGCCCCCTTTTTAGCATCCCCAAGTCTTTACAACAACTTCAAGAAAAAATATTCAAAAATTTAAACATGAAAAATACACATTATACTTGATTCAAAATCAGCCAGTCTAATCATAACCAGGTCGGGGAAAACAAACTCACCGACCAGGCACTGATCAAAATGACCAAAAATTGTAGTTTTTTTTTCTTTTTCCCTTTAACTATCATCTCAAAATTCTAACTCTCAAAAATATTTAAACTTTTCTGAAAAAAAGACAGTCTAATCAATGTCATGTCAAAAAAAGGCATGGCAATGAAAAGAGTGGCCAAAAATGTAATTTAAAAATTTAAACTTCAAAAATTTGCATACAAAATTTCATTAATTGCTCTTTAACCTGAGGTTTTGTGAAAGGATCAGCTAAATTTAATTTACTTGAAATATACTTTAATTTAAACAATTTATCATAAATAAAATTTCTCAAAAATAAATATTTAATATGAATATGTTTAGTCCTTTGATTCTCAACAGGTGAATTAGAAAAAGCAATAGCTGCCTGATTATCACAAAATAATGAACATTCTTTAAGATTTAAATTTAAACTTTCATTTTCTAGAACATTTTTAATCCACATTAACTCTTTTGCAGCTTCAGTGAGAGTTACATACTCGGCTTCCATAGTTGAAAGGCTGATGCATTTTTGCTTTAAGAAAATTGAAGAAATTGGTGACCCGTCTAAAAATAGAATAAAACCTCCTATGGAAACACGATCATCTCTATTTGCTGCAAAATCAGAGTCTGAATAACAAGAAATTTTTAATTCGTTAATTCTAGATAATTCTAATTTAAAATGTTTGGTGTATTGTAAATAGCCGAGTAATCTTAATAAACTGTGCCAGTGTTTCATACCTGGATTAGATTGGAACTGTGACAAAAGATTTACAGCATACATTATGTCTGGCCTTGTTCGACCAGGGCCGTAGCTAGGGGGGTGCCAGGGGGGGCTCAGCACCCCCTGAAAATTTTTGAGCCCCCCCCCCCCCCCCCCTGGGAAAGTTGCCAAGGCCACCAAATGAAATTCTGTTTTAAAAATCCAAATGAAACTGTTCAAAAATTCAACTTAGTTTTGGGGGCTTTTTTCAGTTTTGCACAAATACTAAATTGTAGTATTTGTTTAAAAACTGCAAATAAGTACTTCAATAGGCACGCATCCTATCTGCACATACTCAGAATTAGCAACCTTTTGCCGATGCAAACATTGACTTTTGCATTAGTTATATACTGAAATTTTTCATTTTGCAGCGTTTTTCATTATTAGCATAAAACAAAGTTATTCTAATGAGTTATAGCCAATCTAAATACAAGTGGTTTTAGCTTTTGACTAGACACAAAAATAATTTTAAAATGCAAAATACACCCTTGATTTTTCTAATGTTTTTTATCATATAAAAACATAACTTTAGAATCCTTAAGAGCATGGAATATTCAGAAAAAAAAGTAAAGGTTGCAACTCTTTTGAAACAGGTGAACTGTTAGCTTTTTATTTACTTATTGTCATCATCACTTATATTTCACTAGTATAATTATTAGAGATCGACCGAAATTTCGGTTTTAGCGCAAAATCGGAGTTTTACCGAATATTCGTTTCCGGCGAAACTACTGCCAAAATTTTGGCCTGACCGAAATTATCTATATTTCAAAATCTCGTTCTTCTTTCGGAAATTTTCAACTTTACTCATTGATATGAGTAGCAGAGCCGTCCTTAGGGGTGTGCGACGGGTGCGGCCGCACAGGGCCTCGCGCCCAAAAAACAAATTAGTGCAAAATGGATAAATATTATTTATTTTGTTGTGAATTAGCTATTTCATAATTAAATTTAGAGTACATGGCACTTCAGTCCCGTCGATGTCATCCCCGCCCCTTATAGCTGGGACTCAAATTGTCGAAGGACCACCAAGCGTTGCATGATTCAACATCATGAGGTTCAATATCATTTTCTTATCAACCTCCAAAATTTTATAAAAAGCTGAATATAAGAGCCCGAAAAATTAAAACTCTTATAACTCGTGATCAAGCTGTCACAGCGTGCTCAAATTTTGTGTTCGGGAACAAAATGGCATAATTTGACAGGGAACATTGTCGGGTTTTTAAAGCCCCTAAATTTTAGTATAGTGCAAATATAAGGGCTCGATAACCATAAACACTTATAACTCGGATCCAAATTGCCTCAGCCCATGCAAATTTTGTATGCTAAACGTAATCATTTTAAGGAGGGAAGCGGGTTCTGCCGATTTTTTATCGAAGCCTTCCATATTTAAGTGTACTGATAGCTTAAAACACTTATATCCCGAGCTGTAATTATCTCATATTTTGTATGGTAAACTTAATCTTAAAAAAAAAAGGAGGGGTGGACTTTGTCAGTTTTTTTTAACCGAAGCCCCCTAAATTTTAGTATCCGATAACCACAAACATTTATAACTCGGATGGAAATTGTCACAGTCCACACAAATTTTATATGATAAATGTAATCGTTTTAAGGGGAGAGGGGCTCTATCGATTTTTTATATAAGCCCCCATATTTTAGTATATCATAAATATAAGGTGCTAATAATTTAAGACACTTGTGACTCGAGCTGTAGTTGTCGTAATATACTCATATTTTGTGTGGCATTTTTTATTTATTATATTACAGTGATAATGTCTCCCCGTTATAATGATTATGTTTACCATACAAAATAAGAGTGTTCTACGATAATTACAGCTCCAGTTATAAGTGTTTTAAATTATTAGTACCTTATATTTATGATATACTAAAATATGGGGGGGGGAGGCAACTTATATAAAAAATTGACCGAGCTCCCTCCTCTTAAAACATAGGGCTCTGTCGATTTTTTATTAACCCCCCCCCCCCCCCAAATTTTAGTATATCATAAATATAAGGTGCTAATAATTTAAAACTCTTGTAGAGCTGTAATTTTCGTAGAACGGTCTTATTTTGTATGGTAAACGTAATCATTATAACGGGGTGACTTTATAACTGTAATATAATAAATAAAAAGTGCCACAAAAAATTTGAGTGTATTATGACAACTACAGCTCAAGTTATAAGAGAAACAACTGCATCACATGAGAAACCAAAAAGCAACGAGATAAACCTAAATGTGCAACAAAAATCAAGCAGCAAAAGAAAAACAACAGGTAACTGGAAAGTACAGTAGAAAAAAAGTAAGGGAAAAAAACAATCCAACACAGTGGCGCAGCCAAGGGGGGGGGGGGGGTTTGGGGGTTAAAACACCCCCCAGAGCTAAAAAAAATTACTATAATTGCCGCTTATATGAATCAAAACTACTAAAGTTAAAATTAAGTTTTTTGGCCTTTCCGCCTTGGCAGAATCCCCCGCTTTTTTAAATCAAATTCTATTCAACAATGTGATTCAATTAAATGGCGAAAATTCTACTTAAAACTGTGAAAGCGCATATTACACGCATAGGTTATGTCAAAACTTGATTTTTGGACTGTGTCACTTTGTCGAGACATCTTATAGTACAAGATGGGTCATATACTCTCACACAGACGCTTTGAGTTATATAGTATACAGTGGTCTGTTTCTTAATTGCATTTCTGTCTTTGTTCCACGTTTGAAACAATAACAGATCATCGAATTCCAGAGAAGAAAAAAAAACATACACTTTGTAAGTCTCTCTCAGTTTCAAGCGGCTTTTTTTGCGTTTTTTGCTCTCAGTTATATCTGTAAGAATTTGAAAAAAGTACTTAAAGTTATAAAAAGCTATTTTTCGATTATGAGCAGATTTTTGCAGTCGCTGATTCTTTCGAATCATTTGTTTCGTAGGGTGTCTGTACACAAATTTAAAGACTATATTTCATTTGTTGGTAATGTAGCATCGACGTCTTGCTTATGATGGAGATTCATATATTTATCGTTAAAATTTTATAAATTAGTTGTGGTTCCTCTTTTAGCTATTTTTAATTCTATCGTGCTTCTCTGAAAAGAAAATCTCTTTCCTTTCTATTTAAAATTCAACAATTCTTAATCTCTTTTATCGCAGCTTGAAGTGATCCTTTCTCAATTAATATACATGTCTAAATTCTTTCTTTGTATGTGCTTGCGGTTTTCATATGAGAAATGAAATCATTTTCAGTTTGGCACCTGCGTGCTTTCCTAAAGCATACATTTTGGATCACAGAATAAATAAATAAAGATAAAATGCAACATCTATTTCTCGATACATCTGCATGCTAAAATTCCTGCAGATGTTAAGTTCGGAAAGTTAGTTTTCTGTTGTTATAAAGATGCTGATATATGGTAATCTGGTTTGGCGGTTTGCGTTCAAAAAAATTAGAATGTGCTTCTCCCTAACGAATTTTCTTCTGTACCTTATGGGTCGACGCGGATAAATTTGTGGCATCTCAAAAAAAGGCATTTGATTTTGAGTTTTCATGATGTGAAGATATAGACGTTCTGAGTGCTGGGGGACCGCCTCATTTTTTCAATTATCTTTCTTCAAATAAAATATTTTTTTTTCATGGAAGCCTCAAGTCTCCGATATGTTTCTTCACAGGATGAGAGCCTTCGGGTTCTTGCTTATAGTGTATATGTATGAGCTCCGGTGCTCTTTTTTCCTAGAATTTAAGACCTGCCTGTGAGTATGGATTTTGAAAAAAAAAAAGGCGTTAAATGCATTTTTTTAGAAAAATACTATCTATAATTACGCACAATTTTACGCTAACCCTGCATTAATTTAAATTGATCAGCAATATATTAGTTATGCATTGATTTACACTTATTACATTTTAACGAATGCTATCTGGATGTCATTAAAATTATACTAGCTGACCCGTCCGGCGGTGCCTGGGCTCATGATAATTACCTCAAAATTGTATGATTATATATCTTATATCAATTTTATATTTTTAAATGAAATTTTCACTAAAAAATATTTATTATTAGACAGAAAAGCATTTTTAAAAGACACCTTCTTGTTTGGTTTTTTTTTTCCTCGTAAGGGTCTCTCGATTCATAGTTTTAAAAAAAATAACCACAGTTGTCTGAATTCTATAAATTTTTCATCAGTTATAAACAGGTCTTGACAAATGCATTCGGCAGGTCGCCACTGTCGACCTAGTTTTTCTATCTAGCCACCAAGTTATTTAACCCGATTTTTTTTTATTATTATTATAATTTTTTGTACAAAAATTGACCTAAGAAATGACCATAAATGGCATTTTTTCTCACTTTCGGCATTTTTAATTAGGTAAAATTAAGTTTAACAAATGCAAATTTTAAATTAATAAAAAATAATTATATGACTGACTTCGACACGAAAATAGGCAGAAATTGTTTACCTGCTTCACTGTTTCATCCATGCCCCCCCCCCCCCTCATCAGATATAGATTTTGCAGCACTCACTTATCCAGACATTTGAAACCTTCGGCAATCAGCATTTCCTGAACATACCGGTTAATGCAGCCTTTACATTTTTTTTTTCATAAATAAATAATTTTGATAAATTTCATTAGAAAACTTTGTTTATACCATCTTTTTAAATGATGTAACTGTTCTAAACTATGCAACTAATAATCCTACAATAGGCTTATTATTTTTCTCAATTAATTGATAAAAAACTTTTGTGCTTTTGAAAATTAGTGACTTCGGAGGGGAGCAGGTTATATTTTTTTTACTGGTAACTAGAATTGTTTTACTGGCTACTAGATTTTATCAAATTTGCAAAGCCATGGTTATAAATATAATGGTTTTACAGACCGTGGAAAAATATTGATATCTAGCTGTAAAAAAAATGCTTTCTTCTTGTGTCTTTTTTTTTTTTTTTTTTTTTTTTTTTTTTTGCGACGTGTCCTTTAAAATAACAACACAAAAAAGTTACTGTCCGAACTCTCTGAAATTTTATTCGATTGCAAATATAACTGTATCCAACCCCTCTTTAAAATTCCGTGAAAAAAGTCTAAGTCTTTGATTAAAGTCGAAGAGAACAGAGTCACAGAGTCACGTGGAAAAAGACTAAGTCACATTTAATACTGAAAACATGAGTCCACGCCGAGCAAAAGTAGAGAAGAAACAACGTTCCGGCCCCAGGAGGTGGAGTGTGGAGCTGGTGCAAGGTGCAGCACCTCCTCCTCCTCCCGAAGTGCCCTCCTCCTCCTCCTCCTCCCAAAGTGTGCACCTCCTCCTCCTCCCAAAGTGCGCACCTCCTCCCAAAGTGCAGCACCTCCTCCTCCCGAAGTGTCCACCACCTAAGATAAGGGGATTAATTAAGAATTAGTGTTAATTAATTTTAATTAGGGAACTTAGAAATTTTTTTGAAGCAATTTTTTTTTTTCGCGGAGAATTTCCTACTAGAGTACGAGGTGTGTTTCAAGGGATTTATTTTAGCGAATTAGAAATTTAATTAATTTTAATTTTAATTGGGGAACTTAGAAATTTTTCGTAGCAAATTTTTTTTTCAACGAGAGTATGCAGTTTGATTATGAGTATATGCAGTAGAAGTGAATGATTAATTAATTAAAAATATTAATTAAACATAGTAATTAATTAATTTTAATTGCAGAACTTAAGAATTTTCGCGAGATTTTTTTTTTTTCAACGAGAGTAGGGTATTCGATATACACGTTAGTGGAGAATTTTAAAAGTCAATAATGGTTTAATTAAAAAGGGTCATTCATTAATTTTAATTAGGGAACTTAGAAATTTTTTTGCGATTTTTTTTTCAACTAGAGTAGGCTATTCAATATATATGTTAGAAATAATGATTCATGCATTAAAAAAGGTATTAAGATTTTTTTTTTCTTTTAAACCAAAAATAGAATTTAGAGTTAAAATAGAATTTTTACTTTAAAAAATTGCCAAAAGTAGGATTTTCAACTGAAAGTAATCTAAGATATAAACTCTCAACTGAAATGAATTTTGCCTTAAGGTGTGAGCTTTTAGCTAGAAGTGACCTAGAGTCAAAACTTCCTGGTCCCAGGAATCACCACGGGAGGGTTATAGTAAAAAATACAGGGTCCCGTATGAATTATACTGCACTCAATTCTAATAGCTCGCCCCCTCCCTTTTTTTTTTTTTACTCAGAGGGGTCCTTCGATGGACTAACAATACGCACTTCAAAAATACAGAGTGATATCAAAAGAAGAATTTTAACGTATACATAAAATAATAAATAAACAAGAATGAAAAATCATGCATAGCGTCATAATTCATGAATCACTTTCCACAAAAAATACAGATTGGTACCAAAAGAATTTTAACGTATATATAAAATAAACAAGAATGAAAAATCATGTGTAGCGGTTTAGTTTATGAATCACTTTCCAACATTATTGAAATGTTGTGTGAACAAAATATAATTTTACCATATAGTGCATAGTTAATTAAAATAGTGAACAGATCCCCTTTTTAATAAAAAGGAACCCTTCACAATAATCCATTTATGCATAAGGACCCTTCATAAAATCAGATAATTTACACCTTACCTTTTTTTTTCAATTCAAGTTAGGCTAAAAGTACAGCTTACGCATCGATAGGTTCAAAATACAGGGACCCTTCGAAGTGTGAACTCGCATTAGACTATAGGGCCCTTCATAAAATAAATGAGATACATGCCCTATTCGAATAAAAAAAAGCCCTTCACAAAAACTATAGGGGTACTCTTTTGGAATAAAAAGGACCCTTCACAAAAATCCAATTATGCATAAGAACCCTTTCTAAAATCAGGTAATTTACACTTTCGCCTTTTTTTCATTTCAAGTTAGGCTAAAAGTACAGCTTGCGCGTCGATATGTTCAAAACACATAGTTATAGATATTAAGCTACCTTCACAAAATAAATTCAATAGATTCATATTATATTACAACGACAGAAATACAAGGGATACTGACCTTCCATGAAAATCCAAGATCACTGTTTATATGAAAAGGCTCCCTTCGGAATGCACCCTGTAAAAATATTTTAAGAAATAGACTGCTATTCTCAAATGAATACGAATTCATGCAATATAAAAATAGGTTTTACACGAATACATTTTTAGTATAACGTTCAAAATATAGATTTTAGAAAAAAAAAAAAGTACATATTTCACCAAATTTATCATACAAGTCTGTAAAATAGGGTAGATCGTTTCATGAAAAATAATTGAATTTTCGAATGATTATGCTTTAAAATACATATTTATAACTGCAACTAAGATTTGAGTGTTACCCCCTCAACATGCATATCGCTGAATCATAATGAGTCATATTATCAGATAAGCGAAGATCTTGCTTTGATTTCACCCCGTATGCGATAATGAGTCACTCCGCGATAAGAAATACCTGAGACTCGTAATTTCTGACATATTTTTTTTTGTAGGTAAATGAGCTATTTAAAACCGTCAATGTATACGAATTATTTCGTGTAGTTCTATATAGGTGCTACTCTTCATATATACATATGGTGATATATATGTATATATATATATACTAAAATCTGTTAAGTTTTAAAATGCTTCAATGAAAAATAAGAACTAGTCTTAAGTCACCCTTAAGAATTTTGAGGCAAACAGATGTTTAAATGAATTTGAACCTGTTTAAATGTACCTGTGTTTAAATGAATTTGATACAGCTTAGGGTAAAAAATATGCAGGAGTCCCTATAAAATATAGGAATTAAATTTTAAATAATATAAAACTAAATTACATTAGTCTATGCTTTTTTTGTATAGAAAAATTATACTAAATTGAGTTTTTAGTATTTTAACTTAAAAACTTCTTTTGAGTAATGAATAACTAACCTTTTGACTTTGTTTTTATAAAATATATATTGTACTATTTAGTTAGGGCATTATTTAAAAAATTTTTGTTTTTAATATTGAAAAAAAAAATGTATCTTACCTAAATATTTAAACCATAATGTACTGGAATTCATCCAAATTTGATCGACTGCATGCATGTCTTAAAAGAACTAAACGTGTTCGCTTATCTCTTAAAACCACGGGATATTATGACGTCATGATAAGGCATAGGGTAGAATACAGAATGAATAGGTATTATAAAGCAGAATCATAAATTTTGCATACTTTACACTTGTAGTATGTGAAATGATTGCTACTATTGCCTATATGAGAAAATGAATCATCAACGAATCTTATTAGTGTATGTTATATTTAACCAACAGGCTTGAAATGCGTGAATTTTGACTAGAATTAATCATTGAATGTAAAAATGATTTATTTTTAGATCTAATATGTATATCGTTTAACATTTTAAAATATATACATAAATTAATCTTACCTTATTCACAAACTTGCAATCCCGTCTTCAATATATGACTACAGCATGAAAAAACATGTGTGCTACTTGTATAGCAACTAGACCAGAAATGATTTCAGTACAAGTCCATTATCTTATCGTTAATCTATAGATTAGTAACATCACGTGACTGATTGCGATAACATTTTATATAAGATTTACTGATAAGAATACATTTCAATTCATTTCTCCCAAAAGCAAGTGTATGAGTTGGTTGTAAGATCTAGGTAAGTATCCTTACTTTATATGTTTAAAGTTATAATATATGAATAGATATAATATTAATATATTTTTTCAATATGTATGGTAGGCAAAAAAGGAATAGGTAAGCAAAAAAGAATAGGTATTATTGCATGTTTCCTCTAATTTATTTTAAAAATAATTATTTTAAAAATACATACTAACAATTTATGCGATGAGTCACACAGCATGATGGGACGATATATGAAATTTATTTTTATATTATACAAGCTCCTATATACAGTTCATATGCGTGAGCAAGATTATTTTTAGAATTTTTCACTCTTACCCTCTATAGGCTATACTTTTAAAATAGTAGTATTCGAATACTCGTAAAATGTAATTATAGCTTAGTAATTTTCTAGTCTTTTAACTATGCCGTTGAAGGAGTATTGTCATATTTAACTAACAGGCTCGAACATGCGTGAATTTTGACTAGAATTATTCACTGAATGTAAAAAAAAAGATTTATATTTAGATCTAATATTTATATCGATTAACATTTTAAAATCCTATTAAAAGTATATACATTAGTATGCTTGTGAAAGGCCTATTGTTAATACGAAACGTTGTGTGCAGGGACGTAGCGAGCGGGGGGGCAGGGGGGGGCAGCTGCCCCCCCAATGTTTGGTAAAAGGATTCAGTCGGCTTATCAGCAGATTTAATTAGTGTCTCTGTAGTATGTCAGTAGGCCGATTAAAAAAACAATTCGGAAAAATTCTGGTTGGCAGGACTTTAAGTCTTCGGAATGCATTTCACTACACCCTTACAATCATATGGCAAAAACTAGTCGGTCTGTCAATAGATAGGTTATGAGTAAAAAAAGTAATGGTTTCAATAGATCTATCTGGTCAGCCGATATGAAAATCACGTGTTCTGTTACATTTTCGAATCACATAAATAGCTAGTCGGCCTACCCACTGAAAAAAAAAATTATCATGTATACATCTTGTCTGCAGAGCCGGAAATGTTGGACATATACTATACCTTATCCATACATGGAAAAGCTAAGTCGGCCGTCGATACATAGACCAATAGGGGAAAAAATGAATCTGATCTATTGATTTGAAAATATCAGAAATTTGTCCTACAGTAACACTCGGGTCATTCCATGCAAAATGAACAAAAATTTAAAAAAAGTCGTGGCCACATAGTAACCGATTTTAATAAAATTTGGTACACAGATTTAATTTATTTTTAAATAGAGCTATTCAAAATATCTTGACAAAAAAATAAAATATTTTGGAATTTCTGGACATTTAAAAAACTTGTGACATAGAATGGCTTGTATGGAATCGTTCAAAGTTGCAAGTTTAAAGTTCCATATCTTGAAAACTATTTAACATAAATAAAATTTTTTCATAATATTGTAACCCGTGGACAGTTATTATCATATTTATTTAGTAATAATTATTTCGTAACACCATGATTGACCTTAAATTGGTTGTAAAAATTGAAAATTTTGAGAAAATTAAAAGCGTTATAAAAATTAAAGGAATTTAAAAACATATGTGAAATTGATGTATGATGTAATGTCACATATGAAAACCAAATTTCTCAAATTTGGAAGTTGCCATTTATTTTCTTCATCTTCAAAATAGCTTAGAAACTTTAAAAAAATTACAAAATCACAATTTTTCCTCTTATGTATACTTAAAAAATCAAATGAAGGAAAAACCTGACATTAACAATATTACAGAAGCATAAAGTTCAAAAAGCCCATGATATGCTGAAAAAAATTCAAGATTGCCTTTTGATTCCTAACATAAAAGAAATAAGTTCAGAAATGTAATATTTATTACGTTCAATGGGCTATTTCACTTCCAATTTGAGCGCCTTCTCTGCCATCTTGCAAAAAAAAAAATGTAGTGCTGCCATCTATTTGGAGCTTTGAATACTATATAATTGTTTGCCCCGTTTAAATCAATAATTTATTCTACTCTAATTTAAAATATTGTTGAGGAAAAATAAACTGAAGGCAAGAATGAAAGTTTCTATATTTAAAATATACACTTTTATCTATAACGTCAAATAATTTAAAAAATTTAAGATGTTTCCTTCATGTTTAAACAAGTAATAGAAATATTGCATTTTTCCCTCAAAATTTTTCATTATTTATTTTTTTCTCATTAAGGAATAAAAAGGCAAGAATGAAAGTTTCTATATTTAAAATATATACTTTTATCTATAACGTCAAACAATTTTAAAATCTTAAGAACTTTCCTTCATGTTCAAACAATCAATAGAAATATTGCATTTTCCTCTCAAAATTTTTCACTATTTATTTTTTTCTCATTATGGAATAAAAGGACAGTTACTAAATCACTCCAATCTGTTACTTATTATTCATTCTTAATTATAAATAATTTTTGATAAAGTCTTTGCACTCCTACGGCTAATAAAGAAAATTCAAATTTCAAGCATGTAGACAAACCCTCGATCTTATATCAACTTTTAATGTAAGTTTTAATACTTAAATAAACAATCCTGAAATCTATTATTTTACATTTACTCATAAATAAATATGATCTACTTATATGCTGATTTTCGTTAAAATCTATGACATGTCAGCCACAGTTGATTTGCTCATTTAGCATGGAATGACCCACTCGCAACTCACATACAGTGGTGGCCAAAGATTTGGACATTTTTTGAAAGTTTCATGTTTATCAACTTTGAGTGCTTGTAGAATATATTAATTTTCACTTAAATACAAACGTTTATATATGAAATTGAAGGTACTTTAATGTAGAATTTAATAATAAAAACAGTATTACAATATCTGTATTACAAAGTTATGCTCATTTTAGTAGAACAAACAAACACAAATCGTTTTGAATAAGGACGTGTTTTGTAATAAAAGCGTACTAGCCAATCACAAACACTGTTCTGAGGACCAATCAAGTATCTGTAACTATAGTTTAAGTTATTTGGATGGTAAAAGAGTTATTGTAGACGTAGAGTAGGAGAAGCACTTTATCCTGATTGCATTGAAGCAACTACAAAAAATCCAACAAATGTCCTGATTTGGGCATGTATATCTGCAGATGGTGTGGGCCGAATTCAAGTGATTGATGGCATCCTGAATGCCAAAAAATACATCGAAACTGTCCTGGAACCTAAATTGATACCTTCCATCAGGGATCTCTTCCCCAACAACGCACCATTTATTTTTCAGCAGGATTCAGCTCCATGCCACACAGCAAAAGTATGCAAAGCATGGTTTCAAAATAAAGGCATAGATATATTACCATGGCCAGGAAACAGCCCTGATCTCAATCCAATTGAAAATTTGTGGTGACGTTTGAAAATTCTTGTACGAAAAAAACGTCCATCCAATAAAAGACAACTTATTGAAGCTATAATTGATTCTTGGCACCATGTGATTACGAAAGATGAACTCCAAACACTCTTTCACTCGATGAAAAGACGCTATGAAGCTGTCTTAAAAAATAAGGGTTATCCTACTAAGTATTGATTGTGTAAGTATCACTTTAAAAAAATGCAAATCTAAGATAGATCTTACTATTAGTTGCATAACTTTTTTTGTAATACAGATATTGTAATACTGTTTTTAGTATTAAATTCTACATTATATTACCTTCAATTTCATATATAAACGTTTGTATTTAAGTGAAAATTAATATATCCTACAAGCACACAAAGTTGAAAAACATGAAACTTTCAAAAAATGTCCACACTTTTGGCCACCACTGTAGATAAAAACTATCAATCTATAAACTAGGTCGACCGAATGCGAAAGTCGCCTAAGAAAATTCAAGCAATTTTATTTTTGATACATAGTAAGTTCTAGCAACGATATGATGTTTACGCCCTTTGGAACTGTTTTAGGAATGTTTGGGAAATAAAAACGAAGAATTTTTAAAACTATTTAAAAAAAAAAGAAAATGAATAAATTAAAAAAATATCCGTGCATTTAACATTTAATACCTAAAAAACTTCTTACTTTTTTTTTTTTTTTTTTTTTTGATAAAACTAAAACTAAATTTATATGCTTGTGCCAACATGACATAATTACATAATTTTCATTGATTTTTCACTTGTTATTATAAAAATTAGAATTGGGGTCTTTATTAATTACTTAATATTTATTGTATACCCTGATTACCGTAATTTCCGGCGTATAATCTCCGGATGAAACAATTATGTTTCGACCCAGAAATTTTATTTTATAAAATGGAACATACTAGATCGCTGTAAATATTTTACTTCATTTATTAAATAAAATTTCTGGGCCTAAACATAATTGTTTGATCCAAGGATTATACGCCGGAAATTACGGTACATGTTTGCGATTACTTTTTTAAAAAACTAAATCATACGTAAGAGGAATTATTTTTTAATAAAGAATTCAGAAAGTAGAGGATTTCAGGAAAAATTAAATTATTAAAAGTAGTTTTATGGTAAAAAGAAAAAAAAACTTGAAGCGATTGCGGAACATTAACACGTTTGCACTTAAAAAAATATAAATAGTTCAGCGTTTCAGGCCCGTAACTACCACCGGGGCACTGCCCCGGGGCCCCAAACTGATGGTTAAAAAATTATTGTATTTTAATATCTAATCTAACTTCCTATAAAATACCCAGCCCCTAGCTAAAAGTTAATAATAAAAAAAATCCATCAAAGTGCTAGAGTAAATGTTTTTGCGTGTTCGTTCAAATACTCCATACACTTCGCATGCAAAAGCATCTCTATAGCAGACAGCAGAATGTCGAGTCGAATGTGTTATGTCGCGCCAGGTGCCTGCCGAGTGATGAGTCAAGTGCAGGCTAGGACGTGCAGTGAGCTAGTGCTATTCATGATGAGTCATTCGTTTACTAACTGCTCATCAATATCGGACTGTCAGAGCAGTTGAGAGTCGCATAGTAGTGATAGTACGATAGTTTATTACTTAACCCCTTCGTGAAGAGCGTCTTTTACGGAATTTTTAATCTTTTACCACCGATTTTTCAAAACAGAAATTTTCGCCTAATTGAATCGCAGAAATGCTGTCATTAAATAAGGCAAAGCTTACAATAAAAATTAACTGGTGAGAATAATCGAGGATCCTGAGCATCTTATGTGTCACGTATACGTGTCGCTCGTCCCCAAGGGGTTAATCTTACTTTGCTTGTGTTGAGATAATAGTTTATATTATGAAACGAATTCGGCACCAGCCAAGTGGAAATAAAAAAAAGACAGACTCTAAAAAGAAGAAACTTGGAGGCTGCAAAAAGTTCGAAGAAGTTATCAACATGGCTGGACAGCGGAAACCACTCGACAGGGAATGGTGATAAGAAAGGTATGAATGGTTTGCTTTATTCAGTGGGATGTGTAATTCATGTAAAAATAGTACAGTCAAACTTGAATAATTCGAACGTGTATAATTCGAAATCGTGGATAATTCAAATGTTTCTGTCGGTCCCTTGACATTCTTATAAAACACAATAATCAGTGGTGGATTAAGCACTCAAGAGGTCCCAGGCGCAATTAAATTTTGAGGCCCCTCCAAATATTTTCAGTACCCCTATAGTGTGCATTTTTTAGTTTTACAATTAGAATTACTGAAAGTGTATGTTGTTAATTCCATACGATATTATCTCTAATTGGAATATAAAGTTCAAATTATTTTCTATCGCATGCTAATTAAATATTGAAAGTACTTCCCATTCATTACATTATCATAATTTTTAGAACTAAGAGATCACATTTTTATTTAGCTTTTATTTTGAAAATCACTACGTTTTATTTACTAAACTATCACTTCATTTTATCATTCTAAACAAATGTGTTTTTCACAAATATAACTGTAGGATTTTTTCTTATCAATACATATTCTTTTTTTTCCAGTAAAGTTCTTGGTAAGTATTTTAAATAATTACTGAGTTATATCAAAGAAACATTTTAGTAATACAAAATCATATGTTTTATTTTTAACCCATCAAAGCCGGAATTATTTTTCTCTTCAAAATGCAAAAATTGCATTTCATACCAATTTTTCAAAGTAGCAACTTTAGTCTTCGTTTATTATGGAGTTCCTGACATCAGATAAAGAGAATATTTCTCTTAAAACATACTGGTGTACAAGCAACAAAATGGAGGGCAAATATCCCGGTACCATATGGTACCACTAGGTTTTAATGGGTTAACTATCAATTATAATTAATCAGTTAAAATTAATTGTAAAAACTATTAATTAAGAAATAATGCAACAGATTGACTATTTTACATTAGTCGGATTTGAAACATTTTTGAGTCGGCCAATCTTGCCTTTTGCCCCCCCAAAAATTTTCTTTCACTACGGCCCTGGTTGTGTGAAGTGTCCTGTTTTAGGGTTAAAAGTTTCGTGAAGGGATCTGTTTGAAGGAGCCTGTTTCGAAATGACTTAAGAACGCACAATTTATTCCTAAACATTCAACTCGATTCGTTATATATGCTTTATTAAGTATTCAATAAAAAAAATAATAACTAAGAAATAAAATTAAAAATAGTAATTAAGAGATAGCCTTAAGAATTCTTGCGATAGGAGATTGGTTTTAATTAAATAGGTTAATGAATCTAATTCGATACAAGTCTTGTTAAAACAGAGATTATAGTTAAAATACACATTAATTATACAGTATTACACTGTATTACACAATGCGCTACCTCACCAATATTATCACAGAATTACCTTCGATAAAATTTAGACTAACAATACACACCTAAAAAAATATATACAGAGTACCCAGAAAATGATAGGAATGAATGAAAAATTTTAACGTAAATTATAAAATAGGATCTACAATAAGTGACAATAAATAAATATGAAGGAAAAATCATGAGTCATGGTAAACTTTATGAAACACTTTCCAATGCTATGTGACTATCGTTAAGAATTTGAAATAAGTGAATTAGATTTAATAATTCATACTGGAAATGTATTTAAAAAAAAAAAAAATTAGTAGCTTAGCCTACTTTTAAATCATTCAAGACATATGATGAAGGCTTGGCTGCTGTAGAAAAGCTTAATACTTGTATCTTAATGAATCGACCTATTTATGTCGGATTCACAATTTTAGAATTATCTAAATTAGTTATGTATGATTTTCATTACAATTTTATAAAGAAAACATACAAAGATCGTGCAGTTATACTCTTTACGGATATATTCCTTAACTTATCATATTCAAACACATAATATTTATAAGGATATGGAGCACCATCATGATTTTTTCGACTTTTCTGAATACTCGAAATCCCATCGTCTAAACCGCACAAGTTTCGAACCCACAAACATATAATCAGACTTGTCATTTTATAACCAGGACGCTAACCACAGGGCTAAGTGAGCCCCCGCTTATTTTATAGTCACCACGCTGACTATTGGGCTTAGTAAGCCCCAGGCTAATTTATATCCACCACGCTAACTATTGGGCTTAGTGAGCCCCAGGCTAACTTATACCCACTACGCTAACGTTTGGGCCTAGTGAACCCCCGATTATTTTATAGCCACCATACTAAGCACAGGGCTAAGTGAGCCCCCGCTTATTTTATAGTCACCATGCTAAGTATTAGGCTGAGTGAGCCCCAGGCTATTTTATAGCTACTACGATAACCCCAGGGCTAGGTGAGCCTCCCGCTTATTTTATAGTCACCACGTTTACTACTGGGCTGAGTGAGCCCCAGGCTATTTTATACCCACTATGCAAACTAATGGGCTGAGTGAGCCCCAGGCTATTTTATACCCACTATGCAAACTAATGGGCTGAGTGAGCCCCAGGCTATTTTCTAACCACCACGTTTACTGGGCTTAGTGTGCCCCCGCTTATTTTATAGCTACCACGATAACCACAGGGCTAAGTGAGCCCCCACTTATTATATAGTCAACACGCTAACTACTGGACTGATTAAGCCCCAGGTATTTTATAACCATCACGCTAACTACTGGGCTGAGTGAGCCCCAGGTTATTTAGTCGCATGAATATGATTTCCAAAGTATATGTCCTAACTTGATTTAGACCATTGCCTATGGTAAGATAAAGCTAGGAAGTAAATTGGTAAACTATGTACCTTGAAAATTCACTTGTATTTTATTAAATATCTGCAGAAATTAGCATAGTTTATTAAAATTATATGCATTCTCATTAGTTTATGAATCTACTAACTTATAATATCTATATGTAGAGTTGCAAAGGCTAGAAAAAACCCGGTTTAAACCTGGGAATAAACCGGTTTTTTGGGGAATAAACCGGGTTTTTTGGGAATAAAACAGGTCTTTTGGGAATAAACCTGGGAATAAACTGGGTCTATTGGAAATAAACCCGGGAATAAACGGGATTTTTGCAACTCTATCTATATGGTAACTTGGATTATTAGTATTCCCACTTAAAAATTTCTTTTGTAGATTTAATATGATAAACACTAACATGAGACTGACTAAACCTTTACCATTTTCATTTCAACTTAGTTTTAGGAAATTTATCTACACAGCTTTAAATTTTACTGTTTAGTAAGTCTATTATTTCAAAGTATTATTTTTTAGTTCTAATATTCAAAACATATTCATATCGTTTTACATAGTAGGTATCAAATTAATTTAAATTCATATTAAAAATATATACAAATACTATTCTTACCTAACACGCCAGCTAGCTAAGCACCCAACCGTCTCACACCAAGGCTCTGAGAAAAGTGAATGCTTGTTCAGGGCCTTATCTGCTAATATAATCACTGATAAGACTTGATCACGTGACATGTGACGTCACTGTTTAAGTGATATCACGTGACCATGTGGTATCATTCAATACGTCACCAATGACGTCAGAGATCACGTGACTAGGTCATAAAAGAAACAATTGCTAATTGCAATTAACAATTTACCTTTAATTGATTTGTATAATATATATAAAGATAATTTAATACATGATTTTTCTATGTATTATTTCGTAATACATAGCACATGTACCTTGTTTTACGAAATAATAGAAAAATCATGTATTAATTTATCTATATATATTATACAAATCAATTAAAGGTAAATTGTTAATTGCAATTAGCAATTGTTTCTTTTATGACCTAGTCACGTGATCTCTGACGTCATTGGTGACGTATTGAATGATACCACATGGTCACGTGATATCACTTAAACAGTGACGTCACATGTCACGTGATCAAGTCTTATCAGTGATTATATTAGCAGATAAGGCCCTGAACAAGCATTCACTTTTCTCAGAGCCTTGGTGTGAGACGGTTGGGTGCTTAGCTAGCTGGCGTGTTAGGTAAGAATAGTATTTGTATATATTTTTAATATGACTTTAAATTAATTTGATACCTACTATGTAAAACGATATGAATATGTTTTGAATATTAGAACTAAAAAATAATACTTTGAAATAATAGACTTACTAAACAGTAAAATTTAAAGCTGTGTAGATAAATTTCCTAAAACTAAGTTGAAATGAAAATGGTAAAGGTTTAGTCAGTCTCATGTTAGTGTTTATCATATTAAATCTACAAAAGAAATTTTTAAGTGGGAATACTAATAATCCAAGTTACCATATAGATATTATAAGTTAGTAGATTCATAAACTAATGAGAATGCATATAATTTTAATAAACTATGCTAATTTCTGCAGATATTTAATAAAATACAAGTGAATTTTCAAGGTACATAGTTTACCAATTTACTTCCTAGCTTTATCTTATCATAGGCAATGGTCTAAATCAAGTTAGGACATATACCTTGGAAATCATATTCATGCGACTAAATAACCTGGGACTCACTCAGCCCAGTAGTTAGCGTGATGGTTATAAAATACATGGGGCTTAATCAGTCCAGTAGTTAGCGTGTTGACTATATAATAAGTGGGGGCTCACTTAGCCCTGTGGTTATCGTGGTAGCTATAAAATAAGCGGGGGCACACTAAGCCCAGTAAACGTGGTGGTTAGAAAATAGCCTGGGGCTCACTCAGCCCATTAGTTTGCATAGTGGGTATAAAATAGCCTGGGGCTCACTCAGCCCAGTAGTAAACGTGGTGACTATAAAATAAGCGGGAGGCTCACCTAGCCCTGGGGTTATCGTAGTAGCTATAAAATAGCCTGGGGCTCACTCAGCCTAATACTTAGCATGGTGACTATAAAATAAGCGGGGGCTCACTTAGCCCTGTGCTTAGTATGGTGGCTATAAAATAATCGGGGGTTCACTAGGCCCAAACGTTAGCGTAGTGGGTATAAGTTAGCCTGGGGCTCACTAAGCCCAATAGTTAGCGTGGTGGATATAAATTAGCCTGGGGCTTACTAAGCCCAATAGTCAGCGTGGTGACTATAAAATAAGCGGGGGCTCACTTAGCCCTGTGGTTAGCGTCCTGGTTATAAAATGACAAGTCTGATTATATGTTTGTGGGTTCGAAACTTGTGCGGTTTAGACGATGGGATTTCGAGTATTCAGAAAAGTCGAAAAAATCATGATGGTGCTCCATATCCTTATAAATATTATGTGTTTGAATATGATAAGTTAAGGAATATATCCGTAAAGAGTATAACTGCACGATCTTTGTATGTTTTCTTTATAAAATTGTAATGAAAATCATACATAACTAATTTAGATAATTCTAAAATTGTGAATCCGACATAAATAGGTCGATTCATTAAGATACAAGTATTAAGCTTTTCTACAGCAGCCAAGCCTTCATCATATGTCTTGAATGATTTAAAAGTAGGCGAAGCTACTAATTTTTTTTTAAATACATTTCCAGTATGAATTATTAAATCTAATTCACTTATTTCAAATTCTTAACGATAGTCACATAGCATTGGAAAGTGTTTCATAAAGTATACCATGACTCATGATTTTTCCTTCATATTTATTTATTGTCACTTATTGTAGATCCTATTTTATAATTTACGTTAAAATTTTTCATTCATTCCTATCATGTTCTGGGTACTCTGTATATATTTTTTTAGGTGTGTATTGTTAGTCTAAATTTTATCGAAGGTATTTCTGTGATAATATAGGTGAGGTAGCGCATTGTGTAATACAGTGTAATACTGTATAATTAATGTGTATTTTAACTATAATCTCTGTTTTAACAAGACTTGTATCGAATTAGATATCGCAATAATTCTTAAGGGTATCTCTTAATTACTATTTTTAATTTTATTTCTTAGTTATTATTTTTTATTGAATACTTAATAAAGCATATATAACGAATCGAGTTGAATGTTTAGGAATAAATTGTTCGTTCTTAAGTCATTTCGAAACAGGCTCCTTCAAACAGACCCCTTCACGAAACTTTTAACCCTAAAACAGGACACTTCACACAACGTTTCGTATTAACAATAGGCCTTTCACAAGCGTACTAATGTATATACTTTTAATAGGATTTTAAAATGTTAAACGTTATAAATATTAGATCTAAATATAAATCATTTTTTTTTTTTTTACATTCAGTGAATAATTCTAGTCTAAAAATAATCTTGCTCACGCATATGAATTGTATATAGGAGCTTGTATAATATAAAAATAAATTTCATATATCGTTCGATCATGCTGTGTGACTCATCGCATAAATTGTTAGTATGTATTTTTAAAATAATTATTTTTAAAATAAATTAGAGGAAACATGCAATAATACCTATTCTTTTTTGCTTACCTATTCCTTTTTGCCTACCATACATATTGAAAAAATACATTAATATTATATCTATTCATATATTATAACTTTAAACATATAAAGTAAGGATACTTACCTAGATCTTACAACCAACTCATACACTTGCTTTTGGGAGAAATGAATTGAAATGTATTCTTATCAGTAAATCTTGTATAGAATGTTATCGCAATCAGTCACGTGATGTTACTAATCTATAGATTAACGATAAGATAATGGACTTGTACTGAAATCATTTCTGGTCTAGTTGCTATACAAGTAGCACACATGTTTTTTCATGCTGTAGTCATATATTGAAGACGGGATTGCAAGTTTGTGAATAAGGTAAGATTAATTTATGTATATATTTTAAAATGTTAAACGATATACATATTAGATCTAAAAATAAATCATTTTTACATTCAATGATTAATTCTAGTCAAAATTCACGCATTTCAAGCCTGTTGGTTAAATATAACATACACTAATAAGATTCGTTGATGATTCATTTTCTCATATAGGCAATAGTAGCAATCATTTCACATACTACAAGTGTAAAGTATGCAAAATTTATGATTCTGCTTTATAATACCTATTCATTCTGTATTCTACCCTATGCCTTATCATGACGTCATAATATCCCGTGGTTTTAAGAGATAAGCGAACACGTTTAGTTCTTTTAAGACATGCATGCAGTCGATCAAATTTGGATGAATTCCAGTACATTATGGTTTAAATATTTAGGTAAGATACATTTTTTTTTTCAATATTAAAAACAAAAATTTTTTAAATAATGCCCTAACTAAATAGTACAATATATATTTTATAAAAACAAAGTCAAAAGGTTAGTTATTCATTCCTCAAAAGAAGTTTTTAAGTTAAAATACTAAAAACTCAATTTAGTATAATTTTTCTATACAAAAAAAGCATAGACTAATGTAATTTAGTTTTATATTATTTAAAATTTAATTCCTATATTTTATAGGGACTCCTGCATATTTTTTACCCTAAGCTGTATCAAATTCATTTAAACACAGGTACATTTAAACAGGTTCAAATTCATTTAAACATCTGTTTGCCTCAAAATTCTTAAGGGTGACTTAAGACTAGTTCTTATTTTTCATTGAAGCATTTTAAAACTTAACAGATTTTAGTATATATATATATACATATATATCACCATATGTATATATGAAGAGTAGCACCTATATAGAACTACACGAAATAATTCGTATACATTGACGGTTTTAAATAGCTCATTTACCTACAAAAAAAAAAATATGTCAGAAATTACGAGTCTCAGGTATTTCTTATCGCGGAGTGACTCATTATCGCATACGGGGTGAAATCAAAGCAAGATCTTCGCTTATCTGATAATATGACTCATTATGATTCAGCGATATGCATGTTGAGGGGGTAACACTCAAATCTTAGTTGCAGTTATAAATATGTATTTTAAAGCATAATCATTCGAAAATTCAATTATTTTTCATGAAACGATCTACCCTATTTTACAGACTTGTATGATAAATTTGGTGAAATATGTACTTTTTTTTTTTTCTAAAATCTATATTTTGAACGTTATACTAAAAATGTATTCGTGTAAAACCTATTTTTATATTGCATGAATTCGTATTCATTTGAGAATAGCAGTCTATTTCTTAAAATATTTTTACAGGGTGCATTCCGAAGGGAGCCTTTTCATATAAACAGTGATCTTGGATTTTCATGGAAGGTCAGTATCCCTTGTATTTCTGTCGTTGTAATATAATATGAATCTATTGAATTTATTTTGTGAAGGTAGCTTAATATCTATAACTATGTGTTTTGAACATATCGACGCGCAAGCTGTACTTTTAGCCTAACTTGAAATGAAAAAAAGGCGAAAGTGTAAATTACCTGATTTTAGAAAGGGTTCTTATGCATAATTGGATTTTTGTGAAGGGTCCTTTTTATTCCAAAAGAGTACCCCTATAGTTTTTGTGAAGGGCTTTTTTTTATTCGAATAGGGCATGTATCTCATTTATTTTATGAAGGGCCCGGCCCTATAGTCTAATGCGAGTTCACACTTCGAAGGGTCCCTGTATTTTGAACCTATCGATGCGTAAGCTGTACTTTTAGCCTAACTTGAATTGAAAAAAAAAGGTAAGGTGTAAATTATCTGATTTTATGAAGGGTCCTTATGCATAAATGGATTATTGTGAAGGGTGCCTTTTTATTAAAAAGGGGATCTGTTCACTATTTTAATTAACTATGCACTATATGGTAAAATTATATTTTGTTCACACAACATTTCAATAATGTTGGAAAGTGATTCATAAACTAAACCGCTACACATGATTTTTCATTCTTGTTTATTTTATATATACGTTAAAATTCTTTTGGTACCAATCTGTATTTTTTGTGGAAAGTGATTCATGAATTATGACGCTATGCATGATTTTTCATTCTTGTTTATTTATTATTTTATGTATACGTTAAAATTCTTCTTTTGATATCACTCTGTATTTTTGAAGTGCGTATTGTTAGTCCATCGAAGGACCCCTCTGAGTAAAAAAAAAAGGGGGGAGGGGGCGAGCTATTAGAATTGAGTGCAGTATAATTCATACGGGACCCTGTATTTTTTACTATAACCCTCCCGTGGTGATTCCTGGGACCAGGAAGTTTTGACTCTAGGTCACTTCTAGCTAAAAGCTCACACCTTAAGGCAAAATTCATTTCAGTTGAGAGTTTATATCTTAGATTACTTTCAGTTGAAAATCCTACTTTTGGCAATTTTTTAAAGTAAAAATTCTATTTTAACTCTAAATTCTATTTTTGGTTTAAAAGAAAAAAAAAATCTTAATACCTTTTTTAATGCATGAATCATTATTTCTAACATATATATTGAATAGCCTACTCTAGTTGAAAAAAAAATCGCAAAAAAATTTCTAAGTTCCCTAATTAAAATTAATGAATGACCCTTTTTAATTAAACCATTATTGACTTTTAAAATTCTCCACTAACGTGTATATCGAATACCCTACTCTCGTTGAAAAAAAAAAAATCTCGCGAAAATTCTTAAGTTCTGCAATTAAAATTAATTAATTACTATGTTTAATTAATATTTTTAATTAATTAATCATTCACTTCTACTGCATATACTCATAATCAAACTGCATACTCTCGTTGAAAAAAAAAATTTGCTACGAAAAATTTCTAAGTTCCCCAATTAAAATTAATTAAAATTAAAATTAATTAAATTTCTAATTCGCTAAAATAAATCCCTTGAAACACACCTCGTACTCTAGTAGGAAATTCTCCGCGAAAAAAAAAAAAAATTGCTTCAAAAAAATTTCTAAGTTCCCTAATTAAAATTAATTAACACTAATTCTTAATTAATCCCCTTATCTTAGGTGGTGGACACTTCGGGAGGAGGAGGTGCTGCACTTTGGGAGGAGGTGCGCACTTTGGGAGGAGGAGGAGGTGCACACTTTGGGAGGAGGAGGAGGAGGGCACTTCGGGAGGAGGAGGAGGTGCTGCACCTTGCACCAGCTCCACACTCCACCTCCTGGGGCCGGAACGTTGTTTCTTCTCTACTAGCAAACCCACGCCAAAATACCCAACTTTCTTTTTGCATTGTCATCGAAAAATTCTCAGTTTTTTTTAAATACTTTTATTCATCAGAGCTTTTCCAAATTTTTGTAGGCGCTGTAATTTTGATCTTCCAATATGCTTTTAATGGATTGTGTCGAAATACAGACGTTTAGTTACTTTTAGCATAGAAAAAAGATAGTCTTTGAAAGGCCCGATATGACGTGAGGTTCTAAATAAATCGTAATTTAGAATGCTTTCAGCTGTTTCACACCTTTAAATTTACCATTTATAATAAATTCTTTATGCCAAGCATTTCCATTTTAAAAGTAATCTCTATACTAAATTTCAAGTTTCTAGCACTAACAGTTTCAACTAAATCATAATTTAGAACACTTTTAGAAAGTTTTCAGCTCATTTCGTCCTTTTAAATTTTTAAATGTTTTTAAAAATGTTATAAGGAAGCATTTACTACATAAAAGTAATCATCATGCCAAATTCCAAGTTTTCATACCAATTGTGTCACATAAATCGCAATTTTAGAATGCTTCTTACTCTTGCATTCTTTTAAATTTCGAATTGAAAAAATAAATTCTGGGGAGCATTTACGTCTTTTAAGTAACATCCATATAAAATTTTAAGACTATAGCCCTAAAAGTTCTAAATGACTTGTTACATTTGGCAAAAAGCAAGGTAAGTAAGTCTATTGAAAATTTTGTTAAAATTGCTTCATTATTATTAAAGTTAGGAATAAGAATTCGTGATTCTCTTGTAATGAAACCTTGTGTATTTTTGATTGAATAAATGGATTCCAACTCTGTTATTTTCTATGTAAAAATTATTTGCTGTAGTGTGTTCTTCCATCTTTAAGTTTTCCCCTCATCATTTTTAAACACTTTATAAATCTAACATAGTTTTGTGTTATTTCATTGGTGCATTTTATAGTTTGTAACTCTAATATTGTAAACGCTGTTTAAATTAATCATAACCAACTTAATTGCGGAGAAAAGCATTATGATTTCATTCATTTAAAAGACTGATTCCATTAACCGATGATTCATATAACCGGCGACCATCTTTATTATTAACTCAAACCCCCCCTAGAACCGAATTCTGGCTGCGCCACTGATCCAACACAGGTAAAAGTAATCATTTTCTTCTATTTTTTATGTAAAGTTAAATAAACATGTATTAACCCCCTTCCCGTACAGTTTTTTTTTTATCATGTACGCTTTGGCGCCCGGTGCATGTAAAATCCGTCGTGGGTGTAAAGTCCTCCAAGTTCCCTGTGAATTATACCTCTGGAGGTGCCTAATCAGGTGAAGGTCTCGTCAACTGATCAAGGCTCTAAATTACGAGACCAACTCTCATAACGATGACATGACGTATGGGTGTGATGCCAAGCGCAGGTCCATATAAAAAGAATAACATCAATTAGCAGCAAAACAAAAATGGGAACAAAACTAAGTCCTCCACATAGCCGTCGTGCCAGCAATGGCTAGACGCTACGCGGCATCTCTTCAGTGCCAGGTACTAAACCCGTTTAAGCTAGGGAAACCTGGCAGGTAGGGGCCTGGTCGCCGGTCTAAAAAAAAAGTGTGTAAGTTATTACCACCCTTCATTTATAACACGCTAAAATATTGATATTGGGACTTTGATGCAAAATTGTCAGAACCAGGGAACTCAGTGTTGGTTTGTCGGTTGGCTGGTGGAAAGATTTTTATTTCAAAGTCGATAGAATTTTTAATATGTAGATGACTCCTCTCTCAAAATTTGTATTTAAATTCGAAAAATAGACACAATTCACAGTAGATCAGTACCTTTTGCATCACTTTGCGGAAATATCAAGATTAAAAAGTATTAGAACGTTTTCTCTCTCTCACTTTTTTAACGACTGTACATTATTACTAATTTACCACCCTTCCCCCGCCCAAAAAAAGAAAGAAAAAAAAACCACCCCGACACGAAACGGCCAGAATAAATTCACCGATGAAAGGAAATTGGTCTACAAAAACATACTACCCTCCCTCACACCCCCTAAAAAAGCGTAATTTTTTATGCGAACTGTGTATGTCATGCGAGCGCGAGCTTTTTCAAAGGGCGATTATGTTGTGAGAAGTAGTATTGCCAATTTAGAGGATTTTATGTTATTCAAAGTATCTACCAGACTTTCTGAAATAGATGCCTTCACTTTATCTAATCACACATAATATCTGTCATTAAATAAAGCAAAAATTACTATTAAAAATTTCTGGTAGATGAATAAAAAAACAACTAAATTGGCAACATTGGTCGGAATGGAAGGGCCTCGCAAAAGTTCTTGCACCCGGCCTCGCTTTCGCTAAGGACGGTTCTGATGAGTAGTATCGGCTAAAATAAGACACTGTTTATTGCTGTGAACTCCACTGTTTATCATTATCCGTCATGACCAGGGCTTTACAAATTTGAAAAAAATCTGGTAGCCAGGTATAAATTCTAGTCGCCAGTAAAAAAATTTAACACCCCCCCCCCCCCCCTCCCCGTTATTGATTTTTAAAAAGTACAAACGTTTGCTTAGGAATTAAGTCAGAAAAAATAATAACAAACATAGTTTAGAATTATTAGTTACATAGTTTATAATAGTGCATAACTAAGTTTTCTAAGGAAACTTATCAAAGTTATATATTTGTGAAAAAAATAATAAAGGAAATATTGTAAACTCTGAATTAACCGACATGTTCGGGAAATATTGATTGCCGTATGCTTCAAATGTTCAAATAGTTGAGTGCTACAAAATCTATATCGGATGAGAGGGCATCTATAAAATAATGAAGCCGGAAAACGATTTTATGCCTATTTAGCCTATCAAAATAAAAAAGTCAAATAATTCTGATTTAATTATTTCAAAATTTGCATTTAATGACATTTGCAATAAGTTTTGCCAAATTAAAAATAAGTTAATTTTTTCTGTTGTTGTTTGTTTGTTTGTTTGTGTGTGTGTGTGTGTGTGTGAATATAATTTCAAATTTATTTCTTAATATTTTGTAACTTTGCAGCATCTATACTGAGATATCTTACAAGAAATTTAATTAAACGTTGTGATGTTCGCAAACTCGAGGGCTATTAACGCGTAATATTACGAGTTATTACATAAACGTTTGTTTTTGTAGCTAAAAAGGAAAGAAAAAAATATATTTTCCCGCGCTGGATTAAATCAAAATCAGCAGCCGGCTGAGGTTTATTTTGATCCAACGATCTACGATAAGAATTTAAAAAAAGAAAAAAACTTTTTGAAGTGCAATCAATGATTTTTTATTTCCATTTACTGCAGATAATAATCCAAACAATGTAATTATAAAATACTATTGAGAAACAACTCTGAACCAGACACTTGTCGCCAAGACAGAGTGACGGCAATGTCCAACGTGTGTGGTGCAAACAGACGCGAGGCGCCAAGCATTTTAAGCCGGGAAAAAATATTTAAAAAAATAATACATATTTTTATTAAAATGAATTATTCTTGAAATTTTAATTAAGTTTTATAGATTTACTTCGAATGAATTACTTATAATCACTTATATGTTATTATTCTTTTAAAATGAATGTAATAGATTAAAAGTTTTAATTCTGAACACAAAAATCTGATTTGAAACATACAAAAAAGTAAGCATTTTTTATCATTGCATCCAATTTTTAGAAGCCACATAGGACTATTTGTTATTGAACCCCCCCCCCCCCCTCTCCTCACATTCTAATCACATGACTAGCCGACTAGAGCGGAAAAGAACGGCGTTTTATGTGCATGAAATGGAAAATGCCTTTTTAACTTCCCTTTAGAGAAAATGTCGTTTGTGCTCATTTTTTAGTTCAATTTTTGTAAAAAATAAATAAATAAATGAAACAAAAAAAGTCAGATTAAAAAAGTTAGTCGCCAGATAAAAAAAGTTGGTCGCCAGTAGCGACCGCATTTCTCAAGCCCTGGTCATGACTGATTTATGATGCGAGCGTAAATTACAAAGCAAGCAATGCATATATGACTAAACTTAAAAGACGCTTATCACGTGATCTTTAAAAGCTGCAAACTTATCAGTGATAGAAATTTTTACTTTGAAACTCCAGATTGCTTCGAATGCTTTATGAGGAAGGTGTTGTTAAAACTCTGAAGATTTACGAAATTTATTACAAAAGATATATCGAGGTATGTATACTTAAAATATCTTTTTATTAGATGAAATTCGTATAGTTGGAAACAATTTCTGTCTTATTGATAAATTAATTGCGTTTTATTTTATATGAAAATAAATAGATTTGGATAGCGGCACAGAGAGTCAACTTGGCACCAGAGTTAAAATTTTCCAACAGCGGAGCCATTTCAATGCTTTCCTAGGGAGGCAGGGAGTGGCAAACCTTTTTTTTTTGGGGGGGGGGGGGTGAGTGAGCAAAGATTGACCTTATTGTGCACATCCTAAAAGAAAATTGACAACTGTTACATTTTTATCCTTATATATATATATTTAAAATTAGCTAAAGTACAAAATAATGTTAAACATGTCTCACTTTGAGAATACTGAAATGGAAAATAAAGTTTATTAATTAATAATTTCTAGGCTTAAAATGTTGTCTTAATGCCAATTTTCCTTTTTTAGTCAAATTAAACAAATTATTTTAGCTTTTGTGCCCTTTACTTAAACTAACCTATAATGAATCATACATTCTTAGAGGAGGAAACTGACCCCCCCCCCCCTCCCTAACCTTCCCAAATGACACTCCTGTTTGTAAAAAATTGCACATATGGGAGCATAAAATGTGCATAATATATATATATGTACGTTTGTTTGTTAGAAATGTGGTTCAATACACGTATAATTAATAAATTAATTAGTAACATAATTATTATTATTTGTAATTAATAATTATATGCAGTTATGCATGTATTAATCAGTTTTTAAATATTTTTTTACACTTTCGGTTTCGGTCTTAAAAACCTGTTTCGATCGATCTCTAATGATTATACGCTGAAAATTTTCATTCTGCAGCTAGTGATGTAGTTGTAAAAAAACCAAAGGGCATACGCTTTAGGCAGAGGGTATACTCTAAAAAGCATATGCTATAGTGTGTTTGAGAAGAGGGTATATGATATACCTTAAAATAATCCAGAAGGTATACGGCGTATCCACCGTATATCCTCCATTACATCCCTGTCTGCAGCCTTCACTTTTCTTAGCATCATATAAGGTTATTAGAAACAATTTAATAAGAAACATAGGGCCTACAATATCAATGTGCACTAATTTACCTTTCTATATAATGCTTTGATCATATATATCTGTGCGTGCATGTGTCACAGTGAGAGAAATAATATGAGCCCCCCCCCCCCCCCTACATTTTCTTGAGCACCCCCTAATTTTTACTTCTAGCTACAGCACTGTGTTCGACCAGCAATAAAACTTAAACAACCAATTAAGTTTCTATAAGGGAATTCAGACATCTCATTAACTTCATTCTGATTTACTGGAGAGTCCATTTTTGACAAAACTAGCCCCTTAGGTATTTGTACATTACTCAAAGGAATGTTATATTTTGAATACAAGCTACAAACTTTATCAATATAAGAATTTTGATGAATGTACAGCTTATCATTTACTACTTGAAATTCAATACCTAATAGCTTTCTTGTTTTCCCTAAAACTTTCAGATTGAAAAACTTATTTAACAAACTTACACCAAGTTCCAAATCACTTTCTGTTTTACCGAAGATGACCATGTCATCAACATACAATAAAAGAACAAGTTTATTTTCATAAGTATAAACACAGTTGCACCAGTTAAGTTTAATAAAATTTAGTTTTAAAAGTACATCATCTATTTCAAAAAACCGTTGACGACCACTTTGATGGAGGCCATATAAAGCTTTATTTAATTTACAAACTTTACCTGTTTCACTAATGAAACCCTCTGGCTGCTGCATATATATGATCTTATCTAGATCTGCATATAGATAGGCATTATTCACATCTACTTGAACATTTAACCATTTAAAAAAACATACAAAAATAGTGAAAAACAATCTTATAATTGAAAAACTTACAACTGGACTGAAAACTTCATCATAACTTAAACCTTTTATTTGACTAAACCCCTGAGCTACAAGACGCGCTTTAAATCTCACAATTTCATTATTTTCATTTTTCTTAATTGTGTAAACCCATCTGTTACCCAAAATTTGTGCATCTTTAGGTGGTTCTACAAGATCCCAAACTTTGCGGTCATACATGACCTGCATTTCCTGGTTCATTGCTTTTTCCCACTCTGTTGCTTCGGATGATTTTACAGCTTCTTTGTAACTTCTAGGGATTTTTAATTCAATTCAATTAGCTTCATTTGAAACATAATCATCTTTTATGTTATTCTCTGCACAGTACGTAATTGTATCATTTAAAGACCTTAATTTAACATAATAAATATCTGTCCTGATTACCCAATTGATGGATGTACAAGGAAGGAATTAAATCTGGGCTGTCTTTTGAATTTTGATTAATTGAACTTCTAGTCTTTACAGGGCTAAGAGTAGTTTGGCTGGGATATCACTTCTACTTTCTGACTCTATCATAGGAAAGATATCATCATCAAATAGGAAAAAGAACGAAAATTATGTTTTGGACTATTTATGACATCAACCCCCCTTTTATTCTCATCAAACATTTATAGTTTCAAAAATTCGCTGCTCATCTATTATCCCCTTTAGTCATTTGTGCGTAACTGCACATAATGCCAAGTTTTGCTCTCTCTTTCTTTTTGTTGGGAAATACAACGTATTTCCCAAGGGGTTAAGTAATTAGCAGAGTACATTTAAACAGTGTGAAGCGTATAAGCTGATTTAAACCCCAAGTAAATAAATCTTAAATATCTAATAAAGTTAAACCTGGAAAAGAAATAGCTTAAACTATGATGGTGGATAATTTACATAAAATGTATTTAATGGAAATTAGATATATTTTATGTATACATTAAATGCACTTAGTTATTTGTATAATAAATTTATATTATCCCAAAATTTATTTTGTAAAACACAGTTTAATTTACAAGTTATTTTTTCACATTTTAATTTTTTAGTACGATAATTGTGTTTTATTATCCTGTCCACAGAGGGCAGCAGCACAAAACGATGTTATGTTAGCTACAATGCATGCCGGTTTTTTGTCAACCAATGGGAGAATGGAACCTTTCACGTTTGAGTCGCACCCATGAACCTCTATACAGGACTTCTAACGCCGTGTGTTAACATCGTGGCGAGACTTCGGCACGAAATGGCAGCTGCACAGCTACGCGCACCGTTCTGCGCAGCTGGCCAGAAACCGTGCTGCACTAGCGCCACCATGAACCATGGCTGTCACTGTCAGTGTCAAACGGTGAAGCAGACGAATTTAGTGACGTAGGCAGAAACCATCTTCACATGCGCCACCTATTTGAGGCTTTTTTCGAGGAACGATTTCCTTCTTGGAAAGGCTATTTCGTTAGAAGTCCAGGTATATAGGTTCATGGTCGCACCCGTCTGTTTTGGAAAAATTTGCATACAGTTGCTGCCATTCTGTAAAAAGAAAAACTTACGCGACCCACTCCATTGGCTTCACAGACCATGACGTCAAACGACGACCAATCAGAGCGGCGATCATCAAACGAGAGCTCTGGGTCGAAAGTAACAGCGATTAACAGCTATCCAAAAGCGCAGCGATAGATCGTGGATGAATCGCGTGTTTACCTGAAAAACCTCGTGAAGCACACTTCGTTTGTACCACGGAGAAAGAACCTGGAGGGGAAACTAGAATAGGCGAGGATATCGAAAATGCAATCAGATTTTTTTAACGAAAGAGGGCGCTGTAAAATTTTGGCGGCTGTCTTTAAACAGAATGTCATTAGAATACATGTTAAATTCTGAAAGTATTTTACTCGATTATTTTTAATTATAGCAATTATATGTCATAAATTTAAGATGGGGTATAAATGTTTTATTCCGGGATGTAAATCGGGCTATGATGATGAGATAAAAAAAAGAAAAATGGAAGGGAAAAAAATTTAAGTATGTTTAGAGCTCCAAAGGTGAGTGCTTTTTATTATACTTTAATTTAAAGTTATATGCATGTAATCATTTTTAAACTAGGGAATTTTTATTCTAGTATATCGATTTTAGTGTGTATGTTTTTAAAATGTTATACTTAATGAATGCTAATGTCTGTGGCTAATTGGCATGACCATTTAAATTGTTTGGCTGTAATCTGAAGCTGTTTTTTCAAAATTAATTTTAAATTAAGAGAATTGTCTCTATATGTATCTTACTGTACACATATAAATATAAAATATATTTTGTTTGATGAATGCTAGCAGTTGCTTTGGCTTATTGATCACTGTCAAAAAAAAAAAAGCTTTTAAATAGTTTAGCTTTTAAATAGTATTTTGTTCATAATTATTTTTAATTTATGAAAAAAACAATCTATATTGATCTTATTGTGTGTGTGTGACTAATAAATATATAGTATATAGAATTTCTATCAATGAATATAGAATTTCTATCAATTATTCTATCAATGAATTTAATTTATTTGAGTAAAAGTATTTTGGGGCTTCACTCAAAAGTGCAAGTGTAAGAACTTATTTTTTTTTTAAATGCCCCCCTCCCCTTCCGTCCAATCATATTTAGAGTAATTAAGGATTTATTTTAACAGTTAAATTTACTGAAACTACTTGACATATTACTTGTAGCAAAAAGTAAGTGAAAAATAAATCTACAGATTTACTAATTTCATTCTACTATAAATCTAATTAATATTTCTGTATTTTTTATCTACAGAGTTGAATAATGAAATATTTAAATCAAATATTTAAACTATATTAAAAACAATAGATTTTTAACAATTTGTGTCGCTTAAAAAATTGTCTTTATTTGAATGGAGAATGTTTGAGCCCCATGAGCCCCTCCTTTGTATATCTAGAGTAATTAGGGATTTATTTTAAAAGTTAATTTTACTGAAACTTCTTGATATATTACTTGTAGTAATTAGTAAGTAAAAAAATGTTATCTGCAGATTTTCTAATCTTGTTCTTATTAGATTCATGCAAGTAAAAATTTAATTTGTTTAGTTAGCTGTTCAGTTCGACCAAAAGATTTAATTTTAAATAGATAAAAGGGCAGTTACAACAGAAAAATTATAAAACTACATTTAAAACTGAATTCTATTAGTTAGAGGTATTTTTAAAGAGTTAATTATCTATAATTTTATTTTTATGCATGAGGAGGGAGGGGGGGGGTCCTAAAAATTTCATCTTAATCAAAGAAAAAATGCTTAAAATGTGCTCCTTAGTTTGATAAAACTGTGTTAAAAATAAATAAATAAAGTGTCTGGACCAGTTTGGGTCCTGTGACATCAGAATCTTTATTTTATCCATCAATGTAATTCATTTGTAAACTAAAAAGTATTTTGGGACTTCATTCAGAAGTGCAAATGCAAGAACTCATTTAAAAAAATATATATATTTGCCTCTCTCATAAGTGTAATTTAAAAATTTAATTTCATTACTTGGCTGTTCAATGAAATCAAAAAATTTTATTGATTGTAAATTAGGAAAAAGAACTAATTTAAATAACAAATTTAATATTCACAAAGAAAAAAAGATTTAAGTATATATTGTTTTTAATAACTGTATAATTTTCAAATTGTAAGGTAAGTACGTTACCTTTTCTATCTGCAGCAGTGTGTATAAAAGAGGAAGCATTTATGTGTGATTAAAAAAAAAAAAAAAAAAAAAAAAAAAAAAAGAGAGTTTTTGGATCATTCATAACTAACATATATTAAAGTCACAATTTACAATTCTTGCAAAAATTAGTTAATAGACCCTATTATTTATTCAAGTTTTATTTCCCAAATAATTAAGATAAAAATTTGTTTTTAAATGTACATAATATTAATTGCATAGATATAAAAAGTTATGAGTTATTAAATTATTCAAAGGTTATCGATATATACGCAAGATTAAAACTTATTCCAGAAAATTTGAATAATACTTTTAATCTCTAAAAATTATACGTCCATTCCGTATTTTTCGCAGTACAATATCCGTGATATTTATTTTTAAATGACTATTCAGATGTTTTTGTCAGGATGAACTCTTATTTAAAGAGTTATAAAAAGCAATCGAAACGCCAAATATCTATTAAAATGTATGCATGTTGTGAAGAAAACTTTATTTAATAAAATTTCTACTTGTTTGACTTTTTAAAAGTTCAAATTTTCAATCAAAAACATTTAAAAAATGAATGCTTTTCGCATTCAAAAGCATTGCAGAAGAAGGCTAAGACAGCCGTCAGTTTACCGTAGCGCCATCTATGAGGAGAAAAACTGTATTGTAAAATTTCAACGTTACTTTCCCCTCCATCTATCTTCCTCCGTGGTTTGTACTTTAACGTAGGCTTGGGGATGATAAAAACAAATGTATGTCATGTGAAAAAGGGAAATATTTAAATGAATATATTTTACACTTAAATTTTAATACATGACATAACATTTATTCTGTGTTTGAGACGTGAAATTACAAACTTTAAGAATATATCTTCCATTTTTCTGTGTCCCGAATGATTTGGCCAATGGAGGTTAAAACAAAACGGGGGGGGGGGGGGGGGGGGGAAAGGGCATTTGATAAGCACATATACGTGAAAATACAAGTAGAGTGAGTGTGTTACTGTATCCACACAGTGACCTAATCAAGCGCGGATCCAAGGGGGAGGTCATGGGGGTCATGACCCCCCTCTAAACGGAAAACATTTCTATAGAACAATGCATTTTTCTCTTTTTTTTTTTACTGCTTGAAATTTTTAATCTTTCTGGTACATTCATGGAGTAATTTTTAAATAGAAATGTATGAAAATTGAAGGCATTATTGTTTAAGCACTAAAGAATCAAAATAGTTTTTAATTTTCTTATAAATGTGGTACTTTTTGAATTGTATTTGATGGCTTCCTCAAGAAGATATTTCCATGATTGTCGAGCCTCGAAAACCGACTTAAAATACAAACTTTGAGAAAATTTTCTGTAAGATTCTTTTGCATTTATAAGAAAATAGGCAACTGATTTCTTGGTATCTGGATAAAACATGCAAATTTTGTATATTTACGAATATACCTGCAAATTTCAAGCACTTATGAAAGAAAATGAATTCAAATATATGTCATAAAATAGTCAATTTGGATCTAAGATATAAAAACTGCTAATGAAGACATGTAACCCCCCCCTCCCCCCCAAAAAAAACGTCATGACCCCCCTCTAAATGGAGGGCTGGATCCGCCTCTGGACCTAATCTAAGTTAGGCAACTTAAAACATAGGCGCGTTGAAAATATCAGTCAGTTCTGCCATTCATTCGAATGTTTGTGTTGGTGAGCAGAGACATCTAAGTAAGGCAAAATCTAATCGTCAAATCACGCAGTAGAAAGGTGGGAAAAATTTTTAATTTAAAAATATAATTTCTTGGGCCCCTTTTCCAAGTGGGACGGACGGGTGCACCTGCCTAGTTATAATGGATGAGTGTAAAAGAAAAATTTAGACTTCTTACAAATTTAAAAGAAACTTAACATTTTACATTTAGACCAGAGGGCCTGTGCGAGGATTTCGCACTGAAATCTAATATTTTTTAGGTACGTCTCTATTATCCCGTCGACCACTTTTGATAACAAAAAACTATCGCCAAAAATGCAGTCCCATTTACTTGATGTCGGAAGCATTATACATGTTTGTTACGTCATCAAGTGGTTTTTAACTCGACATTTGCGTGTATTTTTCATTATGTTTTACTGACTTATTAGTTATTTCATTAATTAAAATAATAATTGTGTCCTTAAATTCTTATATTTTATTTATTTATTTATTTTGATATTCCAATGGCAACGTTCTCCCGTTTATTGGGCGATAGTTTTTTGTTATGAGAAGTGGTCGACGGGATAATAGAGAAGTACCATTTTTTATCAATATGTAATATTTCTTAGATGCAGGTTTAAACTTCTAAAGAAAAAGTAAGGATAAAAATATCTGCAAACAACATTTAGTTTTTAGTTAAGCCAGAATATCATCTAATTTATTCCACCAATGTTATAGTAAAAATTTATCCAAGATTGCAAAATGTACGCGCGAGAAAAAAAATTAAAAATCGTATTTTAACTGCATTAGAGGATGACGTCATCTGCTTCGGGAAAAACATGGAACATAGAAAAATAAATCTAAACATTTCAATTTCAATTTCGCATTTTTAATCATAAATATAAAATAAACCCGTGCGGTGTTTTTTATAATAATTGCTGATCATCCTATAATGTGGTATTTTATTTTTGTGGCAACAATAAGTTGAAGAAAACCTTTCATTTCTTTCATGAAAACAATGCCGATTTAATTTTTAATTTTCAGCAAATTTTAATCAAAAACATGTTTTAACAAAATGTTAAGTGTGCTATGTCAGAAGCCTGTGCAAAATCCTTTCATATGGTATCTTATTCGCCGTTCTGCATTTCGTATTTTCTGAGAAAAAGGGATGTTGACAGGAGAAATAATATATATGATGATGTTGAATTTAAAAATGTGTTTTTTAATTGTATTGAAGAATGTAAAACAGCTAATGTATTTATTGAGAAGCAGAAAGAAAAAAAAATCTAATTTAAAAAGAAAATACTGATACATAAATATTCGGATGTAATGAATAGAAAACGAAAAATATAATTTAATCATCTCAGCGATTTTATGTTGCAGTTCAATATTAGTTACACACAATTTTAAAATTTGAATATGCAAATAGCCATTTGACTGGAAATTGTGCCTTCCTTAAATTTATGTTAAAAAATATAAACTTAGGGGGGAGGGGGGTCTTCGTAGTGATACCATACTCTGAAATTTTCAATACAAACATCCAAATTTGACATATTTGGCTTTTTTTTTTTCGGAAATAGGATACCAAACGTGAAGTGATTCAGTTAATTCATATAGTAATAATCAAAAAAAATTGTAAAAAACAAAAAAAAAATTTTTTTTCTTTAATTTGTTTTATATAATTATTCTGATTTAGAACCTATTTCAAATTTCTTTAATTAAAAAACTTTTTTTTACTTTTATTTTTAGTCTACAACATTGCTTTTCCAAAAAGAAAAACAGTGACAGTGAATGAGTTAGTTACAAATTTTTAATTCCCCCCCCCCTCCCCCTGGGTCTGGAACCCATGTTGGGAACCAGCACATACGAAAAATGCATAGACGTGACCATTTCAGACGATCCATAAATATCAGTTCTTTTCTGACACGTACATGTCCAAAATCATTTTGCTTCAGTTGATGGGAGATGCGACACTATTATATACCGGGTGTCCTAAAAAGGACTGACTGATTTTAAAATTCAATAACTTACAAACGGTGACAGATATTTAAAAAATTCTTGCAGGAGAGTGATGTACGATGTCAGGAGTTTTTTTACTGCGATTCCCGGTTTTAGTTTGAATTTTCATCAATAGATGGCGCTGAGAGCAAGCAATAGGCACTCAGTCGAGACCAAAACTGAAATCAGGAGGTTACATGTATGGAGTGGGTCCCTTTCACCAATACAATTTTTGTTAGGGCACGATTCTGAGCTCAGTCGTTATATTTTCGATGAAATGTGTTGTTGCCATGGAAATAAGGAATTCCTCAACATAACGACAGCGTTCAGAATTGGGCATGAATTTAATAAGCAGTATGTGAGAGAGCAGACGATTTTATATTTATGAAGTTTTATTTTCCTGGATTTAATTACTTTTTATCGTCTGATTTAAATAATATTTTGTGCATCGCATCTTAAAACTAGGTGAAGAGATTCGGTATTTTTTTTTCCTTTTGTTGTTATTAAAAATTTCATAAATTTTGTTAAATTCTAAGAAGATTTTAGATCTTTTAAGGAAGTTTTTCAGTATATTTTTATGCATGTTGAATCCAGTTTAAAAGAATCTTGGAAATGGTTTATACTTTGGAAGAAAGAATATTTATAATACTAGAGTACTACCGCTTGGATCAAAGCATAATAGCTACAAGAAGAAGTTTCCAAGAGAAATTTAACGTAAGGAATGCTCCGCATCCAAATACAATTAAACAATTGTATGAGAAATTTGTAAAAACCGGTAGTGTTGCCGACGATTTGGTAGACAAAGTTGGACGACATAAATCGGCCATGACTGAATCTAACGTAGATGTTATTAAAAATGTTATTAATCAAGATTCGAGAATATCGGTCCGTAAAATTGCAGCTTCATGCTCAGTGAGTAAAACCGCAACGCACAAAATTCTGCGAAACACGATCAGTCTACTCACAAAAAATTACTGTGTGGGCAGCCTTATCTAGCAGTGGAATTATTGGGCCTTTTTTTTTGGAGAGGTAGACAAAGTTGGACGACATAAATCGGCCATGACTGAATCTAACGTAGATGCTATTAAAAATGTTATTAATCAAGATTCGAGAATATCGGTCCGTAAAATTGCAGCTTCATGCTCAGTGAGTAAAACCGCAACGCACAAAATTCTGCGAAAATGCTTGGAAATGTATCCTTACAAAATACAAACGCAGGAACCACTTCCTATCATTATGAAAGAAAAAAGACTAACTTTTGCAAATGAAATGCTACAGTTGATAGATGAAGGGGATATTGACGCAAACCAAATTTGGTTTTCTGATGAAGCGTATTTCCATCTGGATGGTTTCGTCAATAAACAGAATTGGAGGATATGGGGAACTGAGAACCCTCATGTGTGCGTGCCACGATCAGTCTACTCACAAAAAATTACTGTGTGGGCAGCCTTATCTAGCAGTGGAATTATTGGGCCTTTTTTTTTTTTTGGAGGAAACTGTAAATTCAAGTCGATACATCGAAATATTGCACCAATTTGTGGCCATGTTGAATACCTTAGGTAATTTACAAACAGACTGGTTCATGCAAGACGGTGCGAGACCTCATCGGACAGCTGATGTTTTCACTTTCCTCAATGAATATTTTGATAACCGTGTCATTGCATTGCATTATCAAAATGCAACCGATACAGGTATGGATTAGCCACCGTGTTCGCCGGACCTCAATCCATGCGATTTCTTCCTATGGGGCTACCTAAAGGATGCAGTGCACAGACATAATCCCACCACTATTACTGAACTGCAACAAATCATTACTCATGAATGCGAAGCTATTTCAGAAAGAACTTTGCAGAACGTATGTGGTAATTTTGTTCTCCGTTTAAGACATATGATTGTGTCGAATGGTGAGCATTTTGAGAATATCGCGTGCCACGATCAGTCTACTCACAAAAAATTACTGTGTGGGCAGCCTTATCTAGCAGCGGAATTATTGGGCCTTTTTTTTTGGAGGAAACTGTAAATTCAAGTCGATACATCGAAATATTGCACCAATTTGTGGCCATGTTGAATACCTTAGGTAATTTACAAACAGACTGGTTCATGCAAGACGGTGCGAGACCTCGTCGGACAGCTGATGTTTTCACTTTCCTCAATGAATATTTTGATAACCGTGTCATTGCATTGCATTATCAAAATGCAACCGATACAGGTATGGATTGGCCACCGTGTTCGCCGGACCTCAATCCATGCGATTTCTTCCTATGGGGCTACCTAAAGGATGCAGTGCACAGACATAATCCCACCACTATTACTGAACTGCAACAAATCATTACTCATGAATGCGAAGCTATTTCAGAAAGAACTTTGCAGAACGTATGTGGTAATTTTGTTCTCCGTTTAAGACATATGATTGTGTCGAATGGTGAGCATTTTGAGAATATCGTAATGTGATTGAACGCGTCTAATTTCTGGTTTTTACCCTTTTCTCCTTGGATTGAGGAATTCACATTCTTTTAAATATGAGTTATAAAGAGTTGATATGTTTATAGAATTTTACAAATTTGTATTTATCCCATGTAATTTTCTTTATCTGTTTGGTTAATTTTTTTAGCTATATAAGTTTAATGATCAGTTATTTTTTAGAAACATTTTTAACTGTTCGAAAATATTTATTTTGTTATTTTGCTTATTATTTCGTTATTAACTTTGTTATCATTATCAATTTCTCTATAAAAAATAGTGACACCGTCATTTATCCAATCGATATAGTCATTCTGATTTATTATTCATAAAACTTTCCTTTTACAGTATAATACACTTTCTGTATGCATATATTTATTTTGTAGTAATAATTTGTTATCTTCGGAAGAGCTTTGTATTTCTGGTAAATAAATGGTGAGAGAAACATTTGACAACGTATTATTTATATTTTGAATATCCATTTCATTTGCGACTTTTTGTGTAAGTTCTTGAAATTAAGGCAATAAATAAATAAATTCTTACAAGTGATGCTTTAAGAAGAAGTAATCAAAATCTTCTAAACAGGATTGTTACTCTCATAACAAGTGAGTAAGTCTGTAAGTGTGATCGAAGATCGCATAAAGGGTTTCGTTTAATATTCCTTTCAAAACACTTTATCCTTTCTTTAACAAATCCAAATAAATTTCATTTCCAAAATAATAATAATAATAATAATAATAATAATGTTTTCTATAAAGTAAAAATTTGCCGGTCTATTTTTCTCGTTTTTTCGAATATCTGAACTGGCCCCCGATAGCGGGCTAAGCCCGCTATTATATTCTGTCATAATAATATCTGTCATCTGGACCAAATCCGATATAAAAAAAATCAATTTCAAAATGAAACATGTGGTATAACCTTCAAAATTTTAAAATATGCCAATATTCCATAATCGAGTTTTTATCATGATTCAATATGTTCCTCAAACTTATATATTTACTATTCTCTATTACTCATATTGATACTCTCTTTGTATTATTCTGAAACATTTGAAAATCCGTTATGACGTCAGATTAATTTTCATTTTAATTCTCTAATGACGTCATATTAAGCTGCTTTCTGTATTTACACATACTTACACTCCTTGTATTATTGAGAAATGTTTGAAAATTTCCGTTTAATTACCAATATCACGTCATATTAATCTTTTTTTTTCAACTGGTGGAACTTCTTATTTCATTTTTCACGTGGAAATATTTTAATAGAAAATTAATTATTGTAGAAAGAATTTTTTTGTGGATTTTTAATTGTTGGCAACTGCTATAACGAAAAATGTTTAAATTTAATAGGTAAAGGCTGATAGGTTTTTGGTTTTTTATTTCTATATAAAATAATACGATTTTTTTCAAATTTTATGATTTTGAACTTCACAGCAGGTATTCAGCTATAAGTACACAAAGCTTCAGCTCTGTAAGTTAAATAGTTTCTGAGAACCGCCTCTGTGATGGACAAACAACGAAGCGGGAGTAATAAGGTTTCGTGAGATGAACGAAACCCTAAGAATGCAAAAGAAAATTGCCGCAACTCAAAATAATTCGTTCTAATTTTACTTCGCCATGCATTAAAAACGCCACAATAAGTTCACCATTTCATGAGATGAAAGAATATATCTAATTAAACATTTTAGAAAACGCATAACACATTTTAAAACAAGATTTCAGTAATTACTACCCATAGCCAAAAAAGTACTCCACTTTTTTTGAAAGACCCTGTATATGACCTATAAAACTGTACATATTCTACATAGTATTCTAAAGTTTAGTTTAATAAGTAAATACATAATGCAGTTGAAAATTCACCTTCAGAGGTTTCTAGTAATAGACGGAAACATATTAGAATTCTTTTGTACAGTCCTGTATATTACCTACAAATTTTTTACATGCCAAATATAAAACTAAATTTTAATTCAGGCAAAAAACACGGTAAAAATTACTGAAATAGCAATTCCAGAAATTATCATCCATCGGCGGCCATATATTTAGTTCTTTGCGTGGCCCTGTAAATGATATCATTAAAATGCATAACATAGCTCGAATAAAAAACTCTTTTCTGGAATTCACTGAAAGCGCACTTCCAGCAATTATCGCCTATAGACAGTATTCCTGATACAGTACTTCAAACGAAATCTTTCGCGTGTCCCTGTAAATGAACGAAAAATGTACATCATATTATACAACAAGTATCTTTCAGTAAACCTCGGTAATGTATATCAGTTTCATTATATTAGAAATACTGTAACATAATTAAAATACGCATCAAACCGTTTTTCTCGCAGGCCATTATGTAGCAGAATTAGTTGCGTAGCCTTGTAAATGAATGATAAATGCTTTACACTCCATATTGTACAGAAAACATGTCCACTTCATAAATGTAAATCAATTTCATTATGTTTGTAACTGTGTAACATCATTAATATACACCGTAAACGATTTTTTCCCATGTACCATCATGCAATGAAACTATTTTCGGTGGCCTTGTAAACGAATTAAAAGTTCTACACATGCAATATTCGATTGCAAGCATCTTTTAGTGCACTTTAGTGCTATGTATTATTTTCAATAAGTTTGAAATAGTGTAACATCATTAAAATACAGTGCAGAGGATTTATCCCACTGACCACAATAAAACGGGCATGCTTTTAAGTGCCCCTGTAACCGAACTATAATTGTTACAAAATTCGTTTTCAATACAGAGCACTCCATGGTAAACATCAATATACTATATCAGATATATACATGGCAATTTGAATATATTTACACAAGTTAGAGCATGGAAAGAACGTCCGATAAACCAAGTGCATAAACACTTTTCAATTGTGCTGGAAAGTCTTAGAAAGAAAAAAAAATTGATGAATAAAGAAGACACTCATTTTTAAAAGACCTTATCCTTCTTGGAATGTAACAAGTTTTAAAAAAATTGATATTTTGAACATTGTCGTTAAACATTTCTATTTGGTTGAAGTCGTTTTCGTGGAAACAATACTTTTTCCTATTGTTGCTCTGACTCTCCCTGCCTACAATATTGAAGTCATACCGTCTCAGTTCAGAATCGTGCCCTAACAAAAATTGTATTGGTGAAAGAGACCCACTCCATACATGTAACCTCCTGATTTCAGTTTTGGTCTCGACTGAGTGCCTATTGCTTGCTCTCAGCGCCATCTATTGATGAAAATTCAAACTAAAACTGGGAATCGCAGTAAAAAAACTCCTGACATCGTACATCACTCTCCTGCAAGAATTTTTTAAATATCTGTCACCGTTTGTAAGTTATTGAATTTTAAAATCAGTCAGTCCTTTTTAGGACACCCGGTATATTATTTCTTCTGTCAACATCCCTTTTTCTAAGAAAATATGAAACGCAGAACAACGAATGAGATACCATATGAAAGGTTTTAGAACAGGCTTCTAAAACTTAACAATTCGTTAAAACATCTTTTTGATTAAAATTTGCTGAAAATTAAAAATTAAATCGGCATTGTTTTCATAAAAGAAATGAAAGATTTTCCTGAAATTATTGTTGCCAAAAAAATAAAATACCACATTATAGGATGCTCATAGCAATTATTATAAAAAAAACACCGCACGGGTTTATTTTATACTTATGATTAAAAAGCGAAATTGAAATGTTTAGATTTATATTTCTAAGTCCCATGGTTTTCCCGAAGCGGATGACGTCATCCTCTAATGCAGTCAAAATACGATTGTTAATTTTTTTTCTCGCACGTGCCTTTAGCAATCTTGGATCAGTTTTTAGTCCAACTTTGATGGAATAAATTAGATGATATTCTGGCTTGACTAACAACTAAATGTTGTTTGCAGATATTTTTATCCTTGCTTTTTCTTTAGAAGTTTAAACCTGCATCTAATAAATATTACATATTGATAAAAAATGGTACGTCTCTATTATCCTGTCAACCACTTCTCATAACAAAAAACTATCGCCCAATAAACGGGAGAACGTTGCCATTGGAATATCAAAAAATAAATAAAATATAAGAATTTAAGGACACAATTGTTATTTTAATGAATAAAATAACTACTAAATCAGTAAAACATAATGAAAAATACACGCAAATGTCGAATGTAAAACCACTAGATGACGTAACTAACACGCATAATGATTCTGACATCAAGTAAATGGGACTGCATTTTTGGCGTTTAATCTTACAGTTTGGTGGTTAGTTTTTTGTTATGAAAAGTGGTTGACGGGTTAATAGAGAAGTGCCTAAAAAATATTAGATTTCAGTGCGAAATCTTCGCACGAGCCCTCTGGTTCATCCATAATGAAAGACATTTTAAACTTGTGTTGTCATATGACAAATTGTAGGACTCGTCGACAGGACAATCTAAAAGATGTCAGATAATCGGCCTATCCTATAGGGCAGTTGCAATTGACGTCATCTTGGAGGTAAACAGTACAAATAGGTAGTTGTGATTGGTGGACCTCCAAGTGAATACAATGGTTGATCAGCTGATTGCAACTGCCCTATTGGAGAGTGGTGAGAAATGAAAGTGAAATGAATCCATGCCTACAAATTAAGGGAGCGTAACTTGTTTTATTCATAAATTATTCTCTGTACAAACATTCCTATTTACATGAGATCAAACCCTTTCTATCCTCATCCAAATGCTGTTTCACTTTCCTTTCTGAAGGATGCTATCTATCACAGAATCAGCTTCGGACACACCTGAGAAAGAAAGAAGAAACAAATAAATATATAGCATTTTTGGAAAAAAAAAACATTCAAAATTTATCTTTTAATCTCATTTCATGTCTGCTTATTTTCAATTTTTAGTTGTGAATGGGTGAATTTATTAAAAAATAATGATAATAATTTTTGTCCACTTTCTTTTAAATAGAGAGCAGCAGGGAAACAATTCAGGACTTGTAAATTGTTTTATCAAATAATATAATCCTCATTAATTTTTTAACGAATAATTAAGTTCTGAAATTATGAAAACGATGTAGGGTCATCAATGAGAACCTATTGGGAAGGGGCTAAAATTTCCATCTTTACACGCCTGAAACGGGGAAGGAAAATTGGATTTTTGTCAGATTCTGTTTTTTTTTTTTTCTCTTTCTGTTTGCATTTTTCCACAGTGGCAATAAAGTGTTAATCCAAAAATCATTTTTAAATGATACTCTGCTGAAAGAAGTAGGATTTTCCCTGCCCCCCTATTTATTCATTTGTTCTCCAAATCAACGCCATTCGAAAAGAGGGGGAGGATCTGTAATGAGCTATGAAAATCGTTGAAGCTCATTTTAATGACAGATAAAAGAGTTGCAAATTCTGAGACATAATAAAAGCAGGTAGGCTAGGAGGGGATCCGATGACGCCCGGGTGCTAATATCCGAACCCTATAGCTTACAGCGCATTGGCGAGCACCAAATGAATTGGCGAGAACAGCCAACACCGGCTCTATTAAGAAAGCCCGGGTACACTCGGAGTGACGTCACTAACCTCGGTCAAGGATGACGAACTCCGTTTATTTTCCATTCGTCATCATGACTTTCTGAGTTCGTTCCAAAACTTATTTCAGCCATAAGTGTACAGGGTATATAACCATGTATATACGTTCATGTAACATTTCATATGTTATTAATATTCTATTAATTTGAGGAAATACACTTTCATTTTAATCCTTTTAAATCTTTCATTATATTGTCTTTTTAAAGATAAAAAATCTTTTTTACCCCCCCCCCCCTTCTTTTCATGTCTCTTAATAAAAATAAAATATGAATAATTCATAAATATCACAGTTTTTATTATTATTATTAACAACTGAATAAGAAAAATATAAATGTAATTCACTATTTTTTCTCTCCTTTTAAGTTACATTTTATTTGCTTCATGTAACCATTTCATATGTTATATTCATTTCAGGAAAGACACTTTCATTTTAATCCTTTTGAAAGATTTCATTATATTGTCTTTTTAAAGAAAAAAAATTGTTTTTACCCCCCCCCCCCCCCCCTTCGCTTTTTTCTGTCTTTTAATAGAAATAAAATAGGTATAATTCATAAAATATATATATTTCATAATTCGTAAAATGTACAATAAAAATATTCATATTATATGAAATATAATGTATTAACATAAAAAAAAAAAACTCTTTTCATTTTTCGTGTATTTCTTTATATAAAATATGTATAATTCCTAAGTATAAGAGTCTTATTATTATTTTTTTTTTTAAGAATTTAATATTAAGAAAAATATTTATCTAATTCATTATTTTTTCTTTTCTATTAAGTATTATTGTATTTGCTTCATGTGTTATAAATATATATTCATTTCGTGAAAGACACTTTTTATAACACTTTTTTTTTTCTTTTGGTTAATGTGTAAATTAAAGTTCATATTTGAGTTCTAGCACATTTTCAAGAAAATTAATAATATTTCGATTAAAGACTGGATTACTTTCCATTAAATTAAGTACTTATTTAGAGTATATACATGCATTTTTATGAATATTAGCAATGTTAATCATTATCTATTAAAATATGTTTACTTTGTCGTTGCTACAATAGTAGACTAAAATATTTATATCCTTTTTTCTTATCCATAGATTAAATTGTAAATGTGTTAACGTGAAAATATTAACTTAATTAAATGCTTCTTCTGTCACTAATTCATATGCAAAATTATATTAGTTACTGAAAAGTGCAAGGTAAGAACTTAATATAATGCACTGTCTGTAATTTGATAATTACATATTTGATTTATTTTTCCATATGTGCTTTTCTTTTATAATCACCAATAAACAGAGGCATTTTATTATTATTATGAAATTTTAAATATATAGTTGTCCTGTTTTGAGATTTAAAAAAAAAAAAAAAAATTGAAGGGCCCTGTTTTGAAATTTTTTTTAAAAAGATCCTTTAAAAGACATTTTTAATATAACATTTATCATTATAACATATATTTTTTATCAATTATTTACTACATATTTTAAATGTGATATTTGATTTAAATAAAATTTTGTGAAAAGTAAAGGTTATTTTTGTGTTTACAAATTACACATTTTCAAGTGTCACAAAATAATAAATAGTAAGTTTTTATGGAATAAAAAGGAATTTTGTGAAGGAGCCTGTTTTATTATAAAGAATTTTGTGAAGGGACCATCAAATTCAGCTTTGTGGAGGGCCTATTTTATTAAATTGATTTTTGTGAAGGATCCTGTTTTATTAAATAGAATTTTGTGAAGTGGCCCTAAATATTCACCAAATTTCGCTTGGTATATTACCCTTGATATAATTATAATACGCTTGATATATTTAATATTTTCTAATAATAATTAAACCACCTCTGGTGAGTTTTATTGTAGATTATATACATATGTATAAACTATGTAATATGGCAAAATAAATCGAATATGTAATTATCGTATGACAGACAGTAGATTATAGTACAGTTTTACTAATTGATATTATTGATAACATTTTGCATGTGAATTAGTGACATCATAAAAAACATTTAATTAAGTTAATATTTTCATTTTCAAAAATTTACATTGTGATATCTGTATGTAAAATATATATATATACATATATATATATATATATATATATATATATATAGCAAAGGAAGATATTAAATATGAAAAAATAAATAAAAGAGTAAAGGAAAAGCATGAGATTGAAACAATCGTAAATTTATCAAAACGTAAATTTCCTTTATCATAAAAAAAGGTATTCCGATTTGGAATTTTGATTTAGATTCATATTAATATTAAACATATTTACATAAATCGTACCAAATTTAAAAGCTCTGATAAGCGAATAAATACGAAGTATGTGAAATTATTTATGCACAATCTTCCATTGATATGTATGAAAAGAAAGGTAGGTCTTAACTAAAAAGTATTAAATTTACAAATAAAGCAAATTCATATTGAATACTGAATAAAAATTGTTGCACGAGATTATTTACTAATCAATAAATAGTGCAAACGTAATAAAATATTTTCACACCACGAGCTTCGGACAAAGCTGTGGAACTAAGCCTACTCGCGCAGAAACGACAAGTTAAACATATTTTAATACATAATGATCAACATTGTTAATATTCATAAAAATACACATATATGCTGTAAATAAGTACTTACCTTAATTAAAAGCAATCCGATCTTGAATTGAACTACTTTAAATCAACACCAGAATTCAAAACATATTTTGATTCCCCAACACGTTGTCTCTGGAACGCACGGTACTATGTTATTTTCCTACGGACAAGTACAGAATGGGAGAATATTGGGACCTGTTTTATGACCGAGGTTGATGACGTCAGCAAACCAGTATTTCCTCTGAAACCTGGCTTTGTAATAGAGCCGGTGTTGGAACAGCGCTATTTTGCGCATGCGCATAACCTAGCCAAGCAGTTCAGTGCTTACGGCCCTACGCTTATGCAAAGCAATGGCCGACGGTGCAGTGTTTTGCTCACATGATTTTGCTACGAGAAACTAGAGATCAAAATAAATAACTAGCACCACCACAAATCAAGCAGGCACACGGGGAAAATATAGGTATGTGAAATAATTTCAGTGTTCTGTATATTGACAAATTTTCAAGATAAGACAGACATGAGGCAGGTTATTAGAATATCGATGTTGATAGTTGAGACTTTAATCTTGTGAAAATTAAATTAATGTCGCACCAATTAACACTATCTGTAAGATGCAGTTACTTTTATTTTTGGTTGCGAAAGCGTCTTTGAAGACGCCAATTTGGTTATATATTTTTTTTTTAGTTTTTGTGATGAAAGGAAAAAGTCTTCTAATCTACATTCCCCAAAAATATCGCTATTTTTTTTTAAAGGCATTAATATTTGAAACTACGTTATGTGATATCACAAACACAACGATAACAGTAACAAGCTTTTTGAAGATAACAATCTAGTGTTAAATAACTTTGCCTTTTATCGAATTATGATGCATCTCTGCAGCTTATGATAACTTAATATTATTCAGAATTCTTATCTATTCGGTTTTTTCGCGTCACTTCATAGAGTTTTCCTTACTAATCATCCAATAATAGTTTAGTGATGCTACATATTAAGAATTATTAACACGACATTTTGACATTAATAAATGTGTCTTATCTTGAAAAAAAAATGTTTATAGAGATAACAATAATAATACAACACTGAAATTATTTCACATTGTGGTTAAATGAGAGTTTGTATGCAAGAATGTATGAGTATTGAGTGAATGAACAACCATTAACACAGAAAAGTTAGGTAAACATAAACAATTGGTAAATATTAACATGAATAAAGAGTAACCTAATGTTTCAATGCAATTAATTTCTGTAACTGCATATATAAATAAATGTATCATTATGTATAAACATGTACAACAGTCTTAACAGCATAATCATATCCCCCCCCCCCCAATCTTGAAAAAATAAATAAAGTTAAGTTTAACCACTGTTTATATTATATTTATTTATATTAGTAACATCCTTCCCCCCCCCTCTTTATTTTTAAGTGGGAGTCAAAGCATTTAGAATATAAATTTAGGCTTAAAAATTCTATCATAAATTGCAATAGGGGTTTTATTGAAAGTTGAATATTCATTTAATGTTTTCAACTTGTCAGTTTATATTAGTATGGAGACTTTTTAAGTGTATTTCTGAAATGTGGAGTTTGATTTGAATTTGGAGACTTTTTAAATGAAAGAATTGCACTTTACCTACATAATAGAAAGTTGTGACCATAACATTTTCTCATATTGCTGCTTTTGTTGATAGTGGCATGGTTTAGCCAAAATTTTTTTTAATATATTTATGTATAAAAATAATATGAATTATTTAGCAATAAGACTTTTTGGTACTTTCGTCTTATGGCGTCCCTCAAAGATAAATCACCAGGCGACCAAGATTTATCGATAAATTATAAACCATGTGTGACATAATAATATATGATCAATATAGCATTTTGTGACATATACAGGGGTCGATCCAGGAAAAATTTGGAGCCTATTAGGGCCCCCTTCACAAAAATCTAATAAAATTGGCCCCTTCACAAAATTCAGTTTGATAAAATGGGCCGCTTCACAAAAATCAATTTGATAAAATAGTTGCCTTCACAAAATTCTATTTCATAAAAACTTACTATTTATTATTTTGTGATGTTTTAAAATGTGTAATTTGTAAACAAACAAGTTCACCAGAGAGGAAAACTTCAGCAAAAGGATTTAAAAAAGTTAGTTTATAAATGCTTGGTTTGAATTTGATTAACTAGATTTCATCTTTTGTTACAAAATGTTCTTTTTCACAAAAATAACTTTACATTTCACAAAATAAGCCCCAAGATAAAAAACCTGCATCGACCCCTGATATAATATGGCTAAGTTATAGTCATGTGATGTGTATATGTTGTGTATATATATATTATGTGACATGTGTATAGGTAACATAAGATGTATAATGATCGTCGTTCAGGAGATGACGTCTGTCAATCATTCATGACATAGTAGCGCATGAGTCCATTAGCTCTCGAACGGTCAAACTGTTATCGCGGTAAATTGTAGTTTTCCATATTTAAAGCTCTGTCGCTTTTTTTTTTCTTTGGTAGCGCAGCGTTTTTTCTAATTATTATGTTGTTCTAATTTTTAAGAATTCTTTAGTTCCAAGATTTAGTTTGTTTATTTGTTTTGTTGAAATAACTTTTTTTTTTTTTTTGTAAATTAACTTCATAGTTAAAATAAATAAAAAAAGTTTCAGAATATCAATGATAAAAGTATGCACATTCTTTGCCTAACATACCCCGTAGTATTATAAATTTTTATATCTCGAATTTCAATGTAAGAGTGGGGGAAATATATAAAAGATTTGGGATATCAAGATTATTATTATTTTTTTAAAAATAATAACAATGTAAGTAAATTATGACATACATTGTAAGAGAAATATGAAGTATTATCTAGATTCATATTTTTAAATTATGAGATTCATTAAGTTTCTATGGGTCGGAGTAATTTTTTTCGTAGTGGATTGGGTTGAATATATATTTGTTTCGGGTTAACCCGATATTTAAAAAAAAAATTTTCAGAATATTTTTTTTTCAAATTCAAAACTATATAGTATTTGAATATAAATGAGTATTTATTTGTTATTTTTTTTAAATAAATGATAAAACTGATATTGGGAATATAATTGTTGACTATTATTCTATAGTTAGGTTAGAAAAAGGGAATAATTTTCTTTTAATTTGGATTTTGGGTTGGGTCAATGAAATTTTTTGTGGGTTTCGATTAACTTCAAATAGAATATTCAGATAATCCAACCTGTATATATATATATATATATATATATATTATTTACACGGGATATTTGTTTAGTGGTTTTTTTCATTATGTCAGCACAATTTTATATTAAATAACTATATATTTACTCAGTAATCTTTTTCTTTCTTTTTTTTCCCGTTTCTTTCGTATCAAAAGTAGATGGCTTGAAAAAATACATGATTTTTTTTAAAAAGTTTAAATTGTATATATATTTTTTTAAGTAAAAATAGTTTAGAAAAAAAAAACACTCTTTTTTACGCATGCAATGTTTATCTTGAAAAAAGCATGTCTAATTTCATAACTGCAATTCACGTTATTTTTTTTATCATACGTTTCCATTATGATACACTATTTGGCATGGCCACCGAATTCAGTTAAGGAAAATTGACTTTTTTTTAAGTGCGAGACAGTAAATTTATTTTAAAATATTTAATTTTTGATCTATTTCTTTTTTAAGATCATAATTTAATAAACTAAATTATTAAAGAGTATACATATTTTTAATTACACTGTTAATTTGTTGCGCACTTTTTTATTTATATTATCTGATTTTTAATATTTAAAATATTTTGGGTACTTTTTGGTTAGCCGGGCGCCAGTGATATATGTGTGTGTGTGTGTATTATATATGCACAGTGTGTTTTGATGTTCATAACTACTCATTTTATTTTTATATTTTCCATATCTTCTGCCTGCAAATTCACCATTTCTATTTTATTCAAAAAGCAATTTTTTTTAAAAATGTATAGTTTTTTTTTAATGCTAAGGAATTTTGACAAATGAAAACTTAACAAATAATCGCAATGACAAGCACAGAAATAGTTGAGAGTTAATTTATAAAATATCAATCCAATCTAAGTAAAAAATATAGAAAACATTCTTTTACTATTTATTCATCTCCATGTAGATATAAAAAGATAAGTTAGATTTATTGATTAGAAAAAAATACTCAAAAGTTTATTAGAGGAATTTACAGTCTCAGAAAATTTATTAAAAAAACAGTAGTATATTTCGCTTACTGCCATAACTTTGCCTTTCCTTCTAACAAGGGAGGTCTCCTTAAAGCACATACTCAGAATATTTTTTTAAAAATAGTACTCATGAATCATAAAGGATCAGTCAAATTTAGCTGCAGAATCCCAGTAGAATATCGATAAAAAAAATAAAATACTTTCAAGTATTTGGCGTAAAAAGATGTGATTTGGCAAGCAACACTTTTTACTCACCAAATGAAAGCGATTTTAATGCATTTGAAAATTCCTGTTTAAATGTGTAGTACTTTGTGAATTTAAACTAAAACAATTAAATAGTTTATTATTTTTTTCATAAGTTTGTATAGTAATATATGTACAAGTTGCGTATTTCTGAAATTATTTAATTTTACACTGTTTCGCTAGCTGGATAGGTTTTACGTGTATTTTAACAATAACTACCCAATTAAGAATGCTCTCGGTATGTATTACAGTATTTAGTAAGTCGTTATTGTTATGGCAACAATACTTTTCTTTAGTTGTCAGGGACGTGCCAAAGGCTGTTTTAGTGAGGGGGTGTGAACTGAATTTTGCCGAGTACAGAATCGAGGGTGGAAAGGCTTTGTGATAGTCCCCCACCCCCCACCCCTCAGCAACGGAGTCAACTGTTCTACAATACTGTGAATTTTAAAAAAGTCCTAAGTGCTCACATGCATTCTGCCTAACCACAGTCAAAATTAAATGCTGTTATTCGGTATGTATAAAAAAATGTTTATTATTTTACTATATAAGTAGAGTTGAGATTCCTGTTATTAATTAGGATTCTGCTTACGATTTAAAAGGAAATGCGTACGGATGTACCGTACATTAACCAGTTCTCAAAAGTAACAATTTAAGAACGTTGAAGTACTTCGGAAGTTATGTTTCTATAAATAAAATCGCATGCTGTTGTGTTATGAAAGTGTATACATTTTAAAATACATAAAGACAAATCTTGCTTGTTAAAAATAAGATATATATTAGTATAAGAGGCTAAAAATTATCCTTCTCTACATTTTTAAATTACCACCCACCTATCCTTCAGAATAGTCCATTTTCCCGCTAAATTGTCTAAATCCAACATGTCAGTTATGTCTGCTTCACAGATTAATAGCATCAGTTCATCCAGTCGCTCTTCCGACATGGTGGTACGCAAGTACCTTTCACCAAAGTCTCAGAAAAGCGATACTCTCTATCTTAGCCCTGGACATCGCCCAATGACCTACACTGGAGTAGGCCATGATCACCCCCCTCCCTACTACACAGAATCATACACAATCTTCCATTCTGTGTGAGAAACTCTTTCTTTTCCCCTTTAAAGACAGACAACAGAGAATTGAAATGAAATTGACCACAGGGGAGGGAACTTTTTTGCAGGAAGTGTTCTTAACTTTCTGATTATTCTAAATTTTACCAAATCTTATAAATAAGTGTGTGTGTGTGTGGGGGGGGGTTACACGCCCCCCCCCCCCCCCCCCCACACACACACACACTTGTTGTCTCCGATACTAACAATATCAAAGTCAAATTGACAGTGCTCAGAATTGGATATTAACTTTTAGTTTAAAACATTTTTAAATTTTATTCTAAACTACTGAATATGATCGTTATTTTTCTTTATATATACATATAAATGTATATGGCAAAACCGTAGTTATAAAAGTGTATTTATTTAAGTTAAACTTACTCAGTATGATGCATAGAAAAAGTTTTTCATAAAAGAGTATCATAAAAGTGTATTTTTTTATTTCATTGTACCGCCAACCAGCAATAAATCGCCAAAAACACAAAATTTTCATAATTTTTTACGGACATACGACTAAAAGGATAAGATTTCCTTTCCTTCCTGAACTTGAACTTACGACACCTTTTTGAAATTTTTGTTTATCTTTATTTACAAAATACATATTTTACAATCCTATAAATTTTGTAAAAAAATTCAAAATTGCAATTTCCAAACAAAAAAAGTTTTTTTAAATAGAAATGTTTTGCAACTGGATTTCATAAATATATTTTATATATATGTAGGTTTTCACATATAAAGAATGGAAAAAAAAAACAATGGTGCAACAAGACACTGTTTGTTAAAACGAACCGACTATGTGTTAAGGCTGTTTTGAAATCCAAACTGCTTACTTTCTGACACATTTTTTAATTCAATTTATTTCGCAAACACATGAAATTGGCAGGTGTGCTTATTCAAGAAACTATGTAATTGAGTTATGTTTTCCCTTTTTTGATAAAGGCAAAAAGATCTTTCAGAAAACACTGCTAAAGTTGGCGTTTTGAACCGAAATTTCAACAACGCAGCACAAGAAAGGAGAAAAACATGTCACGTGACACAAATCGCTTATAACTCGATAAGTAATCTATTTAGCAAAGAATAGAAAGCTCATTACAATTCTAAATCGCTTCAATAGTCAGGCTTGCTAATTTTATGCCTTTGCATTTAAAAATGTGTCAGACAGAAAGTTTTGCATTGTCGAGCAGGTCATTTCAGAACCACCATAAAATTCTGCAGAATGACTTAAAAGCTAAAAATAATTATTGTTTTTTAAAATGTTTCAACAACATGTTTTCCCATTGCCCCATTTTCCATCGTAAAACTAGCAGTGGTTAGAAAAAAGAAATTTTGTGTGTGTAACTAATACTAGTTTATTAAAAAGAATAGTTAACTGCAACTAACTTGCATGTTTTAAAAGTATCAATTACAAACTACTTCAATACTTTCAGATTTTAGACTCAATCTACACTAAAAATTTAAGACATGGGCTGAGTAATAAAGGTTTCCCTGGATTAGTATGTGGTTAATTGATCTTCTGCGATATTACCTCACTAACCAAAACACATGAGGCATTCAATGAGAAAAACTACAAAAACTTCCTTAAAACCCAATATACGCAAACAAAAAATATAATAAAGTACTATGATACTGTTTTTGTCCATTGCTGCTCTAAACTTTTAAAATAAAATTATCTGAGTTTCATGAACTTTTATTAAATGACAATCAAGAATCATTTAAACTTAAAATGCAATAGTCTGAATGAGATAAATTCAAGGACATAAAAAAATTATAAAAGATAACTTTGTAATAGCACTATTAAATTTGTTATTAAATAATATATATACTATTAAGAAATATCAGTGGAATTTTCTCTTTTTATAACATTATCTCCTTTTGCCCTTCTTTTAGTCCTGTGTCCTGTTATATAGGTAAAAAGTCAGTACTTTTATGTTATAGCAGCCACTAGAATTACGATTATGCAAAGGTTGCAGTTATGATTTTGCCAAGATCATCGCAAACCTTATATATGCATATATATACCCAGACACTCATACATGTGCCATATACGTCATTATTTACATCTTATATGACATATATAATCTTATACACATGTCATATATATATACTGCAGTAAGTAGTAGTGTTGCATTGTATTAGTAGGTGCTTGTTGAAGTTAATGTTGAATTTCTAAACCTAAATTTATATTTTAAATGATTTTACTTCCAATTAAAAATAAAAGAGGGAGAAGCAACATTACTATAAAAAAATATATACAAAAACAGTGGTTAAACTTTACTTATTTTTTCAGGAGTAGGGGAAAAAAGTGATTATGCTGTTCATAAGACTGTTGTACATGTTTATGTATAATGATACGTTTATTTACGAACGTTATACATATTATATACATCTTATACACATGTCACATAATATATATATATTTATATACAACATATATACATCACATGACTATAAATTGGCCATATATGTCACAAAATGTTATATTGATCATATATTATGTCACACATGCTTTAAAATTTGGCTAGTATAAATATATTATAATAACATGCTCTATAAATCTTGGTCGCCTGGTGATTTATCTTTGAGGGACGCCATAAGACGAAAGTACCAAAAAGTCTTATTGCTAAATAATTCATATTATTTTTATACATAAATATATTTAAAAAAATTTTGGCTAAACCATGCCACTATCAACAAAAGCAGCAATATGAGAAAATGTTATGGTCACAACTTTCTATTATGTAGGTAAAGTGCAATTCTTCCATTTAAAAAGTCTCTAAATTTAAATCAAACTCCACATTTCCAGAAATACACTTTAAAAGTCTCCATACTAATATAAACTGACAAGTTGAAAACATTAAATGAATATTCAACTTTCAATAAAACCCCTATTGCAATTTATGATAGAATTTTTAAGCCTAAATTTATGTTCTGAATGGTTTGACTCAACTTTCACTTAAAAATAAAGAGGGGGGGGGGGTATGTTACTAATATAAATAAATGAATAAATATAATATAAACAGTGGTTAAACTTAACTTTATTTTTTCAAGATGGGGGGGGGGGGGGAATATGATTATGCTGTTAAGACTGTTGTACATGTTTATACATAATGATACATTTATTTATATATACAGTTACAGAAATTAATTGCATTGAAACATTAGGTTACTCTTTATTCATGTTAATATTTACCAATTGTTTATGTTTACCTAACTTTTCTGTGTTAATGGTTGTTCATTCACTCAATACTCATACATTCTTGCATACAAACTCTCATTTAACCACAATGTGAAATAATTTCAGTGTTGTGTTATTATTGTTATCTCTATAAACATTTTTTTTTTCAAGATAAGACACATTTATTAATGTCAAAATGTCGTGTTAATAATTCTTAATATGTAGCATCACTAAACTATTATTGGGTGATTAGTAAGGAAAACTCTATGAAGTGACGCGAAAAAACCGAATAGATAAGAATTCTGAATAATATTAAGTTATAAGCTGCAGAGATGCATCATAATTCGATAAAAGGCAAAGTTATTTAACACTAGATTGTTATCTTCAAAAAGATTGTTACTGTTATCTTAGTGTTTGTGAGATCACATGACGTAGTTTCAAATATTAATGCATTTTAAAAAAAAGCGATATTTTTGGGGAATGTAGTAATTATCAAGATTTTTGCCTTTCATCACTAAAACTAAAAAAATATATATAACCAAATTGGCGTCTTCAAAGACGCTTTCGCAACCAAAAATAAAAGTAACTGCATCTTACAGATAGTGTTAATTGGTGCGACATTAATTTAATTTTCACAAGATTAAAGTCTCAACTATCAACATCGATATTCTAATAACCTGCCTCATGTCTGTCTTATCTTGAAAATTTGTCAATATACAGAACACTGAAATTATTTCACATACCTGTATTTTCCCCGTGTGCCTGCTTGATTTGTGGTGGTGCTAGTTATTTATTTTCTTATTTATTTTGATCTCTAGTTTCTCGTAGCAAAATCATGCGAGCAAAACTGCACCGTCGGCGATTGCTCTGCGTCTGCATAAGCCATAAATAAGCGTAGCGGCGTAAGCACTGAACTGCTTGGCTAGGTTATGCGCATGCGCGAAATAGCGCCGTTCTCGCCAATTCATTTGGCGCTCGCCAATGCGCTGTAAGCTATAGGGTTCGGATATTAGCCGCCCGGGTTTGATATTTCAGAAAATTTATCAGTCATCACAAGTAAAACTTAAAAAAAAAAAAAAAAAGGTCAAAAGCTGAAGTAACATATTTCATTACAACAAAAACATAAGCATTCAATAAACCCATTAAGCACAAAAAAATAATTATGACTGGCTTTAGATCCGCTCCAACTGCTTGATCATAATCCTTCCATTTGGATCCAATCCAACCCATCAACATCGACGAAAAACCGATGGCCAAACAAAATGCCTATCACGTTAAGGTGGGACGTTTAGTTGAAACTGATCTATTCCAACATTCTCAAAAGGAGACATTAATGGGTACTTTAGCTTTTTTTTTAAATGTATGTGAGAAAAAAAATTGCTTCTCAGCTGTGTACAACTTGATCAAAAGAAAACTCATCCCCATCAGTGCTAGAACCTCTTTACTCCGAAGTTCAGGGGGAAGAGATTTTTTTTTTTTATATATATAATTCAAGTTGTTAATTATTTGATTTTATTTGCATCATGAGTGTCACATTACATTTGCTTCATTAAATCGTATTCTATATAGTATACTCTCATTAACCTCAGCGCAATAAGAGACAACCAGACCAAGCACCTGAATCTGTATTTAAATGCACTTATGGAAAAGTAGTCTACAAATTTTATCGCTTGTGTACAAAAATGAACACATATACACTCATTAATATTGAAATAAGATATAGTTTTTTTCATTTGAAAATGATGCAGGATTTTCTTTTGAAAAATTCGGCTCGTCCCAAACCCGACCCGTAAGAGACAAAGCACAATCTGAAACGCAACGAAAAAAATAACAGCAACCTCACCCGATGCGGAGGGCTGTGATTTCATGTCAACCCGAAACCCGCCCAATATATTTTCATCAACCCAAAATGAAAGAAAATTTGTTATATTTTAATACAATTATGGAAAAGTAGTCGAAACACGTTTTCCATTTTTTGGTAAAGGCAGTAGATCTTTCAGAAAATACTGCGAAAGTCGGCGTTTTAAACCGCATTCCGGAAGCGCGAAGAACGAGTCGTCACGTGTCCTGAATCGTTTATAACTCGATAAGTAATCTATTTATCAAAAAAATGGAAAACTCATTTCGATTCCAAATCCCCTCAATTGTATGCCTTTGCATTAAAAAATGAATCCGAAATTGTGTCGGAAAGTGTTCAGCAGATCATTTGAGAACCAACCTTAACTTTACTGACAGAAAATCATTAATGAAAATTTCCTTATCCCAATACATCACAACATTTGCAAATTTCGCGACGTTCGTGTGCCTCGTGACCGACTGAATTTTGACGAAATTCGCGATTTTTTCCCGCTCGGAATTCGCAATTTATTTTTTATTTTATTTCCCGCGACCATTTGTCGAAATTTACGATATTTTTCAGTTACCGAATAACGAAATTTTCGCTGTGTGTTTCCGCGAACTTTTGACGAAATGCGTGTTTGTTTCCGCGAACTTTTGACAAGGTTCACGCCTCTGTTTCAGAATCGTTTGCTAAAAATCATGTTTTTTTTGTTTTGTTTTTTCTTTTTTAGCAATCTTTTGACGAAATTCGCGATCGTCTGAAGAAATTAGCAATTTTTTCCACTACCGATTGATAAATTAATTTTGCGGAATTCCAAAAAAAAAAAAAAAAAAAAAGAAGAAGAAGAAGAAGAAAAATTGTGGACTAACACGAAATTAAAGATATCCGCGGAAGAATCTCAGGCCTATGAAAGAAGTTGAGAGGCTAACTTCACTCAAGTGAAAACACTCGCTCGCTCATGTTAATCCTATGGGGGAAATAATTTACGATATCTCGTTCGCATTTGCAATATTTTTGATTTTTTTTTTTTTTTTTTTTTTTTTTTCATTTGATAGCTGAGGTCATTCTCTATGCACGCTCTTTTGTACTTTTTCGATTTTTGTTGCAATTTTTTTTATTGAGGATACTTTCACTTTCGAAACCGGTTCCGAAAGTGGAAGTATCTTAAAAAACCTTAAAATCGAAAAAGTACAAAGGAGCGTGCATAGAGAATGACCTCAGCTATCAAATGCAAAAAAAAAAAAAAAAAAAAAAATCATTTAAAAAAAATTGAAATGCGAACGAGATATCGTAAATTATTTCCCCCATAGAATTAACATGAGCGAGCGGGTGTTTTCGTCGTTAGCCTCTTAAGGGAGCAAAATCCTGCACGCTATTTCAAAACTTGTCTCTGGAAGAAAACGTTGCCCCCCCCCCTCCCCCATTAAGAAACTCTTGAAATATCGCGCCCCTGCAGTAAAACCTGCAAAGAAGCAGACGAAAGGGACTAGAAAAAAAGTTTCAATATAGACAGGTCTTCGTCTTAGTTGATTTTTTTTTCCCCGTTAGAGAAAGATTTCTGTTATAGACAGGTTTTATTTTGACGAGTTGTTTTACCCTATAGCTCTTCAGAGATGTACCATAGAGGGGATGCTTTAATAGTCTTAGACGATACATGTGAAAGCGGAACCTGTCTGTAACGGATTCCGGTCTTAAATGAAAAGTTTCATAGTGAATATCTTAAATCCACACCTGCCAAGACGGAACTGAATTCTTCATAGGTTCCTTTCGTTCGAAATTTTACTGTTTCTGTATCCATGATTCAGTCAGTAACCTTTTCTCGTTTGGCTGGGGATCAAAGAAAACCCTGAATGAAGACGAAAGAGTTTTTGCCTTTCTTCGATGCTTCTCCTTTTTGTACAAACCTACTTTAAAACCATTGAAGAAGGTGGGTGAATAAATAATTTTTTTTTTTTAAATGCCTACTTCACACACCTGACCTGCTAGCCTCATAATGTTAGTCCAATGGGTAATGTTCTTTTAAAATATATCGCTTGCATTCCAATAGTTTTAAACGATAAGCTATCTCTACGATCTTTTTTAACACTTTCCAACCTAGTTGAAAAGTGTTTATGACTTCGGTTGGTCTGGCCGTGCTCTAACTCCCGTCAATAGGCTCGGATTGCCCTGCAATTTTTTTAGGTTATTGTCGTTATCTATAGCATGTTCCCTATTTCAACGGAAGTGTGTAGCACTTATAGTTTTTTTGACAGGGACACTCAAAAGAATTCCCTTACATTGCGGTCTATGGGGAAAAATCATTTGCGGTTTATTTAAATAATGTTTCACTATTTTAAACGCGTTGAAATTTATATATATATCACTAAGGTGCATTAGTAGAAGCTTAATATTAGCACTGGTGTGCTATATTAGGGTGTGCATAGCACTTAGAGTTACTTTACAGGGACAGTCAAAAGAATTCCGTTACATGACGTCTATGGAGAAAAATCGTCTGCGGTTTAATTAAATAATGTTTCTCTATTTTAAATGCATTGAAATTTATATATATCACTAAGGTGCATGACAAGAGGCTTACTACAGAATAGTGTGTGTATAGCAGTCATCGTTCATGGACAGGGACACACAAAAGAATTCTCTACTGTCTGTTAACAATCATTCCTGGAAGTGCGTTTTAAGTTGCTGAACGCGATTTTAATTTTAACTCGCTTTTTATCTATTACGTGGTGTGTATAAATTCTGTAGATCCTATACAGGGAAGCACAAAAGTTCGCGAACACATTTCCGTTTATGGACAGAAATTCCAGACGGAGAATTTTAAACTGTGCTACGTGTTTCCTAACTAAACTAAAATTTAGCATCCTATGTAGTATATATACAAATCTATGGATCCTATACAGGGCTGAATAAAAGTATTCGGATATTTTTCCGAATATTGTATAGGTTGGAAATTCCTGAAATTACGTTTTTAAATAGGTTATGCGTTTTCCAAATTGTTTACTTAGATGTTATGTTTTAGTTTATTAAACGGTATGATTTGTAAAATTATTTTGGAAGCGTTGGAAAGTGTTACATAATCTATGCTTGACGCATGATTTTTTTGTTCGTGTTTTTTTTAAATAAGAATACTTTTATTTTCGAAACCGGTTCCGAAAGTGAAAGTATCTTCGGGTAAAAGCCCGACCCGATGCAGTACCCTAATCTGAATGAAAATGAATGAAACATTTAGGAATAGGCGCCAGTTCGGAATTTCGGTTGTATCCCAAGTTAGGAATGAATCAAAATGTCGCTTTTCACGAATTTCGTCTATTGAAACCGATATACAAGAAGAATATTTACAACTCTTTGAACGATCGTTTTTAATATTTTACAGAATTAGAAAATGGTTAATAACCTGACATCTATATCATTTTTTTTTTTTTTTTTTTTCCGAACTGAAACTCCCTGGCTTTTTGAAAATCCTTTTCAAACTAATTTGCTTTTGTAGCAGGAACTAAAATGTAGGACTGATGTGTTTCTCTCCTCCCAAAAACAAGATATGTGAGAGAGAGAAAAAGAGAGCAGATAACCGTGAACTGGAAAAAGAGAGACAAACAGCTGTTTCGGATCGGCCACACCAACAGCTGAAAGAAAGAAAGAAAGCAGGAAGGGATGGGGGTGAGAGAGAACGTCCTTGCCGGGGGGTCGTTCTGCCGCTTCCGGTACGTCACCGATTTTTTAAAGGGACTGCCGAGATTTCCGATTTTCTCACGCTGATCGAGGGAGCAGCACCGATCCAATACACTTCAGCAGGATACGTTTGAACTCTGTTTTTGAAATACAGTTTTCTCCTCATCATAAGATAGTTCAATAAATAATTAAAAGAATCCCATACACATTTGGAAAAAAATTATTTAAAAGTAGAATTCCATCTGACCCACGAGTAACATAGCATAACCCTGGATGCGTTCTTATTTTAAATGAGTCCCCATCCCCACTATTTTACGGAATGTAATCTTCGACTCATTTTATCAAAGAATTTGTCTGTCGCTAATGAGTTGGAAACTGCTCCCGGGTTGGTTCATAAAGGTCAACGGATCCATTGCATTATAGAGTGTGTAATATATATGTATATTGAAAATGAATTCAACTGCACTAGATTTTACTACAGATTCCGCACGACCACTGACGATGACATCGCACCTAGAATCCTGCACGGGTCGGGTTCTATCCAACCCGAACCCGCAAATTTCATTTGAAATCAACCCGACCCGAACCCACCCAATATAATTTTCACCGACCCGAAACCAACGTATTTCAATCCGCACCCGACCCAAACCCGCAATGAAAGGACACTAAATCATGTTTTAATGCTATTATGAAATGTAATGTACAATTGTATCTTTAATATCAATTTTATATTTTATGTAGAAAAATGAACAAATCTTTAACCCTTTAACGGATAAAGCACTTCAATTGTTAAAATGTTGAAATAAATGATTGACACCAGAAATTATAAACAAATTTATCTGTATATAAGAAAAAAGCGATATTTCACATCTCTATAATAAAACTGTAAGTCATGTGACTGTCCTCAACAGTTCCGGGATGCCGCATCGCTTTTTCATATGCCAAGCGGCCATTTTTATTCAAAATTATTTTTTCGAATAAACTGCATAAAAGTTACATTTTAAGAAAGATCGTTCAAAATAAATTAATATTTGAGAGATGACTTGCGTTCAATTATGTATATATTCTGCAATAACTTCAGTCGAAAGATTCGCAGTTCAAATTCTCTATTCATAAAAGTAAACAAAAAAAAGATTGATTCGTCGTGAACATTTAAAATATTAAATCATGGAGGTAATCATTCGCAAAGCAAGTTCTCCGCGAATGAATTTTTGGACCGCTGCCTCGCGTCAAAAAAATAATTCGCACCAGTGAGACAATCAAAGTTTACCATAATTATGTGCTATACAACTCAACTTTCGGACCTTTTCTTGACGTAAATTGAACTCATGTAATAATATTTAATGAATCAGATTTTTAGCATTTTTAAAATCGCTAATACAGCTTTTATTTATCGCGTGTACAAATTAGAAATGATACTTTGATTTTGAAATCAAATGTTTTGATTTATGATATTATTTCTTATTTATTTATTTATTTTCTCTTTTAAATGAAAAGTGTGAAGTATTTTAAATTTATGTAATATAAGCATTTTAGATTAAAGTTAAGTATTTTAAATGAAATGAGTGACAGGTTTATAATTTAAAATTAAATTAATTGTAGTATGAATGACGGTGATGGGAACGATATTTGGCGAATTATCATCTGCTCCCGGCTAACAAAAATACTCATAATTAAAAAAAAGAATAAAAATAAATAAATGATAGTTTGTTGTAAATAAATATTGATATACATATCAAAAATAATTTATAGAATTAAAATAAAAAATAAAAGTAAATAAACAACAATTTCCATAACAAAGTTTTCGCCAAATTGGCGGGGGGGGGGGGGGGATCGCGCCAACGTGCGTATGTGACATTTGTGCCCAAAAAATATGCGAAATGCTACCATGATCGCAAAAGTTCATGATTTGTCTATTAGAATCTTCCGATTTGGCGAAGGATTAAGGGAAAATTAAATTATGAATAAATGTAACGTGTTGCAATGTTTAACATACATTTAAGGGAGACCAAACTGGTCGCCAGTGGCGGCTAGTATATAATAAATAGAAAACATTTCTATTAAAATTCTGCTGTTATTGTTGAATTTCGTAATTAAAATTTTGTGGTTTCACAGGGAAACCAATGTCCGTTAAAGGGTTAATATTCAAATAGAGTGAAACCTCTGAATAGCAAACACCTCGAGATCGTCCTACATTGGTCGGGTTGTTTTTATTGTTTGGGGGAAGGGATAACTCTAATTTTCTTTCTGCGTGTCCGGTTCACCCTAGAATAATTCTTCCGGGTCATTTTTGCAAGTCGGATTGTTGGGATTTTCACAAAAGGTTTGAACAGAACTATGTTTCAGATAAAAAGATGAAATACGTATTTGAATATGAAGGAGTACATATTCAATTTACTGCATGAGAAAAAAAATGAAATGTAATCATAGACTTTTCTTTCTTTACGGTGCAACAGCCTTTTTTTAAAATTTTCATTTCATTTATGATACACACAAAAACGCAAGTATCGTATTTGTGATAGTTTATGCACCCATACACCTGCTACGTGTTCGTAGATTTAGAGGCGCCCACTATTCCAAGGTATAAATAAGCGTACAAATATATATGTGTCAGAAATTGAAAAAGTGTTCGCTAAATAGAAGTGTCTGCTTTTCGGGAGTGTTCATTATGTAAGTCTTATTCTATATATGAAAGGATAAAAATTAAACCTTTTTAAAATTCAAAAGTAAAAGTTTAAAATTTAATATCCTCAAAATTTATCTCGAATTTTTAAATCCTGTACTTAAGTCTGAATTGCCCCTGTTATCTTGGTTGCCTAGCCTCACATTTATCACTCTCGCGCTCGAATTCATATGTATTTTAAAAGTGAAATTGCTGATTAAGGGCTTCTTGCAGTCGTTTGTGGTTTTGATGCAAACAGGTTTGCAGTATCGTCAAAGAACAGAGACATCATGCGAGAGCTAAATAATCAATAAGATGGTGTTTACCCTTTCATGTCTCAGTGGCGCAATATATATTTAATCTTAAAAATACTGGACATTCTTTTGAAAAAGCGGGTCAACCCGAACCTGAAAAAAATGAAAGTCAACCTGACCCTCGGCAAAAAAGTAGAAGTCAACCCGAACCGCAATGAAAAAATAGAGCGCCAACCCGACCCGATGCAGGACTCTAATTCGCACCCTACGCCTGACAACTAGTCTTCCAAAACACGTTTCAGACCAGAAAATTGATTGGGTTTTATTTATTTTTCCTATCTGGTTTGTAACGTGTTCAACCTGTGTCCAATGAACCCGCATTTTACTGAAGGATAGTGGGAGGTTGGCAGACACGATTCATAACAACAATTGGTGACATCGAAATCCATATTGAGCGCTGTCGATGTTGTTGTGTGGAAGACAGCAACAGAGTAAAAAAACAGGGGTTCCCAAACTTTTAGACCACTCACTCACTCAAATTCCTAATGTCGGCTTCATAACGGCGATAAGCTTAACATTGAACACTATCACTCCTTCTATTAAACCAAAAAGTAACATCACGGATTTATTTTAAACAAGATCCATTCAAGAAAAAAATTAAATAAGGCAAAAAACGGAAAAGTTGCGTAAAATATTTTATGAAGATTTATTTAGGAATGATAATATTTTGAAGATAAACCACCCATGGACCCTCTACTGACATACTTGCCGGGCGGGTTGGAGGTCTCAAATAAGTTTTCAGTTGTGTAAAAATAAATTCTGCATCTGAACGTTTGCGTACCATAGTTTGGAGTCAAAGTTATTGTTGTCGAAATTTCAACAATCGAGAAAAGTATTGCCGCCATGGAACATAACAGACAGTGTTCAGGATCTATCGCGAGCCATTTCACTTTCGATGCTGACAGAAATCGAGTTTTTTAAACAGACTTTTCTTTTCAGACGATCTTGGCAACCCATAACGAGCAGCTGTGACATGCACTAATAAATAAACATAACCCATTATCTATTAGAGGGTTATACCTATACACTTTGCACACACGCTTCGAAAGGCATACATTAAAAAACTTGGAATTGTTTCTTTAAAAATGGACGCCTCATAAACGGACGATTTTCTAGTGGAAGAAAATCATTCTTTTTCTTTTTATTATTGACAAGAAGATAGGTTTTCGTTTCGGAAACTCACCTTCTTTTTTTGTTATTTTATTTTAAAATTTTCGTAGGCACGTGGGAAAAAAGGGGGAGGTGCACGCAATACACCTGTCGAGTACTTTCGAATTCGGGGTAGAGGGGTGTGAGGTGGGGTGGGGGGGGGAGAAATACAACGGAGGCCGTGTGATCTTACTACATCCAATGTAACACCATCTGATTCCAGATTTCACTTCCGGTGAGCTGCCCCCCCCCCCTTATCTGTATTTTTTTTTTTTGGGGGGGGGGGAGGGGAGGGGAATTACTACTACTACTACTATTCTACTACGATTTACTATACTATAGTACTCCAGCTACGTCACTCGATAGTAAATCGCGTGTTAGGTGGAGGGGAAGTTTGCAAAAAAAAAAAGAGAGAGAGAGCTGTGCCTTGGAAAAGCGACTTTGAGATCGAGCGAAGTTTCGGGTTCCCATAGCGAAAGGGTTATTGGGTAGGCAGAGAGAGGAAGGTTGATTCAACTCGGATTGGGGAGGTTCCACCGGCTGAGTTGGATTTTACAATTTGACAGTGGATAAGGAGGCTGCCATCATTTAGCTCATTTTTTAAGTTTTTTCGATTTTTTATTCAAAATTTCATTATATGAATAGATATTTCATATTCATAGTTTGATATAGCCAGATTTTTAGAAAGCCTCAATAATATTTACAAACTCACTTTTCTATTAAAAAAATATATATATTTACTCGTAAATTTTTTTAAAAAAGAAAGAAAACGTTAAAATAGTTAAGCTATTATGTGCGACCATGGTTAAAACCATTTTCTTATAGTGTTTCCAAAACACTGTATTTTTAATTGAACGCGTGACTATTGAAAAAGAAAGAAAACATTAAAGTTATTAAATTATTATTGAATGGGGAAAATGACGTCCTATTTAAAAAGATTTTCTTATAGCATCTAGGGGGGGGGGGGGGGGAAACTTTTCTTCTAAATGTTATAAGAATCCGGAAGGCTATTTATTTATTTATTTTTACTTCACTTTTTTTATACAAGCTTATTTTCAAATGTGTCATTGATCTTTCTTAGTCAGTCACTAAAGCAGTGGTCAGCTGGATGTGCACCGAAAAATCCCTCAGCAACCCTGGTCGTGATAAAATCATTTATTCTTTCGTAACGATCCATTTGAAACAGAGCACATGAGCGTGTTTCTGGAATTTGCGGGGTATAACACAAATCGCGGTTTTGCATTTACCCCCCTTTTGGTCCATTCGCAGCCGCTGGGCGAAATAAATTATATATATATATATATATATATATATAATAAATTCGATTCTCTAAGCATGTGTGTTTAGGTCTGCATTTTTAAAAAAGAAAGAAAGTGTTCATTTCGCTCAAATGGCGTCTTTGTCTTTTATTAGAGTAGATAGATAGGCTGTTTAGTAAAGCGTTTAGTTTTTACACTGTTTGTTGTAATTTCGATTTTTGGAGCGCAGATGTCAAAATGAGTGATATAAACTGAATTTTTTATCTCGGATATTGAATGTTTATCGAGTCTTCTACTGACACAAGTAGGGGGTGCTCAACCGTTTGTTTAAAACCCACGGAACGAGAGGTATAGGATAATTTTTGTGAATTTGTTATATATTACCCAAGAGGTATTATCATCCAGGGCTTAAAATCGGGTAGCCAGCAAAAATGTCTAGTCGCCAGTATAAAATAGGGACCCCTTCATTCATTTTCAAGAAGGCCAAACCCCTCGTTTAGTTACATTGTTTAGGATAATTTAAAAAGATACTATGTTTTCTGATAAAACATATGTGTATCTCGGGGGCAAAAAATAAATAAATAGTGTAAAGGTTGAATGAACCAGTATTGTATCCAACGTCGGGATGGTTGAGTTCCTGATGAAAAGGGGAAGCAGGAAAAACAATTTTTTTTTTTTTTCTTCTCGAAGTATAGTCTGATTTTATTATTTTTAAGTTCGCATTGGATGAACTTATTTTTGCCGAAAAAGAGAAAGTTTCTTATGTTCATTTTTGTTAAAAAGACAAACTGGGTCGCCCAATAAGAATACTTAGTATTTGTCAAGCCCTGATCCTATCTATATCTATACTATTATATAAAGAGGAAACTGTCATCAACGCCCAGCCGAAACGACTCAAGTCAGGGTCACGCAATTTGGACTGTAGATTGCTGTTATGGCCTAGGCAAGCAATAAGAAGGGATTTTTGAAAATTAACGGGGGGTTCGAATCTTTTAGATCATTTTGCCATATCTCAATTCCAGAAAATAAATTTACTAAAAAATGGATAAACACGCATTTCAGGGATTTTAAAAATTCCCCCCCCCCTCCCCGAAGGGTTTTAAAGGGGGTGGTTTCGAAAATTTTAGGACATTTCTCCCTATTTCAGCAGCTGTTTTAGGTAGGTGCGCGAAATTCAGGAAAACAAATCTACTAAACAAATGATTAAACACGTATTTCAGTGAATTTAGAAATCCCCCCCCTCCCCCGGAAGCTCTACCCGTGCAAAGCCGGGACGGGTCGCTAGTAATATTATAAAGCAAGAAGCCCTAAAAGTGTATGTCCGGGATAATTTTAAAAACTACTCAATGGGGTTTTTTCTTTTTTTTTTTTTTTTCGGTTTGCACCATCAGATTAGAGAAAATTCACGCGGTCATTATGGTGTATAATATACCGATATAATCCTGATTTTTGATAATAAAAAGTTTGGTATTTTATCCTGATTTTAAACGAAAAGGTTGCCATTGGTATGTTTTTCATCTTGGCAACGGCTGTATCAGTTAGGGATTAAAAAGAAAAAAAAATACAAAGACCTCGAAAAATAAAATAAAACAAGTTGAAAATTGTGCGTCAAACGTGACAAATGAGGTGTGCTCGTACTATAACTAGTTTGATAAATATTCAGATCTGGATGCAAACAATTAGTTACAAATATGTAATACAAGACAATGTAAAAAAAAAATCCTTGTTATTATTTCAGTGAAATGAATTATATCGTCTGCACCTCACATAACATAATTTCGCTAAACTTTGATAGGCTAATAAGGAAAGGGCATCTGACGTCATAGTTTGTCAAATTACTTGTATAGGAAGAAACACCTATCTGTTCTTTATGGTTCCTACTATACTAGAATTCTAGGCGCTGTACTAGAGCTACACATGAGTACTGCCGATTTGATTGTTGTACGTGTAACATGTCTATCATATGATTGGCCAGGCGTACGTCGCTATGTCGATTCCTGCAGTGATACGGCAAACACCAGGCTACATCGCCAAGGTTTGCGAACGTCTACCCCCATGGTTTAATATTTTAAACGTTCACGATGAATGAATATCTGTTTTATGTGCTTTCATGGATCGAGAATTTCAACTGCCAACCTAATTTCAACTGAAGTTAGTGCATAATTGAACGTAAGTCATCTCTCAAACATTAATTTATTTTGAACGATCTTTCTAAAAAAGTCATTTTTATGCAGTTTTATTCGAAAAAATAATTTTGAATAAAAATGGCCGCCAGGCATATGAAAAAGCGAAACGGCCATCCCGGAACTGTTGATGACAGTCAAATGCTTCACGCTTTTATTATATAGATTACGTATGATAGAATTTAATAGAAGGAAGAAAACTTTTATTAATATCTTTTTAAGTTTGGATTCGATTTTCATAAAATTTGAAATGATTCGACACAATTCTGCAACGATTCTATGTATATATTAAATTTCAAACCATACGGTTGGGTAGTTTTTACGGGGGGGGGGGGGGGGGGGGGTTGTGGTGCCATAAAAGTTGGTTAGGCCGAGAGGAAATTGCGGGGGTGGTGCGTTTGGCAAGTCCACCTGCGCGGCACAATATCCGTTTTCGGGAGGCACACCATTGTTTTCGGAACGAAACCGGAGCAGGCGCACTTCCTGCGCTACCTGCATCACCCCCCCACCCCCCACCCCATCCTAGCCATCGACGAGAGGCATTTCACCGAGATAAGGCTGATGAGGGAAGGACATGTTTCTCGCCATTTGGATGCGCGAAAGAAAGAAACAAGTTGGAAATTGTACGTCAAACGTTACAAACGAGGTGCGTTCGTACGCACGTTTTAGAATTAAATTCATGATATCCCGTGCGTAGAACGGGTTAAACAGCTAGTTAAGTATATATTTTATGACACTGTTCATACAAATATCTTAACTAGTTATATAAATATTCAGATATATATGTATCAGCTAGTTATATAAATATTCAGATCTTGATGATTTTTAATTCTGTGAAGTGAATTATATCGTCTGCAGATTAATTTCTGTCATAAAATAAGTATCTCGGTCGCTTGACGATTTAACATCCATTGGAAGCTCCTATAACAAAAAAGCACCGATTAAAAAAAAAAAATCAAATTTCTTAATAAATATTTTTATTAATATCTCATAAAGTTTTGATTCGATTTTAATAAAATTTGAAATGTCTCGACAAAATTCCGCAAAGATAATATATTTTAAATTGCAAACCATTTGGTTGGGTAGTTTTTGCGTTGTTATATACGGACAGACAGACAGACGGACGGACCAAGCGACGACTATAGGTGCTACGTATTTATATAATTACGAACGCACCTAAAAAGGACGCCTATTCTGTTGGAGGGAAAATAGACGCACACCTCACTCTCTGCAGTCAGTCCTAAAAAAAGAGATGGATTCGTTTTAAAGTTCGCCCGCTCACTTCTGAAATGGGTCGGATAGTCGGGAAATCTTTTCTAGCGAAGCAATCGAATGAAGATTTCCGAGGCACAACCTTGCGGGGAAAATCGTCACCGGCATTATAAATGAAGATGGGATGCAAATGATCCAGCGACTTCCTAAAACAGGCCTGCGAATAAATCTCACGCATAAAAGTGACTCGATGAATGCGTCAGATGAGTGTGATTCTTCTTTCATTGTAATAGCTTTTGGTGTTTGTAAATAAAGATGGAATCGATTTTTCACTCACTTCCGAATAAGGCTAGAATAATATCAAGTGGGATCGGCTTCGTTTAATATTCCTTTCAAAACACTTTATCCTTTCTTTAATAATATCCAAATAAATTTCATTTTCAAAAAAAGAAAAAGTCCTGTTTTTTGTAAAGTAAAAATTTACCGGTCTATTTTTCTCGTTCTTTCAAATACCTGAACCGGCCTGATTGCGGGCTAAGCCCGCTATTACACTCTGTTATAATAATATCTGTCATGCGGACTAAATCCGATATTTAAAAAAAAAAAAAAAAAATCAATTTCAAAATGAAACATGTTGTGTAGAGACCTTCAAAGTGCTAAAATAGGCCAATATTTCCATAATCGGGTTTTTATCATGATTCAAACTCATAGGACGATTATAATCATCTATGTTGACGTCCTATCCACGTGACTCCTATGGATACTCTCTTTGTATGATTCTCAAACATTTGAAAAAATCCGTTAAACTTCCACACATTAATTTTATTTTCAATTCTCTAATGACTTTCTGTACATACTCCTTGTATTATTGAGAAATGTTTGACATTTTCCGTTTTATTACCCATTCATCTTTTTATTTCATTTTTCACTCGGAAATCTTTCAATAGAAAATGAATTATTGTAGAAAGAATTTTAGTGTGGATTTTTAACGGTTGGCAACTGCTATAACGAAACCTGTTTCAATTGAATGGGAAAAGGCTGTTAGATTTTTGGTTTTTTATCTCTCTGTATTAAAATAATACGATTTTTTTTTTTTCAAATTTTATGAATTTCAGTTTCCTAGTAGGTATTCAGCCATAAGTAAGTACACAAAAATTTCATGTCTGTAAGTTATATAGTTTCTGAGAACCGACTCTGTGACGGACAGACAACGTAGCGTTACGAATAGGGTTTCGTGAGATGAACGAAACCCTAAAAAAATATATTTTTAACATTTCACTCGTTCTTGCATTCTATATCAAGCGTTTTTTCCCCCCATAATGGGGACCTACGAATGTGTATTGTAAGGGAAATCTTTTAGAGAAACATGGAGTGAGGCGTCATTTTTAAAGATGAATTGAAAAGTAACATCCTATCAGGTAGTTGATTTGAATAGGATGAAGTTGTCTGGCTGCATATTTGCGAGACGAATGAGATGTCAGTTTCTTTCATTATTCAACGGAAAATACCTTTAAAGTGGTATAATTAAAAAAAATTAATTATACCTTTCCAAATCTTAAGTATTGAATTGGATTGGAATCCAATAGTTACTTAAATTCGTGCATTGTGTTACTTTCTCTTGATTTAGAATCTCAATCAATGATTGACCGTGTCCGAAATTATTCTGTCGCCTGCACAACCCCGTAGATGTGTAATGGGTCTGGCCTGTGTCCAGATTGCTTGATGGCCACCACCACCATTTTGAAAGGGTCATAATCGCCGTATTTAATCTCTCATTAAATAAGGGCAATATTTCTATTTCAAAAACCGGGTAGCCATTCAAATTTTAAAAGAGTAGCGGACTAGCAACCGCTGACCTACAAGTATGCGCTACAGAAAAAAAAAACAATGCGTCAAAAAATAGTAGACGATGTCGAAGACAGATGGCAGCACCACATTCTGGTTGAGCAGCGCGCCGAAATACTGGGACGCTTTTCGAAATGAATTATAATGGGAATTCCAATGTCATTCCGAATGAATGGAAAAATAACTTCACGTTTCGTTTCTTTTTATTTTATTTATCCGTACTACAGATAGAGACTACGATTTTTTCTATCTTAAAACTACGAGACAAAATAACACTGAAGGTTCGACGTCATTTTATGTCCTGTTGGATCGGTCATTTCTCCCAAAACCTTTTCTCCATCCCGGCATGCCTTACTGATGATTTGTTGGTGAGAGACAAAGCGGTGCGGGAGACGAAATGTGTCGGGTGCGACAGCTGGTTTCCTTTTTTTTTAAATCCCCCTCCTTCCGAAATGCTGCACCTGTTCCCAGAAAGTGGGCGACCCCCCGATCTCTGTGACGAGGGACACCTCACTTCCGCTTATAGGAAATGGGCGAACTTGAAAATTGATTTTCGAGGACAACATGGAAAACGCTATTGGATTTCCACCTCTTCATGCAACCGTAAGTTAAGTACTACGGGCGAAATACGGCTTTCAAAAATTATTTCCCATCCACTTGGACAGAATAATTTTCGAAAACGTCTTCTAGTTGAAAAGCGCATTCACTTGTTTGAATGTCGACATTTTATACTAGGGAATGGATCTATCTCACTGAATGAGTCACGAACAGTGGCGCAGCCAAGGGGGGGCCCCCCAGAGCTAAAACAATTACTATAATTGCCGCTTATATGAATCAAAACTACTAAAGTTAAAATTAAGTTTTTTGGCCTTTCCGCCTTGGCAGAATCCACCGCTTTCTTAAATCAAATTCTATTCAACAATCTGATTCAATTAAACGGCGAAAATTCTACTTAAAACTGTGAAAGCGCATATTACACGCATAGGTTATGTCAAAACTTGATTTTTGGACTGCGTCACTTTGTCGAGACGTCTTATAGTAAAAGATGGGTCATATACTCTCACACAGACGCTTTGAGTTATATAGTATACAGTGGTCTGTTTCTTAATTGCATTTCTGTCTTTGTTCCACGTTCGAAACAATAACAGATCATCGAATTCCAGAAAAAAAAACATACACTTTGTAAGTCTCTCTCAGTTTCAAGCGGCTCTTTTTGCGTTTTTTGCTCTCAATCTAAGACCAAGCTATGTGCGTACCCAGGAAAAAAATGTTTGCAAAAGTAAGAATTTTAAAAAAGTACTTAAAGTTATAAAAAGCTATTTTTCGATTATGAGCAGATTTTTGCAATCGGTGTTTCTTTCGAATCATTTATTTCGTAGGGGGTCTGTACACAAATTTAAAGACTATATTTCATTTGTTGGTAATGTAGCAACGACGTCTTGCTTATGATGGAGATTCATATATTTATCGTTAAAATTTTATAAATTAGTTGTGGTTCCTCTTTTAGCTATTTTTAATTCTATCGCGCTTCTGTGAAAAGAAAATCTCTTTCCTTTCTATTTAAAATTCAATAATTCTTAATCTCTTTTATCGCAGCTTGAAGTGATCCTTTTTCAATTAATGTACATGTCTAAATTCTTTCTTCAGTAATGTGCTTGCGGTTTTCATATGAGAAATGAAATCATTTTCAGTTTGGCACCTGCGTGCCTTCCTAATACCTGCATACATTTTGGATCACAGAATAAATAAAGAAAGATAAAATGCAACGTCTATTTCTCGATACATCTGCATGCTAAAATTCCTGCGGATGTTAAGTTCGGACCAGTTAGTTTTCTGTTGTTATAAAGATGCTGATATATGGTAATCTGGTTTGGCGGTTTGCGTTCAAAAAAATTAGAATGTGCTTCTCCCTAACGAATTTTCTTCTGTATGGGTCAACGTGGATAAATTTGTGGCATCTCAAAAAACGGCATTCGATTTTGAGTTTTCATGATGTGAAGATATAGACGTTCTGAGTGCTGGGAGACCGCCTTATTTTTTTTCAACTATATTTCTTCAAATAAAATATGTTTTTTTCCATGGAATCCCCAAGTCTCCGATATGTTTCTTCACAGGATGAGAGCCTTCGGGTTCTTGCTTATAGCGTATATGTATGAGCTCCGGTACTCTTTTTTCCTAGAATTTAAGCCCTGCCTGTGAGTATGGATTTTGAAAAAAAAAAAGGCGTTAAATGCATTTTTTTAGAAAAATACTATCTATAATTACGCACAATTTTACGCTAACCCTGCATTAATTTAAATTGATCAGCAATATATTAGTTATGCATTGATTTACACTTATTACATTTTAACGAATGCTATCTGCATGTCATTAAAATTATACTAGCTGACCCGTCCGGCGGTGCCTGGGCTCATGATAATTACCTCAAATTTGTATGATTATATATCTTACTAGCAAGCTACGCCCGCTACGCTGGTCAATTTCTTATAACGAACTTTTAATCCAACAAAATATTGACATTTCATAATTCACTTTTATATTTTAAGAGAATAATAAGGCTACTATAATTTGTGACTCGTGCTATAGCCAATATACACGCCAGGACACGTCGCCCTTATCTTATCTTTTTACGCATGAAGGTTTTGCTATGGTACTCCATTGTGAAATTTAGTAATTTTTCAAATTCAATATTTGAAAAATGGCATAATCATTAGATTTGAAATTTATATCAAGAAAAATACAATTTTTTACCTTTCAAACGCAATTTGCCTAACAATTTTCTGACAAATACTTTTCGAGCTACAATTTTTTTTCAGTAACTTCAAATGTTTCATTTTCCGAGATTAATCTGTGGCAACAATTAGCGAAAAACCCAGCCGTCAGAAACGCATAGTTTTTTATTAAAGAAGCTGTTGGAACAGGGATTGTCACCATCAATTTGCCACGATCACTTTTGAAATCAGTTCGGTAGCTCTAGAGATTCCATAGAAATTGTAATTTAGAATGTTTTTAGAACGCTTTTCGCTCATTTCACCCTTTTAAATTTCGATTTTTTTTTTATTTTGTTTTTAGAGAGCATTTACATCTTATCAGTAACTACAATGCCAAATTTCAAATTTCTAGCTCCTTAAGTATAAAAAAAAATCGCAATTTTAGAACGTTTTTCGCTCCTGCACCCCCCTGGAGTTAGTGACACCGACATAAAATATAGCCTATGTTGGAGCAGGGGTTGTCACCATCAATTTGCCACCATCATTTTTTAAATCGGTTCGGTAGTTGTAGAGATTCCATAGAAATTGTAATTTAGAATGTTTTTAGAACGATTTTCGCTCAATTTCAAATCGGTTCGGTAGTTCTAGAGATTCCAGAGAAATTGTAATTTAGAATGTTTTTAGAACGCGTTTCGCTCATTTCACCCTTTTAAATTTCGAATTTTTTTTATTTTGTTCTTAGAGAGCATTTACATCTTATAAGTAACTACAACGCCAAATTTCAAATCGGTTCGGTATTTCTAGAGATTCCATAGAAATTGTAATTTAGAATGTTTTTAGAACGCTTTTCGCTCATTTCACCCTTTTAAATTTCGAATTTTTTTTATTTTGTTCTTAGAGAGCATTTACATCTTATAAGTAACTACAACGCGAAATTTCAAATTTCTAGCTGCTTCAGTATAGAAAAGATCGCAATTTTAGAACGTTTTCCGCTCCTGCACCCCCTGGGTTAGTGGCACCGACATAAAATATAGCCTATGTTGGAGCAGGGGTTGTCACCATCAATTTGCCACCATCACTTTTGAAATCGGTTCGGTAGTTCCAGAGATTACCCCCTACAAACAAACAAACAATCTTTACTCCTTTATAATATTAGTATAGATATCAATTTTATATTTTTAAATGAAATTTTCACTAAAAAATATTGATTATTAGACAGAAAAGCATTTTTAAAAGACACCTTCTTGTTTGGTTGTTTTTTTTTTTTCTTTTTTGTTTGTTTGTTTGTTTCTTTTCCTCGTAAGGGTCTCTCGATTCATAGTTTTAAAAAAAATAACCCCAGTTGTCTGAATTCTATAAATTTTTCATCAGTTATAAACAGGTCTTAACAAATGCAGTCACCAGGGCAACAATGGCGACCTAGTTTTTCTATCTAGCCACCAAGTTATTTAACCCGATTTTTTTTTTTTATTATTATAATTTTTTGAGCAAAAATTGGCATAAGAAATGACCATAAATGGCATTTTTTCTCATTTTCGTCATTTTTAATTAGGTAAAAATAAGTTTAATAAATGCAAATTTTAAATTAATAAAAAATAATTATTTGACTGACTTCGACACGAAAATAGGCAGAAATTGTTTTCCTGTTTCACTGTTTCATCCATGCCCCCCTCATCAGATATAGATTTTGCAGCACTCACTTATCCAGACATTTGAAACCTTCAGCAATCAGCATTTCCTGAACATACCGGTTAATGCAGCCTTTAGATTTTTTTTTTTTTCATAGATAAATAATTTTGATAAATTTCATTAGAAAACTTTGTTTATACCATCTTTTTAAATGATGTAACTGTTCTAAACTATGTAACTAATAATCCTACAATAGGCTTATTATTTTTCTCAATTAATTGATAAAAAACTTTTGTGCTTTTGAAAATTAGTGACTTCGGAGGGGAGCATGTTATATTTTTTTACTGGTAACAAGAAGTTTTTACTGGCTACCAGATTTTATCAAATTTGTAAAGCCATGGTTATAAATATAATGGTTTTACAGACCGTGGAAAAATATTGATATATCTAGCTGTAAAAAAAATGCTTTCTTCTCGCGTCTTTTTTTTTTTTTTTTTTTTTTTTTTGTGACGTGTCCTTTAAAATAACAACACAAAAAAGTTACTGTCCAAACTGTTTGAAATTTTATTCGATTGTAAATATAACTGTATCCAACCCCTCTTTAAAATTCCGTGAAAAAGGTCTAAGTCTTTGACTAAAGTCGAAGAGAACAGAGTCACGTCAAAAAAGACTAAGTCCCATTTAATACTGAAAACATGAGCCGACGCCGAGCAAACCCACGCCAAAATACCCAACTTTCTTTTTGCATTGTCATCGAAAAAATCTCAGATTTTTTTAAATACTTTTATTCATCAGAGCGTTTCCAAATTTTTGTAGGCGCTGTAATTTTGATCTTCCAATATGCTTTTAATGGGTTGTGTCGAAATACAGACGTTTAGTTACTTTTAGCATAGAAAAAAGATCTTCTTCGAAAAGCCCGATATGACGTGAGGTTCTAAATAAATCGTGATTTAGAATGCTTTCAGCTGTTTCACACCTTTAAATTTCCCATTTATAATAAATTCTTTATGCCAAGCATTTCCATCTCTACACTAAATTTCAAGTTTCTAACACTAACAGTTTCAACTAAATCATAATTTAGAACACTTTTAGAAAGTTTTCAGTTCATTTTGTCCTTTTAAATTTTTAAATGTTTTTAAAAATGTTGTAAGGAAGCATTTACTACATAAAAGTAATCATCATGCCAAATTCCAAGTTTTCATACCAATTGTGCCAGATAAATCGCAATTTTAGAATGCTTCTTACTCTTGCATTCTTTTAAATTTCGAATTGAAAAAATAAATTCTGGGGAGCATTTACGTCTTTTAAGTAACATCCATATAAAATTTTAAGACTATAGCCCTAAAAGTTCTAAATGACTTGTTACATTTGGCAAAAAGCAAGGTAAGTAAGTCTATTGAAAATTTTGTTAAAATTGCTTCATTATTATTAAAGTTAGGAATAAGAATTCGTGATTCTCTTGTAATGAAACCTTGTGTATTTTTGATTGAACAAATGGATTCCAACTCTGTTATTTTGTATTTAAAAATTATTTGCTGTACTGTGCTCTTCCATCTTTAAGTATTCCCCTCATCATTTTTAAACACTTTATAAATCTAACCTAAGTTTTGTGCTATTTCATTGATGCATTTTATAGTTTGTAACTCTAATATTGTAAACGTTGTTTAAATGAATCCTAACCAACGTAATGGCGGAGAAAGGCATTATGATTTCATTCATTTAACCCGTCAGCACACGCGCTGGGATAAAATCTACCCCAGCTCAGAATCATTACTTAAAATGTGAGAAACTCGTTCGTTATCATTCTGAGCTTTATACTTTTTTTCAAGCAAGAACGTCTTATTTTAAGTTAAATTATGTTCTTTATTGATTTCCAGTTTATTTCAAAATATAAATTTTTGTTTATAATCAAACCGTCGGCCACCGTCGAAATTGACACAAGAAAACCAATTGGGGTAAAATTTATCCCGCGCGTGTAGTAACGTAATGGAAAGGGGTGCGTGTGCTGACGGGTTAAAAGACTGATTCCATTAACCGATGATTCATATAACCGACGACCATCTTTATTATAAACTCAAAACCCCCCCTAGAACCGAATTCTGGCTGCGCCACTGGTCACGAAATCGGTGTTTTCGCAACATACCCGCAGTCAAAGGAGAATGACATCCACTGCTATCCATTCCCTACTTGTATGGAATGGCAGTAAAAAGTGTCGCTGCCTCACAGGTGAACGCGAAACACTGTAAGATGCGTTTATTTCCGCAATCGAAGCAAGTCTGCCTGAGAAAGCTGTCAATAATACGACTTCTCATTATTCTCCCATCAACAAAAGAAAGAGGTGGTGTCCGACCTGTCAACGGCATCCGCGGGTGACCTCTAAGAAAGTCATAAAACATCCAAGAGACCGAAAAACCACAACAAACGCTGTCTGTTCAAACCTATAAAAAGGTTTGATTGGCGCAAAAGTATTTTGGGGCCTCGGAACTGTTCCTTCGGGGCCCCACTGACCGCCTCCCCCCTTTTGCCTTTTTCGGACGCAGCTGCCGTCGGTGGGCACCGCGCGCACCTGCCGAAGATTCCCCAGACGGGGGTGGACAGGGGGAAGGGAAGATCCGACGGGAGGGTTGTTTTCCTTTCACTGAAACGAAAAGTGGGGAATAGGCGGACATTTCTTTCTGTTCTCTTCATTCATTAACTCGAATCCCTTTTCTGAATTCCTTTTTTGTCCGGTGTTCTCATTCAGAAACTATGTCACCGAAAAACGTTTTCCATTTTTTGGTCAAGGCAGAATTCAGAAAATACTTTCAAATTCGTCAGCGTTCTAAACCCATTCCCGACGCGGCAGAGCGAGAAAGGAGAAAAGGTGTCGTCACGTGTCACGAATCGCTTATAACTCGATAAGCGATGTATGGATCGAAACCATGGAAAACTCATTTTGATTCCAAATCTGCTCATTTTATGCATTTGCGTTTAAAAATGAGTGAAGAAGTTTCACGTTGTTGAGCGGATCATTTGAGAACCACCTTAGAGACGGGTCTGAACATTGAACGGATTATACCAGAAGGATTTAGATCGTAAAATACGCCTTCTTTTTTCTTTTTTTTTTTTTGGACATAGGGGATCTAATGGAAATTAGAAATTTTTCGCCCTCTACAGTTTTTTCTTAAAATAAAATCTATTGGTCGTCTACCTCCTTTGCACTGAAATCTTTTTCCAGTCCAGTACAGTTCCAGAAAATGTTTCCTTATCATTTTTCACAAAAAGAATGAATCATTTCATCTGCCTTAAAATACTGACATCTTGTACCCTACTCTCAAAGTATAAAAGAAAAAATTGTCATCAGAACAATGTTAAAATAGATTCAAAACAACGACATTTCTCAGTTGAGGTCAGTGCCTGGTTGTTGTAGCAGGTTAACCCTATTGACTTTAACCAAAAACTGCTTAATGCGTCTTATTAAGCAGAAATCTGCGAGTTCCTTAACAAAGAAGAATTCATCCCTCCCATCAGCTCTTCTTGTAGTTCGTTGGATGTGTGCCGAGGTCTCGCGTGGCACCTGTCGCCTGCACACAACAGCGGCAGATGTTTCTCCTTCTCGCAAGCCACGCGCCCTTCCCCTAATGAGAGGGAGGACCCCCAGACACACGGTCCTGTCCACCACCTGTCCCTTTATTAGAAAGAGAAAAACGATCAGTGCCCTGGACTTTTTCGATCTCGCGAAGAAAATGCCACTTTCTTGTTTCGGATCCGATTTCTACATCCACCGGTCGAGTCAGTGTTGAATTCAGGGGGTGGGCCGGGGGGGGGGACATTCCCCCTCCGGAAGGTTTGAGATTTTATACTTCTTTTAATGATTAAAAAGTGCAATCCCCCCCTCCCCCCCCGGAACTCTGTCATGTCCATCCCGGAGAAAAGTGTCTGAATTCAACACTGTGTCGAGTTCCAGCAGAAAAAAATCCCATCCACTTGTTGAAGAATTATTTTTTAAAAGTGAATAACACCATTTGTTTAAAACTCCCATTTTAGCTTTAAAAGTGTGGAAAGAAAAAGAAAAGGATCCGACTTTTACTTTTCTTACATGAAAAGGGATTCGGGTCAAGGAAGAGCAATCAAGAAAAATGAACAAATCTATTTCTATGTTGGGAGGGTGTCCCACAGACAGACCCAGAATGAAGTGTCTAATACAAGATGGATTCCTCTCACAAACGGGACGAATGAAATGTTGGTTGGTTTTCGCACTTATACGTTTTTCCAATCACTTTCAACGAACTGGCATTTTTATCCACACAACGTGTATCGAACGAAATGGGCGTCCAAAAACTTTCGTATCATGATATCTCGTTCATCGTAGTGCGTTTTGTAGGTGCCTAGAAAATGTGATGTCGGGGTCAGAAAGGACAGGATTTTAAAAAGAAAATAATCCCTAACGGCTCGGCCTACAGGCACAAGTAGAATTCGAAGACGCAGACCGTGGGACGCCTGTTTGTCGGGAATTGCGGAAGAAATGACATTTTTACGATGATGCGGCAGTTGGAACCGCCTACTTCGAAACCTAACTTGTTTGCAGGCGGAGCCGGCAGGGAAATTTTTTTTTTTTTTTTTTTTTTTGCTATAACGGTTGGTCCTATAACAAACTTGTCAATATAAAAGTTTTAGATAATAGTAAGAGGATTTATAATAAATTTAAGCGGATTTGAAATCTTGGGAATGGACGAAGTTATGAATTTTTTTCTTCTAAACCTCCCCCCCCCCCCCAAAGGCAATTTTTAATTATATCAAAAATCTGTCATACATAAATTTTCGGCCCTTCTCCTAAAAGTAATAATAACTTCAAACGGATTCGATACGTATCATAATTAAGAAATTATGGTTTTTTTTCTGTTTTCACAAAAAGCCCCCCCATCCCCCCCCCCTTGGTTCGATTTTGCCCATTAACGAACTTGACCGAGATTTTATGCCCCTTGATTTTATGTATCCGTTTGAAAGAGATTTATGCAGAATTTTTTCAGTTATCGTGTCCATAAAAAAGTGACATAGATAGATATAGATAAAGTTTTGAACAGGGTGTGTTGTTTGGATTCTGGGAGTCCTGATCGGCCTACCGCCGATGTTCCAACTTAGGTGAGAATGTGATGGGTAGTATTTCTTACGAAATCTACCTAAAAAACCTCCTCTTGGGTGCAGGGTGTCATAGTTCGTGTCGCTCCGATTCGTTTTCGCTTTTAAATTCTCGCATAATGAGGGGTGCATGGCCGAGATGGAGGTAGGCTAGGTAAGGGTGGCTGTTTCCTCTCTCCCACGGTGTAAAACAACGGAAACGTAAGAATGCGACTCGTTCCGGATTTCCATACACTTCACTCACGCCCACGCCGGCGACAGGCTCCGGTGACCCGATTATTTCGACACCCCCCCCCCCTTTCTTTATATAGATTTCCAAAAGCTTTGAAAGGACTATCCCGTTCACGACAGCCATGCCTCTATTTTGATAAGAAAGAAAAACAGGTCGTTGCTGTAGATCAGGGCTGTCCAACGCGGCGCCATTTGAAGATTTTCTTGGCGCCCCTTCAAATGCTTAATTTTTATAGATTTCTTTAAACAAAATTCCATCTCCAAAGTTAATTTGCCTTAAAATAATATTTCCATACTTTTTTTTTATTACAGGTGTTATTAAGGTTTTTGCCTCCTTTACACGCAAAAGTCCCTCTTTTTTTACATCCTCAAACCTCAGAAAAATGTAACGTTAAATTTACTATGATATGTCTTTTGTTCAATTTTTTAGATGAGCCACCTCCAACTTAGGACGCCAATGATTAACCACTGTGCATACCATTTTAATAACGCATACCACTTTGTCTGTGTATCCGGTAGACATGTGGTGTACATTGTTTGAATTGTTTTGCTAATAAATTATAACAGTAAAAATAGTCTTTTGCAAATATGTATGATAAAAGTTCATTTCAAGTGTGCAGACAATCTAAATTGAAAGAACTCTTGTCTCGCCCTGTCCATTTCGAATGTGCTGTCGATTCTCTTGACCCCCATTACAAAAAAAGGGGGTGGAGGGCACTTTGGCCGCAAAAGAAGGGGAAAAAATTCGCGCCCTCCCGCATTCGAACGGGGGTATGACGGATGAGTCAGAGCTTGCGTCCTGTCTTTCCCGCCAAAAAAGGGTCGGAATGCAGCGAACCCACAATAGAGGGATCGAGTCTTTTTTTTTATTTCTTTAAAGAATTCGACCTTCTACCCCGCCACCCTAAAAACGACATGGATCTCTTTCGTTCCGTTGTTTTGTCTTTTATAGGAGGTGAAAGTGGCACGCTTGAATGGAGAGTTTCTGTATTTTTTTTTAATCTTTGAGAGGGCCTCCAAAAAAAGAAAATCTCCCCATACTAGGAAATGTTTTCAATAGTTATCTGCCTATCGCATCATGCCAACGAAAGAAATATCTCATTTCAGACTTCGTAGGTCCTGTAAACGTCTTCTCTGAGTGCAGGATGCCTCAACGATCTTCCCCATTTAACTGACAACATCACGATCGTTTTCATCGCCCGGAAATGGACGTTTCTGATGACCGACGGAGTATGTTTTCGAAATTTATTTTCTTAACTTGTTTCTTCACAAGACGACGATCCATTTCGAAAAGGTTTGCTTGAAGGGTTCCATTTCCAAAGTTGGATTGCTTTTCTAAAAACGCTTGAAAGGGCGGCAAACGTCAGCATCGGACGGAGTATAGGAGCTCTACTTTCGGGTGATGAGAAAACGTATTTGGATCATCACTCAGTGACCCACATGGAATGGGGACGATCGAGAAGGAACGCAGAAACAGCCCTGAGATCCTCCGACTTCGACAGCACCCTGATTTTACCTGACGAGATTCGAGACGCATTTCGTCCATCCGTTCCTCCCTTTCGAGACCAGCCCACCCCTACCCCCTAAAAACAGAAGAAAAAAAAGCGACGGTCCGATGTGGACGCACTTTGGGAAGGTTCCCTTTTTTCTGGGTCGCCGGACCTCTCTCCTCTCCCTGAGTCACCCGCGACGGGGGAGAGAGAGAGAGAAAAAAATGGAGGGGCGCCCTCCCCATCCCCGGCAAGAACGCGTGCGACGAACGCTGCGTCCCTGAAAAAAGGGCCCTCTTGAAAAGAAAGAGGAGAGGTGACGGGAGTGATTAGGTAGCCACGCCGTCACTATCATTCGCCGAAACACTCACTGTTTTTAGAATGATGGAAGGGGCTTGCAATGAAAAGAGTGTCGTCCTCTAATAGTTATCAAATCGAAAAAACATGTGTCGCCAAGGCAGATTCATTCCTTCCTACACAAATAATGAATCTATTTCGGTGCCTGCCACTGACGAAACCAAAACCTTTTCGGGAGAAATAAGACTACACATAAAATTTACACATAAATTTTTAATCCATCCAACTTTTCTTATAAGCTATAAATCTACATGAAAACTACGACTCAATTTTTTCTAAAATTAGCTGGGAAGAAAAAAACAGTTAGTTTACTTTCTTCTTTTATTTAAAGCCTTTTATTTTTAAAAATAGCCAAAATGGCAGATTCCAGCTAAAAATGCACTATGACTACTTAGATTGCTTGATTAGTTAGGATTTACTAACAGTGTTGAATTCAGGGGGTGGCCCGGGAGGGACATCCCCCCGGAGCACTGAAATGTCCGGAAGATTTGAGATTTTATGCTTTTAATGGTAAAAAAGTTAATCCCCCCCCCCCGAAACTCTACAATATCCCCCCCGGAGCCACATAAATCCCTCCCGGAGAGAAGTGTCTGAATTGAACACTGTTTACTAAGAATTGCATCCTACATCATCAGCCATTCTCTCCATTGGTTACTCCTTGTTCTGTATGCTAAGGAATGATTGGCTGTGAGTTTTCTCTTCTCTATGGCTATAATACCCTGTTCACATCGCACATTTAAGATATCTTAGACCGCCATTTTTGAGGTGGTACCTCACCGGAATTGAATACCTGTCCACACCGCCAAACGCATTTAAGATAACTCACTCAACATCACCGTGTCCAGTGCGCATGCGCATATGTTAAAAGCAAACTCAACGGCCAATCGGCCTCCAGAGCCAATCAGAGTGAGCGGTACTGACTGTATCTAGCAATGGAAAGTTCGAAATACTACGTTCAGATCGGATAGTTAAGTTATCTTAGACCGCTGAACTCACTGAGTGAGTTCCAGAAACTCACTTAGTGAGTTCGAACTTTCCATTGCTAGATACAGTCAGTACCGCTCACTCTGATTGGCTCTGGAGGCCGATTGGCCGTTGAGTTTGCTTTTAACATATGCGCATGCGCACTGGACACGGTGATGTTGAGTGAGTTATCTTAAATGCGTTTGGCGGTGTGGACAGGTATTCAATTCCGGTGAGGTACCACCTCAAAAATGGCGGTCTAAGATATCTTAAATGTGCGATGTGAACAGGGTATTAGGCTCTATGGCTCTAAGCCTCTGATTTTCTTACATTCCTACAATTGGGATTAGAAAGAAATTGTTTTCCTATGCTTAGTTATTTAATTAATTATAAAAAAAATTAAGTACTTATGTGGATATTTAACATTTATTAACTATTAATTATATATAAAAAAAATCATCATAACTTTCTAAAAGTCAAATTCTTTTTCTTACAAATGCTATTTAAATAATAATTTAAAAAACCCGGTTTAAACAAAAAAAAAAAAAAAAAACCTTTTTTTTTTAAATCAACCCTGGGCTCTCTGCATAGAACATGGGTCCGAATCCCGCTTCCGACAGACTGATTTCTGCGATGCTTTAAATTCATGACTGTCCTATTTTCAGGAAAAGAAGTTATATAATTTGTATTTTTTTTATTCGAATGCTTTTTAATTAAGTAAAAGTTTAACACCCAACTCTATATCTGCAATAAGTAAAAATAAATGCCCTCTACATTCAATTAATATTTTAGTCAAACTTCTGCTAAAATACAAGCCTATGTTAAAAAGTTACAAGTTTAAAATTTTTTTCACTTCATTCATCGAGTGTATTGGACTGAGAACAACATCTATTGCCTTCTATCTATAGGAATCGCTTATGCACTCTAGCAATTCTTCGAGTTTTCAATACGTCATTAATTGATAAGGAACTCGTTAAAAATTCAAACATTTTTCTAATGCAACTTTTAAGTTGTGTACTGCCCAATAGAACACCTTTTTAAATCGAATTTCAGTAACTCTATAAATGGTGAACAGAGGTTGAATTCTAGAAGCTTCCTCTATTCGAATCCGAAAACTCTAAACCTTCGTAATGTCGAAACAATAGGGCAGTTGCAATTGACGTCACGTTGGAGGTAAACAGTACAAATAGGCAGTTCTGATTGGTGGACCTCCAAGTGAATACAATGGTTGATCAGCTGATTGCAATTGCCCTATTGGACTTCCCGTTGGGTAAAATGATGGACTGAAACACTCGAATACGGTGTGAAAATGAGGTGTTTAAGAGTTTGGTTCCCTTTCACCCCCTAAGCCCCCACTCCCTTTTTTTAACGTAAATTGGAAGAAGGCACAGTTTCCAATCGAATGTTTTTTTTTCCCCGGAGCCATTGGGTATTTAAAATGTTTCGGTACATTTCAAAGATCGAGAGAAAAGAGGCTCACCTGTGTCCACTGCGGCTCATTCGACCACCGCGGTTGTTGGCTCGGGTTGTTCCAGGCGTCGGGATTTCAGCCTGGAGATGGAGTAGGACTCCTCGAGGCTCCTCTGACGTTTGCGATGGAAGAGGAAATCTGGAAAAGGGGAACAAACCTATTAATGAGGAGCAATTCATTATACTTTCCATTTTAAGAAGGAATACCTGTTAGATGGGGAACTCAAATTTTAATGGAAACTTTTCTCGCAAAGGTTCAAGTTATTTTGCCGTCTAATTTATTGTTTAATATATTTTTTTATTCTTCTTGAGGGTGATGGGTAGTTTTAGGAAAGAAGAGTAGAAGTGTGTTTTGTATCTTCTTTCTCTGCTTCTCCTTTCCTCCCCCCCCCCCCACACACAGAAGGATGGCGATGATGACGGGCGCGTGCGGGCAACGGACCGCGACAAGAGATGCTTGGAGATTATTTTCATTTTTCTGACCAAAACAATGGCATAGGGATAGTCCGAGCGCCACCCCCGCCGATGTGTCTGTCCGGCAAGGTGACATTGAGGACGAGGTTCACTGAGCAACCACCCCAGCTGGAATGGAATGCTGCCATTAAAAGAGACACAAAGAATGGACAATGGAAGAAAAAACCTTGTAGGTGACCATCGATCAGGAGGAGAAGGCCAGAAAAGAAGAAAAATCACAAACGTGTTGTTTAAGGTTAAAATACACCAACGCGGCGGAGTGCGGAACTTTTTTCGAGCTTGTTGGTAAGAATTCTTTTGTCGCGCGACAAGAAAATGCGACCATAGCGGAAGCGGGCTGTTTACCGCCCACCCCGGGAAATGGAGAATTTCTCTCGTTGATTTTGTACATCAACTCTTTGAAGAACACTAAAAAAGAGGTCACAACCAGGGCCGCAACAAGGGTGTTGCGGGCGGTGGCCCCGCACCAAGCGCTGACAAGCTTCATCGGCGCCGAGTTTCGCAGCAGGCGCCCAATCGGTGCTGTTTGAAAGCGTGGCATTATTATTTCTCTGGCTTTTCTTCACAAAATCAAGAAAAGAAATTCTCTCCAGAGGATGCGATAAAGATCCTCCCCAACGACGGTCGTTAGTTTGTTGCATGACCCCATCCCATAAGCCGAAAAAGGCTGCACTCACACCTACCGCGAAGGATCAGGTTGATGTCGGCCCTTGGATAAGGTCGCTCGCAACAAGTGTTGACGATCGTCGCGTCATGGAAATGTTTATCACATCCGTCGTGCTGAGAAGATTCTTGATTTTTTTTTTTTTTTTTTTTTTTTTTTTTTGTGCTTTTAAACCTTTAAAAAGACAAAAAAAAAATTAATGGCCTCCGTCGTACAGTTGAAATGCGAACGGAGAAACGAAACTCAATCAAATCTCTTTTTTTTAAATCTTTGTTTCCCATTTTTGTTTTTATTGGACGACTCGAACTCAACAATTCTCATAAACAAACTCTATTTTTTATTTCTCGCACACAGTCAGGTAAGCGAGGGAGGAAAGAAACACCCCGGAGGCAGAAAAGTTAAGTGGGGCGATGCAGCTAGCAAGCAGGTGATACGTACACACGCTCGCAGCTGCAAATAACCACCCCACGCAGACATTATTTTGGCACAGAAAAGAGAACTGTTTTTCGTTTCCAATCCGAAATATTAAAACTCTACACTAATAAAGGAAAGATGTTTGTCTGTCTGTCCGTGTGTGTTGGTGATGATTAGGGAAATGTACCGCACGTAGAAGTCTGAAATTGTGTATGAGGATAGAGGAAAGCAGGTCTAAATGCACCCGAGGCTCTGATTTTTCATTTTTTGATAATTAACTGAGATATTAATTAATTAAAAAAAAAAAACAGGATGAACATCGCAAAAAGGCGCGCTGTCGCAGATGTTTGGCCCAAAACAACATTTTTGATATTCTTCACTGAGCGAAAAGTTCCGTTTTTTTAACACTTTCCAACCTAGTTGAAAAGTGTTTATGACTTCGGTTTGTCTGGCCGTCTGGCCGTCTGCCGTCTGTCCGTGCTCTAACTCCCGTAAATATGCTCGGATTGCCCTGCAAATTTTATATGTTATAATCGTTATCTATAGCATGTTCCCTATTTCAACGGAAGTGTGTAGCACTTATAGTTTTTTTACAGGGACACTCAAAAGAATTCCGTTACATTGCGGTCTATGGGGAAAAATCATTTGCGGTTTATTTAAATAATGTTTCAATACTTTAAACGCATTGAAATTTATATATATCACTAAGGTGCATTAGAAGAAGCTTAATATGGAATAGGGTGTGCATAGCACTTATACTTACTTTACAGGGACAGTCAAAAGAATTCCGTTACATTACGTCTATGGAGAAAAATCGTCTGCGGTTTATTTAAATAATGTTTCACTATTTTAAACGCATTGAAATTTATATAAGGTTCATTACAAGAGACTTACTACAGAATATTGTGTGTATAGCAGTCATCGTTCATTTACAGGGACACACAAAAGAATTCTCTACTGTATGTTAACAATAATTCCTGGAAGTGCGTTTTAAGTTACTGAATGCGATTTTAATTTTAAATCGCTTTTTGTATATTACGTGGTGTGTATAAATTCTGTAGATCCTATACAGGGAAGTACAAAAGTTCGGGAACACATTTCCGTATTATTTAACTCCAGACGGAGAATTTTAAACTGTCCTACGTGTTTCCTAACTGAACTAAAATTTAGCATCCTATGTAGTATATATACAAATCTATAGATCCTATACAGGGCTGAATAAAGTATTCGGATTACTTAGATGTTATCTTTTAGCTTATAAAAGAGTATGATTCGTAAAATTATTTTGGAAGCGTTGGAAAGTGTTACATAATCTATGCTTGACGCATGATTTTTCGTTCTTGTTTTGTTTTGTTTTTTACATTTTAAAACTGGCGCATCCGCTTTTAATATCGAAATGCCAAAAAATAAAAATAAGAACCCAGTCTGGGTCTTGTTAAGTGGGTTATCTTGTCCTAACAGTGAAACAGTTTGTTTTCTTTATCCTTCCTTTAATAAATCCAAATAAATTTCATTTTCCGAAAAAGTCGTGTGTTTTATAAAATAAAACTTAACCGTCTACTTTTCTCGTTTTTTTCGAAAATCTGAACCGATCCGATAGCGGGCTAAGCCCGCAAAATTATACTCTGTCATAATAATATCCGTCATGCGGACTCAATGCGATATTTAAAAAAAAAATCAATTTCACAATTAAACATGTTGTATAGAGACCTTCAAAATGTTGAAATAGACCAATATTTCCAAAATCGGGATTTTATCATGATTCAATACGTTCCTCAAACTTATATATTTACCATTCTCTATTACTCATATTGATACTCTCTTTGTATTATTCTCAAACATTTGAAAAAATCATTATGACGTCAGATTAATTTTCTTCTTAATTCTCTAATGACGTCCTACTAAAGCTGCTTTCTGTATCGACGCATACTCCTTGTATTAGTGAGAAATGTTTGAAAATCTCCGTTTCATGACCCATACGACGTCCTATTAATCGTTTTTACTTACCCATCATACGTAGTATAGGGTAAGTCTTGTAATCGTTTTGAAAATCGAAAAAAAATTTTTGACGGATTTACACGTTTCAGACACTGGAGATTCCGAAAAACATATTTTTAGAAAAAAAAATTTGCCGTCCGTCTGTGTGTCTGTAAACGCTCTATCTCCCGAAAAAATTGTGATAGAGACTTGCAATTTGGTATGTACTTAGTATGTAATAATGGGAAGAAGCCTATTTCATTTCAATAACCTCGATTAACCGGAACTATTTTTTTCGGTCTCTCGAAATATTCGTTCTGATAAAAGGTATATAAAAAATGTTTCGAAATTGTTTATTTTAAGAAATGAATATAAAAGACAATAAAAAAACGAATTTTGCATGCAGCATGAAGTCGATCGGATAATGAGTTGCCGTGATATTTGGAATCCCATTTGCCACGCTCTTCGATTTTTCATGACCCTGTATTTCATCCAAATTTCACTTCAAAGATATATTTTAATTGGAAATTTGACGCTTATTCAGATGCAGTAAACCGCTAGTTAATATAGGATTATTATTTTTGGAGTTATAAGGATGTTTCTTTCAAGCAATTCAGTAATCGAGCCTTTAAAGTTTATGACGTCATCAAGCCACGATTTTATTTGGATTGCAATGCATTTTATAAGTAGTTTACACATTTTTATTTTAATATTTTACATTATACATATCCATGCTGGGTAAGTATTACGGTGGCCCCCCCAACGACAAGTTTCAATTGGGGAAACTTTTTATTTCATTTTTCACGTGGATATATTTCAATAGAAAATGAATTATTGTAGAAAGAATTTTAGTGTGGATTTTTAAGGGTTGGCAACTGCTATAACGAAAAATGTTTCAATTGAATAGGAAAAGGCTGTTAGATTTTTGGTTTTTTATCTCTCTCTATTAAAATAATACAATTTTTTCAAATTTTATGATTTTGAGCTTCATAATAGGTATTTAGCTATAAGTAGACAAATATTTCATGACTGTAAGTTACATAGTTTCTGATAACCGGCTCTGTGACGGACAGACAACGAAGCGGGAGTGATAGGGTTTCGTGAGATGCATGGGTGCAAGAAGTCCAACCAAGCCAAGACTGAAAACTTTTCTGAGAATTGGGAATAACCAAATGGAAATGAACTAGAAGATTTCTATGTCTTTCATTATGGCTAAAAATTGATATCTTGCAGTAAAAGATAGTGATTAAAAAGTTCTTGATAGTAAAATAGCTATTATTAGTTATATAAAAGTAGAATTTACTATTAATCAAAAATCTCTCCAGGACTGAAATCAGTCCTGAGACTGAAGACTTGCACCCATGGTGAGATGAACGAAACTCTAAAAACTGTCCTCTTTATCATTTTTTTCAGACAACGACTAAAGCGAATACTCCAAACAGAAATTGTACTTCAAACATGACCCATGAGGTGCGTTCGTACTGTTATTATTTCAGTGAAATTAGTTATATGGTCTGTTATAGAGTTAATTTCCGTCCTAAAATGAAGTTGGCAACATTTTATCTTTTATTGACAATGACTGAAAATTTCAGAACTTCAAATCCCTATTGAGACTCTTTTCCATTTAAAATCTCTTTTTCCGGAAACATCTATGCAAAAAACGGTCGGTAGATGATAGGATGATGGCTAGAGTGAAACAATTTTAGTTAAAGAAATTCGGCTTTTAAAATTCAGTCATATACGGAAATAGAGTGGGACTCCGTCTTCAATATAGGACGGCAACCTGGAATCATTAGATAGGATTGAATAGAATGAAGAATGGGGTTATAAAATGTTATATATTACGTCAAGCCTCGCATGTCAGATAACTTGCATCTCGCTCGCTTCACGATTCATCCCTTTCAAGCTGCTACATAACAAGGAAGTACCGATTTTTAAAAAATTCAAATGACTTAATAAATATTTTAAAGTTTTGATTCGACTTTCATAAAATTTCAAATGACTCGACAAAATTCTGCAACGATTGTATAGAAATGAATTTCCAAAGCATTCGGTCGGGTCGCTGTGCTATGAGGGCGACTGTAAAGGTGCTGCTCTGCTATAGAGGGAGATAGAAATGATGAAAATACGGTTTTTCGGCATCGACTTTTCAAAACATTCGGAGGGATAGAGAGTGAATGAGGAAAAATTGGCGTTCTGATACACAAACCATTTATATAATTACGAACGCACCTAAAAGTAGCAAAAAAGAAAATAATTTTAAAGATTTTTAAAAGTGAAATAATAATTAAGATGCTAAAATGTGTCGTCTGTGGAGGGAATATCGGGAAAGTGGAAATTTCGAGAGGGAAGAAGTTTGGTGAATTATCTCTTTAGTGTTACAATAAATTGAAAAAAAAAAGAAAAAGATAAGAGTTTTAATGATTTTAAACTTTTTTAATCTGTGTAGGGGCAAAGAGGAGGGGGGGGGGACAGAAATTTAATTTTGGCAGTGGCGGGTAGTTCGAATGATTGATTATTTATTTATTGTTACTAAAGAATAACAAATATGACAGGGAAAAAAATGAGCTTTGAAGTTTTTAATAATAGACTGAGCAGAAAAAGTTTTAAAATTGAAAAAGTTTGAAAGATTTTAAACTACGTGTGCAGGGGGAGGAGGTTTTGTGGGTGGGGCGGGACAAAATTTTCTTCGCTGACAAAAAAAAATTGGGGGGAAATGCCGGAAGATGTTCAAAATTGTTTTTACGATGATGATGTTTTTAAAGCGTCTTTTATATATTTTTGATGCATTGACTTTTCCATAAATCGTCATTTGTATTCTTACTGGCTTGAAAACATAAAAATCTGAAAAATGCTATAAGTTTCGACTCTTGCATGCAAATGTACTTTAGAAAGTATTTCAGTGTAGAATAAGGATGATTTAAGAGCTATTTTGCAAAGTATAATCCGCAAGATCATGTGGACTTTCGCCATTAAACCCAAATCAAAAAATGAATCCATAAAATGAATCAGAGAGCATTTCTGAGATTGAATGTTTTTAATATATTTTTTAAATATTTTCCTATGAGCGCAGCTTTGCAACACTTTCATTTTTACATAGAGTGTACATTTTGATGTATTTTATAATGTATGTAAAGAAGAAAGTGTTGCACGATGGCGCTCCTATCAATAAAGGAGGTAACATTAGGAAAAAATTGCGTATTTTTCATCAAAAACTACGAATAATACGAACTTTGAGATTGTGTAAATCCGAACCAAATGCAAAAATTATTGTTGAAATCGTAACCTTCTAATATTAAAAAGTGACATAATTAAGTGAGTATAACAAAATCGAGTTTTAGTCTTATTTCTTGAGCCAAAATCACGGCTTATGAACCCTGACCCTTGAGATATTAAATATTAGAGGTCAGGGTTGCTATAAATAGATGAGAGTATAATAATGAAAGGTTAAATAAAACAAATATAGATTAACTATATTTTCCGAACCTCAAATTTACCTTGACCCGTTAAACTGGTACAAAATCAAATAAAGGAATGGTTTTATTTTACTAAAACGGTGTTAAAGTACTTACTTTTTTAGTAAAATAAAATCATCCATTTATTTGATTTTGTACAGCTTAACGGTTCCGATACGCAGCAAAAATATACACTTAAAACAAGTGGGTAAGTGTGATCGAAGATCGCTCAAAGGGTTTCGTTTAATATTCTTTGCAAAGCACTTTATCCTTTTTTTAATAAATCCAAATAAATTTCATCTAGCAACCAAAAAAAAAATCAAAAAATTCAAGTTTTTTATAAAGTAAAAATTTACCGGTCTATTTTTCTCGCTTTTTCGAATATCTAAACCAACTCGATATTATATTCTGTCATAAGAAAGCGAAGCCCTCTATTATATTCTGTCATAATTGCCGAAACGTCAGTGAAGGCACACTGGGGAGACACGAAAAGTTTTTGGTTTCCGTCTGTTTGTCTGCCTGTTCCGCGATAACTGCCGTAAAAAGGTGCCCGATTAAGTTGATTTTTGGTGGGTATGTTATGTTGGTGAGGCACCCGGAATGAGCTGTATAGTTTTTAGTTATATTTGGTTCATTCGTTCGAAAAATAGAGAGCATTTCGTTTTAAGTCATAATGCTTTCCTATGGGAATGCAGACGATTTTCAAATTTCATTTTTAACTGAAATGGAAATCACATATTTGAATAATGGATTTAAATGTAAAATTACTGATAATAAATTTAAATATGGTTAGTTTTAAATGTATCCAATAATTTTGAAAATTTGCCGCTATATTTATCAGAATTTAGAAAATAATTGTTTAAATTATTGGATTTTTTTTTTTTTTTGCATCTGTTTGGGAAATATAAAACAATTTATTTTCATCTTTTTCACAAATTTTAAAATGAATCCCTTTTACTTACCCATCATACGTAGTATAGGGTAAGTCTTGTAATCGTTTTGAAAATCGAAAAAAAAATTTTGACGGATTTACACGTTTCAGACACTGGCGATTCCGAAAAACATATTTTTAGAAAAAAAAATTTGCCGTCCGTCTGTGTGTCTGTGTGTGTGTCTGTAAACGCTCTATCTCCCGAAAAAATTGAGATAGAGACTTGCAATTTGGTATGTACTTAGTATGTAATAATGGGAAGAAGCCTATTTCATTTCAATAACCTCGATTAACCGGAACAATTTTTTTCGGACTCTCGAAATATTCGTTCTTATGAAAGGTATATAAAAATTTTCGAAATTGTTTATTTTAAGAAATGAATATAAAATACAATAAAAAAACATAAATTTTGAATAAAGCATGAAGTCGATCGGATAATTAGTTGCCGAGATATTTGGAATCCTATTTTCCACACTCTTCGATTTTTCACGACCCTGTATTTCATCCAAATTTCACTTCAAAGATATATTTTAATTGGAAATTTGACGCTTAATCAGATGCAATAAACCGCTAGTTAATTGGATTATTATTTTTGGAGTTAAGGAAAAACCTCTTTCAAGCAATTCAGTAATCGAGCCTTTAAAGTTTGTGACGTCATCAAGCCACGATTTTATTAGGTGCGTTCGTAATTATATAAATACGTAGCACCTATAGTCGTCGTTTGGTCCGTCCGTCTGTCTGTCCGTCCGTCTGTCTGTCTGTCCGCATATAACAACGCAAAAACTACTCAACCAAATGGTTTGCAATTTAAAATATATTATCTTTGCAGAATTTTGTCGAGACATTTCAAATTTTATTAAAATCGAATCAAAACTTTATGAGATATTAATAAAAATATTTATTAAGAAATTTGATTTTTTTTTTTTAAATCGGTGCTTTTTTGTTATAGGAGCTTCCGAAGTTTAATCGTCAAGCGACCGAGATGCTTATTTTATTACAGAAATTAATCTGCAGACGATATAATTCATTTCACAGAATTAAAAATCATCAAGATCTGAATATTTATATAATTAGCTGATACATATATATCTGAATATTTATATAACTAGTTAAGATATTTGTATGAACAGTGTCATAAAATATATACTTAACTAGCTGTTTAACCCATTCTACGCACGGGATATCATGAATTTAATTCTAAAACGTGCGTACGAACGCACCTCGTTTGTAACGTTTGACGTACAATTTCCAACTTGTTTGAATTGCAATGCATTTTATAAGTAGTTTACACATTTTTATTTTAATATTTTACATTATGCATATCCATGATGGGTAAGTATTACGGTTGCCCCCAACGACTAGTTTACTTTGCTCTTTAATTTATCAGTTGCTTAGCAACCCTATTTCAAAGAATATTAAAATGATAAAATTCAAGTAACTATTTTGCTGCAATATTCTATTATCAAAATAAATTATATTCGGGAGATTTTAGTGGTCTATTGACATAAATGAGAATTTATTTTGATACAAGTTTATTTTTTTATCTAAAAAGTTACATGATTAAGGAGTTCAGAATATCATTGCATATAAACCGTGCTGAATTGAACGCTTCTAATTTCTGATATAAATATGTATATAATATAAAAAAAATAAATTGCGGATTGTAAGATGCTAAATAATATGAAAAGTGAGATTAAAAAACAATGGCTTTTAGAGCTGACGTTGAGGCTCCTGATCTGCAGATTTACTAGTAATATCTGTCATGTGGACTAAATGCGATATTAAAAAAAATAATAATTTCAAAATTAAAAATGTTGTACACCTTCAAAATGTTAAAATATGCGAATGTTTCCATAATCGAGTTTTTATCATGATTCAATACGTTCCTCAAACTCATATATTTACTATTCCCTATTACTCATAATTAATACTCGCTTTGTATTATTCTGAAACATTTGAAAAATCCGTTAAACTTCCGATAGGACGTCAGATTTCCTTTTTAATTCTCTAATGACGTGTTATTTATCTGCTTTGTGTACATACACATACTCACACTCCTTGTATTATTGAGAAATCTTTCCGTTTTATTACCACTATGACGTCAAGCAATTTTATTTCATATTAATCTTTTTTTTTCAATTGGTGAAACTTTATTTCATTTTCATCTTTCATGTGAAAATCGTCTGATAGAAAATTAATTATTGTAGAAAGAATTTCATCGTGGATTTTTAATTTTTGGCATCTGTTATAACGAAAAGTGTTTAAATTTAATAGGAAAAGGCTGTTAGAATTTGGGTTTTTTATCTCTATTTATCAAAATAATAGGAATTTTTCAAATTTTTATATTTTGAGCTCTTTATAGCTAGTATTCAGCTATACCCACAAAGTTTCAACTCTGTAAGTTACATAGTTTTTGAGAATGGCTCTGTGACAGACAGACAGACAACGGAGCGGGAGTAATAGGGTTTCGTGAGATGAACGAAGAACTATAAAAAGAAGACTCAAATTATTCCCGTGCATTTTTTGTGTCATTTTCAACTAGTAGTCCAAACCTAAATAGTCAATGATACAGTGAATATTAATTATGAAAGTATTTGTTTATTTTTTAGGTGCGTTCGTAATTATATAAATATAAATACGTAGCACCTGTTGTCGTCGTCTGGTCCGTCCGTCTGTCTGTCCATCCGTCCGCATATAACAACGCAAAAACGACCCAATCGAATGGTTTGAAATTTAAGATCTTTGCAAATCTTTGCAAAATTTTGTCGAGACATGTCAAATTTTATGAAAATCGAATCAAAATTTTAGCAGATATTGATAAAAATATTTATTAAGAAATTTGAATTTTTTTAAAAAGAAATCGGTGCTTTCTTGTTATAGGAGCTTCCGAGGTGAGCGACCGAGATATACTCATTTTATGACAGAAATTAAATCTGCAGACGATAGAATTCATTTCACAGAATTAAAAATCATCAAGATCTGAATATTTGTATTAGCTAGCTATAGTACGAACGCACCTCATTGTTTACGTTTCACGTACAATTTCCAAATTGTTTTATTACTATTATAGCATGAGAATTGTTTTTTTCTTTCTTTTTTCTTCTTCTTACCAGTGAACTATTTTAACTACTCGTGTAGCTTTAAATCGTCTTAAACCCATTTTCTGAATTTTAATATATAAAACTATTAATTTACTGTACACAGTACAATTTTTAATGATAATTTTAATACACGATGTAAATTATTCTATTTTCAGATTTTTCTATTTTTAGGGTTTCGTTCATCTCACGAAACCCTATGAGTCCCGCTTCGTTGTCTCTCCGTCACAGAGCCGGTTATCAGAAACTATGTAACTTACAGGCATGAAATGTTGCGTACTTAAAGCTAAATACCTATTATGAAGCTCAAAATCATAAGATTTGAAAAAATCGTGATATTTTAATAGAGAGAGATAAAAAACCAAAAATCTAACAGCCTTTTCCTATTCAATTGAAACATTTTTCGTTATAGCAGTTGCCAACCCTTAAAAATCCACACTAAAATTCTTTCTACAATAATTCATTTTCTATTGAAAGATTTCCCCTTGAAAAATGAAATAAAAAGTTTCCCCAATTGAAAGAAAAGATGAATAGGACGTCCTATGGGTCATAAAACGGAAATTTCCAAACATTTCTCAATAATACAAGGAGTACGAGTGTGTGTCAATACAGAAAGAAGCTATTATAAGTCATTAGAGAATAGAAAATTAATCTGACGTCTAACATTTTGAAAGTCTCTATACAACATGTTTAATTTTGAAATCGATTTCTTTTTAATATCGCATTGAGTCCACATGGCAGATATTATTATGACAGAGTATAATAGCGGGCTATTGGGCCGGTTCAGATATTCGAAAAAACGAAAAAATAGACCGGTGAATTTTTACTTTATAAAAAAACATGACTTTTTAGGTGCGTTCGTAATTATATAAATACGTAGCACCTATAGTCGTCGTTTGGTCCGTCCGTCTGTCCGCATATAACAACGCAAAAACTACCCAACCAAATGGTTTGCAATTTAAAATATATTATCTTTGCGGAATTTTGTCGAGACATTTCAAATTTTATTAAAATCGAATCAAAACTTTAGGAGATATTAATAAAAATATTTATTAAGAAATTTGAATTTTTTTTTTTTAAATCGGTGCTTTTTTGTTATAGGAGCTTCCGAAGTTTAATCGTCAAGCGACCGAGATGCTTATTTTATGACAGAAATTAATCTGCAGACGATATAATTCATTTCACAGAATTAAAAATCATCAAGATCTGAATATTTATATAACTAGCTGATACATATATATCTGAATATTTATATAACTAGTTAAGATATTTGTATGAACAGTGTCATAAAATATATACTTAACTAGCTGTTTAACCCGTTCTACGCACGGGATATCATGAATTTAATTCTAAAACGTGCGTACGAACGCACCTCGTTTGTAACGTTTGACGTACAATTTCCAACTTGTTTTTTGTTGTTGTTGCTAAATGAAATTTATTTGGATTTATTAAAGAAAGGATAAAGTGTTTTGAAAGGAATATTAAACGAAACCCTTTGTGCGATCTTCGATCACACTTACCCACTTGTTTTTTTTTCTTTTACACATTTTTTTTTTTAAATATATATAAACATATAAGTAACATTCTATGCTAATAAGTTTTCAAAAAATGATATTTCTTGCGTGCAGCTGAATTGCTAAAAAGTTCCTTCGCACAAATCACACTTACTTTCAGGATCACCCCGATGGTGGGTCCGGAAAGAAAACTTCCAAAACTCTATTGGGATAGTTTTCCATACACAAATGCTTTTTGCTTTCGTGTGAGTGGACAATCTACAAAAATATCTAATAGGGTTTTGAGTAGAAAAAAAAAAAATGGCTTTCACCCATGTTCTTGGGAGAGGGGATTAACCTATTCAAAAGAGTCTCCTACTGTCTCTTAGTAAAAAGCACCTTTTTCAAAGCAAGATTTTTTTTTTTTCGCCCTGGGCGATTGCTTTTTAAAGGTAGTTCATGAGTAGCCACTTTTTTAAACTTTTCTTTAAGTGATAAACAATAATTTTTTGTTAAAATTTCTATGAGTATAAAACTAAAAATTCCAAATAAAAGAAATTCTTAGTAAGGATCGAATGGGTGGAGGATAGTAATAGTTGAAAGAGAACCAACCACTCACCTGTCATTTTGGACTGCGTCGTCGTTTTGGGCTGCGTTCCACTCGTTTTATTCGCTTCTCTTGGGGAGGAACTGCTTGGCCGCTGACCGTATGTTCGGGGCACTTCGCTCACGATAGAGTCTCTGGGTTGGGCCGCGGAGGCACAGAGGGGCCGCCACTGGTAACGCCCTGGTAGAGGCGTCTCAGTCCTGAAGTCGAAGTTCCACCGTTCACGATTCCTCTTTTCGAGGTCCTTTTGGACAGCGGTCAGGAAGAGCGCTCTCTTTTCGGCCACCCCTTCGTCGTCTGCCGCGAACAGCCTCCTGCAGATGTTCCTGGGGGTCAAAGACGGCACAACCACCTCGGGCAGGAGGAGCACTTGCACCGTGCACATCACACCCGTCACACTGAATCTTATCGAGTAGTTCGAAATTCAGTGGCTACCCGATCTCAAAACGCGCTTCTAAAAAAGTCTTACAAACACCGAAAAATCCACGGCAACAATGTTGCACAGAAATCGACCCGAGTTCAAAATTGAATACAATAATCGACTACACTAACACGAGAACTTTTCTTTGCGGTGCAGAAAATTGTTGTAAAAATGAGTCCAAACAAACTCCGTAAATCCACGCCTGGATCGGTGACTTCATCCACTGCGGCAGGGATCCTGCAAAGACTTCACCGCCCGCGTGAATAATACGGAGCACGGCGCGATACACTCCCAATATCTTTCCTCTCCCCCCCTCCCTCTGCGCTTCGACCCCGTACCCGCTATCTCTCCCTTTTCGGACGTGTTTTGCTGACCCCCCTCCCCCCTTTGCAGGGTTGCTTGCGCACGCTCGCGTGGTTGGCGCGTAAAGCCGCGTTGCAATCCCGAGAGGTCGCCAAGCATCGGGCGACAGATGGTGTGCGCCACCCACCGCAATTCATCCACCTTCGGATTTTTGTCGCGCGAGCGGAGGAGTTGATCTTTCGAGTGACGTACGCCGCGAAGCATTTCCGACCAGTTTTCGGGAGAGTGAGGTAAAAGAGCGCCCCCCCCCCCCAATTATGAAGAAAAAATTCTTCTCAAAACCCGATGGATCCTACGAACTTATCTTGTAGTTCCTTTTTAGTTCCGATAAAAATGTTTTTAACCCAAAATCTAATCCCATTTTAATCAGGGATGTTGTGGAAGGGTATACGCCGTACCTTGGACCTGGGATACCTAGATATCTCGAGTAAAGCTACAGCGTATACCTGTACAGTGTATCTGGGGACCCCTCCTGGGATGTTTGGATTTTTGCTCTTCTGATTTCATCCGCTTCGCTTGGAAACTCCTGGGAAGACAGAAAGAAGAAATCCCGAATCAGGCACATGCAATACTTTCCAACGCTCTAACAGCATTAAGATTTATTTTATTTTATTTATTTTTTTTTAAATGCGGTAACTTGAAAAGCACCTAACTCGGTCAAAATCCAGTTTCCTCGTTTGATACACGCACCGCGTCATACCCTTAGAATAAGACAATTTTTTAAAATGCAAATCTTCCATTCATGATCATGATCAGGCTTATCTTGTCGTGCATTTCGGTGATACTCTTTCAATTTCATCCTGTTTGAAGTACATCATTAAACTGGAATTCTTTTGCGCATCGCTGTAAAGGAACTCTAAAGTGTTTCAACATCCTTAAAATGCAGCGCGAACGATTTTTCCTCGTACACTCTTTTGTATGTCCCTATCTAAATGCTTACACACTTTCATTTTCAATGTCGTCCATAACATGGAATCCATTAATCCGAAGGGAGTTAGAGAAGAACCGAATTCATAAACACTTAAGGAAAAGGCTGTTGGTCAGTCATCTCCCCTCGCTCAAAGTTGCCAAAACGTCAATGGAGGCTCACTGTGGAGACCTGAAAAGTGTTTGGTTTGTTTGTCTGTCTGTCTGGTTCGCGATAACTGCCGCAAAAATGATCCGATTAGGTTGATTTTTGGTAGGTATGTTGGCGAGGTACCCGGAATGAGCTGTATAGTTTTTAGTTACATTGGGTTCATTTGCTCGAAAAATAGAGAGCATTTCTTTTTAGGTCATCGCATGCTTTTCAGTGGGAAGTCAGACGATTTTTTTAATTTTAACATTCACCGAAAAGAAAATCTCGCATTGGGATGATTGTAAATGCTAAATTAGCGAAATGGAGATCTCAATTTAATCCAATCGCTTTGAAAATTTGCCAATATATTTATTAGAATTTCGAAATGAATTCCATAAATTATTGGGAAATTTTATGCATTCATTTGAAAGATAGGAAACATTTTACTTTCTCATTTTTTACAAAAATTTCCAATGCATTTTTTTTCTCTCTTTCATTAAATGGTTGCTAAGCAACTCTATTTCAAAGAATATCATTCAAGGAAAGGAATTATTTGGACGCGAAATTTTATTAACAAAATAGATAATTTTCGGGTGATTTGAGGTTTTAATATGCTTTTTTTAATGAAATAGGTGAGAATTTATTTTAACTCTAAAGAAAGATGACCAAATGAAAATAATAAAAACGTTGAATGTGTCAATTGAATATATAGGTCACATAAGAGGAATTTACTTTTGCATAAGTATATTTTATTCAATTTCAGCAACATAGGATGGTTAAGGATAGGATAAAATCTCTTGTACAAATAGATGGTTATTCTAATGAAATTAAAATAGTAAATACATTCAGACATGAAATAGCACAATTACAGGAAATTGAGAATATAAAATGAAAAGTGACTTGTTATTCTGAATAAAATACAGTAATAAGTAGTTTATCCTATCATTGTGTTGAGTGCGATACTTCTAAAATTTCCGTAACTTTCGATAAATTTTATATTCTTCTAAATGTATATAAATAACTTAAAAAGATTGAATTTTAGGCTATCCAGATTAGGTTAAAAAGGAGTGATATTCATGATGTGTACAGCTGACGTTGAGGCCTCTGATCTGTAGATTTACAAGTTAAACATAGGATGGGCCGTGGCATACATTCGTATATTCGAAATATATCTACTCGGGACAATTCATACTCCGAAACCTGATGTCTCTTTTTTTCCCTTTCCTTTAGCTGTCAAACTAATTTTAACTTCTCTATTTTGAAAAATCGTTATCAAACCGGGAAGGGAGAGGAAGAAACCCTTGGGGCTCGGAGCAGCTGCCCCTGTATTAGTCAGGCCCTGTCTGTAAGACGGAAAACTGTCTAACACGAAAATCCCTTCGAATCCATAGAAACTCTTTTTAAAACGGAATACTGTCTACGACGGGCCATTTCCCAACGACGACGGTCCCGTTGGAATTCCGCCTATTTTAAAAATGAGTATGTTTGAACTGCTGAGTGTTTAAATGATGTATGTTTGAACGGCTGATGTATGTTTGAACTGTTACAAGCCGAATTAAATCTTTCTTTATATCAAATTCTAAATAGGTGCGATTTTCAGGCAGACACTCTAAAACTTCAATGAATCGGTCGAATAGGGATCGCTCCTCCCACATAGAGTTAGTATTCCGCATTAGCGAGGTTCACATATTCCCTCTGCACATTACCGTCCGAAACTCAGCCAAAGAATTAGTGAGCTCTTTGCTGAATATACGAAGCGAAAGCGACCCATTACATTAGATCCATCAGTAGCATCTGGTGGCGACATCTAGTTTAACACCTGACAATTACATTCACATTTCACGACACTAAGCCGCATTTTTTCAAAATTGTTATAGTGGCCCCATTTTTGCATTTTAATTTCCCCCTCATTCAGTCAATATTGAGCTTCCTGAAAGCTGCAATTTAATAATGTATATTGCTAAGCATATAGATAAGAAGATTAAGAGTTTTTGCTTTTTCAAGATTCGAATTTTAGAAGCATCTTGTTGTATTATTACGAAATTTTATCCCACCTTAAGAAAACACAAACGTACTCTGTCAAGCACGAAACTGTTGCCAAAAAAAAAATGGAATAAAATCTATCTCTCGTAACAAAATAAAACACAAGACTATGTTGTGGCGATGCCATCTTGTACGGGCAGTAGATAACGAGCATCTCGCAGGAAGCGATCGAGCTAGCCTTTTGCTCGGCTCTTAAGATCTCACCTACTGCCCGTGGGTTCCCAGGTTCAAACCTGGCTCCTGCACCTACTCCCACAACTACTTGTATCTAATTGAGAAATCCAACGTCTTTTATAATTTTTGTTTGGTAAAACATAGAATATTTAAAAAAAAAAGAAAAGAGTTCTTATCTAAAAATAAAACCACATCTATTTCGATGCAAACATACCAAAATCTCCTTCCATTTCGTTTTCGCCATTTACTTAAAGTGCTTCCATTTGCTCAAACAAATGTTCGCCTTTGGTACTTTAATCTATTTGCATTGCAAAAATATCCCCGTTAGCCGCCGCGACCTACAGAATAATTCCACATTATAGACATTCATTAAGGGAGTGCTAACGCTCATGGGGATGATCCTCAAAATTGCATACAAGTGATCCTTCTTTCTGGATGGAATGTGTCTCAAGGGCCCGCGTAGGAGAGGACACGCTCCTGTCTGCCCACGGTCCCGTCCCACAACACGGATGCGAGGTCAAAAGACTGCACCGACACGAGACGGTTTCGAAAAAAGGTGGTTTTCTTCGGAGAGAGAAAATAAACTGTTGATTATTCACTCACTCTAGTCATTCGTAGCAAGATTCCCCCCCGCCCCCCCCCCCCCCTCCACACACACACACGCGCGCGCGCATCCCTCATTCCAAAACTTTCGCGCAGAGGTCGTCGGAACCAATCTTCTTATTGAAGTAAATAATTGTGCGACTAATCGGAAATCGTGTTACTCCAAATGAAGTGCTTCTACGCACCCCGAGGTCACCGCATCATCCTAAAATGATGTCTCTGCGTGGTAGAATGGACGGATGTCATTTCTCTGAAATCTTTTTAAAAAGTTGTTCAAAATAGTTGATTTAGAATTGAAGTGAAATGAAATAGAAGTGAAAAATGAGCCATTCATTATTTGACTAGAATGAGATAAGAAGTTTGTGAAGTGGTCTCATAATGTGACACTTCTCGATACTTTAAGAGGTATGTTACCTTTTCTGCACGCTCCATGAAACTATACTTGTTTTCAATCCAGATCAGTCGTACTCTGAATAAAAAGGCACTTATTCCAATAACTGAGAGGGCACAGTTCACATTGTCTGCTAAAAAGAAACTTAATTTTCTTTTAATAAAAATAGTAATAGTGTCTCTCTGTATAACTAAGTTGAATCGAGGATTTAAGTTATTGTATTGAATTTAAATTTTACAGCTACACACTATTGATTTACATCCAATGTTTAGATTCATAGCGGAGCTTTTGTTTGCTCCTGTTTTCGCGTTTACATTCTGCTTAGATCTGACGAAATATTAAAGAGTCACCTATTTCACGGGGGTTTTGTGAAGCTGCGATGCAACAGTCTATTATATAGTTTTTGGGTTATTAAGAAAGTTTTAGAAATGTTCTCTCCTCGTATAATTGTCCTCGAAGCACTTAAATACGTTCTTTAGATTATGGGTTGATGCGAAAGAGTCTATTAAATCATTCTTAAATTAGTTCCGCTTTCATCTCTATAGTGCGAGAGCTGTTGCAGTGGAAAGTTTCCAATAATTATATTTCACATCTGTTGATATTTCTTTCTTTGAGCGTAAATGTTCGGAAATTCCTATGAAAGAGGTTATTATGATTGAACAGTTTGTTCTTACTATAATAGAAGAAAGTAATCTGGAAATCGGAATTTTCTTCGTTTTTCGGTTTTTGACGGATTGACACGTTTTAGAGGGTCAGAGATTCCGAAAAACATCTTTTTACAAAATGTCCTCGTTATATCATGGAAAAGTGTATGGAGATATGCATCGAATTGAACCAAATCCTTATATATTAAAGCAGCAAGCCAAAAATTTCAGCGCAAAATCGATCTTTCTGCGCATGCTTCAACTTTTTTTTAACGTTGATTAAAGGAGGTAATAGCATTAACAAGAATCAAGAGGGTTGGGCCAATAGCTCGCCTATTGGCTTACTACTCGCAACCCTAGCGTTCCTTCTAAGACTCCTACTTTTCCTACCCCTTCCCGGAGCGCCTTGATCGTGATCGATGAGCCTTCTTCCACGTGCTTTTAGTGTAAGAGCCCGTGAATGCCAGACCTTCCTTATTTTATAAAAGCTGAAAGTTTCTCAGCGCAATCTTCCAACACAGGTAGGAACGATGGGCTACTACAAAAGTTGGGTCATAGTGGCTTTGGCAGGTAACAAGTAGCAAAGGTATATAAAATACCAACTTAAATTCATCCAATAATAAAGCGTAACTTTGTTATATTTTCTTTGAAATAATATTAGAAATCACGTCATCCATGGCCAGACACCCTTAAACTTTAATAAATTTTAACTGTACTTACGTAATAGTATAAAAGCTGAATTTTATACATGTTACTTGGTTAACTAATTAGAAGATGTTTCGATAGTTCTAACCCCTGGCCAGACAAACATATACAGTGGCACTAGACTAGAGTCCTCAATATAGTTCGGCAGCCAACGGAGATTTTTTTCCCCTCTCCCTTTGGCTCTGAAATTGACGCCAATTATTTGAAGCACAAGTTCGTCGCGCATCTTTCGTTTACTCAGTACATGTACTGACAGTACAAGTTTTACTATTTGTTTGTTTACTATTTGTTTTTTTTATAAAATAAACGTGATTCAGTTTTGATAAAGTGTCATCATGGGAGACGTATCCATTTGTGTTATTTGTAAAGAAAGTAATATTGTTTTCTGAAGAGACATTGAGAAAATGTCAATCAATTTTGAGACTGCGAAAGGTACATAACCTCAAATACAAAGACATTATTTGACATAGTGAATATACGGACAATGGTTATCACAGGGAGTGTTATTGTTGCAAAATGAAAAGAACCACCAGATGGCGCTAAGCGCGTAGAACAATTTTGACTGACTGACTGTTGTTTACTTTTACGTTGCTTGTTTGTGTATTCGTTCTGTATCGTCATTATAAGTGTCTCTCTCCAATAAATAATCTCTACTAGATGAAGATGTCTCTAAATGAATGGAAGTTCACACACAAGAACCAGAAATTAGGTGAGACCAAACCATTTATCAACTTTTTATTGTCTTGTACCGATTTAAGAAAGTGCGAACTCTGTTTTATGTTATAAAGCATATACAGGACTCATGAAAAAAATATTTCACCTCTGAATCTAAAAGTTCTAAAGAAACCGTTGAAACAGGGAAAGGAAAAGAAGCAAGTATACCTATAGGCTATTCATTTCCAACTACATCGTTTTTACCTAAGTTGACCGTAGAACCATCTCATTAACAGCCTTCACTTACAGAATGTTTAGCAGCATCACAACCACCTTTAGCTCCTCAATCAATAGAACCTCAACTTTTCAGGAATAGGTAGACATTTCTGAATACTTGAAGAAGGGTGTGAAAATAATGATTTAATTTCAGAAGTAAATAGTTCGATCCAATGTGACGCTAGCGTTGATACATGTAAAAATGTTTGTGTAATAGAAAAAGAAACAATTATGCATCAAAAATGCGTCCACTTCATGAAGTTGATAAAGACCAACTTAGATCGCGTATAATATCTAACATAGAAGGTAAAGAAGAGTATAACGAGGTGTTAAATATATTGGAAAATTTTGTCGGCCAGAAAATATATTATCATACCGATTGTAGAGTTCATTTCAATAATAAAATATCTTCTACAAAAATATCTGTTAAAAGTGATTGGCATTGTAACGAACTAAAAGAGTATAAATGAAAATTCTTTTCTAATTATGTGCATGGAACTCTGGAAGATAGTTTCCAGCTGCCTCCTCAAAATGTTAAGAGATTTCCACCAGATGTGAACATAAATCTTTACTCAAGAGCCCATCTATATTCCTTAATACGATTTTTTGAAGTTACAAGACCCATAATTCTTGCTAAGAACTTCAAGGTTCTAATAAACTGAAATATTTCGCTTACATCTGTAACTGCTCTAAGGACCTTGTTCCCAGACAACTAAAACACTTGAAATTCCTGTACCTAATATAGACGAACCAGGAGAGGCTTATTTGGGGATTTCATAGCAAAGCTCTGTGGTGAGTGGACGTTGGAAAGAATTCTCTCGCTGAGAAAAAATCACGGAGTAACGGAAGTTTTTCTCGCCGCGAAGTTAGCTGGGAAAGCGAACCCAAGAACCGAGCCCCACCCTGAAAAACTTTAACAAAAACTGACTGTTGCTTAATTGTCGCATGTAACCGTAAATGTGCTAAGATGTGTGCTGAGTGTAATGTTGGGTGTATAATGTTATGTTGTCGTCCGTACAAGAGCCTTCTATTTTTTTTGTACGTTACAGCATCACCATCCAAAAGCTTTTAATGAAACATCATATAGGAAGATGTAATCCATAGTGGGCGTTGTTATTTATTGATATATTTACATGAATTATATGCTGATTCACCATTGAAATGAATGCTACTTTTACCGCACACCAGCTGGAAGAAAAAATAATCTGTAAAGACATTAAATTTTTTACAATCCGTAGTAAAAAGATATTATCCACCCAATTATTTCAAGACAATAGATGATAAAATATTTTACAAAAAGCTGCATTAATTTTACGAAAAACAATTTCAGAACAGCATTTAATAACAGGTAACAATTATTAAGACTTTTACTTGGTGTATGTAATCAAAGACGGAACGAAATGTGTTCGCTCCTACTGGCAAGATGTTATTTATGGAGTCCATAACGTAATGGTCAAGTGAAGACATCAAAGCACATTATGCTGAGAGCTGAAGAGCTTAACGAGCTGCAGAAAAATTATCCACATTATCAATAGATATTGTCATTGCATTAGTTAACAAGGTGTCAAAGAACTTGAAACAAAAACCACATATACTTCCATTGAAAACTCAAAGCACCTGAACTTTTTACTGGAGTAGCTGGATAATTTTGACCGTTTTGTTGAAACTACGGGTGGAAAGGACACTTTACATGACTGACACCGTAGGAATTATTTATCAAAACATTGAGTTAAATAAATCCGAAGAATCAGGAAGCACCGGTTCCTATTAATGAAGGCAATTCACCACACAAAAAGAAAAGAAAAGGAAGACATTTCGATGCCTTATCTTCAGAGGAAATTCCATATCCAAAAAACCAAAAATGACTAGTGATCTGCAATCTACGGCTGATGAATATACTCCCTAGAAATTTACAATTGTACACAGAAATAGATATCATCTGAATGATTAGTCATGCGGTAGAATTACCTGATGTTCCTATGTGGGTTGGTTTTAATAGTCGGATTTATAGTGATACTCCGCAACAAGATATTTCTTATTTAACTCCCATCAATGCCTCACCAACTAGTAACTCTGCAGTTTTGGAAACCATGCATCAAAGTAAAAAAAATAGCTGATGAGTTAATTCAGCTAATATGTGTATCCATATTAATATGTATATCCATACAAGTTACATATGATTTGGCAATAGCGAAAGTAGCCCGACAAATACAAGCAACGGAAAAACCTACATTTGATAATTTATTTATACATCTAGGACCGTTTCACATTATGATGGCTTACTTTAAGGCAGTTGGTAAGGTGATAAGTGACTGTGGCTTAACAAACGTAATGGTACGATATAAGATCTACGATAATTAGTCAAGTTTAACAAGAATTAGGACTACAATCTCCAGCGGATATTTCAGCGGATTTGAATCAGCACAATACTCAGAAAAATATCAAACAATTACGGAAATGTATTGCGACCTTCGATCAATTTATTAATCCCTTCAGTTTAGAAGTACCTAAAGATCAATTGATTAACATTTCATCTGGTAAAGCTGCATCAGAACTGATAGAAGCATTTCTTCTTAATATTGAAAAGAATGGTGAATGTCTACGGAAAACGTTTATTTCTGAATGTCTTACAGATATTAGTAGATTTCAAAAATCTATTAAAAAAACACTTATTAATAATTTTTTTAAGATTATGAGAAAAAGAAGAAAATTCGAGTAGGTGGTACAATTCAAGAGGTTAGAATTGAACGAGATCTGTTTGGACGTATGAAGGAATCTCTTATGGACTTATAACGTGGATATTTCGAAAATTTTATCGCACCCAATTACCACAGTGCCTTTGTCCATGTGCTATTTGGATGGTACTATTTGTAAGACGAATAAATCTGCCTTAATGAAGTGTTTGGAAAAAGAGGTTCAGGATGAGCCACCACCTTATGTAGATGTCCTAATAATTGGTGGCTTCTTTCTGTTGCACACTATGAAAAACGTTCCAAAAAAAATTGGAAGCTATCATGCCGGTGACGTCAGGTTTATGGCAACCCTTTCTTTTCTCTCTTCTGCTGCGGAGTGACGGAGAAGGCAGATTTAAGAGTTTGGCGGGAGGCCAAGGTGTTAAGACGATGCGTGCGATGGGCATGTTATGAAATAAAATATAGTTGGTGATAGAACTGATAAGATTATTATAACTACTGCTGCTACTACAAATATTCCTCTTTATATATTTATGTGTGTCCTTCATGTTTTGCTGTCATGTTTCGTCTGTTAAATAAACTTGTGTTTAATCGAGAAAATGGCTGCATTCCTGTGGTATTATGAAAACAAAACAACAAAAATGGTATTCATAAAATTTTTCCTGTGAATTTAAAAGAAGTGTGAACGAGTAGAAACCTGAAGGAAAGAGGGTATTTTTAAAGGTGTATGACACGCTCTATTTCGTAGAATCGGTGGCTGGATTTATGATTGAAGTAAGTTGCATGTTTCTGTTTGTTTATTCCTGAAGTCTAAATAGAAAATAACTTGAATAGAATCATATTGAGAAATATTTTATGTTGAAAACAATGTGCTAATTTTAATATTATGAACTTTATTTGAAACGAGATAATATAGATATTTATAGAGTATATTTATAGTATTAATAAATAAGTGCTAAGACTAAAAACAAAAATGTTTAATATTAAAGGGTTAAGGAAAGAAGACTTAGTTGTTGCCACGGAACTGGGCATAAAAGTAGAAAGTGAGCACAGGATAATTGATTTAAAAGCATTAATTGACCAAAGCGATCAGTTTGCAAAAGATAGCGAATTTATAAAAGAATTCCTAAATACAACGGTGTCAGACCGCATAGAAAGAGAGAAGCGTGATGCAGAAGTCGCGAAATTCGACAAAGAAAAGTCTAAGACAGAAAAAGATACGTTTTTAGAAATCGAAAGGACTAAGCTGGAATTAGTTAAAGCTCAGATAGAAATGGCTAAAATCCAGAACGAGTATAAAAATTCTGATACGGGGGTGGATGGACCTAAGCCTAATTCGTTAGAAGCACTAATCAAAAGCGTCAAAACTTTGACTATTACAGTCCCCAGAAGGCCTGAATCATGGAATTTATTTTTTACTTCGCTCGAGAAAGCATTCGAAATTAAAAATGTCGCAGAGGAATTAAAGGTGGAGATTTTGTTTAATTTGGTAGGAGAACGCGCAGCGCACTTGTTAGTGTACGCAAACACGGAAGAAATGAAAGATTACCAAAAGGTTAAGGCGTTAATCTTAAAAGAATTTCAACCCACACCAGAGGCCTGCCTAGAAAACTTTCTTTTTGCAAAACGATCGAGAAATGAGAATCATATGCAATTCGCGAGTAGGCTCAGAGCCAATTGGGATTTCTATTGTGAACTGAGAAATGTAAATGATTTTGACACGCTTAATGAGTTAATTGTCAGCGACAGATTATTAAGTTCACTAGATTCGGAGACGCGAAGCTATGTGAGGATAAAACAATTAGATAATTGGTTAAAACCACGACAAATCTCGGAAGTATGTGATAATTGGTTTACTTCAAAGGGCAGAACATTTTCGGAATTATATGATAAACCGGTAAAACCCCGCAGTCACGATGAATATGTAAATTACAATAATGGAAAATAAATACCACCCCATGTTAGAAATAATTTTAATTTTCGTAGCGATAAAAAATTAAACACACCAAAAGAGTGTAGACTTTGTAAACAGACGACGCATTTGCGATTTTGTCCCAATAATAGAGAAAAAGATAAAATTGGAAGTTTGCAAAATCAAACGAAAAAAAATTCTTTTGTCGGAAAAAATAAACACGATGATAAAATAGTCGCCAAGGTTGAAACACTCTGTTTTGGAAACGAGCCAATAAGTACGCAACCACTTCAATTTGAACATTTGTGGATAAAAGGGAAAGAAGTTAAATGTATTATTGATAGTGCGGCAGAAATACCTGTAATAAACTCTAATCAATTACCGGATTCATTTAGAAATAATGAAAATTCAAAAATTCAGCTAATATCGGCTTTTGGAGAAAGAATAATTGCTCATCTTGCGGCATTACCCGTAGCTTTAAAAACCAGAGAGTCAAATTGTATATTTAACAATAGTGTAGACGTACTGTTTGCCGTTACGGATAAATTATATGGGACATGTATTATAACACCGGCTGTTTATGAAATCTTACAGTTAGCTAGTAACGAGGGGGGAAAGGAATGTTTTTCGGAAGATGATAGACAGAAATGTTCTTTGGCGCCAGTAAATGATACGTGATCGGAAAAGGGAAATGAAATTGAAAGAAAAGAGGGGAAAGGCAACCAAAATGAGGGGGATGATATAAATATTGAAAATTTATGCTGGCGAGGTGAAAATCAAAACGCGGAGAGAGAATTAATGATTAGTTGTATTGAAAGGAAAGATGATAACGGAGATTTGAATGCAGGCCAACGATCAGATGCAAGTATATACAGGGAGCAACAGAAGAGTCGCGAAACATTACAGGGTGCTTTCAAAGACGCCGAAAAGGGTAAAAACGGGTTCGTTATGGTAGATAATTTGATTTATCATAAAGAAAGAGTCACGGGGGATTGTGTTACGCAATTAGTTGTACCAAAGGTAAGGAGAGGGGAAATTTTAAAAATCGCGCATGAATCGATTTTTGCTAATCATCTCGGCATGAAAAAAACAAAAGAAAGAATTCGTTATTCATTTTATTGGCCGAATATGTCACGGGATGTAGAGGATTATTGTAAATCTTGTAAAGACTGTCAGTTACGGAGCAGAGAAAGGGCTAGCGATCAGATACTCATTGTCCCAATTGAGAGACCGGAACTTCCGTTCGACGTTGTAAATATTGACATAATTGGAAAAATTGAACCACCTTCAGCGCGTCGACATCAATATGTACTTACCTTAGTGGATCAACATTCGCGGTGGCCGGAGGCGGTCCCGTTAAGAACAATTACGGCTAAAGCTACGTGCGATGCATTATTAGAAATATTTATGCGAACAGGGATACCGCGCGTAATAGCGAGTGACCAGGGCAGGAATTTTGTTTCAGGTTTAATACAAGAGTTTCATGCTAGGCTAGGAGCGGCTCCTAGATTTGCGACTCCGGGGCATCCGCAAAGCTCGGGATTAGTGGAGCGATATAATCAGGTTCTGAAGCGCATGCCATATAATTCGGAGCGATTCCAAAAATTGGGATAAACACATTCCTTATTTATTATTTGCCTATAGAGAAATTCCGAATAGTACCACGGGAGTATCGCCATTCAAATTAATGTACGGAAGGGAGGCGAGGAGCCCATTAGCAGTATTGAAATCTACATGGTCAGGAGAAATACCACTACCCATAAATCTTGGAAAGAGCGCGACCGAATATCTTCAGGAGCTAAAAATTAATTTAGAAAGGGTGGCGGAGCAAGCGGCAATAGTAGCGGAATTTAAACAAGGCTCGTATGCGAAGTACGCTAATCGGAGAGCGATTTACAAGGAATTTAGACCAGGGGACCAGGTATATCTATTAATCCCGGATTCCACGAACAAACTTTATGCTAGGTGGACGGGACCAGCCGAAATTGTAGCACGCTGTAAGCCCGATTCTTACAAAGTAAAATTAATAAGCGGGAATGTTAGGAATATCCATGTAAATAAAATAAGAAAGTTTACTCCTAGGGTACGGGCGGTGGGAGTAATCTTCGAAAATGAAGAAGAATTAGGAGAAGTCCATCCCACCCCCAGTGTGAAAGATAACCCAAATTTATTTGACGTATAAGAAGTAGATCTGAAGCATTTAGGAAATGTAGAAAGAAAAGAGATGTTAGATCTACTATACAAATATAAAGATTTGTTTTCAAAAAAGGTACAAATAGCTAAGGTAGGAGAGCACAAAATTAGATTAAACGGCGAAAAAATGAAAAAGCCATATGTTTACAGAATTCCAGAGGCGTTGAATCCACAAGTAGACAAACAAATCGAAGAAATGCTAGAGTTGGGACTGATCGAAGAGAGTGGCGCGGAGGCGCCACACCCGGTAGTGTGCGTGATGGGGCCCTCCGACTGCGCGTAGATTTTAGAGCTTTAAATGCAGTTACTAAAACTGACGATTTTCCGATGAAAAACGCAACGGATCTTTTGTTCAATATTGGCAGGGCCAATGTAATAACTATAATCGACTTGCTAAAAGGATATTGGGCCATACCGCTGGAAGCAGAAAGCCAGGGTTTGGCATGTTTTAAGGCTCATAGGGCTCAATATCGCTTCAAAGTGATGGCCAATGGGCTCCGGAATGCAGCTGCGACCTTTCAGAGAGAAATAAATAAAGCACTTTCAAAATACAGGAACTTTGCTAGAGCGTATATAGATGATATAGCAGTTTTTTCGGAAACGTGGTCTGAACATGTGACGCACCTTGACACGATATTTTCCAAACTTCGAGAATTACGGTTCTCAGTGAACTTGAAGAAGTGCGCCTTTGCAAAAAACCAGATTAAGTATTTAGGACATGTCATCGGGTCCGGCAGCCATCGAACTGACCCAGATAAAGTGGAAGCCATCAGAAAATTAGCCGTCCCACAAACAAAAAAGCAACTTAAGAGTGTCCTTGGATTGTGCAATTACTACCGCGATTACCTGCCTAAGTATGCTGAAACAGCATACCCTCTGACAGAACTTACTAAAAAGAACAGTCCCGAGAAATTGTGCTGGTTGGAGGAACATGATAAAGCTTTCAACGAACTAAAGAGGGGTCTCATTGAGGCACCTAGTCTTTATACACCTGTGATAGGGTTACCATTCACCATTCAATGTGACGCATCTGCAATAGGCATCGGTGCATGTCTATCTCAACAGAAAGATGAGAGACTATATCCAGTCAGTTATGCCAGTCAAAAGCTCACCAAAACTCAGCAGGCTTGGCCGACCATTGAACGGGAGGCCAATGCGGTTATCTGGAGTCTAAAGAAGTTCGAGACTTGGATTTTTGGTTCACCCGTGGAACTTATCACCGATCACAACCCACTGACTTTTATCACCAAAAATGCTCCCCAATCTTCCAAACTACAGCGATGGGCACTGGCTTTGCAGAAGTATGACATCATTATTTCACATTGTCCTGGTGCAAAGTTGACGAAGGCGGATGCACTGTCGAGACTGGAAACAACAGACTAATAAATTGACTGTTAACTTTTTATGAATAATTAATGACTTTTAAGAAAAACTTTTGATAGTTCACCTTTGTGTATGCTGCAGCTGAAATTGTATTTCATATTAATTTGCATTCTGCTCCTCATTTGTTATTTGTATTTAGTATCATATATTATGAAACATTAATTGTATTTTTATATTGCAGTAGCTAGCAGGAGTTCCAGAAATTTTCCAGAGAGGTTATAAGTATTTTTTTTTGTATTTCTTTTAATATATATTGTAGTTTATTAATATTCATTAGTAGTTTACTGTTAGAGGATGAAGTGTAGTGACGTCACCAGTCTGGATTTCAGATCGCAAATGTGGCATACCCCTTTTGCAATCTTAGGTGGGGGGTGTCATGCCGGTGACGTCAGGTTTATGGCAACACTTTCTTTTCTCTCTTCTGCTGCGGAGTGACGGAGAAGGTAGTAGAGTTTGGCGGGAGGCCAAGGTGTTAAGACGATGCGTGCGATGGGTATGTTGTGACGAATTCATTAAATCCCTCACAGTCTGCTAATTAGGCAGAGTAATCAAAGATAGAAGTCCCCAGGTGTTGGAAAAACTTCTCTCACGTTTCTCTGCTGAGGTACAAAAATGTCGCCGACTAAAATAGGAAAAGATAAGCTTCGATCAATCTTGTGAACTGAAATTGCTTAGACAGCAAGATATTTCTCTGATCTATCCGAACTTCAGGTGAGGTCTCTTTCGTGGGAACTTTAGCGTAAGAACCTTGCCCGTGTGAACATTTAGTATTTCAGTAAGACCTCCCAAAAAGGAATCCCGATCGAATCACAGGAAAACTGAATGCTATGACGTGAACGGAAACTTCTTTGATTGGTGAACGGAAGAGTCTTTTGTTGGAGCGAACGGACCTGAGGAGAAAATCAAGGGGAGGCAGTTAGAGTTTGGCGAGAGACGAGTGTTGTTGGAAAAACACTCATCTCAGGAGGGATTCCCAACCCAGTGGGAAAGAAAATGTTTTGCTGACACATTTTGAAAGAGAGAGGATTTCTCTTAAGGCAACGGATTTGAATTTTTCGTAAAGAGTGAAAAAGAACTCTGGTTAGACTTTAAGATTTCCAATTACTGTACAAGATTGGACTATGCATTATTTGCTAATTGATTGTAAGTTGAAAGACGCACGCTGAAAAAAATTGTTGTAATCAGTTGAATTATTAAGAAATTCGAGAACGAAAGTTAAATAAAACTCGTTCTGAAATAATATATTGACGTTGTTTCATATTAAAAAGTTCCACGCTACCCCTTTTTATTTTATAACACCATGGAACCATTATAGCTGGTGGCAAGCGGGTTGGATATTTCGACAAAAATCGATTAGCATTAGTGAAGAGAGCCCAGACAGTAGCAGTGACGCCCGCCCGCATCTAAGCGCGTAAGATCTGACGCCAGTTCAGGAGAGGAAAGCAGAGACTGAAGCAAGCCCTTGCAGTGATACGTTGCAGTTCCGTCATCCGAACGTAGAAGCAGAGCCCGAAGCAAGCCCTTGCACTGGCACGACAGACCGCAGTTCCGTCATCCGGACGCAAAAGCAGAGCCCGAAGCAAGCCCTCGCATTGGCACGACAGACCGCAATTCCGTCCTGGAAGCAAGCCCGTGTTTAACAGAGAACAGGCCCGAAGCAAGCCCTTGCTAGGAAACATCAGGAGCCGACCAACCGAGATAACCTGTGAAATCGACGACGTCTAGGCCAGACCCGAAACCGGCGACAAATGATACAGACAAAGACTGTAGAAAAGGTAAGCTCAATTCATTTTTGAGTGGCTCTCATTTTGTTTATATATTCTTTGGTGAGGAAAATTTATTTCTGAGAAATTTTTTATTTGAATATTGATATATGATAAATTATGACAAATTTTTAAATCTAATAACTTTTAAGACATTTGGAAAAATATATGTATATTTGTTATCAGCATAAAATTTGAGTGAGTGGATTTTCTTTTGGCAGTAAAATAATATAAGGAGGTACTGTCAGGCTAAATGTGTAATTTTTCTTTTTTTCTTGAAGAAAAAAAAGGAGGTAAAAATTCCGATTTTTCAAATAAGTCGATTGTCTAGTTATACCTGATTGAAAGATTTCAAAGATTGTACTTTTATATTATTTATGAAGCAATAGATGTTTTTGATACTAAAATATTTTGCATATGTGATGTTAGGAAAATTTTTTTAGCAGTTGCAAAAAGTGCTCATTTTGTTATAAATGGGAAAATTGTTACCTGCGGTGTCAGAAATATCAAGTATTGGTTGAATTATGAGCACAGAATTTCAAATTTCTAAATTTGTTTTAAATTTGTATGATCGACACCAAAACGTGTCAGTGTATTGAAAATTTTACAAAATTGAAAATTTATTTTTATATGTATACTATTTTTATTATTCCTCAAATTGAATTGTATTTAAAATTGTTAGTATTATGTGGGTAGTAGCAGAAAATTTTCCATAAAGTGTTAGAATCCCTATTGCATAAGTTAGCGAGCGAAACTATTATTTTCACCTGTATGTGCATAAAATTTTAAAATGCAAAAAGTAACTGATCTGAAACAGTGCAGGAAAATTGATTTGCAGAATTTAGCGGAAGAATTGGGAGTGGAGATAGGGAAAAATGACAGGATCCCGGTAATTATCCAAAAAATCGAAGCTGCTAATGCAGGCCCGTAGCTAGACCTTACTTCTAGGTGGGGCAAATATTTTTTCAGGGGGGGGGCAGATTATTTCTTAATTTTTTTCACGTCTCTTATAACTTGAAAAATATGTACTGTACTTTTAATGTAATTTTTTTCTCATTTAAAACGTAAGATCTCTCCAAAGCCAGAATGAAATTTTTAATGTTTGTTCCAAGACACAATAAAAATATATCCTTTGATATATTAATACATAAATAAAATATTTACATTTACATAACGTAAATAAGTTGTTTCCTTTTAATTAAGTAATTTAAATTTATGTAGGTTTGATGCATTCAAGTACAATTTATTAACCCTTTAGCGGGCGATGGTCACAAAAAAGGACACCTAATTTTAATTCCAAAACTGACAAACGGCACCAAGAATATTTAATTATTTTTTTCCTTTTATAAAGTATTGGAAATTTAGCAAGTTTTTATTTTGTAATAAATTCTTTTGTAAATTCTGATGTCAGTCCATTATTTCATCATTTTAAAAACAGAATTACTCCGCGCCAGAAAGGGTTAAATGATGTTTCGTTATATTTACATCACGCAATAAAGATATGAGAAAGAAAAAACAGAATGAATAAAATAAATAGAACAAGTAACGAGGATGTCTTTACCGATAGTGAAAAAATATTTTTTTAAATTTTCATTTCATCGATGTTTTTCCAATACATTTTCATTGATTAAAGTCGATACAGATGTAGAGGAATTAACTCGAATCTGTTTTTCTTTCCCCTTTGCCATGGCTTGGATGTGAGCTTCTGATTTTTTGTGTTTTGGAAAACCGCGGACATTGTCTAAAGCATTTTTACAAGTTTTAAAACCATGTTCGGTGTATGCGGCTTCTTTGGATCCGAACCGGTTAAAATGTCTACAAGCATAACAGAATGCTGCGTCCTTTGCCACAGAATATTCCAGCCATTCAAATTGCTTATACCATGCAGCTCGAAAAGAACGTTGATATTTTCGTGGGAATTCCTTCAAAATAATTTGTTGAACTGGCTCGTCTCTTTTAGGCAAATCGAGATCGAGAATAATCTGGTTTACTTGTAGTAGGTCCGGTTAATGATAATGAATTTTTATCATTACTATTTGCACAATATTCAGGAGCAGGACTCTCTATTTTCTGTTCTAGTCGACGCTTCTTATACATAAATGAACGGATATCCATATTTTCAAATATAACTTGTATTCACAGATAAAGTAATCGGCTCCGTTCACAGATACATACTTATCCAAATATAATATATACAGCTTTTAAAACGAGAACCTTTTTTTTTCACTGTCACCAAAAACTGGTTAGCATCTGGAAATCACAACGGTTAAACAAAACTGTAATAAGGCAGAATGCATTATTTTCACAAACGGATTTTCAAGAGTCACTAAATCTATTCCTCGAAATCGTTGAACGGGACACAAAAACATCCGGGTGGTCTTGCACAAACACAGGCCCGCTGTCGGCACAATCACAGGAGCGACAAATTGCACCTATATCGTCCCATTGTAAAATTGCCAAAATCTTTCTTTCAGAAAATAGTTCATAATACTTCTCTATTTATATTTCAGAGGACGGGTAACACAATTTCACACCACAGGTGGTCCAGTGATGTGTCAGAAAGTTAAAGTCCAAAATCACTTAAGTACTAAAGGGTGCTGAGCAATTCGGCTGCTTTGATGGTGCTTGTTTGTGACAGGCGATTTAATAGTAGTCTTGAAGTCAAGATAAAAACTTTTTGCGCAATCCTAACTATAAGCATTACAAATGAAACAAAATGAAGATATAATAATAATAAAAGGAACTTGTAAGAGGCAGAAAATTCAAAATTGCAAACGGACTCTCGGGTTTTTCAAACAGATAAAGTCTTAAAATTCTCACGCTTCTGTTGTTATGTGTTATTCTGTGTCGAGTTCTGAAAAAGCCGTAAATTATGGGAAAAAAATAGCATACAAACAGTATATTTTCATATTTCTTTTTAATGGATTTTTATGAGAGATTATTAAGATTAATACAGAATTAATGTAAATATTGTTAACACTGTATGGTAAATTACACTGCATCAACACTTGCTACAATAACACGGAATCATTTATGTTTAAAGTATTAAACATAGATTATTATACATAGATCTAATTAGCACAACCCAGTGCTGTCTCTGTTTCAGACAAAACAATCCCAGTTTAGGTGCGTTCGTAATTATATAAATGCGTAGCACCTATAGTCGTCGTCTGGTCCGTCCGCAAAAAACAAAAACTACCCAACCGAATGGTTTAAAATTTAATATATAGAATCGTTATAAAATTTTGTCGAGTCATTTCAAATTTTGTGAAAATCGAATCACAAATTAAAAAGATATTAAAAAAGTTTTCTTTATTCTATTAAATCCTATCATACGTAATCTGTATAATAAAAGCGCAAGTCATGTGACTGAGGAAAAAGAATACGGGCTAACCTGCTAACCACTTCTTTTTTCATATGCCAAGCGGTCATTTTTATTCAACATTATTTCTTCGAATAAAATTGCATAAAAGTTACATTTTTAGAAAGATCATTCAAAAAAAGTGTTTGCTCGAGAGATGAGTTACATTAAAAAATGTATAGATTCTGAGATAACTTCAGTAGAAATTAGGTTAATAGCCGAATATCTCAATCCATTAAAGTAAATAAACACAAAAGATTCGTTCATCATGAGTCATAGAAATATTAAACCATGGAGGTAATCATTCATAAAGCAATATCTCATGTTGAATTTTGCAGCAGTCGGGTGTCGGAAAAAAAATTCGCATCTGTAAACGTGGCATACATAATAATAAGAAAAAAAGAGGCATGCTCATTTCGCTAGTAACAGACGACATAATTCATTTCACAGAAATAATAAAGATAATTTTTTTTACATTGTAAAACTAGTTATAGTACGGTCGCACCTCATTTGTCACGTTTAACGTACATTTCCAACTTGTTTGTTTGTTCCTTGCTACATTAAAAATAATAATAAACACTATTTATGCAGAATGTTTAGTGTCGATGAGTCTGTGCAAATATAAAATATTTTTTAATTTATTTATTTCACTGTCCATTTCCTATAAAGCATCACTATTTCTTCAATCGCCGTATATTTTTTGAAAAGAGCTGTTTGTACGTAAAGAGTTGTTAATATTGTTTATGCTTAAGACTGTTGTGACATTAAGGTCACATTTACCCGTAATTAAATAACATATCAGATATCCACCATGAGGTTCCAAAAAAAATATTATATGTATATATATATATACATTTTTTTCCGGCTGAACAACACGGAACTTTTTTGCTATATTCGCACTGTCATTTTTATACATAAAAGCATGAAATTTACAAGTTTTAACTACTAAAGTGATTTAGAATCGAATAACGTTTTTCACTTTTCTATAGATTTTGAGTTGTAATCGATTTCTCCCTTATGAACTTTATCAGACTGTCATGTCCAGAAAATTGGTTTATATCGTTAACTTTGACGGTCATTTTCTGAAAACTGATTTGCTTTTACAAAAAAAATGGAAAATACTATTTAATTTCTTTGTTTTTAATAACAGGACCTGAAAAATTTTTGAATTTAAGAATAGTGAATGACTTTGTGAATGTGTCAGAAGATAACTAATTTGGATTTGTAAAATCGTAAGTAGCCCGGCATATTTTATTCTTTAAATTTGAAAAAATGATTGGTTTATTTCAGAGGCGCCAACTTTTAAAAATTTCAGGGGGGGGGGGGGGCGTCGGGGAAGAGTAGATTGAACAGATAAAGGGACAGACCTTTTATTAATTTTTATTTCCAGAGGTCGGGGGGGGGCGATGCCCCTGTGAAAATTTCCAGAGAATTTTTATGGCCTTGTAGTGGGCGCCTATGATGGATTTAATTTGTTATCTTGTTCATTATTATAAATATTTTCAAGCCGTAAGCAAAAGTATGAACTTTTTTAAGCTACTTTTATCATATTATTTCGATATCTGCAAATAAATTCCTTCAAAGAATATATTTTACGCGAAATAAAACATTTTATAAAATCTAAGTATACTTAACAACTTAACAATATCATATCGTTACATTTTTCTTTTTGTTCCTTGATTTATTATTGATTGATATTATTTTGTTCTTTGAAGATTTTGTACTTTAAGATGAAAAGTTATTTATGTTATGTTACATGAAAGTTATTTAAAGTGAAATACATTCAAACGTGTAACGCGGTAATATAATTTCCTCTACTAACCACTACTTGTAAAACCCGTGGGGAAATATATATATAACTTAAGACACATGTATATTCAAAACAATTCACAGATAATTCTGTAAATTTCTTATTTATAAATTAAATTTATATCATTTAATTAAAACAAATTTCATATTCTATTGGTTAAAGATGATATTTTCATTGTAATTCCATTTCTTCTTTATGCGGAAAAACTCCTCCCATAATTTTTTTATTGTGACATAGGTTTCACAAATTTTTATCATTCACTAATATGTAAGGAAAGATCAGAAGAATGAAAGACATTAGTCCCCTCTTCCCAAAGCAAACAAGTAAACATAACAATCTGTTTCATGGAATTGGAACCAGTTTCATGAAAGAAGCTGCAAACTTGTCATGTACGACAAATTCAAAAACATTATTGTAGGCTGCTTCGCTTTATTTTCAGATTCAGAAGCCTTTGGTTTCAACCCGGCTTTCTTAAGATAAATTTCATATGGTGACAATCCTACAAAGAAAGTAAGCTTTATGGATATCAGTCAATACAGAATTGTTGCTGGGTTGGTACGGGCAGGAATATCCTGCGGTACGGTGTAATTTTTACAAAGCAACAAAGCAGGGAATGTCCTAAGGGACAATCTTCGACAGTCTGTTGTATGTTAAAGAAATAGAGAAAAAAGAAGGTTTATAGATGAAATTTTTTCTGGTTTTGTTTCCAGTTTAAAAACGAAATTGGGAGGAGGAAGGGGGAGGGGGGGGGGTCCTCTTTGCTTAGATCTGGCAAGAAGATGGAAAAAATTGGGAATTTAAAGTGAAATAGTGGCTGATAAAGTGATCGGAATGTCCAGTCTCACACTAGATTAGACAAATTATAAAAAAAAATAATAGAAATTTAATGTTGTTTTAATCGGGATGTAAAGTTTCACGCTAGGTCGGGCAAAATCTTTTGCAGGTCGGGCTTTGCCCGACCTGGCCCCCACCTAGCTACGGGCCTGTAAGCTAATGATTACGATAGAGATTTTGCCCTTACGCAAGCTGCGTATATCATAAAAGATCGAGAAGATAAGATATCCGCGGATAAAGAAAGGGAAAAAGAGGATAAAGAAAGGGAAAAAGAGGATAAAGAAAGGGAAAAAGCTGAAAAACAAAGGGAATATGAGGAAAAACAAAGGGAATATGAGAGGGAGAAAGAAGAAAGAGAAAGAGAGGAAAAACAAAAAGAACGCGAATTTACGTTGGAACAACTTAGATTGACGCAAGATGCAAATAGACGTAGTTCAACGACCAGTGGCGGGTCGGAACGCCCACCTAAATTGCCGCTCCGAACAATCATGCATCGATTTGATCCGGAACGCTCGGATATAACCTTGTTTTTAAATTTGTTCGAACGACAATCGACCAAAGCGGAAATAGAGACAGGTGACTTAGTGACGCATTTATTAGCTTTAGTGCCGGTCGAAATTGCAGAGTTAATTTTAAGGGACCCGCAAGATCAGACGTATAACTTTGAATACGTCAAAAAGTTTTTGCTAGAGCGCTTCCGCATGAGTCCCGAAGCGTATCGTCAAAAATTAATGAAACATCCACGCAATGCAGGTGCTCCGTGGAAGGACATTATCTTCGAGCTCAATAGTTATTTAGAGGGTTGATTAAATGGGTTAGATGTTACAGATTTCAATAGTCTGAAAAATTTATTGATAACGGACCAGATCAAGCGCCGTACTTCTAGCGAATTGAAAGAGCATTTCATTGATTCGTGGGCAAACTACAAAGACCCGTTAGTTTTGGCAAATTGTCTCGACGAATATGAAGCGATTAAAGGCCCTTCGAAAAAACTTTGGAATGTAAGACCCCCTCCCGATAAAAGAACCGAAAAATCAAGGTTCGAAGAAAAAACGCGAAGTGAGAGAATTCCCGAAACCAAAACAAATTGGCGAGACAAAGATATTAACAAAAACAAAGAGCGTATATTTGAACAAAAGAGGTGGAACAAATGTGTGGATCCTCCCAGCATTTGAAAGCTAATTGCCCAGAATACAAAAAAAACGAAAGACCCATCTCTAAAATTAGTCACATCCGAAACAGCCCTGATTTGGAAGAAGGTTTTAAACCCTATTTAAGTCATGCTCTAATTAATGGAAAGGAAATTACCGTGTTGAGAGACACGGGTTCCTGTTCGGACGTGGTGTCTAGGAAATTCATTAATTCGGATCAATTAGACGGGGGAACCGTTTGGGTAAGACAACCTTTAATAGATGATTTGCATTGTTTGCCGACGGCCGATGTAATGCTCGAAATTAAAGACATTGGAAATGTGAGAACTAAAGCATTTGTGGCCGACAGCGAAATAGATATGTCATATTATATTTTGGGTAACGAAACGCAGAAGTTGATAGACGATATTAAAAACGGAACAATTAAAACCCTACATGCGGTAATAACGCGTAGTCAGACTAAAACGAATCCGAAAGAAAAAGAAAACGAACCGAACAAGGAAGTTACTCTTTCTCCCCTGGCCGGGGAAAACGAAAAAGAGGCTGATGATGAGGTGACAGTTGAAACCTGGGAAAAAGATTTACTCCCTGAAGTTCTCAATGATCAATGCTTAGATCTGGCTAAAGTAGGGAGGGGTGAGTTTAGAATGGAACAAAGCAGTGACCCTTCTCTAGAAATTATCAGGAAAAAGGCGTTGGAAAAAAAATCGCATTATGAAATAAAAGACTCGTTGATAATACGAAAAACTAAAGACCATCGGGGGTTTGAACGAATTCAACTAGTGGTTCCGGCAAAATATAGGGCAGGCCTTCTGAATGCATGTCATGAGGGAATCGCGGCTCACATGGGCGAATTAAAAACAAAAGACAAAATTTTAAGGTATTTCTTTTGGCCGAATATAATAAAAGAAACGGAAAATTTCGTAAAATCTTGTGACTCATGTCAAAAAGTGGGAAAGGCAAGGGAGCAGAAAAAGGCCCCGCTGAAGCTAGTACCTATAATTTCAGAGGTGTTTTCAAAACTTTCGGTAGATCTAGTCGGCCCCTTGCCAGTGTCTAACAAGGGAAATAGGTATTTACTAACTGCAATTTGTTGTTATTCGCGATATCCTGAGGCTATACCGATACCAAACATGCTTTCTGAAACTGTAGTCGAGGCCCTAACCTTAATTTTTAGTCGTTTAGGCTACCCTTTTGAAGTACGGACAGACCTAGGAAAATCTTTTACTTCAAGTTTAACCACCATTTTCTGGAGAAATTTGGAGTGCAACTAAATCATTCGAGTGTGTGTAGACCTTCATCCAATTTGATAGAACGATGGCACCGATCTGTCAAACGATTATTAAAGGTATTGAGTGTGGAAAACGGTAGTGACTGGGAGAAAAATCTACCGCATGCATTGTTAGCCTTGAGGACGGTAACGCATGAATCGACCGGTTTTAGCCCGGCCGAGTTAGTTCATGGGAGAAATCTACGGACCCCGAAAACCTTATTGTTCGAACAATGGGCAGGGGAAAGTCAAGAGCCAGAGTTGGTCACTGAATATGTTTTTAATCTTATGAATAGGTTAAAGCGCTGTCAGGAATTAGCAGTCCAGAATATGACGGTCGCTAGAGACAAAAGAAAAATCTGGTACAATAAAAATGCCGTCGAAAGGCACTTTGAGCCAGGGGAAGAAGTGTTAGTCTTAGCAACGAACAAAAAGAATAAAATGTCGGTAGGGTGGATAGGTCCCGGAAAGATCGAATCCAAAATTTCCGCGACAAATTATATAGTGAGTGTTCCGGGCAGACGGGAAAAATCGCAGATCTATCATGTAAATCTCTTAAAACCGTATGTAAAAAGGGTGGGAAAAACAAATATTTTAACCCGCAAATTTCACGAGCCAGATGCATCCCAAGACTTAGAGATTGTGTACCCCTTAGCAGACTCCAGCAGTTACAAGTTTAGCGAAGTAGTGGAGGATAGTGGGTTAAGGGATCGGTGCAGTAACGAACAATTTCATATGTTGGAAAATTTATTGGACGAATACCGCGAAGTGTTCTCGAACGACCCAGGATTAACGGATCTCACGGAACACGATATAGAACTTATAGAAGAAAAACCGGTGAGAATAAGGCCGTACCGTGCATCGCCCAGACAAAATGAAATTTTAAAAAAGGAGATTAAGCGCATGTTAGAACTCAACATAATTAAGGAAGGGGAGTCTAATTTTAATTCTCCGATGATATTGGTGGAAGCCCCGGGAAAAGATCCGCGCCCCTGCATTGATTATAGAAAACTGAACGCAATTACGAAGGCAGAGTTTTTCCCACTCCCGAATATAGAGGAAAGGATTGAAAAAGTGGCAGCTGCGAAGTATATTACGGTGCTTGATTTGACAAAAGGATATTGGCAGATACCCAGACCCCCAGGGCGCAGAAATTGGCCGCATTTGTGACTAATTTTGGAAGTTATTTACCTCTGTCAATGCCTTTTGGGCTCCTCAACGCGTCTTATAGGTTCTCTAAATTCATGGCAAAATTATTATATGGTCTAGAAGAATTTTGTTTACCATACCTAGACGATATGGCAATATTTTCAGACGATTGGGAGGACCATATTAAACATCTGGAAGAGGTATTAGTCAGAATAAGGGACGCCAAATTAAAAGTTAAAATAGCGAAGTGCAAATTCGCACAGAAGACGGTTAAATATCTAGGCCACATAGTGGGGGAAGGGCAACGAAAACCCGCCGAAGCTAAAATCCACGCCATCACGGAATTGCCCACGCCAAAAACCAAAACAGAAATTAGGAGATGCCTAGGTATGGCAGGGTATTACGCGCGTTACATAGAAAATTACGCCACTATAGTTGAACCTCTCACGCGAGCGCTGAAGGGAAAAACACAAAAAAGAAAAAATAGCATGGAGTGACGAAATGAGTAAGGCGTTCGATCTCCTAAAAGATAAACTCACCAGGGAACCGATTCTATACGCCCCAAATTATGATTTGGAATTCGTTGTGCAAACGGATGCATCCGAAAAAGGGATCGGAGTAGTGTTAGCACAGAGGCAGGGCTCAGAAGAACATCCCATAATATACCTCAGCCGGAAGTTTACTGACCCAGAAAAAAGTTTCAGCGCAACGGAAAAGGAATGCGCTGCTATAATTTTTGCGATCAAGAAACTAAGACATTACATTGACGGTCAAGAATTTCGTATAGAAACAGACCACAACCCTTTGGTGTTTCTGAAAAATAATGCAGGTAACAATCCCAGACTACTTAAGTAGAGCAATTCAGTAGTAAGTTTTTGAGTAAAATTCAATCTTTTGTACATATCTGATTATTTTTAGTTTTATTGTTATTTCAGCATGTGAAAAAAAAAAAAAAAAAAAAAAAAAAAGAAGTATCTTTGAAAAAAAAAAAAAAGTCTCTAAAACTAGATTTTCAAGCAATGGTAAACAGTGTATAAGAAATCAGGTCACTTATGTATATAGTGAGGTTAAATTGTAATGTTATTGGAGCCACTCAGATATGTTGAGCTAACCCCTTTTTTTTGCAGATTTTCCGAGTTTTAACCCGGAAAATGTTTTAAAAGGGGGGTGTTGTGACGAATTCATTAAATCCCTCACAGTCTGCTAATTAGGCAGAGTAAACAAAGATAGAAGTCCCCAGGTGTAGGAAAAACTTCTCTCACGTTTCTCTGCTGAGGTACAAGAATGTCGCCGACTAAAATAGGAAAAGATAAGCTTCGATCAATCTTGTGAACTGAAATTGCTTAGACAGCAAGATATTTCTCTGATATATCCGAACTTCAGGTGAGGTCTCTTTCGTGGGAACTTTAGCGTGAGAACCTTGCCCGTGTGAACATTTAGTATTTCAGTAAGACCTCCCAAAAAGGAATCCCGATCGAATCACAGGAAAACTGAATGCTATGACGTGAACGGAAACTTCTTTGATTGGTGAACGGAGAGTCTTTTGTTGGAGCGAACGGACCTGAGGAGAGAATCAAGGGGAGGCAGTTAGAGTTTGGCGAGAGACGAGTGTTGTTGGAAAAACACTCATCTCAAGAGGGATTCCCAACCCAGTGGGAAAGAAAATGTTTTGCTGACACATTTTGAAAGAGAGAAGATTTCCCTTAAGGCAACGGCAAGGCCGTGGATTTGAATTTTTCGTAAAGAGTGAAAAAGAACTCTGGTTAGACTTTAAGATTTCCAATTATTGTACAAGATTGGACTATGCATTATTTGCTAATTGATTGTAAGTTGAAAGACGCACGCTGAAAAAAATTGTTGTAATGAATAATTTATTAAGAAATTCGAGAACGAAAGTTAAATAAAACTCGTTCTGAAATAATATATTGACGTTGTTTCATATTAAAAAGTTCCACGCTACCCTTTTTATTTTATAACACCATGGAACCATTATAGCATGTTATGAAATAAAATACAGTTGGTGATAGAACTGATAAGATTATTATAACTACTGCTGCTACTACAAATATTCCTCTTTATATATTTATGTGTGTCCTTCATGTTTTGCTGTCATGTTTCGTCTGTTAAATAAACTTGTGTTTAATCGAGAAAATGGCTGCATTCCTGTGGTATTATGAAAGCAGAAGAACAAAAATGGTATTCATAAAATTTTGCCTGTGAATTTAAAAGAAGTGTGAACGAGTAGAAACCCGAAGGAAAGAGGGTATTTTTAAATGTGTATGACAGAAGCATTTCTAAAAAAATGTTGCAAATGGTTACTCAATTGCAAGCATTTAGAGTTAACGTTATATTTGATCAATACTTCACACCATCGATCAAAGATTACGAACATTCCCAGTGATTCGAATCTGCACAATTGGAGTACACCCTAACTCGGCCTGATCCAATTCGGCCGAGTGATTTTGCGAAAGAATTTAAAAATTGAAATTTTAAACAAGCTCTTGTTGATTTGCATCTTGCATTGGGCCACTGATGAAATGGTGCCGTTTATTGGTAACAAAACCATTCACATAAATTTTGAACAGTGTCAATAACTCCAACAGAGAGTTGTCATCAAGAGTTGTCATGTTCAGAACGTGAAGAGGCAGATACCAAAATAATATGGCGTATCAGAAGTATCGATACTGACATTGGTCATAATCTACAAAATGATTCACTTATTGGGATGCTGACATGAGCAAAGTTAGGAGTATCTATTTGTAAGAGTTTGCCTGGATTTCATGCAATCACAAGTTGGGATTATAATCGTAATGATAAACAACAAAACACTTTTGATATTATTGGTAACAAAACCATTCACATAAATTTTGAACAGTGTCAATAACTCCAACAGAGAGTTGTCATCAAGAGTTGTCATGTCCAGAACGTGAAGAGGCAGATACCAAAATAATATGGCGTATCAGAAGTATCGATACTGACATTGGTCATAATCTACAAAATGATTCACTTATTGGGATGCTGACATGAGCAAAGTTAGGAGTATCTATTTGTAAGAGTTTGCCTGGATTTCATGCAATCACAGGTTGGGATTATAATCGTAATGATAAACAACAAAACACTTTTGATATTATTGGTAACAAAACCATTCACATAAATTTTGAACAGTGTCAATAACTCCAACAGCATAGCATCAAGAGTTGTCATGTCCAGAACGTGAAGAGGCAGATACCAAAATAATATGGCGTATCAGAAGTATCGATACTGACATTGGTCATAATCTACAAAATGATTCACTTATTGGGATGCTGACATGAGCAAAGTTAGGAGTATCTATTTGTAAGAGTTTGCCTGGATTTCATGCAATCACAGGTTGGGATTATAATCATAATGATAAACAACAAAACACTTTTGATATTATACAGCAGTTTATACAATGTTGGTGAGATAATTGATGCTCAATACCTACATTGTCTCAGATGTTAATGAAGCGTTTGACCGTAAAAAGTTGCGAAATTTTGATGCCACCCTGTAAAACCGAGCTGTTACGGCAATTTTTGCAAGCAAACTTCAAGTCTAGCATTCGGAACAATGCTCACCAGGAAATTCCAACGATATATCAACCAGAGAATAATGGTTGGGTACAAGAAAGCAACCAGTACCATTTTAAATGATTTGAAGGAGATCAGTTGCCAAATTACGTCAGAGATTCACTAATAACTCTCTCACACTACTTCAAATTATTATAAATACATTTTTAGGTATAACTTTTTTACATTTTTACAGAAACTAATGAAGAATTGCAATATTGAAAAAGATATAGTAACAGACTGGAGTGACGAAGATAATGAAGATATCGACTATAATGATGAAAATGAATAAAATCATTAGTCAAATTTTTTTAAACAATAGGTAAGAGGAATTTCAATGTTATTTAAATCATTCTAATAAATTAAATCTCTTACCTGCGGATACGTGTTGGGATGCACTTCATCTTTATCCATCAGTAAGGCTCTCACACGCAAAATACAAAGTCTTTAAATAAAAACACACAAATCATTTAATACACGAACAAAACAATTATAACTACATCCTTTTCATATCGTCTCACAGACACAACTGCTCAAAACTCTTTGCTAAGAAAAATTATATTAATCATCAAAAATCAAAGTACAAAAATAGGAAGCTGTATATTCTGTGGTTTTGATTTTTCTAGCTTTTTCACATTAAACATGTCTTAAAATCTAATAATAAACTTATAAATCCATATTTTCTTTTATTTTTGACTATGAATACAATTAAACTATATTTTCATTCAATTTTTTAACACTATATATGAATAAACAGTCAAATTTTAATGAAATGTCGAATTTTGTATTAAACTGAATATTAAAAACATTAAAAAAAAACACCTGAATTTTGTATTAAACTGAATATTAAAAATAAAGTTCATAAAATTCCAAAACATTATTTACTAATTTATTTGGTTTATTTTTTAAACAATTATCAAAATGAAAATTTTAATCAATAAGTTCTAATGTTGTATTTTGTTGAGCTTTAAAAGGGATACAAATTACTAACTCACATCATTAAGCTCAACTGCTTCAACAATTTCAGAAATTAAGCGTTTTTAACGAAATCGAGTGAATAACGAAGGAACAACTCGTGAACGACTCACGAATGAATCACGAAGAAACGACCCGTGAACGACTCGTGAAATGAATGGCTCATGAACGACTCACGAATGAATGATTCGTGAACCACTCATGAAGGAATGACTCGTGAACGACTCATGAATGAATGACTCGTAAACGACTCACGAATGAATGACTTTGGGAAATTCAATAAAATTTTCAGCTCTGTATTTTTGTCGTGAATCAATCGTGAATGTTTCGAGAATGACTCATTATGAACGTAATGAATCACATTAATGACTTATGAAATGACTGAATGCATTCTTAATGCATTTTGTTAGCTGCGACAATTGACAATACAAATCAAAATCGCTTATAACTCAAGATGCAATTATTTTAACGGAAAATGAAAAAACTGATGCTTTTATGCTTAAAAGCGAGTCAGAAAATGTGTCAGATAGTTTTGTGTTGTTGAACGGGGAAATATATCTTTTCAAATCTTTTTATATTTCAATTGATATATTTCAATTTATGTAAAAGATAAAACCATAAAACTTTGTACATTGTGTTTCAGCTATAGTTTTGTGTTATTGAGCGGGCAAATATTTTTTTTTTTATCAAGGCTTTTCATATTTAAATTTATATGAAAGGTAAAACCATGAAACTTTGCAACAACAGGTAAAAAGCTTTGCATGTGGGGTATATTTAAACACGTTCTTTGGTGTTATTCATAGCTGCCAAATTCCGCCTGTTCTTAAAATACACAAGAAAAATAAACAAAAATAAACGTGTACGATTTTGCGCGTCGTGTAAAGGATATATTTTTACGTTAAAACGAATAGCAAAGAGACTAAAACGCCCTATAAATGTAAAAGTCGTATAAACGATGCTTTACTGTGTTTAGATTTCACTTATTGTCAAATGAGTGAAATTTTGTCAATTCAATTATGTCAATTTTAAAAGCATTATCGCCAAATCAGCCAAATACCAAGCAAGATTTGCAGTTCATTACGGGTCTTTGGTTTCGAAAGAAGCCTAGAATTAATATTAGGAACCTTATCTCTTCTTGGTCTTTTTACTAGTCAGCTAATTTTAATTTTTTTTTTTTTTTTCTTTACGCGTTTTTCCAGATTGTTTTAATATTTCAGTGATCGAGTGATTCAGCAAAAGATAAAAATTCGTAATTATTTTTCTACGAGCGTTCAATATTATAAATGGCTTTACTATTCACTCTTATTCTGCGATAATACACATTAATATAGGTAATATAATAAGTTTTTGGGTTTTTTTTTTTTTTAACATTCAGGATTATTATATTTAACAACAGAAACATTAATAAATTAAAATTTTCTCGTAGTCAACGTAAGCAACTAATAATAAGCACCGGTTAAATATAAATTTTTCTACAATTTTGTTTTGAAGCAAATTAAATGTAGTTCGAATTTGAAAAAGAAATGGTGTAAATATATTTTTAGACATTTCGATTATCCAAAAATAATTTGCAAAATTAACCTACGGGGTATTGAATAATAGGCATTTTTATCAGCATTGGTATTTATATATTTCCGATTCTTTTTTTTTTTTTTTTTTTTTTTTTTTTTTTTAATGAAAAAAGAAATCTATCTATATATTATTCAAAATATTTTCTTCAACATTTTTGTCATTCTAGAAATTGTTACAATTCTCATGTATCAAGGCTGTTCTCAAATCCGAAGGAGCTACTTTCTGACACAATTTTGAATTCATATTTGTTGGGAAACGGGTGAAATAGGCAGTTGTCAGAAACTATGTCATCAAAATGAATTTTCTATTTTTTGGTAAAGGCAGACAATCTTTCAGAAAATACTGTCAAAGGTGGCGTTTTATACCGAATTCCCGAGGGAGGAGAGCGAGAAAGGGAAAAATCATGTCACGTGACACGAATCGCCTCCAACTCTATAAGCAATTTATTTGTCCAAAAGATAGAAAGCTCATTTCGATTCCGAATCGCTTCAATAGTCAGGCTTGCAAATTTTAGGCTTTTGCGTTTAAAAATGAGTCGAAAAATTTGGCGTTGTTGAGCAGGTCATTTGATAACCACCTAAATGTGTTTTGAATACCTATAAATTGGGTTCTCACGTAAGTAGGAGGGCTTCCTCAAAAAAGTCCCCAAAACCCAAGATGTTTAAAAATACAATTAAAAAATACTTAAAATGTTCTAAGGGGTTCAAAAAATGAAATGTGCCTAACTGTCTCTAAATTAAAAAAGTCCTTCCGGCATGTACCGGGAGGAAAAGGTAGCTTTCCTATATCTTCGTTTTAAAATTTTAGCTAATGTTACACGAAAACAGCAAGTTAAAATGCAAAGAAACGGTTACAAAAGATTCGTTAATACTGAATTTGAATAAGAAATTTGCCAAATTATTGAGCAATAGCCAAATTGGCTTCATTTATGAAGACTTATTTTGGTTGCCAAATTTGGCGATATTTCGCCAAATGTCGCCAATATTGGCTAGAATTTGGCGCTAACGGATATGAATATATAGTTTTATGCGTATGATTGGGAAAATTATTACAACAATGAAAGAAAATAATTTGCGAGTAATCGCGTTAATGTGCTGTTTTGTTTCAAAATGTCAGCCACCCTGGAATTTCAAACTGCTCTATCTCAGCCATTTTTTAAGATAGAGGAAAACCAAAAAATTCTCTGGAATCCTGGAATCCTTGTATCAAGGCCTAAAACGGCCTAAAATACCAAGGCCTAAAATACTTTTAGGTAGCTTTCAATACAAAAAAGTATAAAGCTACCTATTGCAGCCGTTCGGAGGAAAGCAGTTCCGGAAAATTTCGATATATTTTCACCGATCATGACCTCCAGACCCCAAAACCACCCTCCGTTCAAATGTTGATTTATATATATATATATATATATATATATATATATATATATATATATATATATATATATATCTGACCTATGTCATACGATAACGCTCGTATTTATAAATCAATTTTGATTAAACTAATTGTGTGTATAAGCTCACCAATGTCTCGACCGAGTTCGTTGGCCAGCTTGGTCCGCCATTTTGTTTCAAGATGGCGGCCATTTAAAAATTTAAAACTAAAATAAATATACAAAAAAGTTAAAAATTTAAATTTATTTTTTAATTAAGTGTTAGGCCTTGATACGAGGATTCCAGAGCATTTTTTGGTTTACCTCTATCTTAAAAAATGGCTGAGATAGAGCAGTTTGAAATTCTAGGGTGGCTGACATTTTGAAACAAGACAGCACATTACAAAAATTTTCATTGTTGTAATCATTTCCCAATCATACGCATAAAACTATATATTCATATCCGTTAGCGCCAAATTCTCGCCAAACTGGGCGACATTTGGCGAAATATCGCCAAATTTGGCGACCAAAATAAGTCTTTATAAATGAAGCCAATTTGGCTATTGCTCAATAATTTGGCGAATTTCTTATTCAGATTCAGTATTAACGAATCCTTTGTAAACGTTTTCTTTGCATTTTAACTTGCTGTTTTCGTGTAACATTAGCTAAAATTTTAAAACTAAGATATAGGAAACCTACCTTTTCCTCCCGGTACAGGCCGGAAGGACTTTTTTGTATTGAAAGCTACCTAAAAGTATAAAGCTACCTATTGCAGCCGTTCGGAGGAAAGCAGTTCCGGAAAATTTCGCATCGAAAAATCGGTGAAAATATATATTTTCACCGATCATGACCCCCAGACCCCAAAACCACCCTCCGTTCAAATGTTGATTTATATATATAGATATATCCATATATCACAAATTACTAAAAATCAAATGTAATAATTTTAATTATCCTTATCTTGTTATAATTCCAAAATTTCATAAAAATCCTATTAAATTTCGCACTGTTACCATCGGTTGTAACACATATAATAAAAATGCAAGCAATTTACTACTTAATATTTTAAAGCAGATATATGATATAACGTTAAAACATAATAACCAACATTGCCTAAAAAATAGTTTTCAACTCATTAATAAAATACATAATATCAATCAGGTAAAATTCATAAAAACATTGGATTTTAATGATTTATTTAATAACATTGATATAAAAGACTTACATAAAACAATGTGTATATTATTTAAAGAATTTAAATCTCAATTAAAATTAAAAGAACATATTTCAGTAAATTTTTTTAAAACTTTACTAAATTTTACATTGCATAATAATTACATTATATATGACAATATTATCTATAAACAATGCCAGGGAATTCCGCTGGGCGGAACCGCATCTAGTATTCTCTCTGACCTTTATTTATATTATTATGAAAGAAATATAAGTCCGAACAATGATTATGTATTTTATCGCTATATTGATGACATTATCATATTTTATTTCAATGAAAAAAATTGCACATCACCACTCAATTTTTATCCTACTCAGCTTAAATTAAGCGAAAATGATTTAATTAATAATAATATAAACTTTCTTGACTTAAAAATTAATATTACTAATAATTATAAATTAATTTTTGATATTTATGATAAGAGATTTGATTTCCCATTTAAAGTAAATATTTTTACCAATTTTGCTTCATGTTTACATAAATCTGTTTATAAAAATATAATTATCAATTATCTACATCGTATAAAATACTTATGCTCAGATATAAATAAAAACAAAAATATTAGATATATTCGAGATCAAGCAAAAATATATGGTTATCCAATTTTTATGATAAATTCAATCATCAACTCTTTTAAATAACATTTATTATATAATTTAAATATAAGCATGGTATGTAATAAATTATTGTTTTAGTGTGCGATAACATATAACAAAAGATATAGATAATAATAATTATAATATACATTATTACAATTATAACATATTAGGAAATTTAATATTTAATATTTGTTTGAACATTATATACACTTTATATAGAAAATTACAATTATAACATACATAATTACAATTATAACATATTAGGAAATTTTATATTTGATTGAACATTATATACACTTTGTATAGTTGTGATTGTGCGTTGCCGATCACCTCTGTTTAAGGTGTTATTGATGTGCAGTTTTCATACATTTATAAATTAACTTATACAATAACAAATTAAATTATACAGGGAAAACATTGCTGATTATAACTCATAAACATATCTATTTGCAATATATATAAATATAAATATATATAGTTTTTATTTTTGTCTATGAATAATTAAATTTAACAAGTATTTTAATTACTGCATTGCATTAATTTGATTGTAAAACAGTAGTAATACTATTAATTATCAATTTTATAAATTTTGAGATATTTTGAATTGTTTATGAATTATTTAATTAGATATTTAAATTAATCTATGAAATATAAAATATATTTACAATGTAGTATAAATTAAACATTAATTATTTAATAAGAAGTCTAATATATATTTAAGTAGTAGTAAAAATAAAACATTAATTATTTAATAATATGTCTATAATATCAGTAGATTAACACAGCTGACAGCAAAAACAATTTGAATTAAAATAATATCTCTTTTACATAATATATTCTTGTTAAGAATATCTGAAATGCTGTGCATGTTGAATTAATTCTGTGTAGATTTATTCATATAGTAGTATTATATTTGATTTGAATTTAAAGTAAAACTACAAGTTAGTATTGTTTTTTAAAGTTTATTTATATAATTAAATCTAATGAAGTGAGTATGTAACTAATAAATTGGATATCTAACTAAATATTAATTATGAATTATTATAATACCAATAGATGGCGACACTTTACCTTTCAGGTAGTTGTTGATAATATTGTTAATATTTTATTTAATTTAACTATAGAGGGAGCTATTGATTGTATATTAATTTTACTTTCAGGAATTAAAATTGGATGGAGTAATATATATTCACGGATATAATTTTGTTATAAGTGTATTAAAACCAGAATTATTTTGTGTGTTTTTGAATCATTTTGTGTTTGGGTGTCATCGATGGGGTTGTGTTTTAAAAAAAAGTGTGCTCTCAACTTGTCTTTCAAATCATTTCTCTCAACTCGACTTAGTCAACATGTATGATGCATTGCCATGTGGATGTGAATATTATGCAGAAGTTGTGACATTTTAAGGATTCTGTATAATTATTGTGAGTAAAATATTTTATCTACACTTTACGCGTTCATATTTCCAATTTTATTATTTCAAAACTGTTATCTCGTGGTAATTTCGTGAGGTGTTAAATACAGTTTTTGGGATAATCGATGTGTGTGAAATATATTGTATATTCTTAATGGTTTTTTATTTCCTATTTAAATATTTCCAAATTTTAATATTTCCAATTGTTGTCTGGTAATAATTCAGTGTACCTGGATGATTCTACTGATCTTAGCATTATGCCAGTAGAATTATGAAACACTGAATTATTATTTAAAACACATGTGGGTGCATCCAGGCTGATGAGTACATGTGCATGTGTTTTATCATATCCAATTCATATTTAATTCTCATGTGGTCCAATTTTCCATTGTATATGGTTCATATTTAATTTATTAATCCATTTGTATTTACTTAATTGCAACTCCAATTTATAATTTTTTTCCCTTTCTCTCTATTTTTTCTTTTTTCAATATTCTTTAGGTATGAGTAAAATTTGGCCAATTACCATTGAAGCACAAGCTATGGTAATATTATGTTTGCACATGTTAATTAATAGCTATGTGGTATTCTGTATACACAATATCATTAATTATCTCTTTGGAGATTTAAGTAGAATGATAATAGAACTTGATATGTTTTTTGAAATTCATAGATATTATATATATATATATATATATATATATATATCATAAAAATCCAATTAAATTTCGCACAGTTACCATCGGGTGTAACACATATAACAATAATGCAAGCAATTTACTACTTAATATTTTAAAGCAGATATATGATATAACGTTAAAATATAATAACCAACATTGCCTAAAAAACAGTTTTCAACTTATTAATAAAATACATAATATCAATCCGGTAAAATTCATAAAAACATTGGATTTTAATGATTTATTTAATAACATTGATATAAAAGACTTACATAAAACAATGTGTATATTATTTAAAGAATTTAAATCTCAATTAAAATTAAAAGAACAAATTTCCGTAAATTTTTTAAAACTTTACTAAATTTTACATTGCATAATAATTACATCATATATGACAATGTTATTTATAAACAATGCCAGGGAATTCCGCAGGGCGGGACCGCTTCTAGTATTCTCTCTGACCTTTACTTATATTAATATTATTATGAAAGATATATTACTGGATTCACGTATCCAACGTTTACTGGAGTTCCATTACCTGCGATCTTTTCTGTTGAGCTGATTAAAATATCAGACCAGATGCTTTGATCAATAAGGTTAACTGGATGAATTATGCCCTCCAGATTCGACCGGGATAGCTCAGTGGTAGAGCGTGGCGGCTTCAGCCAATCGATCCCAGGTTCGAATCCTGGCCCGGACATTTTTCGTCCAGCTGGAAATTTACAACTTGTTTAAAGATATATTAGTCCGAATAATGATTATGTATTTTATCGCTATATTGATGACATTATCATATTTTATTTCAATGATAAAAATTGCACATCACCACTCAATTTTTATCCTAATCAGCTTAAATTAAGCGAAAATGATTTAATTAATACTAATATAAATTTTCTTGACTTAAAAATTAATATTAATGATAATTATAAATTAATTTTTGATATTTATGATAAGAGATTTGATTTTCCATTTAAAGTAAATATTTTTACCAATTTTGCTTCATGTTTACATAAATCAGTTTATAAAAATATAATTATCAATTATCTTCATCTTATAAAATACCTATGCTCAGATATAAATAAAAACAAAAATATTAGATTTATTCGAGATCAAGCAAAAAAATATGGTTATCCAATTTTTATGATAAATTCAATCATCAACTCTTTTAAATAACATTAATTATATCATATAAATATAAACATGCTACGTAATAAATTATTGTTTTAGTGTGCAATAACATATTACAAAAGATATAGCAAATTACAATTATAACATACATAAATACAATTAAAACATATAAAATTTGCATTTAATTATCAATAAATAACATTTATTAATTGATTGAACATTATATACACTTTATATTGTCTGTGATAGTGCGTTTAGCCGATCACCTCTGTTTTAAGTGTTACTGATGTTCAGTTTTAAAACATATATAAATTAACTTATACAAAAGGAAAAAAAAAAAGCAACTAAAAATACATGATTATAAATCACAAACATATCTATATGCAATATACATATATAGTTTTTTTTTTCTTTTTTTTTTATGTTCAATTTTAACAAGTCTTTTAAAAATTGAAACACAGTAATAATACTATTAATTATTAATTTAATTTTTTATAAATTTTGAGATATTTAAATTGTTTATGATATATTTAATTTGATATTTAAATCAATCTCTAAATTCTATAATATATTTAAGTAGAAGTAAAATAAAACATTAATTATATTATATAAATTCTTTAATATATATATGTGGATTAACACAGATGGCAGCACCATCACTTTGTATTAAAAATACTCTCTCTTTTACATAATATATACTCTTGTTAAGAATATTTGAAATGCTGTGTAGGAAGGATTTGATTCTGGGTAAATTTATTCATATAGTGGGATTTTGTACGATTTTAATGTAAATTTAGTTATTAGTGTATTATCATAAGAATAAATTTGTTTGTTTTTGAGTGTTGTATACAGATTTTAGGATAATTGATGTGACTGAAATATTTTATCTATTCTTTATGGTGGTTTTATATCCAATTTTATTATTTCCAATTTTAATATTTTCAATTGTTTTCTGGTAATAATTCAGTATACCTGGGTGATTCTACTGATCTTAGCATATATGCCAGTAGAATTATGAAATACTGAATTATTTTTTAAAACACATGTGGGTACATCCAGGCTGATGATTATATCTACATGTGTTTTTTCATATCCAATTCTGATTTAATTCTCTTATTGTCCAATTTTCCATTGGATATGGTTCATATTTCATTTCTTAATCCATTTGTATTCACTTGATAGCAACTCCAAATTAGTATTATTATTAATTTTTTTTTTCTCTCTTTACAAAAAAAAAAAAAAAAAAAAAAAAAAAATTCTTCATGTTTTCAGTATTTTTGGCCAATTACCATTGAAGCACAAGCTATGGTAATATTATGATTGCACTTGTTAATCTATTAGCTAAGTGGTATTCCGTCTACACATTATCATTAATTATCTCTTTGGAGATTTAAGTAGAATGATACAAGAACTTGATATGTTTTTTGAAATTCATAGATATTATAATTATATATATATATATATATATATATATATATCTGACCTATGTCATACGATAACGCTCGTATTTATAAAACAATTTTGATGAAACTAATTGTGTGTATTAAGCTAACCAATGTCTCGACCGAGTTCGTTGGCCAGCTTGGTCCGCCATTTTGTTTCAAGATGGCGGCCATTTAAAAATTTAAAACTAAAATAAATATACAAAAAAGTTAAAAATTCAAATTTATTTTTTAATTACGTGTTAGGCCTTGATACAAGGATTCCAGAGCATTTTTTGGTTTACCTCTATCTTAAAAAATGGCTGAGATAGAGCAGTTTGAAATTCTAGGGTGGCTGACATTTTGAAACAAAACAGCACATTAACGCGATTACTCGCAAATTATTTTCTTTCATTGTTGTAATAATTTTCCCAATCATACGCATAACACTATATATTCATATCCGTTAGCGCCAAAATTGGCGACATTGGCGACAAAATTGGCGACCTTTGGTGAAATATCGCCAAATTTGGCGACCAAAATAAGTCTTCATAAATGAAGCCAATTTGGCTATTGCTCAATAACTTGGCGAATTTCTTTTTCAAATTCAGTATTAACGAATCTTTTGTAAACGTTTCTTTGCATTTTAACTTGCTGTTTTCGTGTAACATTAGCTAAAATTTTAAAACGAAGATATAGGAAAGCTACCTTTTCCTCCCGGTACAGGCCGGAAGGACTTTTTGTTTTAAAGCATTACGCTTCTGAAAAGATTTTTAACCACGTTTGGTCAAAACAAGTTAACTACTTTTAGACAGAATACATTTTTTTTTTTTTTTTATATTCCGCTCTATTCAAATTTTTGGAGAACTTCTTGTGTTAGGTATTAAAACACAAAAGTCCAGCAAAGTTGTTAGACATGATTGGGAAAAAAAATTCAATAACTTTCGATCTTAATACAACTGAAATCTTATAAATGGTTTCTACTTAATTATTTTTTTAAATGTGTATAGTTTGAATGCTAATAGCCATATTGTGATCGAAATCCTTAAGAGAGAGGGGAAGGGGGGGGGGTTAAGACGGACTGCTTTCCTCCCTCTAGGTATTTGAATTAACTTTTTGTTGCAATTAAAAAAAAAGAGATTCGACAAAAAAAGTTCGTTTACGCTGAACACAACCTGGCCATCCAAATTTCGGGCCCTGGCCACAGAAAATATTTTGGGACCTATTCGTAGATGATCACTTTTTTGTTCACAAATTCTGTGAATGAGAAGTGCATGAATATTACTCAATGCGCACATTTAAATGAAAAACTGAGAATCGTTGTGAACTGAAGTTGGGTTATTATTATTATTGAAATTTCTTCATGAAAAATAACTTGGCAGGATCCAATTGGATGTTCAATAAACAAGAACTTGAAAAACATACGTATGCCAACATAGATTTTTCATTCATAAATAAGTACATAATAAAATGATTCGATCGATCCTACAGCCACCTTGTATGTTTGTCTGGCCAGGGTTAGAACTATCGAAACTGTCTGGCTGGCTACTGAGGAAAACATCTTCTAATAGTTAACCAAGTAACATGTATAAAATCCAGCTTTTATACTAACTACAGCTAAAATTTATTAAAGTTTAAGGGTGTCTGTCAAGGGGTTGCCACGATATTAAGTGTCTGGACATGGATGACGGGATTTCTAATATTATTCCGAAGAAAATATTAAAAAATTACGCTTTATTATTGGATGAATTTAAGTTAGTATTTTATATACCTTTGCTACCTGTTACCTGCTAAAGCCACGATGACTCAAATTTCATAGTAGCCCATCGCTCCTACCTGTGTTAGAAGCATGCGTTGAGAAACTTTCAGCTTTTACAAAACAAGGAAGGTCTGGCATTCACGGGCTAATCCAATGCTTCCCTTCCTTCGGAATGGTCTATTATTTTGGCAGCTTGCCAAGGGCCGTCTTTTAACACTGGTCATGCAGTACTTGTTTAGAATGAGAACCCCATTCGTTGGTGTTCAATCGGGAAGGAGGACGGAAACCGCATTTCTTTATTACAAGAAGAATTACGGCCCTATTAAAATATTTTGAAATATTGCATTTATGGATTTGAAAATTATGCATCTAAAAGTATTTTTCAACGACGAATCCAAATATCTAATTTTCATAACGATGGGATAGTGAGAAGCGGAAATATCATTTATTTTTTAATTAATGGATTCGCTTTTTTAACGCATCCTTTCATAGTCGAGACACTGAGACTACTCACCGAAAGATTGTTCATTTTTATACTGCCAAATATATATATATTTTTTAAATATCGGATTTTTGGATCTGAAAAGTATGCATCCTTGCTTTGCTGGGATTTCAGAGTTTCAAAAAATTTTCGAATTCGGCCCATAATTTTTTATTTTAACAAAATTTCGATTTTTATATTTAAAAAAAAATTATAAAACGCTAAAGATTTTGCTATTTCATTTCTAATGATCTTGGGTCGTAAGAGTCCGATCACGACGCAGTTTGGCTCATTCTACTCGATATCGATAGAACTTATCGATTTTAGTTCCGAGTTTCACCAGTGAAAACTCGTGTGTTGATTTCAGTTTTAAAAAACACATTAATGCAGTTTCTGCAGGATTCTAAATGAAATTTTCTTACTCAATAAACCGACCAGCGTAGCGGGCGAAGCTCCATTAGTTTGATTTATAGGATTTTTACTATGGCCAGCAGGTCCCAGTTGAATTGGGCGCTATTCCACCGGAAGGGAGCGCTGTGATAGCCACTTAAATATTTCAAATCCAGAAAAATGTACAAAAAAAAAAATAGAAATCCTATTTTATTTTATTTTAGATGTTCGACCTTGATCCAAGGATTCTGGAGCCATTTTTGTTTTGCCTCTATTTTAAAAAATGGCTGAGATTTGAAATTTCAGTTTGAAATTTTAGGGTGGATGACATTTTGAAACAAGACAGCAGGATTCCTCCATAAAAGGGTCTAATGGATGAGTTTTAGTGAGCATGCTTTCTGGCAATTTTTCTTTCATTGTTGTAACCATCGTTCCAACTCTTATATGCCCTTTTAATAAAAAGCTATGCGTTGCTGACGGCTGGGTTTTTCGCTAATCGTTGCCACAGATTAATCTCGTAAAATGAAACATTTGAAGTTACTGAAAAAATGAATAGCTCGAAAAATATTTGTCAGAAAATTGTTAGACAAACTGCGTTAGAGAGGTAAAAATAGTATTTTTCTTGATATAAATTTCAAATCTAATGATTATGCCGTTTTTCAAATATTACCAAATTTTACAATGGAATACTAAAGCGAAACGCATAAAATTTTATAACGCATAAAATTTTAATGATAACGGCAATGTGTCCTGACGTATGTATACTGAGTCCCAAATTATAGTAGCCTTATTATTCCGTTAAAATATAAAAGTGAATTATGATGTCACTGGTGCATGATATTTATTAAATTCTCGATCAGTGAGACATATCAATTTCATTCTATTTGAAGTATTGTAACTTCATTAAAATCCAACGGAAATGATTTTTCTCCATAGACTCCACAATGGAACGAAGGTTTTTTTTTATACCTTTTGTTACTTTTCCGTATCATGCCAAAATGTATGCTAAATGCGCCATTTATTTCAACCCTGAATGTGCAAATAATTTTTATTTCACATTCTAGTCTTAAATCAAACGTTCAAATTATTGTGATTTTTTTCTTTTTAATTTGGACACAGATTAAATTTAAATTTTCAGCATCGCCGTACACGTTGCTATAGGAACCCATTTGGCATTCTTCCAATTTGAATTTAATCACGGTGACGTTCTTTCCGTTTCAGAAAAAAATTGTTAAAAAAAAATCTCCGCAAAACGCAAAAAGACGCAACTTGCGAAAAATAAAAAAATCTCATAGGACAAAAGATTGCAACCGGATTCCTTTTACGAATCTCAAAAAGTCGGCCTCAATAGACAGGGCTAAACGATTGCAACCCTATTCCTTTTAGAGGTCAAAAAGTCGACGTGAAAGCGCTAAAATTCGCATAAAAAAATCCAATCCAACACAAGACGTTGTAGCTCTGCACGCAGCAGTTACTTCAGCACAGAAACAGATAAACATCTATCTTTATTATGATGGAAGATCTGGGTTCCTCCAATAATTGTGTTCTTTCAAACATGAGCCAGATCAGCCCCGGGTCCAAAACCGATCTCTCCTCCTTCTAACTGAAAATAATGAGTGGACAGGTGTATACGTAGGTTGAGAAGTTTATTTTTGTCTCTCAAATTCAGACTGCCTTCTTTTCTTATATTCAGAAAATGTTTGTTTGTTTTCATTCTTTCCTTCAATGAGTATCTTGCCCCTTCAGCTCCTACACATTACAGTCACGCATAGAAATCAGACAAATTGTGTTTTCTAAAACAACACTTACATGTGCCATTGAGAGGCTCATTAATAAATAATGAAAGCATCCATGTCTCGAATCATTTGAGATAATACTTATCTCATAAAACAAAACATTGAACAACGTAGAGCACAATCCAGTTTATTTCCTCATTTTGTTGTTTTGGAAATCATTATTTAAAATTAACTTCTGTCTCGGCACATTGTCACAAAAAGGCGAAACATAAAAATACAGTCAATCCTATGAAAACGAACCTGTCTAGGGTCCTCACAGGAAAAAATACCATGCAATTATACCTTTTAAGGTGAAAACGGAATTCATTTTTCTCCACTCCTAATTTCAAATTCAGTCTTAGTAGATTTGACTGTAACACAATAATTAATCTTATACAGTAAAATATGTGAAAGCGGAGTTTAAGGCAGGATTCCGTTTTCACAGGTTTTACTAAACAAAGTACCATAAAACCTGTAAAAACAGAATGGATAGGGACCGGAAAAGGGCTACTTTTTAGTAGGAAGATCATAAAACAGTTCTTAATAGACAGGTTCTGTTTCCACAAGTTTTACTACATTAAAGTTTCACTCGATCCTGAAAAATCGGAACTTTGGCGTCCCGCATCCATCGGGACACCTGGCCACCCCCCGTCATAACTATAAGTTTGTAAAGATAGAAATTATTTTTCTTTGAAATGAAACCAATCTTGATTATTTTAAAAATTATCTCCTGATTTTAAGGGTCCTTTTCTTTCGAAAGTTCAATTCGTTCCCTCTCAATTCTGCTCTTCCGTGTGAACCCACCTGCCTTTGCCAAAAGAGCGATCGATCGCCCGATCCGACAACCTCTTTCGCGTCCCGGGCAGAGCGTCTATTTTTAGCGTCCAATGGGAATCTCCCGGCGTGCCCCCGTGGATGGGGAGAGGAACGCTCCTCTTCGAATCGACCACGTGACACCGACAGAGAGGGGGGGGGGGAGGGAGAGAGAGTCATTTTGTTGCGACCGTCTTGGGCATCATTTGGCACTTTTTCCACCCAGCCTCCCTTCCCAAGGAGACTTGTTTGTTTTTGCTCTCTCACTCCTCCCTCGCTCTTCCTTGTAACTCCTGGACGTGCCACAACATGGGAAAAGAAGAGTAGTCACAAAATAACCCAGAGAGTTAGAGTTTGCAATTTATTTAAAATATCCAGAAGGTAGAGAAAAGATTCGTGTCCTTTCTGACACATTTTCTTGTTCACAAACGTCTCCAGGTAACCTTATTCAGAAACAGGAGCACCTGTGTACAAATCTTCATTTGGCACTTTTACCACCCAGCCTCCCTTCCCCACGAAAAAAAAAAAACCTACTTTATAAAAACTTATCAGTACAAATGTAATGCGAAAATATTAAATATTAATTCTTAAAAGAAAAGTAAAATTAAAAGGGAAAAAAAAAATGTGCTAATTGAGATGATAAATTTTTGCAATCTTACGTCATTGCTAACCACGTAAATGAACAGTTTTAGTTAAACAAAAATGTAAAATTGTAAAGAAGAAGAAAATAAAATAACTGAACTGCTTTATCTGACAAGAAAATTATTTTTGTTATTTATATTTTGTATAGTTAATAATAAGAAACAATAAACTTCTAAGTATAATTATAAAGTATTAACATATTCTCTAAATGTTTAATCAGAAAGAAACATCCCTTAGTGAATTTATAAAAATTGTCGAATAATATCAGTGTGAAAAAGGTTTGTCTGTCTTTTAATGTTTTGAAAAGGGTGAATGACAAAAGAGTTGGAAGAGCAAATGTAAAATTTGAGAGTTGCACAGGCGACTATTCCTTTTTGATTATTTCGTGTACCACTATTTCCAAATAAATAATCTTTGTTGTAAATTTCTAGTAGAAATCAACCACGAAAATTGTTGTTTGGAAGTAATAGTAGACTAAATAGCAGTACAAATAAAGTCGTCTCTGGCAACGCTGAGATTTTGAAAAACTGTAAATAAATATACTGAATAGATCGTTTTTTAAATTAGATATAAATTGGTTGACACAGTGTAAAATTTTGTTTCTCATAGGGTGGTTCCTTTTTACAACAAATATTAAACGAAACTCACAAAGCTTTCTTTCAAAGAAGCTAAGTGTTTTATTCAGAAGAGAAAACAATTTAATATTTTCATCTTTTTAAGTCACCACCAATGGGTATTATTTCTTATCTATTTAGGAATAATTTGTTTGAATTAAATCTATAAATAATATCTAATAAATAAAATATATAGTAATATAACCGAATATCGATAGTTATTTATAAAAATGCATTTTTAAAATTTTTTATATACAAATCCATAGAGATTGCTATAGAATATTTTCTTTAGAACAATTGATATAGAAATTTATAGAGCAATTTCTTTAGATTTCTTTTGATCTATCAAAACTAAATAGAATCTAAATACAAACTTTATAAGGAAATCTGCAATTATTACTCTCCAGAATTATCTGCATTAAAAAAAGTATTGTAGAACCTATAACGATATTAAAGTAGGACAATTGTTAGTTTTATAAAAAAAAATCTAAAGACGTCATGTTTTTTGCATGAAAAAAAAAATCATTTTATGTAATTTTTACGTAATGTGGATGCCTGTTTTATCTTTTTTATAAAACTTTCGGATTTCCGACTTTTGTAAAAAAATTATTTTTTATTATTGAAAGAACACAAGTTTAGCATTAAAAAATAGGTCATTTTAATTAGACACTATTCCTCTAAGTGATAATAATAAGTTATATATATCTATATAACAATAATAGTAATAAGCTTATAGGTCTGATTTATGTGCGTGTTTTGTATGTAGTGCGTCCATTTTTGAAAAAATGCACTCCTATTTGTAACCTAAAATGAATAGAAAATATTTATTTAATTTCTTACAAAGCGAAATTCAAAATGATGGGGTTATTAAAATCTTTCTCTACGCAGTTTTGTGCAAGTGGAACACGTGATTTTTAAAAGGGCAAGCTTTAAAATGCTTTAAAATAATTTGTGAGACAAACTTGTTCGAAATGGGGACAAATTTTTGTTTTGTTGGAACAGATTTTTGTCTCCGTTTCGCTCGTAAAGGCACTCTTTTCTTTTACCTGTCACTGGATGCATGTTTTTTTTTTCTAATTTTTATGTACTGAGTACGTATATCTTGCTAGATGAACGAAGCTCCTTGCCATCAGAGAGGGAGATGGGAAACTGCTTATGGAGAAATGCTTAATCTTTCGTAGTAATAGTTAAATATTTTAAAAGTATGGGATGATGAAGAAGTTCCCAGCAAAAGCTGGATGTACCTGTCTTAATTAAGTTTAATAAATGGACTTTTTTGTATTCTATTGGAAGCCACACTGCGGTTAATTGGTATCAAAACTCAATAATAAAAAAGTTATATTTAAATAAATCTTTGCTATAAGAACGTAAAGAGTAGGAGAGAATTAAATGATAGTTCCCCACTTTACTCCCATCACTCATTTTTACTAAAAGCGTTTTATAAACAGATTGCTTTCTCCTGTCCATCTCATAGTAAAGGGGTTTTCCTTCGTCTGCTTCTTCTTTTGTCCATTGAGACCTTCTAACTGATACGCGAAGAAGATCAACTCCCGTAGGCGTAATGGAAACGCATGGAATCAAGTTGGTGATTCAATATGTAATGCGCGATAGACAACTTTACAGGGGAGTAGCGCAAACCAACCGGCGGCGGTTTTAACTTTTCTTTTCTTTTCGCTCATTTTGCTTTTCGGTCATTTTTTATTCTGTTATTCTAAATGACGGAGATAATTACTTCATTTAAGTAGAAACCCCTTTCAAAATATCAGATAATATTTACAATTTAAATTTGAATGCTTAAATAGCCAAAATATTTCTAAAAAAAAACAGGTATTTTTTTTTTTTAAACCAGCCAATAAACAATGTTAATGTGTGAAAGTTTATTGTTTTTTTCGAAATGAGGGAAATTATTTATATAATATATTTATCTTGTTCAAATTTTCAATCGTTCATAAAATACTTTTGATTCCTCCACTCAACTTGAAATACATTTTTTGTTTAACTTGTACTGGATGTTAATACAGTTTTTTCAAATATTAATTCCTTCATTCAATTTAATTAATTAATTTTAGTTTTATAGGGGAGAAAATTTTTTCTTTTCTATAAGATATTGAGCAGGATATAAATTTAGGAATAAATACCGTCAGTGGCGAAGCGTGTAGATCGCTGGAAAAACAATGTTTTATTTTTTATGTGACTAATACTGTAAAAGAAAAAAAAAAAAGTTTGTATGAAATTAACTGAACCGATTTTAAAAATTCTTTCACTTTACGATAGTTGATAAACAGAGCGTCGTATCTGGTTTTTGGAGCTGCCAATGAGTTGGAATGGAAATTTTTCGCATTCATCCAAGACTCACGTTTCCTCAAATTCTTGACCTTGATGAGCCTCTTTAAACTATCCGTAATTTCACCAAACAAAGAGGCGGGTATTGCTAGGTGAAGGATGAAATTTGATTACATGTTTTAAATCATTGTACTTCCCTTGCAATACTAATGAAGGGATATGTCATTTATGAGTATCCATGTACAGGGTTGAGACATACTGCCTGTAGGAATATTGGAGCATTGTCTTTGAGGATGGAATGGAAGCGAAAAAGGGAAAGGAGCCAAAAGTGTTTCATTTTTGACCTCTCGGAGATGGAGGCAAAGTGTTTCAAAATAAAGTTCCTGCCATTTAGTTTGGAAAAAAGTGACATAAAAAAAAATTTTTTTTACACTCTAAGTTATATATTTCTCTATAATCTGACAAGTACAAGAGTGAAAATGCTATTCGCCTACTAACCCAAACTCACAGAGTTCTGATACTCCGACGAAAATTCGGGGTCTTTCCTACTCACTCAAACAATTCATTGTCCGTTTTGAGTAGCATACAACTCCCTCCCTTATAAGTTTTCATTTATTTATTTATTTATTTTTGTCATTTTCTTTTGTTTTTAGAGACCTTTCACTTTACCGTGTACGATACAAAGGAGAAGGGTCGTCAGAAAGTAAGGCCTTTTTTTCAAAAAACATCGTACACTGTCTGAAACGGCCAAAGCTGAAACTATCGCTACTGATTAAAGAAAAGAATTGTTTGTCGTGATTGTATTTCGGTATCGAAACAGACAGGTACCTACAACATGAGGCACATCGCATCCTTCGATGAAAATCGGGTGCTGGGCATCTGCTTCGTAGGACGGGGTGTACTGGAGTGGAACGATGTGGGTGTTTGCCCCCAAACCATCCTCGAACCCAATTGAACGCTCCAACAAAAGTCTGCTCTGGGTGCCATATGGACTTTTCGTACGGATTCCATCTCGTCCACCTTCTGCTTACGCTACACCCCACCTGACGGGGATCTCGATTCGCACACCGCCGATCTTTCATGTCCAGTTGCACTCCCTCTTGACGTGGGTTGCCATGATGTGAAACGTCCCGATTTTGAAGTGTCCCGTTCCACTCGGGAGGTCTTTTTCGATTTTCTTTTAGCACTTTTTTCAAAACAATATTCCTATTCGTTAGAGCTGCATCGAATGAAACAGAATGACAGTAAAACCTTCGAGAACAGAACCTGTCTAGACCGAAAAATTTTTAATGATTCCGCACAAAGAAATACCGTACACATCTACCCGCTGAAGAGGATTGTTTTTCCGCTCCCTCTAGCTATTCCGCATTGAAAGGTTTTATTGCATTTTGCCTAACAACCTGTGAAAGTGGAACGTGTGCCTAACGGAATCTTGTCTGAAACGCAAACATTTCGCGGACGGTTCCATCGGAAACCTCTCCAAAAAGGAATTTTGTTTCGGTCTTTGGCAATTCCGTTTTCGCAGATTTCACTGTGTAAGAGTGCTTATTAAGTGCCGTAAAAGCTACTAAGACGGAATCTCAAGCGACAGGAAAAAGATCCCGTTTTAGAGAGATGTTCGTCTTAAATGGTATGCTTTTTACGTTTTAGGATTCCGCTTTCGTATGATTGACTGGCTTTCCAAGTCCCGATAGGGTGAGAGTGGGCCTGACATCGCCTGTCGTGCCTCTACCAAGTCATCGAACACCATTTCACGCATCGAAAGCGAGGCCTCGGCGGCTGTGGATCCGCGCGTGCCATATGGCACATTTGCGTCCCACCCCTATCTCGATTCCAAACACAAGGGGGCGAAACAATGGTCACGCGATCGACACGTTTCAGTTTAGAGCCGGGGGCCTGATGACGAAATTTTTGAGCCCTGACCACCGCACAGTGGGGCGTTTTGACTATCTTAGGTGGACAAAATTATTGGAGAAATTACTTACTTATCTTGTATCAGAGGTTTTGCTTATTTTTCGAATGTATCATTAATAAAATGCCCAAACAGTGATAAATATTTGGTTTATTTAATTATTTATATTATTATTATTATTATTATTTATATTATTAATATTATTATTATTTATATTATTATTATTATTATTATTTATTAAAAGTGGTTTAAAATTGACTAGCAAGATTTGAACAAAACATACATACTTACACTCTAAGTTAATATAACTTAATGATTAAATAATAATTAAAATAATAATAATAAGGTTTAACTGGTCTACCAGGGTCTTTTATTTAAGATTTTTTCGTTTTCTATTGTTTGAGTAACGCAATCCGGTAGGTGAAAGGTTCCTTGAAACCAGGCGGAATTATATTGATAAAAACGTTGTCTATTTCTTTCCGATTTAGACCATTTTGTTGAATTTGAAAACAAAATGTCCGGACACGTGATTTCAGGTTCTTAAAAATGTCTTCTGTTAACTGAGGATTCCCCAGTTTTTCCAACAAAATGAAAAGACACAGCTTCGAATTTGCTTTCCTTTGGGTTGGAAACCCATAAGTCAACAACAGATTGCCGAGAAATTTGTGTAGTCATGCTTAAAAGCTTTCAAATAAAAACATATTTTAAAAAAGAAGCTTTTATGTTTTGCGTGACTCTGTAAAAAATAACCCACATTATTTGCAGTTGAAAAAATGCTGTTGTGTAAATCAAATATAAATTTTATTGAATTTGAAATAAAATTTTTGCTTATAGACCGTGATGTATCAGAATTATTTGTGTGGTCCTTAAGAGAAATATAATTGCTGCTCACTTTATTTTCACTTTATAAGATGGTATTATGCATCTCGATAATCTAGATTAATTTTGTTGAAATTGAATTAAAATTTGTGTTTATAACTAACAATCTTTCCACAATCCTTTGTGTGCATTCCACAATCCTTTGTGTAAAATGCATAATTGCTACGTTCCTCAAATTATAATATAATTCAATTATCATGTAAAATACACATGTAAGCCAAGTTTCAGCTCAATCCGATAATTATAAGTGGATTAAAATTGATTTTCAAGATTTAAACTAAACTCTTGTGTAGCCCTGTAGATACAGTATAACTTGTACTTTCCTCAAAGTACAATAATATTGTATTGTCATTGAAACTACATATGTATTTAAAGTTTTCGATTAATCGAATAATTGGAAATGGTTTAAAATTAACTTGCAAGATTTAAACTAAATTTTTGTGTAACCCTGTAGAAATAAACTCCGCCTCTCCCACATCTAGAGATCCTCCGTTTGTTAGTGGGCTATAAGAAGTGATTAAGAAACGAATAGCATTTTTTATTTTTCGATAAATGTATTGCATTTTTAGTTACAAGCGTTTAGTTACACTTATAATGACTAATTCCGGGCTGTCGCGTTACGAAAATCAGTTTAAAACGTTTACTATGATAGCCATTTTGGATAGATCCTTTGCTTTATTGAAAAATGGAAAACGCTATTCGATTTCACCGTATTTTAATAAGTACACCTTCCAATTGCGTGCGTTAAGATTTTTTTCATTTTCAAAACTCTGTAAAAAATCAATATTACATTTCTAGCAACGTAAACAGGCATAAGAAACAGTCTTCAAGGTTAGGAAAAAACATTTTTTTAATCTGTATTTTTTAAAAAATAAATTCGTAGAGCCGTTCTGAAAAAAAGTATTTTTTTACGCGAAACTTTCTGGTTGATTCACGGACTTTTTTAAATGCAAAAGCAATAAATAACTGTGCTATTGAAGTGATTTAGAAACGAAAGCATTTGTTATTTTTCGATACATGTACAGCATTTTAAGTTATAAGCGATTGTTGTCTCATAATGGTCATTTTCGGGCTATTGCTTTACGAAAATCGGTTCAATATTTTTACTTTCTGACAGATCCTGTACTTTATCGAAAAAAGTGCACTTTCTAATTTCGTGCGTCTAAGCTTCACTTCGCGACTGTGTCAGAAAACTCCGAGATTGTACTTGGGAACTACCTTAACAATATAATATATATACTATTTCCATTTCTAAGACAAAAGAAAAATCCACCTCTTCCTGAATAGTTTAAGATTTCTGGCATTTTTAAAACTCTATAAAAAATCAACATCACATTCCTAGAGACATATGCGGGCTTAAGAAATAGCGTCTTAAATGCTAGAAAAAACTTTTTTTTTTTTTTTTTAATTCTGCATTTTTTGTTATTATTAAATTCCTAAGTTTAAGGATCTTTTCAAAAAGTATTTTTTCACGCGAAAATTTTTGACACATTCATGGACATTTTAAAACACAAAAATAAGAAATTATCATCCCTAACACTATTGAAGTGATTTATAAACCAATAGCATTTTTCATTTTTCGATAAATATATTACATTTTAAGATAGAAACGGTTGTTGTCTCATGATGAACATTTCGAGCTGTCGCGTTCCGAAAAATGATTAAAAACGGGCCAACATGACAGCTTTTTTCTAATAAATCCTTCGCTTTATCGAAAAGGAAAAACGCAATTCGATTTCGTAGTTTTTTCCAATAAGTGTACCTTCCAATTTCGTGCATCTAAGCACGACTTTGGAGTTTGCATCTAAGCACGACTAAGACTGACTTCGCGAATGTGCCAGACAACTTCGAGATTGTGTTTGGGTTAACAATATTCATATAATATATTTCTATATTTTCACCTTCACTTGAACTAGCTTAAGATTTGTGGCATTTTTTAAATTTTATAAAGAATTAACATTGCAAGTTGGTCAGGTACGTGCACACAAAGGCACACGTTATATTCAAATCGCAATCGTATAACTACAATCAGAACAGAAGAAATCGATCACTCGCTACGTCTCACTCACTGCACTCGCCTTATACCGTGATTGTACTCGCGAGTATATTCAAACATTCATGGATATCGATATCACGCCGCCGCACAGTGGGGCGTTTTGATGATCTAGGTCAGCGGTTCCCAACCTTTTTTTCTCTCACGTACCCCTTGCTTATGCGTACCCCTCCTCAGATAAACATTTTTGCCATTGTTCATTAGTAATGTTCTTCTGCTATTTACCAATATTAAATGCAGTTCTCTTCAAAATCCCACTTATCCATTTTAAATCACAACACAATATCAACATAAAGTCACTTAAAACACTAAATATTAGCTAAAGACTTCAAATTAAACACTCAAATAGCAGTGACGAAACTAGGGGGCATAGGATCCGGGTACCTGTGTGAAAGGAGCGGAGCCAAAAGAGGTTGGTTGTATAGGGTTTAATGGCGCAAGGTCTGCAGCCAAAAGAGAATTCCTTACGTTTTTCGATGCAAAAAGAGCGAAATTTGGACAAAAATGACCTGCAATCGGACAACCCAAAGTAAAGTATTTTGGATTTTATAAGTCTTAGCTTTGAATACGGCTGTTTTTTCATTAAGTGAACACGTTGGGCGCTAAACAATACTTGATTAACGAATACTTACCAAGATACTTACAAAATCTATAGAGTGTCTCAAATATGTCTGAATTGGTTCAGTATTTTGGATGCTTTCGTAATGACAAATTTTGAATTTTTTTGCTTTTGTGTGTCCTTCTAAACGAACTATAAAAGCTACACACTTGATTAACGAACTCATACTGGCTGATCAATTTACTGTCCCAATCAAGGTTATTAAGGTCAGTAATTCGAATTTTATCGTGATGACAAGACTTGCGTTATGTATATATGTATAAACGAAATTGTTGCAACAGATCAAACTTAAAAATATTAAGATTTATATAATTTCTAGCAATTTTTTCATGTTTAAAATAAAAAAATAAAAGCAATGAATCGAAAACTTCCGTTTATAAAATTATTTTAGAAAGTAGTGGAGGGATGCGCCAAAATTCATGCTTGCCCCGTGTGAAAAATCCTAGTTTCGGCCCTGTCACAAAACAATGCACGTTAAAATTCTAGTACTGGCCAATCGACATAAGTATTAAGATAGTGGGGGTTGAACAGCCACAGGCGCAATCCGCAATGAGCATTCGTGCATTCAGTGAGCAATGCTCAAATGATCAGAGGATAAACTCTCTTTTTCTCTCAATAATCTTTTTATCTCATTTTGTTGGTATATCTGATATTTTGTTAGAAACGTTTGTGTATAAGAATATGAGTAGAGGAAAAGTGGCTCTTTTTTCACCATTACAAAGCACAATGTTTCTTCTTTTTCGAAGATTTTCCATGGTTTTACCAAAAACAGAATTGTTCATTAACTTAAAAAAGTCTTTCTCAAAAGAAGATTCGGCTTCTTTCCTTTTTTCGGTATTAAAATTAATATATTTTTGTAACCATGGAGTCTGTTTAAATTTTAAAGCTTTGTGCACAGTTGTAATTTTTAAACCAAATTCTAAATAAAATTTAAGATTACGATAATGGGTTATATAATTTCGTTTATTATTTAAATTAGGTATAAGTTTAGGGGTACCCACGAATTTTCTATTGTTAAGTAAGTTTCTTGCATGAGAAGACAGCATCTGCTCCTCTACAGTCACTCTCTCAGGGGCGACAGGGTATTCATTGTGCAAAGAATGTAAATGTTTCGGGTATTCCAAGTCTACCTCGAAGAGATACCCAATTTCAGAGCTATCAGATAGCGATAGAACCCACTCTTCTGTGATATTGCTTGTTTAACTCCATTCAAAACCGCGACAAGGTAAAAATTGGCTCATAGCCCACCCATATAAGTTATTGGCATCCCAGTACATGATGTAGCTTAACTGGGTGCCTCATTTTTCCTGTAATCGGGTGTACCAGGTATGTTTGCTCGAGCGTATCTTTGACTAATCATACTGATACCCCCTCGTATACCATTTTCAACCATAAGCAGCATATCTATATCACTGAGTAACTCTAAAGATGTTTCAGACATCTTTAAACAAGCTTGCTATGCGAGTGAAGGTGCAGTAAACAGGTGAGCAGGATCAATTTCATAATACTGCTGACATAATTTCCTAAAGTTTTGAAATACGTCAGCAAGTAGTAGAACATCTGTCTTGACATAAAGGTTGTGGTAATCACCGAGAGTCTTAATGTCAAATGTTTCCCATACATTTTGGGCGTGTTGATAATCTTTTTTATCTATTGGCTCATTGGTCAAACTATTAAAAAATGCAGAAGGTGGGGGAAGCTGTTTATCATTAAATTTATCGAAAGAAGTAACATAATCATAGGGGTAAACCCCTTTACGTTTAAGTAAAGATAAATTATTATTTTGGGGAAAGTTTTCTTCAAGTATGGTGAATTGATCAGGTTGAAGGTTTTTAACAAGTTTTTCCAATGACGTAGGCAAAAATTGAAAAGAATCGATAAAAACCATCTGAATAAAAGATGTACGCTTTCTGATTTTAAAAGTGATATAGTTTTCCATAGAAGTAGCAATCACATCGATTTCATGTTATTTAAATTTTCCAAGCTTTGTCATAATATGATGACCATCATAGTTTTTCAAGTTATGGAATATAACAGGAATTGTTTTACACTGCTTATAATTCAAGTTACATTCCACATGTACAGCTCCTCTGTACGCACCTGATAGGTGATCATGGTCACGTGTGCGTTTCTCATCTAAAGTTTTCTTGCAAATATGACAAAACTCGGCTTCTCGAAATGCCTTTTCTTCCTCGGTAGAAAGCTTCATAGGTTTAATATTTAGTAACTTTTGTCCTAAAATTTCCTTCTCTTGCATCATTCTGTTTAAAAAATGTTCAACGCAGTTTCTACCACGATATACCTGTGCTTTCTTCACACATGTTCCATCGGGTCCGATAACCACATAGGCATATCCACACGGTAAGTGGTAGGTTGTTTTCTCGGTATAGGATGCTTTAGAAGAGGGTGGGGCTGATGAAATAGGTATAAGTAGACTCTCAAAGTCCGCATAAATCGTATAGGAAACAGGATGTTGTAGGTGAATACCAGAAAACTGTAATATGTTATCATTTTCATTAGGCATCTTTATAGCTTGCGCAACATGTTGAGAACAATATACATTATGCTTATCCAATAGATCTTGTCTTGAGAATCGATGTAAACATCGATAACAATAGTAGCCAGCGGCTTTATGCTTGGTAAGATCACCTAAAAGTCTCGAAAAGCTTCTTATCAAACAATAGTGTTGCTTTTCACCATCACCAACCAATAACAAATTAATCACATCTTGATCCTTCTTTTCAGATATATACAGGGGGTAAATTTCATCCTCTTCATATCCGAACACATTAACCCGTAAATTGTTGAGTTGTTCAATAATAGATATCTTCTGAAGGGGTACAGGACATTCTACATTACCTAATTTAATATCATGTTCATAAGGTCGATAATGTGAAACACGTTCAGGCTTTTTTGTAAAATCTAAGTTCAGTTTAAAAGCCAAAAGGCACCACACCAAACATTTATTGTCTTCGTTTTTTATATTCAACACTGCTTTTTTATCATCTAGTTTTTTAGACAGAGGAATGTAAGAACTCGCAGAGAGGGGGTGATATTTAGCAATCTTGAGTTTATAATGATTTTTTCTAAGTTTCCACCCAGAGCCTCTTTGTACAAATTCTTCAAAGGATTTAATAATCTTCGAAAATCCTTCTTCAATATGTTGTGAGATAGTATCTTCTGTAAGTTCAATCATACACGAACATCGAAAATAAGATTGAATTTCTTCAAACTTTTCATTATCAGTCAGACGTTCAAGTGCTATTTTTTCTACCATATACCATTTAATTGCACCTTTTTCATGAATTTCACTTATTAAACGTTCATGTATTTCGGTTCGTAAATGTCTATCAAATACCTCTAAATCACTTTCCTCACGTTCATCTGGATGCAAAATTACTGTTTTAAACACATTAAGTGCATCAGAATGCTTTATGTTTTTCGACTTTACATTAGATAAACTCATTTTACGTTTTACACTCACAAGAGGTGCGCGAGAGTGCTGTGTGCGTACATGTTGTCTCAGTTCATAATTTCGTCCGAATACTTTATCACAATCATGGCAAGGGAATGTTGAATTCTGATGTGACTTTAAATGATACTTTAAATTATCCTTACGTATAAAAACTTGATCACATTCATGTAGAATGACTATCGGCATTATGGGTTTTCAAATGTCTTAACAAGTCTGATTTCCTTCCAAAACGCTTTCCACGGGTTTCACAAGTATGCGACTTTTCATTAAGATGAATCTTAACATGCTGATTTAAATTACCCAACGAACACAGAACTTGCGGGCCACTGATGGCTACGTTAGCTTTGGCCCAAACTGTCAGATGGAGGGCCGCTGTCATTGGCCGTAATGGCAACTTAAAAAAAACTGTCACGCCGGCCACCTTGAGGCCGCAACAGAATTGGCCAGAAATACAATAAGATCCCCATAATTAGGCCACTAACGGTTAATCATAAATGATAGATTGCCTAAACCTGGCCACAATTATACTTTAAATGGCAATTATTAATGGAAACTAGGCATAGCTAGGCCATTAAAAATCATAATGAATAAAAGCTAGCCAGAAACTTGCCGTAGCAACGCCATTTGTGGTTTTCAAGAATTAAATCCAGCCCAAAATTACCCATAAAAATGCCTTTTATGGGTATTATAAATGTAAGCTAGCCAAAACCCAGCCACTGTCGCCCAATAAAGATTATTTAGGCATAAATCAAAATTTATTATATAAAAGAAAATATTTTTTAGGAGTTTATTTAAATGATAAAGTGTTTTTGCGTGAAATAAAGTACTAATAATCATTTATGTACACTTTTCAAGAAAATTATAAACTCAATTACCTTGATTTTTTTTTTCAAAAATTTGAGAAACACAATGTTTGACATAGTGAATTAATTTGTTTATTTTTTCAGTTATATATATTTGAAATTTATATCCAATGCCATTTTTAAATAATCATATTTCATATAAATTTTAAAAGTATATGATTAAAAAAAACTAATTAATTCACTATGTCAAGTAATTGTGTTTTGAAAAAAAAAAAAAAAAAAAAAAAAAAAAAAACAAGGTAATTTGAACTTATAGTTTTCTTGAAAAGTGTACCTAAATGGTTATTAATTAGCACTTATTTTCACGCAAAAACACTTTATAATTTAAATAAATTTCTAAGAAGCATTTTTTTAACAGAATAAAATTTGAATTGGTGCTTAAATAATCTTTTATGTGTATGTATGTCTAATGTTAGTTTATTACAAAAAAATTCAGTCAAAATACCGACTAACACATAGTAGAGAAGAAACAACGGTCCGACCCCAAGAGGAATCAATGATGTGGTGGAGGTGGAGGGAGTGAAATCATACTATAGTACGATGTGAAAAGAACACTTTAAAACGTAGACGGGGTCTTAAGGGTGTACTATAGGAGGATGGTATAAATGTGAGGGGGCTAACATTTTTAAAGGGGGCTTAATTTTTAAGGGGACTTAATTTTTAAGGGGGCTTAATTTTGAAGGGGGGCTAGAAATTTTCCTGTTGGTTCGGACCGTTGTTTCTTCTCTGCTATGTGTTAGTCGGTATTTTGACTGAATTTTTTTGTAGAAGTGTATTAAATAAGTTTTTAATTAATTTTTTTATGTTTTGATTTTTTTTTAAATAGCGCCATCTGTGAGCTGTTTTAGAAATAAAAAGTATATTATAATATTCATAACTGTAAGTGGTTGTTTCAGTACTCGGCAGAAGTTTGAAGTTACATTTAAATTTTATAAAGTGTTTTAGAAAATTTTTGAATGAATTTTTCTGCAGCGCCATCTATGAGATTTTTTTAGAAGTATCCAATATATTAAATTATTTATAACTGTTGGTGATTGTTTTAGTACTCGGTTTTAATTTAAAGTTATATTTAATTTTTTAAAGTGTTTTAAAAAAGTTTTAAAATAATATTTATCAGCGCCATTTATGACATTTTTTTTTTTTAGAAGTAACCAATATCTTAAATTATTTATAACTGTAAGTGAATGTTCTACTAGTCGGTGTTAGTTCGAAGTTTGATTTAAATTTTTAAAGTGTTTAAAACAAGTTTTGAATTAATTTTTTTCATCAGCGCCATCTATGATATGTTTTAGAAGTAACTTTTTTAATTAAAATTCTTAGTTTCCTCATTGATTGGCGATTGGTATTGACCTTAGATGTAAAGTTTCGAATTTGAGTCTTCCTGATATGATATTTTTACAGGAAATACTCTCTGATAAGGTGCGTTTTACAGCATTAAGACGTGAATATTGACGATTTTCCAATGTAGAAGTATAGAATTTGCTGGAATTAATGTAAGATTCTTTTGTTATGCCATATTTGGTGGAATAATGGGAATTAGCTATATTTTTTTATCTGATTGCTAAATGAAGAAAAAGAAAGATATTTCTTGGGAATATTTTAATCAAAATTTGAATGATTTTTACCAAATCAATTTGATTTTCCGCGCAATAATAGGAGTTTTAGCAATCAATTATCTAATTTTACTCTGTATACTTGATTTAATTCTGTTTAGACGCTCGTAATATAATCTTTTTATATCAGACTTGAAATAAGGACCATATTTAAATAAAAACTAGTTGTTTCTTTATTCTCAATACGCAAACTTTTTTTTTCTTTCTCAAAATGCAGCATTTCTGAGGGGGGGGGGGGGGGAATAATAATTCCACTCCACATTCTAACAAACAGGGGGAGCATAACAACAGAAATTGTAGGGTCACGATTTTCACTCTGAAGCGATGTAAATATTATTCACTATTAACGTTTACAAAAAATCCACGTTCTGAAATAGAAATTTACTACATTTTAATAAAGCTTACCCTCCTCTATCTTCTTAATGAAGGCTAATAATTACACAAAACAAAAGAAATATCGATTTTTAAGGAAAAGAGATGATAGTTTAATAAATTTTACGCAAATTTTCGGTATATGATTCTACGCTAACATGCATGATTTTATCTCTTAGATGACCAGTACAGAGAAATAATGACAGTATTTACTTTTAGATTACTTTTGCGTGAAAATTTAACAGTAATTATATAAATTACTGTTTACATCACTAATTTACATATGAAAATAAGGATTTATAGGATAAAATAAATAATCTTAACTTATACTTAGTATTTTTTACGCAATTCCAATGACTTTATACCATGTTTTTCATGAGTTTTATGTTAATTAGTAATTTTATATTAACTAACTTCCAATATTTTCCATGATAAGATTAAATCTTTTCTATCACAGAAAAATACCACTGTCTAAAATTTCACTTAAACAATTATTCTAAGTATTGATATTTACTTATAGCTTTACTTTTCTTAAACTTTTACCTGAAATAATGTGAACTTATAGAATAATTACTCTGCTTACACATATCGAATTTAGTAAACAACATTCTTTTCTACACGAATACACGAACCTTTTTATATTTTCCAGTTTTAACAGAGTATGCATGAATATAAACTTTTATTTCAAATAACCTAATTTATGAAAACAATACGTAGTACCAAATATTAGGCAACATTTTAACACGAAATTGGATACTTTTCACATACCTATTTTAACATAACTTCGATGATTTAATAGTTTTTCACCCATTTTTTTCAGATATATACATATAAAAATATGGATGTACCGAGTAAATATACAATTTTAGCTGACACTTGGGGATTTTTTTACACCATTTCAATGATTACAAAATATTTTCATATCACAAAACGAAAAATAATTTAATACAGACGCAGGTAAATAATATTTGAATTGTGTTTTCTATTCAAAAATTTGAACATTAAGTTAAAATTTATGTTATAAGTATTGATATTCACTTTTAGTTATACTTTTCTTGAACTTTTACTTGAAACCATATGAAATTGTAGATCGATTACCCTGTTTACACATAGCATTGTTATCTACATGAATACGAATACTACATTTTAAATTTTCCAGTTTTAACAGAATATGCACGAATATAAACTTTAATTTTATCTAAACATTTTATTTCAAATAGCCTAGTTTATGAAAACGATACATATTACCAAATATTAGACAACATTTTAACATGAACTTAGATACTGCTCACATACCTATTTTAGCATAACTTAGATGATGTAATAATCCATTCCTTTCAGAAATATACATATAAATATATGGATTTATCGAGTAAATATCCAATTTTAGTGATTTTTTACACCATTTCAATGATTTCAAGCTATTTTATATCACAGAAACAGAAACGGAAACATAAACGCCGATAAAATAATATTTGAACTGTGTTTCCTATTCAAAAATTCAAATCTCAAGTTAAAATTTATGTTCTATCACTTATCAACTATTTATCCCACATAATTTTTTATCATAGAAGCATCTTAGAAATTAAATATACGTTAAATGAAAATAATAAATTGTAAGTATCTAAAAATATCAAACACAAAAACTATTAATCAAAACTTAAAAAAATTAAAAAAAAATTAAAAGTATTTACAAAGTTAAAAAAATTGTTTTTACAAATTAAAAAGAAAAAATTTTTACAAAAAAAAGTTTTTACAAAATAAAAAAAAGTTTTTACAAAATAAAAATAAAAAGTTTTTACAAAAAAAATGTTTTTACAAAAAATTTTTTTTTACAAAATTTAAAAAAATTACAAAAAGGTATTCATTTTTTACAAAGTTTTAAAAAAATTAAATTTTTTTTAAAATTAAAAGTTTAACTGCTACCATTGCCACTATCACTTCTCAGAATATATCAATCTAGACTTTACTATAAAGAAAATTTCAACTGCAATTGTTCCAACACTATTCTTAAGTTCGCATAAACCAAATTTTATACTGTATTTAGCGAATTTCCAATTAACATCTTCCGTGTAGAGTAACTTTTTCCTCTAGCTTTTGAAGTCGTGTATATCTACTTGCAACTTTCATATATAATTAATATTTCAGAATTAAGACCATGCTAACCATTTTAATATAAGACCATATTTAAACAAGATTTCATGATAAAGCTTATTATACCGATTATTTTTATTAAGTACGCATGCCCAGTTTTGTTACATGATTACTTTAACCAATGATAATATAAAATTTTGAAAAGTGATGCAGAGTTTCTCATTACCCAAGTCAAACTCTTGCATGAAGATGACTGTATATGTGTAGCTCCAGTAAATTTCCTGATTTTAACCCAGTTGAGGAAACAATTTCTCTTTTAACGAATAAAGTAAGTTGTACTATATCATAGTAAAACATCAATAAATGATTATTTATCTATTATTATTTTCTAAGTATATAATTACATTTCTTTTATTGTATAGATGTTTACACCAAGATGAATCAAAACAGCAGAAACTCTTTTTACCAGAAATGGATACGCGAGATGATTCGTCGTCAACACATATAGAGTTAAAGAATAATATAGATGTGAGTACTTATATGTGATATATTAGGATACATATATTAAACAAAACTAGTAAATCTACAGATCAGGAGCCTCAACGTCAGCTCTGAAAATCATTGTTTTTCAATATCACTTTTCATATTTAGCATCTTATAATCCGCAATTTAATTTTTTATATCATATACATAGTATTTATAGACATATAAAACACTTCGAAGGTTTTCAAAAATTAGAACCGTTAAATTAAACACGGTTTATGCTATGAAATTCTGAAATTCTTATGAACTTTTTTTTATGAAATGTTTTGGATAAAGAGTACATTTCTTCAGGGGGGCAGAGCCCCGCTGAACCCCCCTTAATCTTGTTAAATTTATATTCGTGATTTTCTATTGATTGTGTGAATGATTATAGTATATATTGGATTTTGTTGTATACTGTGGTTTTATTAAGATAAGCAACAGTTTAGAAAATAATTTCATGTTATCCTAATACCCAAATAGCAATATTTACTTACCTTCCAACCACGAAACATTTGCATCTGATGGATAAGTTGAATAATATCTCTTGTACAAAAGCAACTTATGGAAATGTAAACTGAATCTACTATATTTCCCTTATATCTATTTTAGAAATCTAGTTTAATTACAATTTTTGTTTCGGAAAAACCGTTTTGATGGTCATTCTATAATATTTAGATGTAAGATCTTATCTAAGTACATCCTGATCTACTCGATGGCAATAGCATATTAAAAGATCCAGCCCTCTCCCTCCCCCCCAAAAAACAAAGATATATATTATATATATATATATATATATATATATATATATATATTAGTCATCTTTGGAAACTTTTAAACCTATTGGTTAATCATTCATAATCGTGTCTACTGCCAATTCACTAAATAGCAAACTTGATTTGGCGCTATAAATTATTTTTTGTGATAGCTTTTTATGATCTCAGTTTCCAGTAATTGTGCTATTTCAGGATGTATGGATGCGTTTTACTACGCTAATTTCTTTAGATTAACCATCTCGTTGTACGAGAGATTTTACCCTATTTTTAAAATAATACTAATTTTCAACCACGAAAAATCCACATCTCTTCCAGAAAATGAATAATTATCGCATGTAAAAATGTTTCGGAAATCATTCTACAGTAGTTAAAAGGTAACATATCAAAATAAATTCTCATTTATTTCAATAAAATACAAAAATCAATCGAAAATATTTTATTTTGCGAGTAAAATATTGCAGCAAAATAGTCTGAGTTATTTGAATTTTATTATTTTGATATTCTTTGAAAAATGGTTGCTAGGTTACGGTTAAATTAAAGAGGAAAATAAAAATAAATGCATTTTAAAATTTGCAAAAAATGATAAAATAAAATGTATTATATTATTAGAACAGGTGTATAAAATTGCACCAAAAATTAAACACCTAATTTAAAAAATCTGACAAATGTATTAACAAAATTTCAAATTAATTTGAATAATTTAAGACCTAACTTGATAAATTTTAGTCTTCATAACTTACCGTTTAAATACATGAATCAAATGCGACATTTTATTTTCAACAAATGAAAAATTTCAAAATCGTCTGAATTCTTATAGGAAAGCATTATAACCTAAAAAGAAATGTTCTATATTTTCCGAACGAATGAACCAAATGTAACTAAAAACTATACAGCTAATTCCGGGTACCTCACCAACATACCTACCAAAAATCAATCTAATCGGATCATTTTTGCGGCAGTTATCGCGGAACAGACAGACAGACAGACGGACGGACAGACAGAAACCAAAAACTTTTCGGGTCTCCACAGTGAGCCTCAACTGACGTTTCGGCAATTAGAGTGAATTTACAATAAAATATTGTATCAGGTGTTCTATAAAGTGTGATGTTTTTCGTCTATAGTGTTAGAAGGAATTCTAAATGTATGCATTTATTTCTCTTGCAGATGTGTTCCACTTGTAACAAATACTTTTCAAGTAAATGGAATTTAAAAGAACATATACAAATCCATACTAGTGAAAAACCATATACTTGTAATCATCGTCAAAAATCATCTACAAGAAAGCGTGAATTATATTTTACTAGAAAATGAAGACTATCAGTTCATATGAAAACACATCCTGTATTAATAAATTGTTTCAGTGTGAAAAGTGTGAGAAAATATTCGTTATTCGTAACAAACTGAATAGACATATGACTGTTTGTTATGTTGAACTTGTCGAAGACAGTATCCCAAATCATATTAAAGATGGATATTCAAAAATTAACCAGTTAGTTTAAAGAATTTAACAGTCAAAGATCAGATTGGATGCTTCGAAAAATTGACTGTATAGAACATAATATATAACCCTAGCTAGAAATTGACTCTACATAGTGAAAAAGATACGTTCTTTAATTACTGAATTAAATTATTCTATTATAAAATTTATAATTTTAGAACATTTACCCAAACTACTCACGCAGCATTATAGATTTGACATATGATATCCAAAAAGTGGAATTTGTAAAGAAAAATCCAAAGTGTTGTAAAGAATTTTATTGATATAATTGCTAAAATGTATTGAAGAGAAATTGATATAAATGTGGACAATATTCACAATGTATTGTTTAAATACCCATAATAATAATAATAAATGTATCTATACATATCTGTGTTTATTTTTATAAAACATAATTCATTGTTAAAATATATTGTATGATTTTTAACATGAAATTTCTACATGATAGTAAATAACTAATTCTGCTTTACGTAAGACTTGAGATGTATCATAACTTGCTCAAAGAAACAACATTTTCACCAATGAATATCCAGTTTACACACATACATACGAAAATCAGTTTTTGATAATACTATACATCAGATTAATAAAAAATATACGCAAGTCATTAAAAAAATGATTTTACAAATAAAAAATACCAAAGTTTTTACAAATAAAAAATAAAAAAGTTTTTACAAATAAAAAATAAAAAAAGTTTTTATAAAGTTAAAAAGAGTTTTTTACAAATAATTAAAAAAAAAGTTTTTACAAATTAAAAAAAGTTTTTACAAATTAAAAAAAAAAGTTTTTACAAAGTTAAAAAAAAGTTTTTACAAAAAAAAAATTACAAAGTTTACAAAAAAAGTTTTTACAAAATTAAAAAATAATAATAAAAAAAATTACAAAAATTTCACGTTTTTTAAAAAATATTTACATATTAACAAAAATTTACACAAAAGTCAGGACCAGACCTATGTCTAACATAGCATTTTTTCGACTTCAGTTGTTAAAATCATAGTGAAAATACACTAAAAATACACTGTGAAAATACAAAATAATACCTTCAAACGATAATCTATGTTTCAAATTGGACCCAATATCTGGTATATTAAGAATCATTTGTAATTTGAACAAATTAAATATGCATGAGAAAACCAATAATGTATCAGCAACTGATAGGACTCATTTTGCTGATGTTATATCCATCAATAAATCTGAAAGTTACCAACAGTAACAGTAACCAAAGACTAACAGACAGCGATGCTTTAAGGATGTTGACATTACAGACATATACAAGAAACAGGGCCGTGCTTAGGACTTTGGCGGCCTTTTTTCTATAAATTGTTAAAGGGACATAAAATGTAAAATACCGTACAGTACACATTGTACAAAACATATAAGGAAAGGGCAATTGACGTCACTGTTGGTTAAATTACTGTTGGTTTGGAAGAAAAACCTGTTCGTTCTTTACGACTCATACAGTACACATGAGATGGAGTGATTTGATTGGTCTACGTTAAACTGGTCTGTGATACGATTGGCCTACGTCGTCATGACGATTCCTGCAATGATATCTGCAACAAAATTGCAGTAGCAGATTGGTTGATGGAACTGTTTGTTTGTAAACATGCCCTTTCCTTATCACGAGAGTGAATTGGTATGCACTTTTTAACACAAAAGGTTGTAGAAAATACGTCATAAAAATTATACTGAGAAATAAATCAAATTCCCCATGCACACAAGCATTCATAATAACGATATTTGTTTACTTTCATATCTCATGAAATATTCAGAATAAATTTCAGTTTCCAGATTTTCAGTCGTCTAATTTTAATTCCCAGATTTTTGTATCCTATATAATTCGTGAGTAAAATAACATAATACATCTTATCTAAAAATTTATTTTAATCCATTAGGCATAGCACGTTGATATGAGATTTTTTGCTACGCACAATGACAGATAATCTATAAACTAAACTTTGTCTCCGAATCAGTACCTTTCTAGCAGTCGAAATCGAAATAAAATAATTGCACAACAGAGTTTGTAAAACACTTTTTCTCAAAAGCAATTTTTCTTGCTTTTGACATCAAAGTTATGTGTATTAATTCTGCAAAATTTATTGAATTTTCCAAATTTTTAAATTGTTTTCAATCGAAATATGAGCGAGAGCAGAGAGATGTTCATCAAGCATAATTGATCTTAGTTGACTTTTATAAATTTTAAATTTTGAAAAAATCGTTCTGCTGAAGCAGCAGTTACAGGAATAGTAAGTAAAATTCTCAATGCAATGACAATATTCGGTATAACTTCCTGAAATCTATGGCTGGACAAATATTTTGAGGTTGCCAATGGAGAATTTACATCACTTGGAACTGTGGGACATAAACCTTTAAATTCTGTGAGTAATTCTAAAAAAATTACGTCATCCCTCAAAATTTGCAGGTCATTGCATTTTTTTTTTAATAAGAGGCATATTAAGGATTTGAGTTAGGTCGAAAACAAAGCCAAATGTTGAATTAAATATTTTCATTTGATAAAAACTCTCCTTTGTTGACATTGTGATTTGATCCAAGAGGACATTAAAAAACTCTATTTGAAATTTATTTCCCGGATCATGAATATTTTCATTATCAGCTTCATTAGAAAATTATTACTATTTTTTTTCTGCGAAGTGGTGGTACGGATGCAAATGTCATTTCCTCCAGGATTCACCTTCTTGCAATAACTGATGATCTGATCTGGCCATATCTCTTAATACTAAATTCCAGCTGTGACATCCACACAGGGAACGGTCAATGCTTTTGGATTTATTCCTAATATTCTAGCTTAAAAACCCTTCTGACAATCACGCATCTTTTCTCCCTTACCATAGCCCTGTTCACGGCAATCTTCAAATGACAGACCTAACACATAACTTTGTTAAAAAGACCCGTTAAATCTGGACCTGCGATATCATCTACTATCCCCAAAAAATCTTTCAACTACTTTAGTATTGTTTTCAGAAAAGTTAACTGATCGACGAACTATTGTCATTTGATCTTGGTGATCAATATCCAGAGTACAATCCAAAATCACTGAAAAATATTTTGATTTTCTAACTAAGGAGAAATAACTTTCAAAGTATTTCCACTTATCAGCTGAATGAATGCATTCTGAATCCTGTTTCCAAGGTAATCCCCGATTTTTAATTAACCCTTGGAGATACGACAAAATTCAAGCTGCACTGGGTCAAATTTCGAACTTTATTCAACAGGGCGCAGAAAGTTACCATTTTTCGAATTGTATATCGTATTTCGAATTGTATATTGTAGTCGTTTATTTGAACTGCGGAAAGACAATTTTCTCTAAGATAGAAACTGAATTATCGATAACAGGCAAAATTTTGCAAATTGTTGACAAAAGAAATTTGCAGATTATTGAGTCAAAAATTTTTAGATTTGCAAATTGATGTATTTGGATATTCTTTATCAGGAGCACCAAGAAAGATTTGTAGTCGAAAATTCCAAGTTCTTGAGAGTAGCAGCTCTCTATCGTCCTCGTGTAGGTTCAGCATCACTTAATAAAAATTGAATTCGGCAGGTTATGATTGGTTGATTTTTTAACTCAAATTATCTACGCGAAAGGTAGATATTCCTTTCTAGGGTTCTGGCTCATATTCACGTTAAATCCGAAAACCCCCCAAAAAAACACGAATAACTTTGGATATCCAGCTCGATTGCTTCAGATCGACAGTTTACAGATTTAGATACTAAAAAAATTGAGAAACTGATAAAATTAGAAGACTCCAATAACTTAGATTTCTGTAATGGACAGTACCGTAAACTATCGGATTAGCAAAAGTTAGAGAAATTACCAAAGATTAAAGGATAATTAAAAATTTTAAATATGCAAAATACCGACTCAAGGAATATGCATTTTTCTAAAATTTACTAATTAGCGACTTGTTAAATATACAGCTTTGCAAAATCGGAAAAAATTACATAAGTAGATATTAAACACCGGTTCTGCATCAGCGGCGTACGCGGCGTGACCTCTGTATACTGTAGAGGTCATTGCGGTGTGCGGCGGCGTGAAGGTCATGGCGGCGTAAAGGTGACTGTGCGGTGGAGGGGAGGGCGATAAGAGCATTGTGTTGAAGAAAGGCGATAAGGATGTTTGATAAGGATTTCTACTATAAGATAAGGGGATTATTTTAATTAATTTTAATTGGGGAACTTAGAAAATTTCGAAGCAATTTTTTTTTCGAAGTCTGGTTTGTGAATTGCATTTAAAAATATGAATTAAAAATGGTCATTAATTAATTTTAATTGGGGGACTTAGAAAACTTCGAAGCATTTTTTTTTTCGCGGAGAATTGGTGGACGGGATAAATTTCAACGGATTTATTTTAGCGAATTAGAAGTTTAATTAATTTTAATTGGAGAACTTAAGAAATTTTGGCGAGATTTTTTTCCCCTCAACGACAGTACGCAGTTTGAATGTGCAGTAGAATGGTAGATGCTAGTAATTAAAAAGGGTCATTAATTAATTTTAATTGGCGGACTTCAACATTTTTGGGGCAAACAGGCGCGTTTTAATGAATTCGATACAGGTTATGGTAAAAAATACAGGATCCCGTATGAATTATACTGCACTCAATTCTAATAGTTCCCCCCTCCCCCACCCCCTCCCTTTTTTTTTCTTTACCCAGAGTCGATAGAAGTTAGCCTAACAATACACACATAAAAAATACAGAGTGATACAAAAAGAAGAATTTTAACGTATATATAAAAGTATAAATAAACAAGAATGAAAAATCATGCGTAGCGCCATAATTCATGAATCACTTTCCAACATTATCGAAATGTTATGTGAACAAAATATAATTTTACCATATAGTGCATAGTTAATTAAAATAGTGAACCGATCCCCTTTTTAATAAAAAGGTGCCCTTTTCACAAAAATCCAATTATGCATAAGATCGCTTCCTAAAATCAGGTAATTTACACCTTACCTTTTTAAGATTTGATCACGTGTTATGTGACGTCACTGATTAAGTGATATCCTGTGACCATGTGGTATCATTCAATACGTCACCAGTGATCTCAGAGATCACGTGACTAGGTCATTAAAGAACTAATTACTAATTGCAATTAACACATTACCTCTAATTGATTTGTATAATATATATGGGTAACTCAAAACATGATTTATCTACTATTTCGTAAAACATGTGCTATGTATTACGAAATAATAGATAAATCATGTTTCACAAGATTCATGGTTACGAAATAATATTTATTACGGAATAATATTATTTTATTACGAAATAATAGATAAATCATGTTTCACATGTTATCAAAGGTCAATGTCCCTCGTATTTCTGTCGCCGTAATATAACATGAATCTATTGGATTTATTTTGTGAAGGGACACCGAGATTCAAATAGGACACGTTTTACATTATTTTGTTAAGGCCTCTGAGATTCAAATTGGGTTATATTTTGTGAAGGGTTATTGGTTTAATATTTATAACTTTTCACACTTTCTTTTGAAGGATTTCTATATTTTGAACCTATCGATGTGTAAGTTGTACTTTTAGCCTAACTTGAATTGAAAAAAAAAAAGGTAAGGTGTAAATTACCTGATTTTAGGAAGCGATCTTATGCATAATTGGATTTTTGTGAAAAGGGCACCTTTTTATTAAAAAGGGGATCGGTTCACTATTTTAATTAACTATGCACTATATGGTAAAATTATATTTTGTTCACATAACATTTCGATAATGTTGGAAAGTGATTCATGAATTATGGCGCTACGCATGATTTTTCATTGTTGTTTATTTATACTTTTATATATACGTTAAAATTCTTCTTTTTGTATCACTCTGTATTTTTTATGTGTGTATTGTTAGGCTAACTTCTATCGACTCTGGGTAAAGAAAAAAAAAGGGAGGGGGGAGCTATTAGAATTGAGTGCAGTATAATTCATACGGGACCCTGTATTTTTTACCATAACCTGTATCGAATTCATTAAAACGCGCCTGTTTGCCCCAAAAATGTTGAAGTCCGCCAATTAAAATTAATTAATGACCCTTTTTAATTACTAGCATCTACCATTCTACTGCACATTCAAACTGCGTACTCTCATTGAGGGGAAAAAAATCTCGCCAAAATTTCTTAAGTTCTCCATTTAAAATTAATTAAATTTCTAATTCGCTAAAATAAATCCGTTGAAATTTATCTCGTCCACCAATTCTCCGCGAAAAAAAAAATGCTTCGAAGTTTTCTAAGTCCCCCCAATTAAAATTAATTAATGACCATTTTTAATTCATATTTTTAAATGCAATTCACAAACCAGACTTCGAAAAATCTTTACAAATATCCCACCCTACTATAGTTGAAAAAAAATTGCTTCGAAATTTTCTAAGTTTCCCAATTAAAATTAATTAAAATAATCCCCTTATCTTATAGTAGAAATCCTCATCAAACATCCTTATCGCCCTTCTCCAACACTTCTTCCTTCTCTTTTCGCTTATGGTAGAAGTTTTTGAAACGTTAAATGACATGAAAAGTAATATAGAAAGCAGCTTTATTGGCAAAAGAACTATGCTTCTCAATTAATAAAGAATATGCTTCAAGTTTTAAAAGACTATAACGAAAATGGTCTTTCTAATATTCAAATTTCAGCAAAAGAACTAGCTGAAGAGCAAAAAAACTTTCAATTCCTTACGACGACGTGTATCTGGAACGATATTTTAACGCAATTCAACCTTATTAGAAAAATAATGCAACGTTCTGACATAAAAATCGACTATGCTTCTCAATTAATAAAGAATATGCTTCAAGTTTTAAAAGACTATAACGAAAATGGTCTTTCTAATATTCAAATTTCAGCAAAAGAACTAGCTGAAGAGCAAGAAGGTGAATCCTGGAGGAAATGACTTTTGCACCCGTACCACCACTTCACAGAAAAAAAATAGTAATAATTTTCTAATGAAGCTGATAATGAAAATATTCATGATCCGGGAAATAAATTTCAAATAGAGTTTTTTAATGTCCTCTTGGATCAAATCACAATGTCAACAAAGGAGAGTTTTTATCAAATGAAAATATTTAATTCAACATTTGGCTTTGTTTTCGACCTAACTCAAATCCTTAATATGCCTCTTGCTGATTTATTAAAAAAAATGCAATGACCTGCAAATTTTGAGGGATGACGTAATTTTTTTAGAATTACTCACAGAATTTAAAGGTTTATGTCCTACAGTTCCAAGTGATGTAAATTCTCCATTGGCAACCTCTCAAAATATTTGTCCAGCCATAGATTTCAGGAAGTTATACCGAATATTGTCATTGCATTGAGAATTTTACTTCTGCTGCTTCAGCTTACTTCTAAACGTTCTGCTACTTCAGCAGAACGTTTTTTTACAAAAGTTATAATTTATAAAAGTCAACTAAGATCAATTATGCTTGATGAACATCTCTCTGCTCTCGCTCATATTTCGATTGAAAACAATTTAAAAATTTGGAAAATTCAATAAATTTTGCAGAATTAATACACATAACTTTGATGTCAAAAGCAAGAAAAATTGCTTTTGAGAAAAAGTGTTTTACAAACTCTGTTGTGCAATTATTTTATTTCGATTTCGACTGCTAGAAAGGTACTGATTCGGAGACAAAGTTTAGTTTATAGATTATCTGTCATTGTGCGTAGCAAAAAATCTCATATCAACGTGCTATGCCTAATGGATTAAAATAAATTTTAACATAAGATGTATTATGTTATTTTACTCACGAATTACATACGAGGATACAAAAATCTGGGAATTAAAATTAGACGACTGAAAATCTGGGAACTGAAATTTATTCTGAATATTTCATGAGATATGAAAGTAAACAAATATCGTTATTATGAATGCTTGTGGGCATGGGGAATTTGATTTATTTCTGAGTATAATTTTTTATGACGTATTTTCTACAACCTTTTGTGTTAAAAAGTGCATACCAATTTACTCTCGTGATAAGGAAAGGGCATGTTTACAAACAAACAGTTCCATCAACCAATCTGCTACTGCAATTTTGTTGCAGATATCACTGCAGGAATCGTCATGACGACGTAGGCCAATCGTATCACAGACCAGTTTAACGTAGACCAATCAAATCACTCCATATCATGTGTACTGTATGAGTCGTAAAGAACGAACAGGTTTTTCTCCCAAACCAACAGTAATTTAACCAACAGTGACGTCAATTGCCCTTTCCTTATATGTTTTGTACAATGTGTACTGTACAGTATTTTACATTTTATGTCCCTTTAACAATTTTCAGAAAAAAGGCCGCCAAAAAAATATTTTGCCCAGGGCCGCCAAAGTACTAAGCACGGCCCTGTTTCTTGTATATGTCTGTAATGTCAACATCCTTAAAGCATCGCTATCTGTTAGTCTTTGGTTACTGTTACTGTTGGTAACTTTCAGATTTATTGATGGATATAACATCAGCAAAATGAGTCCTATCATTTGGGTCCTATTCATTCCTATTGGGTCCAATTTGAAACATAGATTATCGTTTGAAGGTATTATTTTGTATTTTTACAGTGTATTTTTAGTGTATTTTCACTATGATTTTAACAACTGAAAAGTTGAAAAAATAGGGGGGGGGGGCGTAAATTGTTACATATAATGGGCATAGTATAGTATAGTAAAACCTTTTGAAATGGAACCTCTCTGTAACGGCATTTTTTGTAGTTTATAAAATGCTGGAGGACCCTAGAGCTATGTTTAAGAAAACTGAAAGATAATCGTATCATTTTTAAAGAAGCTGCACCAAGGGCCCCAGGAAGGATGTTAATATTCAAAATTGATGGTAGCTGAAGTCCGAGAAATATTTTGTCGTTCATGTAGTAGCTGGGGGATCTCAGAAGTTGTTAGAAAAAAAAAAAAAAAAGCTAGTGAATCGGACGATTTTTAAGAAAGTTATAGTAGGAGGCCCAAAAGGGTTTAAAATTAGGGATAGCTGAGGTCCGATTTTCAAGGGAGCTATTGTAGGGGGCCCAAAAGAAGGCCAACTGATAGTTTTGAGCAGGCCTAAGATGAAAACATCTTAAGTGGTCCTAGTTACTTAGCGCTTTAGATCTTCAATGAGTCGAAATTGAGCAATAGGGTATGAATTAATCATTAGAATAATATTTAAAAAAAAAAAAGACATAAAAAGAGCCCTAGGGACACTAGAGATGAGACGGGCTCAGCTCGAGCCCGAGGTTCGATTTTTATACCAGCCTCGGGCTCGGGCTCATTCTTTCTGAAACTGGCAAATTTATTTATTCTCGTACAGAAACAAAAAAAAAAATACTTTAAAAATGACTTATCCATTTTAAGTCATTTTAATGCTATTTTGATCAAAATGAAAGAGACATTTTTCCCCTTTTGTAGTAATAGCAGTAGGACGCTATTTTAAAAGAAAACTTGTGATATTTTCAGATTTATGTTTGGCATGGATGGGTAGCGACGACCTGTTAGGGTGCCAATCAGAATAGGGTGCCATTAGTACATTTTTTAATTGGAATGTTTAATTATTTTTAGATCTAACGCGAAAGGAACATTTTTTTTAAGTCAATTATCATTAGCTTGCAAATTTTTAGACTGCTGTTGTTTGCGAGTGCTAATTATAATAAGAATTAACGAAAACATAGCTCAATAAAGCGTCACACACTATTAAAACGAACTCTTAGTAATAATGTCATTTCGACGTTTGATTTCCCCGGATAGGACGCCCTCTACCAGATGAGATGTAAACGTTTCGTTTTCAGATCTCACTAGGCAACTACGCAATAGAAAGTCTGTCATCAGCCAGGGCTTTACGCATTTCATAAAATCTTGCAAAACATGTCAACGCCCTTCGCCTTCTGCCTCGTCATTGATTTTTCAAAAAACACAAAAGTTGTTTATTAATTGAGAGAAAAAAAAAGAACAAGCATAGTTTATAATTATTAGTTATATAGTCAAACCTCGTTAACACGAACACGCTTAACGCGAATTACTTTTAGCACGAACTATTTCTGATTGCCCCATCCAGTTGTATGTAATGTATTTAAGTTCGGATAACACGAACTACTTTTAACACAAACAAAAAAAAATTTCCCCTTGAGTGTTCGCGTTAACGAGGTTCGACTTTAGTTTATAATACTACATAATTTGGTTTTATACATTCACTTCACATGAATTTTTTGTTTTCACTTAAATGTTATTATTCGTTAAAATGAATTTAATTCTCAAATCAAATTTAATTCTGAGCGAAAAAAAAATCTGTTTTAAACGTACAAAAAAAAAAAAAAAAAAAAAAAGATGCCAAACTATTTCTTATTGTTTTATTGAACCTCTTCCCCCACATTCTAATCACGTGACATGCTAGCTGGCTAGGGGCTAGGGCGGCAAGGATGGGCGTTTTCTGTGTAGAAGATGGAAAATGCCTTTTAAACTTGGTTCTTCTATTCATAGTACGAGAGGGGAGGAAGATCATTGCTTCGAATGGGAGAGAGAGAAAAATGCCGTTCTTAGATCCATTTTTGGAGAAAAAAAAGTCGGATCCCACTGCATTTGTCAAGCCCTGGTCGTCACAAAGGCAAAAAGAAAAAAAAGAAGTCACCATTGGATGGTTTTAAATATTCGGATTAGTTTGATACATCAGGAGGAGTATCTAGGTAGGTGCCTTTACGAAGAGCAGTCGAGAGGGTGGTCACTTTTTATCTGAAATGGATCTTGCGCTGTTTGAATGGATTTCCTGTTTTCACTAGAAAGGAGAATGGCTTTCGAAGTCTGTTTCTGGAATATTTTCTAGCGTGTGATGTCCAAGGCCCGCTTAAGACTTAAAAGTAGGGGAAGCCCGACGTTACTCTGGGCACCCCTCTACCAATTGCTTTGTTATTTACTAAATCCATTTTTGGTATGCTGCAACAATTTGAAAATTTACCATCAAAATTTCGAGTAAACAACAATTTAGAAAGAGCGAGCTTCTTGGATAAAAATTTCGTAAGGAAAAAATGCATTTTTTACCTTGATTGATTTTTTTTTTCTCGTAAGAAGTTCTGAAAAGTAAATTTGGGGGCCCCTTTGTATTTCTTTGCACGGGCTTCCCGGGGCTATTCGCTAAACAGGCTCTGGTGATGGCCTAACAGAAAGTGCGTGCTTTGTTTATTAATGGAATATCCTGATTTTGCTGGAATAAAAATAATAGAGAGAAAGAGTTAGGACTGCTTTTCGGCGGTTTGTATCGACACGAACCCGAATTTTGCAACACGATTCCCTCATCCGATTTCGCTTTCTTCTCCTTCGGAGTGAGGGGGGGGGGGGTGGGTTGACGGACGTCTCGCTCCTTTTAATCCAGAGAATGGAAGTGGTGCGAAGAGGAAGAGGAGGAGGAGGAGGAGGCGGCACCTGTCGCACATCCGGCGGACGCAAAGTAGCCTCGCGTGTGCTGGGACAAACGCTCCACACGCGTCACCCATTGTTTGTTGAGATCGACCGGATGTCGATACCTGTCGGAATGTTGAACGAGAGAAGAAATACTTTTTTTTTTTTTTTTTTTTTTTTTTTTTAAAGTGAAAACTTCTTTAGGCGCGTTGGGCATTTTTGAGATGGGAAAAAAAACCACTGAATTCGCGACACTGTTACCGACACCACTGTATATGTTGCCAATTCATACAATGAAGCGAAAGTATCAAAAGGAAATAGTTCACGTGCAGAAAACGAAATGATTGGTATTATGAATAAAAATAATTCAGAAAATAATTTCAAGATAAATTGAGCACGCGCGGTGAAAACAGATAAAAGTGACTCAACTCGCGAGGCCAGATCAAAAGACGAAAATGAAATAACAAAACACGGAAAATATTATAATTTAACGAGCACGAGAAAAATCGACGGAAGTAATATAAAAAAAAAATGAAAATAATGAAATATTTCACGAAAGTTTTAAAAAACGTGGTTACCGATACGGAAATGAAGTGAAATCATTTTATAGAAAATAAAAGTTTGTTGGTGTTGATAGAAATTATAGATACCGCAAACAATACGCGCAGTATGAAGATAGAAAAAAGCATAATATTCACGAATACCATAAACGAGACAGGCAGCTAAGAAGTCATTTTTGGAGTGATAGGAAGCGGGAACCCTATTTTGCAGATAAATGTTATTACAAAAGATATGAAACTAAATCTCATGGAAGAAATGATGAATGTATTGAGAGTTGTTTAAATTATGGATGAAAATTCATAAGTTTCATTGGTATTCATTTCAAAGAATATTAATTAATTAAATTTTATATTTCATTTATTTGTAAATTTACGTTTTAAGCAATTGCAATTTTTGTATGTAAAATAATATGCATTATTTTTGTACAGTAGCGCATTAAATGAAAATTGTAATATAATTTTTGTAGTAGTAGTTTATAATAATGAATAAAAAAACACTTCATTTAAAAGTATTTCCTGCGCAATAAAACGTTTCCTGACGATTCAAAAAATACACACGTAATTGTTCAAGTTTTCACTTCTGTCGGCACTCCCGGAGTGCCAGTTTTTTTTTACTTACTTACTTTAGACTTAGATAGTTTTTTTTTCTTTTTAGAGAAATGTAAATTTTAATATGAATGATGTGTTGTGCTTATTGGAAAGAGCTGAAAATGAGATATTTCTGGGACTACCAACAAGTAAATCGCTGCCCCCCCCCCCCCCAACCCGCATGACCTCTCAAGCGGAAATTCAACGATGAATCTTCTGTTTCTGTATCATAGGAGTCGATGTCTATACGCAGGGACGTAGCTTTAGGGGGGGCAGGGAGGGGAGCCTCCCCCCCAATAAGTTCAAGTAGTAGGGCGTAGGGCGCCGCCAGATGCCCATAAAGAAAGGGTATATTAGTAGTAATAAGTGATTATACAAACGCTTTATTTTAAATCTTAAATTAGAAAGCAAGTTACTCTTAGCATACAAAATTTGCATAAGGGGATTCATTTTAGATTTGTAACTACTTCTATCCCACCCCCCCTACCACGCCCCGCCAAAAAAAGGAAAATTCTGAAAATAGGAATTGTAATCAATTGCGGGAATGTAAGTGTAATTCAATCCTTAGAAATACAATTATTCCCTTCTTATCTTAGTAGTTGTTGGCTACCCTTTGTAGAAGAAAGAAAGTGTGAAGATGTGGAACTGACTTGTAGGGGTTAGAACGGTTCTCCAATACGTTCATGTAAGGGGGTCAAAGAAAGGGCGCCGTCAGGCACTCGCAAAGAAAGGGTTTAAATAGTAGCTGCAAGTAATTATACAAGAACATTATTTTAAATGTTAAATTACAATGTAAGTTACTTTTAACATACAACATTTGTATAAGATATTTAATTTTAGAACTGTTACTACCTCTATTCCCTAACAAAAACAATTTATACTTTGCAGAAGAGAAAATTCTGAAAACAGGAATTGCAATCAATTGCAGGGCAGTAATGTAATTCAATCTTTGAAAGTACAATTCTTTCCTTATCTCAGTAGTTTTTGGTCACCTTTGGTAATCGGAAGAAAATGCAAAGAAATGGAAGTGACTGGAGAGAGGTTACAGAACGGCTCAGAGAGGGTGGGGGGTGGTCTAGAGGTCTCCATGGGCTGAAATTTCTAGGATCGGACCCACCTGGGTACAAATGAAAGCTATCTTGGTCCTGCCCAGTCCATTTTAAAAACCAAAAGTTTGGCCCGGTCCGGAACGGTTCAATTTCTACAAAAGAAAATCCGATTTTTCATAACATATAATTAAGATTCTTTTAAAAAATATTCCATACTTTTTTCCATACTTTCCATAGAATACAGAATATCAACATTAATGAATACTTAGACTTCTAGACTTTCACATTCAAGTAAAGACTCATTAAAAAATAATGTACTTTAGAGTAAAGATAAATTTATTTTTTTTTTTAAACATCATAAATTTTGAAGCTTTATAATTAAAAAATTAGATCAAAAAACATTTCTTCGGAATTCATTAAAGATTATTTCGAAAGATTTTGTTACCAAAAATCCATTATCAATTTTAGCAAAAAAAAAAAAAAATTCTGCCCGACATGTCTTAGGAATAATTAAGTTCAGGTCCAGCCCGGCTCGCGTAAGTAGAAAAAATGTACGCCTGAACACGGCCGGAGTCAACAGGAAAAATTAGGCACAGGCTGAGACACAATGTAACTGTCCGATGAAAATCTACGTTAGGCATATTAAATTTCTGTACTGATGTTGTCAAACTAGTATCGGATTGTGCAACACATTTATAATCTATTCTGGCATAGCCGGTCCATTGAAAATTGTTCATATTTCATTGGCTTAGTCCGATCCTTTTAAATTTGGTATATCGGTACCGATAGTCCCTCTTAATTTTTTTAACCAGCCGCCTAGCCCATTTATTTTTTTTTATCAACCCAGCCCGTTTGAACGTTTGACTTCATTTGGCCGGGTGCAGGAATCGGGCCGTGCAGATCGTGATCTCTGGAGTAGAGGTCTACACGGGCCAAAATTTACAGGCCCGGCCCGAACGAAAGCTATCTTCGGCAAGCCCAGTCCGGTCTAAAGGCTAAAAGTTTGGCACGGCCCGTTGAAAATTCAGTGGAAACAGGCCCAACCCGTTGAAAAATCAATGCCCAACTCGATTTCTACAAAAAATTCCAATTTTATTAACATACGATTAAGATTCTTTTAATGAATACTGCATGCATATTTATGGGAAAAATTTTACAGTATATTTTAAAATACTTTATACATGCCATAGAATACAGAATAGTATTATTAATGATCAGTTAGACTCTTAGAGTTTTACATTCAAATAAAGACATTAAACAAATTAATGTAGTTTTGAATAAAAGAAAAAAAATGGTTAAAAGCATCTTAACTTTTATTGCTGTATAATAAAAAAAATGTTTCTCTGCAATTTATTAAAGTACACTTCCAACGATTTCGTTATCAGAAGTTTATTATCGTTATTACTATTGTTACAAAACAACTCGACACGTCCTGGGAACAATTAAGCCCAGTTTCCTGAGTACATAGAAAATAATGTAAGCCTGATCCCAGCCTGCCCGAGTATGCTGAAAAAATTAAGCCCGGGCTCAGGTATGATGCAACTGTCCAATGCTGATTTCTACGCTTGACATATTTCTGTATTGAAGTTGTGAAGCTAGCTAGCATCGGCTCATGCAGTACATTTACTTATTCTCGTCCCAGACAAATACATTAAAAATTGTTCATATTTTATCAGCTTAGTTCGATCCTTTTAAATTTCTTATATCAGGCCGGTCGGCTCACTTAATATTTTTAAACTGCTTTCATTCTGCCAGACCGGTCCGTTTGAAAATTTACCTTCATTCTGCCAGACCGGTCCGTTTGAAAATTTACCTTCATTTTGCTGGGCCGGGTACGATCCCGTGGTACACTCTAAGGTGGTCATATGATGGCAATTTTCCTGAAAGAAGCCTCTGAACAAAAAATGTCCTCCATCCTGACATTTGAACTCTTTGAAATTACCTTTTGTGCAAAACGAGACAACAGACATTGATATTCCATTCATTTGAAGGATTAGAGGCATGTGTTTCTTGAAATGTATATTTTTTTGAAAACTTATATCCCAGGCACGAATTCTTCTAGAGTAAATAAATAAAAGTAATAAACTAGGTACTTTTTACAAAAATCAAAACAATAAATGAATTGAAGAAGAAAGCAGATTATGTAGTGGCTTCAAATTGTTGATGATGGAGCAGAATGTAAGATCATGTACATAAAAGTGTACATAGTGCACAGAGCATAATCTGAAAATAAAATGTATGCATAAGTGTGCTTTTTGAATAAGTAAGTGAAATTTTAGGTTAATGTTGCTTCAGAAATATCGCATGCTTTGTAGATATTCAGTCGGGACAGGCTGGTCCGGGCTCGGGCCGAACTTTTTGCTTTTGTACCAGGCCAGGCCAAAACAATTTTGAACGGGTCGGATCGAAGTGTTTGCTTTTATGCCGGGCCGGGCAGGGCCTGGGCCTGGAAATTTCAGCACCTGCAGACCTCTAGTGCGGCTGATGACAATGTGGAAAGAGAGGGGGGGGGGAGTGGAAAATGAAAATTATATAAATTATATTCAGGTCCTCCCCCCCCCCCCCAATAAAAATTTCAAGCTACGCCCCTGTCTATACGGAATAGTGTTGTATATAGATTGGGAATTTACTTTTTTTTTTCCCCTCTTTCGTGGAGGAATCGATTATTTGTCTTTTACATGACTCGAAAATATTTTGAGTCCCTTCGCACTATCCCTTCAGGACCCTAAGGCATTTTCAAAAGGTGCCTAGAGCCTGCCAATTCTAATAGTTGCAGTATTTAATAAGGGTGATCCAAAAAGTAAAATTTCAAAAAAGGGGTGGGAAGGAAAAAAAAAATTTCGTGTATGAACCCGAAGGGAAAAGGTTGGTTGCTTGCTTAATTTGTATAACAACTCGAATCCGAGGGCCGAAAGAACTTTTTTCAGGTGGAAGGGAGCACAATAATCGAAGATGGAAAATAAAACTAATTTTCGTTTGAAAGTTACACGTTAAATTTCATCTTCCAAAACAAATATAGCAGAGTGCCTCGCAGACGCTTTTCTTTCGGTACTTTTTCGTTATTCCAACACCATTGTCACCAAGTAGTAAGAGTGGAGGCCAAATGAAACATTTGAAAACACAGTTGTTACGAAAGTGATCATTTAAAAATTATAATATTTGCAAATGACAGACTTTCACGAACTATTTTATTAAATCAATATTATGTATAATAAAACTCGATTTAAATTGCAGGCATTAAATTGCAAATGTCTCTTAGCACTGCAGTGAACATTTCAGTTTTGAATAAAAACTGCCCTTTGACGAAATTCGCGTTTTTTCATGGCCCTTTGACGAAATTCGCGTTTTCTTGTAATACTTTTACGAAATTCCTTTTTTTGCGACCCTTTGACGGAATACGTGTTTTTTTGGCAAGCCTTTGTCAAAATTCGCATTTTTTTGCGATCCTTTGACGAAATTAACGTTTTTTCGCGACCGTTTGACGGATAACGCGTTTTTTTTTTCGTGATCCTTTGTCGAAATTTGCGTTTCTTTCCGCCGCTTTTTGACGAAATTCGCGTTTTTTCCTCGATCTATTGTTGAAATTTGCGTTTTTTTTCGCTGTTTTTTGACGAAATTCGCGTTTTTTCCTCGATCTATTGTTGAAATTTGCGTTTTTTTCCGCAGTTTTTTGACGAAATTCGCGTTTTTTCCTCGATCTATTGTTGAAATTTGCGTTTTTTTCGCAGCTTTTTGGCGAAATTCACATTATTTTCGCTATCCTTTGTCGAAGTTTGCGCCTTTTTGACAAAATTCGCGTTTCTACTGTGGGCCTTTGACGAAAATCGCGGTTATTCTGCAGTTCTTTGACGAAATTTGCGTTTCCTCCGCGATCATTTGACGAAATCCGCGTTTTTTCCACAATCATTAGATGAAAGTTGACCTTTTTTCCGCGATCCTTTGTCCAAATTTGCGTTTTTTCCACGTCTTATGGACGAAATTCTTGTTTTTTCTACAGGCCTTTGTCGAAATTCGCGTTTTTCCGCGTCTTTTTGACGAAATTCGCGTTTTTACCGTTGACAAAATACGTGTTTTTTTCGCGATCCTTTCTCGAAATTCGCATTTTTTCTGCGGCCCTTTGATGGCGCGCTTTCTCTGCAGCACCTCGACGAATTCGCGTTTTTCCACGGTCCTTTGACGAAATACGTGTTCTTTTTTTCGCGATCCTTTCTCGAAATTCGTATTTTTTCTGCGGCCCTTTGATGGCGCTCTTTTTCTGTAGCACCTCGACGAAATTAACGTTTTTTTAGCGGTCATTAGACGAAATTCGCGTTTCTCCCACGATCATTTGACGAAATTCGGGTTTTCTCCGCGATTATTTGACGAAATTTGCGTTTTCTCCGCGATCCATTGAGGAAATGTGACCCTTTTTCCACGATCCTTTAACAAACTTCGCGTTTTTTCGCGGCCCTTTGACAAATTCGAGTTTTATCCGCGGCTCTTTGACAAAAATCGGATTTTTCCATGATCTTTTAACGAAATTCATTTTTTTCGGCGGCCCTTTTTAAAAAATATAGCGATCTATTTTTAAGTCCGAAATTTCGGACTGATGACCGATTTTATTTTTTCGGAACCTCATACAGGAAAATTTGGAACAGAATCACTCCTGCACCCCACCCCCCTCCTTTTTCCCCTCTGGCTACGTCCTTATTGTTGCAATATACGAGATAAAATAGCATTCAACTAAATATCATCAGGAACTCAGTAGCGAGCGCTAATCTTTTAATACTTGAAAAAACAAATGGTAAGGAAAGTTTTTCAACTTACCTATTTCGGCGCAAGAGCAGGGGCAGGCACATCGAGACAGGTAATCCATAAGTGCGTAAAACTTGAGTATATCCCTCAATAATAAGTGCACTAAAGTATTCTTTAATATTTCCTACATTATCTTAAGATAAAATTATAATTAGCAAATGTTTTATAAACAAAATGCATGGTTTCGTATTGAACTAAACTTATTAAATGATTAAAGATTACTTTTAATAAGCATTAGATTTATCTGTCACAAGAATGGAGGAGATTAACATTTTTGCTCCTCGTAAATATTTAGTTTTTACATTTTGACCCTTTCAGATCAAGAGAGAGATTAAAAAGTGTTTTTTATTAGTCCTTTAGAAGAAAGCAAAGTTCAGTTTTGAGTGATGCAATTGTCTCTGGTTATTACAGGGGAAAACAGTCAAGTCATCAGCAGATGGCGTTTTAGGATGATGCAAGATACACTTCCTATTGCGTTTCTCGGTTGAAGGTTATTGATATAACATATTTCTTTCTTAAATTGGGTGATTATTTATTGGGGTTTTCCAATATTCCCCCTTAATCGCCCAATGGTGGAAAGTTCTGGAGTTTTAGTTTCAGTCTGTTCCGCAGAAAATCAGGCTTAGGCGCGGGCTTGGTTAAGTTATCTGCTATCATCTCTTTACTTGGGCAATAGATTAGTTCTATAGTTCTTGATTCTTTCAGATGTTTTATTATATGATACTTTATGTCGATATGCTTGCATCTATTTGTATGTTTATCGGATTCTGTCATTTTTATGCAAGGTGTATTGTCCTCATGTAATTTGATAGGGAGTTTTTGTGGTAAATTTAAGTCTTCAAGAAGTTTAATGATCCATACTATTTCTTGAGTAGCATTTGCGGCAGAAATATACTCCGCTTTCGCAGACGATTGGGCTATGCAAGTCTGTCTTTTTTAATTCCACTGAATAGGACTTTTCCCTAGTAGGAAAATGTTGCCGCTAGTTGATTTTCTCGTTTTAACGTCGCCTGCCCAGTCAGCATCAGAGTATGCTTCGAAGATTGGATCTGATTCGGTGCTTAAAATTAAGTTTAAATCTTTTGTTGAATTCAAGTATCTTATAACTCGTTTTACAGTCTTCCAATCCCTTTCGGTGGGACTTTAACATTTCCTGCTTAATATATTAGTGGCTGTGGTAATATCGGGTCTTGTTATGGTTGCTATGTAAAGTAACCCTCCAATGGCCTTTCTATATTGTGTATTGTTGGGCATTTGTTTGTCGTCGTTTTCAAGACGTAAGTACCCTGTATCCATTGGTGTACTATACGGTTTGGATTCTTCAAGATTAAATTTTCTCGCAATTTCTTCAATTTTAGATTTTTGGTTCAGAGTAAATCCGTTTTCTATTTTGTCGATTTTAATTCCTAAATAATTGTTTACCTGTCCTAAATCATTTAATGTATATTGTGATTTTAGGCTTAGAATTATTTCTTCGATTTGTTTCTCTTTTCCAGCTATGAGAATATCGTCCACATATTACACAATTATGTAAACTGTGTTTTCCTCTACTCCGCGGGTGAATAAACAATTATCTGCAGTACTTTGTGTAAAGTTTAACTCTTTTAGTGTTTCGCTTATTTTTGTGTGCCAGGCTCAAGGCTCTTGCTGCCTGTTTAAGCCCATAGATGGCTTTTGTCAATTTGCACACTTTATTGCGTTCGTTATAAACGACGTAACCTTCTGGTTGAGCCATATAAATCTCTTCTTCTAGATCGCCGTGTAAAAAAGCTGTCTTTATATCTAAATGTCTTACTTCTAACTTATGATACGCTGCTGCGGTTAGGAATGCTCTGATCGTAGTGTGTGTCACAACTGGGGCAAAGATTTCGTCATAATTTTCTCCGTACTTTTGTAAAAAACCTTTTGCTACCAATCTAGCTTTATACCGTTTTATTTTTCCCGTTTCGTCGTATTTAGCTTTATAAGTCCATTTGGAACCAATTACTCTTTTTCCTTGCGGTGGATCTACTAGTATCCAAGTTTTATTTTCTTTTAGGGAGTTTATTTCGTCCTGTTTAGCGATTAGCCAGTTTTTCTTTTCTTCCTGATTTTCTATTTCTAACATTTCTTTCCAACTTTTAGGTTCGTTGATCGGTTCATATTTGACGGTGTATGCAAATCTATCAGGTGGCACACCTCTGTTTGTTCTTTGTGATCTACGGGGTTCGAGTGTTTGTTATTGTTGTTGTTGTTGGGACGCGGTTGGTTCACAAGGAGTGGGTGCGATGCTTATTTCTATGTTACTTGTATTGCTGGTTTTTAGTTGTTCATTTTTGCTTGATGTAAGTTCGTTTGAATTTAAATTTACATAATTTTTAGCATTTAAGAACTTGTTTTCGACGAATTTGACCGATCGGGAAAGTATTACTCTTCCATCTTTCATGTAAATTCTATATGCCTTTGAGCGGTTGTCGTAACCAACGAAAGTTCCTTATTCAGTTCTGCTGTCTAATTTTCCGCGTTTTGTCTTGTGTACGTAAGCGTAAGCTTTACAGCCAAAGACTTTTAAATAGTGTAGGTTTGGTTTTCGATTCAACCAAAGTTCGTATGGAGTTTTATCATTTGGTTTGGTTGGAAGCCGGTTTTGTAGATGGTTTGCAGTGCTTATAGCCTCTCCCCATAGCTCATGAGGTAAATTCGCTTCCAATAACATGCTTCTTGTCATGTCTAACAGATATCTGTTCTTACGCTCCGCAACGCCATTCTGGCTCGGTGATTGTGGAACTGTTAATTGGTGTTCAATTCCATTATTTTTAAGAAATTGTTCCATTTCTGAGCTTGTATATACTCACCTCCGTTATCGGATCTGATTGCGTTCGGCATTCTTCCAAATTTATTGTGTACTGTCGCGACATAGTCTTTTAATTTTTCAAACACTTCGCTCTTTCTAGACATTAAATATATTATGCAAAATCTTGAATAGTCGTCTATGAATGTTACGAAATAGGTTTTCCCGCCTATTGTAGGTGTCTGAATCGGACCACAAACGTCGGAGTGTACTAATTCCAATTTTCTCTTCGCTCTGTATTCGGCCGATTTTGGATATGGGGTCTCGCTGGTTTTTGCTTCTATGCATACCTCACAAATTTCGTGTTTACAGTTGTCTAATTTAATTCCGTTCACTAATTGTTTGGACGTAATTGTTTTAATTGTTAGGTAATTTCGGTGACCCATCCTTCTATGCCACGTTTCTATGCAGTTGGAGTTTTTACATGTGTGTGTAAGATTCGTGCAATTTGTTGTACACGAGTTGTATTTTATATAAATTATTCTTTAATATGCCTGCGAGGATCGTTTTATTTTTATAATTTATGTAGCAATGATTTTTCTCGTAAATTACTTCGCAACCATTCTTGGTTGCTTTACTTACGGATAAAAGGTTAGATTCTATTTCAGTATAATTTGGTCGTTACTTTTACCCTTTTCTATTATTACTTCACCGGAACAGTAAGATTCTAACTTACTTCCATTTGCTACAGTTATTTGAGTTTCTGTCATTTCTTTAAAATTCGTTAACATATCTTTAGAATTTGTTACTGCCACCCATGTATGTTTTTCTGTATTTTCTACTAGAAACGCTATATTTTCTGTTTTAATCTCTTCATGTATTTCACTTTTATGAGTTTCGTGATTGTGAAATTTTAAGTTTTCTTCATTTTTCGCAAAGCATAGTGAAGTAGAATGATTTTTATTTTTATAGCTTTTATTATTTTGTGTGTATGTGTTGGTATTTTTTCCCTTTTGGAACCAACATTGGGAATTTGAATGGTTTCTCATTCTGCAATGCGAACAAAACTTTGTGTCTTTTTTATTATCTGCATTCCGTGAGTTTTAAATGCTTTCGATGTATTTTCTGAATTTTCTATTCTTCGGGTATATTTATCGGTCAACTTGCTTCTAATGAAAGCGGGGGTTAATTCTTGTTCGGGTCTTGCCTCAAGGGTGGTAATTAAAGTATCATATGAGTGGGGCAGTGAGCACAATAATAGTGCTGAAATATGGGAATCACATATGTTTTTCCCGATGGCTGATAGTTTATCCACTAGTTCTAAAATTTTAGTTATATGTTAGGTTATATTTTGTTTAGTTATATTTAGGACTATCATATTCCCATTCTCATTTAATTTAGTGCTATATAGCTTCCTTAATAAAAACAATTTACTGGAGAGGTTAGTAGAGAAGAAACAACGTTCCGGCCCCAGGAGGAGGAGTGAGGAGCTGGTGCAAGGTGCAGCACCGGCTCCTCAGCTCCTCCTCCGAAAGTGCAGCTCAGCTCCTCCTCCCAAAGTGCAGCTCAGCTCCTCCTCCCAAAGTGCAGCTCAGCTCCTTCTCCCGAAGTGCCCTCCTCCTCCTCCTCCCAAAGTGCACCTCACACCTCCTCCCGAAGTGCCCACCTCCACCACCTAAGATAAGGGGATTAATTAAGGATTAGTGTTAATTAATTTTAATTGCGAGACTTTGAAAATTTTCGAAGCCATTTTTTTTTTTTTTTTTTTTCCCGGAGAATTTTCTACTAGAATACGAGGTGTGTTTCAAGGGATTTATTTTAGCGAATTAGAAATTTAATTAATTTTAATTGGGGAACTTAGAAATTTTTCGAAGCAATTTTTTTTTTTCAACGAGAGTAGGCCATTCAATATACATGTTAGAGTATATTTGAGGAGAATTTTAAAAGTCAAAAATGGTTTAATTAAAAATGGTCATTCATTAATTTTAATTGGTGATCTTAGACAGTTTTGCAAGATTTTTTTTTTCGCGGAGAAATATCTATTACAGTACAAGGGGAATTTTAACGAATTAAAAATTTAATTAATTTTAATTGGAGAACTTAGAAATTTTTCGAAACAATTTTTTTTTCAACTAGAGTAGGCTATTCAATATATATGTTAGAAATAATGATTCATGCATTAAAAAAGGTATTAAGATTTTTTTCTTTTAAACCAAAAATAGAATTTAGAGTTAAAATATAATTTTTAGTTTTAAAAGTCGCCAAAAGTAGGATTTTCAACTGAAAGTAATCTAAGATATAAACTCTCAACTGAAATGAATTTTACCTTAAGGTGTGAGCTTTTTGCTAGAAGTGACCTAGAGTCAAAACTTCCTGGTCCCAGGAATCACCACGGGGGTTATAGTAAAAAATACAGGGTCCCGTATGAATTATACAGTACTAAATTTAACAGCTCGCCCCCTCCCCCTCCCCCTACTCCCTCCCTTTTTTTACCCAGAGGAGCCCTTCGATAGCCTAACAATACACACTTCAAAAAATACAGAGTGCTACAAAACGAAGAATTTTAACGTATATATAAAATAAACAAGAATGAAAAATCGTGCGTAGCGACATAATTCACGAATCACTTTCCAACATCATTGAAATGTTATGTGAACAAAATATAATTTTACAGCTATTGCGTAGTTAATTAAAATAATGAACAGATCCCCTTTTAAATAAAAAGGAGCCCTTCACAAAAATCCATTTATGCATAAGGACCCTTCATAAAATCAGATAATTTACACTTTACCCTGTTTTTTTTTCAATTCAAGTTAGGCTAAAAGTAAAGCTTACACATCGATAGGTTCAAAATATTGAAATCCTTCAAAAGAAACTAGAAAAAGTTAAAGATTTAAGCCCTGCTCATAAAATAATGCGACTACCCATCGCCCTTCACAAATAATATAACCTTATTCGAATCTCAGGGCCCTTCACAAAATAAATCCAATAGATTCATATTATATTACAACGACAGAAATACTAGGGATATTGACCTTTCATAAAAATGCAAGGTCCGCTGTTTGAATGAAAAGGCTTCCCTTCACAATATACCCTGTAAAAATATTATGATTCCACAGATATTTTAAGAAATAGAGTACTAATCTCAAATGAATATGAATTCATGCAATGTAAAAAATAGGTTTTACACGAATACATTTTTAGTATACCGTTCAAAATATAGATTTTAGAAAAAAAAAAAAAGTACATATTTCACCAAATTTATCATACAAGTCTGTAAAATAGGGTAGATCGTTTCATGAAAAATAATTGAATTTTCGAATGATTATGCTTTAAAATACATATTTATAACTGCAACTAAGATTTGAGTGTTACCCCCTCAACATGCATATCGCTGAATCATAATGAGTCATATTATCAGATAAGCGAAGATCTTGCTTTGATTTCACCCCGTATGCGATAATGAGTCACTCCGCGATAAGAAATACCTGAGACTCGTAATTTCTGACACATTTTTTGTAGGTAAATGAGCTATTTAAATCCGTCAATGTATACGAATTATTTCGTGTAATTATTATATATATAATTATTAATCTGTTAAGTTTTAAAATGCTTCAATGAAAAATAAGAACTAGTCATTAAGCGATACCCTTAAGAATTTTGAGGCAAACAGATGTTTAAATGAATTTGAACCTGTTTAAATGTACCTGTGTTTAAATGAATTTGACGCATGTTATGGTAAAAAAAATACAGGGTCCCCTATAAGATATATGAATTAAACTTTAAATATTTTAAAATTACATTAGTCTATGCTTTTTTTGTATAGAAAAATTATACTAAATTGTGTTTTTAGTATTTTAACTTAAAAATTTCTTTTGAGGAATGAATATAATAACTAAGCTTTGTTTTTATAAAATATATATTGTACTAAATAGTTAGGGTATTATTTAAAAAAATTTTGTTTTTAATATTGAAAAAAAAAGTTATCTTACCTAAATATTTAAACCCAAATGTACTGTGGACTTCATCCAAATTCGACTGCATGCATGCCTTACAACAACTAAACGGTATAACGTGTTCGCTTATCTCTTAAAATTACGGGATATCGTGACGTCATGGATAAAGCATAGGGTAGAATACAGAATGAATAGGTATTATAAAGCAGAATCATAAATTTTGCATACTTTACACTTGTAGTATGTGAAATGATTGCTACTATTGCTTATATGAGAAAATGAATCATCAACGAATCTTATTAGTGTATGTTATATTTAACCAACAGGCTTGAAATGCGTGAATTTTGACTAGAATTAATCATTGAATGTAAAAATGATTTATTTTTAGATCTAATATGTATATCGTTTAACATTTAAAAATATATACATAAATTAATCATACCTTATTCACAAACTTGCAATCCCGTCTTCAATATATGACTACAGCATGAAAAAACATGCGTGCTACTTGTATAGCAACTAGACCAGAAATGATTTCAGTACAAGTCCATTATCTTATTGTTAATCTATAGATTAGTAACATCACGTGACTGATTGCGATAACATTCTATATAAGATTTACTGATAAGAATACATTTCAATTCATTTCTCCCAAAAGCAAGTGTATGAGTTGGTTGTAAGATCTAGGTAAGTATCCTTACTTTATATGTTTAAAGTTATAATATATGAATAGATATAATATTAATGTATTTTTTCAATATGTATGGTAGGCAAAAAGGAATAGGTAAGCAAAAAAGAATAGGTATTATTGCATGTTTCCTCTAATTTATTTTAAAAATAATTATTTTAAAAATACATACTAACAATTTATGCGATGAGTCACACAGCATGATGGGACGATATATGAAATTTATTTTTATATTATACAAGCTCCTATATACAATTCATATGCGTGAGCAAGATTATTTTTAGACTAGAATTATTCACTGAATGTAAAAAAAAAATGATTTATATTTAGATCTAATATTTATATCGTTTAACATTTTAAAATCCTATTAAAAGTATATACATTAGTATGCTTGTGAAAGGCCTATTGTTAATACGAAACGTTGTGTGAAGTGTCCTGTTTTAGGGTTAAAAGTTTCGTGAAGGGGTCTGTTTGAAGGAGCCTGTTTCGAAATGACTTAAGAACGCACAATTTATTCCTAAACATTCAACTCGATTCGTTATATATGCTTTATTAGGTATTCAATAAAAAATAATAACTAAGAAATAAAATTAAAAATAGTAATTAAGAGATACCCTTAAGAATTATTGCGATAGGAGATTGGTTTGTATAATATATATATAGATAAATTAATACATGATTTTTCTATGTATTATTTCGTAATACATAGCACATGTACCTTGTTTTACGAAATAATAGAAAAATCATGTATTAATTTATCTATATATATTATACAAATCAATTAAAGGTAAATTGTTAATTGCAATTAGCAATTGGTTCTTTCATGACCTAGTCACGTGATCTCTGACGTCATTGGTGACGTATTGAATGATAGCACATGGTCACGTGATATCACTTAAACAGTGACGTCACATGTCACGTGATCAAGTCTTATCAGTGATTATATTAGCTGATAAGGCCCTGAACAAGCATTCACTTTTCTCAGAGCCTTGGTGTGAGACGGTTGGGTGCTTAGCTAGCTGGCGTGTTAGGTAAGAATAGTATTTGTATGTATATATATTTTTTAATATGACTTTAAATTAATTTGATACTTACTATGTAAAACGATATGAATATGTTTTGAATATTAGAACTAAAAAATAATACTTTGAAATAATAGACTTACTAAACAGTAAAATTTAAAGCTATGTAGATAAATTTCCTAAAACTAAGTTGAAATGAAAATGGTAAAAATTTAGTCAGTCTCATGTTAGTGTTTATCATATTAAATCTACAAAAGAAATTTTTAAGTGGGAATACTAATAATCCAAGTTACCATATAGATATTACAAGTTAGTAGATTCATAAACTAATGAGAATGTATATAATTTTAATAAACTATGCTGATTTCTGCAGATATTTAAGAAAACACAAGTGAGTTTTCATGGGAAATGTACATATAGTTTACCAATTTACTTCGCAGCTTTATCTTACTATAGGCAATGGTCTAAATCAAGTTAGGACATATACCTTGGAAATCATATTCATGCGACTAAATAACCTGGGGCTCACTCAGCCCAGTAGTTAGCGTGATGGGTATAAAATACCTGGGGCTTAATCAGCCCAGTAGTTAGCGTGTTGACTATATAATAAGCGGGGGCTCACTTAGCCCTGTAAGCGTGGTGGGTATAAAATAGCCTGGGGCTCACTCAGCCCAGTAGTTAGCGTGGTGGGTATAAAATACCTGGCGCTTAATCAGCCCAGTAGTTAGCGTGTTGACTATATAATAAGCGGGGGCTCACTTAGCCCTGTAAGCGTGGTGGGTATAAAATAGCCTGGGGCTCACTCAGCCCAGTAGTAAACGTGGTGACTATAAAATAAGCGGGAGGCTCACTTAGCCCTGGGGTTATCGTAGTAGCTATAAAATAAGCGGGGACACACTAAGCCCAGTAAACGTGGTGGGTAGAAAATAGCCTGGGGCTCACTCAGCCCATTAGTTAGCATAGTGGGTATAAAATAGCCTTGGGCTCACTCAGCCCAGTAGTAAACCTGGTGACTATAAAATAAGCGGGAGGCTCACTTAGCCCTGGGGTTATCGTAGTAGCTATAAAATAGCCTGGGGCTCACTCAGCCTAATACTTAGCATGGTGATTATAAAATAAGCTGGGGCTCACTTAGCCCTGTGGTTAGTATGGTGGCTATAAAATAAGCGGGGGTTCACTAGGCCCAAAAGTTAGCGTGGTGGGTATAAGTTAGCCTGGGGCTCACTAAGCCCAATAGTTAGCGTGGTGGATATAAATTAGCCTGGGGCTTACTAAGCCCAATAGTCAGCGTGGTGACTATAAAATAAGCGGGGGCTCACTTAGCCCTGTGGTTAGCGTCCTGGTTATAAAATGACAAGTCTGATTATATGTTTGTGGGTTCGAAACTTGTGCGGTTTAGACGATGGGATTTCGAGTATTCAGAAAAGTCGAAAAAATCATGATGGTGCTCCATATCCTTATAAATATTATGTGTTTGAATATGATAAGTTAAGGAATCTATATCCGTAAAGAGTATAACTGCACGATCTTTGTATGTTTTCTTTATAAAATTGTAATGAAAATCATACATAACTAATTTAGATAATTCTAAAATTGTGAATCCAACATAAATAGGTCGATTCATTAAGATACAAGTATTAAGCTTTTCTACAGCAGCCAAGCCTTCATCATATGTCTTGAATGATTTAAAAGTAGGCGAAGCTACTAATTTTTTTTTAAATACATTTCCAGTATGAATTATTAAATCTAATTCACTTATTTCAAATTCTTAACGATAGTCACATAGCATTGGAAAGTGTTTCATAAAGTATACCATGACTCATGATTTTTCCTTCATATTTATTTATTGTCACTTATTGTAGATCCTATTTTATAATTTACGTTAAAATTTTTCATTCATTCCTATCATTTTCTGGGTACTCTGTATATATTTTTTTAGGTGTGTATTCTTAGTCTAAATTTTATCGAAGGTATTTCTGTGATAATATAGGTGAGGTAGCGCATTGTGTAATACAGTGTAATACTGTATAATTAATGTGTATTTTAACTATAATCTCTGTTTTAACAAGACTTGTATCGAATTAGATTCATTAACCTATTTAATTAAAACCAATCTCCTATCGCAATAATTCTTAAGGGTATCTCTTAATTACTATTTTTAATTTTATTTCTTAGTTATTATTTTTTATTGAATACTTAATAAAGCATATATAACGAATCGAGTTGAATGTTTAGGAATAAATTGTGCGTTCTTAAGTCATTTCGAAACAGGCTCCTTCAAACAGACCCCTTCACGAAACTTTTAACCCTAAAACAGGACACTTCACACAACGTTTCGTATTAACAATAGGCCTTTCACAAGCATACTAATGTATATACTTTTAATAGGATTTTAAAATGTTAAACGATATAAATATTAGATCTAAATATAAATCATTTTTTTTTAACATTCAGTGAATAATTCTAGTCTAAAAATAATATTGCTCACGCATATGAATTGTATATAGGAGCTTGTATAATATAAAAATAAATTTCATATATCGTCCCATCATGCTGTGTGACTCATCGCATAAATTGTTAGTATGTATTTTTAAAATAATTATTTTTAAAATAAATTAGAGGAAACATGCAATAATACCTATTCTTTTTTGCTTACCTATTCCTTTTTGCCTACCATACATATTGAAAAAATACATTAATATTATATCTATTCATATATTATAACTTTAAACATATAAAGTAAGGATACTTACCTAGATCTTACAACCAACTCATACACTTGCTTTTGGGAGAAATGAATTGAAATGTATTCTTATCAGTAAATCTTATATAGAATGTTATCGCAATCAGTCACGTGATGTTACTAATCTATAGATTAACAATAAGATAATGGACTTGTACTGAAATCATTTCTGGTCTAGTTGCTATACAAGTAGCACGCATGTTTTTTCATGCTGTAGTCATATATTGAAGACGGGATTGCAAGTTTGTGAATAAGGTATGATTAATTTATGTATATATTTTTAAATGTTAAACGATATACATATTAGATCTAAAAATAAATCATTTTTACATTCAATGATTAATTCTAGTCAAAATTCACGCATTTCAAGCCTGTTGGTTAAATATAACATACACTAATAAGATTCGTTGATGATTCATTTTCTCATATAAGCAATAGTAGCAATCATTTCACATACTACAAGTGTAAAGTATGCAAAATTTATGATTCTGCTTTATAATACCTATTCATTCTGTATTCTACCCTATGCTTTATCCATGACGTCACGATATCCCGTAATTTTAAGAGATAAGCGAACACGTTATACCGTTTAGTTGTTGTAAGGCATGCATGCAGTCGAATTTGGATGAAGTCCACAGTACATTAGGGTTTAAATATTTAGGTAAGATAACTTTTTTTTTCAATATTAAAAACAAATTTTTTTTAAATAATACCCTAACTATTTAGTACAATATATATTTTATAAAAACAAAGCTTAGTTATTATATTCATTCCTCAAAAGAAATTTTTAAGTTAAAATACTAAAAACATAATTTAGTATAATTTTTCTATACAAAAAAAGCATAGACTAATGTAATTTAAAAATATTTAAAGTTTAATTCATATATCTTATAGGGGACCCTGTATTTTTTTTTACCATAACATGCGTCAAATTCATTTAAACACAGGTACATTTAAACAGGTTCAAATTAATTTAAATATCTGTTTGCCTCAAAATTCTTAAGGGTATCGCTTAATGACTAGTTCTTATTTTTCATTGAAGCATTTTAAAACTTAACAGATTAATAATTATATAGGACTACACGAAATAATTCGTATACATTGACGGATTTAAATAGCTCATTTACCTACAAAAAATGTGTCAGAAATTACGAGTCTCAGGTATTTCTTATCGCGAGTGATTCACCGTGTCAAAGCAAGATCTTCGATTATCTGATAATATGACTCATTATGATTCAGCGATATGCATGTTGAGGGGGTAACACTCAAATCTTAGTTGCAGTTATAAATATGTATTTTAAAGCATAATCATTCGAAAATTCAATTATTTTTCGTGAAACGATCTACCCTATTTTACAGACTTGTATGATAAATTTGGTGAAATATGTACTTTTTTTTTTTTTTTTCTAAAATCTATATTTTGAACGTTATACTAAAAATGTATTCGTGTAAAACCTATTTTTTACATTGCATGAATTCATATTCATTTGAGATTAGTACTCTATTTCTTAAAATATCTGTGGAATCATAATATTTTTACAGGGTATATTGTGAAGGGAAGCCTTTTCATTCAAACAGCGGACCTTGCATTTTTATGAAAGGTCAATATCCCTAGTATTTCTGTCGTTGTAATATAATATGAATCTATTGGATTTATTTTGTGAAGGGCCCTGAGATTCGAATAAGGTTATATTATTTGTGAAGGGCGATGGGTAGTCGCATTATTTTATGAGCAGGGCTTAAATCTTTAACTTTTTCTAGTTTCTTTTGAAGGATTTCAATATTTTGAACCTATCGATGTGTAAGCTTTACTTTTAGCCTAACTTGAATTGAAAAAAAAAACAGGGTAAAGTGTAAATTATCTGATTTTATGAAGGGTCCTTATGCATAAATGGATTTTTGTGAAGGGCTCCTTTTTATTTAAAAGGGGATCTGTTCATTATTTTAATTAACTACGCAATAGCTGTAAAATTATATTTTGTTCACATAACATTTCAATGATGTTGGAAAGTGATTCGTGAATTATGTCGCTACGCACGATTTTTCATTCTTGTTTATTTTATATATACGTTAAAATTCTTCGTTTTGTAGCACTCTGTATTTTTTGAAGTGTGTATTGTTAGGCTATCGAAGGGCTCCTCTGGGTAAAAAAAGGGAGGGGGTAGGGGGAGGGGGAGGGGGCGAGCTGTTAAATTTAGTACTGTATAATTCATACGGGACCCTGTATTTCCCCGTGGTGATTCCTGGGACCAGGAAGTTTTGACTCTAGGTCACTTCTAGCTAAAAGCTCACACCTTAAGGTAAAATTCATTTCAGTTGAGAGTTTATATCTTAGATTACTTTCAGTTGAAAATCCTACTTTTGGCGACTTTTAAAACTAAAAATTATATTTTAACTCTAAATTCTATTTTTGGTTTAAAAGAAAAAAATCTTAATACCTTTTTTAATGCATGAATCATTATTTCTAACATATATATTGAATAGCCTACTCTAGTTGAAAAAAAAATTGTTTCGAAAAATTTCTAAGTTCTCCAATTAAAATTAATTAAATTTTTAATTCGTTAAAATTCCCTTTGTACTGTAATAGATATTTCTCCGCGAAAAAAAAAATCTTGCAAAACTGTCTAAGATCACCAATTAAAATTAATGAATGACCATTTTTAATTAAACCATTATTGACTTTTAAAATTCTCCTCAAATATACTCTAACATGTATATTGAATGCTCTACTCTCGTTGAAAAAAAAAATTGCTTCGAAAAATTTCTAAGTTCCCCAATTAAAATTAATTAAATTTCTAATTCGCTAAAATAAATCCCTTGAAACACACCTCGTATTCTAGTAGAAAATTCTCCGGAAAAAAAAAAAAAAAAAAAAAAAAAAAAAAAAAAAAGGCTTCGAAAATTTTCTAAGTCTCGCAATTAAAATTAATTAACACTAATCCTTAATTAATCCCCTTATCTTAGGTGGTGGTGGTGGGCACTTCGGGAGGAGGTGGGCACTTCGGGAGAAGGAGCTGAGCTGCACTTTGGGAGGAGGAGCTGAGCTGCACTTTGGGAGGAGGAGCTGAGGAACCGGTGCTGCACCTTGCACCAGCTCCTCACTCCTCCTCCTCCTGGGGCCGGAACGTTGTTTCTTCTCTACTGAGGTTTGATCTCTCATGAATTTCTTTTCACGTCTCTCTTTCGCTGTTCAAGTGCTTGACGTGCACTATTTGATCATCTTCAATGCTGAGGTTTATTAAGGCTCTGGCCTTTTTGTCCTTTTTAATCCAATCAGCATTGGGTTGTTCTGGGGGATTTTCTGTTGTAACTTCTAGCAATTCCTCTTTTATAAGCATCATTTCGATTTTAAAGCGCCAATTCGAATAATTTTGAGAATTTAATTTCTCCATTTTGCTATTGCTAAACGAAGCCATTTTTCAAATCTCGATGTTTTTATTTTATTTTATTTATGTATTTATTTATTGCCTGCCTGCTTTGTTTTAAAAGATTTCATATCAGTCTAAATAATCAAATTGTTGCAATATACGAGATAAAATAGCATTCAACTAAATATCATCAGGAACTCAGTAGCGAGCGCTAATCTTTTATACTTGAAAAAACGAATGGTAAGGAAAGTTTTTCAACTTACCTATTTCGGCGCAAGAGCAGGGGCAGGCACATCGAGACAGGTAATCCATAAGTGCGTAAAACTTGAGTATATCCCTCAATAATAAGTGCACTAAAGTATTCTTTAATATTTCCTACATTATCTTAAGATAAAATTATAATTAGCAAATGTTTTATAAACAAAATGCATGGTTTCGTATTGAACTAAACTTATTAAAGGATTAAAAATTACTTTTAATAAGCATTAGATTTATCTGTTACAAGAATGGAGGATATTAACATTTTTGCTCCTCGTAAATATTTAGTTTTTACATTTTGACCCGTTCAGATCAAGAGAGAGATTAAAAAGTGTTTGTTATTAGTCCTTTAGAAGAAAGCAAAGTTCAGTTTTGAGTGATGCAATTGTCTCAGGGGAAAAAACAGTCATGTCATCAGCAGATGTGTTTTAGAATGATACAAGATACACTTCCTATTGCGTTTCTCGGTTGAAGGTTATTGATATAACATATTTCTTTCTTAAATTGGGTGATTATTTATTGGGGTTTTCCAATACTTATTGTCAAAAATTATTGTTGTTTACAACACAATTCAACGTGTTTCGTAATATTCAGAACATTATGGAAATTTAAGTCAGTCCCCCCCCCCCCCCTGAAATAAAATCCTGGGTACGCCACTGTAAGTGAGTGAAATTCCTCCCAATCCCTGAGAGTGCGAAATTCGTTACGCGTTTGTGGAGGGTCAGCTTGTTCGCATTATCTTCTGTAGATCTTCAAATGTGTCAAAACGAGAATGAATGGCAACCTGATTACGGAAGACTTAAAGATAGGCTCTCTTCCGTCATTGTCTCGAGAAGCTCTTACCGATGAGAGGAGGCTGGAATGAAGAGGAGCTGCTTTAATTGGACGAGATCAACAAACACCTCGCGGAGCGTGACGCCATTTCCACTCGAACAAAATTAGTGCTCCCCCCCACCATTAAAAGTAAAAAAATAGAAGAAAAAAATTTCGCTGTGCCTTCTTTCAGTCCAGCATTGTTCTTCTGTTATTTATTTATTTATTTTTTTAAGAATAGACAAAGATGGGGTCCTTCTCTTCGAAGACAAACTAGAGTTAGAGTCGTCTCGTGCTAAAGGGTAAAGAGCGCCCTTTTCCTTTATATACATTTCTTTAGCCTTTAAGGAAACACAAGATTAGAGGCTGAATAGTTTCCACCCCCCCCCTAAAAAAAGAATATATATATATATATATATATATATATATATATATATATATATATATATACAATAAAACCTATGCAAATAGAACCACTCACACTGAAAAAAAAATTCTTAATTTTACGAAACTATACTATAACCAGATACGAAGATAAAAAGTAACCTCCTCCGAGTGACCCACGATTCCGAAAAGCATTCTTCATCTTTAAAAACATCGTGAACCCATCTGTTTTCGAGATTTGAATAGAAACGACGTTTCTTTTGTTTTCAGAAACGTTTCCGATTCCTTTCTGTCTATACCTTCCGAGTGGGAATTCTATATTCATTCATAACTATTAAAACGATTTCAGCCGCGTCATTGACATGCAATCGGAATCAATAACATCATGCTGTATCAAAATGTCAGGGGAACCGTCGGTAGCGTAATAAATTTTCTCCTTTTTCGAATTGTTAAATTGGTCTTCTATATTTTAGTATACGTTTTCGTCTTTTAATAATGGTAAAGAAGGATAGTTCAGCTTACCTGAGATTTTCCTTATGCGCTGAATATTTCCACAGTAATCCAAAGTGTTTGCACTGATATTTATCTTATCGACTGATTGAAGTATTCGCTATATGGAAGTAATAAGAACTATTATTATTAGTAAGTAGAGATGCACGAAATAAGAAGTAGATCCATTTTGAGTATAATATTATAATTCTTTTCTAGATATTTACATTTAAATCGCGTTTTTGGAGACTGCTTTTAGATGCTCCAATTTTACATTATATTTGAGATATATATTTACAACACATATGTACAAGAGCGTTTTAACTGCTCGGATTCATTTTAGATTCTGAAGGGAATGTCTTTAAGTTCAATTCACACGCGCGTGATAACAGCTGTAGTTTTGAAGTAGGGAGGTCTGCAGAGTTTTTCACTTAATTGGTTTCGACAGTTTCTGGTTTTGTTCACTATGTTTTTCAGCTGCGGCACTTGAAGTACTTATTGGTAATTGGGGTCTGGTTTTTAACATGTTCTTATTTCGATCATTCGCTGCACGTGGAGATTATTCACTGCATAAAAAAGGTTTCTCCGTCACTCCCCCGTAATCTCCTGTGTGGGGAATGGTTGAAAGTTCAGTTTCTTACGGTGTTTCTCGTACACAGGTTTGGGAGTGGGTTTCGTGAGAGTGTCGGCTATCATTTCTTCACTGGGGCAGTATTGTAAATCGATTTTTCCTTCTTCTTTCATCAGTTTGATGTTGTGGAAACGTATGTCGATGTGTTTGGATCGCTTAGTATCTTTATCGTTTTCAGTCATTTTTATACAGGACATATTATCCTCAAAAATCGTGATGGGTAATTTTTGTGGAATGTTGAGATAGCTAAACAAGTTTGTTATCCAACTTAATTCTTGTGCTGCGTTGCTAGCTGAAACGTATTCAGCTTCGGCTGACGAAAGTGCAATACAATTTTGCCTTTTTGTAATCCAGTAAATCGGTGATTTTCCCAGCATGAATAGATTTCCTGATGTTGATTTACGTGTTTTCAAGTCACCTGCCCAGTCTGCATCGGCGTATGCTGTTAGGATGGGCTTGCTGTTTGCGTTAAGAGTTAAATTCAAATTTTCTGTAGTTTTAAGGTATGAAATGATTCTTTTCATTGCTGTCCAGTCCTTTTGGCGTGGTGTTTCATTTCTACGACATAATATGTTGACTGCTGCGGATATGTCAGGACGCGTGATTGTTGATATGTAAAGTAATGTGCCTGTGGCTTGTCGATATTTCGTGTTATTAGGTAAAAGGTTATCATCGTCCTCAAGTCTGTTGAATCCTGCAATCATTGGTGTGTAATGAGGTTTCATGTCGTTTAAATTCAGTTTTTTCACTAGTTCTGTATTTTATTGTTTTGATTTAGGTAATATGTATCATTGATTTTATTAATGTTTATTCCTAGGTAATTATTCACTTCTCCTAAGTTTTTCAGTTCATATTCTTTCTTAAGTTGGTTTATTGTTTCTTCGATGTCACTGTCCTTTCCTGCTATCAGGATATCATCTACATAAATGATGATGTATATCGGATTTTCTTGATTTGATTTAAAGTACAGACATGGATCATTTTTGCTCTGTAAGAAATTATTGTTTTTGAGTGTTTCCGATATTTTAGTGTACCAGGCCTTTGCTGCTTGCTTAAGACCGTAGATGGCTTTTTGAAGTTTACGAACTTTTCTTTCATCGCCGGGTTTAATATACCCGTCTGGTTGACTCATATAAACAGTTTCAGTTAATTCACCATGCAAAAATGCTGTGGTTATGTCAACATGTTTCACGTTCAAATTTTTGTGCAATGCGGAGATGAGAAATGCTCGTATTGTAGCGTGCGAAACTACAGGTGCGAAAGTTTGATCATAGTCAATCCCGAATCTTTGACTATATCCTTGTGCTACTAGACGCGCTTTATAGCTTTGAATATTTCCTAAATTGTCCTTTTTTAGTTTAAAGGTCCATTTTGAACCGATAATTTTTGTTCCGGGTGGTGGATCTGAAAAAGTCCAAGTGTTATTTTTTCTTAGGCATTGGATTTCATTTTGTGTTGCTTTTATCCAATTTTGTTTATCATTAGTATTTTCCATTTTTTCGATATCTTCCCAATTTTCGGGAATGTTTTCAGATGAACTATTTGTGAGACAAACATATCTGTCAGGAGGAACGCCTCTATTTGTCCTATTAGACCTTCTTGGTTGAATTGGTTGTTGTTTGGGCACGGATGGTGTCTCTTCACTGTCAAGTTTTATTTCTAAGTGATTTTCATGTCTATCCGGTAATTGTGTATTGTCATCGGATGTTTTTGTGGTGATTTGTATCTCCTCAATGTTATCTGAGTGTACATTTTCATTCTCAAGAAATTTCACCGTTCTCGCTATTATAATTTGTTTTCCTTGTGTGTGAATTCTATAACCAGTCGATCGTGTATCATAACCTACAAACGTTCCGGTTTGAGCCCTGTTATCGAGTTTTCCTCTATTTACTTTATCGACGTAAAATAGCGCTTTACAACCGAATGTTCTTAAGTGTTTTAAATTCGGTTTAATTCCTTTCCATAATTCGTAAGGTGTTCTGTTGTTGTTTGCTTTGGTTGGGAGTCGGTTTTGCAAGTATGTTGCGGTGTTTATGGCTTCACCCCAAAAATGTTTGCTTAATTTTGCTTGTGATAGCATGCTTCTAGTCATATCTAATAAACTTTTATTTTTTCTCTCCGCAACTCCATTCTGGCTCGGATTATGCGGGACAGTCAATTGGTGTAAAATTCCGTTCTGTTTTAAGTATTCACCGATCTCTTGATTTACATACTCACGACCGTTATCCGATCTAATTTCCTTAGGTTTTTTACCGAACTGATTGTATATCATCGTTACGTACTCTTTTATCTTTTTAGCAACTTCGCTCTTTTTAGATAATAAATATATATCGGGAATAATCATCAATAAGAGTCATAAAATATATTTTTCCGCCTAAGGTCGGTGTATCTAAGAGGACCACATACGTCACTATGGATCAAATCCGCAATATTAGTAGCTCGATTTGTTGCTGATTTAGGATACGGCATGTTAGTTAATTTAGTTTCGATACAAGTTACGCATGTTTTATTTTGATGTTTACATTTTCCTATCTTTATTCCGTCCGCAAGTTGATTTGTTATCATTGATTTAATCGCGTCATAATCTCTGTGACCTAGTCTGCGATGCCAGAGATCTATGCATTGTTTGCTGTCACAGTTATACGTTATGTTTATATAATTTTGTGGTTCTTCCACATCGTCTATTTCCTCAATAATGTATAAGTTTTTCTCATTTTTCGCCCTAATATATATTTCTTCATCAAAGATCAAATCGCATTTATTATCGTCGAAGATTAGTTTACACCCGTTTTTAGCGGCTTTACTAACCGAAATTAGGTTCGACTCTAAGTCTGGGACATAAAGCACTTCGCGTAATTTCGTTAGTTTTTCTTTTCCTTCGGGGGTTAATGTTTTTATAAAAACTTCTCCTGAACCTAACGCTGTCAGTTTATTACCATTCGCGATCGTTACTGAAGTTTTATTATAATCAATAAATTTACTAAATAGGTTTTTATCGTTACAAATGTGCGAGGTAGATCTTGAATCGAGAATCCAGTTATTTTTGCCTACTTTTTGAGTGATTAATGCTTTATTTTGCGTCTGATCATTTGCGTATTTTCTTTCGTTTGGAACTTTGTTTTCCCGATGAGTTTCGTTTTTTTCATAACATAATGAAGATGAGAAATTCTTTTTACTTTTGAATTGATTGTTACGAGGATTTCCGGATTGTACCGTGTTTCTGCTCTTGTAGTGCCAGCATTCGTAAGTCGAATGATTTTTCATTTTGCAGTTGTTGCAATATTTTTGTTCTCTTCTATTTTCAGTGTGTGTATATCTCCTATTTGTTTTAAATGCTCTCTCACTGTTGTTATATCCGCTATGTGATTGTTCTGACATTTCCTGTCTACGATTATATTCATCCGTTAATTTGTTTTTGATAAAATCAGGGGTGAGCTCATTTTCTGGTCTCGCCTCCAACGCAGTTATCAAAGTATTGTAACTGGGGGGAAGAGAACACAGAAATAGCGCGGAAATATGTGAATCACTAATATTTTCTCCAATGGCATTAAGTTTATCTATAATTTGCAAGATATTAGTGATATGTGAGATCATGTTTCCGCCCTCCGCTAATTTAGTACTGTATAATTTCCGTAACAGGTAAAGCTTACTAGATAAATTGCTTCTCTCATGTATATTTTTCAGAGCTTCCCATGTTAATTTGGCAGTTTCTAAGTTTTTTTACATTTACGATTTGAGAATCATCAATGCTTAAGTTAATTAAAGCTCTAGTCTTGCGGTCTCTTTTGTGCCATGCGGGGTCGGGTGGAGCTGGTGGATCTTGTACTATAATATCGTCGAGTTCCTCTTTAATCAGGAACATCTGCATCTTGAACTTCCATGTACTATAATTTGTAGAATTGAGTTTTTCAATAAATTGAGTATTTTCTTTTATCGCATTCTTTTTTTTCTTTAGCGTTCTTTTATTTATTATTACATTTTAGAAATTTGTTAAATTATCGTTTTTGATACTGGGATAATATTCTTTTTTCAGAATCAGTCTTTCATAATCTTTGTCAGGGGAACCGTCGGTAGCGTAATAAATTTTCTCCTTTTTCGAATTGTTAAATTGGTCTTCTATATTTTAGTATACGTTTTCGTCTTTTAATAATGGTAAAGAAGGATAGTTCAGCTTACCTGAGATTTTCCTTATGCGCTGAATATTTCCACAGTAATCCAAAGTGTTTGCACTGATATTTATCTTATCGACTGATTGAAGTATTCGCTATATGGAAGTAATAAGAACTATTATTATTAGTAAGTAGAGATGCACGAAATAAGAAGTAGATCCATTTTGAGTATAATATTATAATTCTTTTCTAGATATTTACATTTAAATCGCGTTTTTGGAGACTGCTTTTAGATGCTCCAATTTTACATTATATTTGAGATATATATTTACAACACATATGTACAAGAGCGTTTTAACTGCTCGGATTCATTTTAGATTCTGAAGGGAATGTCTTTAAGTTCAATTCACACGCGCGTGATAACAGCTGTAGTTTTGAAGTAGGGAGGTCTGCAGAGTTTTTCACTTAATTGGTTTCGACAGTTTCTGGTTTTGTTCACTATGTTTTTCAGCTGCGGCACTTGAAGTACTTATTGGTCGATAATATAACGGATTTTAACGGTTTAATTGGGGTCTGGTTTTTAACATGTTCTTATTTCGATCATTCGCTGCACGTGGAGATTATTCACTGCATAAAAAAGGTTTCTCCGTCAGAAAATGTTTCATAATCTATGCGTGACGCACGATTTTCCGTTCTCTCTTTCAAAGACAAGGGCCGGTGTAAGGGCGTTCCTAAGGGCGCTATGATAGTAAGTATTCATGCACCCCCCTATGAATACTTACTATACTACACGTGCCTAGCCAAATGAATAGAAGCAAATTTTAATCCAATTAAGAAATCGACGTTTGAATTGAAAAAAAGTTTTGTCAATAAAGTTACATTTTAAACGGCTGAAAAAAGCTGCCCTGTTCGAAGCAACATGAATCCTACGATTCAAAGTGTTTAAAAAGCACATTTCACTTACGCGCATAGATTTTATTTACAGTTGACGCTCGAAATGAAATATCAACAACATGAATGACCCCTTAGTACCAACTTCGTACCTAACCTAAACACAAAAAATTAAAGAAATTGACTTAGAAATTAAAGAAATTGACATTCAAATGAAGAAAAATCCGTTATAGACAGGTTCCATTCTTAGCAGGCACATCGCCTGTTGCATTCTATATTTTTAGAACGATTATTATATTAATTTTGCACGGATCAAGATTTTGTTTCGTTTAAGACAGTTTTCCGTCCTACACAGGTTTTACTGTACATTCCTCCGTCATTTTAAAACAGATGCATTTTTGTTGGGACGTCTCTCATTTTATTAACTTTTGCACGGGCCAGGCCGGATCCGGGCCTGAAAGAATAAAGTCCATGCCTGGCTCACAGATAATATATTCTACCAGATAGGACACTTCCATAAGCTCAATGGTAACCGAATCGCAACTTCAGAGCCCCTAGTGACAACAGTCGCAAACGGTTCGGGCTGTCGCCACAGGTAGGTATTACTTATCTTATTTGTTTAGTATCTATCTTTTTTCCCCCCGCAGTTTCGGCGATGTTTGTTATTATTTAAAACATCAAACGCATTTTATTTTATCATACAAATACTAGAAACTAAGCAAATAAGTTCTGAATTATATATTTACACGAGTTTCTTACAGATTTACACACTTTTTTATAATAATTTAAACTGAGAAACTTTCAAATATTTAAACGATTCGATACTTGTAAAATTTGTTTGTTTATGTTATCGTAATACTTATGAAAATTATTTAAAACCACTTTTATATTTCTTAACGATGTATATGTGGTTATTTAAAAAATAAATAAATATAGCATATTTAAAAATACTATTTAGTGCTAAATTTTAAATGTTATTTTAATACGATTTTAAATATTTTTTATTTAAATATTCCATTTAGTGAAGCGTTTTAAACAACGTTATTTAATACGATTCTAAATATATATATATTTTTAAGTAATAAATATAACATATTTAAAAATACCATTTAGTGCCACATTTTAAACAATGTCACTTAATACGATTTTCACAATTTTAATGTCTGCAGTAAAACACACTGCTATTTATTATTATTTTTTTTTTTTTTCATATAAAAAGCTTTACTGAAGCATGATAAAACATTAAAGAGACAAATTTTAAAAATAAAAATTTATTGCACATTTTGTAAAAAATACAACTGTATAGTAGGATAAATTTATGAATGTTTTCAACATAAATACAAAATTCCATGCATTAAAAAGTAATATTACATGGAAAGCATATTTTCTAACTACTTACTAAAAAATTCAGTTGGAACATATTTTATATACAAAATTTTAATATCATAAATATTTGATAACATTAATTTTATACTTTTTAAATAATGTGTTGTAACTCAATTTACTGTTTTTAGGTAGATTTCTTAAGAAATACTAACTATTTATTACATTCTCCCATAAGTTGGAATTTTTGAAAAATTTTTGCAGACCTACGCCGATTATGACTCCTAGAACCCAAAACCACTCCCAGTTCAAAACTTTATATATATATCTATGTCACTTTTTTATGGACACAATAACTCTAATAATTCTGCATAAATCTCTTCCAAACTGATACATAAAATCAAGGGGCATAAAATCTCGGTCAAGTTTGTTAATGGGCAAAATCTAACGATGGAGGGGCTTTTTGTGAAAATAGAAAATCCCCCATAATTTCTTAACTATGCTACGTATCGAATCTATTTAAAGTTATTACTTGTAGGAAAACGAGAAAATTTATGTATGACAGATTTTTGATATCATTAAAAATGGTCCCAAAGGGAGCGGGAAAGGGGGGAAGGGTGGCGGTTAGAAGAAAAAAATTCATAACTTCATCAATTCACAAGATATGAATTATAATTTAAAATTTTAAATTTAGTTTAAATCAAGTTTAAATTTATCATAAATCCTCTTAATATTATCTAAAACTTTTGTATTGACAAATTTTTTATAAGACCAACCTTTATAGCAAGAAAAATAAATAAAAACACTCACTACCTATTACATTCTCCCCTAAATTGGAATTTTTGAAAAAAATTTGCAGATCTACGCCGATTATGACTCCTAGAACCCAAAACAACTCCCAGTTCAAAACTTTATATATATATATCTATCTATGTCACTTTTTATGGACACAATAACTCTAATAATTCTGCACAAATCTCTTCCAAACTGATATGTAAAATCAAGGGGCATAAAATCTCGGTCAAGTTTGTTAATGGGCAAAATCGAACCATGGGGGGGGGGGGGCTTTTTGTGAAAACTGAAACCCCCCCCCCATAATTTCTTAATTATGATACGTATCGAATCTATTTAAAGTTATTATTACTTCTAGGAAAAGGAGAAAATTTATGTATGACAGATTTTTGATATTATTAAAAATAGCCCCAAAGGGAGCGGGAAAGGGGGGGGGGGATTAGAAGAAAAAAATTCATAACTTCATCAAGTCGCAAGATATGAAATCCGTTTAAATTTATCATAAATCCTTTTAATATTATCTAAAACTTTTGTATTGACAAATTTTTTATAGGACCAACCCTTATAGCAAGAAAAAAAAAATAAAAACAAAAAAAATCCCTGCTGGCTCCACCTGCAAACAAGTTAGGTTTCGAAGTGGGTGGTTCCAACTATCGCATCATGGCAAAAAGGTAATTTTTTCCGCAATTTCCAACAAATAGGCACCCCATGGTCTGCGTTTTCGAAATCTACCTGTGCTTGTAGGCCGAGCTGTCAGGGATTTTTTTTCTTTAAATAATTTACAAACATTTATTTTACAATAACAAAGTTTTCGCCAGATTAAAAAAAAAGCAGGGTGCTGCTGATAGGAAAATGGCACTTTTTATATTCACAATGATCCATTTTTATCAGTGTTCCTAACTATCATTCAGATATTTTAGATATGTGTAGAGTTAGTTTACTCTGAACTTTTATGTTAGCCAAGCACAAATCTCGCTAAAATCTTTTTTTTTTATCCCCCTTGTCACTAACAGATTCTATTTTCCATGTGTGTAAATTAGAAATAATATTTTGATGTTGAAATAAAATGTTTCGGTTTATGGAATTCTTTTTTTTTCTGATGAAATGAGTGTAAGGCATGACTTTTACGGTTCTGCATTTTAAATGGATGAAAGGTTTATATTTTAATGAAATAAATGCATTACAAATCATGATGATGGTAACAATATTTGTTGCTTTATCATTTGCACCCAGCTATAATCCATATCCCCTTCCAAAAAAGTATCTTCAGTAAAATTTGATTACTCGAGACAATGCACGACTCTACTTATAACTATTTTTATTCGATGGATTTGGTTTAATCTTGCTTTTCAAAGGAAAGATCAGAATATTATTTCAGCTGAAAAAAAAATGTACTTGAATAAGAAAAACTTTGGTACTTCTCCATTATCCCGTCAACCACTTTTCATAAAAAAAAAAAAATAAAAAAAATAATGCCAAATAAACAAATGGAAGAATGTTGCCATTGCAATATCAAAATAAATAAATTCGAAAAAGCCCCACTCACCAAAGTGTCAACTATCAGTAAGTTTAAACACAAAAAAATTACAATATATTAATGAAAACAGAAAAAAAATCTTCCGATACTTATTTATTTACATTATTTTTTCTTAATTATTCTTCTCGTCTGGTGAATAAATGTTTGTGACATCAGTTGAAATTGATCTATTGCACTTAATTATGCAAAGCAACATTTTTTCAATGCATTTTCTCTTTTAATGTCATGGCACAGCTGTTTAAGGACGCAATTGTTATTTTAATTAATGAAATAACTAATAAATTAGTAAAACATAATGAAAAATACAGGTAAATATTGAATTAAAAACCGCTTCATGACATAACAAACACATTTAATGTATAGGTGCAGATTCACAGTCGCCACGTGGCGACTACATTTTTTGCTGTGGCCACTAACTTTCGGTGTTTAAGTCGCCATGTGATTTAGAAGTAATCAATTTCTGGTATTCCCAGTCCCCTATCGTGAAATGTTGATATTTTTTTTAAAGATTAAGACCAAAACACATAACAAACATTATTGTTATATTTTAATAACATTTCAGAATGATCTGTTTAACACAGCAAACTATTAAATATATTCGAATAGCAATGTTATTCGTAACAGTTTGAATCTGATAATTTTATTTTACATAGACTGTGATTTAAATTATATATATATAAACAAATGTTTGAAGTGTGTTTTGATTTTTACAGTGCAAAATATTCTCACAAATTCAGATTTTCTTTCATATGTGCTTTTGTCTGGCAAAATCAAAATAAGAAATATTGTTTTTCTGATATTCCCCGCTAGCATGATTGCTTAGCTTATACATATTTTTTTTAAACCGTATCTTGCCCAACTGATCTTGACCAATCTTCTGACTGTATATGATTTAAGATTTAATTAATATTCAAATTTTGTTGTACACGTGTTTATATTAAATAAATTACTTTACACTTTGAATTCATTATTATTATTTTTTAAGTTTTTTACCCTATATAAACACTATTGTTTTTATGTGTTTGTTTTACAATTGTGGCCACTGGATTTTTTGGGTTTTGGCTTTTGGATTTTGGCCAGTGACTCCTTCCAAATGTTGGGAATCTGCACCTATAATTTAATGCTTCTGATGTCAAGTGAATAGGACTGCATTTTTGCCGTTAAATCCTATAGTTTGGCGATAGTTTTTTTTTTTTTTTTTTTTTTTTTTTTTTGAAAAGTGGTCGACGGGATAATGGAGAAGTACCAAAACTTTTTACACATTAATTTTGAACATAAAATTGATATTAGATATTTGATTATAGGGTACTTTCGGTTAGCTGGCCACCAGTGAAATATATATATATATATATGTAATGTATGCATAAATATACATGTATATTGATGCAAGAACTTGTTTAATGTATTTTGAAATTCATAGGATACATATATATATATATTTCACTGGCACTGGCTAACTGAAAAGCACGGATTATAGACTAGTTTTCCATTACATTAATATATAATTCTCTGATAGTAGATTTTTGATCATAGAAAATTTTTTTGTCGGTTTCCAGGTAGATTCCTGCATTGAATCAGGTCGCTGTGCTGAATATGCCTAAAATAAGCTCTATCTGATATTATCAAAATAGTAAAGTTATTGATGATTATAAATATTTTTAGACTTACTAAAACATGTGAAGATTTAACAGATTAAAATTTTTCAATATTTAGTATTAGATAATTTCATTCTTAAAAAAAAATGCAGATGTTTTACAGCAAATAATAGCATAACAAGATGATCTTTAACATTTTGGTGAAGCTGTAAAAGAAAATTTTCTCGATTGGAGAGATTTAAAAAAAAGAGAAACTTCAGATATGAAGTGGAATGAACATTAAAAAAAAAATGGGTGTTAGCTGTAGCATTTCAATAATAACAAATGGGTGTTAGCTGTAGCATTTCAATAATAACAATCTATTTTTTTCTGTTACTTTCTGCATCTAATGGCCAAAATATGTTGACTTGGATTTATCACTTAAAAAACAAAATCACAAGGAGTATTTGAATATAAAAAAAATTTCAACTACCTTAGATACTGATATTTATATTAAAAAGTTAACCATTTGCAGGTAATATTTTGAAGTTGGATTTGTTTATAAATGTGAAGAAATAATTAGGTAAGATAAAAATATTAAATAGTTAAATAGTTTTCACTGCAAAAAAATACTATAGTCAGTCAAAATAGAGAAAATCATTTATTGGTGTGGGGTGGGGGGCTCCTGTAATTAAACTTGCACAAGAGATTGGATAATAAAAAAATTAGAAAAAAGTTCATTTTACCTTTCAAAGTTTTAAATCAAAATTCTGTTGAATAGGCAAGCACCTTATTAAAAATGTAATAATCTAATTGATAAAAATAAATAAAATTAAATACATTATATTTGGGTAGCTGTTGCTTAAAAAATATATAATTTTGCTATAAAGCTTCTAAGTTGAAATAATTTGTACATTACTCCTGTTTGATTCTGTTTACCTTCTATCCACATTTATCAAATAACTGTAAATATCAGAGTTGTGTTGTAAGAGGTATAGCTTTTTATTTTATCACTGATTTAGAAATATAAGGAATTAACATAAGATATACATGTTAAGTTGTAAAGTCCATACAGACAACATTGTATAAACTTTGAAGACAGTAACATAATTGAATGGGGGAGTGGGAAAAGGATAACATTTCAGTTGATGTAAATGTTGAGGAAGAACAATAAACATTTATGTAAAAAAAAAAAAAAATTTTTTTTAGAGAAATGTTCACTGTTATTAGATTGCAGGACTAGTCGATGAGGGTTCATCTTATAAATTTCAAAGAAAAATACTGATTAATATTTGTTACTTAAACTATCTCAGTTTATTTTTTTTATTTTTAGAATGTTATCCTTTTCTACTCACCCACTGAATAATAGAAAATAAAAACCTACTTCTTTTTTGTACACTTTGAATAAAACTGTTTTTAAATCTTCATTTATTTTTTTAATGTGTTTGTAGAATTTCAATTTTTGAAATCATTATACTAACAATCTTTATGAATTTCAAGAACATTTACACTGTTGCTACTGTACACTGTTACTATTATCTCAGAGAGAAATTTAACCATATTTTGTAGAACATTTGCAGACGAAAACATATGAGCTGTATCAACACTACACATTTTTTGCACAATATGAAATAATACATCACTAGCCTTTTTTAGACTATTACCCGAACAGTTTTTTTACTGAGTTAGCAAAGAATTGTGATTTACTGTATTTGTAGTGTTAAACAAAGTATTTTGACAATAATTCACAGTTTAATTTTAAACTTTTTCTTGCAACATATCCAGCCATATAATAAATGAAATTTTGTCTTTACTGTAAGATGGCAAGCATGGAATTTCATGAAGAGGAACATCTACATTTAATTTGACATGATATGGAAGTTAAATTTAAATATTTGGAAGCACTTCTATGTTTTAATGATATCAGAATTTCATCAAAATCTATTTCACCGTTCGTAGCCTTAGACATGCTGAAAATTTTGTTTACCGTCACTGCTTGTTCGCAACTTTTTAATTGTGAGCAATTCAGATTTTCCTCATTACCTCTTTTTGTTCTTACAATATGTTTGGAGCATTTTGAAATACAATCGTTTTTTAAACCAGTAAATTAAAGATTTATAGCTGTTCCTTTTTCATCTTTTGGTGTTAGTTTGAAAGAAAAACTGGATGTCTATTCTTGAGTGTTTTAAACTGTACTACAGATTTTGGTGTAGGTATCTGTACTGCAGATTTCAGTGTTTAAGTAGCTGGACCGAAGATTTTGGTGCATGCAACTGACCAAAGAAGCATTTTTATCCATGGGTGAATCTTCAACATCATTTAAAGAACATCTAAAAGATAAAGAATACATTGTTATAAAAAGCAAGTTTTTACAATTCTTTTTAAGAATATAGAAATTTTTAACATACTCTACTTTACTATTCCATTAAGTTCTAAAGATTAAAGTTATAATTAAGTAAAATAATTGTTTTATATTTATCGAAATACATACAACAAAATGCATCATACTGCAGCAAATTTAAATCAAAGCATAAAGTGTTATACTCTGAAAGCTAAAGTGTATAATGAAACCATATGTAAAAATATCTCTATCCCTTCTACACAGACATTAGTCAAAATAATCAAACATATATTTCAAGGGGCTGAACTGAAAACCATGAGTTATCATTATTTCTGAATAGTATTCTGCACATATTTAACTGCAGAATTCTGCGATTAAAAAAGGCTACAGAAATAGTGGAAATCTACAGGCTATGTCTTTACACCCCTGATATACATGATCTATTTATCGAGAAATTTAGTAGATAAGTATATGGATGTATAACACAAAAGATATAAAAATATTAGGGTACTTTTCGGTTAGTCGGGCACCAGTGTAATATATATGTATGAATATGTATATTAATAAGTATATATATTTCACTGGCGCCCGTCTAACCGAAAAGTACCAATATTAATTCATAATTATTGTTTGTAATGAAAGGGTATTAAATAACTTACATTTTATTACCAATTACAGCACAACTTGCTTTCCTGTGGACATCAACATCAGTTACTTGAATAGTAGGCATAGATTCTGAAAGAATACTTTTCAAAGTATTTGTGAATGCTTCCATTTAAAATTGATTCGAGCATAAATATTGATGAGGTCTAGTAATCAGTTTCATCTGGATATTAGACATCCATTTCTCCAATCTAGAAACAAATATGTATGTAAATATACAAATCTATAGCAATAACAATGTCTAGTTTTACATAATTCTAATAAACTTTGGGTTTTTCAGATTTTATCGAAAGTTGCAAAGCAGTGAATTTAGAAAATTAATTATTGTTTATTAGTTACAATAAAGAATGGGGTTAATAAAGTTATAAATAGTTTTTTATTATTATTCAATAGGCTTAAGGATTTTGTGCATTGAGGGTGCAAATGCAAAGTGAAAATTATAAAGAAAGGGTGTGTATTAGGGGGGGGGGGGGTAGTTTTAAAAAAGGGTAAATTTTTCATGGAAAGTGCTGAAATCTGATTGTTCATTTTATTATTTATTTTCTGTTACTGCAAAATAACAAAGGAGATTTTTTTTTAGCTTAAATGTAGCATTCGCATGCAGTCTGCAATCTTTTTTTTTTTTTTATTATTTAACTTTTATTATTAAATATAAATAAATGAGTCAATTAAATTAAATAACATGTTTATAATAAGTAAATATGGATGAAAATTATTTTGGAAATGAGAAACAAAGCAAATGTGTTTTGATTTAAAATATAAGATGGCGGACTGTGGGTGAATGGTACATCTGTTCCATTTTTTTTAGCCCCACCAGTGGCTGAGAGGTTGTGCTCTCGAAGCTGGTAGACGGGAGGTGCTGGGTTCGATCCCAATCGCGCCCGTCGGCCTAATCGTTCGGAGTTTTCGTGGTTTTCTTCGAGCCGTGGATTTATCCATGCGTAAATACGGGTTAGGTTCCCTTAGAAAGACCCCCACGAAGGGCACTCCCCCCGGGCCTATATCCCAAGTGCAGATAATTGGCCGTCAATAATCAACCCAACCCAATCCATTTTTTTTAACGTTTAATGATTTTAGACTTTATACAATTGGGATATGGGGAAGACAAAAAGCAGAAATTTCAGGAGCAAGAATAATTTAGATGCTTGATTATTTTAATATTACAATGAAGAAATAAGAAGCTGGTTGTTTATATATTGTTACAAATAAACAAATAAGATAGAAAAAGAAAATTTAAGTTTTAAAAGATTGGGGGGGGGGGGGGGAAGCAGAGAAAATCTTTGCAAATGTGGTAGATTTTCACCCTTGTAACAGGGTTCGTACTCATTTCTTTAAATAAAATTCGAGGACCAAAAGAATAAAAAATTAAGGACATACAAATTGATAAACTATTGAATTAGGAAATTTTAACTAAATTAACTATGCTCTATTATTTATTTTTACAATAAAATAAAGAATACAGCAGAGAAGTTTTTTGCCCCTAATTTTGAAAAGATGGAGAAAAAGAAGGGACTTTTTGCAGATTTTTCTTAAAAATAAGGACCCTTAAGGATAAAAAATTACTTTTCAAAATTTTTAAGGACTTTTATGACCGTACGAACTCTGTGTAATTAAATTTTCGGAAAGAAAATGAAAATGGAAACGCGAATTAAAATAAGTATAAAAAATGGAAATGAATAAAAAGTTAAGGAAAAATTGTTTAAAAAGAAATCTACATTAAAGTAAAATAAAACTAGATTTTTAACATTCGTGCATTTATAATTTATAAATACAGAAATCACTTACCTTCTTTAATTTCCTGTAGGAAAACAGAAGAATGACATGATTGTGTTATTATAAAACACCTTATTTTTTGACGTTTTGCAATAATTAATTGCAAGAAAAACAGCCCTGAAACAAGCACAGTGGCAATATAAATTAATTATATTTAAGAAAAATAGCTCTGAAAAGAACTTTTATGAAAATAAAATACTAAAATAGCTGTCGTGTCGATATTAAATAAACACAACTGCCAACAGAACAGGTACATGTGACCGCGACAACCTGACAGTTTATAGATCGCGCGCCTGTGCGTTAGTTCTTGACTGTGCTCAGTAGTGGCGCTTGTATCGCGCCGGTTCGGGTTTTCGCTCCACTGTCCTATCTGGTGGAATATATTATCTGTGGCCTGGCTTGGCCCGGAGGAAAAAAAGCGTGCTGGAAAAAAAGACCCGAAATCTGATGATTGAAAATGGGCCCGAGCCGGCTCGTTGCCCGCGTGATAGAAAAGAGGGGAGTGGTGCTGCCACCTGTTGTTATTGAGAGGAGATGGAATTGGCAGAGTAGGCAAAAGGGAAGTGGCTCTGAGCTAGTCACTCGATGGGTGCTGTTGAATGGATCGCTACAGCTACAGCTACAGCATTCAACTCTAGCGGAGAAAAAGTAGACACAATCGACATCGGTGCCTTTTGACGGGTTACCTACATTTGGAAATTAAAGTGGCCAAAATCTACTACCCTAGCCCCCCTCAAAAAGTGTGTCACGTGATTCGTTTTCAAAGGGCGATTGCATTCGAAATTTCTGGTAGATGAATAAAGAAAATCAGCTCAATGAGCAACATGGAAGGGACAACCTAATGGAATGATGCATCTGCTCAATCAAAAAGATGGAATGAAAGGATTCATTTATTTTATTCTCCTTTTCTTTTCCCAAAATTTAAAGAGTTGTTAATCCCAGTTTATTTTACACGAATGTTTAAAACAAAAAAAAAAAAAAAAACCTGTCCTGATTGGTTTAACCTTACAATTGGCACTCATAGAATAAACATCCGGGAATAGAAAAGGCTTTATTAAATTTTAAAAGGCTGTTCTCCAATCCAAGGGTGCTACATTTCTGAATTCATGTTTGTTCGGAAACGCATGCAATGGGCAGGTGTTCTTATTCAGAAACTGTGTCATCGAAATGAGTTTTTCATTTTTTTTAGTAAAGATCCCACAGAAAATACTGCCCAAGTCGGCGTTTTAAACAGAATTTCCGACGCGGCAGCCTGAAAAAAGTCGTCGATGACCAGAATCGCTTCTAACGTAATGGATGGATACAAAAATGGAAAACACGTCCAAATCGCTGTCCATTTTAGGCCTTTGCAGAGGCAGTTAGAAAATGGGTCCGAATTATTGGAGAACCTATCAACGACCCAAGATTTTTTTCGTTCACTTAAGATGGCGCACGGACATAGTGGCGCCCTCTAGTGTCGAAAGAAAAGGATACTATTTCTTCCCATGAAACTTTGTGAAACACATTTCGGGACTCATTTTGAAATCTTAAAAGCATGACACTTGCAGGTATGACTCCTGAGGTGATTTAGAATTTGTTTACAGGGACACTCAGAGTCAGTGGCGGCTCGTGGGGGTGGGTTATTGCCGAAACGTCAGTGAAGGCTCACTGTTGAAGAAACGCGAAAAGTTTTTGGTTTCCGTCTGTCTGTCTGTTCCGCGATAACTGCGGCAAAAGTGATCCGATTAGGTTGATTTTTGGTATTTTGTTTCTTAATTTTGTCTCTTTATCTTTCTTAAAATTATGAAGGTTGTTTCACCAGTAAATAAATTTTCATATCATTTTAAATTGAATTACCTCAAATAGCAATTGCATTCAATCTAGTTACTTATTAAATCAATTACAAGGGCGGATCTAGAGAGTCTTCAAGGGGGGGGGGGGGGCGATATCAGAAATTTGGAGGTTAATATCCGACCCGCAGTCTTGGTCGGGTCGGGTCTAATTTTTTTTAATTCCGGGTCAAGTTTACTCTTACTTATTGCTACGGGTCGGGTTTGGGGCGGGTTGACTCCTACTTGGTCGGGTTAATTTGTTTTTTGGTACGAGATGGGTTTGGGTTGGGTTATTTTTACTTTTTTTGCTGCGGTCGGGTTGACTTCTACAGTTTTCCTACGGGTCGGGTTGACTTACATTATCGGGTTAGGTTTTTTTCACTTTTGCGTGTCGCGTTCGGGTTGACCAGATTTTTTAAAAGAATGTCTAAAATATTTTTTCCTATAAAATCTATATGCAGTAAAAATTTCGTATAACAGACACTTCCAAATAGCGGAAAACTTTATGTAGGGAATACTTTTTAAATCTTTAACCTCCGAATTACGGACACCTTGGAGCCGTCGAATTAAGAAGTAATAGCATGCACAGAAGAACACCTGAAGAGCGGAGACAGTCCCCAATACAAATATTTGCATGTTTTTGCACACGCGTAAGAGATAAATTCGATGACTCCGAGGTGTCTGTTATTTAAATGTTTTACAGTATTTGAATATTAATGAGTATATATATATCATATATTCTAATACGAGCAAATCTTGTGTGTGGTTATATATATATATATATATATATATGTATATATATATATATATATATATGTGCAAATTTTATCTCAAAAACGGCTCTAACGATTTTGACGAAATTTCGTATCCTACCGTTTTGGGGCACCAGAAAACCATTGGGCTAGGTCACATGTTCGAGAAAATTCGATTAGTGGGTCATTTTGGGTCATGGTCTAGCTAATTGTATCTAAAAAACGGTTCAAACGATTTTGACGAAATTTTGTATCCGACCATTTTCGGGCACGAGAAGACTATTGGGCTGGGTCACATGTTCGAGAACTTTCGATTAGTGGGTCATTTTTGGGTCAACGCGGGACAAATTAATTTTATCTAAAAAACGGCTCTAACGATTTTAATTAAATTGTGTGTCCTACGAGTTCCGAGCACAATAAAATCATTGGGCTAGGTCACATGTCCGAGAAAATTTGATTAGTGGGTCATTTCTGGGTCATTGTGGGTCAAGATCTAAAAAGCAGCTCAATTTACACTAAATTTTGCATCCAATGGTTTTCAGGCACGAGAAGACTGTTGGGCTAGGTCACATGTTCGAGAAAATTCAATTAGTGGGTCATTTCTGGGTCAACGCGGGACAAATTAATTTTATCTAAAAAACGGCTCTAACGATTTTAATTAAATTGTGTGTCCTACGAGTTCCGAGCACAATAAAATCATTGGGCTAGGTCACATGTCCGAGAAAATTTGATTAGTGGGTCATTTCTGGGTCATTGTGGGTCAAGATCTAAAAAGCAGTTCAATTTACACTAAATTTTGCATCCAATGGTTTTCAGGCACGAGAAGACTGTTGGGCTAGGTCACATGTTCGAGAAAATTCAATTAGTGGGTCATTTCTGGGTCATTGTGGGTAAAGATCTAAAAAGCGGCTCAATTTACACTAAATTTTGCCTCCAATGGTTTTCGGGCACGAGAAGACTGTTGGGCTAGGTCACATGTTCCTGAAAATTCAATTAGTGGGTCATTTTGGGTCAAGATCTAAAAAGCGGCTCAATTTACACTAAATTTTGCATCCAATGGTTTTCGAGCACGAGAAGACTGTTGGGCTAGGTCACATGTTCGAGAAAATTCAATTAGTGGGTCATTTTGGTTATGGGTCAAGCTATTTTATCTAAAAAACGGTTCAAAGGATTTGAAATAAATTTAGCACCCTACAGGTTTAGGGAACAAGAAGACTATTAGGCTAGGTCACATGTTCGAGAAATTTCGATTAGTGGGTCATTATGGGTCAAGCTATTTTATCTTAAAAACGGCTCAAACTATTTACACTAAATTTTGCATCGCATGGTTTTCGGGCACGAGAAGACTGTTGGGCTAAGTCACATGTTCGAGAAAATTCAATTAGTGAGTCATTTTGGTCATGGGTCATGATATTTGAACTCAAATTTAATTTTGACCGAGCATAGCTCGGTCTTCCCTGCTCGTACATATACTATATGTTTATATTTCTATATAAAAGAAAGTTGAAATTAGTGGTATAATTTACTACATTTTATAATTCTATTAAAATATGGATTAATTTTCTTTTATTTCGGTTTCGGGAGTACGAAGATTTTTTTTCCGAGGTTCGGTTTTGGTTACAATGGAATTTTCGGTTCGGTTTGGGACAACCCGATCCGCGCACGTCTCTAGGTGGAATGTTCAAAAGGTGGAGTTATTGTAAATGGGATTTTTGTAATATCTTAAAAATTGCCCAGTGCACTAAATTTTTTATCAACTCCAACTCCAAAACCTCGCTGTATTAAAAATTACGGTATAAGAAACGACAGTAGTCTCTAGGGAGCGAGAGCAAATTTTTGAATTGCTACGGGCGCTTAAAACACAGCCTAATAATGCTACTGATCTTGTATTCTTATATGTGTTTGAATATACTAATATAAGACTGCTTGTTTCTTTTTATCAAAGATCAGTTCTAATTCAGTAAAGACTGTTTTGAAACTTATTAACGAAAGATATATTCAGTAGCTATGAGACGCTGGTTGAAAGAAGCATTTAGAAAAAACATTAAAACTAGCTTAGATTCTCGGTTAGAGGTCTACACTTGCCGAAATTTCCAGTCTCGGGCCCGGCCCGACTCGTACAAAAAATATTGGCCCGACCCGGTATAAAAGCCCACTATAAAAGCTAAAAATTTCCCCCAAGCCCGTACAAAAAAAAACTTAATTGATACTTCTCCGCCAGACTTAATTGCTTACAAAACATGCCGATATTTCGGAAGCAACATTAAAAGCTACAATTAAAATTATTCATAAAGCCCACTGATTTATGCGCAGATTTTTAATTTTTCAGATTATGTTCGAAATTCATGGAATACAGAATGACAACAATATTAATGGCAGTTAGATAATTGTGTATATAAATCTCATTAAATATCTGAATTATATAATTACATTCAGATAAATATTCATTAATATTAACGTAGTTTAGAATTAAAGAAACAAATAATAAAAGAAAGTCATAATTTTAAAGCTCTACAAAGAAAAATAGTACAGTTTTACTTTCTTCTATATATAACAGAAGATTGTAATAGAAAATTTTTTCGACTTCCGGTTTTCGAAAGATTTACACCGAAAGAGATCCCGAAAAACATGTTTTTACAAAATGTCTGTCTGTCCGTCCGTGTGTCCTCTTTGTATCATCGAAAGTGCATGAAGTTATGCATAGAATTAAACCGAATTTCATTTATAGGATTTTGACTATAACTAGCAGGTCGTACTTAAATTTGGGTATATTCCGCCGGATGGGGACTCTGTAATAGTGATTTTTATGCTATTTCTATTATTGTATCATCGGAAAGTATGTATGAAATTATGTATCGAATTGAACCAAATTTTATTTATAGGTTTTCGACTACACTGTTAAAAATACAGGTTCAACCATTCACCAAAATATTCGTTCAAGCAAAGAACTTCGAACGATTGAACCATTATAATAGTTATAGTAAAATGCCATGGAAAAGAGAAACGCAAGTTGAACGACGATGTCGGTTCAACGTTTGTTGTTTGTTATTTTCATGTGGCAACAGTACAGAGCAGGCGTAGAGTTTTTAATGGCGTCGTAAACACAGATCCCGCCCGCGAACAACGTGCTGAAGTAATCATCTATATTTCTTCTTCTTGCAATCCCGGAAATAATCAAGTTATTTTTTATTTTTCTGTTATACGCATTCTAATGCATTAATGTTTCTCTCAAATATAAAATTTGTGAAAAAATTATGGGTAGTAGTATCTTGCGTAAGCCTAAAAATGTTGTTTCCGCTTCAAATATTTAGCGGAAACAAATGGCTATTTCAAAGCTATTACTATAGATGTAATAACTTAAATATAATAACATAGTTCATTTCTAACAAACGAAATTAGTTTTCGATTTTAATTATTTGTTTTTGTTGACATGTTTACTTCATTAATGAGATGCCTACACAAGTCATATTCTTACTATCGCGAGATTTTGATATAAATCCGCATAACTGAATTTTTTATATTGCTTAAGCATGATTAAAACATTTTATTCAGATAAATTAAATAAATAAATAAAAAAAGTTTTGTATGATTTTCTGAACTATTCATTTTTCAAAAGTAAATTAAAATCGAAAAAAAAGTTGTTTAAATTATAAGATACTTTACATTTATCAAAAGCCTCATTTTGTAAGTAAGCAATAGAAACCTCCAACTCTATTTCAAGGAACAATTTTATGTTTTTAAAACTTAAGATTTCATAAAAACTAAAAATAGTGAAATATATAATTTGATTTTTGTTACTAAAGCTATATATTATCACAAAATCCTGATATATGTGTGGTAATTTTATTTCTTGCACTAAAGCATGTTTTAGGCATTTTAAGTAGCTAAATTTATTTAAAAAATGGTTGTGAAGTTTTTAAACCATGAATTTTTCAAAAAGAAATGAAGTTGAGACTAAATGTTGAAAATAGCTTAAGCTTTAAAAAAAATCAGGGGATGCTTTACTTCTCTGTAACCATTCGCCAAGCCAGTCCCGATAACTTCTGCTGTGTGGTTTGGCGAATGTGAATGTGACAGTTTGTCTTTATTATTATTATTATTATTGTAAGATTTCTTTACATTCATATAATAGCTTTATTTCGAATGTAAAGTATTAGATACATTGAAGCATCAGAAACTTCCAATTCTATTGGAAGGAGCATTTTGATATTTTTGTTTATTTCATAAAAATTAAAAATTGTGGAATGTAGATTTTGGTTTTTGTAAAAATGCAGCAAAGTAAATCCGCATATATGTATGTATAAATGTATATTTTAAATCATTTAAGGCGAAGGTGGACTTAATTTTTTTTTTTTTTTTTTTTTTTTTTTTTTAATCGATTTGCTTGAAAATTAAATATGTGATTGCAAATGTAGTTACGTAAAAATAACTAAAATTTTAAGGTAAAATATTAATTATTTTGGTAATTATTAATTATTGAAATAATTAATTAATTGAAAATGCTCTATGCGCAGTTCTTTTACATATAATACAGTGATTTTTATTTATGAGATACCTTTCATATCTAAGATTAAAACTTAGTTGGAATCGTAAACATGAATAGAAAATATAATTAATAAAAATAATAATAAGTGTAAAAACCAATTTTTAGCATGCAAAAATACTGTTAATTATTCTTAAGAATTTACAGCCTATGAGTTCTAAAGTACCATTTATTTATCTAATATCCATTTTATGTACCATAAGGTAAATACATAACAAATTTTGAAGAACTCGGAAAATTAGGAAGGCGCATGGAACATTTTGAAAATTGACGTTATTCGAAAATTTTCATTTTGAAAAAATCAACTTTTAAGTTAGAAACATTAGTATTTCAATATTAATGAACATTAAATACCATAAAATAAATGAATATTACTTATAATATATATACATATATGCATACAATAAAATTTTAACAATAAATATGTAAAAACCTACATTTTTACTAAAATAATATCCACCGTTTTGCGAGATACTTTCGCAGTAACGCTGCGCTTTGGTTGATCAAAAAGCAAAAATGCTCCATGCGTATTTCTTTCACATATAATATGGTAATTTTTATTCATGAGATACCTTTCAGACCTAATTGTAAAACTTAGTTGAAATCGCAAACATAATAGAAAATAAAAATTAATAAAAATGATAATATGCATAAAAACTAATTTTTATCATGCAAAAACACTGTTAATTATTCTTTCAATCAAGAATTTAGTCTATGAGTTCTAAAATACCATTTATTTATCTAATATCCATTTGGTGTACCATAAGGTAAATACATAACAAATTTTGAAGAACTTGGAAAATTAGGAAGGCGCATGGAACATTTTGAAAATTGACATTATTTGAAAATTTTAAATGTATAACAAAAAATATATATATATGTCCAAATATATCAATACAATTTCTAATAGAACACAACAGCTACATCAAGATGTTAGTAATATCCCAGAAAAATTTCATTTTGGTAAAATCATTTCTATTACCGCCTCAGGGGCAGTCAAAGTTTCGTAAAAATGGCAAAAATTTCCTTCCCCCCCCCCTTTTTTAAAAAAAATTATATGTCTAAAATAAGAAAATTGGCATTCTATCTAGTAATAAGTTATAAATGTCTAGTAATTTTCATCATGGGCATAGCCAACCAAGGGCGAGAAGGTTTCCCCCCCCCCTAAATTTGAGAAAAAGGGGCTTTTTAAAGGAATTTTGGAAATTTTCCGGGCGGGGACGGGCCCCTCTCGCCCATAGTTGGCTACGCCCATGATCAAAAGTACTCTAGGCATTTATAAGTTATTACTAGATATAATGTAAATTTATTTAATTCTAAACATATAGTAAAAATAGTGAAAATTGAAAAAAAAAAACAGAATTTAAATTTTTGCCGTTTTTACAAAATTTTGGCCGCCTTTGCGGCAGTATAATAGAAATGATTTCAGCATAATGAAATTTTACTGGGACATTACTAACATCTAGATGTAGCTGTTGCATTCCATTAGAAATTGTATTGCTATGGTTGGGTAACTATATATATATATATATAATTTTTTTTTTTTTCTGCAAAAAACATGTTTTTGCGATTTTTTCCCTTACCTCCTCCCCCCCCCACCCCCCCATGCAGAGGTAAAGGATATTAACCAATTGGTGTAATATTTTACGAATTTATTCCTTATTACAAATGGCTACTTTCCTGCACTATTGTGTTTTGATTTATATAAATTTTGCTTTTTTCGACCCACGCGCATGGAATATTTTGAAAATTGACATTATTCGGAAATTTTCATTTTGAGAAAACCGACTTGTTAGAACTAGTATTAGTATTTCAATATTAATGAACTTTAAATACTATATAATAAATTAATATTACTTATATTATGTATGCATACAATAAAATTTTAATAATAAATAAGTAAAAAAAACCCCACTTTGTTGATCAAAAACTAAAAATGCTCAATGCACAATAAGGATCTTAGTTCTTTGAAATATAAAAAGGTATTTTTGTTTATACCTGTCACACCTTAGAACAAGACTTAGTTGAAATTGTACACATAAATTAAAAATATAAATAATAATAAGTAAAACATTTCTTAAAATCTGTTCTAAAGTACCATTAGCTATATATTTCATTTTTGCATGACTAAAACAGTCCTGCACCATAGGTCACACCTTCACTCTTTTCATTTTTTGCATTTAGTGCTAATTTTTTTAATTTCTTTTGAACTGCAGGTTTCTGATAAGATTCTAAGGATCTTAGTTCCTAAATAGTCCTCCTAGGGCCCTAAATAGGCCCCAAATTTTTCCTGGATCGACCCCTGGAAAGTAATAGATATTTTATATTATGATTGTATTTAAAACTAGAATTTAAAGAAAGCACACTGTAAAAAAATATTGTAAAATTACAGCAAAAATCAAGCAAGTCTTGCTGTAAAGAAATAAAGCACGCGCGCAGTAAAATATTTTCAAGCAAATCGTGCAGTATTTTCCATTTTCAAGCTGACGTTCAGCTATCACATGACATTAATGAGCCAATGAGATAAAAAGAGAATTACATTTAATCACCCTCACTGTTGTCTTCTGGCCGCCATTTTATCGGATACGGATAGATATGGATAATAAAACGATTCAAGGTAAGTCAAATTAGATTTTAATTTTATATTTGATTCATTTTTTCATTATGTGAATGTAGGTTATATATCTTTAGTGTATTTTAATTTATAAAATATAAGATCACATATTTCGCTTTACTGGTTCTTGTATTTCGTAAATGAACGTTAGAATAATAAATCCTTTTTCTATCTCATTCAACATAACCATTGAAGAAAAGTTATTCCATAAACGATTTAACTTACCATTGTGATTCAAATTTAGTTTATGTACAAACTTTTTATTCTAAAAGAGAATGACAAGACATTCAAAACATTAGGAAGTACTTTAGCAAATGTAGGAAATATTTAAAATATCATTTCATTCACAAGAAAAAAAAACGGTTTTACATGAATTAATGTACCAATTCTTACAATTTTTTTTCTCGATTTAAACCAAATCTATACAATATATATATATAAAAAAAGGGGGGGGGGATTCTTTCGAATGCGTTTTTCTATAGCCTGATATGTCTGAATTTTGTCGTAACTAACAGCACGTCAAGGATAGTAATTTCAGATTTATTTTCAAGGGGAATTTTTTTTTTTTTTTGGGGGGGGGGGAGGGGGTGCATAATTCTAGATTTTCTTTCTTTCTTTTTTATTATTATTATTATTATTAGTTTTTCATGCATTTTTTAAAAGAAATATTTTTAGTGTTACAGTTTATTTATATGGAATTATTAATATGTTGGCAAAAATAAGCGAAAGTGTTCAACAAATAAAAAAACAAAGCAATTATTAATGAATAAAGTGAAAAAAGTCTGCAATTCAGAACCGAATAGCCCTATTCACTAAAATACTGCGGCACTGTGCCAGTGTTAATCTTAATTCTTTCGTTTCGGTTAAGTGACACAGAGCTGAAAAAGATCACTTGCTTTTGCCGCCCGATTTAACAATGTAACACAATTCCTTTCTTGTCCGCAACGCTTCTTAAGGCTAGTAACTCAGTTTCGGAATGTGACACCCTCTACTTGTGAAATTTTCCTCCAGATAACTTTTCGTTCGGACAGGACACCCTCTGAAAATCTCGCTTTCTGGTAAACAGGACGCAGGTGGCTTACAAAAGCAAATCAAGCAAAGTTACACTTTCCACTTAAAACAAAACAAAGAAAATAGATTCCAAAGCCAATAACACATTGATATCCGCCCACAAGAAATATCAGGATCTTTAGATTGGGCAAAATTTGTTAAAACGTAGGCAAAAAGGGACCAAGGTGGGGGGGGGGGGGGGGGGAGTTGTTTACCATGCTATAACAATCCAGGCCCAGAATTCATTCTCACTTATTTTTCAGAAGTGACTGTCATCAGGAACCATCTACTTTCTACTGTAAATCCAAGTCAGAAGTTAAAGGTAAAAATTTTTCAAAGATGACTCATCTTTATATATTTTATTCAATAAAATAATTTAAACTTTTTTAATGCTTTTTACAAATTGCCTTTTATAAATAAATAAATATATTACTATACAATTAAAATTTAAAATGCAACAATTGGTACCTAACATTTTTTATTTCATTGAAAAATGATCTTATTTAATAATAATAATAAATAACTTTTTCTATAGTAAAAAAAAATATTTATGAATTTTCTATTTCTCTAAGAAGTACCATACTTATTTTAACTTTTAACATAAATTAATTTTTAGTACTTTACATTTATTATTGTCATTATCAGAAGATCAATATCTTAATTAATTTAGGATCAATATCTTAATTAATTTAATTATCTTTGTTTTTAATAAATATTTAAATATTAGCCAGAATTCACCGGAGCTCATAAACATTGCGCTCCGGAACGCAGTGCAATAACGCTTCCGAAAAACGAATCCTAAATGACCCTTTCCCTCCCATCTCCGATCTTTTGCCTTCTTTTGTATCAAAACACTTCTAAATGACGTAATGTGCCACTCACGTAAGAGATGGAGATGAAACAGGCTCGATTTTTATATCAGTCTTCGGGTTTGGACAGGCTAGAGCTCAATCTGTCTTAAATTCAAAATTTTATTTATTTCTATTTCAAATCAATTTAATGTTATTTGGAACAGATAGTTGTATTTAAAATTTGTATATATTAAAAAAAAACAATGCTTTAAATTTTGAAAAAAATATGTATGAAATATAAATATGCAGATTGGAGTAACGGCATAGGGTGGGAGGGGGGGGGGGGGTACGCTACTGCTGTTAGTACTGCAGAATATTAGGATTCCGGTACTTTTTTTTTCATAGAAATTAAGCCCTGGGTAGAAGATTTGAAATACTAAATTTCAAGAAATTAGATTTATCAAATTATTGAGGGGTTTAAAAGGATTAATAAAAAGATCTGAAAAAAAGGAGTATTCTAATATCCTGTTATTCTTTACAGCTAAATTTCCTGAAGGTGATTGATTTATTTCTTTTAGTAAATAATATTATAAATATGAAATATATTATACAGTAGATTGAATGTTTTCAATACTAAATAAAATGATAAAAAAAAAGAAGTTAATAACTTTTTTTTTTTTTTAAGCGGACTTACCTTTGTATATTTTATTCAATAAAATAATTAAAAATTTTGTAATGCTTTTTTATAAAATATATAAATGTATTAAAATTTAATGTGAAATAACTGGTACAAATTATTATTTATATATTTTATGTATCAAATTATCATTTATATATTATTATTTAATACAAATTATTATGTAAGTAAATTTAAATTTACTTGCAATAACTAATAATACAAATATGAAAGAAATGAAACTCCTGGTTGAATGTTTTAAATGCTAAATAAAATTGTCAAAATAAAACTACAGAAATTTCAGTTAAGTGCCACTGAACTGCAGATTTTCTAGTTTCATTACTATTTTAATTGTAATTTATATTTCTAGTATTTTCTATTTATTTATTTATTTATTTATTTGTCAGAGTTGAATAATAAAACTTTGAAATTGTAAAGTAATAGATTTTTAACAAATTGCCTGACTTAAAAATTTGTCTTCATTTAAAGGAAAGGGCTTGGGCCCCCTACGCCCCTTCTTTTTCTATCCCTTTGAACATTATTCCTTGATTCCTGATTGGTTTTGATCGATTGCAAAATTATAAAATATGCACGGCATGGTATTAAAAAATAATTAATCAGATTTATTAATAAAAATTTTAATAATCACATTAAAATAATTAAAAGCATCTAATTTTACAAATTTCTTTCTTACATTATGGTAACTTCAATTAAAAAATTAAATGTGATTAATTAGCTTTTCATTTAGATCAAAATATTTTATACACTATGACCATTATTAAAATTACACTTTTTATAATGGCGACCTGACCATTATTGGAAATTGCTAAGAATGCCAGTAATAAAAACTGATCCTAAAACTACTAATTAAGTACATTTTTGTAAATGACTACTAATGTATAACATTTTTAATATATAAATATTTAATATATAAATATTATAAATATTTTCTTTTGGTATAAAATCAAACACATACAATTTATGCAAGAAATTAAAGAAGATATAAATAAATTAAAACCAGTTCAGTAAAATTTTCACTCAAAGGCTGTGGAACTGTGAAACATTATTTTCTATGTCCTGACTGGTTTGATTAAGATAATTAAAATAACCCAAATTAATAAACATGCAAGGGAATCTTATGTTAAAAAATAATAACTCCGGAAATTTTCTTGGTTATTATTATTATTTTTTTAAACAAAAAGTTTGGAGGGTGTCTATTTATAGCTCATAATTAGTTAGAGAAAAGGAAACTATGTGAAATTTTTTTTAGGTGGATTTTTTTTTTTACTTATAAAATTGCTACTGCGCATTAAAAATTAATTGTTTTTTTAAACATGTTAAACTAATTCAATTTTTTTATAAAGTCTGCTAATAATTATTAGTTATTATTTTGTCATATTTATTTTGAAACTACTAATAATTTTTAAAAAAAATTACAAAATATATAACAAATAATTGAATTTATTGTAATTCTATTTAATTATATTAAAAAATTATATTAAAAATACAACTACTGAAATAATTTTTCTAGAAAGGCTATATTTCCTTTTAAAGTAAGGAACTCACTGATTAAAAAGAAAAAAGTATTTTATTTTTAACATTACGTGGAAACTTAAGCCATAATAAAACTTTAGATCCCGCCTCTAAAAAAAGACATCTATTATTAATAAAAATGAATTTAAATTTATTTAGAAATGTTAGATTAAAAAGAAATAGATTTTACTAAATATATAAAGTTGTCTATTAAGCATATATATCCTGCATATATATATATATATATATATACATACATACATACATACAGGCCAGATGAACCTAATGGATACCCTTAAGGATTTTCTTCAAAAAGGACTTTTTAATTAATAGTAACAATTATTATATTCCAGGTTTTTTAAACGTTATATTAATCTATCAACAATATTTAATAATTCTCATAGAAATTAAAGAAGATATAAATTAATTAATTAAAACTAGTTCAGTAAAATTTTCACTCAAAGACAGTGGAACTGTGAAGAATATTTTCTGTGTCCTGACTGGTTTGATTAAGATTGTCAAAATAACCCAAACTATTAAATATACAAGGGAATCTTATATAATAAAAAATAATAACTCCTATAATTTTCTTGGTTATTTTTTTAAAACAAAAAATTTGGAGTGTGTCTATCTAACCCTCATAATTAATTAGAAAAAAGTGAAATATATGAGATTTTTTAGGTGAACTTATTTTTAACTTTTAAAATTACTATTTCACATTAAATTTAATTGCTTTTTATGAAACATCTTATGCTAATTCAAATTTTTATAAGTTTGCTAAACATTAGTAGTTATTATTTTGTCATATTTATTTTCAAACTACTAGTAATGAAAAAAATACAAATATTTAACAAATAATTGAGTTTATTATAGTTTTTTTTAGTAATATTAAACAATTATATTGAAAATGAAACTGCTGAAATAATCTTTTTAATAAAGGCTATATTTGCTTTTAAAGTAATGAACAGATAAATTAATTTATATGAATGCAGATAACAGCTTATTCGCTGATTTTTTTTTTTTTTTTTTTTTTTTTTTTTTTTTTTTTTTTTTTTTAAGTAATAGATTTTTAACGTTACATGACAACTTAAGCCATACTAAATCTTAAAATACTGCCTCCAAAAAAAAAAAAAAAAAAAAACCTATTATTAATGAAAATGAATTTGAATTTATTAAGAAATGTTAGATTAAAAAGCAATAGGTTTTACTATACATATGTAAAGTTGTCATGGGCACATCTAGCCTGTAAAACAAAATAAAATAAAATATTCTTGTAGTATTTCTTCATGAAATCTTATTTGCCATTACAATTCTTTAAATTTAAATTTCGTGAAACTACTTTATATTTTACTTATATAATTAGTAATACAAATATCAAAGAAATGAAACTACTGGTTGAATGCTTTAAATACAAAAGGCTGTCAAACTAAAACTACAGGCCTTTCAGTTCACCCTCCTGATCTGCAGATTTACTAGTTTCATTGCTATTTGAAATTTAATTTATATTTATATATTTATATTATTGTTTTTTTTTTTTAGTTGTTGTTGTTGTTGTCAGTAGTGAGTAATCAAACTTTGAAGATGGAAAGTAATAGATTTTTAACAAGTTGTCTGACTTAAAAATTGTCTTTATTTAAAGGTTGGAGACTTGAGCCCCATACGCCCCTCCTTTTTCTATTTCTTTGAACATTATTCTCGGCTTCCTGATTAGTGTAATCGATTGTAAGATTATACAATATGCATGGCGTGATATTAAAAAATAATTAATCAGGTTTATTAATAAAAATTTTCATAACCACATTAAAAGAATTAAAAGCATCTAATTTTACAAATTTTGTTCTTACATCATGGTATGTTCAATTTAAAATTTAAATGTGATTAATTAGCTTTTCATTTAAATCAAAATGTTTTATACACTATGACCATTATTAAAATTACACTTTTTATAGAACACATTATTTTCTGTCTGTGAAACATTATTTTCTGTCTCCTGACTGGTTTGATTAAGATTGTCAAAATAACCTATATTATTAAATATGCAAGGGAATCTCATGAAAAAAATAATAAATAATAAAAAATAATAATAAACAAATAACTGCGGAAATTTTCTTGGTTATTTAAAAAAGAAAAAAAAATTGGTGGTTGTCTATTTATACCTCATAATTAAATAGAGAAAAGGAAAGTACATGAGATTTTTTTTTTAGGCGGATTTTTTTTTAAACTTTTAAAACTGCTATTGCAGATTAAAAATTAATTGGTTTTTTTAAACATATTAAACTAATTCAATTTTTTATAAAGTTTGTTAATCATTATTAGTTATTTTTTTGTCATATTTATTTTAAAACTAATAATAATAATAAAAAAAATTTACAAATATATAACAAATAATTGAATTTATTGTAGTTTTATTTAATTATATTAAAAAATTATATTATATTTCTAGAAAAGGCTATATTTCATTTTAAAGTAAGGAACTCACTGTTTAAAAAGAAAAAAGTATTTGGTTCTTAACAATACGTGGAAACTTAAGCCATAATAAAACTTTAGATCCTGCCTCTAAAAAAACCACCTATTAATTATGAAAATGAATTTAAATTTATTAAGAAATGTTACATTAAAAAGAAATTTGTTTTACTATATTATATATTAAGTGTCTATTAAGCACATATATCTTGCATATATATATATACACACATTAAGGCCAGATGAGCCTAATGGATACCCTTAAGGATTTTCTTTAAAAATTAATTTTAATTAATAGTGACCATTATATTCCAGTTTTTTTAATGTTATATTAATTTGTCAACAATATTTAATAATTCGCATAGTCAGATTTGCTAATGCGAATCAAAATTATACTGTAAATAACATAAAAAATGAATAGACTCGAAATTAAAATTAATCAACACAACTTGTTCCAGTAACGGACACCCTATAAAAACTAATAGATTTTTTTTATTTTTATGATTGTATTTAAAACCAAGAATTTAATGAAAATATACCACTGAGACAAAATAGTCATTTTATAGTAAATTTAAAAATTAGGCTATCAATAAATAATAAAATATTTTTGAGAAAAATTCTCTATTTAAATTAATTATTGTCATTATCAGAAGATCAATATTATAATTATTTTAGATAGAAGATTTAAACTAGTGAATTTCAGAAAATTACAGTTTTCAAATTATAGAGGCAATAAGGGAGGTGGGGGAATATTAAATTAAATTAAATTCAGAAAATATATTCTTGGAGTATCTCTGCATGAAATTTATTTTCACATTACAATTCTTTAAATTTAAATTTCATGAAACTACTTTTATATATATATATATTTAGTAATACAAATATGAAAGAAATGAAACTACAGGTTGAATGCTTTAAATACTAAATAAAATGCTGTCGAAATAAAACTACAGAACTTTCAGTTAAGGCGTTTGATCTGCAGATTTTATAGTTTCATCACTATTTTAAATGTAATTTATGTTCTTAGTATTATTTATTTATTTATTTATTTATTTATTATCAGAGATAAATAATCAAACTTTGAAGATGGAACGTAATTGTTGGGGGTTTTGTTTACTTGCCTAGGTACTATTACCTTTTGCAAAAATTATGAATGAGTGCAAATTACCTATGACTAAAAATTGAAATGAATCCTGTCAATATGCATACTTACAAAATTATTCTCAAACTAAAATAAATTTAGAAAAAAAGTAACTGGAATAAATTAAACAGAAGCAATTAAAATTTAAAGAATTTAAATTTACTTGAATTCTAAGTTTTGAATTCAAAATAGTATAAGAATTAATCATTTAAAAGCACTGACAAGATTCTCAATTTGCACTACATCCAATTCCCCAACAATCAGCATTGTGAATTCAAGAATTAATATGAAGGGTAACAACAAGGAATTTTCATAGACATAATAATTTAGACTAAGTGAAAATTTTGGAATAAAGGGGACAAAATCTTTCTTTTAAAGAAAGTACAAAAAGGGGAGGTATAAAATTGATGATATAGGTTAAACAAAATAATATTTGACCAATATTAAAAAAATGCAAAATTAATTCCAAGAATTCACAACACTGAAACTGTGATCGTATAGATTAATCCTTGTTTAAGAGACCATGAGTAAATAATTAAATTTTGAATAAGTAATTCATTATTATAAAATGCTCCTCATAAGACTTTAGATCAAAATGTTAAAATTACTTTATATAAAAAATTCAGATAAGTATGTCCTGTAATTAATTAAAGAATAGTAAGAGATCTCAATTAATTAAATAAAATAAGTTTGAATATTAAAAATGTCAACATCCAGTAAATTAGCAGTTTATTTTTTTATTAGATTTAATGCTTAAAATAATATTTAGAAATTCCATGACTAGAGAATACAATAATTTACTTTAATTAATTAATTAATTAATTAATTTATTTTACCAGAATTAATATTTAAATCAATAGAATAAATTAAGTTAAAGATTACTATGCATTTTAAACTGATAACTCAAACTATACATAGTATTCCCAATTAAATTTTAATGATTAACAAAAAGTAAAATTACTGAAGATGAATCTTATTGAAATGATTTAAAATAAATTAATAAGATAAAGAAAACAAAGAAGGAATTTACTTAGATATTTTGTTTATTGACAGAAACACATTATTCATAGCTTTCACGAATTATAATAGCAATCTAATGGTCATGATAATAGATAAAAACATTAACAAATTGGTTAATCCAAAAATCAGAAGTATCATATACTATAATCAGATAAATTTAACTAAAAATACTGATGTTATATTTACCACAGAAAGTATATAGTGATGTTAGAGGTGCTTTGGTCATTCTTTGGTAGGTTTGGTTTCACTCCATCATCACATTACACGAGTTCGAGAATTTTAGGCACGAAAGTTCTAGTCATAGTGGCTTGTTAGTAACGATCACAATGCTTGGCTACTACACTAAGTAGTCAAAAATGTCTAAACAGAATCCGAGACGGTAGAGGCACAAGGAAATATATGTAAATAAAGTTAGTCAAGAATAAACTATTCACAAGAAGTTGTTGTTCCCACACCGGGAGTCGAATCCAATAACTATTCTGTAACAACACGCTCCTGTAGAGTAGTTTCTACCACAAAATATGAATCAGAAATACTTTTCTGATGTGGTACATAGCCGGAAATAAGTGTCATTACTCTGTGTACTCACTTCCATTTTCGATGTTCAGCCACTCCGTGTGAATCTTCAGTTACACACCGGCTCCAAATACGAGCAGTGGTGCTAATCTCTAGCAACGATTATTCTTAAACATCAGTCTTTAAAGACTGCAAAGAATGTTTTTTTTTTTTTTGTTCGTTTTATCTTGCAGAACGCTAGCAGAGTCTGTTACCAGAGCAAACGCATCTCTCGATAGACCACTAAATCTGCACGTCCTAACACTTCGACATCTAAAAACCTTCTCGAATTCTTAACATCTCTTTTTTTTTTTTACTCCAACAACAACATATCATTCTCGTCATTTCAGGCCGCGTAGCATACAACCATTTACTATCAACTCCCTAGTAATCGTCCGTCTTCCTACTCACTAAAAAAAATCTACCGCTCGAGCAGGCGGCGGTGGGGGGAAAATCCCCTAACCCACACACACCCAAACTATCCACGCTTCACCACATGACTGCCACTGCTAGCCATCTCTCGTTCCCCTGGTAACGGACGAGGGGAAAGAAAACTCAGCGTTGATTGGGTGGGGTTCTGCTACGTCCAAAACTTCCCTGTCTCAATTCCTGGAAACAAGGTGCTCGTGGGCTTCGTTGAAAAACAGCTGTATGTCGGGTCCCACGAAAACAACTATCCGCCCGCTGACACCTGCCATAAACAACGACTCGAAAGCAATATACTGATGTATCTTCGTAACAAGCCTTCGAAATAGTTTTATGACTCTCTTTTCTGAGGGTAATAAAAGTTGCACACAATACAACTGACAATAATGCTTCAGTTATTCCCATGACTTCTTATAAAGGCCTTTTGTACTTTATCCAATCTGCCTGTGTGTGTTTCGAATTTACGATCCCTTAAATTACGTGAGAATTTCAAGTAAAAGTTGTTTGCGTGGAAACTATCTCATAGTGAAAAAAGAAGAACCTGGGTGGTCTTGACTTATAGAAAAATACAAATGTTTGGATTTTGAAAATAAGAGTTTTAATTAATAATGTTTAAGAAAAATAAGAAAAAGGAGGAGGGGGGTTTGATTAAATATCAAAATAGAATGAGTTTATAAAAAAGAAATGTTTTAAGATATTAATGAAAATATAAATATAAAAATTTAGATTAAATTACCTCTAACATAATAATTTTTTAACAAATTGTCTGACTTACAAAATTGTCTTCATTTAAAGGTTATGGGCTTAAGCCTCATAAGACCCTCCTATTTTCTATCCCTTTAAACATTATTCCTCGATTCTTGATTGGTTTGATCGATTGTAAAATTTAAAATATGCAAAGCACAGTCATAAAAAAAATAATTAATCAGATTTATTAATAGAAATTTTAATAAACACATGAACTTAATTAAAAGCATCTAATTAAAAAAATAATTTTTATTACACTATGGTAACTGCAATTTAAAAATTAAACTTGATTACTTACCTTTTCAGTTAAAACAAAATATATTATACACTATAATCATTATTAAAATTACACGTTTTATAATGGCCACAGGGTGACCTGACCATTATTGGAAATTGCTAAGCATGCCAATAATTAAAACTGATCCTAAAACTATATAATTAAATTCATTTTTGTAATGGACTATTAATATATAACATTTAATATTTTATTTTGCTACAAAATTAAAAAAATACAATTTATGCAAGAAATTAAAGTAGATATAAATAAATTAATTAAAACTAGTTCAGTAAAATTTTCACTCAAAGGCAGTGGAACTGTGAAGCATTATTTTCTATGTCCTGACTGATTTGATTAAGATTGTCAAAATAACCCAAGTTATCAAACATGCAAGGGAATCTTATGTTAAAAAAATAACTCCGGCAATTTTCTTAATTATTTTTTAAACAAAAACTTTGGAGTGTGTCTATTTATAACTCATAATTAATTAGAAAATTGTAAAATATATGAGACTTTTTTAGGTGATTTTTTTTTTACTTTTAAAATTGCTATTGCACATTAAATTTAATTGCTTTTTATGAAACATCTTATGCTAATTCAAATTTTTATAAGTTTGCTAAGCATTATTAATTATTATTTCGTCATATTTATTTTCAAACCACTACTAATGAGAAACAAAATACAAATATATAAAAAATAATTGAGTTTATAGAAGTTTTATTTAATGGTATTAAACAATTATATTGAAAATGAAACTGCTGAAATAATCTTTCTATACTCCGTTCGCTGAAACGAGATAACGAAAGTAAACAAATGCACATGCGGATTGGCGATGCTTAAAACCTGGCGCTGTGCCAGAAGCGCCAAACTCACTGTCTGAATTGTTTCAGCTTCTGCTTTTTTCCCCAAACGGCTGTTTGTTTTTTGTCTTTCACTTTTAAAATTGACGATTTTTTTCGATTGATTTGGTATTTTATATACACAAATGGAGTGTGAAAATTCTTCTTTGAGCCCGCCTAAGAAGAGAGTAAAAAGAAAAGCTTTGAGTAAGGTGGAGAAAGATATGATTTTAAATGTATATAAAACGGAACTTGAATCTCCTTCCGGAAAAGGAAAACGGATGATAATTACCCATATTGGTAGCGATTCTGGTTTCGTGGATGGAGGGCTTGACTTATTCGAATCAAATAAAAATAAAGATTATCACGAAGACATGAATTCAGAACGTTTTGAAAAGTGGTTTGGTGATATCTTATTTCGACAGGAAGATAACTGTGTGATAGATTTTGAGAAACAAAATACAAATATATAAAAAATAATTGAGTTTATAGAAGTTTTATTTAATGGTATTAAACAATTATATTGAAAATGAAACTGCTGAAATAATCTTTCTATACTCCGTTCGCTGAAACTAGATTGATTAGATTGTTCGTTATCTCCATTAGGTAATGGACAATGCTCCTTATCATTCCCGAAAATCAGAAAAAATACCGAATACTTCGTGGAGAAAACAAAAAATTGCTGATTGGCTTTTAACAAAAAATATCCCTTTTGAGGACGGAATGTTAAAAGCGGAACTGTTGCAGTTAGTGAAGCAAAATAAAAATAAATATGACAAGTAAGCTGTCGATGAAATGACAAAAGCACAAAATAAAACTGTCTTACGATTACCCCCCTATCATTGCGAGCTTAATTCTATTGAACTGATTTGGGCACAAATAAAGAACTTCGTTGCGAAAAAAAAAAAAAAAAATTCAAAATGCCTCATGTAAAATATATATTCTCTCAAAATATCAGCAAAATTGGCACTGAAGAATGGAAAAGATGCATTCAACATGTAACAAATACAGTGGAAAAACAAATGTGGGATTTAGATAATGCTATAGATAATATAGTAGATTCCATGGTAATCAATCTAGATTCTAATTGTTCTGATATTTCAACTTCATCTTCTGAATGATTTATGAGGTAAGTGGGCTTCAATAATGTAAGATATAAATAGTTTTGTACTATTTTGTATTTAACAAAATTAACTCCTGATGATGGTTTATAACAATGTTGAATTCAGAAGGTTTGCCCCGGGAGGAAATTCCGTTAGGGGCATTAAAATGTCCCCTCCCGGAATATGTAAGATTTTATACTTTTAATGGTCAAAAAGTATAATCCCCCCCCCCCCCCCGAAACTATATAATGTCTCGCCTGGAGGCACAGAAATCCTACCAGGAAAAAATATGTCTGAATTCAACGCTGTTTAAAATAAATAGAGAATAATATATATTTTGACGTCTTAAACTTTTACATTTTTGTTTAAAATCTCGATGTAAGTCAGTTAGCAACTTGTGTTGTTTTCATATAGTTATCAAAATAAATGTTTAAAAAATTAACAAATCGAAATAAAAAATAAAATTCGCCAACCTAGGGATTTGTGCCAAATGTGTGGCTCCTTGGCGATTTTTCTGCAACCCGTTTGTTTACTTTCGTTATCTCCTTTCCCTGAACAGACTATAGTAAAGGCTATATTTTCTTTTAATGAACAGATAAAGTAATTTTTATGGATGCAGATAACAACTTACTCACTGATTTTTTTTTTTTTTTTTTTTTTTTTTTTTTTTTTTTTTTTTTTTTTTAAAGTAATTGATTATTAACGTTACGGAAAAACTTAATCCCTACTAAAACTTGAAAATACTGCCACAAAAAAAAAAAAAAAATTAATAAAAATGAATTTAAATTTATTAAGAAATGTTACATTGAAAGAAACAGGTTTTACTATACGTATATAAAGTTGTCCATTAGGTACATCTAGCCTGTAAAAAAAAAAAAAAAAAAAAAATTATATGTTTATATATATATATATATATATATATATATATATATATATTCTTGTAGTATCTCTGTATGAAATCTTATTTCTCATTACAATTCCTTAAATTTAAATTTCGTGAAACTACTTTATATTTTACTTATATAATTAGTAATACAAATATTAAAGAAATGAAACTACCGGTTGAATGCTTTAAATACTAAACAAAAGGCTGTCAAAATAAAACTACAGACCTTTCAGCTCATGTCCTTGATCTGCAGATTTACTAAAAAAAAATTTATTTAAAATTCAACTGCTGGGGGGTGAAAAGAGCTTTAATTGGATACTTTCTTGGTAAAAGAACTTTACAAATGATAAAAAAATAAAATTTATTTATTAAATAATTATTATTTACCTGTCATAAACTTGTTTTCTATACTGCTTTTTAGTAGAAACTTAAAATGAAATGGGATTTTCTGCATCCTATAAATTGCTTTATCAAGCATTAATTTTGCAAAGTTTTGTTTTATGATTTGCTATAAAAATATTTTCTTCTACTTCAGACACCCAAACATTACTTGCCTGCAATATATTGCTGTTAATGTCAGATGTATTCAAATATATTTTATTAAACATTGTTAAATGATTAGTTCAATACTTAATTTTTAGATGCATTCTGAACATCGAGCCTGTTGAAGGAGGACACAAAAGGGGAGGAAAGTGAAAAAGAACAGCCGTTCATCCATCAGTTCTTCAGTTAGCCAATAATCTAAGATCACAGGAATCCGTTTGGGACATTAGTAGTGATGATTAAATTCTTACCAGCATTTGTATGCTAATATACAAACTTTGAGTTTCATATACAGGTGTAGGAAAAATAAAGTAAAAAGTCATTTAATATGCTGGCACTTTCCTATTCCAAAATTTTGTGTTTTGTATCTTGCTCATTTTCTATATATATTTATATTCATTTAGTATGTTTTTATTGATTTTTAAGCCTTGTTTCATTCATGTATCATGTACGATGTCAAATGGCGAATATATTTAAGTAGATCCTCTACATGGAGTGAACAAACATTTTTTGTGATGGTGTTGACATACACTTTAAACATTGCTATTAATGCAAGCACAGAAGAAGAAGCTGCTAACTTGACTGCAACCGTCACTCCTTAATTTCATTTTGCTGTACATTAAAATTGCTCATTTTCGAAATTGTATAGAATATAAATTAGATATAGTACTTTAATATTTTTTTGATTTATGTAATCTATATGTAATTCAACGTTTGTATGTTCTTTATACATTTCTTCAATTTTTAACCGATTTGGACCAAACATGGCATACATACAATTTAAGATCTAGTGAAAAACACTAGCTGCTTCGCATTACAAAATTTCAAAGGGGATAAACAAGTGGAAAAGCTTCTAAAAATAGCATTTTATTATGATTTCAACAGAGATGCTGCCACTAGAAATCTGGAAATTAGTATGTACATTTGTTTTAACATATACATGCTCACTGTTAAAAAAAATTATAATTTTGCAGAAAACGGTTCAAAACTGCTCAAGCTAAAGTTGCAGGAAACTTATCCTGGCGATTAAGGTAAAAGCTAGAAAGCCTTTTTACACAGTTTAGTGCAATAGGATTGCCAAATCGGATATATAGTGTTCATTTTGGCCTGTAGAAAATAATTTTTTGAATTTAATGTAAACATGTGTATTCCAGAAATCTTTTCGGTCTTCTTTTAAAACATTAAATATACTACCTAATTGGCTATATACAGCCTAACATTAATGCATGTTATTTAAATCGAAATAACAAACAACATTTTTGAGCGGTTGTAAGAATATTTAAATATTTTGAAAGATATATATATTTTAAATGTTGTAATTTAACAGTGCCTATAATTTTTTTAAATGTATTTATTTTATGTAAAAAAATTATTTTAAAAATTACGTCAAATCTTTTTTGGCATAAAATTGTATTTTTTAATAAACGTTAAAATTTTTTGGCTAGCAATATATCTTCTGTTGCATGCAGAATTATTATTTACATAATGACATTTAATGTTTTGTATTACTGGAGAAGTTGTAAAAATAGCTTAAAACTATTCTATTTAATACATTTAAAATTGCTGAAATGAAAATTATTATTTTATTTTTATTTTTTAATTGTATTTAGAAAAATGATAACTGTGAGAATGTTTTCCCTAAACAAACAAATAAATATTTATTTTTAAATATATTTGTATAGAAAGTTTTTTTACTATTATTGATTTACTTTTAATTTCTTACAATATCTGTTTTATTGGAAATATTATTGTCAAATCAGAAAAAAATATAAACTATTTTCTCATTTTTACAAGTTTATTGCATGCATCGAGCAGTTGCAGAGTTTGTCCTGCTGTTTTTCGAGTGCGCCTTTCGATTTCGATTATTTTATCTTAGATAACACATTACAAACAGATGTGCTTCTAACGTATAAACTTATTGATTATTTATGTAGAAAAATATTCAGAAATGAGTAATTTAATATTTAAGTAAAATAGTTGAGTATTAGTTTTGAAAAAAAAAAAAAAAAAAGACAAAGGGGGAAAAAAAGTTAATATATGATTTATGCCAGTTGGAAAATATTAATAAATAAATAAATATATATATATATATATTAATCAAGAGGTGAACAGACAAAATCTGATAAATGTTTTTAAACTCTTCATTAATATGTTACCTTTTCTTTCAATTTTAACATGCTGAGAGTTTATATGACATACTCTGGTTCATACAGATAACTGGTTAATTAATTTCATCACTATATTCTGAGAGGAATAGTTGTGAAATACAAACAGACAATGATATTTTAGTATTAATAAATGCATATTTTAAAATTGTGTTATGAATATTTAATTTGTTTTGTAAATAAATTTAGACTACCCAAAAATTAATAATTCATAATATGAATCTCATAGTCAAATAATATATATTAAAATTTTACTTTTAAGATAATGTTAAATATACTTTTGTTAAATTTTACTTGACTCTGAGTCCATGACTTCGACTTTACAGCTCTTCTACCACCTACTATGATTTTTGTCCACTACTTTTTCTGTAACTAAATCTTCTCCTTTTTTAATATTAAATTTCAGCTTATTTAAATAAGGCGGTGATTTTCTTTACAGAAAAAGTAGTGGTGAAAAAAAAAATCTTAGCAGTTAACAGGCAGTTAGTTATTCACTAATTCATTTTTCTAATAAAACAATTTATTACAAGTAAGTGTTTTATAGCAAACATTATACTTTTGTATTAGTTTATTTTCATTAAAAGTAGTTTTAAAAATGAAATAATAACATTCAGGCGTTTTAAAAATATTTTTTGTATATATGTTTATAGATAAGAAAATTGTACATATTTTTGTTTTTACAATAAAAGTCTTTAGTAATGTTTTTAAAAATTCCTTATTAAGCATATAGCAATTTCTACATTGAGTTACAAAGCGAGGTTTGGATATAAAATTCAAATTTTTAATAAATGTAATTAATAAAATATAAACTACATATGATGATAAATGGATGCATGACTTATCTAAGCAGTAAGATAATCATTTTTAAGTAATATGTGTTTTGCACATAACATATTTATTAGTTTGAATTTTGTATTTTATACTGTTGAACAAGGTATCTGTTTCTCATGAAGTAAGCAATAATGTTTATATGTACCGTATAATGTTGAAAAAGAAGCATTGAAAAGGTTCCGTAGAATGGAAAAATTTTCAAAATTGTAGGTTATGAAAGCATTAAAATGTTTGAAATTTTAAAAACAATGTTTTTTTTTCTTTTCTTTTTCATTGGGCAATATGTATAAGTAAAATTACAATATTGCAAAAGAAAAATGTTAACTCTTTTTTAGAAAATAGTAAGAAAAATTATATATATATATAAATTAAATTTAGTTAATGGAAGTCGTATAAACAAAATTATCAAAGTAAATTTTGTTTGTACTCTCTTGTTACATATTCAATTGAGAAAAAATATTATAGATTAAACAAGAATAAAATGATAATTTAATGTTATAAATGCATATGTAGCTCAAACATTGAAAGTAAAAAATTTGAAAATTGGAAGATGGTAGATAATTTGTAATTGTTTTTCTGTTTAGTGCCCTAAAATCTATATAAAACAAACTATATACATTAAGAAACAGAAAGTTAGTTAAAATTTGCTGACCCAGTGTTATTAATGCGGTTAGAATGTTATTAATGTTTTAAAAATGTTTTGGCAGGTCAAGTAGTTAAAAGATTTTATGGAATTTACAATTAATAGTATTTTCTAAACATGTGTTATATTCACATGTTTTTTATAGGACCAACTCTTATTATAGCAAAAAAAAAAATCCTTGCTGGCTCCGCCTGCAAACAAGTTAGGTTTCGAAGTAGGCGGTTCCAACTGCAGCATCATCGCAAAAAGATCATTTCTTCCGCAATTCCCGACAAACAGGCGCCCCACGGTCTGCGTCTTCGAAATCTACCTGTGCCTGTAGGCCGAGCCGTCAGGGATTTTTTTTATTATGAATTATTACATTAATTCCAAATAATTATTATGAATAAAAATTTTTCCAATTTTTACATTCTAATCATACAATATTTGAAAATCCAGCAGCAGGTATTTGTTCAATTATATGTTTAACTCTCAGAGTCCAATACTAAGAACTGCTTAAAAGACAAATTTAATTTCTTTGGCTTTTTCTCTGAATTTCAGACCAAATGAAATAAAAATATTAGGAATAGGAGAATATTTTTCTCCTACTCTTAGTATAAATTATTTATCACAATTTAAAATTTAAGGTTTTTTGAGATGTAGAATGTAACGTAAATGTGATTTTTAAAAAATATTTATTTATTTGATAGAATATTTAATAATTTGATAAATATTTACCATGAGAGAGTTTCCAACTAATCTTAAACACCTTTTAAAATGCTGCAATGAAATTTTAAAGTTATGAGCACTAGCTAATAAATCAATAAATATAACTGTAAAGATATAAGAACACTTATTTCCTTAAAATCGATATGATTAAAAAAAATTACGATGTCCTCATATAATTTGTTCAGCATTTTACGTTACTTGAGAAGATTAAGTTTTTACAAGGTTTTTTTGTCCAACTGAATATTTAAAGCCGATTTCCACACACTAAAATAGAGGCTATGTTATGTTACTCTGTCTATGATTTCTAAAATCCCCAAAAGGAAAAAAAAAAAAAAACTACTTGTTTCTTAGCACAAGACATGTTTAATATTGCATGCAAAATGTAAAGGTCTATCATGTTGATAAACACTCTAACAACCTAACTATTTAGGCAACTGAGCTTTCTTCGCCAGTAGTTTTAATTGGTTGATTGTTGAGAGGTGCACAGAGTAAATTTGCGAACAATTTAAGGAAATGACGATTCGTGTGTCAGCTTCCTCCCTTGATTTCACGACTAGTAATTACCTGATTAAAAGAACAACAACAAAAGGTAATTAAGATATTTGTAAAATCTACGAGTTCCTTATATCTCAGGAAGCACAACAATCTCATTTTAAAAATATATAATGGTAAGAAAAGGGGTACGCACGTAGCTATAATAACACCAACATTTATCAACATTTTACCTAAAAACTTAGACATGCCTAAAACAGTAAAACCTTTGAAAATAGAACCCGTCTAAGGTGAAATGCTGCTTTATAATGAAGAAAGTACGTGGTCCTGTGTAATGAAACAATTTAAGGAAATGACGATTCGTGTGTCAGCTTCCTCCCTTGATTTCACGACTAGTAATTACCTGATTAAAAGAACAACAACAAAAGGTAATTAAGATATTTGTATCCTTTAATTTGTATAAGATAAGATATTTGTATCCTTTCCTTAAATTGCACTACCGTGCAATTATGCGTGATAATATGGAGACATGTCTAAATTGGATAATATTGTGGGTTCTTAGCGTTTTCATTTGAAATTCAAAGGTATGACAATTATATATATATATATATACTTGACTGTATATTCTACAAGTTTATCACTTCAAAGCGAATATATTGCTAAAAATAAATACGATTTCTTTGCAAAATCATACAGTGTCAAAATGTTATGAAAAACATTATTCGACTTAAGAATCAACAATTAAAATTCACACAATTACATTTTATCTGATCAAAATAGTTAAAATAAAATTGAAAATACGCATGGGCGAACGCAGGATTATTTTTTTTTGGGGGGGGGGGGATGAGGGGGAAAAAAGAGCCGGTACCTTCAGCAGTGAAAAAGACCAATAAAATGAAAAAATAAATAAATAAATAAAACAATCATCTAAGAAAATTACAATCATGCATAATCAGCTCAATAACAATCCTAAACAAGACTCTCATGTTTACATTATTTATATTTATTTGAAAACATATTTATATTTCTTAAAACCTAAAAAAAAAAAAAAAAAGAAAAAAGAAAAAAAATCTTACTTTTCTAGGATGATGGTACTCTCTCTGTGTACGCCTATGCAAACACGCTTTTTTTAAGACAATGCTAAATATTTTTCAAATAAATCTACAATTATGATAAACAATGTTCAGCTTAACACATAATAATTACCTGCCTTAATTATCTTCAATAAAAAATTCTCTGTCAATAATTATAAGAAAAAGAAAGAAAGAAAAACAAAAGAAACCCTTTATATACAAATGAATACATTACAGTTATATGAACTGCTTGAACAATAAAATAATTTTATAATATTATTCTTCAAAATTGGAGAAAAAAAAAAGGAACTTGCAAAGCAAATAAAAAAATAAATATTTCCATATTATTAAGCCCAAGAGCGGACATATATTAAAATTATTTTATTTAGTCAATGCTACAATAATGTTGAATTTTTATATTAGATCTTGTTCAGTCTATTTAATCTTAAAAAAATTAATTTAAATTTGAAACATGATATTAAAGCAACTTTAAAACATTTCATTTATTTGAAATGAAATCTAAATAAATCTTCAACCTTTTTTTTCAGTTTTACATGCATTATGCAAAATTTGTATTGTAGCAAATTCTAACAGACAAGAACTATGAGAAGTTCAAATAATTTAAAAAGTTGAAGATTTATTTACATTTTATTTCAACTAAATGAAATGTTTTAAAGTTGCTTTAATATCATGTTTCAAATTTAAATTTAATTTTTTAAGATTAAATAGACTGAACAAGATTTAATATAAAAATGCAACATTATTGCAGCTTTGACTAAATAAAATAATTTTAATATATTTCCCTTCTCGGGACACCGGAGGTGCATAATATGATTAAGCAGTCTCAGACCTTTCCAACGATATATAACAGGAGGGGTGTGTGTAAAATTTAGAAAAGTACCCCCCTTAGAGGGGCAAAGTGGGGGGATGGACTGTGTAGATGCATAATATGATTAAGCGGTCAGAGACCTTTCCAACGATATATAACATGAGGGGTGTGTGTAAAATTCAGAAAAGTACCCCCTTGGAGGGGCAAAGTGGGGAGATGAACACTGGAGATGCATAATATGATTAAGCGGTCAGAGACCTTTCCAATGATATATAACATGAGGGGTGTGTGTAAAATTTAGAAAAGTACCCCCCTTGGGGGGGCAAAGTGGGGGAGGGACACCGGAGGTGCATAATATGATCAAGCGGTCACAGACCTTTCCAACGACATATCACATGACGTGTATCGGCAAAATTTAGAAAAGTGCCCCCCTTGGGGGGCAAAGTGGGGGAGGGACACCGGAGGTGCATAATATGATCAAGCGGTCACAGACCTTTCCAACGATATATCACATGTGGGGTTTCGGCAAAATTTAGAAAAGTGTCCCCTTGGGGTGCAAAGTGGGGAAGGGACACCGGAGGTGCATAATATGATTAAGCGGTCACAGACTTTTCCAACGATATATCACATGAGGTGTATCAGCAAAATTTAGAAAAGTTCCCCCCTTGAGAGGAAAAGTGGGGGAGGGACACCGGAGGTGCATAATATGATTAAGCGGTCACAGACCTTTCCAACGACATATCACATGAGGTATATCGGCAAAATTTAGAAAAGTGCCCCCCTTTGGAGGCAAAGTGGGGGAGGGACACCGGAGGTGCATAATATGATCAAGCGGTCACAGACCTTTCCAACGATATATCACATGTGGGGTTTCGGAAAAATTTAGAAAAGTGCCCCCCTTGGGGGGCAAAGTGGGGGCAGGGACACCGGAGGTGCATAATATCATTAAGCGGTCACAGACCTTTCCAACGATATATCACATGTGGGGGTGTCGGCAAAATTTAGAAAAGTGCCCCCCCGTTTGGGTTGTATTTTTCAAGTATGCTGTCAATACGTATGTGCTTGAATTTTCAAGTACGGGGATGTAATGGAACCTCCCCCCTCCCCTCCCCATAATTTTTGACGCTGCTTCATTTAAAAAAAATTATGTTATTAGTTATAAAATATCGTAAAGTTTGAAACAGATCGCTTTATTGTATTTCCTAATTGTGTTCGCGCCCTTCTCCCCCCCCCCCCCCCTCCTCATAATTTTTGACGCAGGCTCACTTTTAAAAAATTATGTAATGTGTTGAAAATATCGTAATGTTTAAAACAGATCGCTTTATTGTATTTCCTAATTGTGTTCGCGCAACACATTGTGTTGTAAAATTACATCCCCATACTTGAAAATTCAAGCACATACTCATTTACAGCATACTTGAAAAATACAACACATTATGTTGTAAAATTACATCCCCGTACTTGAAAATTCAAGCACATACTCATTTACAGCACACTTGAAAAATACAACACATTGTGTTGTAAAATTACATCCCGTACTTGAAAATTCAAGCACATACTCATTTACAGAACACTTGAAAAATACAACACATGGTGTTGTAAAATTACATCCCGTACTTGAAAATTCAAGCACTTGCTCATTTACAGCATACTTGAAAAATACAACACATTGTGTTGTAAAATTACTTCCCCATACTTGAAAATTCAAGCACATAATCATTTACAGCATACTTGAAAAATACAACACATTGTGTTGTAAAATTACGTCACTGTACTTGAAAATTCAAGCACACATTCATTTACAACACACTTGAAATTTACAACACAAGGTGTTGGCGATTTTTTTTACCCACACATTGTGTTGTAATCAGTCATATTCATTTTTTACAGTGCATATTAATGAAATAAAAAAAGCTGAATTTTTATTGGTTATTTTTTTATAAACCAAAAACGTTGAAGGCGGCCCATTACTGGAAGGCGGTCCATTACTGGCACATCTACCCTATGACTTTTTACACCATAAATTTTTCAAAAAATAAATAGTCGAGAAAAAGTTTCTCTTTTTTTTTCCTTTTATATATATATATATGTAATTTTTAGATTTCTTTACGTTCATAAATAACTTTATGTAACTAAAGTAATAGATATATGAATATTCAATAGAACTCTAATTGAAATGCAAAAAACTTTTTAATATGTTGAATAATTGACACTTAAACATATTACTTTTTAACCCCCCCCCCCCCACCCCCTGAGTGCTCTGGGACAAAAAAAAAACAGCCAAAATTGTAAGATGTTGACTTCCTTGCCAAATTTTGTCTTCTTTTGAGTTCATTGTATCCAAAATAATGGCAAAAATGTCAATTTATTGCTTTTTTTGGTACTTTTCCGTTATACAGACACCATGCCAAAATGTATGCTAATTCATAATGTATGTATGTATGTATTAAATGTATGCTTGGTGACAATGGTGTCCATATAGCGGAAAAGTACCCCTTTTTTTTTGTTTCTTTATAGTTCATGGGACATGAAATAGTAAAATTTTCGCTTTAATTCTTCATTCCTCTGAGTAACTCCAAAATGGTGGTAGATCAATTATGATATGACATAGTGTAATAGTAGTAATTTATACATGTGCGTGTCATTAGTAAAAGCAAGAAAGTTAGTTAGGTAAAACATGATTCCATTTAACAATATTTCATTTTTTTTTTTAGGATGAAGCCTTTCTTCCTGTGACTGTATATATTCAAGACATTAATAATCATGCTCCAGAATTCGCCTTACCATTTGATGATGAGGTAACGTTATTTTTGCTTTTTATGAATAGTTTTTATCTTTATTAAAGCTTTTAAGGGAATTATTTATGACACGGCAATTTGTAGAAGCTTGCAACTATTACGTTTTGTGAATAAAAAAGAGCTTGATAAATATCCAGATACTGTTTCACATCCATTAAATAGTTTTTAAAATGGATCTATTAAAAACGCTTTTTTCACTCGGATGCATTTATTGCATATCGACTATTTCAACATATTTCAGTAACTTTTGAAAAGTTCCAAACTTTGTTTTTATTACTAAAATTCATAAAGATACAACTAAATGTATCTTTATGCTAAGAATATATCTTTGTGCTTGAAGATGCGTAAAAACATATATAAAACATTTAAAAGCACATTAAAGTCCTTTTAAAAATTCAAAACGTTTTCAACCGAACTACTCAGTCATCATCAGTGGAATAATAATTATCATATTAGTTTTTCACTGATGATGACACAGTAGTTCGGTTGAAAACGTTTTGAATTTTTAACTTGAAGCTAATTTTTAACGAGCATAGCTCGGTCTTCCCTGCTCGTGTATTTCAGGGTTGTAGTGGGCAGCTGCCCGCCCGGGCTGTTTTTTTTTAAAAAAACCCGGGCTTTTTAAAAAATATAAAAGCAAATTCTGTATGCTCTTTTTGAGGGTGCATATATGCACCCTCAAAACGTTTCCAATGTCCCGAATGGGTTAAAAATTAAAGTAATCTACTTTGTGTTTGTGATATATATACATACATATATATATCATATTTATAATTATTTATAATGGATATACTATTTTTTTTTTTTAAATTAAAATAAGAATAGCCTATTACTGTTTTAATTCAAAAATAAATGCATTTAGGATAAGCCAAAATGGAGGTCACATGGTAATATTAGGTGAAGTTTTTGAATAGGAATAATTTCTTCTAAATGAATTGCATTAAAAACTAAAAATTTAACCATATATGAATAGATTATACATACATATAAGAAAAATTTTTGTTGGAAGATATTTTCTTTTATCAACATTTGCTAATCTTATGATAATTTCAAAGGAGTAATTTTTTAAAAGTTATATTTATATTTTATTATTAAATAACATGTAATTGATAGCTTTGCAATTTAAAATTTGTTTGTTATTTAAATTAAAGGGATCATATATGTATTTTAAGAAATATAGTGTGTATTTTAAGAAAAATATTGAGATCATTATTAAGACTATGAAGTCATTGCCATCAATTAGACCAGGGGTCGGCAACTAATTTTAAGTAGGGTCTGAATACTTTTGAAAATTTTTACCGAGGTCCAGAGAAAAAACACTTAAGTAATATTAGTACTTATTAATTTTAAATTGTTATTTTTACACATACATACATACACTATAGAATAGAAAAATCAGGTATTTGTTATGAAAAATTACTATATACTCATGTATACGTTCTGAAAAATTTTGCATACACATTATAAAATAGAAAAAGCAGATAAATGTTGAATAATTAGAGATAATTGAAGATACTAGTTGAGATAATTGTTTTAATAAACTATTTATTCAAATTGAAAATTTTTGGCGGTCCACAATTTGACCTTCCTTAGTCCGCCAGTTGCTGACCGTTGTGTTAGACTATGAAGTGTTCACAAAGATTGTATTTGAGATCAGGATTGCTACTTATCTCGACAATCAAATTCCTCCTGAGGAAAAAATTTAATTTGTGAATAATTCCTCTGAGAATTTTCAAAATTTCAATGGATAAATTTTGCATACCAAAATTTAGTAAAATTCTTTGTTTTTTAATACTCATTTTTAAATTCCCTCAGTTTTTCCAGTTTTCCCTATACAGTAGCAACCCTGAAGATTATTATTTGTGAGGAAGGTGGAATCATAGTCTACATTTTGGCATTTTAACCCAATTTACCCGGGGAAAATTGCCCATTTAACCCGGGTTTTTAAATAAAACCCGCCCGGGCTGGGTTTTTTATAAAAAACCCGGGTTTTTTACAACCCTGGTGTATTTATATATGTACATATATCCCTGGCGCCCGGCTAACCAAAAAGGTATCCATATATTTAAAGCAGTTTGGTAATTCTGTCAAATATTTTCCATCGAAATTCGACCCAATACGCATGCATCAAAAAATCTTCCGCCAATGAGGTGAGGGCTATTTCCTGTCTACAGACGTATTTGGGACTGTTTACGAAGCGATCGATCATTCAGGCAAGAAGCTTAGATTACATTATCAGATATTTTTTCATTTTATCTTTATTTATTTTGTTTTATTTAGTTGATGAACATAGAAACATAATCATGATTGAGTTCCTTGGATGCTGTTTGTATAGCATAGAAAATCATTTCTCTCGCTTTCGTGAACACAAAATTAGAGATATACATTCTGGTGTATTTTTTTCTTCTTTTTATGTCGTATGTATATTGCAAATTAAAATTTTTTAAACCTAAAAGTAATGGTCGAGATTTTATTAGGATTTTTTTTTTTTTTGAAGGGAATTTATTTTTACTTTGAAAAGCTGAATGTTTTAATAGTTACATTCGGCAGTAAAATATTGAAAAGTTTTGATTATATAAAACAGTTTGAAAATGATTGCCACGTTTTTGTTGTTGTTTATTGATTTTTGCTTACATCATGTGCTAATTTCCAAAATAATTTACAGAGCCAGTGTGTAAGTGGCCATATGAATTAGTTAAAATACAGCAGAATGTAAATGATTTTCTGTACGATACAAACAGCATCCAAAAGATTCAATCATGAACACATGTTCATCAACTCAATAAACCAAACTGAAAAAATACCTGATAATAGTTATCCAAGCTAAAAAAAAAAAACTATTTTTGACTTCAGGAGAAATAAAAAAGGTTATTTAGTTGTTTTTTTTCGTTAATCTTTTTTGCCACTTGCAGTTTCATAAGAAATCCCTATGAAAACATATATTTTACACTTTACTGAATGTTTTCATTTCTTAATTGAAACATCAAACTCAGTTTAAAGTTATAGTAGAGTGTAAAATGTATATTTTCATTAAGATTTGTTATTGAATTAATTTTGCTTCATAAACAATTCTTGAATGTTTTGATTTATTATTGGTTTCATCATTGGACGATAACGATTTCATTTTATACCAGATTGCATCTCAGTTCTTGGGCGATACTTATAAAACTCATAATTTGTCTCAAAATGGTGATTTTATTGACTTTGTGGTTACAAATTAAAATGGTATCATGATAATATACATCTTTGCCCGAGAATGCGACAAAAAAAAATGTTAAATGTGTATTTTCATTTAGATTTGTTATTGAATTTTGCTTCATAAACAATTCTTGAATGTTTTGATTTATTATTGCTTTCATCATTGGGCGATGACGATTTCATTTTATACCAGATTGCATCTCCGTTGTTGGACGATACTTATGAAACTCATAATTTGTCTCAAATTGGTGATTTTATTGACTTTGTGCTTACAAATTAAAATGATATCATGATCTTTGCCCAAAAATGCGACAAAAAAAAAAAAAAAAAAAAAAAAAAAAACTATTTTTGATTTTAGGAGAACTTAAAGAGGTTATTTAGTTTTTTTTTTTTTTTTTTTTTTTTTTTTTTTTTTTTGTTCGGTTTTCAAATAAATAAAACACCCACCTTGAGTTAAAGCTAGGTTGGGGACCTAGAAATACTACCTATTACATTTTCCCTCAAGTTGGAATTTTTGAAAAATTTTTGCAGATCTATGCCAATTATGACTCCCAGAACCCAACCCTCCTCCCCATAATTCTGCACAAATCTCTTCCAAACTGATACATAAAATCCAGGGGCATAAAATCTCGGTCAAGTTCGTTAATGGGCAAATTCGAATAAGGGGGGGGGGGGGTTTGTGAAAACAGAAAAAACCCATAACGTCTTAATTATGATACATATCGAATCCGTTTAAAGTTATTACTTCTAGGAAAAGGGCCGATAATTTATGCATAACAGATTTTTGATATAATTAAAAATGGCCCCAAGGGGGGGGGGAGGTTTTGTAAGAAAAAAACTCATAACTTCGTCAATTCACAAGATATCAAATCCGCTTAAATTTATTATAAATCATCTTAATATTATCTAAAACTTTTATATTGGCAAGTTTTTTATAGGACCAACCTTTTTATAGAAAAAAAAAATCCCTGCCACCTCCACTTGCAAACAAGTTAGATTTCGAAGTGGACGGTCCCAACTGCTTCATTATGGCAAAAGGTTATTTCTTTCGCAATTCTTAACAAACAGGCACCCCACGGTCTGTGTCTTCAAAATCTACCTGTGCCTGTAGGCCGAACCGTCAGGGATATTTTCTATTGTATAAAGTAAAATCAGAAAACGTGAAAATTCCTCATTGTTCCACTATAATTTGTTCCACTTATTTAAGTAAAATTATGTTTTCTGAAAAAATAACAATTTTATATCTTAATAATTTCTTCCTTTTATTATTAAAACAGGTGGAGAAATTAACCAGATGCTGGGATCTATTCCATTTTACCCGACTGTTTGAACACCATTTTATCAGACTTTTTGGTAGACAGAATGCTGCATTCTCCTGAAACTGTCATGGGAAAACTGTACTGTAATTACTTTGGTTAATTAATCTGAATTTTTATATATTTTTTTAATAAATATATAATTTGTAATTTTCAATAAACGGAGCGGCTTACCGCAACCCAACTGAATTTTTTTGCTATTTTATTGTGTCTATGACCATTTTTCCTTTTAGCTATTGTAGAGCCTGCCATTGACGACACAGAACTATAGGCTGAAATGTAATATAACTTGGTAAGATAAATGATATATCTATATGTATATTACATGGATTTCTAGGAAAATAAACCAGCAATATCTGAAAAATGAAGTTTTTATTTAATGCTAATTTTTAAATAAATTAAGTAATAATTTTTCAGTACATGTGAATTTTACTGTCCAAAAGTTTTAAAAATTCTATTAAAAGTATAAAACCTAAAATAGTGAAAATATAAATTTCCATATGTGTAACCATTTCACCTTTATTTATAGTAATATTTTTTACTAATTATTAAGTAGTGGAGTACCGAGTAATTGTGTGCACTGATGTGAAAATAAAGTGTGCTTAGGGTTAACACTTCTGTGTGTGTGTATCTATTTATATGTTCATAAACATGCATCTTTTTCATATAATCATATTTTTTGAAATTTCATTTATTGTGCCCCTTTTAAAGACAATTTTCTTAAATTAAAAAAAAAAATTAAAACTGATTCTTTAACCCAACATTACTCATTTGATAAGTGAAATCTGTATCAAAGCTGGTTTTTGCATGTTGTAACAAGTACCTTATTTTCTTTTAATTAAAAAATTAGGTACTTTTGTGTTATAGTAACCCCCGAAGATGAATCGCTGAGCGACCAAGATTATCACAGCGAATACATTTTTTTTTTCTGAAGCAGGTCAAATTTACAATAATAAAAGGAATGCATCTCCTGAAAATGTAGAACAATATAAGTGTTTTTGCACTGTAATCTACAATATAACAAAGTTAATTATTTTGTTTTTAATTGCATTTATCGTATTTTCTGTTTCTACACACTGCTTTTTTATCCAAAATCATGGTACTTTCTTACAGATTTAAAAATGTCTTTTATAAGTACCAAGTAAATAATTTTTACGAATATTATACATATATTCAAATAACTTTTTACAGATCAGTTATAAATTCATTTGTCGACAAATATGCTTAAAAACTGAAATTCTTAACTACTCGATATTGGCTGAGTATACCAAGTACTCTGTACGGCTCTATTATTAAAATATTACTTTTTTTTTTTTAATCTTATGAAAAGAAAGTAACAATTCTACAACTATGATATCAAATTTTTAGCATCTATAGAAATAGAAAAAATTCACAATTTTAGAAAAATATTTCAAGTCTATTTACAGATTATAAAAGATGTACAAGTGCAATATGGAAAAAACTTTTCTCAAGACTTGTGCTTTTATTTATATATTTCTGTGCAAAACTTTACATTGTTTAAAGAAATTCCATGTAAGTAATGTTGAGTAAAACTATATTTTATTTCCTAGATTTTAAATTAAAAGATAATAAAAACAGGGTATGTATTTAAATCTAAGAAAATTATTTTACAAAATTATGTTTTATTATGAATGTTTGTGAACAAACAAATACTAAAGTAATTATAAGTAACTAATTAAAAAGTGTGGAGAAATGTTTTATAATTTACAAGTGCAGAATGGTCGTATCATTGGTAAATAATATCATTGGTGAAAAAAAAATGCAATTATTTTGTGTATTTAAATTTGAACCAGCTGTTTACATTTTCTTTCTAAAATATATTTCAAAGACGATAATTAAAAATAAAAACTCTAATAATAATTTTCAGTTTAATGTTAATAAGAAAATTAGTAAGCTTCTCTAGAGCAATATAATCTCACAGAATCCGAATCTTAGTTCATTAACTGCATCATAAAATGATAAATTAAACACCAAAATCCTGGTTTAATCTGGTATAACCTTTCCCCATAAAATACGTTTAGAGAAAAACCTGGATCATGGTTCAACAATTCACCATAAAATGGATTAGAAAAAAATCCTGAATCATGGTTATACCTTTTACCATTAGATTAGATAAAACCCTATCATCGATCAACTTCTCACCATAAAATTGGATTAGAAAAAACCTTGAATTATGGTTCAACCTTTCACCATTAAATTGGATTTGAAAAAATCCTGAATTGTGGTTCAACCTTTCACCATTACATTGGATTAGAAAAAACCTTGAATTATGGTTCAACCTTTCACCATTAAATTGGATTTGAAAAAATCCTGAATCATGGTTCAACCTTCCACCATTAAATTGGATTTGAAAAAATCCTGAATTGTGGTTCAACCTTTCACCATTAAATTGGATTAGAAAAAACCTTGAATTATGGTTCAACCTTTCACCATTAAATTGGATTTGAAAAAATCCTGAATCATGGTTCAACCTTTCACCATAAAATTAGTTCAACATTTCACCAATATAGTGGTATTTTCAAAAGCACCATAAAAATGGTGAAACGTTTCACCAAGATTGTAGTTGCAGCTAAATTTCAGCTACTTTTCACCACTTTTTCAGCTACTTTTTTTGGTGAAACGTCGAACTTTATTTTTAACAGTGTATGTCCAGCAGGTCCTAAATGAATTTAGGGATATTCAGCCGAAAGGGGGCGCTGTGATAGCAATTTTTCATAGTTTAACATCGGCTGTTCATGCAGCGAAGGTAACCCGGCGCTTCGCAAGCAGCTGACATAAAACAGAATTCTGTGATAGCGAATTTTGAAGTAATAACATGCATGAGATAGAAGAAAGTTTTGGGATTGGTACATCCGAATAGTTAAAAATATATCTCTTTGATTTCTTAAACCAAATTAAATTTCTAAAAATTATGCATATTCTAAAAAAATGCACAACATCACTTCAATTTTTACGAAAACAAATAAATAGTAGTATGTTGTGGGTATCACAAAACTTTCTTCTACATAAATGAAATCGTCTGCAATAAAAATTAAATGACAATCTATTCGTTCTTGAGATATAGCTAACGCGGAAATCGTAAAAAACAGATTATTAGTGGCGATATCTGTTGGGAGGTATATACACAATTGTATATACCGCCTTTCGCAATTCCAGAAAGATTTATTTATGACAAGGTCAAACATAATCTAAAGTTTAACGAAATTCCGTGCGTTAATTCTTGAGATATAGCTATCGCAGAAATCGCGAAAAATGCAGCATAGCAGCACCACCTGTCGAGTAACCAAAACCTCATCAGCACCAATTTGTGTCAAGGTCTAACTGAATATGAATTTTCATTAAATTTCGTGCATTAGTGCTTGAGCTAGAGCGCCCACAAAATTTGTGCCACATATATATGGACAGACAGACACATAGACAACATATGACACATTCTTAAGAACAGTCAATTCGTGTTCAGGACCTCCTGAAATGTAGAAATACGTCGAAATATTTTACCAATCCAATACTTCGTTCTCGTAAAGATAGAAGAAATTAAAAAATGGGGAAGAAGTTAGAGCCAATAATGGTTTTCATACGGGCCGAACTCTTAGCTTTTATACCGGGTCTCGGGCAGATCTCTAGAAAAAATGAATTCCATGACAAACTCATACCGGAAAAAAGAAGTCTAGCCCGTCCCAGCTCGAGCCTACAGAAAAAAAGGAATACCCGGTCAGGAAAGAGGTATTCCTTAGAGGAACAGGCAAGGTCCTAGTTTCGTGAATAAAAATTGGCTCGAGATTTTTCTTTACATCTTTCCCGCACAGACTTATGATGTCGGTTTGGCCGAATTTTCAGCTTTTATGCCGGTTCCAGGCCTCAAAATTTCGGCCCGTGCAGACTTCTAGAAAGAATGAAGTAAGTCTCATCCGGCCCCAATCTCCAGAAAAAGCAAGGCTCGGTCCAGGTCCGAGTCTCCAGAAAAAATAAAGCCCGGTCCCGGCCCGACCCATAAAGAGTGAAGACCAGTCTCAGCCCGACCCGCGGGTCTGGCCGGGCTTCGCCAGAGGCCTTTTCCCGTGAAGGCCTCTAATGTCGGTTTACCGACCTTTTTTCAGCCCAAGGGGGGGGGGGATCACCCCCATAGCCCCGCCATTGATCAATTATAAGAAAAAAAAATGTATTCAATAAATTCAGCAAAGTAGAAATATCAAATCATCAGATAGTGTTAACTTTTGAAAAAGAGCTAGATTTTGTATACCAATACAAGCAAATCATTACTTTAGCAAAAGAAATTATTTCAGCATCCGAAGCATTTAAAGAAAATAAAATCTCATTTATTTCAATTAGAGTAAGTTAATTGAAAATTAAGATTAACAATTTATTGTTATCACTTACTATTGTTATTTATTTAAAAAAAAAAATGAAATTTCTGAATACATCATTAGCTTCATCTATCTTAATTACTTTAAGAAGGTAAAAACACTGAGAAAAATAAACTTCTGACACAATAATAAATGAAGAAAATCAGATAAATTAATTAAAATTACATGAATTTATTTAATTTTAGAGAAGGAATGCGTTTCTATTTTTGTGATCTGCGATAATTCACAGTAACATGGTATAACAGATAGACACTTCAACATATGAGATAGAAGAAAATATTTGGAGTTAAATTCTAACTTTGTTTTATTATTTTTAGAGTTGTCTCGTTGAGAAACTTTCTAAATGAATTTATTAAATTGGATGGAACTATTCAAGTTTGTTATTTTTCAATCTATAATCCTATCTATCAATCATACAATCAAGTATCAATCAAATTATATCAATCTATCATAAAGAAATTTTATGGTTTTTAAAAATCCACGATTCAAATAAAAAATAAGGCAAAAAGCGGATTGGAGAGGGGGGTGGGGGTGGTCATTCTATCTAACCAGATGAGAATTGCCAATTTGTAGAGAGCCCCTTCTTAAACCTTGAGAAAAATTAAATCTAAAATCACAAAGCAATGTTCATTTTAAGAGGCTATTTCACTCAAGCGGAAACACCCGCTCGCTCAATGTGAATCCTATATGGGGAAATATTTTACGATATCTCGTTCTCATTTCAATATTTTTAAATTATTTTTTTTTTCATTGGATAGCTGAGGTCCATCTCTAGGCACGCTCCTTTCTACTTTTTCGATTTTGATTATAAGTTTTTTTTTTTTTTTTTTTTTTTTTTTTTATTGAGATAGTTTCACTTTCGGAACCGTTTTTGAAAGTGGAAGTATCCTCAATAAAAAAAAAAAAAAAAAAAAAAAAAACTGCAACAAAAATCGAAAAAGTAAAAAAGAGCCTGTATAGAGCTATCCAATGGCAAAAAAATAAAAATAATTTAAATAGATTGAAATGCGAACAAGATATCGTAAAATATTTTCCCCATATAGGATTCACATTGAGCGAGCGGGTGAGTGAAGCTTCATTTGAATAGAAAATGAGGAATGAGGAATGGATGATTGAATTGAAATGAAATGAAAAGTGCAATCTATCAGATCCCTAAACTCTTAAACGACCCGAATTTTAAGATCTGTTTTTCTGTTCCGGAAGTATTTGTTTTAATCGGCCAATGTTCGTTCAGGGGCAGGTGTTTCGTCCTTCTTCCAGATTCCAGTCGCCGCGTGTCTTCTTCATCAACATTATACAGAAAAATAAGCGCGGGAAATGCGCCACTTTTTCAGGGTCGTATTCATTCATCAGAGTCCAAATGATCTTCCGCATTTCTTTGAAACCGTTCAGCAGACCTCCTTCTAGCCACCAGAATCCTGCTTCACATCAACCAATATCTCTGACTAACCAATATTCGACTCCTAAAAAATGTATAAGAATTGATTATAATACAGAGTGTATGAAGAATAACATGAAAGTTCTTTCACGTGTCATTATTTGAATCCTTTAGAATATTTTAAAGAGTTTTTAGCGTTCACCTCCTCGGCCCATTCTATCCACTCTGGCTGTTAAAAAAAAACATTCGAAGACAAATTTAGAGCAGTGGTATCATTGTTTTACACAGGGTAACGTCAATAGAGAGCTCTTGAAGAACCTGATCCGAAAATGGGTCTTAACAATGGAATAGAATGATGGAAAAACATCCATTTTATCTTTTAGGAAAAGGTACACATTCCTATTTTCCAACAGATAGATCTGAAGCAATGGCATCTTTTGAAAAATCGGGTTAACCCGCCTCTGACCCGCAAAGGATCGGGTGAGGGTAAAATCAGGTGACCCGATCCGATACACACATCGCTACTTTCTGACCCAGTCGATGAATGCGTGGAAGGGGCAACTACTGGAATTCGGGCTCTGGGAAATCGAACATCGTTTGTCGTTTTTTAAATATAAAATAGACGGAAACGGACGCCAAAGGGGGTGTTTTGAGCCAGCATAATGGCAATAGGTGCTACGTATTTATATAATTACGAACGCACCTAAAAAATAAACAAATACTTTCATAATTAATATTCACTGTATCATTGACTATTTAGGTTTGGACTACTAGTTGAAAATGACACAAAAAATGCACGGGAATAATTTGAGTCTTCTTTTTAGTTCTTCGTTCATCTCACGAAACCCTATTACTCCCGCTCCGTTGTCTGTCTGTCTGTCACAGAGCCATTCTCAAAAACTATGTAACTTACAGAGTTGAAACTTTGTGGGTATAGCTGAATACTAGCTATAAAGAGCTCAAAATATTAAAATTTGAAAAATTCGTATTATTTTGATAAATAGAGATAAAAACCCCAAATTCTAACAGCCTTTTCCTATTAAATTTAAACACTTTTCGTTATAACAGATGCCAAAAATTAAAAATCCACGATGAAATTCTTTCTACAATAATTAATTTTCTATCAGACGATTTTCACATGAAAAATGAAAATGAAATAAAGTTTCACCAATTGAAAAAAAAGATTAATATGAAATAAAATTGATTGACGTCATAGTGGTAATAAAACGGAAAGATTTCTCAATAATACAAGGAGTGTGAGTATGTGTATGTACACAAAGCAGATAAATAACACGTCATTAGAGAATTAAAAAGAAAATTAATCTGACGTCCTATCGGAAGTTTAACGGATTTCTCAAATGTTTGAGAACAATACAAAGCGAGTATCAATATGAGTAATAGAGAATAGTAAATATATGAGTTTGAGGAACGTATTGAATCATGATAAAAACTCGATTATGGAAACATTCGCATATTTTAACATTTTGAAAGTGTACAACATGTTTAATTTTGAAGTTATTATTTTTGTAAAGAATTGAGCCTCTACGTCCAGGTGCACGATGTGTCATTCTAGCATTTCCTGTGAGTACACTTAACTGCATACCTTCCCTCGCTATTTTTGCCTTGAAGACTAGCAGACGCCGAATGCTATTGTACTGTGAGCGGAAAGTTCGGACAGTGATGTAGTGGTAAGGCGTTACCCAAAGAGGGGTCTTATGCTTTGATCCTTGCCGAGTTCGTGGGAAAGAGTTCATCTGCCAGAGAAGCGATCTCTGCACACGATTTTTAGGTTTGCGCCCGAAACTTTGCCCTTTGTCTTAGAACGTCCAATGACGGACTTAGTGAAAACGAAACAGAGGGATCTCAAGGCTACTGAGAGGCTGGATAGTTTCGAGGGCTCCGCCTCGACCAAATCCCCGCCCCTAGAAGAAGTTCTCCTGCGAGAATGAAAAAGTGAGAGAGGACAGTTTTTGAATAGATCTGGACGAGAGTGGTGACTCTCTGGAAATAGTGAGGTCTGACCTCTATTTAATTGATACGGCAGGTATCAGGTGAAAATCCCAGCGAAGTGAAAAAGCACGACAAGTGCGATAGTGAGAGTTCTTTAACTCTGAAGCATCGTGATTTAGCATATTTTTCCGAAGAGAAGGAACGGACGAGCCCTGTTCCGAATGAACTTTCTTTAGAAGTTACGACAGACAGTAATTTCCTGAGACTTTTGATTGATCGAGCTGCACTCAGAGTCAAGAGAACATTAATTTATTAGCGATTGACTCACGGAAAATAATTAAATGCTGTATTGACGTCTTGTATATATTTTTCATTAGAATTAACATTGTTATACAATAAAATTCCATTTTCTAATTTATGCGAGAAATTCTCTGTGCCAACGATCCGATCTCGCTACCACTCACCATCTTTTATCGGGTCGGTATAGTTCTCCAGTAGAGGAGTTACTACATTTTTTTTTAAATATCGCATTTAGTCCGCATGAATGACAGAGTATAATAGCGGGCTTTGCCTGCTATCGGGCTGGTTTAGATATTCGAATAAACGAAAAAATAGACCGGTGAATTTTTACTTTATAAAAAACATGACTTTTTTTTTGTTGTTGTTGCTAAATGAAATTTATTTGGATTTATGAAAGAAAGGATAAAGTGTTTTGAAAGGAATATTAAACGAAACCCTTTGAGCGATCTTCGATCACACTTACCCACTTGTTTTCTTTCCTTTATGTTTCGTGACTTTGAAAAACATATTTTTTTCCAGTTTGTCTTATTACAACTAAACAAAGAAAGTATGATTGCGAAAAAGTATGATTAAAGTTATGTTTACCACAAAAATATCTCCATTTAAACAGTGGATATTGTATTTAAATCTGTTTTCAAGTTAAAATCCGCTACTTCCTGACACATTTTCGAAATAATTTTTATTAATAAAGGCATCAAATTTACAGCTATAAAATTCTGGTTCAAAGAATTTTACCACGTTTTACGTTTTATAAGGCTGTTTATAGGGCAGTTATCTAAACCATCTACTTTCTGACATATTCGCGAAAAAATTTGATTGATAAATGCATAAAATTTGCAGATAATCAGATTCGAAGGAATCGAGCAGCGTTTTACGTTTTCCTATAACAGTAAACAATCTATCCGAAAATGACGGTGAATTTGAAGCTTTAGACTGGTTTCTATTGCTACATGAAATGGTAGTCATCGTGTAGCAATTGGCAAAAACTCAAGATGTAATATGGAATTTATAGGAGAACGCAATTCGATTTTCTTAGACGGAAATTGTTAGTCAAGTGGGAAAGAAAATTATTTCTTGAATGCGTCACAAAAATTCGCGTTGTTGAGAGAGAGAAAAATATTGAAACGTGTAAATAATCTGTATTGCATGAAAACTTGTTTCGGAAATGGGCGGCATTCATCAGCTTTTATGTTGTCGGCTATATTGCTAATGATTCTTGTTTCTAAAGTAGTAATAAAACATTTTTTTTTTCTGAAAATTAGTACTGGTTCGTTTCTCATTTTTCTTCTCTTGAAATACATATCATAAATAATCTCTAAAAAATAAATCTATATCATCAGACCTTTTAACAAATTTCTCTAATATATGAAATCTCTTAGGCTTTTTGTGGTTGTGGTAGTTTAAATAATCTTCCTGACACAGCTAATAAAAGCCTTTTTCACCTCTAGCAAGCGTTAACTTATGAAAGCAACCTGCATAAAAATTGCAGATGTATTCTTATTTATATTTGAAGGATAAAAAGGCGTTTATTAATTTTGTTTTTCTCCAATTCTGATATACTTTTGATGCTTTTCGTTATCTGAAAATGAATTTCCTGGAATCCATTATTTCCATTGAAGGTGGGGAAATTATCATCGTGATCGTAATATAGAAACAAAAATACGCAAACTGTGATTATCAGAAGTGTTACCTACCGTAAAATAGGATAAAGAGTTTGTTGCTTAATGAATGCATTCATTTTCTTTAAATGTTATGTCACGGGGCGGGTAACAGCTAGTAAATTGGAGATAGGTTTTCGTCTTAGCAGGTTTTTAAAATTTCATTATAAAAAGATTCCGTTATAAACAGGTTTTGTTATAAACGGATTTCCTTATAGACAGGTCCGTTTTCATATGGTTTTACTGTATTTATTTGCACGGTTTGTTAATAGTTACTACCCCCCTCCTCACCTGACCTGACTAGCTGGTTATACTGATTACATTTTGTATTTTTAGAATAAGGTTGAAGAAAACAACAACAAAAAAAAAAAAAAACACGTACCTACCTTCTATATCTATTCTAAGGCATCGAAAACGTTTGTATTTTTTTGTGGCATTCATTGAAGGGGGCAAATGAATTCCCTTGTTCCGGCCCTGCGCACGGTGAAAACGAGAAATGCGAGAAACTCCCCCTTCTTCAGTTAAAAAATTGAAATCGTAATATTGAGAGACGGCGGCAGCTGGCCTGCGGTTAAACTTTGTTTACGAAATTGGCTTTCATTTAAAATGCGGATTTAATTTAAGAGACAGGATCTCTGACTCATTTCTCCTTCGCTTCTCGTATGGCTCCGCTTTCCATTTAAACACACAGACAGAATTTAAATTTTAAAAACGAAAGCGTCATCCCCCCCGCTTCTAAGGGCTGAACAAAATGAAAATCTGCATGTCTATAATAAAAGTCATTCCCTCAGCTTTTGGACCCATTTGCACGAAACTGGGTACCTATATCTTTTAGAACATGACTGTCCATTTAAAAATAACAAGAACGAAAAATCATGCGTCCAGCATAGATTATGTAGCACTTTCCGACACTTCCAAAATAATCTTAACGCGCGTTAGGTGTAAGAGGAAACCATTTCGAAAACGCATAACCTATTTTAAAATCCAATTTCAGGAATGACCCACACTATTCGGAAACATATCCGAGCTCTTTTGTGTAGCCCTGTATGGGATCTATAGATTTGTATATATTCTGCATAGAATGTTCACTTTTAGTTCAGTTAGGAAACGCATAGTACAGTTTAAAATTTCTCTTCTGGAATTTCCGCCCCTAAACGGAAATGGACTCGAGACCTTTTGTGCTGCCCTGTATACAATCACACCCAGTCATAGACAAAAAATGAATTCTATTTAAAAACGCGTTCAGCAACTGAAAAAGCATTCCCAGCAAGTATTATTAACAAGCAGTCCTTTAAATGAATTCTTTGATGAAAGCTATACACACACACTATTCTATATCCACGTTAGTGATCTATATCCATTTCAATAGGTTTGAAAGAGTGAAATATTATTAAAATAAACTGCATGCGATTTTTCTTCCTAGACCGTCCTGTAACGGCATTCTTTTGAGTGTCCCTGTACATAAACTATAAGTGCACACCCCATTCTATAATGAGTCTCTTGTAGTTCTTTTGGGTGTCCCTGTAAAAGAACTGTAAGTGCTACACACTTCATTTTCAATACCGAACATACCATAGTAAACCTAACCTATATCCATTGCATGACAATTTGAGTCTATTGACGCGAGCACAGACAGACAGACAGGCAAACCGAATTCTTAAACACTTTTCAACTAGGTTGGAAAGTGTTAAATATGACCAGACCACTCTTTACCCCCTTTTCTCCACCACCTGCCACCACTTTTTTCCTTCCTCTAGCCCAGCGGTTCCCAACCTTTTTTCTCTCACGTACCCCTTGCTTATGCGTACCCCTTCTCAGATAAACATTTTTGCCATTGTTCATTAGTAATGTTCTTATGCTAGTTACCAATATTAAATGCAGTTCTCTTCAAAATCCCACTTATCCATTTTGAATCACAACACAATATCAACATAAAGTCACTTAAAACACTAAATATTAGCTAAAGACTTCAAATTAAACACTCAAAAAGCAGTGACGAAACTAGAGGGAAGCAAAGGGGGCATATGATCCGGGTATCTGTGTGAAAGGAGCAGAGCCAAAAGAGCCATGCGTTTTTCGATACAAAACAAGAACGAAAAATCATGCGTCAAGCATAGATTATGTAGCACTTTCCAACGCTTCTAAAATAATTTTACAAATCATTACCGTTTAATAAGCTGAAAGATGACATCTAAGTAAACAATTTGGAAAACGCATAACATATTTAAAAACGTAATTTCAGGAATTTTCAACATATACAATATTCGGGAAAATATCCGAATACTTTTATGTAGCCCTGTATATGATCTATAGATTTGTATATATACATAGGATGCTAAATTTTAGTTTAGTTAGGAAACGCGTAGCACAGTTTAAATTCTCCTTCTGGAGTTTCTGTCAATAAACGGAAATGTGTTCGCGAACTTTTGTGCTGCCCTGTATAGGATCTACAGAATTTATACACACCACGTAATAGACAAAAAGCTAGTTAAGATTAAAATCGCGTTCAGTAACTTAAAACGCACTTCCAGGAATTATTGTTAACAGACAGCAGAGAATTCTTTTGTGTGTCCCTGTAAATGAACACACACCTGCTATACACACACTATTCTGTAGTAAGCCTCTTGTAATGCACCTTAGTAATATATATAAACTTCAATGCGTTTAAAATAGTGGAACATTATTTAAATAAGCCGCAGACGATTTTTCTCCATAGACGTAATGTAACGGAATTATTTTGACTGTCCCTGTAAAGTAACTGTAAAGAATCCACGATGTTGTGTGTTTTTGAAATGGGGTAGCGTGGAACCGTTTCGCAATGGATCACCTTCATTAAATATTTCAGAACAAATTTTATTTAAAAAGCGTTCTTGAAATTTCTAGAGGTAAAAATTATTTACAACAATTTTTTTTAGCTGAGTTCGCTCGACTTGTAATTTATAGCAAATCACCAAATAGTCCAGTCTTTTACAGTAGTTTTAGAATCTTAAAGTCTTAACTAGTGCTACTTTTCACTCTCCCCGAAAGGTCAAATCCAAGGCTGTTGCGTTGACTTCAGAGAGATCGCACTCTCTCATTCAAAAATCTGTCAGCAAACCTGTCCTTCCCTACTAAGAAGGGAATCCGTCCTGAGATGAGTGTTTTCCACCAACACTCGTTCTCCTGCCGAAACTCTAAGTAACTTCCCCTCGATTATCTTCTCCGGTCCGTTTGCTCGAACAAAAGATTCTCCGATCACCAATCAAAAAAGTTATAGTTTACGTCATTGGATAAAGCCTTTTTTAGGGAGGTCTTACTGAACTTTTAAATGTTCACGCAGGAAATTCCCACGATCTGAGACCCCACATATAGACGGTCAGATCAGAGAAATATTTGCTGTCTAGCAATTTCAGTTTCACAAGATTGATCGAAGCTCATCTTTTCCTATTGTAGTAAACGGCATTCTTGTCACACCACAGCTAAGCGTGAGAAAAGTTTTCCAACTCTTGGGAACTTCTATCTTTGATTACTCTGCCTAATTAGCAGACTGTGAGAGATTTAATGAAATCGTTACATAACTCTAAGTGCTATGCACCTACTATTCCATATTAAGCTTCTTCTAATGCATCTTAGTGATCTATATAAATTTCAATGCGTTTACAATAGTGAAACATTTTTAAAATAAACCGCAAATGATTTTTCCCCATAGACCGCAATGTAACGGAATTCTTTTGAGTGTCCCTGTAAGAAAACTATAAGTGCTACACACTTCAGTTGAAATAGGGAACGTGCCATAGATAACAACAATAACATATAAAAATTGCAGAGCAATCCGAGCATATTTACGGGAGTTAGAGCACGGACAGACGGCCATCCGGCCATACGGCCAGACAAACCGAAGTCATAAGCACTTTTCAACTAGGTTGGAAAGTGCTAAAAAAAGAGCGAAATTTGGACAAAAATGACTTGCAATCGGACAACCCAAAGTAAAGTATTTTGGATTTTATACTCTTAGCATTCATCCAAGATACTTACGAAATCCATAGAGTGTCTCAAATATGTTTGAATTGGTTCAGTATTTTGGATGCTTTCGTAATGACAAATTTTGAATCTTTTTGCTTTCGTGTGTCTTTCTAAGTGAACTATAAAAGCTACATACTTGATTAACGAACTCATACAATATACTGGCTGATCAATTTACTGTCCCAATCAAGGTTAGAATTGGTTCAGTAATTCGGATTTTATCGTGATGACAAGACTTGCGTTATGTATAAACGAAATTGTTGCAATAGATCAAACTTAAAAATATTAAGATTTATATAATTTCTAGCAATTTTTTCATATTTAAAATAAAAAATAAAAGCAATGAATCGAAAACTTCGGTTTATAAAATTATTTTAGAAAGTAGTGGAGAGATGCGCCAAAATTCATGCTTGCCCCGTGTGAAAAATCCTAGTTTCGGCCCTGTCACAAAACAATGCACGTTAAAATTCTAGTACTCGCCAATCGACATACCTGCTTTCAAATAGATTTCAAATGAAATTGTCGAAACCTGAAGCCCCGATACGATTCATGTTCACTCTTAGATATTTCTAGAATTACTGGAAAAAAAGAAACACATGCGAAATCACAAGATTTTATTAGAAGTGATAATAGATAATTGCAACAAATGATCAACCAATTACTAAGTTTAGGCATTTTTCTTCCTTTTATACGAATATTCCGTTTTACTTTTACACAGGTGTCGCTTTGTAAACAAAAAATTTAGAGATTTATTTTTCCGTTTTCATTTTAAGTTGTACTTTTTGCGTTATCCGCCATTACCGATGTCATTTTCACGTACCCCCAGGTTGGGAACCGCTGCAAGAATTGCAAGAATTGCAAATGCCAGCATCGCCAAAGCTTTCTTCTTCTATGAATCAAATCGTCTGCAACTGCAACATTAAATGACACTCTCTTTCTATTCGTTCTCGAGATAGATCAACCTGATGGCCTATTTGCACCCAACAAAACCTAACATTTATAAGTCTATGAATCTGAACTCTGATTCAATTACGTGCCATTAGGTTTTTGAGGAGTTTATGCTAGACCAGTTGAACACTAAAAGGATGACCTTTTTTTCAGAAATTGTTGATCCGATACAATTTGTGTTTTTTCCACATACTTTCTAGAATGACTAGAAAGAAAAGAACAGGCAAAATTGCAAGATGTTATCAGGAGTGGGCGGAGATAAAGCCAAAAAATAAACAATCCATTACTAAGTTTAGGCATTTTCGCTCATTTTATGCGAATAGCCTTATTTCACTTTTACATCACAAGTAAACTTTTCAAGTTTTATTTTTTGCGTTATCTAATGTCATTTTCACGTACCCCCAAATATTGGGTCTTAGAAGATGGCATTAGCAGTTTAGCTTATGGGATACCAAACATTTGTGGGAAGAAAAGAAATCAACTCACAACGGACATTGTTTAAATATTTTGCCAGTGCTTCTGTATATAGACAGGGTGTATCTGAAATGCTTCAACAAACTTATAGGGATGATAGTACTGATGAAGACGAACAAAAAATGCAGTGGAAGATGGGGTCGCAAATGACGTTTAAAGGATGAAGTGGACAAACTGAGACAAGAAAGAAACACTCCAGAAAATTATTTATTGCACAGAATAGGTGCAACACAGCTCGTGATGTCCAGAGAAAACAAATATTTTACAACAGTTGTTCAAAGTGTCGAATGCAGACATTATTACACAGAGTACATCTACGTAGGAACGACTGGCGGACACGCTCGAAGATTCCGGGATTCTGCATTGTGCACATCATGGCGGTTTCGTCCCCTATCGCAGGATCTTGCATGGAAAGACCCAGTTTCCCGTAGGCATCGATCAATTCTTGAGAAAGTGCTATGATAAGGACAACGCCTTGTCGGAAATCGTTCTTGATATAAGTGGCCATTTCCTGCAGCTTCGCCGTACACCATCACATCAACCATTTCGTTATTGGAATAGGTATAGCCATTCCTACTAAAAGCACAAACAATAAATTTTTCGCAATGATACTACCTCTCGTCGTTGGCGGTTCATGTAACTTACAATGCATGCTTGCTGCAAAGTTGCGTTTATTGGTCTGTTTCTAAGAAGATGGAAAATTTGCATATACTTGGATTCCTGCTCACAGATTTGTTTGTTTTGTCTCTTTCTGACCGGATATGCACAAAGTGAAAGGAAAACCAGTTTCGTGCTACTAGCCAGTTCTGCAGAAAAGCAGCATGCGAGATTTCGATATTTTTATTAGTTTTGCAATTTTCACCCTTTAAACGTCATTTGCGACCCCATGTTTCATTGCATTTTTTGTTCGTCTTGATGAGTACTATCATCCCCCTAAGTTTGTTGAAGCATTTCAGATACACCCTATATATATATATATATATATATATATATTTCAAACAATATGGTATAGTTATGAGTAAAACGTTAGATACATGCAATTTAAGCCTCGTTGGATCCAGGACTAATGCTCGGTACAGGAAGATTATTAAGGATCTTCTTGGATCGTTATCAGATAACCTATTCTATTGTCCCATGCCTGTTCTATGTTTTCGAGAGTGTGAATCTAGCTGATAAGTCCCAGATTTCAAATAATCACAATCTTAATATGGTAAAATTTTGCAAAGCATACAATGTAATTTATTCATCGAAATGCAATTCGTGTAATATGGAATATATTGGTCAAAAATTACATAAGCGGCTAAATTTACATCCTTCTCGTATTGATAAATTTAAAAAATCTAAATTTCAAACTACTCATAACTACTCATTTCAAAAATCCTGATTTTAAAAATATTACTATTAAAATTATAATGAACGACTTTTTCTAGAATCTAAATAATATTTTAATAATGCCTATCCTTATGGATTAAATCAATTAGTATCACATTCTGTTTTTAAGATTAATATGAAAATTATAAAAATCTTTATTCAGGATTAAATTTTTCAAACATAAAAAAAACTTCAAGATCTGGTAGAGGTATACATAATAACAAAAAATACATTGATAATATTGTGATACAACAAGAGCTTGATGATCTTGAGGCACAATTTTGAAATGACTATAATTGGTTAGCTATAAGAAAACACATATTTGGTATTAAAAATAAATATTTTACCCAATATTTTAAAGTATCAATATCTCCACATTTTTGTGATATCTTTTATGATATTCTTCATTAATAATGCCTATCCTTATGGATTAAATCAATTAGTATCACATCCTGTTTTTAAGATTAATATGAAAATTATAAAAATCTTTATTCAGGATTAAATTTTTCAAACATAAAAAAAACTTCAAGATCTGGTAGAGGTATACATAATAACAAAAAATACATTGATAATATTGTGATACAACAAGAGCTTGATGATCTTGAGGCACAATTTTGAAATGACTATAATTGGTTAGCTATAAGAAAACACATATTTGGTATTAAAAATAAATATTTTACCCAATATTTTAAAGTATCAATATCTCCACATTTTTGTGATATCTTTTATGATATTCTTCATTAATAATGCCTATCCTTATGGATTAAATCAATTAGTATCACATCCTGTTTTTAAGATTAATATGAAAATTATAAAAATCTTTATTCAGGATTAAATTTTTCAAACATAAAAAAAACTTCAAGATCTGGTAGAGGTATACATAATAACAAAAAAATACATTGATAATATTGTGATACAACAAGAGCTTGATGATCTTGAGGCACAATTTTGAAATGACTATAATTGGTTAGCTATAAGAAAACACATATTTGGTATTAAAAATAAATATTTTACCCAATATTTTAAAGTATCAATATCTCCACATTTTTGTGATATCTTTTATGATATTCTTCATTAATAATGCCTATCCTTATGGATTAAATCAATTAGTATCACATCCTGTTTTTAAGATTAATATGAAAATTATAAAAATCTTTATTCAGGATTAAATTTTTCAAACATAAAAAAAACTTCAAGATCTGGTAGAGGTATACATAATAACAAAAAATACATTGATAATATTGTGATACAACAAGAGCTTGATGATCTTGAGGCACAATTTTGAAATGACTATAATTGGTTAGCTATAAGAAAACACATATTTGGTATTAAAAATAAATATTTTACCCAATATTTTAAAGTATCAATATCTCCACATTTTTGTGATATCTTTTATGATATTCTTCATTAATAATGCCTATCCTTATGGATTAAATCAATTAGTATCATATCCTGTTTTTAAGATTAATATGAAAATTATAAAAATCTTTATTCAGGATTAAATTTTTCAAACATAAAAAAAACTTCAAGATCTGGTAGAGGTATACATAATAACAAAAAATACATTGATAATATTGTGATACAACAAGAGCTTGATGATCTTGAGGCACAATTTTGAAATGACTATAATTGGTTAGCTATAAGAAAACACATATTTGGTATTAAAAATAAATATTTTTTACCCAATATTTTAAAGTATCAATATCTCCACATTTTTGTGATATCTTTTATGATATTCTTCATTAATAATGCCTATCCTTATGGATTAAATCAATTAGTATCACATCCTGTTTTTAAGATTAATATGAAAATTATAAAAATCTTTATTCAGGATTAAATTTTTCAAACATAAAAAAAACTTTAAGATCTGGTAGAGGTATACATAATAACAAAAAAATACATTGATAATATTGTGATACAACAAGAGCTTGATGATCTTGAGGCACAATTTTGAAATGACTATAATTGGTTAGCTATAAGAAAACACATATTTGGTATTAAAAATAAATATTTTACCCAATATTTTAAAGTATCAATATCTCCACATTTTTGTGATATCTTTTATGATATTCTTCATTAATAATGCCTATCCTTATGGATTAAATCAATTAGTATCACATCCTGTTTTTAAGATTAATATGAAAATTATAAAAATCTTTATTCAGGATTAAATTTTTCAAACATAAAAAAAACTTCAAGATCTGGTAGAGGTATACATAATAACAAAAAATACATTGATAATATTGTGATACAACAAGAGCTTGATGATCTTGAGGCACAATTTTGAAATGACTATAATTGGTTAGCTATAAGAAAACACATATTTGGTATTAAAAATAAATATTTTACCCAATATTTTAAAGTATCAATATCTCCACATTTTTGTGATATCTTTTATGATATTCTTCATTAATAATGCCTATCCTTATGGATTAAATCAATTAGTATCACATCCTGTTTTTAAGATTAATATGAAAATTATAAAAATCTTTATTCAGGATTAAATTTTTCAAACATAAAAAAAACTTCAAGATCTGGTAGAGGTATACATAATAACAAAAAATACATTGATAATATTGTGATACAACAAGAGCTTGATGATCTTGAGGCACAATTTTGAAATGACTATAATTGGTTAGCTATAAGAAAACACATATTTGGTATTAAAAATAAATATTTTTTACCCAATATTTTAAAGTATCAATATCTCCACATTTTTGTGATATCTTTTATGATATTCTTCATTAATAATGCCTATCCTTATGGATTAAATCAATTAGTATCACATCCTGTTTTTAAGATTAATATGAAAATTATAAAAATCTTTATTCAGGATTAAATTTTTCAAACATAAGAAAAACTTTAAGATCTGGTAGAGGTATACATAATAACAAAAAAATACATTGATAATATTGTGATACAACAAGAGCTTGATGATCTTGAGGCACAATTTTGAAATGACTATAATTGGTTAGCTATAAGAAAACACATATTTGGTATTAAAAATAAATATTTTACCCAATATTTTAAAGTATCAATATCTCCACATTTTTGTGATATCTTTTATGATATTCTTCATTAATAATGCCTATCCTTATGGATTAAATCAATTAGTATCACACAAGGGCGGATCTAGAGAATCTTCAAGGGGGGGGGGCGATATCAGAAATTTGGAGGTTAATATCCGACCCGCAATCTTGGTCGGGTCGGGCCTAATTTTTTTTAATTGCGGGTCAGGTTTACTTCTACTTTTTTGCTACGGGTCGGGTTTGGGGCGGGTTGACTCCTACTTGCTTACTGCGGGTCGGGGTTTGGGTCGGGTAAACTTGTTTTTTGGTAGGAAAAGGGTTCGGGTTGGGTTAATTTTTACTTTTTGCGCTGCGGGTTGTGTTGAATTCTACATTTTTTCTTCGGGTCGGGTTGACTTACATTATCGGGTTGGGTGTTTTCCCTCTTGCGTGTCGTGTTCGAGTTGACCCGATTTTTAAAAGAATGTCTAAAATATTTTTCCGATAAAATCTATATGCAGTAAAAATTTTGTAACGGAAACTCCCAAATAGCGGAAAACTTTTTGTAGGGGATACATTTTAAATCTTTTATTTAGTAAAACCTCCGAAATACGGACACCTTGGAGCCGTCGAATTTATCTGCAAATTCAGAAGTAATAGTATGCACAGTAAGACCTCCGTACGGTCACTCTTGAAGAGCGGAGTGACCCCAGGACAGGAGCAGTCCCCAATACAAATATTTGCATATTTTTGCGCACGCCTCCGAGTAAGAGATAAATTTGATGGCTTCGAGGTGTCCGTTATTTAAATGTTTTACAGTATTTTAATATTAATGAGTATATATATATATATACTATACTATGTTTATATTTCTATATAAAAGAAAATTGAAATTAGTGATATAATTTGCATACTACATTTTATAATTCTATTAAAATATGGATTATTTTCTTTCATTTCGGTTTCGGGAGATCGAAGATTTTTTTTTTCCGGGGTTTGGGACAACCCGATCCGCGCAGGTCTCTAGATAGAATTTTAAATTGTATGTTCAAAAGGTGGAGTTATTTTTTATGGGATTTTTGTAGTATCTTAAAAATTGCCCAGTGCGCTAAATTTTTTAGGAACTCCAAAACCTCGCTGTATTAAAAATTACTGTATAAGAAACGACAGTAGTCTCTAGGAAGCGAGAGCAAATTTTTGAATTGCTACGGGTGTTTAAAACACAGCCTATGATACTGATCTTGTATTCTTATATGTATGTGTATAAGTAGGATGATTTTATTTTATAAATGTGTCAGAAGAAAGCGAGTTTGTTTTTGAGAACTAAACTTACAATTAATTAAGGCTTATGGTCTATAGTACCGAGCCCTGTTATCTTTACTATGGACCCTGGGGTGCTATAGAGCATATGCCCCTGTCAGGTTGTCAGTCTAACGCGGGACCATCAATGTTTAGTTCCCAAGTAAGCTTGGTACTCAATTTATAGAGATCCCGAATGGATAAAGGTCTGAGTTAGCCTTGATCTGTCCACAGTCAAACTGGGGACCTGTAGTGTGGTAGCGAGAAGCGCTGACCATTACACTACTGAGCTTACTGTTGTTAAGAGTATTAACGAATGTTGTAAATGCCCTTACCTTTTTAATCTTTATCACCCTTTTTTAAGCCTATTTTTTTTTTATAATGGAAGCTGCGCAATTTACTTCGAAATTTCGTTCTTTGTTTTATATAATATGATCCTTGTTTTTTCTCTCAAATTTCTCCTGAATCGCATATGCTGGAACGCTAGTTTTTCTCACTTTTCGCAACAAACACCTCAAACTTTGAATGTGAATCTGTGTTATTAATCACTTTGCCCATTTTTTTTTTTTACTCTCACTGCAAGTAAATTATTGAAAGTGGGGGTAAGAGAGAGCAAAGATTATCGGAGATGCGAACTTGAAAGTTGTCGCCAACCAGACAGATGTAGTGGGGGGGGGGGGGGGGGGGGGGAGGGGGTATACTGAAACTTGGCGTCCTCCTTGTAAAATCGCCTATGACTCAATGGACGAACTGGATATTGTAATAAAACGCCCAAAGAAACCATGAACACTTCGGAGATAGAAATATAGGGAAGAATGTTATCATATTACAGTACTAATAAAAATTATTGTTCGGATTTTTCTTAGAATTATATAGTGGTAGGACGAACAATATACAAAGCATTCATACAAAACGTTTTTTAGTGGAAATGTGCATGTCTGGGCACTTGGAGAGATACCTTCCAGAAGTCGCACAAAGGCTCAATTTTTTGAAGTCTCAATATAATCATAGAGACAATTTTAAGCTTTGATTGATCGCCATATTTCAGAATTATGTAAAAAAAAATACTAACTGGGTATAAGACTGCTTGTTTCTTCATATCAAAGATCAGTTCTACTTCAGTAAAGACTGTTTTGAAACTTATTAACGAAACATATATTCAGTAGCTAATGGGACGCTGGCTGAAAGAAGCATTTAGAAAAAACGTTAAAATTAGCTTAGATATCTAGGTTAGGGGTCTATACTTGCCGCAATTTCCAGTCTCAGGCCAGGCCCGACTCGTACAAAAAAATACTGACCCGACTCGTACAAAAAATATTGGCCCAACCCGGTATAAAAGCCCGAGCTCAGCTCTGCCTATAAAAGCTTAAAGTTTCCCCCAAGCCTGGATCTGCCCGTACAAAAACTTGATTGGTACTTCACCGCCAGACTTAATTTCTATAAAACATGCCGATATTTCGGAAGCAACATTATTCTACAATTAAAATTATTGATAAAGCCCACTTACTTATGCGGAGATTTTTATTTTTCAGATTATGTTCGAAATTCATGAAATACAGAATGACAACAATATTAACGGCAGTTAGATAATTGTGTATATAAACACTCATTAAATTTATAGGAACTAAGCCTGGCTATGGCTAGCAGGTTGTACTTAAATTTGGGGATATTCCGCCGGATGGGGGCTCTGTAATAGCGATTTTTATGCCTATTCCCATTATTGTATCATCGAAAAGTGGATGAAGTTATGTATGGAATTGAACCAATTTTATTTATAGGTTTTCGACTATGGCCGGCATGTCCTAATTGAATTTAGGGATATTCAGCCTGTGATAGCAATTTTTGTGCAAATTTTCGTAGATTAACATCGGCTGTTCATGCAGCGAAGGCAACCCGGTGCTTCCCAAGCAGCTGACGTAAAACAGAATTCTGTGATAGCGAATTTTGAAGTATTAACATGCCTGAGATAGAAGAAAGTTTTGGGATTGGCACATCCGAATAGTTAAACTCTTTTTGATTTCTTAAACCAAATTAAATTTCTAAAAATTATGCTAAAAAATGCACAACATCACTACAATTTTTACGAAAACAAATAAATACTAGTATATTGTGGCTATCACAAAACTTTCTTCTATATAAATGAAATCGTCTGCAATAAAAATTAAATGACAATCTATTCGTTCTTAAGATATAGCTAACGCGGGAATCGTAAAAAAACAGATCATAGTGGCGACATCTGTTGGGCGGTATATACCCAATTATAATACAGATCTATTTATGTCAAGGTAAAACATAATCTAAAGTTTAACGAAATTCCGTGCGTGAATTCTTAAGATTAGCTATCGCAAAAATCGCGAAAAATGCGGCATAGCAGCACCACCTGTCGAGTAATTTAAACCAAAACCTCATCAGCACCAATTTATGTCAAGGTATAACTGAATATGAATTTTCATTAAATTCCGCGCATTAATGCTTGAGCTAGAGCGTCCACAAAATTTGTGTCACATAGATATAGACAGACATTTTTCTAAGAACAGTCAATTCGAGTTCAGGACCTCCTAAAATGTAGAAATACGTAGAAATATTTTACCAATCCAATACTTTGTTCTTGTAAAGATAGAAGAAATTAAAAAAATGCCACCCGAATATAGGCTTGAGGGGAAGAAGTTAGAGGTATGCACGAGCCAATAATGGTTTTCATACGGTTTAAGTCAGACATGAGCCGAACTCTTAGCTTTTATACCGGGTCGGGCCCGGGTCTGGAAATTTCGGCTCGTGCAGATCTCTAAGAAGAATGAATTCCATGCCAAACTCGTACCAGAAAGGGAAACAAGTCTAGCCCGTCCCGGCTCGAGTCTAGAGAAAAACGGAATACCCGGCCAGGAAAGACTGCAGAACAGGCAAGGTCCGAGTTTCATGAATGAAAATTGGCTCGAGATTTTTCTTTGGACGAGAACCTTTCCCGCACAGACCTCTGTGGTCGGTTTGCAGACCTTTTATTAGCGCAAGGAGTGTAGGGGGCGACCTATCCGCCAATAGTCGCAACCGAGCCGAATTTTCAGGTTTTATACCGGGCCTGAAAATTTTGGCCCGTGCAGACCTCTAGAAAGAATGAGTTTGGGGTCGAGCCCGAAAAAGTCTGGTCCGGCACCAGTCTCCAGTTAAGCAAGACCCGGTCCCGGCCCGACCCGTAAAGAGTGAAGACCAGTCCTAGCCCGACCCGCGGGTCGGTCCGGGCATCGTCAGAGACCTTTTCCTGTGAAGGCCTCTAATGTCGGTATACCTACCCTTTTTTGGCCCAAGGGGGGGGGCGATCGCCCCATCGCCCCCCCCCTTAGATCCGCCATTGGATCACATCCTGTTTTTAAGATTAATATGAAAATTATAAAAATCTTTATTCAGGATTAAATTTTTCAAACATAAAAAAAACTTCAAGATCTGGTAGAGGTATACATAATAACAAAAAATACATTGATAATATTGTGACAATGTCATAAACAACACTTCTAATAATTTTCCAATAAAAAATTTAAATATTCACAAGACATATAAATATAATCGCACACTTGCACGTAAAATTTTTAATTACATTTCTTTTGCAAAACAATTACCCTTGTTATTGTAATGACCCAAAATTTAAAAAGTACATAAATACAACACATGGTCATATTATTACTGGTGATCTTAATATTGTAGAACAACCTATTTTACAAAACTTAATGCATTCAAGATCTTGATTTATTTATATATAAAATTGCTATTGATTATAATAAACCTATCGAGTATTTTAGTGAATGGAAAATTTCTGTTATAGATAAATTTAAAATTGAAATTATTAAAAATTATCAACATATTACACATGCAGCTTTTAATAACATAAATAAACATATATCAGAACTACAAAACAAATTTATTATTACTTATGTAGATAAATCTCCAAATAATTATGCTATTATTTGTAAAGAGTACTATAAAGTGTTAATTCACAATGATATTAACACAAGTAATATTTTTAATAAAACTAAATTAAATATTGAAATTAATAATAGAAAATTATTAAATTATCACAAATTACTAAAAATCAAATGTAATAATTTAAATTATCCTTATTTTGTTATAACTCCAAAATTTCATAAAAATCCAATTAAATTTCGCACAGCTACCATCGGATGTAACATGGTATAAAAGCATAATTGATTGAAACATGAAATTTAAAATTATTTAAATATTAGATCAATCTATATTACCCATACACACAAAAATTTATTTTATTTGTTAAAACTTTATTAAACTTTGCATTGCATAATAATTATATCACATATGACAATATTATTGCAAAAATTGTATAATTGTACTTGTAGTATTATTAAGAAGTAAATTACTTGCAGTATAATTAGTAGACGTAAATCAAATCATAATTATTTTCTGTAAATCCTATATGATATATTAGTAGATTGCCAATAGATGGCAGCACTATGTATTATATAAGAAATCACTATTATTGACATTTGTAATTTTGCTCATAATATTTACACATAAAATTTAAGTAAGAGTAAGTAAGAGTAACTGAAACTAAGTAAGAGTTTTTTAAATACTTTGCAGATAATTTTAATTCCTATAATGGGATTATGTCTGATGTTAATGTAAAACTACAATGATATTATTATTTATTAATATTAATATATATTATAAAAGCTAAAATAATAAATGTGTAAATCAAACTTAATTTTTGTATAGTTATTTTTCCTACAGAGGGCAGCACATTTCTTGTCAAATAAATGTTAATAATATTTTTAATTTACCTATAGGTGGTGCTAATGTCTTTAAATTTTACTTTTAAATATTAAAATTATATGGGAAATTTGTATATTCACAAATATAAATATGTTTTTAATTGTATTTATTTATTTTTATTCACAAAAATAATTTTTTCGTGTTTTAAATAAATTTGTGGTGAAATGTAATATTTAAGGTGTTATTTAAAATTATGTTCTCTCAACTTGACTAACTTATCAAGATTTATGATATTTCATGATGTGAGCCACATGGTCGCTATGTTGCATGAGGAATGGTTGATAATTACTGTGAGTAAAATATTTCATATATTCTTTATAGGTTTTATTTCCAGTTTTATTTCTAATTCTTTTCTGGTCTTAATACAATATAAATTGAGCCCAATGTGGACCTTGTAATGTTTGATAATTATTGTGAGTAAAATATTTCATCTTGTCTTTACAAGTTTTTTATTTCCAATTTTACTATTTCCAATTGTTTTCTGGTAATAATACAGTATACCTGGTGGGATATACTGATCTTAGTATAAATGCCAGTATATTTTTATGAAATACTGTATTATATTTAAAACACGTGCAGATACATCCAGGCTGAAGATTAATGTCTACACGTGTTTTTTCATATCCAATTCTATTTTAAATCTCTTGTTATCCAAATTTCCATTATATTACATTTTGTGACATATTAGTTCATTTTTCATTTCAAAATCCATTTGAATTCACTTGATATCAACTTCCAATTATTTTAAATTTTATGGTTTATTATATAACTTTACTATTATATTTATTTTTTATTTATTTTTTCTCTCTCTTTAAATATTCTTCACATTTTCAGTATTTTTGGCCAATTACCACCGAAGCAAATGCTATGGTAATATTATGATTGCACTTGTTAGTTTATTAACTTTGTGGTATTCTGTCTAAACTCTTTTACTAATTATCTCTTTGGAGATTTGTTAGAATGTTACAAGAACTTGATTAATGTTTTTTGAAATTCAAAGATATTATAATTATATATATATATATATACAGGGGGTGGACAAAATAATACGAACACTCATGAAAAATGGTGAAAAGAGAATCTAGAAAAATACATGAGGAATTAACCTGAAACTGCAGGTGTGTAAACAGTATAGTATAGTTATATTTTTCCGTGAAGATGTTTTCCCGAAAGCCCATAGGGGACTGTCAACAAATTGAAAAAGACAAATATCTTTTGGATAACCCTGTAAAAACTAATGTAGCAAAAGCGTTCAAACTCGAGATTATTAATAAGTTGCTTATTTTAATATACTGTGTTCATTTTTATGAGGATAGCATGTATACTCGTAGAGAAATTAAGGTTTTTATAAAAACAGTCCCAAATTTCGATTAGTTTTTTGCTTATAATTTGCAAAGTTTTTAATATAAAAAAAAGTTCTTTTCAGAAAATATGACAAACAACATTGTACTTAATACTCTGTAATCAGAATTAAAAAATAATAAAAATTGGATGAAAAATGAGCAGGTTTACTAAAAAATGTTTCACTGCGCATGCGTGAATGCAATCAAAATATAATATGCATAATGTATTAGCTAAGTATATAGAGCAACTTTTGTGAAAGTCTCAAAATCATAGCTTGAAAATTCTGTAAATTATCGTCGATAGAATAAGCTCGAAATCCGCTGTTCCCAAAAAGAAGCAAAAAGATAAGGGGTTGTATCAAATATCTGTTGATTAGTGCCAAGATAGCATACACAATATTGCACTATATTTGGACGCAACCCCTCATATTTTTGCTTCCTTTTGAGAACAACGGATTTCGAGCTTATTCTATCGACGATAATTTACAGAATTTTCAAGCTATGATTTTGAGCTATGATGAGCTCATTTTTCATCCAATTTTTATTATTTTTTAATTCTGATTACAGAGTATTAAGTACAATGTTGTTTGTCATATTTTCTGAAAAGAACTTTTTTTTATATTAAAAACTTTGCAAATTATAAGCAAAAAACTAATCGAAATTTGGGACTGTTTTTATAAAAACCTTAATTTCTCTACGAGTATACATGCTATCCTCATAAAAATGAACACAGTATATTAAAATAAGCAACTTATTAATAATCTCGAGTTTGAACGCTTTTGCTACATTAGTTTTTACAGGGTTATCCAAAAGAGTTAGTCCTTTTTCAATTTGTTGACAGTCCCCTATGGGCTTTCGGGAAAACATCTTCACGGAAATATATAACTTATACTATACTGTTTACACACCTGCAGTTTCAGGTTAATTCCTCATGTATTTTTCTAGATATTGCTCTTTTCACCATTTTTCATGAGTGTTCGTATTATCTTGTCCACCCCTTGTATATGTAATAATAAAAAATTTTCGCCATTTTTCCTTAGTTAAGTTATTCCAAATTCTTACAATTCTAATTTTTCACTCTCTTTTTAAAATATCTCTTAAATCTATTTTATATTTTATTCCATAACTTAATCAAAATATTCTTTTATTTATCATTCTAAAAATCTTAATCTGTTAAAAGCTACACGTATTTATTAAAACCTTATTCTCTTAAATTGCAACACTGCCTCTAAAACGCACCTGCCTAATTTCTTCTTTTGAGACATTGAATTTTTATTCTTTGGAACTTTTGTAATACCATTTTTATTTCTATTTAATTATCATTCGGTATCCCAGGATTCCTGGCGTTTTCGCGCCCAAAGCTTTTTACTTTTAAATTGCCGCTTCTGATAAAGAGTTTTGGTCATACGTCAGAGACACACCCTCGTGGCCTCATTTTTTTCATCCATTAGCGAGAAGGCCCGCCTTTTCTGTCCGGCTTCCTCCGAACATTGCTGTGAGTGGGCCAGCTTTTTTCGCGCGTTTGTTACTTTGGGCAAGATTTTGGAAGTATTTATACGGTTACATTGGCTTCGGAGACAGATTTTACACGAATTATTTTTTGTTATCTATAAGCCGTCACTGGGGAAGTCTACACTATTTCGTCGGTAGTATGTTCTTCAATTTCTGCTAATTCTTCAATACTTAATGTGTTCAAGTTTTTAATGAAGCGAAAGTCGGTGGAGTTGTTTTCATCTCTGTTCTCATAATAAAGTTCTTGCTCATCTATTAAGTTTCCTTACTGTTTTGGGAAATTTCTATTGCAATGAACTGCCTCTACTCAGCTTCCCGATTGCATTATAATATGATGTTCAAATATGATTCGTACTCCGAGAATTGCCTTCATAGTGATTAAATCGGAATAATACCCTCACCGAATGTCATAACTGTATTTCCATGATCTCGACTGCGCCTACATCAAACTGATTATACGGTAATTTTCGTGGGGTTCGGACTGATATGTCATCACTGGAGTATGATGGAACGAACGTTTCAAGTCGACAGTAATAGCAATCATCAATAATGTGCCAATCGTAACAAAAATGTAACATATATATATATATATATATATATATATATATATATATATATGTTATATAAAAAATTTATTTCCTTCGCAAATCCTTCACATTTATTTCGCATTAGTCCTTTAAATTAATCTAACTTCTGACATAGTCAGTATTTCCTTAATTCTTAATAATATTTATTCTTATATAATGTCCTTTTAAAAGTATTAACCCGTATATTAATAATTATCTTATTCCAAATCTAAATCTACAATTTTAAGTTCATTCGTAACTTTTATCAGCTCCCAATCTATAAAATTCCGAGAGACGCTTTTCTCATTTCGAATGTTTTTAAAAAAGAATTTTTTTTTATTCCATGCTCGGTTTCGCGCGCTAGGTATTTTTCACTTCAAAATTAATGCGCAGTTCGAGAGGAATTCTTGCGTGTTACAGCTTCTCCCTCACGTCTCATTCGCTGGGCTGGAGCTCGCCTCTCGCTCATTGGTTTGTGCGCTCGTGACGTCGTATTCTGTATGTCTACGCTCCGTGAACAAAACTCGCTTGCATGCTTTGGAGAGCAGATTTTTGACGTGTTTGGAAGTGTAACCGAACGGGTATTGTGGTGTAAATTAATTATTGATGTGGAGTTATATTATTAAATAGTAATGAAGTTCTTTATTTTAAATATTGCGTTGTATTCGCTAGACCCCTTAACGTTCTTTTTGGTCAAAGCAGTGGTAAAAAAATAAAAGGAAAAGAAACTTCTTACTTGAATGGTGTCTGCTGTACACAAAATGAAGAGGAGCCTTTTTTTTAAGAATATAAATCAAATATCTTTATTCATTCTTTTTGGAAGAGAATAAAGAGGCTTTCACCCGTTGGTCACCTTATTTCAATAATTATGTTGGCTGATAAAGAGGATCTTTTCCACTCGAAGAATTGACTTTTAAAATTAAAATGCAGCATCAATCCAAATTTTAAAGATGAGAATTTCAATTAAAACCTTTGCGCACCATCAAAAAAATAAATTCAGACAGGGGAAACATCATCGTAGACTTTCGCCGGACTCCGCAGACATCGCCGCAGCAGGCAGGCAGGCTTGGCCCGCGATCTTTTGAAACGAAAACTACATTATGGCAGGTTCATCAACAAAACAGATTCTGATTTAAAATTAACGAAATTTTTAATTTATAGTAAGAAACGAGGACACCAAAAGTATCCGGACGACAAGATTTAAATATATTAGAGAATTTTAAAAAATAGCTAATATCTTAATTAACAAATCCGAACAATTCATTTAAAAACATTTATTTTAATTTGCGCCAGCAATCGGAAAGTAACCACGCCCCCAAAAGATGAGCCTCCTTTTACAGCTACCTAATGCGTACGTCACAAGAGGGAGCGAGATAGCAGCTCGATGTCGTCATCACAACACGAGCACATCGGTGAAGAGAGCAAGGAAAACGCCGATTAATGCCCGATGTAAAACACTCGCGTAAAAATAAATACGGAATTGAATGAATCCAAATAATATCAACGTGAAAGGCTGAACGAAATAAACATATAACATGATTTAAACATTGTGAGATTTCATATCACAGGTATCTGGTGTTGTAGTCACGTAGAATTTTCATTCAGCTCTTTAAGATCTTTTAAAACGATGTAGTGAGCCATCGTGAAGCCTGAGGGCTATAAGTTTATACATCTGTGGGAACTGTTACTGCATCGCTCTTATTCATAAATAAACGATTTGTCTGGAAATTGGCTGATCTTTATTGACGAAACTCTTCTGGTGTCTCCTCATTGCCTCACCTCTTCGCCATGATTATTGCTATCGACTGCAACATTCTATATCTTTAACAAACTGCCATTTTCTCGTGGAATATTACATCTCGTGGTATCTCATCTTCGTAAAAACGCCACATATATATTAATATTAGCATTATTATTATTGTTTCAAAAAATAATTCTTTAAAGATTTTGTGCCAATGCCTTAGTTATTCATGAAAAAAATATTATCTGTAAATAGAAAACTACAAGAAATGCATTGAATAGAAAACGAATTGTATATTTAAAAAAAACGAATTTGAAAATATGTTAGAACGCGGAGGGATACGAATTGTAGTGGCTTCCACGGAGCGTAATCCTGGTAACGAAACATATGGCTAATTTTAAAACAAAAAAATCCGCTTTAGAATCGAGCTTGTGTTTCGGCTAACAATTAACCCTTGACACTGTTTAAACAAAAAACAACATTGTCATAAACCTTTTTCGCGTTTTTTTAACACTTTTCAACCTAGTTGAAAAGTATTTATGATTTCGGTTTGTCTGCCGTCTGTCCGTGCTCTAACTCCCGTAAATGTGCTCGGATTGCCCTGCAATTTTTATATGTTTTTGTCGTTATCTATAGCATGTTCCCTATTTCAACTGAAGTGTGTAGCACTTATAGTCAAAAGTATTCAAAAGTCAAAAGTATTCAGTTAAAAGTAGGAAAGTCAAAAGTATTCCGTTACATGACAGCCAATGGGGAATAATCCTTTCAAGTGCATTTTGATGACGCTACGTCATTTAAAACATAAGAAAATTGATGTATAATTATGAAGCGCATTAAAACATGCTTTTTGTAGAATATGAGGTGCAAAGCATTCATTATTCATTCAAACAAAACAACAGACAGTCAAACAAAAGAATTCTGTTACACATCGTTGCAATCGTCTGCATTGTAATTTAGTGATATTTCACTATTTCAAGCATGATGAAAATTATTACGCATTACCGAGGTGCACTATAAATTGCTCTCTTGTGTGCATTGCGTTTATTTACAGGGACACACAAAAGATGTTGGTTACAGTACAGGTGCGATATTTACAGTCTATGTGTGATAAATGCGTTTTCAACTTTGGTTTGCGTTTTAAGTTTAATTTTTTTTTTTTTCATAGTACGTGTGTTTTTATAAACTCGGTTGATCCTATATACAGGGCTACACAAGGGAAGTATTACAGACTATGGGAGTGAATTGCTTAAGGGTTGTTTTTAATTGTGTTTACGCACTAATGTGGAATAGAAACAAATTCATATACAGGGATACGCAAAAAAAGATACATTGTCGTTTACGTTTGGTAATTGCTTGCAAGTGAGTTTTAAGTTGCCTTTTAGCTTAATAGGTGGTGTGTACAAAAGTCTTCAGATAATATACAGGGCTGTATAAAAGATTTCGAGTGCATTTCGATCGATTGGCGAAAATTGCTAAATGTGAATATTCTAACAGAACTATATTTTATCATGCTATGTGGGTATCCACATCTGTTGATCCTATGTGAGTAGTGTATATTTACCGGTTCTGCGCCACCTGAGTCGAGCAGGCGCAGGCGGAAGGCGCAGGCGGAGCACTGTGGAGCTGTGCAGGTGGAGCAGGCGGAAGGCGCAGGTGGAGCAGGCGGAAGGCGCAGGTGGAGCAGGCGGAAGGCGGCGATAAGAGCATGAGCATTGATAAGAACGGAGGGTTCGATGGGAGGGGGGTGCGATAAGGATTTCTACTATAAGATAAGGGGATTATTTTAATGAGTTTTAATTGGGGGACTTGAAAATTTTCGATTTTTTTTTCGGTTTGTAGCAAAAATATGAATTAACAAGTTGGAAATTGTACGTCAAACGTTACAAACGAGGTGCGTTCGTACGCACGTTTTAGAATTAAATTCATGATATCCCGTGCGTAGAACGGGCTAAACAGCTAGTTAAGTATATATTTTATGACACTGTTCATACAAATATCTTAACTAGTTATATAAATATTCAGATATATATGTATCAGCTAGTTATATAAATATTCAGATCTTGATGATTTTTAATTCTGTGAAATGAATTATATCGTCTGCAGATTAATTTCTGTATTAAAATAAGTATCTCGGTCGCTTGACGATTTAACATCCATCGGAAGCTCCTCTAACAAAAAAGCACCGATTTAAAAAAAAAAATCAAATTTCTTAATAAATATTTTTATTAATATCTCCTAAAGTTTTGATTCGATTTTAATAAAATTTGAAATGTCTCGACAAAATTCTGCAAAGATAATATATTTTAAATTGCAAACCATTTGGTTGGGTAGTTTTTGCGTTGTTATATGCGGACGGACAGACAGACGGACGGACAGACAGACAGACGGACGGACAGACGGACGGACCAAACGACGACTATAGGTGCTACGTATTTATATAATTACGAACGCACCTAAAAATGGTCATTAATTAATTTTAATTGAGGAACTTAGAAATTTTTCAACGCATTTTTTTTTCGCGAGAATTGGTGTACGAAGTGAATGTCAACGGATTTATTATAGCGAATTAGAAATTTAATTAATTTTAATTTTAATTAATTTTAATTGGGGAACTTAGAAATTTTTCGTAGCAATTTTTTTTTTCAACGAGAGTATGCAGTTTGAATAGGAGTATATGCAGTAGAAGTGAATGATTAATTAATTAAAAATATTAATTAAACATAGTAATTAATTAATTTTAATGGGAGAACTTAAGAAATTTTGGCGAGGATTTTTTTTCTTAACGCGAGTACGTAGTTTGAAGGGTGGATGTGAATGAAAAATATGAATTAAAAAGGGTCATTCATTAATTTTAATGGGCGGACTTCAACATTTTTGGGGCAAACAGGCGCGTTTTAATGAATTCGATATAGGTTACGGTAAAAAATACAGGGTCCCGTATGAATTATACTATATTCAATTTAATAGCTCCCCCCTCCCCTTTCCCCTCTCCACTTTTTTTACCCAGAGGGCCCCCTTCGATAGACTAACAATACGCACTTCAAAAAAATACATAGTGGTAAAAAAGAAGAATTTTAACGTATATATAAAAGTGTAAATAAACAATTATGAAAAATCAGGCGTAGCGTCATAATTCATGAATCACTTTCCAACATCATTGAAATGGTATGTGAACAAAGTGTAATTTTACCATCGAGTGCATAGCGAACCGATCCCCTTTTTAATAAAAAGACGGCCTTCACAAAAATCCAATTATGCATAAGAACCCTTCCTAAAATCAGATAATTTACACCTTACCTTTTTTTTTTCAATTCAAGTTAGGCTAAAAGTACAGCTTACGCATCGATAGGTTCAAAATACAGGGACCCTTCGAAGTGTGAACTCGCATTAGACTATAGGGCCCTTCATAAAATAAATGAGATACATGCCCTATTCGAATAAAAAAAGCCCTTCACAAAAACTGTAGGGGTTCCCTTTTGGAATAAAAAGACGTCCTTCACAAAAATCCAATTATGCATAAAGACCCTTCATAAAATCAGATAATTTACACTTTACCCTGTTTTTTTAAATTCAAGTTAGGGTAAAAGTATAACTTACACATCGATAGGTTCCAAATATTGAAATCCTTCAAAAGAAACTAGAAAAAGTTAAAGATTTAAGCCCTGCTCATAAAATAATGCGACTACCCAGCGTCCTTCACAAATAATAAAACCTTATTCGAATCCCTTCGTCCTTCACAAAATAAATCCAATAGATTCACGTTATTTTACAGCGACATAAATATTAGGGATATTGACCTTTCATAAAAATGCATGGTCCGCTGTTTGAATGAAAAGGGCCCCTTCACGTACCCTGTAAAAATACTATGATTGTCCAGTTATTTTAAGAAATAGAGTGCTATTCTCAAATGAGTACGTATTCATACAATATAAAAATAAGTTTTACACGAATGTATTTTTAGTTTAAAGTTCAAAATATATTTTAGAAATGAAATTAAGAAAAACAGACGGCTATCCAGTATCCCCTCGACATACATATCGCTGAATCACAATGAGTCATATTAGCAGATAAGCGAACATCTTGCTTTGTCACGATGAATCACTCGCGATAAGAAATGCGGCTATTGGGCTTTTTCTCAAATTTAAACAGTTCTGACGCATTTTTTGTAGGTAAATGAGCTATTTAAACCCGTCAATGTATGCGAATTATTTCGTGTAGTCCTATATAGGTTCTACTCTTCATATATACATATGGTGATATATATATATATTTATACTAAAATCTATTAAGTTTTAAAAAGCTTCATTGAAAAAATAAGAAATAGTCATACCCTTAAGAATTCTGAGGATAAGAGACGGGTTTTTAATGAATTTGATACACGTTATGGTAGAAAAATACAGGGTCCCCTATCAGATATATGAATTAAACTTTAAATATTTTAAAATTATATTCGTTTATGCTTTTTGTATTGCAAAGTATAGAAAATTATAACTAATCTTTGTTTTTATAAAATATATATTGTACTATTTAGTTAGGGCATTATTTCGAAAATTTTGTTTTTAATATTGAAAAAAAATATATAAAAATGTATCTTACCTATAAAATTCAACCATAATGTACTAGACTTCAGTCAAATTTGATCGTCTGCTATACTTGTCTTAAAAGAACTAAACGGTATAACATGTTCGCTTATCTCTTAAAACCACGGGATATTGTGACGTCATGGATAGGGCATAGGGTAGAATACAGAATGAATAGGTAATATAAGACAGAAAAATAAAATAATCATAAATCATAAATTTTTGCATACTGCATGCAAACACTTGTAGTATGGGAAATGATTGGTAGCTTACCTAAATATTTAAACCATAAAGTACTGGACTTCATCCAAACTTGACTGCATGCATGTCTTAAAAGAACTAAACGATATAACATGTTCGCTTATCTATTAAAATTACGGGATATCGTGACGTCATGGATAAAGCATAGGGTAGAATACAGAATGAATAGGTATTATAAAGCAGAATCATAAATGTTGCATACTTTACACTTGTAGTATGTGAAATGATTGCTACTATTGCCTATATGAGAAAATGAATCATCAACGAATCTTATTAGTGTATGTTATATTTAACCAACAGGCTTGAAATGCGTGAATTTTGACTAGAATTATTCACTGAATGTAAAAAAAATTATTTATATTTAGATCTAATATTTATATCATTTAACATTTTAAATCCCTATTAAAAGTATATACATTAGTATGCTTGTGAAAGGTCTATTTTTAAGACGAAACATTGTGTGAAATGTCCTGTTTTAGGGTTAAAAGTTTCGTGAAGGGGTCTGTTTGAAGGACCCTGTTTTGAAATGACTTAAGAACGGACAATTTATTCCTAAACATATTCACAACTACAACTTTGTATACATTATGAAAATACATGATAATATTTATACATTATGCCGTAGTTTTTGAAATATTTTTCCAAAGTTAGATTCATACAATAAAGCGAGATTGATACCGTTAATGTATGTGAATTCCTTCATGTTATCCTCTATAGCTTCAACTCGATTCGTTATATATGCCTCAATGAAAAATAATAACTAAGAAATAAAATTAAAAATAGTAATTAAAAGGTAGCCTTAAGAATTTTTGGAATAAGAGATTGGTTTTAATTAAATAGGTTAATGAACCTAATTCGATACAAGTCTTACTAAAATGGAAATTACACTAAAAATACAGAGTCCCCTACAATATATGAATTATACTCCACTAAATTTAATAGCACCCTCCCCTATTTTCATAGAAATGGCTTCAATATAATTTAGGCTAACAATATACGCTTCAAAAAATACATAGTGGCCACAAGAAGGACAGGAATTCGATATGTACTACTACTTATGCAAAATATAATTTCTCTTATCGCATAAAATATATTAACAAGTCCTGTAAAAATATAATGACATGAACTATTAATACATGATTTAAATACATATTGGTTATACAAAACATATATATATATATATATATATAAATATATAAAAATTTATCGTTACCTAAGAATTTCAAGCATGATTTACTAGACTTAACCCAAATTCAACTAGATTCTTCACGTGGTTCGATGACATCACTGATCGCGATAATATTTTAGATAAGATTTACTGATAAGACCACATATCAAGTCATTTCTTCTAAAGCAAGTATAGGAGTTGGTTCTGAGGTCTAGGTATGTAGTAGGTTAGTAGTAATATATTTTTAAAGTACTTTTTATTATGTGTTAAAAGAAATGGTTATTATTTTTTTTTTTACGTAGGGCAGTAAAAATTCAAACATAAAATATTAAATTTAATCCTTAGTAATATAAAGACTTACACCTACAGAAACGCAAACATCCTTTTAGTTATATTCATGCAGACTTTAAGATATATCGCATATGTTCTTTATTTTACCATGGCATATAGGGATTTTTTTTTAATGTATGTCACGTAACTATATAAAGCGAGATTGATACTTAAAACCATTAATATATATGAATTCTTTCGTATAGCCCTGTATAGATGCTACTCACCATATATACATATATCTATATATATATATATATACTAAATCTGGTAAGTTTTAAAATGCATCATTGAATTTCAATGAAAAATAACAACTAACAAATATTAATTAAGAGATATGCTAATGTTCGGACTAATAAAATTTTTGGGTGAACAGATCAGTTTTAATTAAATATGATAATGAATCTAATTCGATACAAGTCTTGTTAAAATAGAGATTATAGTGAAAATAGAGGATCCCCTATAATACACACTAATTATACTGCATTAATGCACTACCCCACTTATATTATCACAAAAATACCTTCGATAAAATTTAGACTATCAATACATACAAAATATATACAAAGTGCCCAGAAAAAGGGTAGGAATGACTGAAGAATTTTAACATAAATTAAAAAATAGAATCTACAGTAAGTAACTATAAATAAATATGAAGGAAAAATCATGCGTCATGGTATACTTTATGAAACACTTTCCAAATGGGACTATCGTTATTACTTTAAAAAACTATTGAAATATGTGAATTAGATTAAATAATCCATACTGGAAATGTATTTTTAAAAAATTACAGACTTCGTTTCTTTCTTTTTTTTTTCACTTTGATATAATTATAAGGCTTCTTTTACAATAAAGACCTGATTCTTGCGGAGAGATTGAAAACTAGTATTTTATTGAATCGGCCTATATATGTTGGGTTTGCTATACTAGAGGTCTCTAAACTTTGCATGTAAGATTTCCATTATAACTTTATAAAGAATACTTAACTTACCATATTCAAACACACAATATTTATAAGGATATAGAACAATATCGTGATTTCTTTAACTTCTCTAAGTATTCAAAACCACATCGTCTATACCACACAAGTTTCGAACCCACAAACATATAATCAGACTTGTCATTTTATACCCAGGACGCTAACTATTGGGCTTAGTGAGCCCCTGCTTATTTTATAGTCAACATGCTAACTATTGGGCTTAGTGAGCCCCAGGCTAACTTATACCCACCACGCTAACTTTTGGGCTTAGTGAACCCCCGCTTATTTTATAGCCACCATACTAACCACAGGGCTAAGTGAGCCCCCGCTTATTTTATACCCACCACGCTAAGTATTAGGCTGAGTGAGGCCCAGGCTATTTTATAGTCAACATGCTAACTATTGGGCTTAGTGAGCCCCAGGCTAACTTATACCCACCACGCTAACTTTGGGGCCTAGTGAACCCCCGCTTATTTTATAGCCACCATACTAACCACAGGGCTAAGTGAGCCCCCGCTTATTTCATAGTCACCATGCTAAGTATTAGGCTGAGTGAGCCCCAGGCTATTTTATACCCACTATGCTAACTAATGGGTTGAGTGAGCCCCAGGCTATTTTCTACCCACCACGTTTACTGGGCTTAGTGTGCCCCCGCTTATTTTATAGCTACCACGATAACCACAGGGCTGAGTGAGCCCCCGCTTATTTTATAACCACCACGTTAACCACAGGGCTAAGTGAGCCCCCGCTTATTTTATAGTCACCTTGCTAACTATTTAGCTTAGTGAGCCCCATTTCGAGTTTTCGAGGCTAATTTATACACACCACACTAACTATTGGGCTTAGTGAGCCCCCACTTATTTTATAGCCACCACGCTAACCACAGAGCTAAGTGAGGACCCGCTTATTTTATAGTCACCAAGCTAACTACTGGGCTGAGTGACCCCCAGGCTGTTTTATACCTACCATGATAACTACTGGGCTGATTAAGCCCCAGGTATTTTATAGCCATTACGCTAACTACTGGACTGAGTGAGCCCCAGGTTATTTAGTCACATGAATATGATTTCCAAGGTATATGTCCTGACTTGATTTAGACCATTGCCTATGGTAAGATAAAGATCGGAAGTAAATTGGTAAACTCTATACATTTCCCTCGAAAACTCACTTGTATTTTATTAAATATCTGTAGAAATCAGCATAGTATATTAAAATTATATATATTCTTATTAGTTTATGAATCTACTAACTTATAATATCTATATGGTAACTTGGATTATTAGTATTCACACTTAAACATTTCTTTTGTAGATTTAATATGATAAACACTAACATCAGACTGACTAAACTTTTACCATTTTCATTTAAACTTAGTTTTAGGAAATTTATCTACATAGCTTTAAATTTTACTGCTTAGTAAGTCTATTATTTCAAAGTATTATTTTTTAGTTATAATATTCAAAACATATTCATAGCGTTTTACATAGTAGGTATCAAATTAATTTAAAGTCATATTAAAAAAAAATATATACAAATACTATTCTTACTTAACACGCCAGCTAGCTAAGCACCCAATCGTCTCACACCAAGACTCTGAGAAAAGTGAATGCTTGTTCAGGGCCTTATCAGCTAATATAATCAGTGATAAGATTTAAACAAGTGACGTCACTGTTTAAGTGATATCACGTGACCATGTGGTATCATTCAATATGTCACCAGTGACGTCAGAGATCACGTGACTAGGTCATAAAAGAACCAATTACTAATTGCAATTAACAATTTACCTCTAATTGATTTATATAGATAAATTAATACATGATTTATCTATGTATTATTTCGTAATACATAGCACATGTACTATGTTTTACGAAATAATAGAAAAATCATGTATTAATTTATCTATATAAATCAATTAGAGGTAAATTGTTAATTGCAATTAGTAATTGGTTCTTTTATGACCTAGTCACGTGATCTGAACTCGAAATGGGGCTCAATAAGCTAAATAGTTAGCAAGGTGACTATAAAATAAGCGGGGGCTCACTTAGCCCTGTGGTTAACGTGGTGGTTATAAAATAAGCGGGGGCTCACTCAGCCCTGTGGTTATCGTGGTAGCTATAAAATAAGCGGGGGCACACTAAGCCCAGTAAACGTGGTGGGTAGAAAATAGCCTGGGGCTCACTCAACCCATTAGTTAGCATAGTGGGTATAAAATAGCCTGGGGCTCACTCAGCCTAATACTTAGCATGGTGACTATGAAATAAGCGGGGGCTCACTTAGCCCTGTGGTTAGTATGGTGGCTATAAAATAAGCGGGGGTTCACTAGGCCCCAAAGTTAGCGTGGTGGGTATAAGTTAGCCTGGGGCTCACTAAGCCCAATAGTTAGCATGTTGACTATAAAATAGCCTGGGCCTCACTCAGCCTAATACTTAGCGTGGTGGGTATAAAATAAGCGGGGGCTCACTTAGCCCTGTGGTTAGTATGGTGGCTATAAAATAAGCGGGGGTTCACTAAGCCCAAAAGTTAGCGTGGTGGGTATAAGTTAGCCTGGGGCTCACTAAGCCCAATAGTTAGCATGTTGACTATAAAATAAGCAGGGGCTCACTAAGCCCAATAGTTAGCGTCCTGGGTATAAAATGACAAGTCTGATTATATGTTTGTGGGTTCGAAACTTGTGTGGTATAGACGATGTGGTTTTGAATACTTAGAGAAGTTAAAGAAATCACGATATTGTTCTATATCCTTATAAATATTGTGTGTTTGAATATGGTAAGTTAAGTATTCTTTATAAAGTTATAATGGAAATCTTACATGCAAAGTTTAGAGACCTCTAGTATAGCAAACCCAACATATATAGGCCGATTCAATAAAATACTAGTTTTCAATCTCTCCGCAAGAATCAGGTCTTTATTGTAAAAGAAGCCTTATAATTATATCAAAGTGAAAAAAAAAAGAAAGAAACGAAGTCTGTAATTTTTTAAAAATACATTTCCAGTATGGATTATTTAATCTAATTCACATATTTCAATAGTTTTTTAAAGTAATAACGATAGTCCCATTTGGAAAGTGTTTCATAAAGTATACCATGACGCATGATTTTTCCTTCATATTTATTTATAGTTACTTACTGTAGATTCTATTTTTTAATTTATGTTAAAATTCTTCAGTCATTCCTACCCTTTTTCTGGGCACTTTGTATATATTTTGTATGTATTGATAGTCTAAATTTTATCGAAGGTATTTTTGTGATAATATAAGTGGGGTAGTGCATTAATGCAGTATAATTAGTGTGTATTATAGGGGATCCTCTATTTTCACTATAATCTCTATTTTAACAAGACTTGTATCGAATTAGATTCATTATCATATTTAATTAAAACTGATCTGTTCACCCAAAAATTTTATTAGTCCGAACATTAGCATATCTCTTAATTAATATTTGTTAGTTGTTATTTTTCATTGAAATTCAATGATGCATTTTAAAACTTACCAGATTTAGTATATATATATATATAGATATATGTATATATGGTGAGTAGCATCTATACAGGGCTATACGAAAGAATTCATATATATTAATGGTTTTAAGTATCAATCTCGCTTTATATAGTCACGTGACATACATTAAAAAAAAATCCCTATATGCCATGGTAAAATAAAGAACATATGCGATATATCTTAAAGTCTGCATGAATATAACTAAAAGGATGTTTGCGTTTCTGTAGGTGTAAGTCTTTATATTACTAAGGATTAAATTTAATATTTTATGTTTGAATTTTTACTGCCCTACGTAAAAAAAAAAATAATAACCATTTCTTTTAACACATAATAAAAAGTACTTTAAAAATATATTACTACTAACCTACTACATACCTAGACCTCAGAACCAACTCCTATACTTGCTTTAGAAGAAATGACTTGATATGTGGTCTTATCAGTAAATCTTATCTAAAATATTATCGCGATCAGTGATGTCATCGAACCACGTGAAGAATCTAGTTGAATTTGGGTTAAGTCTAGTAAATCATGCTTGAAATTCTTAGGTAACGATAAATTTTTATATATTTATATATATATATATATATATATGTTTTGTATAACCAATATGTATTTAAATCATGTATTAATAGTTCATGTCATTATATTTTTACAGGACTTGTTAATATATTTTATGCGATAAGAGAAATTATATTTTGCATAAGTAGTAGTACATATCGAATTCCTGTCCTTCTTGTGGCCACTATGTATTTTTTGAAGCGTATATTGTTAGCCTAAATTATATTGAAGCCATTTCTATGAAAATAGGGGAGGGTGCTATTAAATTTAGTGGAGTATAATTCATATATTGTAGGGGACTCTGTATTTTTAGTGTAATTTCCATTTTAGTAAGACTTGTATCGAATTAGGTTCATTAACCTATTTAATTAAAACCAATCTCTTATTCCAAAAATTCTTAAGGCTACCTTTTAATTACTATTTTTAATTTTATTTCTTAGTTATTATTTTTCATTGAGGCATATATAACGAATCGAGTTGAAGCTATAGAGGATAACATGAAGGAATTCACATACATTAACGGTATCAATCTCGCTTTATTGTATGAATCTAACTTTGGAAAAATATTTCAAAAACTACGGCATAATGTATAAATATTATCATGTATTTTCATAATGTATACAAAGTTGTAGTTGTGAATATGTTTAGGAATAAATTGTCCGTTCTTAAGTCATTTCAAAACAGGGTCCTTCAAACAGACCCCTTCACGAAACTTTTAACCCTAAAACAGGACATTTCACACAATGTTTCGTCTTAAAAATAGACCTTTCACAAGCATACTAATGTATATACTTTTAATAGGGATTTAAAATGTTAAATGATATAAATATTAGATCTAAATATAAATAATTTTTTTTACATTCAGTGAATAATTCTAGTCAAAATTCACGCATTTCAAGCCTGTTGGTTAAATATAACATACACTAATAAGATTCGTTGATGATTCATTTTCTCATATAGGCAATAGTAGCAATCATTTCACATACTACAAGTGTAAAGTATGCAACATTTATGATTCTGCTTTATAATACCTATTCATTCTGTATTCTACCCTATGCTTTATCCATGACGTCACGATATCCCGTAATTTTAATAGATAAGCGAACATGTTATATCGTTTAGTTCTTTTAAGACATGCATGCAGTCAAGTTTGGATGAAGTCCAGTACTTTATGGTTTAAATATTTAGGTAAGCTACCAATCATTTCCCATACTACAAGTGTTTGCATGCAGTATGCAAAAATTTATGATTTATGATTATTTTATTTTTCTGTCTTATATTACCTATTCATTCTGTATTCTACCCTATGCCCTATCCATGACGTCACAATATCCCGTGGTTTTAAGAGATAAGCGAACATGTTATACCGTTTAGTTCTTTTAAGACAAGTATAGCAGACGATCAAATTTGACTGAAGTCTAGTACATTATGGTTGAATTTTATAGGTAAGATACATTTTTATATATTTTTTTTCAATATTAAAAACAAAATTTTCGAAATAATGCCCTAACTAAATAGTACAATATATATTTTATAAAAACAAAGATTAGTTATAATTTTCTATACTTTGCAATACAAAAAGCATAAACGAATATAATTTTAAAATATTTAAAGTTTAATTCATATATCTGATAGGGGACCCTGTATTTTTCTACCATAACGTGTATCAAATTCATTAAAAACCCGTCTCTTATCCTCAGAATTCTTAAGGGTATGACTATTTCTTATTTTTTCAATGAAGCTTTTTAAAACTTAATAGATTTTAGTATAAATATATATATATATCACCATATGTATATATGAAGAGTAGAACCTATATAGGACTACACGAAATAATTCGCATACATTGACGGGTTTAAATAGCTCATTTACCTACAAAAAATGCGTCAGAACTGTTTAAATTTGAGAAAAAGCCCAATAGCCGCATTTCTTATCGCGAGTGATTCATCGTGACAAAGCAAGATGTTCGCTTATCTGCTAATATGACTCATTGTGATTCAGCGATATGTATGTCGAGGGGATACTGGATAGCCGTCTGTTTTTCTTAATTTCATTTCTAAAATATATTTTGAACTTTAAACTAAAAATACATTCGTGTAAAACTTATTTTTATATTGTATGAATACGTACTCATTTGAGAATAGCACTCTATTTCTTAAAATAACTGGACAATCATAGTATTTTTACAGGGTACGTGAAGGGGCCCTTTTCATTCAAACAGCGGACCATGCATTTTTATGAAAGGTCAATATCCCTAATATTTATGTCGCTGTAAAATAACGTGAATCTATTGGATTTATTTTGTGAAGGACGAAGGGATTCGAATAAGGTTTTATTATTTGTGAAGGACGCTGGGTAGTCGCATTATTTTATGAGCAGGGCTTAAATCTTTAACTTTTTCTAGTTTCTTTTGAAGGATTTCAATATTTGGAACCTATCGATGTGTAAGTTATACTTTTACCCTAACTTGAATTTAAAAAAACAGGGTAAAGTGTAAATTATCTGATTTTATGAAGGGTCTTTATGCATAATTGGATTTTTGTGAAGGACGTCTTTTTATTCCAAAAGGGAACCCCTACAGTTTTTGTGAAGGGCTTTTTTTATTCGAATAGGGCATGTATCTCATTTATTTTATGAAGGGCCCTATAGTCTAATGCGAGTTCACACTTCGAAGGGTCCCTGTATTTTGAACCTATCGATGCGTAAGCTGTACTTTTAGCCTAACTTGAATTGAAAAAAAAAAGGTAAGGTGTAAATTATCTGATTTTAGGAAGGGTTCTTATGCATAATTGGATTTTTGTGAAGGCCGTCTTTTTATTAAAAAGGGGATCGGTTCGCTATGCACTCGATGGTAAAATTACACTTTGTTCACATACCATTTCAATGATGTTGGAAAGTGATTCATGAATTATGACGCTACGCCTGATTTTTCATAATTGTTTATTTACACTTTTATATATACGTTAAAATTCTTCTTTTTTACCACTATGTATTTTTTTGAAGTGCGTATTGTTAGTCTATCGAAGGGGGCCCTCTGGGTAAAAAAAGTGGAGAGGGGAAAGGGGAGGGGGGAGCTATTAAATTGAATATAGTATAATTCATACGGGACCCTGTATTTTTTACCGTAACCTATATCGAATTCATTAAAACGCGCCTGTTTGCCCCAAAAATGTTGAAGTCCGCCCATTAAAATTAATGAATGACCCTTTTTAATTCATATTTTTCATTCACATCCACCCTTCAAACTACGTACTCGCGTTAAGAAAAAAAATCCTCGCCAAAATTTCTTAAGTTCTCCCATTAAAATTAATTAATTACTATGTTTAATTAATATTTTTAATTAATTAATCATTCACTTCTACTGCATATACTCCTATTCAAACTGCATACTCTCGTTGAAAAAAAAAATTGCTACGAAAAATTTCTAAGTTCCCCAATTAAAATTAATTAAAATTAAAATTAATTAAATTTCTAATTCGCTATAATAAATCCGTTGACATTCACTTCGTACACCAATTCTCGCGAAAAAAAAATGCGTTGAAAAATTTCTAAGTTCCTCAATTAAAATTAATTAATGACCATTTTTAATTCATATTTTTGCTACAAACCGAAAAAAAAATCGAAAATTTTCAAGTCCCCCAATTAAAACTCATTAAAATAATCCCCTTATCTTATAGTAGAAATCCTTATCGCACCCCCCTCCCATCGAACCCTCCGTTCTTATCAATGCTCATGCTCTTATCGCCGCCTTCCGCCTGCTCCACCTGCGCCTTCCGCCTGCTCCACCTGCGCCTTCCGCCTGCTCCACCTGCACAGCTCCACAGTGCTCCGCCTGCGCCTGCTCGACTCAGGTGGCGCAGAACCGGTAAATATACACTACTTATGTGCTACAAGAAATGAACAAGGGCTGCACAAAATAATTCGACTACTTTTTCGACACTGGAAGGGAATTTCGAAAACTGTATTTTTCCATGTGTTCTATGTTTTCTAAACTGTTTACTTACATATCTTCTTTCACCTTATTTAACGGTGAAGTTTGTTACAGTTGTCTGGCTGTGTTGGAAAGTATTTCATAATCTATGCTTGACGCATGATTTTTCGTTCTTGTTTAAGATTAGAAAAAAACTTTAATCATACCTTTTTTTTTCTTAAATAAAAAAAATAATAAACTTAAAAATTTGTATACTAAAATTATTCAATTCAAAATTTTATTTCTTCTTTAATTTCATTTTTTTAAATCTTTATTCTTCGATTGCATCCCTTTGTTTGTGATTGCATCATACCTCTCTCTCGCGCACGGAGATTGTTCTAGAAAAAAAAAGCATAACATCATCCCATAAGTCACGTGTATACCATTGCATCCTCCAGAAGTTTGTGATTGCCACCTGCCCTCAGGGAAAAGCTCTCGACCCATCCGAAAGCCGATCGCAGCGTCCTTTCTCCATGACGTCATATACCCTCCCGACACCTCACTGTCACTACCGCCTCATTCGACACCTGGACGTACACGAAGAAGGTTGTCTCTCCACTCGTAAGTACACTTCGATTATACGACCTCACCACTTTATCTTCATTATTCTCATTAACCTTCTCATTAAACTCTCTTCTCTCTCCTCCTACCTGCCACCTGTCCATCACTCACCTCTCACTCACTCACCTATAACTCACTCATCACTCCTCTCTCACCTGTCACCTGTCCATCTTCTTTTAGCCACACCTTAAACCCTGCTCCCTCCTCATCACTCCTGCTGGCGCAAAACTGTCATGTTTCTTCTACTGGCGGCCGTTCAATTTCAAGTTGTCGATTTTAGACAAAAAATTTCGGATTTAAATCGCGCAAAAAAATAGTTACAATTCGAAAAAACGCGTCCGTGAGGAACTACAAAATAGTATGTACTAGAAAAGCATGAAAGTTTCAACCCAATCGGTCGATCCAATCTCGAGTTCTACCAGGTACCGATTTGTAAAACAGAGTTTCGAGAAAAACATGTTTAAAGTTTTACAACGTTTTTAAACAAACATAGATAACAGTGACCATTTTCAACTTGCATAAAATCATCTATACCAGGGCCCTATAAATGAACCCTCCTCGACTTCCTCTTTCTCAGTTCTTTTGTTCTTCACATGTGCGCCGCACACAATACGCTAAAAATTAGCCTATTCACTGCAACACCAACAGGCGGATTACGAGTTTCGAAAAAAATCGCTTTTCCACAAAGTTTTTGAGTTTAGAGAAATAAAAGGCTTTAAAACTCACTTAAAAATTTGTAGTTTAAATTAAAGTACTTTACTGTCTCAAAGCGAGTTTTGGCAACGCGACGCTTAAAGCCACGAGCGTAGCTTTATTTTTTAAATTTTAACCGACTTTATTACAACCCTTTTGAAACTCTGTCTAAAGAGATCAACCTATACTTTTCAATGGACTCGTTTTTAACACTTTCCAACCTAGTTGAAAAGTGTTTATGACTTCGGTTTGTCTGGCCATCTGCCGTCTGGCCGTGCTCTAACTCCCGTAAATATGCTTGGATTGCCCTGTAATTTTTATATGTTATTGTCGTCATCTATAGCATGTTCCCTATTTGAACTGAGGTGTGTAGCACTTATAGTTTTTTTACAGGAACACTCAAAAGAATTTCGTTACATTACGGTCTATGGGAAAAAAACATTTGCGGTTTATTTTAATGATGTTACACAATTTTAAACTCATTGTAATTAATATATATCACAAAGGTGCATTACAAGAAGCTTAATATGGAACAGGGTGTGCATAGCACTTATAGTTACTTTACAGGTACAGTCAAAAGAGTTCCGTTTCATTACGTCTATGGAGAAAAATCATCTGCGGTTTATTTAAATAATGTTTCACTATTTTAAACGCATTGAAATTTATATATATCACTAAGGTGCATTACACGAGGCTTACTACAGAATATTGTGCGTATAGCAGTCATCGTTCATTTACAGGGACACACAAAAGAATTCTCTACTGTCTGTTAACAAAAAATCCTGGAAGTGCGTTTTAAGTTGCTGAAAGCGATTTTAAATTTGACTCACTTTTTGTCTATTACTTGGTGTGTATTCTGTATTTCATATACATAGCAGCACAAAAGTTCGCGAACGCATTTCCGTTTATTGACAGAAACTCCAGAGGGAGAATTTTAAACTGTGCAACGCGTTTCCTAACTAAACTAAAATTTAGCATCCTATGTAGTACAGTCAAACCTTGTTAACACGAAATCGCTTAACGCGAAATCTCGCTTAACACGAAATAACGCTGAGGTCCCGTCAAATGAGTCTGAAAATCAATGTTAATTAATTCGTTTAACACGAAATAGAATTTCGGAAGATCCCGCTTAAGGCGAATTTTTTTTTAGCTCCAAAGTCAAAACATGATTCCTTACGCAATATTTTCGATATTTCAAACTTATCTGTTACATCCTCTTACTAAAAATGGAATTTTCTCATGGTTTGAAAAATATCTAAATTGGAAAAGGGTTACAGAAAATCGTGAAATACTGAATTCCTGACTAATCTCTGCTTTTCTTTGATCTCTGATATGAGCAAGCGTTCTCCATTAAAAGAAGTACTCTACAAAAAATTGAAAAAAAAGTCAGTAACGGACTTAAAAAAATGATTAGCAAATAAATAAATTTATTATTGCGTAAAATATCTTTATTAATTTGTTAATTGAATTTTCTATGTCTTATTAATTTATGATTTTATGAGCAGGGATATATTTGTAGGTTAATTTATTTAGTTTTTATATCTAAAATAGATGGCGCCACTATTATGACGGTTAACACGAAATTTCGGATAACACGAAAAAAATTCGCATTCCCTTCAATTTCGTGTTAGCGAGGTTCGACTGTATATATACAAATCTATAGATCCTATACAGAGCTGAGTAAAAGTATTCAGATATTTTTCCGAATATTGTATATGTTAGTAATTTCTGAAATTACGTTTTTAAATATGTTATTCGTTTACCAAATTGTTTACTTAGATGTTATTTTTCAGCTTATTAAACGGTAATGATTTGTAAAATTATTTTGGAAGCGTTGGAAAGTGTTATATAATCTATGCTTGACGCATGATTTTTCGTTCTTTTTTTTTTTTTTTTCACGTTGCATTTCAAAAAATTAAGAATCAAATTTTCAGTCCTATAAATAACTTATTATTATTTTTGTAAAATAAAAATGTTAATGTCATTGTCACGCTATTTTGACATCCAATTAACACACTTGTAAGAAAATTTCAAACATAGATAACATAGACAAACATAGTCTGCAGAAAAATGGTTCAAAAATTGTAAGAGAAGTGTGTGCTTTTCTCATATGTTTCAAAAACATAGGGTGCAAATTTTACCGCAGGATTCTGCTTGATTTAATAATATGAAAAGGTATTATAACAAAAAAAAAAAAAAAGGTTCTTTTAAAAGTTTTAATGTTGCTTTGAGGACATCTGTGACCACAAATCCCCCCTCATGGAAATGCGAAGCGCATTCGTATGACCAGATGCACGACGGCATTTTAGAAATTATAGTTTTAAAGAACATGTGCGATTCGACTCTCTGCAATTCTATTTAAAATTCAAAACCCAAACAGGAGAGCTGTCGCCTTCAAGGGCGTCGAAAGAGGGGGGGGGTGGAATTCCCCCCTTTAATCATCGGGGTGCACTGTCGTCGGGTGAAATATTTTGATTTCGAAGCAGAGCTTTGCATCTTACCTGCACCAAGGCCATCTTGATATAATCTTGGTATATTGAGATAGCCCTGCCTGCACCCGTCTCGACCCGTTTTATTTCGTTGCGGAGTGGTTTCATTTTTTCACTGCGGGTCGGGCAAAAAATGTTAATAAAAAGTTTATAAACAAGTGGGTAAGTGTGATCGAAGATCGCACAAAGGGTTTCGTTTAATATTCCTTTCAAAACACTTTATCCTTTCTTTCATAAATCCAAATAAATTTCATTAAAAAAAAAAAAAAAAAAAAGTTATATGTTTTTTTATAAAATAAAAATTAACCGGTCCATTTTTCTCGTTCTTTCGAAAATCTGAACCGGTCCGATAGCAATATATGTCATGTGAACTAAATGCGATATTAAAAAAAAAAAAAAAAAAAAAAAAAAAATCAATTTCAAATTTAAACATGTATTGTATACATATTGTATACATGTTGTATACATGTTGTATACATGTTGTGTTGTATACATCATTTTAACATGTACCTTTAAAATGTTAAAATAGGTTAATATTTCAATAATCGGGTTTTTATCATGATTCAATACGTTCCTCAAAGTCATGGGACGTTATAATCACTTGCTGACATCCTATACTTGTTTTCTCTATGACTCATATGGATACTCTCTTTGTATTATTCTCAAGCATTTGAAAAAGTCCGTTAAACTTCCAATAGGACGTCAGATTCATTTTATTTTTAATTCTATTCCTATGAAGCTGCTTTCTGTACTACACATACTCATACTCCTTGTATTATTGAGAAATGTTTGAAAATTTCCGTTTTATGACCCATAGGCCGTCCTATTCATCTTTTTTTTTTTTTTTTTTTTTTTTTTTTATCACTTTCTAACCTAGTTGAAAAGTGTTTATGACTTCGGTTTGTCTGCAGTCTGCCGTATGGCCGTCTGGCCGTCTGTCCGTGCTCTAACTCCCGTAAATAGGCTCGGATTGCTCTGCAATTTTTATCGGGTATTGCCGTTATCTATAGCATGTTCACTATTTCAACGGAAGTGTGTAGCACTTATAGTTTTTTGACAGGGACACTCAAAAGAATTTCGTTACATTATGGTCAAGGGGGAAAAATCATTTGCGGTGTATTTTAATGATGTTATACAATTACAAACACATTGTAATTGATATATATCACTAAGGTGCATTACAAGAAGCTTAATATGGAATAGGGTGTGAATAGCACTTATAGTTACTTTACAGGACAGTCAAAATATTTCTGTTACATGACGTCTATGGAGAAAAATCGTCTGTGGTTTATTTAAATAATGTTTCACTATTTTAAACGCATTGAAATTTATATATATCACTAAGGTGCATTACAAGAGGCTTACTACAGAATAGTGTGTGTATAGCAGTCATCGTTCGTTTTCTTTTTCTGGATACTAAACACTACCTTCACACCGAATCTTAAGTTTCTAAGACTACAAGATCGTATTATTTTCAATTTTCAATTTTGATGGAATTTGTTGAATTTTCGAATGTTTTTTTTTCGAATTTTCCGGATTTTATAATTTTTCCTTTCTTTGTATCCTAAACACTACCTTTTTTTTCCCAAATGTCAAGTTTCTAGGGCTACGGGATCTACCTAATCTTTTTGATGACGCGTGAACGAGTGAGTGAGTGAGTGACAAATAATCGAATGTTTGAGTTCATATATCGTCTGAACTAGAAAAGACAGAAAGTTGTAATTTTAAATTTTGGTCCTGTGTGCCAAATACTCTAGAAAAATGAAGTTTCAAATTTTTGGGATACTCCAGCGCGGAGATATGGGGGGGGGGGGGGTCAAAAGTGCCCTGAGTTGCTTCCAGAAAAGTATGCTTACGGCTGTCATCTCTCGACTTGGCGGAGGCACTGCCGTGCCTCCAGATTCACTTTTACCAATATAGATGGCAGCACTAATGTTCCTGTTTGCTTTACAATATTCATATTATTCTAACATCATTTCTGGCAACATTGTAAAGCATTTTCTATTTCTAAAATTGGCAACATGTAATGATTTTTTTGCAATTCATTCCCTAGTTTTGGTTGTGTTTCATGTTGGTTCTTGTGGTGCACAGGTATCTTTTTTAATCATAATGGATTTTATACTTTCTGACTCTATTTAATGTTTTCTCTGTATATTATAGGTATGGCTTCTTTCCTTTTTAATATTGTATTGTATTTTTTATTTTTTCAAAGGTTTGCTTCATTGTTTATCAGCAGGTAGTCTCAAAATCATATTCTTTAGCAATGTATGGCTAATATGATTATGAAACCTCTCATTTCATTTTATTTGTGGTATTTAGGCATTTGGGACTTGATAATTCTGTCTAAATTCCACAAATTTCATTTCATTTCATTCATTTAATTCCATTTATTCAATTTTTAATTTCTTATTCTTTTAATATGTTTTTGTTTCGATATTCAATGTGTTGGGGAGTCTTTCATTGTCAACTAATTATTACATACTTAATTATTATTTCATTGTTTAAGTTGGCGTTTCATTTATGGTTATATATATATACATGATTCGTTGCTTTCTACATCTGTTGGTATTTAAATTGCTCGTACATTTGTCTTTCGAAATTAGCAATATTCCTATCCCCACACATTTTAAGGTAGTTATCGCGATATATCACCAATATCGATATTAACTCGATGATATATCGCGATATTAAATTTTTAATATCGTCCAGCCCTACTCACCACAAACACTTGCAAGAAGCACCCACTCAGCACTTTTTATCTTAAAGAAGGTTCGATTTTTAAATATAAGAGCTGATAAATATTAGGCTGCAGGGGCAAATGAGCTTTAAGCATTTAAATTTAAAGTTAGAAAAAGAAACTGGGAATTTTTAATTTAAAATTTTGAAAAAAGGTTTGCTTTTATACTTTCATATATAAAGTTACTTAAAAGTGCAGTTCGTGTACCCCCGCCCTTTATTTTGGAAAACACGAAAAAAAAAAAAAAAAAAAAAGATCTAATCTTAACGAGGCGCTCTATAACAGTACTATGGATGTATCTCTATGGATGCTTATTAACTTACTATGCAATGTATATATATATAGACGTCGTATATTTCACTTTGCAGCCAAAAATACCCAGCGCAGTGTGGTAGTAGGCTGAGTCTCCCCTCGTACACTACTAAGGTGGTTGCATGTCGGTAGCTGTGGAGGTGTGGGAGATAAGGTGGTTCAAAGGGGTCGATCTAGTTAAAAAAATGATTTTTAGAGACAAATTTGAAATTAATGACCTTGGGATAGATAGGTTTAAATCTGGACTTATTGATTTAATTTAAATTAAATTAGTTTAATTTATAAAAATATAAGTTAACGAAATAAATTAAAAACGTTATAAAGTTATTATTATAAAAGTATTATTTTATAAATTTAAGGAAAAAATTATAAACTTTGTAAAATTATAATTTATAAAATAATAAATTTTAGCGTAATTCATAAATTTGTAAGCCAAATCAGTTTAGTTTAATACCAATTTGAATAGCTAAAATTTGCAAAGATATTATGTTATGAAACTTTTAAATAACACAATATTGCCTCACGTTAAAAAAGTTAAAATAAATTTTAAAAAAATTAGTGGAAAAAAATCATAATTTTGAAGTACTATCAAGTAGATGTGTAAAATGTGAGAAAAAAAAGAGTAGTAAATGTGTGGTAGTGGATCCACTTTGATGAAAATCCCGAACAACCAGATCCACTTTTCATTTCTCTTATTCTTTGTTTTTCCTTCAAATAATAGCTTTTTAGGCTCCGAAATTTCGTCATTACACATTCTGAAATATCATATTTTTATTATTCTGTATGTTGGGTTTGATCATATGTTCATTTTTTATCCAAAAATACTCATTTCGAAATGAGTACATGAACTTACTCATTTTTGAAAATACATATGGTCATTTTTGATCCAAAAATACTCATTTCGATATGAGTGCATGAACTTACTCAATTTTGAAAATACATATGGTCATTTTTGATCCAAAAATACTCATTTCGATATGAGTGCATGAACTTACTCAATTTTGAAAATACACATGTTCATTTTTGATCCAAAAATACCCATTTCGAAATGAGTACATGGACTTACTCATTTTTGAGTATTTCATTTTTTTCCAGTGGAGAAGATATCAGAAAATTTAACTGTGATCTTGTCAAGAAAGTTCTAGAGGATAACAAAAGCTTAAAATCAAAGTATCTAAAAAAAAAAAAAAAACACGTATTCCGTCAAAGGGCCGCGAAAAAAAAAAAACGAATTTCGTCAAAGCATCGCAAGAAAACGTGAATTTCGTCAAAGGGCCGCAACAGTGGATCAAAGTATAGCAGATGTCGAGCATAGGATTATCACAATAGTATACGATTATATATATGGGTTTTTTTTTGTTATATTTAGGTTTAAGTATGTAAAATAAATTATATTCAATAGATCTGCATGGTTTTTATGGGCAATTTAATCTTTTTTTGTTTTAAACAGGACTTTTAGAGACATACTGGATAACTAAATTAAACTTGAAAAACAAAGTAAAAGAAAAAGCTTAACAGACAATAATTTTATTACCTATCTTGTTTTTAATTATATCCTAAAGACATTGGCAAAATATTCAAAACATTTGTTTAATTTTTAATTAGCAACATATGTAATATTTACATAACTCTCCAAAATCGTTCTACAAAACCGCAACATTTTAGAGCCTATTTCAGTGCATATTTTTTATCATCGGGATTGAGTTTTATAAAATTATTTTGTAGTAATATTAATTTTAGTATATTTCTTTTTTATTTGAAGCAAGATTATTTCATTTTGCTTTTTTTTTTTATTTATTCTTTTGAAAGATGATAACAAACAGAGATTTGTTTCTGTATCTAAAGAATTTAAATAAGGGTTTTAGTTATGAAAAATCAATGCTTAGTTTTGGAAGTGAACACTGTGAGATAAATGCTTCATAAATTGATAAAGAAAATTTAGAGGAGCTTTTACGTAAGCTTTGTGTAGCTGTAAAAGATCGATGGCAGAAATCTCAACGAAGATTAGATCGTTTCAATACTAAAAACGATTCTTGGCTTCAGTGTTCCTTCAAAGTTGGTAATGAATTTAAAACATCTGAAGTTGAAAATTCGCAGAAATCAACATCTCGGAAATCTTTTTCAGATGTAACCGAAGCTCATAAAAGAAGACTAACTCAAAGTTTAAGAGAGGATACTTCTGAAGAAGCTCTTTTCCAGGCATTAAAGCAAAAATTAGCATCTGAGGGTTTTAAGGATCTGGCAAAAGTGATTGATTATCTTATAAAAAAATCCGAATGAAGTTTCACAAATAATAAACTTTTGTGAGAAAAAGATTCAAGTGAATTTATTTTCTGTTAGTTAATTTTGAAGGTAGCTAGTAGTTTTGCCCGCTCTAAAGTAATTAGGGAATATAAATAAACAATTGGACATTTAGCAAAACATAGGTAAGATAATTTGCTTACCTCCTTTTTTCAGCAATCATCCTCATTGTGCCGCAAGCCAGGTCCTTAAGGTAATCCTTTTATCAATTCATAACGAGAACAAAGTACCCATTGATAGTATGCTGCATTTTTATGTTCACTGCACTCATTTTTATGTTCACTGTTTTGCACTTCATTTTTATGTTCACTGCATAAATTTTAATCTACTTGTGTAAACAAGTAGATTAAAATTTATGAAGTATCCCAACAATTTGGTATATCCATTGTTATGCTGTACACACTGAAGTAATATTTTCTTGTGGAATAGAGAAATATAATTAATAATAATACATTATTCATAATTTAGTTTAAATTATTTAATTATCTATTAATTACATTTACTGTTACATATCTTTTAATTTTAAACATTAGCTAGATTTAATTGAGTTTAAGGGAGAACGAAATATACATGTTCCGTCTCCATCGCGTGATAGTAGCAAGTCTATTAAAGTTCTATATAGTAGAAAGAAACAGTCTTTTAGTCCCTTTTTTTGTGATGTCATTTTTTAGTTCTTTAATTCGTCAGAAATGACGTAAAGTCAACTCACGTCATTCATACGTATGTTAGTTTCTTACTTCCTGGTTCACATTCACGAGTTGGTAACACCTCTATATATTGCATCATAAATTTCACTTCCTCTTTGAAATTTGGGTTAAACACTTTTTATCGTGATGAGTTTTTAAATGAAGTAATAATCTGTCACAGGAATCAATTTACGGAGATTACTTTCCTGATATATTACCAACAATCTCCTCCTTAATCTATGGAATTTGATTTCTTAAATTTAAATTTCTTCTGTGAACTTCAAAAATAGGTTTGGGAGTGGGCTTAGTTAAGATGTCCGCTATCATGTTCTTTGATTCACAGTACTTTAGATTAATTGTTCCATTGTCCTTTAAGTGCTTAATGGAATAATATCGAATATCTATGTGTTTCGTGCGACGAGTATACTTTTCTGATTCAATCATTTTTATGCAGGACTGATTGTCCTCATGCACTATTATGGGTAACGACTGTTCTAAGTTAAATTCTTGTAATAGTCTAATTAACCACATAATTTCTTGCGACGCATTTGCTGCAGAAATATATTCAGCTTCAGCACTTGACATGGCAATACATGATTGTTTTTTGCTAATCCATAAAATTGGATTTTTCCCTAACAAAAATAGGTTTCCGCTTGTTGACTTTCTAGTTTGTATGTCTCCAGCCCAGTCCGAATCACAATATGCCTCTAATATAGGTTGGTGTGTTTCTAATTTAAAGTTTTTAGTGTGATTTAAATAGGAAATCACTCTTTTAGTTGCCTTCCAATCCTTCTGTGAAGGGTTTTCGTTTTTTCTACTTAAGATGTTAACCGCAGCTGAAATATCTGGTCTTGTGACGGTTGAGATATATAAAAGAGCCCCAATTGCCTTTCTGTAATCTATGTTGTTTGGCAATGGTATTTCGTCGTTATCATAATTCAAGTAGCCTGTTTCCATGGGCGTTTTGTAAGGTTTTGCATCTTCTAATTTAAATTTTCGAACTAATTCTTCTATTTTAATTTTTTGATTTAGTTTATATCCTTCGTTTTTTTTTTCAATTTTAATCCCTAGGTAGTAGTTTAATTGACCTAAATCCTTTAGTTCATATTCAGTTTTAAGTTTCTGTATAATTTCTTTAATTTCATTTTCCTTTGCAGATATCAATATATCGTCTACATACACGATAATATATGCTTTACTGTCTTTTGTATTACGTATAAATAAACACGTGTCTGAAGTTGATTGTTTGAAATTTAACTTTTCTAATGATTCTGAAATTTTTGTGTGCCAGGCTTGTTTTAAGCTTGTTTTAAGCCGTATATAGCCTTATTTAATTTGCACACTTTGCTTTCATGATTTGGTTTGATATAGCCTTCCGGCTGAGATATATATATATATCTTCATCTAAATTTCCATATAAAAATGCTGTTTTAATGTCAACGTGATTTATGTTTAGTTTATGATAGGCGGCGGCTGCTAAAAATGTTCTAATGGTAGTATGTGAAACCACTGGAGCAAATGTTTCATAGTACCAAAATTTTGCGAATAGCCTTTGGCTACTAATCTTGCTTAGTATTTTTGTATTTTTCCTTTATCGTCTAATTTTGTTTTGAAGAGCCATTTCGAACCTATTATTTTTGTATTTGGCGGGGGGTCAACTAATGTCCAAGTTTTATTTTGGTTGTGAGATTCTATCTCCTCCTGTGTCGCTTTGATCCAGTTTTCTTTTTCTACTGGGTTTTCCATGTTTATTATTTCCTGCCAATTTTTAGGTTCATTTATTTGTTCATCTTTAACCAAATAAATTAGTCTATCTGGGGGAACCCCTTTATTTACTCTATCTGATCTTCTCGGTTCGGTTTGATTTAGTTCAGATTCATTCTGAGTATTGTTTTCATTAGAAATTTCGATTTTTATCAGATTTGGGTTTTCTGACTTTTCGTTTTCGGCACTAGTGTTTTCATCTATATTTAGTTCTAGCCTTTTTTCTTTATTTGAATTTCTCTGATAGTTTTCTAAAAAATTCACAGTTCTTGCTATAGTGATATCTTTGCCGCTCGTGTAGATACGATATCCTTTGGAATAATTATCGTATCCCACAAAGATCCCTTCTACTGCTTTATTATCTAATTTCTGCCTTTTTTGCTTATTAATGTATGCATAAGCTTTGCAGCCAAAAACTCTTAGCTATTTTAGATTTGGTCTTCTGTTTGACCATAATTCATATGGAGTTTTTTTCGTTGGCTTCTGTCGGCAGTCGATTTTGTAGGTGATTTTCCGGTCCATATTTTAGCTTGTTGTTCACGAACGAATTATGGTTCATTATTAAAAATGAAATAATTATGTAGTTCTGCTTTAAAATTATGAATTTATGGAACTTCCGTATATTTAAAATGTTCTGATGTAAAAGTTCTGATATGTAAATATAAATTCATTTATCACGAAAATAAATATTTCTTACGAAAGCATAACTATAAGCTACTTTTATAATATACATATCTCATCAAAAACAACTCGTTGTAAATGATCCCGCCAAGCCACAAACCTAAAACGTCGGTCATAAAAAGGTGATATCACATAAAAAGAAGCGATATAGAAGTGCATACTGCGAGTCCCGTGTAAAAATCTATCACCACTCATAATGTTTCCAAAGGACTCGGAGTGAGGTACAGTATGTGAAAACTGCTTGGCGACCTGCAGGGTTTTATAATGTTCGCGTTTCCTGCAATTACATATGACTATATTATTTTTATTTTATTCTATTTTATTTTATTTATTTATTTTGCTCCCATAAAACTGTAAAAAGTTGAAGCTTCTGTGTTTGCATGTCCTTTCTTATTTATGAACTTGAAAAATCAATTTATTGATTCTATTTACCATTATTTAAACTAGAAACACCACTCTTACGAAGAGGATTTTTTAAGTAAACATGCAAAGATTTTGAGTTTGTAATATATATATATATATATATATAATGATAATACGCATATTAATAACAATGAACCTTATAATAAACGTTAACTAAATTGAGATATATTGCAGTAATTCTAGCGTAAGCGGAATCGCATTGATCTGGGGAAAAATCCGTTCTGACAGTTCTTTCGCATACTAAAATATTTATAAAAGTGATGTAACAAAAATTAAAAATTTATTTTTTCGATTTTCAAAAATGATATACTGCATATATTATAAAAGCCTGCAGGTCGCCAAGCAGTTTTCACATACTGTACCTCACTCCGAGTCCTTTGGAAACATTATGAGTAATGATAGATTTTTACACGGGACTCGGAGTATGCACTTCTATATCGCTTCTTTTTATGTGATATCACTTCTTTTTATAACGGACGTTTTAGGTTTGTGGCTTGGCGGGATCATTTACAACGAGTTGTTTTTGATGAGATATCACTCCTTTTTGTAAGGTACTTAATTTCAATTATACACATTCCATTTTTATTCACAAAAGAAAAAATAAAAGAAAGATGAAAGGTGTAAAAAAAATATATAATAGTGATGTACAGAATTATACAATTTATTGAGTGACTTATTCCAATGTACAAGTCGCTACCATAGCAAAGGGGAAACTTTTATATTAATTTCCTTACATTGTATTCATCAGATTATTTATGACATGTTTATTTTCCTTTTTCTTTTGTTTATGTCACTCTTCCGTTTATATACATTCAAAAAACAAAAAATTAGAAAATTTTACAGTAGTTTACAAGCTAACTAAAATACTGCAGTTTCAAAAAAATGTGGAAAAATAAGAAGCACTTTTTTTTCGGTCAATATAAGTTTATGGAGCATACTTTACCGACAATAATCAATTTTTTTTTTAAATCTACGAACCATTGTAATTCACAACGATTTTTATACTAATATATTAAATATTATTTTCGAAAATTACTGAGCACCTTAAAAGATTTTTATTTTTTAAGGTTTTTAGCACTTTCCAACCTAGTTGAAAAGTGCTTATGACTTCGGTTTGTCTAGCCGTATGGCCGTCTGGCCGTCTGTCCGTGCTCTAAATCCCGGAAATATGCTCGGATTGCTCTGCAATTTTTATATGTTATTGTCGTTATCTATGGCACGTTCCTTATTTCAACGGAAGTGTGTAGCACTTAGAGTTACTTTACAAGGACAGTTAAAATAATTCCGTTACATTACGTCTATGGAGAAAAATCGTCTGCGGCTTATTTAAATAATGTTCCACTATTTTAAACGCATTGAAGTTTATATATATTACTAAGGTGCATTACAAGAGGCTTACTACAGAATAGTGTGTGTATGGCAGTCATCGTTCATTTACAGGGACACACAAAAGAATTCTCTACTGTCTGTTAACAATCATTCCTGGAAGTGCGTTTTAAGTTACTGATCGCGATTTTAATCTTAACTAGCTTTTTGTCTATTACGTGGTGTGTATAAATTCTGTAGATCCTATACAGGGCAGCACAAAAGTTCGCGAACACATTTCCGTTTATTGACAGAAACTCCAGAAGGAGAATTTAAACTGTGCTACGCGTTTTCTAACTAAACTGAAATTTGGCATCCTATGTATATATACAAATCTATAGATCCTATACAGGGCTACATAAAAGTATTCGGATATTTTCCCGAATATTGTATATATTGAAAATTCCTGAAATTACGTTTTTAAATATGTTATGCGTTTTCCAAATTGTTTACTTAGATGTCATCTTTCAGCTTATTAAACGGTAATGATTTGTAAAATTATTTTAGAAGCGTTGGAAAGTGCTACATAATCTATGCTTGACGCATGATTTTTCGTTCTTGTTAACTCAACGTTTCGAGAATCGGAAAAATATAAGATTCGCAAAAGTATAAAAACTATTAAAGTGATTTAAAAATGAAAACTGTTCGTAGACGATGACATGTATTTCAAAATTTTGTGTGATTTTGTAAAGACTAAAGCCATTTAAAAAGATGTAAAATTTTATTAAAATTTAACCGAACAGTTCGTTACCGATCAGCTATTGTATACGAAATTTAGCATTTAAAATTTTTATGGGGAATTTAAGAAGTTATTTCCTTTTCATTCTGCTCTAGGCCCGTTTTTAGAGCATTTTAAGTTCGTCATAGCCGGAGATTCGATGAATGGCAAATATTTAAACGCAAAACTTCTAATCTTGGGGTAGCAACATTGTTACATTCTATTTCTCAGCGCATCAATGTAAAGTTGGAATTTTGTAATCACTATTTCAATTAATTCCTGATACGCTAGAATTATATATTTATAAATAAACATAGTTTTTTTAATCGATGAAAATACTATATTTTAATAGGTTTAGAGCAGCTATACTCAACCTGCGGCCCGGAAACCTTTTATGTGCGGCCCGAGATACATAATCAATAACCTCTATTTATTACATTAATTGAGATGTGTATAAAAGTTTTTAAGACATTCACTGCTCTTTTATATATTTTCATGGGAAGACAAAAACTGTCCTGTTATTTAAAATTACTAATTTTAAATTATCTTAAATACCGTTTTCTTAGTCAAAAGTTCTTTTTACACGTAGTTCTATTTGTGCTATAGTGGTGTATACATTTCTTAATCTTCAACTCTAAACCAATATTATTCCAAATTTATTACATTTCTACACTTAAAAAAAAAAAAAAAAAAAAAAAAACAAGAGGGGAAAATTCTGCTATAAGGCAGAATATAGATTGCCACACACGGCTTTTATTTAAAAAATAAATAAACTAGCTGTAACTCAGAATAAAAACGCAATGACAACAAACAATTTTAAAATATCTAAATAACAAATAAAAATCCCCCTGTTAAAGTGTTGAGTTGACTGAGCAATTTTTTTTTAATGAAATTTAATTCATGTTGCTATGGCAGCAGACGATAAAACGATATCTTTGGAATAAGGGAATAAATAGAAGAAAAAATTTTGTTGATGTTTATGATAAAATGTTTTTCTTTATTTTTTAAAAATGTATATACATAATTCACTTTTATATTTTAACAGAATAATAAGTTTACTATAATTCGTTACTCATGCTATGGCCAGTATAGACGATACACGTCGAGCCACAATGCCTTTACCATTATCTTTTTACGCGTAAAAGTTTCGCTACGGTACTCCATTGTGAAGTTTTGTAATTTTTGAAATCTAATATTTGAAAAACGACATAATCATTAGATTTGAAATTTATATCAAGAAAAATACAATTTTTTACCATTCTAACGCAGTTTGTAAAATAATTTTGTGACAAATACTTTTCGAGTTATTAATTTTTTAAGTAACTTCAAATGTTTCATTTTCCGAGATTAATCTGTGGCAACGATGGATTGCTGTGACTTTTCATAAACATGAAAAATGATAGAGATTGAAAGAATAAGCCACCCTGTGTGTGGCTAAAAAGCTTTTGTATTGAGAAAACGATTAATTTATTAAAGCAAATCACCTTTTTTTTTTTATTTTTAGAACATGGAACTGCTACATTATTATATTATTACGTTTAACTAATTACATTTACCGTGGGAAAAAATAGCCGCAAAATGTTTTATACCACTATTTGTACATCATTTGAAATTGAAATCTACCACAAAGTTTATTGTTTGAAAATAGTGGTGTTAAAAGTTTTGGTAATATTTATTTTTCGACAAACGTTCAATCCTACTGATTATATTAACTTTATTATATAGGTTTTTTTATATATTACTTTTTTTAATTTTACTATTTAAATTACCCTTTTTTTACATTATAATATAATTGTGTTGCGGCCCGCCGAACGTTCCAAACATATGTTTGCGGCCCGCGAGAAAAAAAGGTTGAGTATGGCTGGTTTAGAGCTTCAGATTACCATAACTTCAGGTTACCCTGCTTTCAGGCTGATAAAATGAACTCGTATTAAATTTTAAAGCAAGATAATAAAACCTTACAGAGATTGAAAGAGTATAAAATCATTAAAATACATCTCACTTAGTAAATATACATCGGTTGTAATGTAATCAAGATCTTCTAAGAGACCCTGTAAACGAAACATATATGGTTCAATGCCATTTTACAATAGAGAGTTTAAAAGAATTGGATGTAGTAACATATTTGAAATTCTTGTGTATATAGCTACTTTGACAAAAGTTATGCTATTTACTATTGTTTTTTCTCTGTGTTAAGTACAGGAATCAAGTACTTGAACGTAAAAATTCGCTAATTACACAACTATTTAGTCTTATTAAAAAATCTTTTGAGTTACCCTGTAAACGAACAGTAAATTCTACAATTCTGTTTTACATTAGGAAGCTAACTTAGGTCGTTCGTAGTAACATATTTTAACATCATGCGCATACGTTCCTTTTGAAAAGAGTTAGACCATTTAATATTTCTTTTCTTCATCTTAAGTATAGGAATAAATCACTTTAAAGTGGTATACATAAAAAACTAATTAATATTTTTAAACGAAATCCTCTTTAATAAAAAGCTATGCGTTGCTGATGACTGGGATTTTTGATAATCGTTGCCACAGATTAAACTCGGAAAATGAAACATTTGAAGTTGCTGTAAAAATTAATAGCTCGAAAAGTATTTGTCAGAAAATTGTTAGACAAACTTCGTTAGAAAGGTAAAAAATTGTATTTTTCTTGATATAAATTTCAAATCTAATGATTAAGCCGTTTTTCAAATATTGAATTTCAAAAATTACCAAATTTCACAATTTCACCATAGCGAAATCTTCACGCGTAAAAAGATAATGATAACGGCCACATGTGTCCTGACGTATATTGGCTATAGCATGAGTCACAAATTATAGTAGCCTTACTACACTGTAAAAAAAAAAAACGTAAGGAAAAAGTGCAAAAAAGGCTGTTAATATTTCCCCTAGCAATCAAACACAGCACTTTCGTTAATTTACAGCTGTATAGATAGCGACATCTGTTGTCGTTGTTTATCATTATCTGAAACGAGGGGAATAAACACATTTAGGTCAGCGGCAGGTGCAGTCCAATAATGAAGTGATTCTACGAGAAATGAACAATTAGTAAAAGTAAGTTTTATCTTATATTATATATCTTATATATATCTTATATTTGCTTTTAAACCACGTGTGTATATCACGGCAGGAACTTTCACGTCATTTGTCTAGAATAAATATTTTCGTAAAAATAGATGATTTTGCTTAGTTAGGTTGTTGTTTACTTTACCCCAGTATGTTCTCCTACAACTTAGTTATGATTACGTATAATTTGTATTTAAGTATCACTTTATGCAAGCATTTTTTTTTTTTTTTTTTTAAACAAGATCCCTGTTTTTAGCTATGCCTTATTACGCTATTATATATTTTTCAAAACTCCAGTTCATACGTTGGCATTCGAATATACTTTCTAAATCCTATAAATATTTTACCAGCTACAGTTTTCGGTTCACTTTGGACGGTAATTTAAATATTTATTTAATATACCTATTTAGCCGATATTTCGAACAGTGATTTATTTTCCATTTTCAAATCATTTATTATGAGTAATCTGGATGCACTATTTTATCAATTCCTAAAATATTCCTTGTTTGTTTACTGTCGCAGTAGTAATTTGCAGCAACTCGTTTAATGTTTTTGTCCATTATCTATTTATTTTTTACGCTTAATTTTAAAGTTTTTATGTGAACAGATTTTTTTTATTATTATTTTATTCTACGTTTCTTGAACTCATAAGTGTTCTTTTTTTCTCCCCGTGTTCATTTTTCAATCAGACCTGATATTTATGGAATTAAATGTAGACTTATAAAATTATCTTAGCATAAAATAAGTTTTTTATCAATATATTGTTTCCATATCAGAAAGTTGCGTACAATAAGGTCTTGTTATTAATTATATATGAATGATAGTTTAAATATCAGAAAGTTTTGCATGTCCGTGTTGGGGGGGGGTGGAGGAAATAATGGCTACATTGAATAAACAAAAATATTTAAATATATACAAAAAATAACCCTAAATTTGTTGGAAGGAAAAAAAAATATATGCATGATTTAAATTAGTGGGTATTTTCAAATACAAACAAACGGATAAACAAAGTCCTGTAAAGAAATACTGAATAATTAATTAAAAGCTAGATAAAGTAAAATCTTCCTTACATTTTATCTCTATAGGCAAATGACTAAAATTTTTGTGGGTGATATACTTGACCAAAAACCGAAATTTGTATCGTATATATTGTTGTGAGCTCGGGGTTCGAAAGGACTGATGCCAATATATAAGAACAATAAAAAGGCTTTATTCACTATAAACAGTGCAATACGATCACAAATATCTTCTGAAAATTACAAGATATTCAGTAATCTTCAAATCCAATAAAAGCACAGCAAAATTTCACACAGAAACAATGCGTTCAATACGACGTATCAACGACAAAATCGATCCGAGAAACACAGTTCTCAATGCAAAGCCTCTCGTATGAATTCAATCGCAGTTGACAGACAACTAACTGAATTGAACTGATGGAGGTCCCTTACTATATAGACTTCAGAGATCTTTCCAGATTATTCCAGGGCCTTCAGATGCTAGAAATTACCAGAAAGTGCTTTAACTTTCGATAGAGAATCTATGAGAGAAAGGATCCCAATGTACAGGTATAAGGGGGGGTGGTTGCACAAAAAGTCGCCAAATCCGTCGCCAACTTGGCGACATTTGGCGATATATCGCCAAATTTGGCGACAAAAATAAGTCGCCAAAACCATCGCCAACTTGGCGATAAACCCATTCCTTGGCGATTTTTCCATAGACTCCATTATAAAACCGATGCTGTAAGGTTGTTTTCCTTGCAAACCACCTGAGGCCTTTAGCATTGAGTTACATGATGCTCAATAGGAAATACATTAATAATACTGCAATTTTCACAATAATAAAATAGAATAAATTTAAACAAATGGAATATTTACAGATATATACAGAATTCATAACATTGCCCCCCTCTCAAGGACTGCACGTCCCGGGCAGTTCAACCTTTGATCGGAAAGCAAACCCGTTACCAGCAAATGCTATACTATTCAAAACACATTCATAATGCTGAATTATACAAAATATACACTTATTTAAAAATAAAATAAAATTAAAGCATAGACATTATTACATACAAGTATTTAAATAATAACAATAATAATGATAATGCTAAGCAAAATAAATAATTACATTAACTTATATACAAGACCATGGTCATACTAATTTACATTATTTACATTACACTATTTACAATCAATGAACTAAATACTATGTGAACTATGTACTATGGCCATAGTATGGAGCTAGCCTGTCGTAATGAACGACTCTAGGCTTCGAATTTGGTGACTTTCGGATCCGAATTACGACATCGTTCAGTCTGTTTAGGACTGTATAAGGACCGTCCTAGTGCGATTGCAGTTTGGGAGAAAGTCCTTTACGTCGAGTCGGATTATAAAACCAAACCTTATCACCTTCTTTGAATTGATGTCCCGTGGCTTTCGTGTCGTACCTGGTCTTCATCTTCTCCGTCTGTATATTGATCCGCTCTCGAGCCAAGTTGTGGACGTCTTCAAATCGTGCCTGGAGATTCTGCACGTATCCCTCTGGCGATGAAGGCGCATCTGGAGGACGACCAAAAATCAGATCACAAGGTAGACGAAGATCACGACCGAAAAGCATCTGAGACGGGGAATAGCCGGTTGTTTCATGGACGGCGCTGCGATAGGCGAGAAGAAACAAGGGAAGTTTTTGGTCCCAGTCTTGTTGGTTTCTTGAGACTAGCAGTGAGAGATTGTTGAGGATGGTACGATTAAATCTCTCAACCATGCCATCCGACTGTGGATGTAAAGGCGTCGTCCTAGTTTTGTCCATTCCGAGAAATTGACAGAGACCCTCAATCACAGCAGAGATAAAATTTCTCCCCTGGTCCGAATGCATTTGGAGAGGGACTCCATACCTTGATATCCACTGGTGTACCAAGGCATCCGCAACCGTAGAAGCTTCTTGATCAGGGATGGCATAAACTTCAGGCCATTTTGTGAAATAGTCCATGACAACAAGGAGGTATTTGTTGCCATCAGCACTTCTTGGCAGAGGACCTAGGATGTCAAGGACGATACGTTCAAAAGGTGCTCCTACATTGTAGAGATGTAGTCTTCCTCGGCTACGTTTCTTTGGTCCTTTCCGAGCTGCACATGCATCGCAAGATTTGCACCATTGTTCGACGTCAGCTCTCGCTTTTCCCCAGAAGAAGCGCTCTCGGACTCTGTGTAATGTTTTCATGACTCCAAAATGGCCACCAGTGGGACTGCCATGTAATTCTTCGAGGACCTCTGGGATTCGAGATCGAGGAAGTACCAACTGCCACCGAGATGTTTTCCCATCTTCCGATTCGAATTTTCGGAACAGGACACCATTCTTGACGTGGAGGGAGTTCCAAAGAGCCCAATATTGCTTTGTCGTAGGACTGTAAGTCGAGATGTCATTCCAACTGGGCTTCGTGCTAGAAGATTCTAATAACTCCAAGATTGGTTTGATGTCAGAGTCTGCCATTTGATCTTCTCGAATCTTCTCATCACTCCAGGGATCTGGTGGCGTCAATAGTGAAGTCTTCGTCTGGCGTATGACATATTCGGGATTATACTTGCTCTCCGCTCTGGAACAATAGCGACAGCTCTCGGGACACGGTCTTCTTGATAGGGCATCGGCGTTTCCATGCGATGAGCCTCTGCGATGCCTGATGTCAAAGTCGTATTCCTGGAGTCGTTGTATCCATCTGGCTACTTGGCCCTCTGGGTTCTTAAAATTCATCAGCCATGTTAGGGATGCGTGGTCAGTACGAAGGAGAAATTTCCTGCCATAGAGATAGTGATGGAAGCGTTCTATGGCTTTCACTATAGCTAATAACTCCTTACGAGTGACGCAATAATTCCGCTCTGGTTTCGACAAACATTTGCTCCAGTATGCTACGACTCGTTCTTGGACATCTATTTCTTGGGAAAGTACAGCGCCAACACTTTCATGACTGGCATCCGTGTCCACAATGAACTGTTTCTCGGGGTGCGGATAGGTAAGGACTGGAGAGGATGTGAGAGTTTCTTTCAGCCGCTGGAAGGAATTGTCGCATTCTTGTGTCCATAGAAACTTCTGCTTACTTTCAGTGAGCCTATGCAATGGTCTTGCGATGTTGGAGAACCCCTGGACAAACTTTCTGTAATAAGTGCATAGTCCCAGAAAGCTTCGCAACTGATGGACGTTTTCCGGACGCTTCCAGTTCTTTACTGTAGACACTTTTTCAGGATCTGTTCGAACACCTTCAGCTGAAATGATGTGTCCTAGATAATTTACTTCCCGTTGGAAGAACTTGCATTTCAAAGGGTTCAGCTTTAAATTCGCCGCTCTTAGCTTCGTTAACACTTTTCGAATATTTTCTAGATGTTCTTCAAACGTGCGGTCACCAATGATGACGTCGTCTAGGTAGATGAGACAAGCTTCAAAAGTCAGGCCTTTTAACACAGTCTCCATGAGGCGCTCGAACGTTGCTGGAGCATTGCAGAGCCCGAACGGCATAACTTTGAATTGCCAAAGTCCTTGTCCAGTAGTAAATGCAGTCTTCTCTTTGTCATCAAGATGGATCTCTACCTGCCAATATCCACTCTTCAAATCCAGTGTGGAAAACCATTTATGTCCTGAAAGAGTATCTAGTGTGTCGTCTATTCTTGGTAGCGGATAGCTGTCCTTCTTCGTGATATCGTTAAGTTTTCGATAATCCACACAAAACCTTGTGGAGCCATCTTTCTTTCGGACCAACACGATGGGAGAGGCCCACGGACTTGATGACGGTTCGATGATGTCACTATTCTGCATCTCTTGTAAGAGCTTAGAAACCTCTTCTTGTTTTGCGAACGGCAAGCAAATGGATGCTGGATGCTGAGAGATGTGATACCCGTGAGAATTGCAAACGTAAGTGAAAAGTCTAGAATTATCCAGAAGGGTGAAGTGCTTGCAACCTGTGCTCCAGTGTGTATGCAAAGATCCGAGCTTGATGTTGTCGGAGCCAACATTTCTTGGATGCTGTTTAATCGGTGGATGGTCGGCAGTATCAATTCTATGCCGTGTCAGTGAAGTGCGACCAATATCACTCTCGTTTTGAGAAAACACATCCTTAAATTCCTGGAACAGTCTTTCTGCGGCATGTCTCTGTTCAGGAGATAAATTTTCATTTCGTCCAATTTCAGGTGTTAAACTTGTAGGCGGCTCCGACAACATCAAGCTCGGATCTTTGCATACACACTGGAACACAGGTTGCAAGCACTTCACCCTTCTGGATAATTCTAGACTTTTCACTTACGTTTGCAATTCTCACGGGTATCACATCTCTCGACAGATCTACCAGCGCTGATGCTATTAGCACTCCCTTTGGGCTCTTCTCAGGATATCCAGTCAAGCCATACTGGAAAATTCTTTCGTTTTCAGTTACTCCAGGTATCATCATTTCGGTTCGAGGAGGGATGATGACATCTGCCTTGGCTGTGATCCGTTGAATGGACCCGGACTCATTTCCAAGTTTTAAAATAGTGACATCTTCTTGAGCAGAGCGTAACTCATTATTCTTAAAATCCAGTGTAAATCCATGCTCTTTTAAAAAGTCCAGTCCGAGTATGAAAGGATCTGAAATATCGGCCACATAGACTGTATGATGGTAAGCGGCGTTCCCAAACTTTATTTCCAGTGTCATTCTTCCAAATATGTCGATCTTATCTCCGGTCACAGTTTGAAGGATAACACGTGGCGGGGTCCAGGAGAGTTTTTCTTTCAGCCGCTGAGCTAGATCTTTCCGAATGATGGTCACATTGGCTCCTGTATCGATGATCATATTACAGGGCAAATCATTCACACTTCCGACTAGAAAAACTCCGTTTTCGCCGCAACTTCTTGCAGAAATTTCACATACTTGAAAATGAGGCTTCTTAAGATCTGGCAACCTCCACCCCGTGAGATGACCAATAATCAGTTTTCCTGCTCCTCCGTTCGCGGGTGAGCTATTACCTTCAGTGCTGGGTCGTCTTGGGCAGTCGATTTGGATATGGCCTTCTCCACCGCATTTCCAGCACTTGATCTTCCTGTAAGGCTTGTTGGCCATTAAGGAGTTCATCTGTCTCATTATGTCCTTCATCTGCTGCTGTAAGCGCTCCACAGCTCTATCCGACGTCTCAGGCAGGTTGGCTGCTCGCACAAAGTGTCGATCTTTCCTAGTAGCTTGCTGGGCTGCCTCGAATTTCAGAGCGTAAACCAAAGCCCCTTTTAGATCATTGAGATCTGCAATCCGGAGTGCTGTCTGGATCTCAGGGTCACGCACACCATCGATAAAATGTTGCAGAGCTAAACTTTCTCTAATTTCAGTCGGACAGCCAGGATAAGCAAGGTGGGAAAGTCTCTCGACATCCGTAGCAAGCTCTTGCAGGGATTCAGTGGATTTCTGCTGTCGAGATTTGAGCTGGAGTCTGCTATATTCCTTCATGCATTTCTCGCCAAAGCGTAATTCTAAGGCACTGACGAGCGTTTCAAAATCCAGCGGTTCATTTGCAGGCAAAGTCTGTAGGACGTCGGCAGCATCAGCTCTTAGAGAAGCAGCTAACTGGCAAGCCTTTGTCTGGGAATCCCATCCATTGGCGTCCGCTACGATCCCAAATTGTGTCTTAAAAACTGGCCATGAGGATTTTCCGTCATAGGTCGAGAGTTTAATAGAGGCCCGAGGAAGCATACCTTGATACTTGACATCTTCGGGATAGTTTTCGGCAGTTATCTTTTGTTTCTTCACATTTTCCAACTCCTTTTCTACACTCTCAATCCTTTCTTCTACGGTTTTGGAGATCTTTTGAACTTTTTCTTCTACTCTTTCTTCTACGGTATTGGCTGTCTTTTGAACTTTTTCTTCTATTTCCTGAAATCTTCCTTCAAATTTGTTTTCCACGCTGTCAATTCTTTCATTTAAAGATGTAATTTTATTATCTATTAATTCTTTCAACTCACCAAGGTTGGTTGACATATCTTTCTTCATTTCTTCCGACATCTCCTTCATTTCAGCCTGGTTTGCAGTCATTTTCTCATCTATCGCTGACATTTCTTTCTTCATTTCTTCCGACATTTCCTTCATTTCAGCCTGATTCTCAGTCATTTCCTTCTTCATTTCTTCTTTCAACTCAGCAAGGTTGGCAGTCATTTTCTCATCCATCTCCCCTAATTTCTCCAATAATTTAGTCAGCTGTGCCTCCATTGCTCTGGTAATCGGCATTCAATTCCACTTCTGACACCAAATGTTGTGAGCTCGGGGTTCGAAAGGACTGATGCCAATATATAAGAACAATAAAAAGGCTTTATTCACTATAAACAGTGCAATACGATCACAAATATCTTCTGAAAATTACAAGATATTCAGTAATCTTCAAATCCAATAAAAGCACAGCAAAATTTCACACAGAAACAATGCGTTCAATACGACGTATCAACGACAAAATCGATCCGAGAAACACAGTTCTCAATGCAAAGCCTCTCGTATGAATTCAATCGCAGTTGACAGACAACTAACTGAATTGAACTGATGGAGGTCCCTTACTATATAGACTTCAGAGATCTTTCCAGATTATTCCAGGGCCTTCAGATGCTAGAAATTACCAGAAAGTGCTTTAACTTTCGATAGAGAATCTATGAGAGAAAGGATCCCAATGTACAGGTATAAGGGGGGGTGGTTGCACAAAAAGTCGCCAAATCCGTCGCCAACTTGGCGACATTTGGCGATATATCGCCAAATTTGGCGACAAAAATAAGTCGCCAAAACCATCGCCAACTTGGCGATAAACCCATTCCTTGGCGATTTTTCCATAGACTCCATTATAAAACCGATGCTGTAAGGTTGTTTTCCTTGCAAACCACCTGAGGCCTTTAGCATTGAGTTACATGATGCTCAATAGGAAATACATTAATAATACTGCAATTTTCACAATAATAAAATAGAATAAATTTAAACAAATGGAATATTTACAGATATATACAGAATTCATAACAATATGTATAACAGAATCTATTATATAATAATGATATTAAAATAATGATATAAGTAAACAAAAGGTAATACTTAGTGCCCAAAGTCTTTGAAATATGTCTCAGGTTAAAATAAGAAAAAAAAAACAATACACGGAGAGGAGGGGGGGGGGGTAAAAATATCAACAACAAATACTAAAAGTTTTACAGTGATTCTGTTAAAATTGCATTAAAATTAACAGCAAAAACGGCTGTAAAACTAACAAATCCGCTGTAAAATAAAAAAAACTGAACTGCTGTAAAATTAACCGCAAAAAATGCTGTGAATTTACAAAAGTGCTGTTTATCCATAAAAAAACAAAACTGCTGTAAATTCACAGCAAAATATGCTGGCACCCATATTGCCAGCATTTTTTGCTGTAAAAATACTGTGATTTTTTTTACAGTGTGAGGATGTTTTAAAACAGAAAATAATTGTCGAACATGACGTCAAATCTTCAGAAGTCCCATTCACCAAGAAAGTAAGTTTATACTCTCTTAAAGCTGTTGTCAAATTTCCTGTTCAACAAATGCGAAACTTTCTGACACATTTTATGACTTATTTCTAAACGTAAAGGCACAAAATTGGTAGGCCTGTCTATTGAAGCGATTTGGAATCGAATTACGTTTTTCATTTTTTGATAAATAAAATACTTATCGATTTATAACTGACTTTAGTCATGTGACGGCAGATTTTGCTCCTTTCTCGCGCTGTCACGTCCGGAAATTTGGTTCAAAACACCTACTTTGACAGTATTTTCTAAAAATTGTGTTTACCAATCAATCAAAAACGTCTTTCGATTACAACATTTCTGAATAGCAACACCTGCCAGTTTTATGCATTTTCGAACAAAAAAGAATAAAAAGAACGTGTCAATGCATTTTCCAATAAAAAATAATTAAAAAAATATGTCAGAGCCCTTTGGATTTGTTTTGGATTTATGAATAAATAGTCTATGAATTCTGGAAAAAAAATTGATTTTTTTTAATTCAATAATTTTTTGTTAAGGTGGTCTGGGATAAATTTGTATATATGTATATGTTATTTATAAGTATGTTTCCTTATTATTTTTTTAAAAATCTACATATTCAAATATTTTCCGAATGTAAATTAAAAAAAATTAAAATAGAATTTTTAAAAACAAATTTTTGCCGTATTTAAAATTGATTTAGGGTAGATGTGCCAGTAATGAACGCCCTTCCAGTATTGGAGACCCCCCCCCCCCTCCGAATGTTTTTGGATTATAAAAAAATAACCAATAAAAAATTGCTTTTCTTTATTTTTTCATAACTCCCCCTTTATATGTTTTATAATCTGGGTTATTGTTGACACTCTTAATCAAATCAATTGGAAAGCAGATAATACTGCTTCACAGTTCCACTGTTTTTCTGTGAAAATCTTAATGAACATGCTAAGAGCTCACTTCACTTAATTAATTTATATCTTCCTTATTTTTTTTTTCAAAAATTGCATGTTTTTGTTTGGAAGTATAATATAAAACTTTGAATTTCATATATAAACTAGGGGGCTCAGCCCCCTACTTGCTATCGCTCGCCAACCCCCCGTGAATTGCGAAGCAGTTCATATTGAGATCGCTACGCAGTCACAGCTCGCTCGCCCCTTTTTAACACTTTCCAACCTATAGTTGAAAAGTGTTTATGACTTCGGTTTGTCTGGCCGTGCTCTAACTCCCGTAAATATGCTCGGATTGCCCTGCAATTTTTATATGTTATAATCGTTATCTATAGCATGTTCCCTATTTCAACGGAAGTGTGTAGCACTTATAGTTTTTTTACAGGGACACTCAAAAGAATTCCGTTACATTGCGGTCTATGGGGAAAAATCATTTGCGGTTTATTTAAATAATGTTTCACTATTTTAAACGCATTGAAATTTATATATATCACTAAGGTGCATTAGAAGAAGCTTAATATGGAATAGGGTGTGCATAGCACTTATACTTACTTTACAGGGACAGTCAAAAGAATTCCGTTACATTACGTCTATGGAGAAAAATCGTCTGCGGTTTATTTAAATAATGTTTCACTATTTTAAACGCATTGAAATTTATATAAGGTTCATTACAAGAGACTTACTACAGAATAGTGTGTGTATAGCAGTCATCGTTCATTCACAGGGACACACAAAAGAATTCTCTACTGTATGTTAACAATAATTCCTGCAAGTGCGTTTTAAGTTACTGAATGCGATTTTAATTTTAAATCGCTTTTTGTCTATTACGTGGTGTGTATAAATTCTGTAGATCCTATACAGGGAAGCACAAAAGTTCGGGAACACATTTCCGTATTATTTAACTCCAGACGGAGAATTTTAAACTGTGCTACGTGTTTCCTAACTGAACTAAAATGTAGCATCCTATGTAGTATATATACAAATCTATAGATCCTATACACTCTCAGAAATAAAACACTCAATTTTGACGATTCCGCAATCCTCAGGCCTCATTTCGTTGTTTTTGACAATCATTTCGTCACTGAGTCACGTGGGTTTTGACGAAACGCGAATCCTCAAATATCTTGACGAAACTATTTCCTCGCAGTCAAAAATAAAACTCTTACTTTTGACGATTCCGCGATTCTTGAGCTATATTTCGTCATTTTTGACAATTATTTCGTCTCAAAATTAAGTGATTTTTAATGAAATGGAAAATCTCAAATATTTGACAAAAATGTTTCCCCATTCCCGGCCAGATTATTTTTGTTACAAAATCGTTCAAAAAAAAAAAAAAAAAAAAAAAAAAAAAAAAAAAAAAAAACACGAAAATATTAAATTTACAATATATTAATGAAAACAGAAACAAAAATATTTCATCCTTGGGGGCCGCTATAACAGGAATGTACCAAATTTCTACTTTATTTTTTATATCGGATAATTTGCGTCTATCATTTTTGTAACGATTTCATGCATTTCTATTGCCTATTCAAAGATAAATTTTTCTGAAGTTACAGAATTTCGTTAAAAACGCTTAAAAAATTCTTCTAAAGTTACAGAATTTCGTTAAAAACAGTTAAAATAGTAAAATGCGAACATCATTTGGTCCATTTTCGACCGAAAGATCAACATTTTCCCAATAGTTAAAAAAAAAAAAAAAAAAAAAAAAAAAAAATCACAATTTTATAGGAGCTCTTTTTTATTTAAGAAATATATTCATATAACAATCAAATTTAAAATATGTATAACTGATCCCCCTCTATAAACAGTAATCATGGTAATAGAATACCTCAGGTAGGGGAACGCCGTGTTAGATTTTTGACCCGAGATGAAGTTTGGTAATGCGCGAAATCTCGTGTACTGGCCGGAGCGCCATCTGTGTCAGCAATCGAAGTTCAGCAAATCGAAAACTTTTTTTTTTTCTCAAGCTGCATTTAAAAAGAAATTCTGTGATGTTTTTTAATTAATAAAACAGGAAACGAACTATTTTAAGAATTTGTAAAATATTTATATTAAATTTTACAAACTGCAAATAATATATTTTTTCACTGTTATATTAAAAAGAACAAAAAATATTCATTCTTATTCAAAACAAGCCTGGAACTCAAATATAACTTTTTTTTCTTTTAAATTTTATTGTACTTCAATATCCGGGATTTATCATGTAATTCTCGTAAATATTTTATAGAATAACTTTTTTTTTTCTAATTAAAACAAATGATGATGTTTTTATATGCTTTTATTTATTTTTTAAAATAAATAAAATATGAAAACCAGGACTATTTAGTTTAAGAATTTGTTAAATATTCTTCCCAGCTGTATTATTTAAAATGAGCAAAAAATATCAATTGTTATTCAAAACAAGTATTGGAATAAGGTAAATTTTGTTAGGATTAATTTTATTGTACTCAAACTCTAGATTTAAAAAATATTTATGCCTGCTGCAAATGTAAAATAAATTTGAAATTTGTAGCAATTGGGCCTAGGCCCCCAAATTTAGCATGTAATTTTCATTAGAGATGATATTTTATACTATTAGAGTAGGATAATAATAAATATATTGATATAAATATTTATTTACATACTCCTATCTATACTTTGGGGCATCAGAAATGCTCAAATTTTTGTGACAATACAGGAAAGGGGACCCTAGAAAATAAAAATAGTGTTTCCTGTACTGCTGAATTATTGTCATTTTATTCTTATATTTGATGTAATATAAATTCAAATACAACTAGCTTTTTCTGTAAATTAATACACATGTATAATATGAATCATTTTCTACATTCAAGACTTGCTGTCAATAACTTCCTATTTGAAATACTTTTTTTTTTTTTTTTTTTTTTTTTTTTTTTTTTTTTTTTGTAAATTAAAAAATAATTTGATGTCTATGTATTTATTGCATATGATCAAGATATTTTGATAAATTAAAAAAACTTTTGTGCCTATATTTAAATAAAGATTACACAAGAAAAATTACATATCTTTATTTAAGGAACAAACATTATTTAACAGAAATAATTAACAAACATTTATTTAACAAAGAAAAATACAAAAAATATAATTTCAAGAATTACTCGGCTACAAACATTTATATATATAATTTCAAAAAGAAGCACAAAGGCCATCCATTTTATTCAGTTAATTTATCTGTTGCCCCCCCACCCCCTCCCTTTTTCTTTTTTCCCGGAAGGGGTGCATTCATTTTTTGAATTGGTGAAAAGATAATTTTTAACTGTGTTTCCTATCTGAACTAAATTTTTGGCATTTTTTACTGTGTTAGACGAGCTATGCTCACGGAAACAACGATGGATTTCTTATACCCAGTTCTTTATTCTGTCTTTCGACTTTCTTATAACCTGTGTCACATCCATATACAAAATAGTTCCGAGCCATATTAAAATATAATGTAAAATTAATATTTTATTAAAGAAATAATAACGCACTCCTATAGCAAACAATGTTATTTTGACTCAGCTAAAGATCGCAGCGCCACATGCGGCCACTTCGGCGTTAGGCTCAAGTTTGCAAGGAAGATGCCATAGAGGAAAATTCTCCTAATCTATTTATATCTCCCTGACAGTAATCTTATCCGCTAAAGCTGATGAACTCGCCTCCAAAATATGCACTTCAAAATTTATTATTTCTGATCAACAAATTAATTAGACCATATTTTAATCATCCATTGAACAAAGGAAATTTCTCTAATAAATTATATTAATCAAGCCATTTTCTAATTATTTATTAACCATAGAAAAACCATAATAATAATCTAGCCTTATTAATTAAAACATGTAGAAAGAATAACAGCAGCGATAAAAATACAATCTGCTTTCTAAAAATATAAACACACATCAACATCCGATAAATGCATTTAAAATCAAGTAATTCCGAAGTCCCACTGGCTAGGTGGTCAAAGCACTTAGCTGCCAAGCTAAACATCGCGTGTTCGAATCCCCAGTGATCTTATTTTGCCTTAGTCAATTAAGGAGGTTTCTAAAAACTCCGATAGATGGCAGCACCAACCTTTTTGGAACTTTCGTCAAAGAAACAATTTGAGGAAACTGATTTCTTCGTAATTTTGAGGATGCAAATTTACTCGATTTGACGAAACGTTTATTCGGAGCATTTCCCAAGAAACCGTTTCGTCATAAACGAAGAAAATTTCTTGAAATTTGAGTATTCATTTTTGAGAGTGTACAGGGCTGAATAAAAGTATTCGGATTACTTAGATGTTATCTTTTAGCTTATTAAAGAGTATGATTCGTAAAATTATTTTGGAAGCGTTGGAAAGTGTTACATAATCTATGCTTGACGCATGATTTTTCGTTCTTGTTATTTTTGCAGTAATTCTAGCCGAAATAAGTACTACCATAAATGATTTGAACATATGAAATTGACAATTTTTTTAATGTAAAAAAGTAATTGAATTATGTTGAAAACACAACTAAAAATGCATTTAGTTGGAGCTACTAATGAGCATATAAATCATTTAAATACTATGAATAAAGGATCTTGGAAACATAATTTGTTTAAAACTTATTGCACCTATAATATTGTACAGCACGGCTTATTCATTAAAAAAAAAAAAAAAAAAAAAAAAAAAAAAAAAAACTACTACGTAATAGGAAGAGTAGGAGTTTATCATCAATGATTGTTTAAATTTCGTTCGATATTTTACTATTCTTAGATTTCTGCAACAGGTGCAACCTAGACAGTTGATATTTTTACTTCTCTCCGATTTTTCATGTGAGTGAAATTCATAAATAAATTCTAAATAAGAGTTGAGAATTCATTTGAAATTAGCAATATTACTCATAATAAAAATGAGGAATAATCTTAGACGCTTTGGATTACGTACATGTTATTTTATGTTTAATAATTGCTAGCTTGATTTTCACTGCTCTGACACTGACCGCCATATTGGAGTTGGAGCTGATCTATCTAACACAATCTAGTCTTTTCATTGGTCTGAGCTCTGGAAACTACGGTTGTTGCCAACAATAAGCTAGAAATTCAGCCCTATTTCCGCGCCACGTAAGACAAATATATATGGCCATTTACAAAATTTCATTTATTGTTAAGATTTTAGGACCGGTGTCCATTGCTGGAATGCTTAATTAGTCTCTTTCCAATAATAGCACCCCATGTGGCCAATACTAAAAGTGTAATTTCAGTAGTGCATAAAATCTTTTTATTTATCTGAAAAGCTAATTAATCAAATTTAACTTTTAAATTTTACTTAACAGAATGTAATAATAAGCACGTTTTTTCTTTCTTTTTAAATAGTCATTCCATGCCAAATCAACCAAAAAATTTCAATATTCAACCTGACCATTTCAGATTTTAATGATACTGTCAGGAATGATATAAACGATATACCTCCCTGATGATATAAATGAGAATATATCTTTATTTTATTTTTATTTTTTTTTCATTAGATTTACAAACAATTTTTTATATTTCGAAAAATCGTCCTTTTTTGGCTTGCATAAACGTTTTCATGTTTGATTTTCTCAGATTCTATCAGGCTTAGGGAGTTGTTTGACCACTCATTTAACTTAAACCATCAATGGTACGCCTATACGACGTGGTACCTGATTAAGACACACTAGTGGCAATACCTTTATTACGGCATTGAATCTGAGTTTATAGTGAGGTTTTACTATAAAACCTGACTCTAACTTTTTTATTTAATGTAACATTTATTATTGCATTCGATTACAGTACTTTTTTCTAATATAGATAGAAGAAAGTATTGTAATCGAAAAATTTTTCGACTTCCGGTTTTCGACGGATTTACACGTTTTAGGGGTCAGATATTCCGAAAAACATGTTCTTACAAAATGTCTGTCTATCCGTCTGTCCAACCTGATTGTATCATCGAAAAGTGTATGAAGTTATGCTTCAAATTGAACCACATTTTTTTTTATATGTTTTTGGCTATGGCAAGCAGGTTCTACTAGAATTTGGGGAATATTTCGACGAAAAGGGGGCGATAGCCATTTAAAAATTTCAAATTCAAAAAGATGTACAAAAAAATTAGAAATCCTAAAAGTTCTTCTTCATTAAATGTTCGGCCTTTATCTGGAGAATCCGGAACAATTTTTGTTTTCCTCTATCTTAAAAAATGGCTGAAATATAGCGGTTTGAAATTTTAGGGTGGCTGACATTTTCAAACAAGACAGCAGAATTCATCCATAAACGGGTTTAATTTATGAGTTTTAGTTAATATGGTTTCGGCAAATTTTCTTTTATTGTTGCAAACATTGTTCGTATTATATGCTTATCACTATATATTTATATTCGCCAACGTCAAATTCTCACCAAACTTGGTGACAGTTGGCGAAATATCTCTAAATTTGGCGACCAAAATAGGTTATCATAAATGAAGCCAACTTAGCTATAGAGGATTAATTTGGCGATATTCTCATTCAAAATCAATGTTGACGAGAACTGGGATTGAATCTTATTTAATTAGGTTCCACGCATTTTACCTATGTGTTTTCCAGTAACATTAGCTAAAATCGTAAAACCAAGGAATTGGGAGGCTACCTGTTTCTGTCGGTTCAGGCCAGAAGGACTTTTCGTAGTTTAGTATACATCAGTTGATCGCATCCCGGTAACCCGACGATTCGCAAGCAGCTGACGCACAACAGAATGACTAAAAATATTGATTTTATTGGCGATGTGATAGCGAATTTTGAAGTATTAACATGACTGAGATAGAAGAAAGTTTTGGGATTTAGTTATTATTGTGTTCATAATTATTATATTGCTGGTTTGTGCATTCATGTATACACACACACACACACATGTATGTATGTGTCTGTTTTCTGTTTCAAATAAAAATCTGGGCACCCCCCCACGTAATAAGCTGGTTACGCCTATGTTTATTATGCACAAAATCAAGAAAAATCCAAAAATTAGTGCAGTGAAACTTAAACAGAATTAGAAGACAGATTTGCAAACACTGAAACTGTTAGACGACTTCTCAGATCATATGGATACAACAGAAGAACATTTTTCGTTAATGAAAGAGCAAGAAAGTTACGTCTGGATTTTGCAAAATCCATGGTAGACAAAGATGTATTGTTTTGGGGACTTACTGACAATTTGACGGGGTAGGGGGAAATGAGGGAGACGAAAAAGCAATTAACAGCCTGGCGACTTGTAAATAAGAAAGGTAGCCAGATTCAATCCTTACTCATCTTTCTTTACAAACAACCCTTGATATACGGGCCCCTGGAATGGAGATAAAGCGAAGAAACATTTTTGCTCATTAAAAGACATCTGTATCACAACCCCCCTCCCATCCATTATTATTCATTCTTCAATGTCAGTTCCTCTTGTAGTTAAATTCCACAGTCTTTACTCTTTTCAAAGTGCAAATCACAGAAAGAAAAAAAAAATCATTCTGCATATAAAAGTTTTATAAAAATTATAACTAAACAATTCAGCTTTTTGTATCATGAGCAAAAACCATAATAAATTTCGTGTTTCCTAAAAAATAACAAGAAATGTATTATGTAAAAAATATAATTGAACAAACATTTTTTAGAACATTTGTTTATTTATTTCCTCATCAATGATATCCCAAGATTCCGTTAAGATGGTTCTCAAATAATATGCTTAACAGCACGAAACTTTCTGACGCATTTTGTGATTCATTTTTAAACGTAAATAGCAGGGTATTGAAACAATTTGGAATCCATTTTTTGTCATCCATTTTATCATAGTTATCCATTTTATCATAGTCCTCCATTTTTTGATAAATAAATTATTTATCGAGTTATAAGCGATTCTTGCTACGTGACAACACGTTTTTCTCCTTTCTTGTGCTGCGGCGTCGGAAATTTGATTCAAAACGCTGACTTTGGCTGTATTTTCTGAAAGATCTTTGGCCTTTACCAAAAAATGGAAAACGCCTTTCGATTACAAAGTTTCTGAATTAAGGACACTTGCCAATTTCACAAGTTTCCGAACAAAAGTAAATTAAAAAATATTTCGTAAAGTAGCTAGTTTGGATTTGAAAATATCCTTAAGGGGGTTTCTCAGTCAGCTCTCTAATTCTCCTCGCCAATATTAAAGATATGGGCGTAGAAGAATGCACCGTACATTTAAAAAATCTCCTCATAAAATTAAATTTTTTAATTTCTTTTTTTTTTTCGTACTCTTCTTAAAAGATGTTTTTTTCCGCCTTAGTTGCCAAAATATTTCTGAAATATCTGCTTAATTTAATATTTTATGTGTTAAAAGCGTAATATTTTAACACTTCAAGATAAATTCTGATGAAAACATTAGCAACTATGAATTTCATTTCAACAAATGTTTAAAATGGACTGTATTCACTATCTTCGTTGAAATCTATTGCGGTCTGATATTTATGGCTATTTTAATACTATTTATGTGTTTACATTTTGGTTATTTTTAATGTGTTAATTAAATAGCTGTCGTTAAGGATTTTTTTTTTTTTTTTAAGTTAAGTACATAATTTGTTGAGAATATATATTTTTTGAAACATGGTCAAATTAGTGAAAAAACTATAGGTAAAATTTCGAAAGTTTAAGTTTGCAAAATGTAGTCATTTATGTTCAGTGTTTTGTTTTACTCTCTCTTTATTTTATTTTATTCGAATTTTTCACTTCCAAATAAGCCAAAATTTACTCTATATATATTATGTCAATTGATTTAACTATGTAATAATAACAAAACAATGCGCGAAACTGATTTAAAACAATAATAATAAATAATCATTAAAAAAAATATTGCTTTTAAATTGCTGAAAACTGTTTCATTTTCAGTTCTGTAAAGAAAAAAAATGCAGGGGTGGGGATTTTAGATAATAAAATTAATTAATGTACTATATATATATCTCATAAGCAAAAACAACTATAATCTTTCACATAAATCATTGAAAAATAATAATTATTAAAACAAATCAGTAAAAAAGATGAATGTAATGTTAATATACTTTATCCTAATAGGAAATATAGAAATACAAAATTAACATTAACAAAAAAAAAAAAAAAAAAAAAAAAAAAATCTGTGTGTATATGATGTAACATATAAGACAAAGGCTTTGCTCACTGTATTATTAAAAAAAAATTATGAGGTGCTTTCTAGGACATATAATTACTGCACACAGTACATTGCATATTTGTTTTCTGTTTTTGTTCTGTTTTCTGTCTTTTTCTGGAAAAAATGGTAAAACCACCTATAAACGATAATGTATTGGTATTCTTTCATATGTCCCGTTTAAAATAATAATAAATGTTTTAAAATACATTTCATTTTCAATAGCGAAGAATGGTATAGTAAACCTCATTATCAGAGCATGCATTTTGTGAATATCCAATCATATTTACGAAAATTGAAGCACAGACAGACAGACAAACTGAAGTAAAAAGTTTTTAGTTATGTTAAAATGTTTTTTTTTTCTCTTCTTTCAAGCATATTTATAATTTTAAAACTCTTAAACAGTAAAATCTTTTAAGACGAACTCACAAGATACCGAATAAAATTCCACTATAGACAGGTTTTCATCTTAGCAGGTACACTATTCCTTATAGTTTATATTATTTTCACCGAGACCATGAAATTTTCCGTTTAAAAAAGTTTCCCGCTTTACATACGTTCTGTTTCACTGGTTTTAGTATTTAATCTAGCTTACTTAATTTAATTGTAAAAAGCCTAACCTCTTCAAAATGCACGCAAAATATAACAAGCATATTGTGTGGCATATATACAAATCTATTGATCATGTACAAAAAAAAAAAAAAAAAATCAGATATTTTTCAATTATTAATTTTAATTACTGAAACTGAGTTTTCGAATATGACATACGTTTTCGAGAATTGTTTACTTTGATATCACATTTCACCTTATGAATCTATGAAGTTTTGTTACAGTATTCTGATTGTGTTGGAAGGCGTTTCATAATCTATGCTTAACGCATGATTTTTTGTTCCTGTTAAAAATAATTTAAATTTTAGTTACTTATAAATGTAAGGTAATTAACAACTAAAGTTTTTATAGTCTTAAAAAAATCTGATTTAATTTTTTTTTAATTTAAAATAAATAAATCCAACTTTGATTCAGTCTAAACTCAGTAATTGCTCAGGAACTCAGCTGGAAAATTGGTTTCTTTTCAAATATTTTAATAACAAAGAATACATTTTTTTCAGATCCATTGAAATTTGTAACATATAATCATCATCAGAGATCATCTTTATGTATGTATAATACATTCTCAAAATTCATTAAGTGAATATTGTATATATTCCAGAATATTGTATATAATTTGAAATAGATGCTTTTGAAGGAATTCAGTACCGATCTGAAATATATTGTTTAAAATTTCATTCATAACTGTTTTCTTGTTTTATAAATATAATTATCTTTTGTATTTTAAGATTTTTAATAAAAAATTTGGTTAAAAATTTTTAGCTTTTAGTAATAAAGGGTGCATATGATTTTTAATTTATTAAATGGGTAATTTAAAGTGGTATGTATATTTTATATAGAATAGTATATTTGTTAAATTGCAGTTTAAGCAAGTGATCATATAACACAAAATAATTCGTTTTATTTATTTCATGTTTTCAAAAGTAAAAGATAATTCACCTTTTCAAATTAAATCTTTTTCTATTGCTCCGTTTTTTGTAACTGTAATATTTAATTATTCATATGATTAAAATATTTCAAATTAACCAAGTTAATGAGTATTTTTTTTCAAATAAATTTAAAAGAGCTATTTTAGTTTTTAATTTTAATGATTTTTTAAAGATTATTTTCTCAGAGTAAGCATACAGGTATGTTTACTCTGAGGTTATTTTACTTTAAAATGTGTATTTAAATAATAATAATAATAATAATAATCTGAACTAAATAAAACAAAAATCCGAATTAAAAAAAATTCGATTTATTTATTTTTTATTTTATTTTTTTTAATAAAAAAAATCACGAACCTTGCTTTTAAGGCGCTTCTGAAGGGGGAAAAAAATCCCGATTCAATAATGCAAAACTCTAGCACATTTCAGTGATTTGAAATCGAATACATATTTTTCATTTTTCGAGAAAGGAATATCTTGAGTTATAAGCAATTGTTGTCTCACAACGACTTTTATCGAGCTGTCGCATCCAGAAATTCTGTTAAAAACGAAATTTTTCACCAAGTTTTTCTGATAGGCCTTCTATTTTTAACGAAGAATGGAAAAGCTATTCAGTTCCCGAACAAGATGGTTTCTGAATAACAGCATCTGCCAATCTCATGCGTTTGCGAGCAAAAATGGATTCATATATATGTCGGCTCATCTGAGCATTACAACACAATCAAATTTCATTATTACACAAGTATTTTTACTGAAATTCAGACATTCAGAGTGCGAATGAACATAAATCTGACAAACAGAAGTGAAACAATTTTTCATTATAATTCGAAGTGGTAAATAGTGGTATTTTTCTGGTACTTCGAGGCGAAATTGCTTGTCATATAAAAACATTACTATAATTTACAATAATTATATTACTCTAATTTACAGAAAATCTGAGAAAATTTTTAACGATGACTTCGTTGAGAGAATTTTTGAAGAATATCTATGTAGTCAACTGATTTTATTTCAGTTTCAACAATCAATTTTCATAGTATCATAAATTATTTTATCTTTACCTTTTTTTTATTCAACTTAAAATTTCACAACTTGATAAAGTAACTACGCATGTTTATACAGTTTAATGCTTTCTAAGTTTTAGTTTTTAATTATTATTATATTTTTATTTTTTACCAAATATCTTGCATGTCTGAAATATAACGCAGAGTCTGTATTTTTTTTTCTTTAAATCATTAAAAGTATTTGTCCAAAATATACAAAATAAAATCATACAAGTACTATTAGAAGTGACTTTGTACAACATTCCTATGTCAATGTTCCATTTATTAGCATAATAGGTTTAAATTGATTCACACCTTTCCAGATTCATGTGTAGTATATTATCCCTTGACTCTTCTCCCTCAAACAAATGTTTTAAGGTAAAAGTGCCTGTTTATAAAATGAAATACATGTTTGAAATAAAAGTCTAAATAATGTAAATCAACACCTTAAGTCTATTTTTCTTATTTTCTTGAAAAATTCTCTGAATGTTAAAACATGTGGAATTACTTGAACACCAGACTAAAAAAATGAAATTTTTTTACAAAAAGATCTTTGATGCAATCCGTAATGATTCATTGATGCAATGATATTCAGTCTTCATAAATCCATTCTAGGTTAGTATTAGCACAAAACATGTCCTTTAATTAATAATAAAAGAAAATGTTTTTATTATTATCCTAATAAATCTTCAATGATGGTGTGAGAAATACATTCTACATTATTTAAGAACATAAGATATAAGAGCAAATAAAATAAAAGTAAAAAAAAAACAAAAAAAAACTGGGCATTAATTAGATGTGTGAAAACGGTGTTAAATCTTAAAAGCATTTACGCTTTAGTTGAAATTTTATCAGCTATTTCGGGTGTAAGTGTTTTCAAGAAACAATATCCAACATTCAAGCTTAATAATAAATCCTAAGTTCATTCACTTTTAATAATAATGTTTAAAAAATAGTCTTAATATAATAGTTTAAAATTTAACAATTTCGTCTAAAATAGAATTTGTTCCTATTTCAGTACTCATGTTTAAAAGATAACGTTATAGAAGCTTTCTAAAAAAGGAAATATTTTAACAAAACAGAGAAAGAGTGCAGGTGTGCAAGTGCCTTTTACGGAAGTTAAAATAATCATTTTTAGTTTCTAAAGATGAAGAACACGTGGTATTTATTATCATTGCTCTGCGACTCTGAAAGGGGCTATCTCAACCAAGAAATTTGCGTAAATGCAAATAGTTCAGTCCGCTAGAGTTACTGGCAGCCTTGTGGTTAAAGAGGTAGTTGACGCACCCTTTCACACTATTGATTGATAATACCCCGTCAAATTGTCGTTATCCCGTTTTGGGAAAACGTCCTATTTGTGGATGACTCAAAATTTAACATATTCGAGTCTGATGGGCGAATAAAAGTGTGGAGAAAGCCCAACGAAAAGCTCAATCCGAAAAATCTATTGGTGGAGGCATAATGGTTTGGGATGTTTTACTGCTTCTGGTATGGGAAATTTAGTTTTCATTGAAAATAATCTGGACCAATATAAGTATATAAATATCTTGAAGGAAAACTGGGAAATATCTGCCCAAAAATTTGGAATTCAAAACGCATTTAAAATGTATCAAGAAGATAATGATCCCAAACATACAGCTCTAAATCTTCGCTTATGGCTGCTGTACAACTGTCCCAAAGTTAACAAGGCCATATTCTGCAGATTTAAACCCAATTGAAAATGTGTGCCATGAACTGGAGAAAAGAACAAAAAAATATGACATTTCTTCGAAAGAACAACTTAAAGCAGTATTAACAGTGGAATGGAACAAATTTGAATATTCTTATACGTAAAAACTATTTGCATCCATGCCAAAACGTATTAAATGTGTAATTTCAGGTAAAGGATACCCAACAAAGTAATTAAAAGGTTTGATTATTTGCATATTTTTGTTTACATTTGCTGAATGTTCAAAGTGTCCAATTACTTGGTTAATAAATTTTTTGAAAAAAAAAAAGTTTTGAATATATTTTTATTACAATACGTAGGTTTTATTACAGATAAAAGAAAGTTTATATGAAATTTTTTTTTAACTAGATCCTTCAATATTTAGATGATGTTTTTTATAAGTAAGTTTCCAAAACAAATGTGAGCCACTGTAGATGCCGAATTACCTGAACAATGTCAACAAACCAAACAAAACACTGAACCCTGCCTCGTGCAGCGTCACTTCTCCTGTGTCTGAATATCGTCTGGTTGTGTTTTTTTTTTTTTTTATCCTATATTAAAATCCTTGTATTGAACGATCATTTTGCTGCAATACGTCGATAAGAATAGAATAATGAACATCATATTCCGCTTTAAAATTACAAAAGAAACCCATATTTATTACATCCATACAGGCAGCTAAGAAAAGAAAAGAACAACACGTGTTATGAAAAAAAAAACAAAAAAAAAAAACACGTGATTAGGTTTTTTAGTTGACTTGGAGAGTAGAAAGAAAGAAGAGCGGGAAAATAGTTTCTTCTGCAGAAGTGATTGGGGCCAGCGCGGCCTTGAGGCAAAAAGGTTGCCATGTCGGGATGTTCTCTCACCGTGCCAATTCGGTCGCCAATACACTCTCTCAGGTGACGAGCCATCCCAGAAATTCTTGATCTTGATCGACCCCACCCATATACATATATATATATATATATATATATATATATATATATATATATATATATATATATATATATATATATATATATATATATATATATATATATATATATATATATATCAGTGGGGCTTCGAACCAGATCCGAAAGGAAAAATGGAAACAGAAAATAAATAAACAAGACTTTATTTCTGAAAAAACGGAACTGAACGTAAATGATTTTTCGGTTTTGAAACTGAATCCAAATTCTTTTTTGAGTTCCGATTTTTATTGTTGTAAACCTATTTATAAACATTTTTATCTGTAAATGTCCGATTAATAAACTTCAGTTTTTTTTAAAAGGGACAGTTTTTTCAAATACGAACCATTTCATGTCAAAAGTGAAATTAGAAAGAATGTACTATACTGAAGCTATAAAGTACCAGGACGAAGAATGAATTGAATGGAATCCAAATTTTCTTTTTGTTTTTTGGACGAAAGAGCACTTCCAGCAATGTCAGTCGTCATGACCGTGCGTCTGTGTACATGAACGATCAATCCCTAGAAAATAAGTTGCATTGAACGTTAGTCATTCTTTTAAATTTCATTATGCTTCGTCATAACCCTGTTCAAAATGCACCGCAAACGATTTTCCCTATAATTGCCGAAACGTCAGTTGAGGCTCACTGTGGAGACCCGAAAAGTTTTTGGTTTCTGTCTGTCTGTTTGTCTGTCTGTCTGTTCCGCGATAACTGCCGTAAAAATGATCCTATTAGTTTGATTTTTGGTAGGCATATTGGTGAGATACCCGGAATTAGCTGTATAGTTTTTAGTTACATTTGGTTCATTCGTTCGGAAAATATAGAACATTTCTTTTTTGATCATAATGCTTTCCTATGGGATTTCAGACGATTTTGAAATTTTTCAGTCGTTGAAAATAAAATGTCGCATTTGATTAATGTATTTAAACGGTAAGTTATGAAGGCTAAAATTTATCAAGTCAGGTGTTAAATTATTCAAATTAAGTTGAAATTTTGTTTATACATTCGTCAGATTTTTTAAATTAGGTGTATAATTTTTGGTGCAATTTTATACATCTGTTCTAATAATATAATACTTTTATTTTATCATTTTTTGCAAATATTAAAATGCATTCATTTTTATTTTCCTTTTCAATTTAACCGTAACCTAGCAACCATATTTAAAGAATATCAAAATGATAAAATTCAAGTAACTCAGACGATTTTGCTACAATATTTTATTCGCAAAATAAAATATTATTGGGTGATTTTATATTTTATTGAAATAAATGAGAATTTATTTTGGTACAAGTTACCTTTTAACTACTATAGAATGATAGCCGAAACATTTTTATATGAGATATTATTAATTTTCTGGAAGAGATGTGGATTTTTCGTGGTTGAAAATTAGTATTATTTAAAAAATATAATGTAATATCTCATACAACGAGATAGTTAATCTAAAGAAATTAGCGTAGTAAAACGAATCCATACAGCACAATTATTGGTAACTAAGATCATAAAAAGTTATCACAAAAAATACTTTATAGCGCCAAATCAAGATTGCTATTTAGTGAATTGGCAGTGGGCACGATTATGAAGGATTACACAATAAAAGTTTTCAGGTTTAAAAGTTTCCAAATAAGCCTATTTTGGGGAGATTTTAGTATGTTATTGCCATCGAATTAAATCAGGATGTACTTAGGTCAAATAAATATTGTGCAATGACCATCAAAACTGTTTTTCCGAAACAAAAATTGTAATAATACTAGATTTCTGAAATAGATAAGTGAATATATAGTAGATTCAGTTTACATTTCCATAAGTTGATTTTGTACACGAGATATTATTCAACTTATCTATCAGATGCGAGTGCTTCGTGGTTGGAAGGTAAGTAAATATTGCTATTTAGGTATTACATGAAATTATTTTCGAAATTTTTGCTTTTCATAATAAAACCAATGTGTAGAACGAAATCCAATATGTACTAGAATCATTCACACAAACAATAGGAAACCACGAATATAAATTTAATAAGATTACGGGGGGTTCAGGGGGGCAGAGCCCCCCTGAAGAAATGTATTTTTTTACCTAAAAAATAAAATAAGAAGTTCATAAGAATGTCAGAATATTATTGCATAAACCGTGTTTAATTTAATGTTCCTAATTTCTGAAACCTTCGAATTATTTTATATGCGTATAAATATACATGTAATAATTTAAAAAATTTAATTTGCGTATTATAAGATGTTAAATATTATAAGAAACATTGACTTTCATATAGCTGACGTTGAGGCTCCTGATCTGTAGATTTACTAGTAGGATCATAAGGTAAAGGAATCATTTTGTACGTCCCTGTCATCGAGCTATATAAATGCTACTCATTGCCGAAACATCGCTGTGGAGACGCGAAAGGTTTTTGGTTTCTGTCTGTTCCACGATAACTGCCGTAAAAAACATTCGATTAGGTTGATTTTTGGTGGGTATGTTGGTGAGGTACCCGGAATGAGCTGTATAGTTTTTGGTTACATTGGGTTCATTCGTTCGAAAAATACAGAACATTTCTTTTTAGGTCATAATGCTTTCCTGCAGGCGATTTTCAAATTTCCTTTTTAACTGAAATGAAAATCGCATATTTGAATAATGGATTTAAACGTAAAATTACGGATACTAAATTTTCGATAGGGAGGTCTTAAATATATGCAATAGCTTTGAAAATTTGATGATACATCGATTAGAATTTAGAAATTAATTGTTTACATTATTAGGAATTTTTTTTGCATCTGTTCGGGAAATATGAAACATTTTATTTTCCTATTTTTTACAAATTTTAAAATGCATTTCTTTTTCTTTTCTCTTTATTTTATTAGTTGCTTAGCAACTATTTTCAAAGAATATCAAAATAATAAATGCATTTTTTTTTTATCTAAAAAATTACAAGAATAAGAATTTCAGAATATCATTGCATAAAACGTGTTTAATTTCTGAAACCGCCTATAAATATGAATGTAATATTAAAAAAATAATAATAATAACTAGCTGGCTTCGCCCGCCAGCGGGCCCCTAATTTACATCGGTGCCTCGAATTGTAGAAAATCTCGAATCTTGTAAAACCTCAAACCGGACGAACCGCCGACCCGGGTGCCCGCTGCCTTCGGCACCGTATACCGGTCGTGCTACGCACGCACCGGGTAATCCCTTAATTAGCACATTGAATTGTACAAACCTCTAACCGAACGAACCTCCGACCCTCCCCTCGTGGACTTATTGTTCCTATACCTCACGGGTGGCTGTCCTTGAGTGGGTGATTTCGGTCCCCGCTGCCTTCGGCACCGGATAATCCCTTTGAACGAACCTCCGGCTCGGGTCCCCGCTGCCTGCGGCACCGTATAGCAGTCGTTCCGACCCTGGTCCCCGCTGCCTTCGGCACCGTATGACGGTCGTGCTACGCATGCACCGGATAATCCCTTAAATTGCACATGGAATAGTATAAACCTCTAACTGAACGAAAACCTGCGGCTCGGGTCCCCGCTGCCTGCGACGCACCGGGTAATCCCTTAATTAGCACATTGAATTGTACAAACCTCTAACCGAACGAACCTCCGACCCTGGTCCCCGCTGCCTTCGGCACCGTATACCGGTCGTGCTGCGCACGCACCGGATAATCCCTTAAATTGCACATAGAATAGTATAAACCTCTAACTGAACGAACCTCCGGCTCGGGTCCCCGCTGCCTGCGGCACCGTATAGCAGTCGTTCCGACCCTGGTCCCCGCTGCCTTCGGCACCGTATGACGGTCGTGCTACGCATGCACCGGACAATCCCTTAAATTGCACATAGAATAGTATAAACCTCTAACTGAACGAACCTCCGGCTCGGGTCCCCGCTGCCTGCGGCACCGTATAGCAGTCGTTCCGACCCTGGTCCCCGCTGCCTTCGGCACCGTATGACGGTCGTGCTACGCATGCACCGGATAATCCCTTAAATTGCACATGGAATAGTATAAACCTCTAACTGAACGAAAACCTGCGGCTCGGGTCCCCGCTGCCTGCGACGCACCGGGTAATCCCTTAATTAGCACATTGAATTGTACAAACCTCTAACCGAACGAACCTCCGACCCTGGTCCCCGCTGCCTTCGGCACCGTATACCGGTCGTGCTGCGCACGCACCGGATAATCCCTTAAATTGCACATAGAATAGTATAAACCTCTAACTGAACGAACCTGCGGCTCGGGTCCCCGCTGCCTGCGGCACCGTATAGCAGTCGTGCTGCGCACGCGCTGCAGTATACGTTAGTTCCACCTTCCGCCACCAGGTGGCGCAATCTGTTTATATGATCATAACTGAAATCGTTAAGACTTTCGATGTCTAGTCGAATGAGCCATACCCCGTCGTTTTCATGCCCGTAGAACCGAAGATAGGAAAGCGCCCCCTAGTGGTGAAAAAACGAAATAAAATCGGTAAGCTCTATCGATGTCGAGTCGAATTGATTTAGACTACCTGAGTTCTAGTTCAAAGACAGGGACCTGTAGAAAAACTTAAAACTTAAAAAAAAAAAAAAATCGATAACGGGCGAAGCCCGCTTTTCCCTATCATAATATCTGGATAGGGGGTCCTTATTACTTTAATTATGATGTTTGGAATCAGTTTGGTGGACATCCGTAACATAGTTTCTTAGTTATAGAAACGGACCACAGTTAAAAGAAAAAAGCGGGGGGGGGGGGGGGGGGGGGTTGGCGATGACACTGCTTTTCCTCAAACAACTTATGTAGACTACATGAGTTCTAGTTCAAAGACAGTGAGCTGTAGAAAAACTTAAAACTAAAAAAAAAAAAAAAAAAAAAAAAAAAAATCGATAACGGGCGAAGCCCGCTTTTTCCTATCATAATATCTGGTTGCCACTCTAATACAAAAACTGAAAATAGTCGTAATGCAGTTTTTAGACGCGGCCTACTTCTTAAAATCGTAATATCTAGCCGGCACTGTAATAGAAATCTTTCTTTTGCTTTAATTATACAAATAACGATGATTAATTATACAATAAAATAATATATCGGCTCCTAATGAAGATATGAGAATAATTTTTAGATATTCTGAAAGCAGAATCCATTTTGAGTCGCCCTGTCAAAGTTTGAAATTAATGCGCCCCTTAGATTCGGAAATGCCCCCCCCCCTCTGAAAAAACGCAGTTGACTATTTTATCTCTTTCAGAAATGACTTATCCACAGACGATTTGTCTCCGTTGAATGTTGAAATAAAAAAGAAGCTGTCTCTTCGGAATAGAAATAAATTCATTTGCCGTGTCATTAATGAGTTTTAATTGATATCTTCAAAAATTACTGGTCGATTTTTACGAATTTTTTTTTGTTGAATTCGCGATTTTTTTATACACGTGTTAGCAAATTTTCGCGAATGTAGAGTCATTATTTCCACTTGTTTCAAAAAGGACTGGGGCGATTCGATCTCGGATCTGTCGACCTGCATTCTTTACGGCAACCTCTTTTTACGTCTGGGGTCGATGTTGGAGTTCTGGTCAGTTTTTGGCCGAAATAAAGAAAAGTTACGGTCCGAATTTCAAAAAATTTGACGTTTTGCAACGACAAAAATCGGCCGCGTGTGTACCCCGATTTTTGGATCGATACCTCCGGTACATTTTTTTTTATTCGATGATGCGTTAAAAAGCGACGATTTGGATGTCTGCGATTATCTGTTTTGACTTCTCTTCCAACTTCGGTTTCGGTCGGTAATTAAAACACTTTCGCTCATTAATAACTCCCCGGGTCCGGGTCGGAATCCCGACCCGATCGAAACTTGAGCGTCGCGCCTTTTTTGCGAATTTTTCGGTACGCGTCCGCCGTCGGTGCGTCGATTAGTCCGGGAGCCTTTGCGGGTACAAAGGCGGAGTGCACAGACAGACACACACACAGACGTTTACCGTCCTTAATATTAGTGACTAGCTGGCTTCGCCCGCCAGCGGGCCCCTAATTTACATCGGTGCCTCGAAACTTTTGTATTCTCCGGCTCGCATCCCCCTCGAACCGAACGAACCTCCGACCCGGGTCCCCGCTGCCTTCGGCACCGTACACCGGTCGTGCTACGCACGCACCGGATAATCCCATAATTTGCATAATCCCTTAATTTGTACATCGAATAGTATAAACCTCTAACTGAACTAATCTCCGACCCTGGTCCCCGCTGCCTTCGGCACCGTATACCGGTCGAAACTTTTGTATTCTCCGGCTCGCATCCCCCTCGAACCGAACGAACCTGCGACCTGGGTCCCCGCTGCCTTCGGCACCGTACACCGGTCGTGCTACGCACGCACCGGATAATCCCATAATTTGCATAATCCCTTAATTTGCACATCGAATAGTATAAACCTCTAACTGAACTAATCTCCGACCCTGGTCTCCGCTGCCTTCGGCACCGTATACCTGTTGTGCTACGCACGCACCGGATAATCCCTTAAATTGCACATAGAATAGTATAAACCTGTCACTGAACGAACCTCCGGCTCAGTTCCCCGCTGCCTGCGGCACCGTATAGCAGTCGTTCCGACCCTGGTCCCTGCTGCCTTCGGCACCGTATACCGGCCGTGCTACGCAAGCACAGGATAATCCCTTACATTGCACATAGAATAGTATAAACCTCTAACTGAACGAACCTCCGGCTCGGGTTTTCTTTTGCGCGAGACAAGTTTAAAGGCAAACCAGATTTGACCCTCTGCGGTGAACATTCAAAAAATATTATAGATTCATGGAAAATAGACTCGACATTTAAATCACTAAGTGACCATCAATATATTACTTTTACTCTGAATGTCACACCCACAATAAGAAATTTATACCGTTTCAAAACCAAATATGAAACGTTTAAAAAATTCAATAAACTGTTTCAAAAACATGAAGAAACATTACTTTCAACACTTAAAGCAGTCAATTCTGTTCCAGAGTTAGAGAAGTGGACAGAGGAATTTAATGTTATCCTTTTAAACATCATGCAAAAATCACTTAAAAAGAAAAAGTTGTCTCATGAAATTAATGTATCCTGGTATACTGACAAACTTAAAGTACAGCGAAGCCACCTAAATGCTATATATAAACTACATAAAAGAAATCCAGATTCTGTAGAACTCAAGATTAAATATAAAAAAGCCAAAGCAAAATACAAATTAGATATTAAAAAAGCTAAAATTGATTCTTGGATAACATTTTGTTCGGAAACAAACAGTAAGTATGGTACTGCTTTTAAAATTCTGAAGCAGAAATATTTAAAAAATACAGATCTCATCCACTCTGTCATGGAATCTTCAACTCAAAATGATACATACAAAGAGATTCAAGAAACGTTACTTCATTACCATTACAATACAAGCCCAGAATTCGAATCATCATTTCAAAACACAAACACACTATCAATAAAAGAATGTAACAATTTTAAATTTACCCATAGAGAAATTCAATATGCAATTAACCAACAAAATAAAAAGAAAGCCCCAGGATATGATCGGGTAGATGGCAGAATTTTAGAAAATTTGATAAAAAATAATATGAAGCTTATAAAGTTATTATATAACAAATGTCTCTACCTTGGACACTTTCCAGAAACGTGGAAGAAAGGAGTAGTCATCTATTTTAGAAAGAAAAACAAAGATCCATCAAAACCTGATTCATACCGTCCAATTACACTACTACCCATGATTGGTAAAATCCTAGAAAGATTAATAAAAAATAGAACTTTAACTTATCTTGAAGCAATAAACTATCTAAAAGATGAACAGTTCGGCTTCCGTGAAAACAGAAGCACTATATCAGCTCTGGAGAGACTTAAAGAGAAAATTGCACAATTATTACAAAAACATACTTATGTGGGCATCATATCATTTGATATTACAGGTGCTTTCGATTCAATAAACTGGCACCAATTATCAGAAATAATTGATGACTCACCGTTACCCAGATACCTCAAAACCTTATTAAAAAGTTATATAAGCAAAAGAAGTATAGGCTTAAATCAATATGAATATATAGAGTGGTTCAGGGTATTTAAAGGATGCCCTCAGGGATCCTGTCTTGGACCACTCTTATGGCTTCTTATAGCTAACTACATAATAAAAAATTATAAAAATCTATATGAAGATATTATTGTTTACGCAGATGATTTTTTGATTCCAATAGAGGGAAATACCGTAATAGACCTGGAAGTTACAACCAACAACAAAATAGTCCATTTTAAGAATATATGTGATGAACTCGGTTTAAAAATATCAACTCAGAAAACGCAATCAATGCTTTTCGGTAGCAATCTCCTCGAAAGAAGACTTCCGAGATTTAAATTAGAAAATATAAAAATAAAAGTAGTAAAAAATATTAAATATCTTGGCGTACTGTTAGATTCTAAATTCAATTTTACAGATCACATGAAAGACCTTCGAACAAAGATTGCAAACTTTGTAAACGGATTTAGAGGATTTCGATTCTTTAATAAAGGTATCAAACCAGACATCCTGAAAATATGGTATCAAACAGTCATAGAACGCCAAATACTATATGCTTACGAAATTTGGTATCCAAACTTGAATACTGATGGCCGCAAATTACTACGTTCAACTCAGCGTTTGGCATTATTAAACTTAATACGGACCTATAGGACTATCTCTCACGAAGCTCTGTATCTTCTTACAGGAACTCCACCAATCCTAATAAAAATACAGAATGAATTTCAGTACTACCAACTGAAAATAGGAAATAGAAATTTGTTAATCAATAACACACAGCTAAACATTAACAATATAATGCAGAAAGAAAAATCGTATCGATTCCTCAATTACTACAGAGTCCAAAATATCAGAATTATAGAAGATAGAAAATCCATCCATCCAAAAGAATACGATGTGGAAGCCTACACAGATGGTTCTGTCATGCCAGGGGGTGTAGCCAGTGCTTTCACCATATATAAAGATGGAAATAATATACATGATGAAGCAATACGACATCATCCACTGAATAACATATATCAAGCAGAATTAATGGCAATTTATAAAGCAATAAAATGGTTCTCTACCTCCGACTACAATAAACTACTAATTATTACAGATAGTTACTCTTCTATGGAAGTATTAAAAGTTGCTTTTCCTAGAAACTACATTATCAAAAACATTTACAATCAATTACTTCAAATTCCTGATAAATCCATTATAATAACATGGACTAAATCTCATGTGGGTGATACTGGCAACGAAAGAGCTGATCTCCTAGCAAAGCAAGCCATCTTACAAGACCAATATCAATCAAGAAAAGATCTGTTGTTCCCCATTTCAATAGCAAAATTGTATTTTAAAAAGAAAACCATCTCTGACTGGCAAGCCATTTGGGACTCATGTAATAAGGGCAGAGATACCTATAAAATTATAAATAAAGTCGATCCAAATTATCTCTGCAAACAGCCAACACTGCCGTATTATCTGAGTAACCATGGCAGTTTCCCACAATACTTACATAAAATAAGAAAAAGAGCCTCACCTAGATGTCCATGCGATAAAGCAGAAGGAGATTCAGTTCACTACATATTCGGATGCTGCCCTCTTATGATCCATCACTTCCCTTTTGATAAGAACGAAACTCTCAGATATAACCTACGTAATATCATTTTCAATCCTTCAAACTCTCAAAAGTTAAAAGAGAATTATAATATTCTCAATAAAAATTTCTCTTTCATTACGAAAGAATTTTAAGAAAAAAATTGACTGAACTGACCATTGACTTTCTGAACTAAAATACCATAAATTTAGGACATTATGAACTTATAGTACTTCGAAGATATTTTATATTTAACTTTCAATTTGCAAAAAATTGTTATTTTTTACCTTTTATATTTTATTATTGTTATGTAATTATATTCATTGTTTAAAATCTAATAAACAGGCGCCTCCTGCGGTGGGGGTTGGAACGGATGGGTGCTATCGGTGCCGGGTAGCGTTTATTTTTCCCCTCGTGGACTTATTGTTCCTATACCTCACGGGTGGCTGTCCACGAGTGGGTGATTTCGGTCCCCGCTGCCCAAAAGAATACGATGTGGAAGCCTACACAGATGGTTCTGTCATGCCAGGGGGTGTAGCCAGTGCTTTCACCATATATAAAGATGGAAATAATATACATGATGAAGCAATACGACATCATCCACTGAATAACATATATCAAGCAGAATTAATGGCAATTTATAAAGCAATAAAATGGTTCTCTACCTCCGACTACAATAAACTACTAATTATTACAGATAGTTACTCTTCTATGGAAGTATTAAAAGTTGCTTTTCCTAGAAACTACATTATCAAAAACATTTACAATCAATTACTTCAAATTCCTGATAAATCCATTATAATAACATGGACTAAATCTCATGTGGGTGATACTGGCAACGAAAGAGCTGATCTCCTAGCAAAGCAAGCCATCTTACAAGACCAATATCAATCAAGAAAAGATCTGTTGTTCCCCATTTCAATAGCAAAATTGTATTTTAAAAAGAAAACCATCTCTGACTGGCAAGCCATTTGGGACTCATGTAATAAGGGCAGAGATACCTATAAAATTATAAATAAAGTCGATCCAAATTATCTCTGCAAACAGCCAACACTGCCGTATTATCTGAGTAACCATGGCAGTTTCCCACAATACTTACATAAAATAAGAAAAAGAGCCTCACCTAGATGTCCATGCGATAAAGCAGAAGGAGATGCAGTTCACTACATATTCGGATGCTGCCCTCTTATGATCCATCACTTCCCTTTTGATAAGAACGAAACTCTCAGATATAACCTACGTAATATCATTTTCAATCCTTCAAACTCTCAAAAGTTAAAAGAGAATTATAATATTCTCAATAAAAATTTCTCTTTCATTACGAAAGAATTTTAAGAAAAAAATTGACTGAACTGACCATTGACTTTCTGAACTAAAATACCATAAATTTAGGACATTATGAACTTATAGTACTTCGAAAATATTTTATATTTAACTTTCAATTTGCAAAAAATTGTTATTTTTTACCTTTTATATTTTATTATTGTTATGTAATTATATTCATTGTTTCAAATCTAATAAACAGGCGCCTCCTGCGGTGGGGGTTGGAACGGATGGGTGCTATCGGTGCCGGGTAGCGTTTATTTTTCCCCTCGTGGACTTATTGTTCCTATACCTCACGGGTGGCTGTCCACGAGTGGGTGATTTCGGTCCCCGCTGCCTGCGGCACCGTATAGCAGTCGTGCTGCGCACGCGCTGCAGTATACGTTAGTTTCACCTTCCGCCACCAGGTGGCGCAAATAGAAAAAATAAACCTCGAATAAGATAAACCTCGAACTGAACGAATCTCTAGAACCCCACAGTTAAGATAAAAAAAACTTGAAGGTGGGGGGGGGGAGGACACTGCTTTTCCTTAAACAACTGAATTAGACTGCCGGAAAAAAAAATCTGATGTCAAACAACTTATTTAGACTACCAGACTTCTTGTTCAAAGACAGGGACCTGTAGGAAAACTTAAAACGGAAAAAAAAATCGATAACGGGCGAAGCCCGTTTTTCCCTATCATAATATCTGGTTGCCACTCTAAAACAAAAACTTAAGATACTCGTTATGGCAGTTTTTAGACGCGGCCTACTTCTTAAAATCGTAATATCTAGCCGGCACTGTAAAAGAAATCTTTCTTTTGCTTTAATTATACAAATAACGATGATTAATTACACAATAAAATAATATATCGGCTCCTAATGAAGATATGAGAATAATTTTTAGATATTCTGAAAGCAGAATCCATTTTGAGTCGCCCTGTCAAAGTTTAGAATTAATGCGCCCCTTAGATTCGGAAATGCCCCCCCCCTCTGAAAGAACGCAGTTGAAAGTCAGGTGACTATTTTATCTCTTTCAGAAATGACTTACCACAGACGATTCGTCTGCGTTGAATGTTGAAATAAAAAAGAAGCTGTCTCTCCGGAATAGAAATAAATTCATTTGCCGTGTCATTAATGAGTTTTAATTGATATCTTCAAAAATTACTGGTCGATTTTTACGAATTTTTTTTTGTTGAATTCGCGGTTTTTTTATACACGTGTTAGCAAATTTTCGCGAATGTATAGTCATTATTTCCACTTGTTTCAAAAAGGAGTGGGGCGATTTGATCTCGTATCTGTCGACACTGCTTTCTTTACGGCAACCTTTTTTCACGTCTGGGGTCGATGTTGGATGTCTGGTCAGTTTTTGGCCGAAATAAAGAAAAGTTACGGTCCGAATTTCAAAAAATTTGACGTTTTGGAACGACAAAAATCGGCCGCGTGCGTACCCCGATTTTCGGATCGATACCTCCGGTACATTTTTTTTAATTCGATGATGCGTTAAAAAGCGGCGATTTGGATGTCTGCGATTATCAAAACGGAATTTTTTTTCGATTCTTTTTCCAGTTCGGTTTCGGTCGGTAATTAAAACACTTTCGCTCATTAATAACGCCCCGGGTCCGGGTCGGAGGCCCGACCCGATCGAAACTTGAGCGTCGCGCCTTTTTTGCGAATTTTTCGGTACGCGTCCGCCGTCGGTGCGTCGATTAGTCCAGGAGCCTTTGCGGGTACAAAGGTGGAGTGCACAGACAGACAGAAACACACACAGACGTTTACCGTTCTTAATATTAGGGATTGCGGATTGAAAGATGCTAAATAGTATTAAAAGTGAGATTAAAAAACAACGACTTTCAGAGCTGACGTTGATGCTCCTGATCTGTAGATTTACTAGTGTATGAAAATTTCATGACGATGATCCGAGTAATGACAAGAGTTAGAGCACAGACAGACATAAACCGAATTCATAAGTGTTGGAGTCTACTTTCTGATGGTGAAAACTGTATTTTAATAACTCTATTACGGGATGAGTCATCGCGCTTCAAAGTTTTCCCATAGGTTAACATTAACATGGGATTGAGTGGTCAGGAAGTTTCAGTGAAGCGACACCTTTTAAGCTTGTTCTCGAAAAAATATTCTCCTCAGAAACTTTGTGTTACATTTTAAAACTTAAAGACATGATTATTAAAATGATTTGGAATCTAATTTTTTTTTTCGATAAATAAATGACGTCTTGAGTAATAAGCGATTGTTGTCTCGTGACAGTAGTTTTTTCCCTTTCCCGCGCTATCGCGTCCTGAATTTCGGTTGAAAACACCCACTTAGACCTCATTTTCTGAAAAATCATCTGCTTTGACTGAAAAATGAACAACTTGGTGAATTCGAATCTATTTCAATAATTAAGAACAGTTTACATTAGAGAATATCAAAAAGAAGGATGAACAGGCAAGAATGCCAATGATGAAATTATTGTTATGTGTCATTTTGATAATCCCCCCCCCCCTCCCCTCCCTTACCTGTTCCTGCGATGCGAGTCATCATGGCGAAACGCATTTCTTTCGCTTTGCATTCCATTAAAATGAGTTCGGGCTTTACGCTTTCGGAGCCCCTTAGACCGACGACTCGCCATCTGAGCCCGGTGCCGAAAATATGCGCTGGAAACGGATTAATAACATTTTATAATTTTTTTCGAGATTCATTTATAAATATCTTCTTACACGGAAATAAGTATTCATACTCAACACCCGATCATGGCGTCGTTTCGTGATTTTCATGCCCCTGGAAACCCTAACCCATTTGCCATGGATACCCCCAACGACTGGCAGAAATCTGCAAAAGCCACAATTCTTATCCTTTTAGAATATCGTTGTACAATTATGGCAGAAAGAGCACACGAGTTCTGTTTCCAAGTCCTATTTCGGGGAGGACTTCAAACAGAAAACGAGAATAAATAGGGACGACATTCAATACGAACATTGACCGTGCAAAAGCTTCAGATTCGGAGATTAGAATTCACAACCTATCAGAGAGAGATTCTCATTATATTATGCAGTGTTGAATTCAGGGGGTGGCTCCTTCCCCCCCCCCCCCCCCCCCGAGCATTGAAATGACCCCTCCCCCCTCGGAAGATTTAAGATTTTATGCTTTTAATAATGGTTAAAAAGTGCCGGAAATCAACAATGACACCTCCCCCCGGAGAAAAGTATCTGAAATCAAGTCCCCCTTTTCAAACTGATTTTTAAAGGATTATAAAACCCTTTAAGGTGGTTCTCACATGACCTGCTCAACAACGCGAAACTTTCTGACACACTTTTAAACGCAAAAACCTACAACTGGCAGGCCTGACCCTTGAAGCGTTTTTAGAATCGAAATGAGTTTTCCATTCTTTGATCGATAGATTACTTATTGATACGATATCGATTACTTATCGATAAGCGATTCGTGTCACGTGACGACACGGTTTTCCCCTTCCTTCCTCCCTCTCTTGCTTCGGGAATTCTGTTCGAAACGCCGATTTTGGCCGTATTTTCTGAACGATCTTCTGCCTTTCCCAAAAAATGAAAAACTCATTTCGATGACTGCCCATTTCGTCCGCTACCGAACAAACACGAATTCAAAATTGTGTCAGAAAGTAGCTCCTTTGGATCTGAGAAGAAAAAGAAGTTAAACTGAGGCCATTCACATTCATTGTGTAGCATACTCTTATTTCAGAGAATTTGAAATGAGCCCCTCGAAAAATAGAGAAATGGATAACATATTAAGTCCCCCTCATAGTTAACTAATGAACCCCTTAAACTAATCAGGGAAGCCTCTAATTACAATGAATATGTATACAAAATTTAAAGAAAATGGGATAATTCTGCATGGAGTTAGCCCCCGTTCCCCCCCTTTTATACTTAACCCATGAACCCCCAAAACTAATCAGAGAAGCGCCTTATCACAATGAACCTATAAACAAAGTTTGAAGCAAAACGGTTATTTCTATCAAGAGTTATCGCGTTACGTACATACATACAGAACGGGCGGGCACATGAGCTCTCAGGCTTTGATAGCCTGTGAGCTAAAAACTACTTCCTTCTCTCTCCAGTTTTTTTTCTCACTTTGTGAATAAGTACAATTTTTACTTGGAGCATCGAAGTGAAGACTGATATAAAAATCGAGCCAGAGCCAGTCTCATCTCTAGTACCACCAACCCGATTTCATTTATTTGGCATCCAAGATGCAATAACAGAAAACGCATTTTTTTTTTTTTAATTACTTTCTAAAATATAATTTTTACAGTGCAATACCTAAGACCCAACCTTATAGGCGAAAATTCAAGTACTTTTGATTCATTCATTTCGATTCAGTAAATTTGTTTGGTTGTTGGCATATGGCATGTCTTGGTCGCGTAAACTATTATTTTTTTTTTTTTAATTTGGCACGCGGAAGCGAAAAGGTTCGCCGTCTCTGGCGGATTCCTCCCCATCCCCTCACTGCACCACTGATCTCAGTCATATGAAAATTGACTGCTCCAAAAAAGTATTCAGGACATAAATCGCGATAAATAGCCAAATGTGAAAGGACTAGGAAGTATTTCGGAATGTTTTTCTCTTTAATTAACCTTGAGTCATCACTGACATCTATGTTGGAGAGATGTCCGATTTTTGCCCGCCAAATACTCAACGAACCAATCATGGGCTTTGTTGACGGTTCATTCCGTTCTATCATTGGCTAAAAATTATGGCGGGATTTCTTGTGGCGAATGACGTGACCCAGTTGCGTCATTTCCTAGCGTCGGTGCTACTTGTTGTGTCACGCTTTTCTTTCGGTTCGCGTGAAATTTGAATGTTCAAGATTTGTTCGTGTTCAGCGTGGACAACATTTAACTATTATGTGTTTGTCGTCATTTTCTGCTACATTTCAATGTCATTAGTTCGTGGGAAGTCAAGTTTTAGTTTCGAGTACAACTCATAGTTGATTCATGTGACATTCATAACAACAACTGATTTGTTACAACTCTGTTGATCTGTGTACAACTCATAGTTGACATTCATGTGAAAGTTTGTCAGTGCTGCTTGACTCTACACGTGGTTTTGATCTTCAAAATTTTCCTAGCCATTTCCAAAGACTTTCGTGGACAGTTTCTTTAAGGACAATCATGGTCTCTAAATGCAAAGGCCGCATTCACAAGTGCAGTGCGTTGACGGTACATCATCTGCTCAACAAACTATGGGCCGATAAACAGAGTACGGTGCGGAGGAATTTGTTTGGTTATTATGAAAGCCAAGAAACGTGTCAACTGCTCGACAAACAAGTGTCTAACATGGCGGAGAGGTCTCGAGAAGCGTGGAATTTCGACTTCGTGAACGAGTCTCCCAAGAGGGGCCGATATTTGTGGCAGAAGACGCCCAGCAGCGAGGTTCCCGTGTGGTACGCGGCCGTCAGCAGGCCGGCGCTCAAAGACATTAGGCAGAACGTGAAAGAAACTTCATGCGAAAATTTTGACTGTTCGTTCGCCGAAAGAAAAACAGAATCTTCAAGGCCAAAACACAAAGAAAATGACGTCAAAAAGAATGAGCAGTCTCCTGTTGGCAAGAAACCCAGGTTTATCCAGACAACAATAAAAGGTAAGGCCTTTTTCCTCCACAATTTTTGTATTACGAAGTTATTTTTGGATCTGATTTTTTAATCCTTGTTATCTTATAGTATTAAGATATTTTATGCTCAAAAATTATAATCCCTTGGCAGGATTAAAATCGCAAACATTTTTTTCTTCTTCTCTATGATTGATGAGTTAATAGGATGAATTCAATTTAGATCAAGCAAGAAACTGTTTAAAATTTGGGATGAACCGAATATTCGGTTTGTCGAATATCAAGCTATTCGATTCGGCCTAAGCGAATACTTTGAAGAAAAAACGTTTTTAAAAAATTTAGATATTTTTTTAACTAATTTAAATAAATGATAAAATAATCAGGAAAATTAAGAAATAGAATTGTATTTAAATAAGAGATTACTTTGGACAACCCCCCCCCCCCCTAATGTTTTTGGTTCATAAAAAAAAAAATATTATTTTGCTTTTATTTATTTTTTCATAACTACCCCTAGCATGTTTTATAATCTAGGTCAGGGATTCTCAAACTTTTAAACCGACGTACCACTAAATCTAAGTCCATTCTTCCGCGTACCACCAGGTATCGAACGTAATGCTAATATAGGAGAAAATAGAAAAGTTGAACTTCCCATATTTTGTTCGATTTCAAATCACCATTTTAAATTACTTTACTGTATTAAAAAATGATTTCGATAGAAACTTAAACATTTGGTACAGAATAAGAGAAAAATGTCAACTAACAGATTTAAATAAGTAATGAAATATGTTTAAAACAAAACGTCAGCACTCAAATAACCAGTACAAATATATATATATGTAAGAAGATGATATGTAAACAGTTGATTTACTGGAATTATATGGACGACTAGACGTTAAATAACAAAATATAAACTTTAATACAGTCCAAGACAGATAATTCTACAATACTTTACTAATAATTTCTTCACAGCTAATACACTTCTCGCCCAACATATACAATATATTTATTTGACAAAAGTCCAACTAGACTAACAGCGCCTTTACTGGCTATGTCCCATTTCGACGCTTGTCTTTTTTCAATTTTGAAGATTGATCGGAAATCTTTATAAATCGTGGGTAATAATAGTACCAGTTAATTTGATGATCATGCATGTCATAACGGAAATAAGTGTTTAAACTGAAATCCTACAAATCTGTCATCATGACATGATGGCGTCTCGACATCAGCATCTTGGTTTATTTTTTTTTCATGCCTAAACAGTTCATTTTTTGAGATTTTTATTTCTTTCCGGATATTGCTCTCTATCTTTAGAAGCTGTATTCTTATTTTCTCTAATTTTTTTCTGCATATTGATCTCTATTTTTAGAATCTGTATACCTATTGTTTTTAGAATTATAAGAATTTGAATAAGCATCTCTTCCACTATCAGCTTCTTTAAATCCATGATGAGAATTATTCCTATGTGATGGTTGTGAATTTCTCTGTTCATTATAACTAGCCTTACATGATCGTCAACCACCATAATTATAATTATTTCGACCATGATAGTAGCCTCTATTCATGAACCTAGGGGGAATAGTTGGATTATACCTTGCTTTTGAATTAGGTGAAGCACTTTCTAGCATTTCAGATCCATCATTAGGTTCAACCACATCCGGTGAACTATTAAACAAATCTTTACTTTCTGTTATGTTTTGAGGTATCGAAGAATCTTTAGTCTCAAAGTTTTGAGAAATCTCAGATTCATTTCGGTAAAAATTCTCGGAACTCTTTTTCCCATAGCTATATTTATTCTAAATTCTATGGTTAAATGACTGTTTAACATATCTTTGGACATGTCTATTATTGCTCCTGTTATCAAATGGTCAATTAAAATGTCTGTTATTTCCTCTATGATCAAAATTCCTACTGCGATCTCTTACATAGTTTATTCTATCATGTGCAGGACTACTTATTTCATCATTTTCTTCTGGAGATGGATCGTCAACATTCCATTCATCAAAGTCAGTTGGAATACGACACATTGGACATAATAATTCATTACTTTTCACTTTACTTTCTGCTTCATCCTCAATATTTCTTGGATATCTAGCTAAACAATGAGAATGGAAATAATGGTAACATTCAGTTTTTGTAAATTCATCATTGTCACTAAATCCATGCAAACAGATTGCTCACTTTCCTCTTGGTCGGTTTCCATCAGTCAAATGCTCTTTAGCAGCATCAATCATTTCAAACAGCATTGAACTACCCTTTTTATTTTCAGAATTCATCCATAAATCCGGAGTAATGCTCAGATAATCCTGTATCTTTTGTTTTATTCGGCTTATATGATTTTATAAATTCTCGTATTTTTTTCTCTGTTAGCTAAATTTGTAATATGAGTCAAATCCACCTCGTCATTTACGTAGTCGATATTAACCATATCTTCCCAACCTCGATTATCGTTGTTTATACTTGATGTAGCTATCTCATCAATTTTGGACGGAACTTAGTTAATTTTAATGTATCCTACTCGTATGTGTTGTCGCTTGTTATTCTAACACCATCTTCCGCTACTTTTAACGTCATGCCTTCTACTGCTTTTCTACCTATTATTAAATCGCAGTCCGTCTCTTGTACTACGTAAAATTTATCCTGGATTTCTATATCGTCTACGTAGACTTTATGCCAAAAAAAAACCTGTTGGCTTAATTTCTTTTCCACCTATGCTCGATATAGATATATTGTCACTGGTTAGCTTTGGCACGTTTATTGCAGTATGATATCTTGAATTGGCGATTGAAATGTCGCTCCCTGTATCAATTATTACGTTTGTTTTTATTCTGCGAATATCTACCATTCTTCCTTTTTTACCGTTTAATATGCCCATATTAACTATTTTTATTTGTGTGTTTTGGGTCTCATCTTGGTATTTAGTTTCTCGCCAATTTTGATTACGTTGCCGCTTGAAATTTGAATATTCTTGTTGCGTTTTACTCGCCATGGTACATTTCGCACTCACCTGACCAGGGTTGCCACATGTAAAACAGATTATATGCGACTCTTTTCTTCAGTGATTCACACTGTGCCTATTGTCAACTTTGCGTCTTTTCAAATTGGCGTAGTCAGCCGCTCTCAATCTTCTGTCCTCAAAATGTCCACTTGTATTCCTAACTGATTGTTTATTGCAAACCCTTCGTGCCGTTTCGTAAATATCTAATTTACTAACTAAGTCATCAATTTTCTTTATTACTAATAATTCTTCTACGAAATAAGTCTTTGTTTCCGCAGGTAAATTATGCCTGATTTGATTAACTACAATTAATTCCGATAATTCCTCAAAGTTATCTACTTGAAGGTCTTCAATCCATTGTTGAAAATACACCTTGATCTCATAAGCGAAATCTTGCCAATTAGCCAATGGCTTTTTTTTTAGATGAGAAAATTTTCAGCCTACACTCTTCTGGCGATAGTTTGTAGCGTTTTAGCAGAATATTTTTGTATGTAATCATAATCGTGAATTTTGGGATCGTTTTCCCTCGTTATTATATTGATCACATCTAATGGCATTAGATTAATTAAATAGTTTACCCATTCTTTTTTATCAATGCCCGTTTGTGCCATTTCCCTTTCGTACATAGCCAAATATGAACTAATATCATTCAAACTTTCGTATTTTGTTAATAATCTAAGCAATACAAATTGCTTATCTGGATTCGTCCTTGGGTTTCATCGATGTGTTCGCTTGAATTTTCTTGTATATGTATTTTCTTAATTTCAAAATCCCTTTCACGGTCTTTTTGCTCCATTTTCTCTCTTCCATTTCCAATTTCTTTTCTTCAGTCTCTGCTTGTAATTTCTTCTCTTCAATCTGCAATCACCATTATCTTTCTTCTGCTTGTAATTTCTTCTCTTCTAGTTCTGCTTGTAATTTCTTCTCTTCAACTTTCGATTGCGCCTGTAGTTTTTTCTTTTCTCTTTCTTCTGTTTTCTTTTTTCTAGCTGCTATAACTACTTCTAAGCGATCTTTTATAAAACCTTCATCTTAACTCCCCCAGCTTTTAATCAGCTTTATTAGAACAGGTATTATCGGTATTTCTGGTGCTTCAATTCCGTATTCCTCGGAGATATTTATTAGATCAATTCTCTTAGCTTTATTTAGGGTTCCCATGTCTATCTTTCAAAACTGTACTTGAGTAATACGATTACGGTTTTGATACTTGCCTTGCTAATTCATAACCCAACTTTTGATACTGGAGGTTTACAACACTTTAGCTTTGATTCCTATTTCACTATTTATTCCATTACTAGTTGCTTTTACTTTTAATATCCTGGCACTGAAAGTTGTTCTTCCTTTTAATTATCCTGGCATCGAAACCGCAAATTTGTAAGAAGATGATATGTAAACAGCTGATTTACTGGAATTATATGGACGACTAGACTAGGGGTGCACAACCTTTTTAAGCGAAGGGCCACTTACAAAAATGACTGGGTTGTCGAGGGCCACCATCAGAAAATTTTTGTTTCAAGGAAGTGTGACCGGAAGGGGGGGGGGGGATCAGATTAAAAAAACGTAAATTTCAGAAGTGTAGATTTAGCCCCCTAGGTTCCTTCCTTCCAGTCAACGTATTCAGTTCTGTTGGCAATGATATATCAACAGTTTACGTTTGTATTTATACAAGAGCTATAGCTAAGATTATTTTCAAAGAGTGAAAATTGGAGGAATAAATTTGACGGAATAAATTTAGCTTTAAAGATTGCCAGTGCCAAAAAAAAATTTTGCTTTCATGAATGAAGGTGGAGAGGAGGAGAAACATATATTATTCTAAATTGTACTTCTTAACATATTCAGTCATAAAATGTGGATATCAAAGGAGTGCACAACCTTTATAAGAGGAGGTGCAGTCACAAAAATGACTGGATTGTCGAGACCCAACACATCCATAGGGTGGACAAAATTTTGTTTAGAGCAAGGAGGGGGGGGGGGGGGGGGTCGGCCTAAAAGTTCCTAAAAATGCTAATTTTGAAAAGGATTAGCTCCCTATACTCAACCACCTCTTAGTCAGCATAACCCAATTCAGTTGGAAAGGATGGAAAAAACTTGCATTTTTTTCCATGTGCGATTGACAATATTCATAGTTTTTTCCTAGTGATTGACGAAATTCACGATTATTACGCACACGTTAGGCGAAATTTGCGATTTATACCCGCCCGATCTGCAAAATTTGCGATTTTTTACGCACCCGATCGGCAAAATTTGCGATTTTACGCGCCCGATCGGCAAAATTTGCGATTTTTACGTGCCCGATCGGCAAAATTTGCAATTTTTACGCGCCCGATCGGCAAAATTTGCGATTTTTACGCACCCGATCGACAAAATTTGCGATTTTTACGCGCCCGATCGGCGAAATTCGCGATTTTTAAGCGCCCGATCGGCGAAATTCATGATTTTTTCGTGTCCGATCGGCAGAATTCGCGATTTTTACACAGACGATCGGCGAAATTTACTATTTATACGCACCTGATCGGCAAAATTCACGATTTATACGCACCTTATCGGCGAAATTCATGATTTTTACGCACCCGATCGGCGGAATTTGCGATTTTTACGCGTCCAATCGGCAAAATTTACAATTTACACACACCCGATCGGCAAAATTCACGATTTATACGCACCCTTATCGGCAGAATTCGCGATTTTTATGGGCCCGATCGGCAAAATTCACGATTTTTACGCAGCCGATCGGCAAAATTTACGATTTATACGCACCCGATCGCCAAAATTCACGATTTATATGCACTCGATCGGCAAAATTCACGATTTATATGCACTCGATCGGCAAAATTTGCGATTTTTACGCACCCGATGGGCGAAATTTGGCAAAATTCGCGATTTATATGCACCCAATCGACAAAATTTATGATTTACACGCACCTGATCGGCAAAATTCGCGATTTATACGAACCCTTATCGGCAGAATTTGCGATTTTTACGGGCCCGATCGGCAAAATTCACGATTTTTACGCAGGCGATCGGCAAAATTTACGATTTATACGCAGCCGATCGGCAAAATTCGCGATTTATATGCACTCGATCGGCCAAATTTGCAATTTCTACGCACCCGATGGGCGAAATTCTGCAAAATTCGCGATTTTTACGCACCTGATCGGCGAAATTCATGATTTTTTCGCGTCCGATCGGCGAAATTGATCCGCGGGCCACCAGTAATCCGATCGCGGGCCACTTTTGGCCCGCGGGCCACAGGTTGTGCACCCCTAGACTAGACGTTGAATAACAAAATATAAACTTTAATACAGTCGAAGACAGATAATTCTACAATACTTTACTGATAATTTCTTCACAGCTAATACACTTCTCGCCCAACATATACAATATATTTATTTGACAAAAGTCCAACTAGACCTAACAGCGCCTTTACTGGCTATTTCCCATTTCGACGCTTGCTTCACAATAAAAAATTAGAAGCCTGGCTCTTTTTCCAATTTTGAAGATGGTCAAATCTTGATCTCGCGATCCGAAATATTTATAACTCGTGCGTTTAAATCGTGGATAATAATAGTACTAGAGCATCTGTTAATTTGATGATCATGCACGTCATAAAGAAAATGAAGTGTTTAAACTGAAATCCTACATACATATATATATATATAAATTACACTTTGAAAAAAAATTGTGTTAACTCCTCCTATTCCAACAAGCTCCTCCTACTTTCACGGATTTAGACTTTGCCTTCAGATAACACTATAATTTAAAAAACATGTTCAAAACAGTTTTTCTGCTAATTAAAACTGTTTCATTGATTAATTTTTAAATTAGGTCGTTATTTACAAATCTTTTTTTTCTTTTCATATAAATGTAATAATTACATGTGTTTAATTCTAGAAGACTGGTTGTATCATAAGTAGCCGGATTTCAGCGAGTTTGCTATAACAAACATCCAGCATTTACAGCCTCTAATTTTCATTCGAAATTTTCGAATGTGATAAATTCATGCCATTTTTTATTTTATAATATTAAGCTGGCATTTCATTTTACGTACCAGCATCGCAATTTCGCGTACCAATAACAAGAGGTTTCCGTACCAGTACTGGTACGCGTACCATAGTTTGGGACCCCCTAATCTAGGTTATTGTTGACACTCTTCTTCAAACCAATCAGGAAGCAGAAAATAATGTTCCGCTGTTTTACTGTGAAAATCTTAATTTATATTTTCCTTATTTTCTTGCAAAAATTGCATGTTTTTGTTTGGATAGTAATATAAAACCAGTGACCGGGGTTGGGGAATTTTCAGAATCGTACCATCCAGCACGGTTAAAAAGTTATGACAAAATGTATGCGTTGCGACTGCAATAGTTAATTACTATTACTCAGGGTTGCTATTTTGTCCAATTTTTTTTTGTTAAAAGTGTGGGACGGCGGAAGAAATTGGACAAAGTAAAAATCTGCTGATTTTCCATGTTTGACATATAAAATTATTACTATGATGCGATAGAATTATATTCCTACATTATTTATTAATAAAATATATTTCTTTCAATTAATCATTTAATTAAAATAGAATGATTGCATATTCTAATAAATCTACTAAGAAAATGTTAATGACATGTTGGTACAGTTCATTTTAGACAAATTTTACTGTAAAAATAATCTTATGCTGAATATATGTCAAACAGTTTTGATTAAGTTGAATCAGAACGTAAACCAAAACTGAAAACTTGAACAGAAACTCAAAACCTGAACCAAAAATTAAGAAGCTGAAATTAAACTTGGGCCTCTCTTATTCATAATGAGTGGATTGTCTTTTATTTTAGCCTATAGTTCAGTCTAAGAATTCCGGTAATCCCGTAGCGAGAGAGTTTTTAAAATTCTTATGGTGGTGCAATGCCCCAACTTCCTCACGAAACTCGGTGGAACAGTCTCATTAAAAATGCTTGGAGATTAGGGTTTACCTTATAGGATCGATTTTGACTTTTTAAAAAATTTTCTTCTGTCTCGTCCTCAAAATTTTTTCCAATACAGTAAAAAACAAAGTAGGAAAAGTTTGAATGAAAAAGAAATACATTTAGAGGTAGCTCAAGATGGCTGAAGTTTGCCGATGACACTTAAAAACATTGTGTTATTAGCAAATAAAACTAAGCCAAAAGGATAATTTTTATTACAATAGTAAATTATTTTCATATTTTATATAACTTAAAAGCACAATATCAAGCCTATAAAAAGTTTAAAGTATAGTCCATTTTTCTGCAGTCAGGATAAGTTTTCCAGTATTCCTCCACAACACTCATCCATAGCTAAAATGGAGGTTCATTTTGTGCAAGGATTCAGTGTATTCTTTGACCAAAGTAATACCTCTCTCAGCGTGATCCTTTACTTTACGGTACTTCTCTATTATCCCGTCGACCCCTTTTCATAACAAAAAACTATCGCAAACTGTAAGATGGAACGCCAAAAATGCTGTCCCATTGACTGGATGTCAGAAGCTTTATGTGTTCAATTCATACAAAATCGCATACACACATATGCAAATTCATACAAAATCGGGTAAAATATATAAAATAAAAATTTGGGATACCAATACACAGGTCCGGGCAATGTTGAGTGGGTCAGCTAGTATAATATTAAAACAAAGTGGAATATAATAATTATAAGTATTAAAAAATAATTTTAAAAGAAATTCTTTAAGGGTGTTCATGACTGGCCCATTGATTTGTTACCGTTAAGAAAATGCATGACAACATTCATAGGAACGAATGATGCAAGTTCCTGAATAGTGTTTGCTTTTTCACAACTGGATGTTTCTAAGCGTCATGGAAAAGGATACGCTGCTTTCAGGAGCTGTAAGTAACAAGACTGGGAACAGATGTGTTACACTCGCACGCTGATGTTTGCCGTGATTTTCAAGCCTGTGCCAAACCAAAAACTTAATGCAATGCTTTGTGTATCAGAACGCAAATTTTTCCCTATTCACTCTCTATTCCTCCGAATGATTTGAAAATTCAAACCCGAAAAACTATCTTAAGTATTTTTCCCCATTTATTGCATTTCGACGGTTTCATCCATACAATAGTCAAGCTACAATGAAAGGTAAAAATCCCCCCAATTGGGCAACATTTTCCCTTTTTATAACCGATTTAAAAAAAAACAAAACTGCATGAGTGTAAGACATCTGTTATATGGGAAACGAAAATCCTAATCCCCGTATTCAAAAGTACAGTGTATCTCCTTTTTGCTTAACTTGAACTTGGACAATAATGAAGAACCTGTTCAAACATCAGACTTACTGTGCTTTCCATGACAAGTGCTAGAAATGGCCACCGTTGCAGTGCAAACAACACATTCATTCAGAATGCAGGTGACAGTACTGCGTCACTTCCAAGTGCTAGAGCTCTCGAAAGAGTTCCCGATAAACAGGAATGAGGAAGTGCATGATTTTAGGATGTCTTTGAAAAACTGCAGATAGGTCAAAAACTTTATTATTATTTTTTCTTTTTCTTGCAACTTTCCAATTCACCACAATGTACTCAGTTCAATCCTACACTAAACTTTCCTTAATTTTATAGAAACGAAAATGTGAAAATGCATTTGTGTAACAGTAGACATTTTGGACTATTTTTGCACATTTTGGCCTAACTAGAGATATAAAATTTCCGGAATTTTTGAAGTGGTGGAAAAAAACAGAAAAATTGATTTCTTACAAATGTTTCTCAAAAATAAGTTACAATTTCTTAAAACATATAAAATAATAAACATTTTTTAAATTTTTGCATACTAAAAAATATTTTTTTTTTCACTTTAAATGAATATATTACAAAAAGAAGTCAGCTTTTAAAAGTTTAGCCTTTCAGTCTCAGAATTTTCACAGTAGCTTTTCTTGCTTAATTTAACACCATTGTTTGTAATAGTATATCATGTCTCTGTTGAAATGATTTTTCAATTGTATTTCTTCAATTACCAGTAGAGGAAATTTAAAAAATAATAACAAAAAAAAATATCTTGAGTTTCAAGTTTTAACCACTATCACTGCAATTTGAAAGCAAATTAAAATTGCATTAAATATCACCTCAAGACAACAAGTATTGCTTAAGTGTATATAAATGATGCCATTTTAAAGAAACAAATTATTGTAGTAGTGACATTATAAATATTATCATTTTGAAATCTTCCATTCCTGAAAAATTTATACTAATTTACAATATCACAAAAAAAAATTCTCACAATTAGAATTTCCATTTCGCGTGTATTTAGTTTTGGTATAGCTTTCCAGTCTAAACCTAAACCAACCCTATATGTTTTGGTTTTAGTTTAAGATTCTTAATATCAAAGTAATATATATACTATGTATATTTCTTTAATGAAAGTTATAAAACAAGTGGATTTTTGAATACTTATAAAAATTGTTTTCAACTAAATTTTTCACAGAAAATTTACATTTTCTTTGCAAAGTTTATTTGTATGAATTTATATTTTTTAAAAAATACAGTTAGACAAGTCTTAAAATCTGTATTTTAAATAAAAGGAAGAGAAGAGAAAAAAGCTTGAAAAGACTAAAATAATTTCAATTGCATGTTATTAAAAAAGAATTTGTTTCTAATAATAGTTAAATATTTCTGGAGATTACCATCTGATTACACTAAAAATCGCAGCTATGCTAATAAAAATAAATGCATGTTTCAATTTTCATATTAAATTTTCAACCTATTGGTATTGAAATAATTTTTCACACAGATTTTCATTTTTAACAAGAGAAGTTGCATGGATCTGCTTACATTTTTTTTCATGCGATCCTGTTTTTGTAAACCTTTGTATAAAAAATATCGCCTTATAAAAAAGGAAATCTTACAAAATTATCATAAAAAATATAATCAAAATTTTGTGAATTAGAAATTATCATTATATTTAGATTCCTATTTAGATATTTTTAATAAGGTTCTTCATACAGCTAGATAACAGATTCATTGATGATTTCAGCTGTTATGTTATTCTAAAATCGGCACATTTCTAGAGGATTCAGGATGAAGATTGAAAAATTTTCTGAATTTTGCGAAGGGTCCAAAGTACTGAAGTTCTTCCTAAACTGCTTACAGATAATATTTTTCATGGTTAACATTTTCATGCGAGACACAGAACTAAAGGTGAAAATAAGGAATTTTGCTTAGTAGCCACTGGCCGGTAGGTTGACTTTTTTTAGTAGCCAGTTAGTGGTGAGTGAGAATAATTTCTTTAGTAGCCAGTGAGTACATTTATGTCACTGAATATTTAATTGAAAAAATATATAATTAGCTTACAGTAAAGTAATTTATGTACTAAATAAAAATATTTTACTTTATATTGCTTTGCATAAACTTGAGATACTAATTTCCAATCTATTTTAAATTTTAAAATAAGTCAATAGCAAAGTTATATACAACTAGGGATGTAACGAATATTCGGCCGAATACCTGTAGCCGAATATAATTTGATATTTTGTCGAATAGTTGCATATTTGGCCGAATATTCTAAGATATTTGGTTAAATAAGTTCCAGAAAATCAAAACAAAATGTGATTTTAAATATTTTCAACAAACAATATTAAAAAATTATATCTAAATACATTAATTATTATAAGAAAAAGAAATCCTAATACTTATGCAATTTTAAAGCTTCATGACAACTTATAAATAACTGTATATAATAATATTACATAAATAAAAATATTTTTCTTGCTGCATATTTAGGCATCATATGAATTTAAGTAAGTATTGCAACATTAATTTCTTTTACATTGAAATGCAAAATATATACTGCATTTAAAGTTTAAATCTTTTCAGTGAATTTAAAAATATTAACTTTATATCTATTTTTTTAATCTGATTTATAATGATAAAATAATGATTCAGCTGTTATGATTTTTGAACACTCAAATAAAAAAAAATATTTCAATTAGTCCTTAATTTAATTTTTGATTTTAAAATTGAAAAAATAAATAAGTAAACAATTAAAATATTTTTTTTAAAAGTTTGTATTCGGCCAAATCACTATTCGTTACATCCCTATATACAACATGCCATTCTATGGCAGTCTCACTAAGCTTAGGTACTTGTGTAGCTAACTACATGAGTACCTTTTTTTAAAAACAAAATATTTGTCTAGAATTAAGATCTGACAATTATAAAATAGGTTGTTTATACACTAAATAATAATCCACAACATGATATACATTACACATGCACAACCTGTGGCCCGCAGATAAAAAAAAAGGCTAACATCTTCATAAAGTCAGAAAATGTGTATTCCGTCAATTAGTCCAGAAAAAATTGCAAATTTCGTCATTCGGGAGCTTAAAAATCATGAATTTCCATCATTCGGGGGCATAAATATCATTAATTTCCATCATTCGGGAGCATAAAAATCATGAATTTCCACTCATTCGGAAGCGTAAAAATCATGAATTTCGTCGATCGGGTGCAGAAAATTATGAATTTCGTCGATCGGGCATGTAAAAATCAAGAATTTTGTCTATCGAGCGCGTAAAAATCAAGAATTTCGTCTATCGAGCGCGTAAAAATCAAGAATTTCGTCTATCGAGCACGTAAAAATAAAGAATTTCATCTATCGAGCACGTAAAAATCAAGAATTTCGTCTATCGAGTGCGTAAAAATCAAGAATTTTGTCTTATCGAGCGCGTAAAAATCAAGAATTTCGTCTATCGGACGCGTAAAAATCATGAATTTCGTCGATCGGACGTGTAAAAATCACAAACTTCTTCGGTCAAGTGCAAAAAAATCATGAATTTCGTCGATCCGATGCGGTAAAACCATAAATTTCGACGGTCGGGTGCGGAAAAATGATGAATTTCGGCGATCAGGCGCGGAAAAATCCTGAATTTCATCAATCGGAATTGGGAAAAATCATAAATTTTGGCGGTCTTGTGCGAAAAATGAATTTCGGCGATCAGAATTGGAAAAATTAATTTTGGCGTTCGGGTGCGGAAAAATCACGAATTTCACCAATCCGGAAGTGTAAAAATCACAAATTTTGGCGATCAAGTGCGACAAAATCATGAATTTTGTAGATAGGACGCAGAAAAAATCATAAATTTCGGCGATCAGGTGCGAAAAAATCCTGAATTTCGTCAATCGGGTGCGGAAAAATTCTGAATTTCATCGATCTGACGCATAAAATCATAAATTTCGGCGGTCGGGTGCAGAAAAATCATGAATTTCGGCAATCGGACGCAGAAAAATTAAATATTTCGGCGATCGATGCGGAAAAATCAAGAATTTCGCTGATCAGGTGTGGGAAAATCCTGAATTTCGTCGAACGGGAGCAAAAAAAATATTGAATTTTGGCGATTGGGCACGAAAAAAACAGGAATTTTGTCGAACGGGCACGGAAATTCGCGAATTTTAGGTAAAAACGGTAATCGGAAAATCCTGCATTTGGCCGGTTCTTTCCATATTTTTAATCGCCAGTTTTTCAAGTTTAATCGACGAGTGGTGACTGGCGAGTGCTTATTTTCACCTTTACACAGAACATGAAAAAACATCAGAATGCAGCCATAATAACATTTTGAATGTATTATTTTATAAATTAAATTTCAATTTTTCCAATTCGGAAAAATTAAAAAATATACCTTCGGGGAAAAAAACTTTTTTTTTTCTCCCCAAAGTTTCCGGTTTTTTTCCCAGCATTCCCATCTCTAGTCCTAACCATTTTCGATGGTACGTTGAATCATTCTGGCTGGTAAGATTTTCTAAAAATCCCTCCCACACCTGAGATAGACAATTTTTGTCCATAAAACCATCCATTTATTCAGTCAAAAATACAATCTTAGTGTTTTTGTTTGTTACTTTAACAATATTGAAGATATTTTCAACAGAGTTTTGATACAAGTACTGGAAATGACCACCCTTCCTATCGAAACAACACTGTGAGCTGGACATACTTTTATTCAGAATGCAACTCGCAGTGTACTCAATGGCCAAAATGAGGTCACTTTCAATGATATCATCCCATTTTATACAAGCAAAATTAATTATGCAAATCTCGGTAAAATATCTTGGTTATTGTTGTGAAAAAAAATTCACACACCCTGTATTTTTTATGGTTCTGGACTGTGTTGTATTTTGGATGGAATAAGTGGATTGAGATGTTATTTCTTGTTCAAAAAATGTTGGTCTCGACCCGATGATCTTCCCTGAAAGTTTGTTACAAAATTTTAGGAACAACCTCTCAAAATGATTATAGACTCCTCTTGGATACATTAAAAAGTTTCCTTGCTACATCAAAAGGACCCGGAACGTTATTCTTGCTGAGTTGCCACCCTTTGAATGGATTGTGTTTATAAACAGTATGGGACTCTAAACTTTTTCTTCCAGTTCCTTCAAAATTTTTTGTCTTTGATTTTAAAATATACGAAAATTTTATTTATTTGTTTTAATTCACAGAAGAAGCCATGAACTATAGAATTTTGTTCATTAAAAGAGCTTAAAGCTATCACCTTTATGCCGAGTATTTGGTATTCAGCCAAAATCACTATTGGGTGCATCCCTAAAATGAAAAGTGCAAAAATTTAGGATCTGAACCACTCAGAGAACTGTTTATTTCAATACTGTCTATTGAAATAAATAGTTCCGACCTATTGTTGGGATGGGAACGTACAACCTTGGATTTTTATAAAGAGGGGGAAAAAAACCTTCTTTTCTCGAATCTAGTCTTATTTTCAGAGACTGTTGTACATTAATAAACGGATGTATGAATGGATGCGGGTTTGACATTTCCAGTTTTAATATCTTTTATTAAATCTGCACACGTTAATCTGGATTTTATTGTAGAAAATAAGTTTTTTTCGTTGTTTTAGTAAACATGTTTTTTTTTAAACGACGACCCATTTTAAGGTCTCCGTTTCTAGGTGTGTCTCTTTCTTTGTTTGCAGACTACACACGTGTCAAGAAGAGACGTTCTTCCTGCCGTCTTCGCCTGAAGCAGCTGCAGCTCTTCAGCAACAGGCTCAGGAGTCATCCTCCCATCACGGCATGACACACATTACCATCGGGATTGGTAAGTACACACCCTGCCTGCCCTTTCTTGGGTTTGAAAAATGCTTTCATTTTCATTAGTGAATTTAGACTTGTCTTGAAACGACTTTTAAAGATAAAAAAAGTCGTCAAAATGGGCCTTTTTTGGCCGAAATTGGCTTTTTTTACAGTGAAGCATTTTATTTAATAAACTGTATATTTTTAAGTGTTTTTTAACTAATTTAAAAGACGTTTTACTAAGTTAGAATTTAATAAATAACCTAATTTCTCAATAATGAAGACATTAATGTTGGAATAACACATAGCTGACAGTATAGGTGCAGATTCCCAAAATTTGCAAGGAGCCAGTGGCTCCTAAACCCAAAAAATCCAGTGGCCACAACTGTGAAACAAACACATAAAAACATAGTGTTTATATGGAGCTAAACAAAAAACTGAGGAATTCAAAATGTAAAGTAATTTATTTAATATACACACATGTAAACAGAATTTGAATATTAAGCAGTGTTGAATCCAGGGGGTGGCCCGGAGGGGGAATGTCCCCCCCGGAGCATTGAAATGTCCCCCCCGGAGCATTGAAATGTCCCCCCCGGAGTATTTGAAATTTGATGCTTTCAGAGGTCAAAAAGTGGAATTTCTCCCCCGGAACTCTATAATGTCCCCCCCGGAGCTACAGAAATCCCTCCCGGAGAAAAGTGTCTGAATTCAACACTGATATTAAGTGTAATATAAATCTTAAATCATGCACAGTCAGAGGATAAAGTTGGGAAGATACTGTTTTTTAAAATAAATTGTATAAGCTAAGCAAACATAATAGCGGGGAATATTAGAAAAACAATATTTCTTATTTTGATTTTGCCATACACATAAAAGAAAATCTGATTGTGTGAGATTATTTTGCACTATAAAAATCAAAACACTTCAAACATTTGTTCTTCTATAAGAAAAAAAAAAAAAAAAAAATCAGACTATGTAAAATTATCAGACTCAAACTGTTATGAATAACATTGCTATTCGAATACGAATATGTTTACCAGTTTGCTGTGTTAAACAGATAATTCTGAAATGTTATTAAAAGATAATACTAATAAAGTTTGTTATGTGTTTTGCTCTTAATCTTAAAAAAAAATTCAAAATTTTCCGATGATGACTGGGAATACCAGAAATGGATCACTTTTAAATCACATGGTGACTTAAACACTGAAAGTGAGTGGCCACAGCAAGGAATTTAGTGGCGACTGGTGACTGTGAATCTGCACCTATAGCTGACGGGTGATTTGAGTCAGAATTGTAAATAGGTTAGCTAAATTTTAAAAAGGCATACTCATTGCTATATTAAAAAAAAAAAAAGATTTACTCTTTTTTTTTTTTTTCAGTTTTACTGCTTTAAATAATTAAATAGGACAATAGTTGTTTAATTACATACTTTATGAATCAACTCATTTTAAGTGCTATTGACCCACTTGTAGAAATGATGCAACATGACAGATTTTAGACTTGAAGCAGCATCTAATATAGGGGTGCACAACCTGTGGCCCGTGATCAGATTACTGGTGGCCCGCGGATCAATTTCGCCGATTGGATGCGAAAAAATCTCTAATTTTGCCGATTGGGTGCGTAAAAATAAGGAGTTTTGCCAAATTTCGCTCATCGGACGCGTAATAATCGCGAATTTCGCTCATTGGGTGCGTAAAAATCGCAAATTTTGTCGATCGTCTGCGTATGCTAATTTTGCCGATCGTCTGCGTAAAAATTGCGAATTTTGCCGATCGTCTGCATAAAAATCGTGAATTTTGCCAATTGGGCTCGTAAAAATTGCGAATTTTGGCAAATTTCGCCGATCGGACGTGTAGTAATCGCGAATTTTGCTCATCGGGTGCGTAAAAATCGCAAATTTTGCCTATCTGGCTCGTAAAAATCACAAATTTTGCCGATCGAGTGCGTATAAATTGTAAATTTCGCCGATCGTCTGCGTAAAAATAGCGAATTTTGCTGATCCGCCAAGTAAAAATCATGAATTTTGCCGATCGAGTGCGAAAAAAAATAAATTTCGCCAGTCAGGTACTTAAAAATCACAAATTTTGCCGATCGGGTGCGTATAAATCACAAATTTTGCCGATCGGGTGCGTATAAATCGCAAATTTCGCCGATCGGGCGTATAAAAATCTTGAATTTCGTCAATCACTAGGTAAAAACTATGAATATTGTCAATTACGTGTGGAAAAAAAAAATGCGTTTTTTCCATCCTTGCCAAAGGAATTGGGTTATGCTGACTAAGGAGGTATAGGAAGCTAACCCTCCTTTTAAAATTAGCATTTTTATGAACTGTTAGGCCAAAAGAAAATTTGTCCACCCTACGGATGTTGGCTCTTGACAATGCTTTTGTGACTGATAAAGGTTACTTCATATCCACATTTTATCCACCTTCATTCGTAAAAGCACAATTGGCAATCTTTAAAGCTAAATTTACTCCTTCAATTAAAGTCAAGGAGTATTTTCACTCTTCATATATATGAACACTGGCGCCCGGCTAACCGAAAAGTACCTTTTTTTTTATTCAAATGCAAACTATATTACTGGCAATATACTTCTATTTACTTCTACATATATGAAATTTCGTTCCGGCTGCTTATAACTCGAGTTCTGCTGAATGGATTTTCGTACAACTTAAACTGTAAAATAATCTTTCGGGAAAGGTTTTACTGTATAACATATCGTTTTCCGTAGCTTAGTTATAGAATTATTAACAGAAGTTCTATAATCAGATCAATCCGATTATGACAGATTAGCATTTATAAAAGATTTTGCCGAATGCATTTTGATGGAACCTACACTGTTAGATATTTTTGTAGGGAAAGTTTTATTATATAACATTCTACGTTGCTTAGTTCTAGAATTATATGGGGAAATTCGAAAATCGGGTGACCATTTTTTTTAATCAAATATTAGCCTTTTCAATATTTGATTCCAATTATGAAAGATTAGTCTTCTGAAAAAGTTCTACTGGACGGATTTTGATGAGAATTGTATCGTTAGTTAGATGCTATTTCAGGAATGGTTATAGTGTACTACATATTGTTCTACGTTACTTAGTCAAACAATTATGTGTGAAGGTTATATAGCAGGGTTGGGTTTTTGACGTCAAAAAGTGGTTTTTGACGTGACATGTCAAAAACCTGTCGAAAAGTGTCAAGAACTGTCGAAAAGTGTCAAAAACCTTATACACATTCTTTTTTTTAGCAATCATTGATATTTTATATTAAATCAAGCTAAAAACTGCTTAAATATTAATTTATATATCATGTAAATTTTTATTTAGTCATAATTAAGTTGTAATAAAATTATATATCATAATTCAAATTATTTGTCAATTGCCATGCTAGGAAAAATAGCTAAAAATATTGAAATTACTATTAAATGCATTTTTCAGAGTACTTTTTATATCTTTATTACTATTAAGTATTCGGTTTATTATAAAAAATAATAATTAGCAATCTAATTTATGCTTAAAATAAATAAAAACTTGTGTAAAGCTAAAGTGGCCACTATTCAATGACTGATTATAAGTTACCTAGACTTTTAATGATTCTAAATGTTTGTTTTTGTTCATAAATATTAAATATAAACTACAATTGCAACACCAATGCTCTTTGAGTAATAAAAGGAATTATAATATGAAATCTATATAATTAAACGTTCTTTAAATCAATAACTTAATAGAAGATGGTTTGTTATTTTCAATATTTACACATTTTATTATGTTACTTTCAGTTTAATTATTTAGAACTATTTCTTTATGTTAAATTAAATTTTTATACATTATAAAATACCTTTTTTTAATTCAAAGGTTGGAGCATCATAGCTGAGATTTATTCCAACAGAGTGAAAAATGCTGGGACCAGGACTCAAACCTGGCTACTTTGGCTTCACGTGCCTACGCTCTTCCTACTGAGCTATCCCTTGATATACCGGTTGTCATAATTCACTCTTTGTTGGACATGGCTGGGAACTGCAGCGCTAATTTTATTCATCTAAGCTATAACCATAGCATTTTTACATGATGAATGTGATACAACACGGAACTCATGTATACCATGTAATTAGGTCATAATGAACAGACCCAGGTTCGAGTCCTAGTCTCGGCATTTTTTGCTCTGTTGGAATAAATCTCACCTATGGTACTCCAACCTTTGAATATGATTTACCTGGTTGAAAAAAACATTCCTCTGTTCATTAGTACCTTTTTGGGGGGACAAACATTAAAACAATATAAAAATAAGTATATTATTTATATGAAATTTTATACATTAAATTATACAAGTACCAGAATTTCCCCCATGTTTAATAAAGGGCAGGGTGCTGCTGGTGAGAAAAGGGCGTTTTTTTATTCTTAAGGGTACTTTTTGGATTCTTGAGGGCACTTATTGCTAAAGGCATACTTTTGGTTTTTAAAGTCAACTTTTAATATTTAAAAGTCAGGGCACTCCTTTTAAGGCAACATTGAGTAATTTTTTACTATGAAAGCAAATTTTTTAATACAAAAAGGAGAAAAGACACTTTTTTTACTGAGGAGCAAGAAGGGCGCTCTTTTGTAAATCAAAGGGTAGGCAGGGTGCAGCACCCTTCTGAAACTGCCTGGGGGAAACTCTGCAAGTACTATTTAATAGTTCTATTAGTTTATATTTTTAATGTAACAATACTTTTAATTATTTTTCTATTATAAATTTACAGCTTACAATTATTTTCTAATTAATTTGTTAAACCAAAATCATGTTTTGAATTTTCAGGGGTCGACACAGATTTTTTTTCTTGGGGCTCATTTTGTGAAAACTAAAAATTATTTTTGTTAAATTTAATTTGTGAACATTTTGTTATGAAAGATGAAATCCAACTGCTCAAATTCAAATCAAGCATTTAATGATAACTTCTTTAAGTCCTTCTGTTAAAGTTTTACCTTTCTTGTGAACTTGTTTTCTTTGTAAATTATACATTTTAAAATCTAACAAAGTAATGGAGAGTATGTTTTTATGGAATGGAATTTGTGAAGGGACCAATTTTATTAAGAGGAATTTTGTGAAGGGACCAATTTTATTAAGAGGAATTTTGTGAAGGGACCTGATTTATGAAATCGATTTTTGTGAAGGGGCCAATTTTATTAAGAAGAATTTTGTGAAGGGACCAATTTTATTAAGAGGAATTTTGTGAAAGGACCTGATTTATGAAATCGATTTTTGTGAAGGGTTTCTAGATAGGCCTTAACTTTTTTATGGATTGACCCCTGATTTTATACAGAGTATGTAGTTTTTAATGTCTAAAACTGTCACAAAGTTTAGCCATTTATCTAGCACTAAAAATTATGAAAAATGGCAAATTGGATGTTGTTGTAAAAATAATTTTAAGCAGTTTGTGGACTCAATTTTAGGTTTTTGACAGTTGTTGTCAAAAACTATGTCAAAAAGGGGTTTTTGACATGACTGTTAAAACCGGATAAAACCGTCACACTGTCAAAAACTTGCCAACCCTGTATAGTCAGATAAACACGATTCCGAAAGATTAGCCTTTTTGAAAGTTTTTACTGGGCATATCTTTTGCGACTTGCATTGTCAGGGATGAAAGTGCACTAAAGTCATTTTGTAGCAGCTTTGTAGCAGCAAAAATCTAATTTTGTAGCAGTAAAATCCATTTTTGTAGCAGTAAAATCCATTTTTGTAGCAGCAAAAATCTTAATTTTGGAGCAATAAAAACTGTTTTCGGAGCAATAAAAACTGTTTTGGAGCAGATTGAAATTCTAATGTTAATAAAAATTATTGCTATCTTGAAAATACTTTGATATTTGAAAAAAAAATTACTCTGATAAAATTTTGCCACACTTTTTGCTAACCCTGAACATTCTAAACAACATTTAGGTACTGATTGCAATAATGCATGTATGTTAAAGAAATACTAAGTAATGTGCAAGTACAGCTGACTATTAAATTAATGAATCTATAAAATCCCCCCCCCCCCCCCCCCCCCAAAAAAAAAAACTGACTACATTACTGGGTAATAGTACTTTCATTTAGCATTTTGTTTGAGAAACTATTTCTTTGAAGAAAATATTGTATAATAATAATAAAATCAAATAAGATGTGAAAAACATTGAGAGATGCATGAAATATAAGTGTTTCTTATTTCACACGTACAAAAAAGACAAAATAATAAATTCAAAATAAAATGTTCATTTAAAAATAACGTTTTATTAAAAATTAATGTTATAGAATAATTTATTTATAAATTCTGTAGAATTATTTCTAAAACGAGAGTGGATGTAGAACCATGCAGCAATGTGAAATCGGAAACGTCCAAAGTGTAGGGAAGAAGAAAAAAATAAAAGGGGAATGGGTACAGATTAAATCGGAAAATCGTGCATTTGGCCGATTCTTTTCATATTTTTAATCACCAGTTTTTCAAGTTTAATCGACGAATGGCGACTGCTTATTTTCATCTTTATACTCAAGATATATCACTTTATCAGAAAATGAAAAACGCTATTCGAAAATACTACTGGTTTTGGCGATTTTCTAATATTTACATTTATGCAAAATCAGTGTATACGAATCAGCCAATATTCTGCAATGCACTTTAAATTCAAAATAATAATAAACACATCAATAAATAAATGATGATTCACGGAAATTTTTAATCTTTCTTTGTGTAATTTATTAATCATAAAAATAGTAGATAATTTCGCAAAAGGGAAAAAAAATAATATAAATACGATACTGCAAAACCAATACCATATGATATCAGAACAATTTGAGATCGGTATAAAATAGCATAGATAAACATTATTAGCGTGGATATTTAGAGAAATTTCGAACAAAAAAACAGAAATCAATAAAATTTGTTAAAATATAAAACTTTTCATTTCTGAATAATATAATTAACAAACAGAAACTCAGATTTAAACATGTTGTGCCGAAAGAATACGCCAATATGTACCAATTGTGCCGAAAGACTTCTATCTTTTCTTTGTGGAATCCAAAGTTTTTTACAAGCCGTGACGTGACGGCAGTAAGGAAAAAAAAAATTCTGGCAACCATTTGTGGCAGGCGGGAACAGTCAACCCCAAATCAGTTTATTTCAAGTTTTTTAAAAAAAGGATGAACTTTGTACTGTACGGAGATCGGCCGAGCAGGGTTACACACAGCAGTGACGTGAAGAGGTAATTCAAGTGGAGTTGCAAGAAATGGCGATGTGGTGCAGGTTTGGCACAAAATTGAAAAAAATAGCTGTTTTGTAGCAGCTTGGTGCAGGAAAAAGGTTTTGGTGCAGTCTGGAGCAATTGGTGCAGGTCTTACATCCCTGCATTGTTAAGTAGATAATTTGTAAGGATGGTTTTAGTATATTTCATATCGTTCTGTGGAAAAGTTCTATAATCAGATGAACCCGATTTTATCATTCTTTAATAAACCCTAACTGTAAATGACCAAATAAAAGAGTTGGTCCTTAACAGCTAAAATTTTGACTGCACAGTAGAAAATATGATAGCGCAATGACGTCATTTTTCAGTAATGTGGAAGTCTATTCCAGGTAAATATACAGATTGCTTTCAAGTACAAGGTCAAATTAAACGATATATTTCGTTTGATTCAAGGTTCATTTGTAGAAACCGACCAGCACAGCAGGCGTAGCTTGCTAGTCATAGATAAATTTTGTTTTGATGCAGATTGACAGAGAAATGTGCAAAATTCAGTTACTGGGGCTATTGGTATGAAAGTTTTATTTTTTCTCATAAATATTTCAAATCATACATAATGCCATTATTTAATAAAAACACCATTTATCACTGTTAAAATCAGTAATATGAATAAAGAAAATAGCAGCAAGCTTTTCAAACTTTTATTTCAACAAGTTTTATTTTGAGATTTTTTAATTTTTTTTTTTTTTTAATTGTTCTCTCTGTTTTTTATACACTTATATCTACTAAAAATTAAAATCTTCTCAAATATTATGTATTCTTGCTAATTCCTCTTTCAGCGTTCATCATTCTGTGATTTAATCTCATCCTGTGAACTTAACTGGAATGAGTTATGTAAATAAACTTTTTTAAAAATATATTTTTATAAGACATGAGAATACTGATTACTAACTAAATAGGGATGCCCTCAAATATTATATGATAATTTCATTTATTAAATATATAAATTAAGTTTTAATCAATTTTTAAAAGTAAATAGCAGTATGTAAGAATTTTTTCATTTTTGATGGTGGTGATTTGTTATTGTTTCATTAAATATAATCTTTAAAATGTATAGCATAGGTCGAGCTGTGTAAAATACAATTTCAAAACACCACCCTGCAGTCTAATTTAATATATTCTTTTCAAAGTATTTCAACTTTCTTCCTAGTTGCCTTCTAGCAGATATAAAGACTTGTTTATTAGATAAAGTTCAATAGAAGTTTATAAATTTTTGAATTGAGTTTTTTTCTTCAATTAAAGCCGGCAACCTTGGCCTGCTGTCATTCACAAGTCTCATCCGATGGGTTTCTACACCTCTCACCTGACTGTTATTTCCATTTTCTTCCGCCATGCATTGAAAGTGTTTTTCTGAGTTATGTTGTAATATTTCTTTTAGACTATCGTTCTCTTTTACATGAGGCACATTATTTTTTTAATTTTTACTTCGATCTTTATTTCCCCATTCGTAACCATGGAGAAGTAAGTGAACCACCTCAGGGATAGAGAAATAGTATTACCCCCCCCCCCCCCCCCTCTGGCGTTGAAGTGGTAAAAGGATGCTGCTTTGTTACTTATTGAATTTTTACGTGTTACAAGGTACTCAATAGTGTAGATTAGAGGGGGGGGGGGAAATGATCTTACTTTTATTGAAATCATTCATCCAAGTAAAAAATCAAAAATAATATGCATAATCTAACAGAGGATGTGAAAATTTAAATGAGAGTAACATAACGGTTCCCTCCAATCTATATTATCCATCCATCCATCCATACAGATTGTAACGATGCAGCATCCATTCACTTTCTACAATGATGGGTTGAGTGACTCCATGGTTACGAATATGGAAATAAACATCCACGTAAAATTTAAAAATAGTGTTTGTCATTTCAAAAATTAAGTGATGGCATTTCAAATAACTTCATAGGCTGTGCCATTTTGGAATATTCTTATTTGTTTCAATAATGGCTTCGATCGAGCTGAAACGTGTCAACAGTCTTCTAATAAAACTTTTTTTTTTTTTACTGTTAATAATTTTTTTATTTTAACACCACTTTTAGTCATTAAAAGAAGTGACTAGGCATTATAATAAGTTACTAGTCAATCTACAGATCAGAGGTATGAGTGCCGATTCCCAAAATCTGGAAGGAGCCAGTGGGCCACATTGTGAAACAAATACTTAAAAACAATAGCGTTTATAGGAAGGAAAAAAAAAACAACTCTGGAATTAAAAGTAAAAAATGAATTATTATATAGACACATGTACAACAAGAAAACACAGACAGATTAATTACATCCAATGTATATGTTTAATGAATCACTGCTTTAAATTTGAATATTAAGTATAATAGTATAAATCTTAAACTATGTACATTCAGAAGATAAAGTTAAAAATATGTATAAGCTAAGAAATCAGAGTAGTGAAGAAGGAGAATATTGAGAAAATATTTTTTTTTTTTCTATCTTTTCATACATAAAAAATTGTGAATGTGTGTGATTATTTTGCACTATAAAAATCAACCGTTTGTTCTTGTATAAGAAAAAAAAATTCTTAATCACAGACTGTTAAATTATCAGACTCAAACTGTTACAAAGAACACTACTACTCATATATTACAAGCAACACTTTGCTGTGTTCTGAAATGTTAGGTACCTCTCTATTATCTCGTAACAAAAAATGATGTTTTAAGGCTAAAAATGCATGACACTCACTTGATGTCAGAAGCGTTACACCTATTTGCTGTGTCAACAAGTGGTTATGAATTGGACATTTACCTGTATTTTTCATTGTGTTTTACTGATTCAGTAGTTGTTTCATTCATTAGAATAACAATTGCATCATGATATTTAAAAGAGAAAAAGCATTGAAAAAATGTTGCGATGTATAGTTAGGTACAATAGATCCTTTTCAACTGACGTCACAAACATCTATTCACCAGCCAAGAGTGATATAAATAAATAAATGTCAGATTTTTTTTGTTCTGTTTTCATTCATATAGTTTCAGCTTACCGAGTTGACACATTGGCAAGTAGGGCATTTATAAATTTCTTGTATTTATTAATTTTGTTAGTTTTTAATGGCAACATTCTTCCATTTGTTTATTTGGCGATCATTTTTTGTTAGGAAAAAGAGTTGACGCAATATAAGAGAAGTACCTTAAATAATAATAAAAATAAAGTTTGTTTTGGTCTTAATCTTTCTTCCTTAGTGTATTTAAAAAAAGTATAGATATTGGTTTTGTATGTAGTTAAACCAGACTGTTCTTCAAAAAATAACTATTATGCAAAATTACATTGAATTAAAAATTTAATCCATTAAAATGTTATCATTTATCAGTAATATTGTCTGCTATTAAACCTTAAAAATAATAAACACTAAGTTTTAAATTAAAATTTACGCAAAACTTAAAGTAATAACTTCATCAACCAAAAAAAAAAAAAAAAAAAAAATCTCGTAGGTATTCTCTCCAGATAAATTCTTCAAGATAGGATGGAAGCTGTGCCTCGTTGTCTTTTAGTAAAACACTTCAATGTGTTGTGTATGAACATCTGTTGTTGGATTGCAGTTAAGGTGAAGTGACTGTAACCTGCATTTTCATGCTCCCCTGAATTGCACCCTTTCCAGCAGTCAGTGTTGATAGTCAAGGTCAATCCATCTTCTATGTGTTCACAAGACATTGTTTTCTTCTGTTGTGCACAAAATGATTATTTTGTCATCTGTAAGTGAGGCGAAACCTTCATTATTTTCGGCTTCCAACCCATTGCTAATGTCGCTGATATCAACATCTGAGCAACCATCCGTTTTTTTTTTTTTTTTTTTTTTTTTTTTTTTTTTTTTTTTTTTTTTTTTTTTTTTAACATACTCAGAAAATTTTCAGGTGTAATTTTTTCATTCTCGCTTCAAGCTTATTATTCGAGAAATCACAATTTGCAGGCCATAAATTCTTCTATAACTTTCAGAGATTACTCTCTGTCAGACACCTGATCTGATCCCAAGATTCAGCAAACATATAGATTACTTTCTTGATATTGATTTGAGAATCTCTACCACTCCACCCTCTTCTAAAAGTTCATTTGTCATTTGTAAACTTGATGTTCTGAAGAACCCCTTGGTCCATGGGCTGTCACATTAGGTGGTAAACACTTTGCCGTTATGCTTCCTTTTGTCAGTTCACTTTCTTCGGGGCATTATCAATTAGGACAGCTTGGATGGGTAAGTTGCACGATTTTAAATATTTTGTAACGCCTTGAACAAAATAGACAAAGAACCAGTGTTTAAAAATTTCACTCTGAGAACATTAAAATACAGATAGTCTCCTGATTTATGTGTTTTAGTGTACGAGATTTTTGGATTTTCCGATTAAAAGAAGAGGAAATTTTTGCATTGCTACAAGCCATTATAGTGAGGCGGTCCTTGCTCTTTTTATATCCTCTAGCTGATTCTTCTAATTTTGAGGCTAAAGTTTTATTTGTCAATATGCGGTAGAGAATAGTCCTGATTCATCGTCATTGTAGATCTGATTTGCCGTTCATTTTTCTGTTTTAATAAATACTTCAAACTCCTTTTTGAACTTTTCAGATGCATTTTTGTCACTAGACAAGCTCTCACCCGTCACAGTCAGTTGACACACACCCTGCTGCTTTTTCCCATCTATTTAACCATCCTTGACTGGCAGCAAAATCTAGATCAACATCAGGCAACTTTGCATTTAACTTAAAGGCTTTCCTGATATAGTAGGTAAATCAAAATCTCTTTCTGCACAAAACCAAACGCGTCATCCAGTGTTTCAAGTTTAGCTTTTTTAACATTCTTCCGATTGTCCGAAGCAGCATTAAAAATTGCTTTAAAGCAAAAATCCTCGATTGTTTTTCGATATCGGCGAGGTCCCTACTACTCATTCACAAGCAATCTTTTTGAAGGGTTCCAATTGCTTTTGCATACTCACAAAATTATGTTTTCGTTTTGTCGCCATAGCTAAAAAAGTATGCTCAAAAACACTGCACGCCGAAGGAAGTTGACTTTGAATTCTCTGAACAGGGAGGTCGTTTTCTAGGAAATAGAGCTCGAGGATTTCTGCAAGTGATATTGTAGAACGAAGCGTTTTGTCACGAAGACAAGGAAACAATCCCGAGAGACCTGTAGGCTGGCTGACAAAGATCGGAAAGTGGAGACTATAGGGACTATTTTACCTTGCAATGCTCTCAGTAAAACTGGATTGTGCAGTGAGCTTTTTGATGACATTTCTAAATGGATTCAATAGAAATCTGTGAAAATTGGAATTGCCAAACTTAAAGTGATACATTGTTTCTTTGAAAGATAACATCAAAGAGTTTAAATAAGAAAGCTTAAGGTATTCTTGACTTTTTTATTCAGAATACGAGGATGAAATAAATGAATGTTATGGAAATTTGCCGATCTGGATGAACAGGGTTCCACTGTACTTTACTGCGCGAAGAGTAAAAATGTACATGTCTACTGTACTGGAGGTTTAGGAGGGAGCTGGTGCCCTCCATTCTAGGCAATATTTAAAAACAGTTAATGTGTAGGATGCAAGGAACCCCACCCTGGCAAGCCGAATGAATATTAGATGTGTATTTTCCTCCTTCAATGCTTCATTATTTTGCTCCATTTTTATTTTACTTTATTTGTTTACTGATGTATCTTTGTTTGTTCTCTTACAGGTGTCTCCACAGCTGAAGTGTGTTACCAAAAGATCTTGTTCCTGCTCTGAAAGAGAAAAAAAAAGATGTACAGTTATTTTTTTTTTTCTTTCTTTTGGAGTGAAAAATAAGCCTTGTTTTGTTTTGTACATTTTTCTTTAAACAACTGCAATAAAAAAGGTTTTTTTTTTTAGTGGTATACAGTGAACCTCTCACTTTTTCAACTCTTAAGATGTTATTATTGAGTGTTGGCCAAATTTTTTTCTTTTTTTTTTCTACCTTATAAGCTGCAAAAAAATTATTGAAAAATTAAAAACCTAGGAATCTTGATTTTCTATATCTTTGTTTCAGGTACCTCTCTTTTTTTTTTTTTTTTTTTTTTAAATAACTTGAAAATAAAGATTGGGGGACCGTGTTTCTATTAGGGATGTGACACGTTTGGCTTTGGCTGATGACTAACTTTATATATATATATATACTGTAATTTCTGGCCTATAATTCACAGATCAAACCATCATGTTTCAACACAGAAATTTTATTTTATCAAATGTAACTCAGTAGATTGCTATAAATAGTTGACTTTAATTATAAAATAAAATTTCTGGGTTGAAACAGGATTGTTTGAATCGTGGATTAAAAGCCAGAAATTCCAGTTTCTGATTAAATTTCCAGCAAAGCTGAAATTATGCTGGAAATGAATGAATAGGTGGATTTGAATGATCATTTTATAATAGAGAGTGAAGAAATGTCTAGACTGGGAATCGAACCCGGAACCATTGATTATTGCATGACCGGCATTCCATCTTGTGATGAAGAGTTGTTGCCTTGCCATGTAAGAATGGGTCTGTCATTCCAAAGATTCAGGGTTTTGATCCCCTCTGCTGGTTGTATGCGCTACGTAAATAAAGTGATAATTCACATCCATATTACATCACTTTCTGTTTTGAAAAAAAAAACCCTTTTAATGAAATGTTTATGTTGTAGAAGTTCAATGATTCAAGACATGGGTGAAAGAAGATGCTAATAACAAAAAATAGAAGGAGAAATTTTAAAATTCCTGGTAAACATCGGTTTAAAATGTTAATACTCTCTCAAACTTTTATTCCTGGTATTCATAAAATACCTTGTTTCACTCATGTTTTCAAGTTGATTCAAATCCTTAATTTTATAATTTAAGAGATGAGGAAAGACAGATTAAAAACAAAATGCTATGTTTTTAAATATAAATGAAGTCGCAAATTGAATGTTTTTTTTGATTGAAGTATCTTGTGTAGATCTTAATAATAAAATGTGAACTTTTAAAAAGAAAATAAAAATGAGTGTGTGTTTGGCTATTTTTAATAATATACTGAATATTGCGATATTTTGTATTCAATACATTTTTAAGCGTCTCCTAAAAAAGGGGTGACCCTTGCCTCTTTGTAATGAGGTGCATGAAATATTGAAGAGTGTTTGTTATAAATGTGTCGTGCATCCCCTCATGAGTCTCCAAAGTCAGTTAAAAATCTCCAAAAGATCCTTAGGAAATAAGAGAAATGCATAGTACAACATCATATAATATTTCCTTATATAAAAACTTTATAAATTGTAAAACAATTTTTTACCTTTCTGAATGTATATAACTTGTCTTTTCTATTTTATCCATTAACGCGTGTTTTTTAAGATTTTGCTGGAAAATTTTAAGTAACTTTTCCCCACCCACAACTTGTCGTTCACTCCTGTAGAAATGCAAACTCTACACCGTTACATGCATGCTGGTCAGTTCATCCCAGGCCACCTCGGTAAAATTGTTACAGCTTAAGAAGTATCCTGCAAGTTCTTTATCTGTTCCCTGTCATCTTTGTCTTTGGGGAGGGGGAAGGGGGTCATCCCTTTGTAGCTAAATTGGTTGTTATCTGTATTTAGAATACATCACGAAGCGTGGAATACATGTTTAGGCATACATACCAAAATTGTGGGGTTTTTTTTTGGGGGGGGGGGGGGGGGGCAGGCTATATATGTAGAGTTACAGGCTTTGTTAGAACAGAAAAGTGCAAAGTTTTCTTATAAAATGGCATGTGTAAAAAAAACATCATAAATGGCGCCTTTTTCTTTCACTTTTTAAGTGAAATATTTTCATTGATATTAGCACATTAAATAACATTAACTAAAACATTCTAATTTTCCCTATTTAATAAAAGTTAATGAAGACTAATTCTGTACTTTCTTAATTTTTTCAAGAATTTGTAACAAAAATGTCATTTGCATCGGATAAAACTTTCCAATTTTAGTTCTTTTCTTTCCTTTTTTTAGATTTGTAAGTTAAATTTTTCGAAGCAATATCTATATACTTTTCCAGATATTCCGTGCGCAATTTTGAAAATCACTGTTTTAATCATTTAAAGTTTTAATTTCTTAATTAAAAACCATAGATTAGTGATTATTTCATATCGCAATATATACGTTTAAAAGAATAGGTATAATTTTATTATTTTATTCAAAATAGAAAAATACGCAGTTTTTTAACCAATGACATAAAATTCAAAACATTTATAAATATACCTATAACTCCTATAAATTATATTTAGAAACATTTTTTATATGATTTGATAAGTATAAAACAAAAAAAAAAAAAAAAAAAAAAAAAAAAATTATTTTTATACGCCGAAACATACAGAGTTATGATACTTTAATTAAAGTTTATGAAATTTCAGAGCTTTTCGGCTCTAAAAACGAACAGACAATTTTTTAATGCCAGAAGGGTCGGAAATTTCCTAAACTTGAAAGCATCGTAACTTCATGAGTTTTGATAATAGAAGAATGGAATTTTACTTCTCACAGCACGGGAAAAATGTTTATAACTTATAGTACTCGAGACATTATAAAAAATTTATTTTAATATGTATATATCACATTGCAAAATGAATGCTATATCTAAAAGCTATACTAAATTTATATGCTTTTTAATCACTATTATTACGTTTATCGTATTATTTTAATGTGGTTAAAAGTAATTCATGATTTTTATAAAAATATAATTTTTTTTTCATTATAAATCCCTAACTAAAGTTTGTTTTATATATTATTCTTCTAATAATATACAGGATAATTAAAATTTAAAAAATAATTTCCAATGCAGGATTTTTCAAATATATAAGGAAAGAAATAAATTAATGTCAAAAGAAAGTTGCTTTGATAGTTTGTGCTAACTTTAATAAAATGAATGCAAGTTTAATTATTTATTACATAAAAAATGTACATTTCCAATGATCCAATATTCCCAGGATTGATATAAATGTTCAGTCCGGGCTCGAATGGAAACTTTATTGGCCGAACTAAGCCCTGTCCATTTATTTTTGACCAATTTTTGGAATGGCCTGTTCAAAAATCAATAAAATCCAAACAAATTCAATTTTTACAAAAAAATTTCGATATTTCTCAGATTTTCACCGGAAGAAGCACGTTCGAAATTTTATCTTTGAAGTTAAAAGTTTTAAAACATTGAAAAATACTTTATTTTTTTTTTTTTTAAGTAACATTTTTTGAATGACTATATTAATTTTTCCAGAAAAGGTGGAAACAGGTTTTTTTTTTTTCAGCCATTTCAAAATTTCTAGAAATTTTACATCCCTACAATCATTGTGTCTTTAAAATTGCTTAAAGATTAACCAGTAAGGAAATATTATGAAACATGTCATTTATGGTACCCCTGGGATGACACAGGCATAAATTTTAAGTAATAATAATTTTATTTGCGTCTATGCTCAAAAATTTAATTTTAAAGCATCTGATAGGACCTGAGGTATGTTTTTGTTCTTTTTCAGGGATCAAAATTTTAATTAAGAATAATTTTATCAACGCCTTTACCATTTAGCAAAATATAATTTTAGAAGACCTGACAGATCTCGACTCTCCCCCCACAGCTATCCATTACAGGGATCAAAATTTTAATTAAGAATCATTTTATCAATGTTTAAACACTTACCATCCCCAAAATTTAATTTTAAATGGTCTAAAAGATCTTGAGATATGGTCTCCCCATCAGATCCCTGGGAGAGATAAAGATAAAAATTTTAATTAAGAATCCTTTTATCTGCACCTATGCTTAAAATGTTATCATTTTGCAAAATTTAATTTTAAAAGACCCGATAGATCTCAAAATATAGTCTCCCCCCCATTCTACAATCAAAATTGTAATTAAAAATAATTTTATCCACGTCTATTCTCAAATTTATCTGAAATTCCTTTTTAAAAGTTCTGACATACCTTGAGATATGGTCCCCCCATCTACCCTTGTCGGGACTCAGGGATTTAAGAATTATTTTATCAGAGAATATTCTCAAAAATCTACCATCCCACCAAATTTAATTTTTAAACAATCTGATAGAATCCGAGATTCCCCCCGTCAAAGTGTCAGATGAATAAAAATTTTAATTAAGGTGATTCTCAAATGACCTGCTCAAAAAAGCGAAATTTTCTGACTCATTTTTAGACTCTAAAGCATAAAATTGGCAGACCTGACAGTTGATACGATTTGGAATCGAAGTGAGTTTTCTATTTTTTGATAAATAAATTATTTATCAAGTTATAAGCTATTCGTCTCACGTGACGACACGTTTTCTCCTTTCTCGTGCTGCGGTGTCGGAAATTTGGCCCAAAATGCCGACGTTGACATTATTTTCTGAAGTATCTTCTACATTTACCAAAAACTGTAAAACGTCTTTCGATTACAACATTTCTAAATAAAAATACTTGCCAATTTCATGCGTTTTCAAACAAAAATGAATTAAAAAATATTTCATAAAGTAACCAGTTTGGATATGAAAACAGTCATGCATGCTCAAGAAGTCTATCGTCTATTCAGACTACTTTGCCAAGACCCAAGACTGGAGCAAAGATTCTTTGACTAAAGCTCAAAGTTTTCTTTCTTACAAAAATCATGCGCCTTCCCAATTATGGCAACCCCTGACCCTCCAACTTGACCCCTCTTTTGGGGAGAGCTAAGCAATCAGTTAGGTCAGGTTGACAACTTGACAGGTCTGAGGTGTTTTTTGGCGATACCTGAATTTTTAATTGTCAAATTACAGCGTTTTGATTAGAGTAAATTTTAAAAGTTGCCTAATTACATGAAAGAAAACAAAAAAACATTTTACAGTATAAGCTCAAAATTTTTATTTCTTTTTTCAATCCAGAGTTACAAACGAGTAAACTAAACTCTTTATACTTTTCGGATTTTTTAAAACTTTAACATAAATTTTAAAATACTCAGAACTATTTAAAAAATATTTTAAACTTATGGTTCTGTACTGAGCTTTCGGATTTATATTCTGAAAAAAAAAAAAAAAAAAAGTCGAAATTTTAAAATTTGAATGAACAAAACATAGAAGAAGTTTTTCCCATAGGATAACATGGGATTCCGCAATATTTCTTCCCCTCGAGGTAAGTCCTTTTAAGGGAAAGATAAACTTGGCACGGGCTCATGTCGGGTTGGCAGTTTATTTTTTCTTTTCTTTTCTTAGTAGTGGTATTGCACATTTAACACACTACAGGTAATTTAATTTTGTTTAACCAACTGCAAAGAAATATTTGAATAAAGGAAATATCGGATTCAAATTTTCTCGGACACAAATATGCTCCATGCATTTATATCAATTGCAAAACATAATTTTAATTATGAAAATTATTAATAAATATATATAAAGCGATTAGGAATTCTGATTAGTGAACTTGTTCCATAAGGAACTTGTTCCATCATTGTTCCATAAGGAAACATACAATTTTCAATGACACTAAACTTTTCCCTTCTGTGTCGATTGCTTCATCCCTGAATGCAGCAATTATCTCTTCGTCTGTTGTCACATCCGAAGTCAGAACATTTTCATCTATGCAAATGTACTCTGAAAAATTCCCAGTTTTTCGTCCACATATCATTTTGCAGACAATTCTATGACACTCATGCATCTATCACTTCAATTGTCAGTCATATGTTAGAACATGGGAAATCTCTCTCACCGAGATCATCAGCAAAAGCCTTTGCTTTTTCTTGCAAAACTGCACCCATTAAGACAATTTTCTGGCTTGCATTTTTTATCAACCGCAAGGGAGCAATTTAAATTTCTTCATTCTTTCCTGTACACATTCTTTTTCTTACTGGTTCGATTTGACTCACAGCATAAGCCGCTTCAATCTTTTCATGATTCTTTAAAATCGTAGAGAGTGTGCTGTTAAGTATTGCGTACTTTGCTGCCGTTTTTCATTTTTTCAACACTTTATCGCAGACTTCATTTAAAATTTTTTGTTTGGTTTCTAAAGATACACTTTACTATTTTCGACACATCTTTCATAGAATTCTACCGAGTAACTGCGAAGAGAGTTTCAATGATGTAAGTCAGGTAGTGATGTAGGGATTGTCACTTCTTTCAGTTGAAGATAGGGGATTTTGGAAACTCTGTGGTTCATGCCACAGAGTATTATATGATTAATCCTCTATGTTGATTTATGTACCTGTGCTTGTCATCTGTCCTCGTCATGTCAACTTTATGTTACCATATTAAACTTGTGTTCGTCATTAGAACGGCCTGTTTCCTTTAGAACGCTCACACATACAGAACAGCCTTTACACTCACCCTTTTAAATTTCGATTTTTTTTAGAATTGGTTCTTAGAGAGCATTTACATCTTTTAAGTAACTACCATGCCAAATTTCCTGTTTCTAGCTCCTTCGGTATAAAAAAAAATTGCAATTTTAGAACGTTTTTCGCTCCTGCACCCCCCTGGGATTAGTGGCACTAGCATAAAATATAGCTTATGTTGGAGCAGGGAGTGTCACTATCAATTTGCCACCATCACTTTTGAAATTGGTTCTGTAGTTCCAGAGATTCCATTGAAATTGTAATTTAGAATGTTTTTAGAACGCTTTTCGCTCATCTCACCCTTTTAAATTTTGAATTTTTTTAGAATTGGTTCTTAGAGAGCATCTACATCTTATAAGTAACTACCATGCGAAATTCCATGTTTCTAGATTCTTCAGTATAAAAAAAATCGAAATTTTAGAAAGTTTTTCGCTTCTGCACCCCCCTGGGGGTAGTGGCACCGACATAAAATATAGCCTATGTTGGAGCAGGGATTGTCACCATCCATTTTCCACCATCACTTTTGAAATCGCTTCAGTAGTTCCAGAGATTACCCCCTACAAACAAACAAAAAAACAATCTTTACTACTTTATAATATTAGTATAGATTTCAATAGCTTTTTGAGAAATTACATTTTTCGTAATTTTAACAAAAAAGTGCATTTTCCATAAAATACATTTATTTAACTGAAACATTTACGTTTCAAGTATGAAACGTATTTTAAACTTTACTTAACATTTACTTAACAGTTATGTAAATTGGAAATTTACTGTATTTATCAATCAGTCTTTTTTTTTTTTTTTGGTGCCGTTTATATCTAAAAGACAGTTTTGGCAGTTTTTGTTCGAAGGGAAAAAAAAATTAACGCTGTAACTTTTGGCGCTTCCGGTTTCATTCACAGCTATCAAGTTGTTTGTAAATTTGATAACTTAGATTTTTTTATAGTACAATTAATGTAAGCGCAAAATTTAATAAAATGTAATACAAAGAAACGAGAATTTTAGACCAAAATCTCATTTTAAACGTAATTAGATATCCTAATTTGTATACTATTTTTCATTTTTCATTGATACTTTAGTTCTCCTTGTAAAACCAGCATAATGAGCCAATTCGAATAAAAAAAAAGAGTTATCAAAATCAAAGCATCCCTTTCAAAACAAATAATTGTCATTCATTAAACAATATATGGTCAATCGCCATTGGACACCCCTTCAAAAGCACTTTGGAACATCCATACACTGGTCCGATGTGGCTAAAAAAAAAAAGGCGTTGAAAGGTTAAAATATTGTCAGAGCAGCTACTGCAGTGAATATGTACAAAAGGCGTGAACTTAGTGCGGAGGAAAGAGGAATGATAACAGATTTGAGCATTCAATCTCTGATATTTCCAAAAAAAATTCTGATACACCACTCCACAGTTAGCGATGTGGTTTTTATGTGGAAGCGAGGAGGTGTTATATGTATAATATATTATATAACGTATATAATATATGTCAATCCCGACCCGGTAAACCGAATAAATTGATAGATCGGGACCGTCGATGAAGCGTGCAGTGAAATCAAACCGAAAGACTTCCTTAGAGGCGATTGCAGGGGCATTTCGATCGTCTCAGACTAATGATGCAAGTGATCGTACCGTCCGGCGGGGCACTTGGTTTTCATGGCCGAGCAGCAGTTTACAAGCCAAATATCACGCATCTGAATGCGATTCAAGTGGGTGCAAAGAACGATGGCACTGGTCAGTATAAAAATGGAAAGACATCCTATGGAGCAATGAATCACGCTACCAGTTTTGGGTGTCCGACGGACGTGTTTGCGACGGCGAACGATATTTACAGGGTTGTGTCGTACCCACAGTGAAATTTGGCGGATGTGGGGGGTGGTCCTGCTTTTCATGGCATGGTCCTCTTGTTTTAATTTCTGAGAGTGTGAATGCCGAAGCCTGCAAAACAATGCTAGACAATTCACAATTCAGCGCTACCGACATTATGGCAACACTTTGGTCTTGGCCCATACCTGTTTCAGCATGACAATGCTCCATGTCATACAGCAGGTGTTGTTAAGACGTGGTTTGAAGAAATGGGTGTGGAAAACCTTTCCTGGCCAGCTCAAAGTCCAGACCTCGAACCCTTTGTGATGAGTTAGAGCGCCAATTTAGAGCCAGGCCAAAAAACACCCCGGAACTGTTTGCTACTCTGAAGGATGAATGGGAGCAAGATTCCTGCAGAAACACGTTTCGAAAATTGGTACAAAGTGTTCCTCAAAAGTTATTGCAGCGAAGGGTGGCCCTACAGCATGATACTAAAGTCGTGCAGAGTCTTGCTTTGTATTATATTTCTCTTACACATGTTGTTAAAGCGCATGTGAATTTTTTTTTTTTTTGAGAAAGTGGTACGAGATAGAATTAAAAAATATTCGCCAGTTGCAGCTCTGTAATGAGGTGTCTTGTGACAAATCGCCATGGACATGTTGGTTTTCCAAGGAGAACTAAAGTGTCAATAAACAATGAAAAATAGCATACAAATTAAGATATCTGAATACATTTAAAATGCGATTTTTGGCAAAAATTTTCGTTTTCTTTGTATTGCATTTTATTAAAGCCCGCATTTTTACCTTTCCAAATCTGCGCATACATTTATTATACTATAAATAAAACCTAAGTTATCAGAATTTAAAAACTATTTGATAGCTATGAATGAAACCGGAAGTGCCAAAGGTTTCAACGTTATTATTATTTTTTCCTTCGTACAAAAACTGCCGAAACTGTCTTTTAGATATAAACGGCACACACACACACAAAAATAAAAAGACTGATTAATAAATAGAGTAAATTAAGTAAATGTCAGTTAAATAAATGTATTTTATGGAAAATGCACTTTTTTGTTAAAACTACGCAAAATGTAATTTCCCAAAAAGCTATTGAAATATCACTATAAAAATCAAAATTGCAAGTTATTGACTCATAACTCATGAAAAATGTATAATATATCTTATATTTTAGTTTATTATCGTCACCACTGTCATACATATTATGTGTATTCAGAAAATGCATATATATGCGATAGAATTTACTGTAGAGTAGTGCTTTGCGTATTGGGCTAAATTTCACAAAATTTTACCATAAACTCCTCAATTTATCTAAATGTAATCAATCTACGGACTATATTTTCCTTTTCATCGTAGTTTAGAATCAAAATCTTCCTAAACATAAGCGTAAACTATAATTAAATAGCTTTTTCAAAAAACTTGCTCCGGACGCTGTCAGATAACTTAAAAATAACAATTTGTGGACAATCCGTTATCATTCAACGAGTTTTAGTCAGAAACTAAAAAACAGCTCACTCTAACGCCGATATCTTTCTGAATTTTTACGATATTTGAAGGATTTTTTTAATAAGTTGCTCCATAGAGTTGACTATTAAATTATGCAAAAAGTTCCTTGTTATCGTTCGCGCATGCGCGGATAAAAATTATTTTATACAATTGCCCATATTTCCTTAAATATTTAATATATTTATATTCCAATTGTACTATATGGTTTCTACTACATTTTGTCAATTTTTCTGAAACTGATGTTGAATTTGGTTAAAAACCCCATAACTTGCAAAAAACATGCAAGAATTTTTTAATTTTTTAAAAATAATCGCTATATCTCTGTTAATATAGATGCTATTCTTACACAAATGAATACACATATTGTGCAATGTCTGCCTGTGTATATTCTGTAGCGATAGATCATTTCGTGCATTTTATTTTACAGGGTGATCCCAAGTATTATTTTTTTTCTTTAATGTTTTGTTGTCCCCCTAATTGTCCTCCTTATCAAATTGACGTTGATAAATATGAAGTCAAACCTGTGCTTTTTAATCCTAAAATTCCAGAAGAATCTGACAGGTATATTTTTCATTAACTCAACGATTATGCAAATTTTCCTCTCACGTTATACGGTTCCATAATACGCCAATCTACAACCAACCTACCACGTGAAGTTGAACTCTGTTAATGTTAGTTGGAGTTGTTTAATTGACATAATGTCTTTGTCTGAGAAAGAAAGAATAGATATTCTCATATTGCGGGGTTGTTGCGATAAAATAAGATCATACGAAGAAGTTGTATTTAATGATAACCATCCAGATCGTCCATCCAGCGCCAAATCAACTGTTACTCGATATCACGATCTGTCAAAGATCGACCGAGATTAGGAAGGCCGAAAAATGCCACAAACGAAGACAAGAGTTTAGAAGTTTGTGCAAGCGTTGTTGACATCTATTAGAAAGATCGCCCAACAAACTGGCATAAGCAAAACATCTGTGCATGAAATATTGAAATCAAATAAGTTCCATCCCTATAAAGGTGACATTGACTCAGGAACTTTTGACAGACGACTTCGGTCGTAGATTAGAATTTCGTGAGGAAATGATGACACGAAAATAGTGTGTGACGAAAATAGACAATTTTCTTTTTGGATATGCTTTTCTGGTGAAGCTACATTCCATTTATCTGGAGAAGTCAATAAGCACAATATGCGATATTGGTCTGATGAGAATCCCCACTGGAAGAGAGACACAATATCAACAGAAAGGTTAATGTTTGGGCAGGAATATTATGCAATCAAATTGTCGGATATCAACGGTAATTTGACAAGTGAAAAATACGTCGATTTAATGAACAACCAGATAATACCGGAGATCAAAAATATTGTTGGAATAGCGTTCGACAATGTCTGGTTTCAGCAGGATGGGGCTCAATGTCATTTCGCATTGATGGTACGCAATTTATTAAACACCATTTTCCCTAGGCGTTGGATTGGTAGGAGAGGTGCAATGGAGTGGCCACCATGTCACCTGATCTAACCCCCCTGTAGATTATTTCTACTGGGGCTATTTGAAAACCAAAGTGTATGAAACAAAACCTTCTAACATCGATGAATTAAAGGAAAGAATAATACAATAACATCAGAAACTTTGCAGAAAGTAAATGATAACTTGTATATCCGATTACGACACTGTCAAGTAACAGGTGGTCAGCAATTAGAACATTTAATTAAGTAGGGGATTCTGACATTATTACCTAAATGGTGAGAAGCGACCTAAAACAAATGCTGTGGACAGAATAGTAACCATTTCTTGAACAAGTCTCGCGACAATTAAAACCCGAAGTCATTGTTGCCTTTTTCTGCTGTTTTGCGGGCCTCACGACAATTAAAAACCGATTTCATTGTTCCTTTTTCTGTGGTTTTGGGCCTCCGGACAGTTAAAAACCGATTTCATTGTTCCTTTTTCTGCGGTTTTTGGCCTCACGACAATTAAAAACCGATTTCATTGTTGCTTTTTCTGCGGTTTTTGACCTCAGGACAGTTAAAAACCGATTTCATTGTTGCTTTTTTCTGCGGTTTTTGGCCTCAGGACAATTAAAAACCGAACATGGCATCACCTTGTCGTCGTGGTTGGTCTTTCCACTAAGAGTGCCACAAAATTTGAATGACTTGAAAGTCATTTTTTCAGTAAAACAGTCATGCACATTGAGCAGTACATTTTATTTAATTTGCAACTCACGCTACTGCCGACGTATTGGGATTCCAATGTCACTGGTAGCCTAACCCATTTACGTTTTGACTACGCCATCTATTGCTAAAATTTCTATCTATTTTTCCTGTGCCATACCATTTCCCTCTTCTTTGAGTATAATGACAGATGGTTCTTTTTTTACAGCTTTTAAATATTGCACGTTAACCCTGTACATCAAATCCAGAGAGGTGAGACGACTCACATTAATGAAGCATCCCGAAGGAAACAGGATCCACGTCATTGATCTTGGGTAACGCGAAAAGATTAATTGCGTTATTAATTTAGAATCTAAGCGGTGGTCCCCTTCCTACCCAAGACAGTGGGAGAAAATGTAACATTTTTCTCTTTAATTTTTGTTTTGTTTTTTAAGTTTTAAACCTGATATTCGTTGAAAAAAAGGATTTCATGCTCACAAAACGACTCTAACTGCATTTTAGTCGATTACTGCGCCAGATAGGATGAATTTAGGTATTTTTCCCGTAGAATTTGAATTTGCAATAGAAAACATTTAAAATTTCAATGTTGCCCAGGAGTTAGAGATGAGGGAAACTTTGATATTCCTAAATACATTTTTCAAAAATACTGAAAACGTATTTTTCCGATGTCTATTTCTCGAGTTATTTGACCGTTTCCAGACTTTTCAATGTAAACGATTCTCATCGCATTTTATTCAATTATAGCACCATCTATGATTTTCCGAAGAAAATGTTAAATACGAAAGTTGCGTATTTTTAGCCGTAGTGCAATAAAAAAAGGGTGTTATTATTTAAGATTTCAAAGTTGCCCCCCTTTTCCTCCCCGGGGGGGGGGGGGGGGGGGGGGGGCGTGGTACATTCATATCCCTAAATAGATTTTTCAAAAATATTGAACATGAATTTTTCCGTTTTTCAATCCGGTGTCTATTTCTCAAGTTATTCGACCGTTTCCGGACTTTTCGGTCACCCTGTATGTTTTACAAATAGATAATATTTTTTCACGAAATTTTTACACGGGCTGTAAAACCGTTTTATTTATAACCCATGGTTTCCAATCACTGAACATCCCTATTTTTTCGCAAATTATTCATTTTTAAATATAATTTCATACAAAATCGGGTTAAAGATATAAAATAATAACTTGATTTTATTTTAAATTTATTATCACGGGCCCGGGTAACGCCGGGCGGGTCAGCTAGTTTATTGTTTGATTCTGTCAGCATGTTGCAAAAATCGATTCCATTTTTAGGAAAGCTTGAAATTTTTTCGGAATAACTCGATGAAAACGGGATTTCAACGCTGATTAAAATGATCGTCCGACTTGCTTGAGTTTGGCAAACTTGGCTGTGTTCCTGGGAAGATATTTTTGATAGTAAAACATTCGAACGCATTTGTAGAAGACGCTCGCTAAAGTCGATACATCGATGAAGTACAAGTAGAATCAGTGCAAAAGAGATTATAAATTTATTCGCAATGAAGAAGGCTCAAAGATTCAATTCTTTTGCACTTACATTATTGAATTATTAAGAGTTTTAGTACTCCCCCCTTCCAAATAGTAAAAAATAATAATTTTATGTACGATAATAAGAATAAAATTTAGAAAACACACATCCCCCTCCGTAGTATTTTTGTAGCGTCTTAGAAACCTAATCAACAAAGGTTTTGCGGGAATACCTATTCACTTTAAACATCAGCGATAGATGGCAGCACCAAACATTGGTAGCTGTAGTGAAAACGATCCACTTTAAAAATCGCCAACAGATGACAGACAGCACTTCGTAACTATCCTTGCAGATTAAGTTTACAATTCATATCACATTATAATTAGGAAAAAAATAAACATTTAAAATTTCAGATTTCCCAAACAGCTCTTCGTTCTTAATTTTTCAACCAATCCAAAGATTCTCCTTATGCATAATAAAAATTTTCGTTGCCTTATAATGCCTTACATGAATTTTTTTTTTTTTTTTTAACTTTTAATCTAAAAGTACAAAATATTGATTATAATCGGTACAAGAAGATCGAAACAGATTTAAAATATCAGCTTTACGAAAAATGAATACCAAATTCCCTCCAAGAAAAAATAAATAAATAAAATAAAAATAAATCAGAAGGTTGTTCCCATTTTAATCAGGCTCTGGCTGCTACTACGAGGTTATGGTTAAGACTTAACGATTAAGATTTTGGTTCAATGCTGTCCGCCACATTTTTTATTTTAGAAATTTTCTCTGCCTGAAAAAAAAGTTTCTGGATTTAGGATTGATAAAAAGGGACCGTGAGGAAAGATTTCGAATGAAGAGAAATAGGTGAAGAAAAGCTTTATGTGATGAGAGTATAGAAAAAGAAAAAACAAACAATTTAATTCGTTTTTATATTAAATACATGTTTTTGTTTTTCAAAATTGAACACTAAAAATGACATTTTTTAAGCTGTAAAAAGTCGATTTTTTAGTTTCTTGGTTTTAATCTTGGTTTTTTCTTGGTTCTATCAGCATGACAACAAAAATCGCCCATACTTTTGGAACTTCTGTTGCCCAATCTAATATCTCTGCCCCCTCAAGAACTTAGCAAACATACAATTTTTATTTTCGTGATTTTAATTTTTCATGGATAGAATTGGAAGCTCCATAGGACTCCCGATGATCCGACACCCGGTTAACCGACCTCTCTCTATTCCTTGTACCACAAGTGTCGGATAATAGGAAGCAGGTTGTCAGGGGTTGGGTTGGGTTGATTATTGACGGCCAATTATCTACACTAGGGATATAGGCCCGGGGGGAGTGCCCTTCGTGGGGGGTCTTTCTAAGGGAACCTAATCCGTATTTACGCATGGATAAATCCACGGTTCGAAGAAAACCACGAAAACTCCGAACGATTAGGCCGACGGGCGCGATTGGGATCGAACCCAGCACCTCCCGTGCAGGTTGTCAGGGAAATACCACCCTTTTCGTTCAGTAATATTCCCTTACATAAAATAGAGAAATTCTGCGATGGATTGTTATTATACAAAAATATACGGGGTATTCAAAATTGAGTTATTTTCCTGATCTGAAGTCTACTACAGTTTATCCAGCATGTATATGTAATAAATAGGCCCCTTTTTACTTACCCATCATACGTAGTATAGGGTAAGTCTTGTAATCGTTTTGAAAATCGAAAAATTTTTTTTGACGGATTTACACGTTTCAGACACTGGAGATTCCGAAAAACATATTTGTAGAAAAAAAATTTTGCCGTCCGTCTGTGTGTCTGTGTGTCTGTAAACGCTCTATCTCCTGAAAAAATTGAGATAGAGACTTGCAATTTGGTATGTACTTAGTATGTAATAATGGGAAGAAGCCTATTTCATTTCAATAACCTCGATTAAACGGAACTATTTTTTTCGGACTCTCGAAATATTCGTTCTGATGAAAGGTATATAAAAATTTTCGAAATTGTTTATTTTAAGAAATGAATATAAAAGACAATAAAAAAACATAAATTTTGAATAAAGCATGAAGTCGATCGGATAATGAGTTGCCGAGATATTTGGAATCCTATTTTCCACACTCTTCGATTTTTCATGACCCTGTATTTCATCCAAATTTCACTTCAAAGATATATTTTAATTGGAAATTTGACGCTTAATCAGATGCAATAAACCGCTAGTTAATAGGATTATTATTTTTGGAGTTATAAGGAAAAACCTCTTTCAAGCAATTCAGTAATCGAGCCTTTAAAGTTTGTGACGTCATCAAGCCACGATTTTATTTGAATTGCAATGCATTTTATAAGTAGTTTACACATTTTTATTTTAATATTTTACATTATGCATATCCATGATGGGTAAGTATTACGGTGGCCCCCAACGACTAGTTTATTGGACGATTTCGATTATCCGACTGAATGATTTGGATGTCGGATTCTACTGTTCCTACTATATATATATATCGCGGTACGATAAAGCAGATTCCAAACCTACCCATCCATCGCACGCAAGTTTCTTTTGCACTTGTTAACTATAATTATCAAATATTAACTGTCGATTTGAAAACTTTCCTCGCTTGGAGAAGTTTTTTTTTTTCTACTGGAAAAGGACTAAAAAGTGATGCGATCTTAAGACGCATCGGAAAAATCTCAAATTCCCCTCGCTCCTGTGGGGCGGGTGACGCACCCTTATTTTTAAAATATCTCCTCGGGAGGACAATGAATATTTTTTTAACTCCTTTCTTCTGTGTACTGTTGTTTCATCTTTCTTAGTTGTCAAACTATTACTAACATCGATGCTTCACTTTATGTGTTATTTTTAGTGAAAACGAGTAATCTTCAGATCATAAAATGAAGCCTATATTATATGTGAGAATGAAGCCTAGTTGTCAAAATTTTACAAAAAAAGAAAGAGACACGTCCTTTTAAGAAGAGCACACAGAAGAAAGAAAGGAGTTAAAAAATATTCATTGCCCTGAGGAGATATTTAAAAAATACGAATGCATCCCACGCCCCACACGTTTAAGTGTGAGCGAGATTTTACTTAACATAATCACATGCTCGCTGAGTTTTTGAGTAAGCTTGTTTCATACAGTGTAAAACGTTTCGTAATCTAAGAAAATACAATACATAATTACGAATGAAAATATGCAATAACCTCCTCCGAGTTACCCACGACACCGAAAAACGTTCCTTTATCTTTTAGGAACGTCAGAAACCATTGCATTTTCGAGATTTTAAAGAATCATGTATATATTTGTCGACTCAAATTTGTGGCATTTTGTAACAAATGGAAGACATGTCTGGCATACACTTAAATTAATTTTCATCTTAGCAGCCGAGTCGTGTAGATAACGGCAAAGAAAAACAAGATGACGGTCGAATCCATTTTATTAAAACATAATCCTCTTTAGATTCGGGGGGGGGGGGGGGATACTCTAGTTAGTTCGATAAATTTCATTGTTCGCTGCAGAAGAATACATTTAATAAACTCTTCGGTGACAACATTCCACTGTCCCCCTAAAGCCAACACCAAAACGTCCAAAATTCCGCTGAAATGCATAGGGTTTTAACTGGCTTTGCGCAAGACTACAACATACGTCACGTGACACAGATTCTTCGAATCACGAGGGTTTAAGGGGATTTACTTAGTATTTCCGGTGCATTTATTTTGAGGTAAATTGACTTCCGCGCGGGAAAAATGTTCTACAGGCTTCTAAAATCTCGTTACCAGATGAAGGACGTATCAACAAATCAAAGTATCTGCTTTGAGGCTGTAATTAAAACTAGCTACGAATTTAATACGCAATAAAGAAAATGAATCTTTGATGTAAGAAAAAAAAAAATAGAAGCATTTTGGAAATATTGTAATAGACATTTAATATCTAATGATAGAATGTTTTTTTTAAAAAAGAACTAAAGTTTTTAGAGCGGAATAATTTAAGAGATATGATAGTTTAGCATTTAAATAAAGAATTTATAGCGGTTTGACTACACGGGAATAATAATGAATTTTAATAATGGATTAAAAATAAAGGTGTTCTATTTAAAGAATAAATTTAAGTAGCTATCGCCATTTTTAGATCTAAATACTTTGGAATAAATATTATTAAGTGGATTAGGATAAAATGGCTTTACATATGGATAGTAAAGAACTATTTTAAGAATAAGAATTATTTATATTAAGAACAAAAGAAACTTTGTTTATATATATATATATAAACAAAGTTTCTTTTGTTGCCACTGATTTCCGGGCCGTTTTTAGAGTGTATTGAAATAAGTGTTTTCCAACTCGGAGTACAGGTTTCTGGGATGCTAAACATTTTCATGTTCAACGGACAGACATCACAAGATTAAAATTGATATTATTTCGTTATATGCTCTTGCCTGCTTAAGGTCAATGACGCAACATTGAGAATGGGTAAGCAGCCTAAACGAGACAGCTGATTCACTACACTTCACTAGAAACGACTCGGGAGCGTTTCCGAAACTCAGTGGCAGCAAAAGAAACTTTCTTTTTTTTTTTTGTATAAATGATTCTTACAATCTAGAAAATGTATTGGTTTCTGACGAAGATTTTATTTGTAACACTATTTATTATCATAGTTGATTTCTGTATTAGTTTTTACTAACAAGGAAGGTCTCCTTAAAGCGCATACTCAGAAAATTTTGAAAAAAAAAATGCTAATGAAGCTTCTCATGTATGTAATAAAGGAACAGAGAAATTGAGCTGCGGAATCCCAGTAGAAAATCTGAAAAAAAAAAAAAAAAAAAAATACTTTCGAGTATTGGGCGCAAAAACACACGATTTGGCTAGCAACAGTTTTCCTTCGCCAAACGCAAACGATTTTAATGCATTTTAAATTGCTTGTAAAATGGTTATTCGAATGCGCAATATTTAATGAATTTAAACTTAAACGATGAAATATTTATATATATATATATATATACAAGCTGTTTGTTGTTGCAGTTATTTATTTTTACCACTGAAAAAATATGTTCTATTTTTTGGAAGCTGCAAATATCTATTTTATGTTATAGCGAAGCTGACATTTAAGTTATGTTGCATTATTGAATCATTGAATCTGTATGTTTATTTTCACTTTTATTTAACAATCGAAATTTAAAAAATATATGAATCTGAAAGGCATATTAAAGTAAGCGAACAGTTTGAAGAAATTCTTGTTATGAGACCTGTCTATGAGATTTTTGTAAAATTTGATTGCGTAAAATTGTCATAAGCTTAAAAAATTATACGAATGGATTAATTCTATGGCTCATGATTCCATATCCTCTTGTTCAGAATCGTTTGCATTTTGCGTTCAACACTTTCAACTCTCTGTACGTTTGCATTAATTCTAATTTAAAATATTTTTTAAATCAGATTAAATAAATCACTCGCGTTTTTTTTCTCTATTTATTACCGATTAAATGAAATTTTGCCTATTGTTTTATCCTCCATTCCCCGATTTTTTAAAATTTAAATGGATTCAACGGTTGTACAAGTAATTTTTAAATGTATTTTAAAAGGAAAAGCCCGATGACAATCGAATTCGTTATACATTTCTATATCTAAGAAGTCGTTGTTTCCATAGCAACAAAAACTTTTTTGAATTGACAAAGTTCAGATGCAGGCTTATTTTTCAACTTGAAACGATTTTAATCAATTTAAATTTTGTTTTAAATCGTAAAATACAATCGTAAAAGTTCCATTATATATACATATAAATGTGTACACAAAATTGTAGTTATAAAAGTTTATTTATTTTGTAAGTTAAACATGCATAAACAACTTCAGTACGAAAATGTTTTTCCTTAAAGAGTATTTGTCATAAAAGCGTATTTTTTTAACCCCTTGAAGGGCGGTGGAATATAATATATCCCACTTAATTTTAATTCCTAAATGCCACAATGACACCGGAATTTTGGAATCAAATTTTACTTTTATAATATACTTGAAGAAAATCCTTTACTTATTTGAATATAAATTTGTTGTTAAATCCCGGTGTGACTCAATGATTTCAACATTTTAGAATTTTTTTAGTACTTTGCCCCTGAAAGGGTTAATTTCAATTTTTTAGTACTTTGCCCCTGAAAGGGTTAATTTCATTCCGTCGTCAACCGGTCATAAATCGCCAAATAAACGAAATTTTCATTTTTTTTACGGACGTTATATCGAGGTTCCGCAGAAATTTTTTTATAGACGTATATAGATTATATACTATATATAAGACGTATATAATTATAGAAAGAACATTCTGTAATTTTTTCAAAAATTTCTGAATATGCGCTTATGGAGACTGTTATTGCGTTTTAAACTAAACACACGCACTGCTGGTTCTTAACTAAAAACACAATAGAATGGACTGTAATTAAAGCGGTTTATTCACAAACAAACAAATAAATGTGAGCCATCACACGGCTTATTCTCTAACAACCTTTTTCACATTCTAAAAACACAAGAAGCAAAACAGAACACTGAGTGTTGCCAAACGCGGAAAGTAAGAAAAAGAAACTTACATAAATTCGGAACACATAAACCAAGTAACATGCAGCTTTAGCTCGCATCTGGACTATATCTCCATAAAATTCTCTGAAAATCCCTATCTTTGTCATGAATTTTTACCTGCCTATACACCATTCTTATATCAGCTGTTATGGAAATATTATGAAATCTAAACCTTAATAAAATGCAAATTAAATCATCTTGTATTTTGGGACCTACCATTAGAGTGTCGTTTAAAGAAACACCTGTTGTTGTTTTAGTTACTCTTAATTTGGTAGTTAAACTAGAATTAAGACGAAGTGGTGTGGGATGTAATAATGTTTAGTTTCTAATTCACGATCTGTATTCGAAACTAAGTCCATGTGGCCCAGAGATAAATACTCTTTCATAAATTGAACATATTGGTTGTAAATTTCTGGCATGGATATTAGTCTTTTCTCAAGATAAAGAAATCTTCTGTGCGCCATTTGGCGTGAATCACCTAAAATATCTCGATCCTGTTTGAATGGTAATGCGACTGAATAGCGTCCTGATTTTTCTCTAAAATGAGAACTCTCAAAATGTTTTTCACAATGTTTTTCTTCAACTGTTAAAGGTTGCACATTTGGAATTTTTTCTAATTCCCAGAATGAATTTACTAACTCGTCAATTTTTGTACTTAAATGATTTACATGTACTGGATCAGTTGCCAGCGTTTCAAAATTTGTAGTACCCGAAATTATCCACCCAAGTCTCGAATTTAAGGCTCTGCATCAGTAACATTTGAAATTTTCCCCTGCCATGTTAAACCAATGGTCGTGGATTCCATTCGTATTTCTCGAAAATCTCATTAGGAAATTAATATTTTTGACTTATTTTTTTAGTATTCTCTTCTTAAAGGATGTCTCTTATTTTCTATGTGGACAAAATATTTCTAAATTATATATATATTTTTTTAATTCAGTGCTAAAGTCTTAAGAAGTCAGCGAGATGTGAATAACACTAAATAACTCCAAAACTATTTGGAGTTTTAAAAACTGGAAAACACTGAAATAAAGTGCATGGTCTCATCTATTCATATAAATTTAAAAAAAATCGTTTAAGTTTATTTAAACTCTAGATAATCGACAAATAAGCTGAAAATTGTTGAAAATTTCATCCCCCCACTAAGCAATAAATCAAGGCAGGAGGAGGACCACAGTTGACCTTTGACATCACGCAGGTCGGGAGAAGGGTGAGCTATTGGAAACGCATGGGGATTCTTTGAGTATGCTTGTAATTGTTAATACAGAACAGAGTCTGATATAGTGAAGATCAAATTATTTTGACAAACTAAGAGAAATATATATATATATATATATATATATATATATATATATATATATATATATATATTCTTTTTTCGCGAGGGCTTTATTTAAAACTGATTCATATATAAGTTTAATCTTTATTGTATAAGATTCCCTTTATTAAAAAGTATAAAAAATCTCAACTGAAAACTTTAAAGATCGGCAACATTTTAATTGACGTAATAAATTAAATATCTTTTTAAAATAAAGATAAAAAATACAGAGAAGGTATCTTGCATAGTAAAAAATATGTTTGAATAAAGGGTTTATCAGATTATAAATTATTTATAATGTATATACTCGTGTATAAGTCGAAGAATTTTAGACAAAATTTGGGAGCTGAAAATGGGGGGTCGACTTATACACGAGTAAGTAAAAAAAAAAAAAAAAAAAAAAATAGCGGAATGAAATACCGGAGTCATACTTTTTTTTACAGATAATTGGTGAATGTGAAAGTCTTTTAATTAATCACATATGGGTCTAGGTTGGAGAGACAGATAAAAGCGGACAATGGTGATTGATAAAAAAAAAAATCTCAACAATAATGTGTCTGTAATTGTTCTGCACTCATTTTCTCTTGGGATAGAATTCCCTTTAATACAGGGGCATCCCTTTCAACATTTTAATTCCCTTTTTAAAAAGAGTTCAACTTGAGATTGCTTCTAGATTTCTCTCCTAAGAGTACTACAATACAAAGAAGTACTATATTATAGCAGTTTAAGAAGTTGTTTACCCTTGTAAATAAAGCATGAACAGATTTTTCAAAAAAAATAAAAAAAAGGGTAAGTAATCATTAAATTGATGTGAATAGCTTTCAAATTAGTTTAAGCTTCTTCAGTTTTACATAATTATACAATTTTAAAATGTTGAATTAAAAAAAAAAGAAGTCTGATTAGAAACGTAAAAAGTTTACTAATTTAATGAAAATTTATTTTTTTTTTCATCCTCGATTACAAATTATTTTCCAACATACTACCAGAAATGTGGTTCGACTTATACACGAAAATTCAATTTTTTCCAAAATTTTGCGTAAGAATTGGGGGGGGGGGGGGGTCGACTTATACACGAGTATATACGGTATTTATAATTATAAATATTTTACAATAATTTAATATAAATTATAATTTATTATATTTATATGTTAATGTGTCTATATGTTATATTATAATTTATACTTCCCAATTATGACATGATTATTATAATTCTCTGCCACATTGATGTAAAAATCTATGTTATGGTTATATATTCAGTGTCAATTTTCTTGGTATACTGTCGCTTGATGCTGCAGCATAAATTTGAAATAGCATATTTAGTTATACACAAATTGCAGCTATACACAAATTACGATGGGGTATCATTCGAAAGGTTTTTGAAGCGGTTTCTGGCATAGTACACTCACATTTCGTTAAAACATGTTTTTTTAAAATTGCTGTAATTAAAAATTAAATCGACGTTGTTTTCATAAATTAAATAAAAGGTTTTTATCTAATTTGTGTTGCTACAAAAATGAAATAACGCATTATATGATGCTCAGCATGATTATAAAAAAATAAATAGTACAAAAAAGATAATGTATGGTTTCTCAGCATGGGTTTATTTCATATTTATGGATAAAAAGCAAAATTGAAATGTTTAGAAGAAAACGATATCATCAATCGATAGAAGCAGTGGTATTTCACGTGTAGAATAAAAGGTATGCTTTGTTAGATTAGATTAAATTTTATTTTAAATGCATTCAATTTATTTTTCTTTGTATTAATATTCCTGACTAATAAAATAATGAAAATTTATAACAAGAATATTTTTTAATGAGAAAAGAAAAAATACAATTAGGCCGACGGGCGCGATTGGGATCGAACCCAGCACCTCCCGTCTACCAGCTTCGAGAGCAGAACCTCTCAGCCACTGGTGGAGCTATTTTTCATTTGGGAATATATATATATATATATATATTGAAAAATCGGATCAACTAGACTTGAACCCGAAACATTTAAAGTCAACCCCAAACCGATCCGAAACGACACAAATTAGCGTCAATTCGACCCGAACCACGGGTCGTAAAATCTACTTACCCGACCCGATGCAGGACTCTGCTACGGGCTATTTAATAATTTATGACATGGTACTTTTAATACGGTGTTTTTTTTTTTTTTTTTTTTACTTTTTCCCACAGACACACCAATTTTAAACTCTTGCTCTTTCCTGGATTTCGTTCAACCGGCTTCTCCTCACAGATCGCAAAATTATATATTAAATTATGATGAAATTTAAAAGCATGATTACCTAAGTAACACTTTCGAAATTTATTTGAGGAGATCGAGGCAAGAGGGTGCCAAGCCACATTTGTGAACTTCTGAGATATTTCAATTTAAAAATTTGATAAAATACTCAAATCAAGATATATATAACATAAAGTTTTTTCGCCAATGTCTTAGTAACATTTGAGATATTCTGAGTAACAATATGGCATTACTTTCATGATATTACTATTACGTTTTTTGTAAATTAGCTATCTTCATTGGGGGCATAAACATCTGGGGCAAAAACGAAACCTGTCACATAAGGCTGCCATCAAGTGACATTAGAAAAAAAATTATATGTTGGATTTTGTAATTTACAATATTAGGCAACAGATTACAGTGTTAGATTTGTTTTACCAAAAACTGTGGCTTGGCACTTTTTTACCCTGACCCCCTCATTTTCACTATAAAGAAATTTACAGCCTTCTTTACTTTTTCCTACTTTACTTACCCTTATGTACTTTCAAAAACTTTTTTCTTAAACTAAATATTTTTAAAAAGCCAAAATCTTATTTCAAAATTTAATCGCCTACTGGCAGTTATAGCAAAAACCCGGATTTTGGTTTTTTTTTTTTTAAGTTAAAATAAACATAAGTTTTTTTTTTTTTTTGAAAAGTTAAAAAAAATTAATATTTTAAAAAATTTTGTTTTTTCTTTCTTTTAAAAAAATAACAATTAATAATAATAAATAGTTAATTATATAGTTTTGCTTTATGAGATTTTTGTTATTCAATAGAATTTCATAAAATGTTTTAAATTATTATCCTACAACTAATTAGCAATATTTTACTGTTAAATTATTAAGATAGTTTTTTATTTGATCTGTTAGTTATATATAAATGTGATAAGTAGTAGATTTGTTCATATAAGTTCAAGTTTTTCCTCATATTCATATTTACTTACATGTAATTGCTATTTATAAATATTTTGTCTGTTTAAAAATGTATGCAATACAAGAAAACTTTAAAATAATTAAATTATTACATGTGAAAAGCATTAAATGGAGAAAATTACGCTATATTTAAAAAGCCCAATAATAATATTGCCAAACACTTTCAACTGAGTAACATTAAATTAATGCACGTGAATAATAAACGAGAGAGAGAAAAAAAAAAACTTTAAAATAAGTAAATTATTACAAGCGAAATGCATTAAATAAGAAAAATTATGTCATATTTAAAATGATTTTCTTATAGCGTCTGAAAATAAAACTTTTCTTCTAGACATTATTATAAAAGTCCGGAGGCAGCGACATGTTTTATTTTAAATTCTGCTGATTTTTAAATGTGTGATAGAACTTACTTAATCGGTCACGAAATAAGGCGTCAATACTGTCATGACCGTGGTGAATGCAGTCTTGAGAACCGAAAAATCTTCAGTTAAATGGAAATGAATGGCAACCCGATTACAGAAGATCACCACTGGTCATTCACTCTTATGTAATCGGGTGATACTTTTAAAACAAAGCAAATTAGTACGTATTTAGAATCTGTGGGGTCTGGATGGGGATTTGTAGCTCGTAAAAGGCACCCCTCCCCCCCCCCCCCCTGCAAAAAAAAATCGTTATGTCATTTACAGTTTAAATGAAATTTTGTTTGCTTATTAAGAGTACTTTTTGAAATATTGTTCACGTATTTCGAATAGTTTAATCTTACTGGAATCCATTTGAATATTTCACTAAAAAGTTTTAAAATGTATAAACATTTCTGAAGAATAAAATAGAAATATTCATAATGAATAGGGATTCATTCAATATGCTATTTATTTGAAACTAGGATATTTTTTCATGTAACTCTCTCTCTAATCCCCCCCCCTTTCTCTTTCCCCTCCCTCCCCCCCCCTCTCTCTCTCTACGGTATTTCTGGTATAGTGATACTTTTTTATGGGGGATTTGATGCAATGCATTTTTGATGCAAAATATTTAATTTGATTATTATGCGTATCATGAACTTGTCTTTCTGAATTGTTTAAAATTTTTAATATGCACTATTTTGATATTAGCCTATACTGCGTCTCTTTTTATGTAATAATAAATAAAGGCTGTTTCATAATTTGACTATTTGTGCATCGGGTAAAATTTGGATAAACAACATATGTATAAAATTAAAATAAGGTGAAGCAAATAAAAATCAATAAACAAAAAAAGTTAAAATATGTTCATTAACTTTTCTAAGAATTTATCCAGGAGAGAATTTTTTACATCTGTTTTCATTATGCAAATTGTGCCTTCCATCTTGATTTGATTATAAGCAACAAATGTTAAACAATTTGAAAGAAGGATATGCGAATATTTGAAATACATATTATTATATATGTACCAACATGTATCAAAGTTGTCCAAAGTGCTTGAGCGTCAATGGAAACAAAATTCCAAGTTACGTACAAAAAGTGCAAAAAATTTAAATTTGACCGCAATCCTCTTTGAGCGCTAGAAGACAAATTCAGTCCAAAATATGCAAAATGCTCCATAATATCAATAAAAATATTAAATCTAATATTGCAAGATGGTAGAATTGGAAACGATCATAAGATTGATTTAATGGATTTTGAGAAAAAAATATGTCTTTTAAACGATATTTAATCTGTTATGTCAATAAATGTATTGCAGTTTTCAGTTTCTAATCACCTTTGTAATTTTTCATAAAAACAGAAACTGATATAGTGAAGATTAAATCATTTTGATCAACTGACAAAATATCCAATACCTTTTTTTTCTAATTTTGAAGGCTTCATTTAAAACTGATTCATAAATTGGTTTAATATTTACTGTACAGGGTTCACTTCTTTATTAAAAAGTACAAAAAATATCAACAACTAAAAACCTTAAAGATTGGTGCCATTTTTATTGACGTTTAAATTAAATATCGTTTAAAATAAATATAAAAAATACAGAAGCATAGTAAAAAATATGTTTTGAATAAAGAGGTTATCAGATTATAAATTATTTATAATATGTTTTTAATTATAAATATTTTTAAAAAAAACACAAGCACTCCGGGAGTGCCGACAGAAGTGAAAACATGAATTTCAATATATATATATATATATATTGAATATCTATTATAATACATATATTATAATATATATATATATTATAATACATATATCTATATAATAAAATACCACTGTTTAATTTACATAAAAATAATAGATAAATATATATTAAATATAATATATAAATAATTTTCATAAAAAACAATAGCCCACAGGCAAGCATGCGGCGCGTGACGCGCCCGCCCCGCCCTACCTCATACCGAACTATACACAATACATGTACATACTTATATACAGAGGTGTTGGTTACAGTAACAGTGTCGGGAGATCAATGGTTTTTTCCCATCTCAAAAAATGTCCAACGCGCCTAAAGAAATTTTACCTTCAAATATACAGAGGTGTCGGTAACAGTGTCGCGAGTTCAATGGGTTTTTTCCCATCTCAAAAAATGCCCAAAGCGCCTAAAGAAGTTTTCCCTTCAATAATTTAATACAATTTATTATATTTATATGTTACTGTAGCTATATGTTATATTCTAACTTATACTTTCATAATTATGACATGACTATTGTTATTCTTTGCCCCATCGATGTAAAAATCTATGTTATGCTTATAGAATATTCAGTGACAATTTTCTTGGTATTACAGTCGCTTGATGCTGCAGTATAAATTTGAAATAGTGTATTTAGTTATACGGAAATAAAATATATTTTAGGCTTTATACATACCGTACATACTCATGTATAATTCGAAGAATTTTAGACAAAATTTGGGAGTTGAAAACGGGGGGTCGACTTATATACGAGTTAGTAAAAAAAAAAAAAAAAGCCCCACTCCGGAAGAAGTGTGAAATATTAGGTTAGAGAGAAAGCAAAAAGCGGACAATGGTCATTTCCCTGTGATTGATAAAAAAAAACTCTACAATTGTTTTACACCCATTTTCTCTTGGGATAGAATTCCCTTCAATACAGGGGCATTCCTTTCAGCATTTTAACCCCCTTTTTAAAAGAGTTCAACTTGAAAATGCTTCTAGATTTCTCTCCTAAAAGTCCTACAATACAAAGATGTATATTTTAGCAGTTCTAAGAAGTTGTTTACCTTTGTAAATAAGGCTTGAATAGAGTTTTCAAAGATTTTTTTTCGTTTTAAGTATCATTAAATTGATGTGAATAGAATTCAAAATAGTTTAAGCTTCTTCAGTTTTAAAACATTGAATTAAAAAAAAAAATCTGATTAGAAACGTAAAAAATTTTTACTAATTTAATGAAAATTTATTAATATTTTTTTTATCCTCGATTACAAATCATTTTTCAGCATACTACCAAATATGTAGTTCGACTTATACACCAAAATTATTTTTTTTTCTCAAAATTTTGTGTAAGAATTGGGGGGTCGACTTATACACGAGTCGACCTATACAGGAGTATGTACGGTAAATCATTCCTGTGTAATTTTTTTCGTCTTACATATTTTTTTGTATTTCCATATTTTATATTTATGATAATAAAAGAAATACATAATCAAATAAAAGATTTATTGGAAATTTGGAAAAGATTTATTGGAAATTGTTTTATAAAACAATTATAGCAAAACAACAAAGTTCTAAATGATCAACAGTGGAATTGGTTTTGGGATAAGCATTTTATGCGTTGAACCGGTAAATCTATCCCCTACGAGATGGGAATGATGCTGACCACAAGCTATTTACAGCCCTCCCTTCCTGGATTCTAGAACCCCTGTTTCTACCCCTTACTGCGTTGACAGCCGAAGAAAGAGATGGGCGTGTTTAGAAAGGGGGAATGAAAAAGCTGGTTGAGGACAGAAATCCCAAAGAAAAATTTACTGATGCAGAGCCTTAAGGCAAACGGAAGGTTATGTTCACGTTTGACAATTTCCCCATTCATTAAATGCATAAATACATTTACACCAAACAAAATGTCAATTTGTTGTGACTTGTAAAACAATGGATCAGCTAACATTAAATCACTGAAATTATCGCAAATGACTGAAGGTAAAGACACATAGGGAATATTATGTGTCACTTTATCCATTACGAATGCTGATGTTGATACTCTAAGATCACTTTTGAAGTGAGAAGTGAATAATAAATCGACTTCCCCATTACTCACAGTATTAAATGTTCCCGAACATGACACAGAAATAGAAATATCTTTTACCTTTAATCCTAATTTGTTTACACATTCTCTAGAAATAATGACTTCTGAGAGCCTGTATCACATAAACATCTGCATTTTACAAATTCTTGTTTAGAATTTTGAACTTTTATTAATGCGGTACACTACAAAATATGACTCTTTTGATTACTCTTTGCGTTTGATTCATAATGAGAGGCACAGACTGTAGACGAAACATTATCACTCGCTGACTGAACTTTTTTAGGGATAAATTCTTGTGCGTGTGGGGACGTACTATTCGTCTGAGTCTTATTCCTTGAATTGTTTACCATGTGCAAAATACTATGATGTTTCTTAAAGCAATGATGGCACGTATTTAGACTCTTACATTTATTGAGAAAATGCATATTAGATAGGCAATTGAAGCAATAATGATTATGTTTTACGAAATCTACTCGTTGTTGAACAGGCAAATTAAGAAATTTCGAGCATTTAGCTAAACTGTGTTCTTCTTTACAGTAACCACAACTCAAAGTAGCTACAAAAGCATTTGGAAATACAGATTTAGGTACCTTATTTACCACTAACTTGCTATTTTGAAGAGTTATTGCGTAATTCTTAAGAAATTCAATTAAGTTCTTAAGTTTCGGAATTTCATTGCTTTGAAGCTGACGTTCCCACCACAATTTTGTAAGAAGGATCCAATTTTTGAAAAATTAAATAAGTCATTAATGTATCCCCAAATTTGTCAACGCTTTGGTTCAATACTTCTAACGAGCAAATAACTTCATTAATGTTATCAACTAGATTTAAAATAGCAACGGCTGATTCTGTTTGAATTGCTGGTAAACTTAGAAATCGTTTAATATATGCAAAAATTTGTTATCTCTTATTTGAATATCTTTCGTCTAGTAGATTCCATGCAATTTCAAAATTAGAATCCGAAATTTGAATAGACTGAATGACGCGATACGCTTCACCTTTCAAAGAAGCCTTCAAATACTGCAATTTTTGAGCATTAGATATAGTCGTATTACTGTTTACGCATGCATTGAAAAGGTCTTTAAAAGTTTTCCATTCAGTGATATTGCCTCCAAAAGTAGGTAATGATAACCTAGGTAATTTAATATTCTCAAAAATGTTTTCTGAAATTACACTATTAGATTTATTTTCACTCTTATTTAACTTCGCATTTTCGATTTTCAATACTTTTTCACCTTTAAATTTCCACAAATCAATTTTATCTGAAATTTCCTGTGCAGTATCTATCTCACTCTCTAATTGTTTAGATTCTGTAATTAAACTTTCAATTTCCCTATCAAGTTTTTTTAGTTCCGTTTCTTTCTGTTTTACCAGTTCAATATTTTCTTCTAATTCTGTTAAATTAATTTCACCATCTGCGATTATACTTTCTATTTTCTTAATATAATTCGTTACACTTCTCCGTAGAGCAGTTCTTTTCGTTTTAAAAGTTGTTAGTTCACTCATTTTTACTTAAATCAAACCCAAAACTAGTTCTAAAATATGTTAATACGAAATTTAGTTTAAATCTAAACTATATTCTTATCACAATTCCACAGTTTTAAATAGTAAATTATTTTTATACACGAAATATAATGTTCAAAGTTAACTTACCTCACGAGCTGAGGTAATCTTTCGCTACAAAACGACATCACGTTAGTTCAGAAAAATGTTCGATTCTACACTTTTGTTTTTTCACTAGCACTCCGGCTAGACTTGTACCAAGAATGTTATTGCGTTTTAAACTATACACACACACTGCTGGTTCTTAACTAAAAACACAATAGAATGGACTGTAATTAAAGCGGTTTATTCACAAACAAACAAATAAATGCGAGCCATCACACGGCTTATTCTCTAACAACCTTTTTCACATTCTAAAAACACAAGAAGCAAAACAGAACACTGAGTGTTGCCAAACGCGGAAAGTAAGGAAAAGAAACTTACATAAATTCGGAGCACATAAACCAAGTAACATGCAGCTTTAGCTCACTGCAAACGATATTTACACAAACAGAGACCTTCCTTGTAAGTGGTAAAAAGTAGTATAATTAATTTAAATAATAATCACCTAATTTGTCCATTTTAAAAGTTTAATTAAGTTACATCTACAGGCAAAATTAATAGTGTAGATTTACTTTTAAACATTTAGAAAAAAGCAAAATAGATTTTTGCATCTTTAACGCGTGAGGAACAAAAATCCGAATAAATGAAATGTAAAAGAAAGTTTCTGAGTTCTTATAGATGACATCACATTTAAGGCCTTTGATTGGAGGAATCTTACATCATCGGTAATCACAAAATTCACTCCATCCCTTCTATGAAGTGATAGTAAAAACCTCTTGCTTGCACGTGCTTTCACTTTCTGCTCGAAATCCGTCTTATTTTCATTCATAAAGCTCGTTTAAGAGTTCTAGGTCTCTTTCTTTCACTTTTGATGATCAACTGTAGAGATTACTTTCAGATTGATTTCCAACAATCTCCTCCTTAATCTCTGAAGATTGATTAGCTAAATTTAAATTGTTTCGGTGTTTTTAAAATGTAGGTTTGGGTGCGGGCTTTGTTAGTATATCGGCAATCCTATTCTTTGTAGGGGTGTCGCGTCAATTCATCTCGCACAATTCATCGCGGAACAATTCGTCGCGCACAATTCGTCGCAGCGTCAATTCGTCGCGGCTCAATTCGTCGCAGCGAAAATGTCTTTGAAGGCTATTATGATAAAAATAAGGATAATTTAGTAAAATTATTTAATGGTAATTTGTTTTTTAGATATACAGAATTATAACTTACATTTTAAAGGCGATTTCGGAGGAATTTTTTTATAAGTGATTTTGTTGGGAATTTCCTTATTGTGAACATGAAAGTTTAATGAATAAGAGCAAGTCATTTCTTATTTAAATTAGAGATAGAATAAATATTGCTTTAGATAACCGAAAAAATGGCGTAGGATTTAGGATAAAATCACCCAGATCATGAAAAAATGACGAATACAAATGCTAGAATTTTTTTAAAAAAATTAATAGTTGACATATGTGTACACAGGGTACAACCCCCGCCCCCCCCTTATATTTGAAAGAATTAGGAAGTAAAAAAAGTATTGAGAGATGTAAACATAATATACTTTTTGTGATTGTGATTAAACTGATTGCTGCATGAATGCAATTTCATTAAGTAGTATTTTGGTTTTATAAGTTTTTTCATTTATTTCATCTATCTATACTAATATTATAAAGGAGTAAAGATTGTTTCTTTGTTTGTTTGTCTAACGATTAATTTATAACCTATGCCCCCTTTCGTCGAATTGAAGATGTAAAGCGCTACGTACTAGGATCTTTTAAGATGTTTTCCTCTTAAGGTCTTTCTCAGAACTATTAGTTGGCCCCTTTTGGGACCTCTCCCTTAAAAATTGACCGATCCACTAAGCTTTTGTTTACTGATAACTTTTTAGGACAAAATTTTCTCCGTCAAGTCCCGACCCTCCTGGACACTTTAAAATTTTTGTGCCCTAAATCTATACTAATATTATAAAGGAGTAAAGATTGTTTGTTTGTTTGTTTGTAGGGGTAATCTCTGGAACTACCGAACCGATTTCAAAAGTGATGGTGGCAAATTGATGGTGACAACCCCTGCTCCAATATAGGCTATATTTTATGTCGGTGCCACTAACCCCCAGGGGGTGCAGGAGCGAAAAACGTTCTAAAATTGCGATTTTTTAGCTCACAGGCTATCAAAGCCTGAGAACTTATGTGCCCGCCGGTTCTGTATGTATGTATGTATGTACGTAACGCGATAACTCTTCATAGAAATATCCGTTTTCCTTCAAATTTTGTTTATAGGTTCACTGTGTTAAGGCGCTTCCCTGATTAGTTTTCGGGATTGATTGGTTAAGTATAAAGGGGGGGGGGAAACAAGGGGCTAATTCCCCCCCTTAATTTATATAAATGGGTTTTTCATGCCGAATTATTCCGTTTTCCTTCAAATTTTGTTTATAGGTTCACTGAGTTAAGGCGCTTCCCTGATTAGTTTTCGGGATTCATTGGTTAAGTATAAAGGGGGGGGGACGGGGGGCCAATCCCCCCCCCCCTTATTTTATATAAATGGGTTTTTTATGCGGAATTATTCCGTTTTCCTTCAAATTTTGTTTATAGGTTCACTGTGTTAAGGCGCTTCCCTGATTAGTTTTCGGGATTGATTGGTTAAGTATAAAGGGGGAGAACGGGGGAGATAATCCCCCCCCTTAATTTATATAAATAGGTTTTTCATGCAGAATTATTCTATTTGCTTCAAAATTTGTTTATAGGTTCATTGGGTTAAGACGCTTCCCTGATGAGTTTTCGGGATTGATTGATTAAGTATAAAGGGGGGGGGGAACGGGGGGGTAATACCCCCCTTAATTTATATAAATGGGTTTTTCATGCCGAATTATCCCATTTCCTTTAAATTTTGTTTATAGGTTCACTGCGTTAAGGCGTTTCCCTGATTAGTTTTCGGGATTGATTGGTTAAGTATAAAGGGGGGAACGGAGGGCTAATCCCCCCTTATTTTATATAAATGTTTTTTTCATGCAGAATTATTCCGTTTTCCTTCAAATTTTGTTTATAGATTCACTGTGTTAAAGCGCTTCCCTGATTAGTTTTCGGGATTGATTGGTTAAGTATAAAGGAGGGAACGGGGGGCTAATCCCTCCTTAATTTATATAAATGGGTTTTTCAAGCAGAATTATTCCGTTTTCCTTCAAATTTTGTTTATAGGTGCACTGTGTTAAGACGCTTCCCTAATTAGTTTTCGGGATTGATTGGTTAAGTATAAAGGGGGAGAACGGGGGAGATAATCCCCCCCTTAATTTATATAAATGGGTTTTTCATGCAGAATTATCCGATTTTCTTCAAATTTTGTATATATATTCATTGTAATTAGAGATTTACCTGATTAGTTTAAGGGGATCATTAGTTAACTATGAGGGGGGTAACGGGGGGATGACCCCCCCCCCCTTAATATATTGTTGATTTCTTTATTTTTCGATGGGCTTATTTCAAATTCTTTGAAATAAGAGTATAATATACAATTAGTGTGAATAGCCTGTGAACTCAATGCCCTCAGTTTAACTGGGCAGTTTTCTTTTTATTTTTTATACTGAAGGAGCTAGAAATTTGAAATTTGTCATTGTAGTTACTTATAAGATGTAAATGCTCTCTAAGAATAAAATAAAAAAGAAATCGAAATTTAAAAGGGTGAAATGAGCGAAAAGCGTTCTAAAAACAGTCTAAATTACAATTTCTATGGAATCTCTGGAACTACAGAACCGATTTCAAAAGTAATGGTGGCAAATTGATGGGGACAATCCCTACTCCAACACAGGCTATATTTTATGTCGGTGCCACTAACATCAATGGGGTGCAGGATCGAAAAATGTTCGAAAATTGCGACTTTTTTATACTGAAGGGGCAAGAGATTGTTAAGAAAAATGTTTCTCTTCTCATAACTTTCACAAATTGATTGTAGTCGTTCATGCCCATCTTCCACTCCTTTGAGATCTACAGATTTTGCTTTTCCACATATTCTTTTGAAAGAGATGTTTTGCCGAGACCGAAATTTTTACAGCCATCCACTGGAAACTTTAAAATCGTGTAATCAGAGTTCTTTAGCGACTTCTAAAGCATTTTCTTGAATCAAAGGCCCACTGATTGAAACGTTTTTTGAACGAGGTGAAGTGAACCAATTCAGAATAATAGAATCAATTTCAATGGAATCAGCCCTCCCCAATTTCATATTTTTGGTGTACTCGTTAGAGTTATTAATCCATAAATTTCTTATTTATTTTTTATTTCATAAAATCTCTCCCACCTGTGTTTTCCATATTTTAAAACGTTCAGCAACTATCCTTAAACTCAATTTATCTTTCTTTGATACACTTGCAATTTCAAAAATTTCTTTTAAAGTTAATCGTTTTCGTTGTGAGACTATTACTGAAACATTAATCACAAACAAGATTCTAAGTTCAGAATACGTAGTCCTCAATATTTTCAGAAAACGATAACAAAGATGTTAAAATTTTTTGACGCTTTGAATAATGTGTTTCGACCGAGTGTCAGTTAAGTCTCAAGAATCAAACAATAATCGACATTGTGAAATAGTTTTCTCCCAAAAAATCAGTTACGCAAGTTTCCAATTAAAAATAAATAAATAAAATAGAGTAACTCTTTTCTTTGTTTTATAAAAAAAAAAAAGTAAAAAAAAAAAAAAAATCGTATGTTAGGTTTCCAGGAATTATTTTTCTTTTGCTCAGATTTTTCTTCGTCTACTTTCGCTGTTCTATATTATGTTAATTACTTTTTGGATTTTACGAACGAGCCCTATTAAAATGAAAATATGTTCCTTTTTTTGTTTTTTTGACACGTTTTAAGATGATCCGAAACATCATTTGAGCTTGGATACAAAGAAACAAAAGTAGTCAGCATATTATCTATCCTGAAATTTCAAGACAATTGTAAACGAGGTTATCTTAACGCGCATTTAAAAAGAAAGATAAAATGATGTATGGAATTCTGGGGAGAGAGAAATTAGTACATGTCAAACTCGCTTACTTCCGCGGCCCAAATTAAGCATTATATACAAAGTAGATAATATTATTACCAATACTCAGAATAAAATTTGTACGTATGAAACACAGCCATGTTAAACACATATTCATGTTAAATTCCAAAGTTTTTATTATACATTGTTTATTTTTTTTTTTTTTTACATATTCTAAATTATTTTCCATTAACCAAATCTATAAAAATTTAACTGAATTTTCTAAACTGCATTTATTTTAAAATTGATTGTACAAGCTGGTCTGTTAATTTTGATATAGCAAAAGAATAGCTGACAATCTTCCGTGTTTTCTTATTGTAAAAAATGTAAACATTTTGAGTCAGAAAATTTATTTAATAAAATGTGTCTTGTGTCTGTGCGTTACTTATTTTATTGCATTTATTAAATAGATTTTCTGGTTCAAATTATGTTTTTTTGACTTAAAAATAACGAAAGGTTGGTTGCTACGCAAAGACGTCGTATGGAATTGCGCCACCGAACATAGCTAAAATATACCTAATTGCACACTATACTTTAAAACTTCGGTCGATTGGTGAATAATTACAGAAATAGGAAACCCCATTTCCATTTATTTTCGCTCTAATTTGGAATCGTACTAAATTTTGATTAACTGCAGTAATGAATTAAGATTGATTACTTGATTATCAATTATTGATTTCAATGCCAATCAAGGTGTAGTATATAGATTAAACTGTTTTTCAGATTTCTTGAAATCCAAAAATCTTCTTTTGAATTCATTTTTTAGATATATCTTAGTATATTCTAAAAACTTCCTTTCCGATGATTTTTGTGATGATTTTGTGAGAATAATGCCCACCAACATTTAAAATGAAACACATTTTTTTTTTAAATTGTTTATTCAAAGTAATAAATTATTTGGAAACGCCAATAATATCAAATAACTAGATAACATTATGAAATTTGTCTTGAAGTTAAAGTTTACTCTGGTACTTTGTAATTTCAAATGAAAAACTCCAAGTACTTTGTCTATTGGTAGTCTTTTAATCATCCTGATTCATATTTGTCGATTTAAAATGAAAATTGTAACCTTGTTTAACACAGCAGTTCGAAATCAACAGTTAAAACTTTATGATGAAAAGCCATCAAATATCTGTATAAGAAGGTAGATCTGCTTTTCTTCACTACCAATATTTTCCAGATATTTCTTATATTGTCGATGATTAAGCATACGCGTAGGAATATAATATAAATTTATAAGCACTGTAAATTTTTAAACACATATCCGACTTTTATAAATCTATCTGCTATGTACGAGTAATCATTTAAATCTTCCAAGTTTCTTCCAACTTATGCTTATAGTTTTTCCAAATTTCTTTAACTGCTCTAGACATCATTTCTCCAACTTCGTAGTGAATGGTTTCGACTCGTGGGATATTTATTGTATAATAAAGACAATAATTATCTGTTTAAAGCAAGTGTATTTTCTCCAATAGGCTTCGCGAAAGCACTTTTATTCTCTTTTAAGAAGTATTAAGTTTCAATTCTGACAGTTTATCTTTTCCATGTTTAGCCAGATTTTTGCGAGTTTTCCTTATACTTTGTGCTGTGGTCTCTCTTAATATTACATTGTTTTCAAACTCCAACAGTATCTACATAACAAACATAAAATTTAAGTTTTCCTTTGAATATAATTGTATTGTACATCACCTTTAAAAAAATCTGCGATGTCCTTCTTCCATTCATCATATTTATTCATAATGGTAAATAACTTTGGCGTTTTTTTTTTTTGTTGTTGTTGTTTTTAAATACTGAAATTATGAGAGTATGTCAATAAAATGTGTATATCAATAAAAAATGAGAGAAAAGAAAACTTCACGCAGGATTCATTAACAGTGACACAATTACTAACCTCCTAAGTAATGAAAATACACTGCTCAAAACAATTAAAGGATATTGCAGTTTTAGGTGGATTTTGTATCTGGGAAACTTTTTAGCTGATTGATACATGGTCGACAGACATAGTAGGTTATATGAGAATAAATTACACATGTTTGGCAGAAAAAAATGCATTTTATTGCGCATTTGTGTACAAAAGGAAAAAAACACAATTTGTGCATATGAGAAAAAAAGAATAAGAAAAGGTGTTTTCTTCAAAGAAAATCATTTTCAGTAGGGGGTATGGTTTCCACGGGCGGCCAGCAACGTTGAACACCTTTCAGGCATGGACTCAATGAGGCTATTAATGACGAGTTGGGGTATTCTGCCCCACTCTTCCAGAAGAGCTCTTTCCAGTTCTTGGAGAGTTTGTGGGGGTTGTTGGCGGCCAGAAACTCGTCTTCCTAGAGCGTCCCAAACGTGCTCGATTGGATTCATGTCTGGATAACACGCTGGCCATTCCATTCGAACGATTCCTTCCTCGAAAAGGAAATCCTCCACCAGGTTTGCACGATGTGGCCTGCAGTTATCGTCCATTAAAATGAAGTTATCTCCGATTGCTGCAGCGTAAGGGACTACAATAGGTCTGAGGATCTCATCCCTATATCGGCGACCAGTCAGAGCTCCATCTCGAATCATGTAGAGGTCAGTGCGCCCGTCAATGGAGATGCCACCATACACCAACACTCCTCCACCGCCAAATCTGACACTTTCGTGCACGAACGCAGGATTATTCCTACTGCCACGGTCCCTCCAGATGAAAATACGCCTATTATCCGGATGCACAGAAAAACGGGACTCGTCAGAAAACAGAATATTGCTCCATTCATTTCTCCTCCAGTTGACATGCTCGGTTGCCCACTCCCTGCGGTCGCGACGATGCCTTGATGTTAATCTAACACATACCATCGGTCGGCGAGCATACAGACCTACAGCATGGAGCCGGTTTCGGACAGTCTGAGTTGAAATCGTGGTGCCTGTAGCCGAGCGAAGGTGTTGTTGAAGAAGAGTAGCGTTCATGTTTCGGTGTCTCCGAGCTGTTAACGCTAAATACCGATCTTCATTGGGCGTTGTTGTCCGTCTACGACCTTGCCCTGGTCTTCGGCATGCACATCCACTCTCCAAAAAACGGTTCCAGATCCTGGAAATGACACTTTGTGACACTCCAATGGCTTGCGCTACTTCGGCTTGAGTTTGGCCCCTTTCTAACCTATCAACAATTCTCCAAGCTTCTGAATCTGTCAAATGACTTCGCTGAGACATCGTACTCATCGAAACAAAGCAATCACTGAATGCCGATCATCCTTGTCTTCATTCTCTTTTATCCAGTTGAAAGTCAAATTTCATTCGCTGCCGCTGAAGCGACGTTTTTGACGTCGAACTCAAAATTTGCATACTCCACAGTTTGAAAACCAGAAAAATTTGCATTTGTGATTCTCTTCTTCTATTTTCGGCAAAAAAAATTTCGTTTATATCTTTATTTTATATAAAACTTCAAATATCCTTTAATTGTTTTGAGCAGTGTAAATAAAGAGTCTAAATCCAAAATGCATCTGTTCAACTGACGGCCAAGTTCGGAACATGGATAACATATTCGGGGGTTTGTCTCATGCAGAAAAGTGATAATTTGTGTCTCTTTCAAAGCGACTCATTTAAAGCTATTTAATTTCATATTTTGAGTTTTTTTTAAACTGTTTTTAATTAGGTCCGAATTTTATTAATTTTATAATCCATTTCTTTGTATTTAATAAATACAGCATATTGTTCTGTAAAGCAGTGTAATCGAAGATAGTAGTAAAATAAAGTATTAGTTTCGACATTAAACAAATAAAAATTGTATGTAAAATATTGTACAAATTAAATTTTCAGACTCAAGATCCAGCGCTTTTTTACGTCCCGATTATCTTTGTATACAGAATTTTTTTTATGCTAAAATATAAAATTGAGTTACATCTGTTTATATACATCACGAGATATTATATGAGAGAGATTATTTTTTAAATTTAGAATACTACCACATTCTGAAGTGAAAAATTCCCCTTATTTAGTGACAGATTAAATAAGACAAATATTACTATTCAAAAACAGTGGCAGTATTCGGAAATAACTAACAACTAAAACATGTCAACAATTAAATTAAACAGAGGTAAAATGCCAAAGGCTTCGCGGGCCACAGATAAGGTGTCGGCGGGCCAGTTGTGACCCGCGGGCCACGTGTTTGACATGCCTGTTCTAGACATTAATCAGCTGAAAAAGGCGTTTTACTTTTTTTCCCCCATTTACTTTCTCATTAAAAAAAATCATTTTTCGTCCTTTATCGCCAAAATTATTGTCCGCTATTTAGAGGTTAAACATACCAAAAAGTTGGTTTTGGGAGTGGCGATTGAAAAACTGTCCGTTAAATAGAGGTGTCCTCTATTCGGGAGTGTCCGTTTATGGAGGTTTTACTGTGTATATTAATTTTAAGGTGGATCTCAAAGGATCTGCTGAACAACGCGAAATCAATGTTAAAAGCAAAGGCATAAAAAGGGCAGAACAGACTATGGAAGCGATTTGGAATCAAAATGAGTTTTCCATTTTTTGATAAATAAATTACCTATCGAGTTATAAGCGATTCGTGTTACGTGACAACACGGTTTTCTCCTTTCTGGCGCTGAGCATCGGGAATTCGTTTCAAAACGCCGACTTTGGCAGTGTTTTCTGAAAGATCTTCTACCTTTGTCTTGAAAAATGGAAAACGTGAAAAAAAAAAAAAAAATCAAAGTAATTTCATGCGTTTCTGAACAAAAATGAATTAAAAAATGTGTCTGAATGTTTTCTCTTTAGATTTGAGAACAGCCGCAAAATCAGCCAATAAGGTAAAGTTTTCTTATTTCTTTTTCTTTATTTTTGTAATGTGTCGGTTTTGCGATTTTTACTATTGCAATTTTTAAATATCTAAACATCTCACATTTTAAATTTTTACACCGTTATATAGGAAAAAAATTTACTTTGAAATGCAATTTGTTTGAAAACTGTATCTTAATTGGCTGATTTATTATAGCTTTTTTTTTTTTTTTTTTTTTTTACTTTTTTTCCTTTTAAATGGTTGCCATTGCTAATTTTTTTTCCTCTTGGCGACCGCATATTATCGTTGATTAAAGAATTGAAATTACTAATATTTGTTAGAAATTGATACAGACACCTTGAAGAGTAAAAGAAAAAACTTTTACTGATTTTATATAAAATACAAAATAATAATAATAATAATAATAATAATAATAAACGTTTTGATGAGCGATAATTTTATAAATCAAAGTAATTTAATTTAAAAATCAAAGGAATCTTTGTGATACATAAAAATATTTTTCAATGTAAAAATTGTGACTCAAAACAATATTTGGCTATTTATCGTTTGCTCGAATATATAACGAGTATTTTAAAGTCTTTGGTAATTACACTGTAACTTGTAAATATTTCCCTTTCATTGCGGGTACGGTCGAGTTGCGGGTCGAGGAATTTTTTTTTTTGTCGGGTTTGGTTCGGGTTGCGGATTGACTTCAAATGGAATTTGTGGGTTCGGGTCGGGTACAACTCGACCCGTACAGGACTCAACCTCCGGCATCGCATAACAGAACTTTAGCACGCGCTGCAAAATCCTTTAGATCCACTTTCCAGCGCCAGGGGACGCTAATTTGTTCTATACGAACATCCGACACGGTACCCAGGACCCATTATATCAAGGGATTTGAAGAACCAATTCCGTCGAAATCGGGCCCCATAGAAGCCGAGAAAATAATGCACCTTCTGGAGGTGGAACTAAAATCTGTAACGCGATCGAAAATCAAGTCGAATTATCAAAACCCCGTTGTGATTGGGTCCATAGAGCCCCAGATAAAAATGCACAGTTAGAGAAAAAACTTGTAGGATTGCACGCCAGGGGGCGCTCGGTCAAGTGCACAACAACAAACCCCTTACTTTGTTGGTATGCATCAAGAGAATACGGGTTGTGTACTTTTAGTAGAAACATAAATTTAATTTTTACGAAAATCGTTATTTGAAATTTCCGGTATTCAGTACATATAACATTTACAAAACGCTACGGGTAAGGCTAAAAAGGTTAAATTTCTTAAATGGAATTTGTTTTGTCTAAATCAGAGCAATACATTTTTATTATTATTGATAAGAGTTTTTTATTAATGAAAAAGTCGCTGCCAGGGGGCGCTCGATGAAGTACAATAAATGCGATACTAAGTAAAAAGGCGTCAACCTCCCTCTACCTCCTCATAACAGCAAGTATAACGAATAATTTGTTCAAGAAAACCCTGATGCAATATTTTCTTTAATTATCACTCCCATGGTCAAATAAGCTTTTATTTCTTTTTCATAAAAATAAAAAATTTTATAAAATAAAAACTTATTGGTGGATTATTTTGATTTTTTGAAAAAATTAATTCTTAGCCTGTTTTACGAAAGGATGCAAAATTTTCCAATAAAAAAAACCCAGATTTTTAATAATGTTATACAGTTTCTAATAACACCATTCCAAGTTCTTATTACTTATTTTGTGTCTTTCTTTATATACATATATAGACTATGCTATGCACAATATACTATGCTTGTGCGAGCAAGCATAGAGGCATCTTGTCTGCTATGCTTGCTCGTAAAAAAAAAAGGTTAAATATTTTTTTTTTTTTTTTTTTTTTTTCCAATCAAATTAATGCGAAAAAATAAATATATTCGGTTATAAGATTTGGATCATCTTAATTTTTACAAACTTGTAATGTGGAAACATTGAGGATTCGAACGGTGTTAATTTTAAAATTGTAGCTTAATTAGAACTTTGAGTCACCTAAAAAATCTCTTAGTACCTCTTTCTTTGTGGGATTCACTTTTGGTGGCTCACATTTTTTATCAAAAACGTGCTGTTCATTCCAAATTAAATCGCTCGAAAAATTAAAAAATTCTTATTAATATTTCTAAAAGTTGTGGATGGAATTTTTTGAAATTTGATTTTTTTTAATTTCCGATCTTTCGTTTATCTAGATCTGCAAAATTTCGTGTCGAAAGACCTAATACACTGTTAAAAATAAAGTTCGACGTTTCACCAAAAAACTGGTGAAAAGTAGCTGAAATTTAGCTGCAACTACAATCTTGGTGAAACGTTTCACCATTTTTATGGTGTTTTTGAAAATACCACTATATTAGTGAAATGTTGAACTAATTTAATGGTGGAAGGTTGAACCATGATTCAGGATTTTTTCAAATCCAATTTAATGGTGAAAGGTTGAACCATAATTCAAGGTTTTTTCTAATCCAATGTAATGGTGAAAGGTTGAACCACAATTCAGGATTTTTTCAAATCCAATTTAATGGTGAAAGGTTGAACCATAATTCAAGGTTTTTTCTAATCCAATTTTATGGTGAGAAGTTGATCGATGATAGGGTTTTATCTAATCTAATGGTAAAAGGTATAACCATGATTCAGGATTTTTTTCTAATCCATTTTATGGTGAATTGTTGAACCATGATCCAGGTTTTTCTCTAAACGTATTTTATGGGGAAAGGTTATACCAGATTAAACCAGGATTTTGGTGTTTAATTTATCATTTTATGATGCAGTTAATGAACTAAGATTCAGATTCTGTGAGATTATATTGCTCTAGAGAAGCTTACTAATTTTCTTATTAACATTAAACTGAAAATTATTATTAGAATTTTAATTTTTAATTATCGTCTTTGAAATATATTTTAGAAAGAAAATGTAAACAGCTGGTTCAAATTTAAATACAAAAAATAATTGCATTTTTTTTTCACCAATGATATTATTACCATTCTGCACTTGTAAATTATAAAACATTTCTCCACACTTTTTAATTTGTTACTTATAATTACTTTAGTATTTGTTTATTCACAAACATTCATAATAAAACATAATTTTGTAAAATAATTTTCTTAGATTTAAATACATACCCTGTTTTTATTATCTTTTAATTTAAAATCTAGGAAATAAAATATAGTTTTACTCAACATTACTTACATGGAATTTCTTTAAACAATGTAAAGTTTTGCACAGAAATATATAAATAAAAGCACAAGTCTTGAGAAAAGTTTTTTCCATATTGCACTTGTACATCTTTTATAATCTGTAAATAGACTTGAAATATTTTTCTAAAATTGTTGTGAATTTTTTCTATTTCTATAGATGCTAAAAATTTTATATCATAGTTGTAGAATTGTTACTTTCTTTTCATAAGATTAAAAAAAAAAAAGTAATATTTTAATAATAGAGCCGTACAGAGTACTTGGTACTCAGCCAATATCGAGTAGTTAAGAATTTCAGTTTTTAAGCATATTTGTCGACAAATGAATTTATAACTGATCTGTAAAAAGTTATTTGAATATATGTATAATATATGCAATAATTCGTAAAAATTATTTACTTGGTACTTATAAAAGACATTTTTAAATCTGTAAGAAAGTACCATGATTTTGGATAAAAAAGCAGTGTGTAGAAACAGAAAATACGATAAATGCAATTAAAAAAAATAATTAACTTTGTTATATTGTAGATTACAGTGCAAAAACACTTATATTGTTCTACATTTTCAGGAGATGCATTCCTTTTATTATTGTAAATTTGACCTGCTTCAGAAAAAAAAAATGTATTCGCTGTGATAATCTTGGTCGCTCAGCGATTCATCTTCGGGGGTTACTATAACACAAAAGTACCTAATTTTTTAATTAAAAGAAAATAAGGTACTTGTTACAACATGCAAAAACCAGCTTTGATACAGATTTCACTTATCAAATGAGTAATGTTGGGTTAAAGAATCAGTTTTAATTTTTTTTTTAATTTAAGAAAATTGTCTTTAAAAGGGGCACAATAAATGAAATTTCAAAAAATATGATTATATGAAAAAGATGCATGTTTATGAACATATAAATAGATACACACACACAGAAGTGTTAACCCTAAGCACACTTTATTTTCACATCAGTGCACACAATTACTCGGTACTCCACTACTTAATAATTAGTAAAAAATATTACTATAAATAAAGGTGCAATGGTTACACATATGGAAATTTATATTTTCACTATTTTAGGTTTTATACTTTTAATAGAATTTTTAAAACTTTTGGACAGTAAAATTCACATGTACTGAAAAATTATTACTTAATTTATTTAAAAATTAGCATTAAATAAAAACTTCATTTTTCAGCTATTGCTGGTTTATTTTCCTAGAAATCCATGTAATATACATATAGATATATCATTTATCTTACCAAGTTATATTACATTTCAGCCTATAGTTCTGTGTCGTCAATGGCAGGCTCTACAATAGCTAAAAGGAAAAATGGTCATAGACACAATAAAATAGCAAAAAAATTCAGTTGGGTTGCGGTAAGCCGCTCCGTTTATTGAAAATTACAAATTATATATTTATTAAAAAAATATATAAAAATTCAGATTAATTAACCAAAGTAATTACAGTACAGTTTTCCCATGACAGTTTCAGGAGAATGCAGCATTCTGTCTACCAAAAAGTCTGATAAAATGGTGTTCAAACAGTCGGGTAAAATGGAATAGATCCCAGCATCTGGTTAATTTCTCCACCTGTTTTAATAATAAAAGGAAGAAATTATTAAGATATAAAATTGTTATTTTTTCAGAAAACATAATTTTACTTAAATAAGTGGAACAAATTATAGTGGAACAATGAGGAATTTTCACGTTTTCTGATTTTACTTTATACAATAGAAAATATCCCTGACGGTTCGGCCTACAGGCACAGGTAGATTTTGAAGACACAGACCGTGGGGTGCCTGTTTGTTAAGAATTGCGAAAGAAATAACCTTTTGCCATAATGAAGCAGTTGGGACCGTCCACTTCGAAATCTAACTTGTTTGCAAGCGGAGGTGGCAGGGATTTTTTTTTCTATAAAGGTTGGTCCTATAAAAAACTTGCCAATATAAAAGTTTTACATAATATTAAGATGATTTATAATAAATTTAAGCGGATTTGATATCTTGTGAATAGACGAAGTTATGAGTTTTTTCTTACAACCCCCCCCCCCCTTGGGGCCATTTTTAATTATATCAAAAATCTGTTATGCATAAATTATCGGCCCTTTTCCTAGAAGTAATAACTTTAAACGGATTCGATATGTATCATAATTAAGACGTTATGGGTTTTTTCTGTTTTCACAAAAAGCCCCCCCCCCCCTTATTCGAATTTGCCCATTAACGAACTTGGCCGAGATTTTATGCCCCTGGATTTTATGTTTCAGTTTGGAAGAGATTTGTGCAGAATTATGGGGAGGAGGGTTGTTTTCTGGGAGTCATAATTGGCATAGATCTGCAAAAATTCCAACTTGAGGGAAAATGTAATAGGTAGTATTTCTAGGTCCCCAACCTAGCTTTAACTCAAGGTGGGTGTTTTATTTATTTGAAAACCGAACAAAAAAAAAAAAATTAAATAACCTCTTTAAGTTCTCCTAAAATCAAAAATAGTTTTTTTTTTTTTTTGTCGCATTTTTGGGCAAAGATGTATATTATCATGATATCATTTTAATTTGTAAGCACAAAGTCAATAAAATCACCAATTTGAGACAAATTATGAGTTTCATAAGTATCGTCCAAGAACGGAGATGCAATCTGGTATAAAGTGAAATTGTCATCGCCCAATGATGAAAGCAATAATAAATCAAAACATTCAAGAATTGTTTATGAAGCAAAATTCAATAACAAATCTAAATGAAAATACACATTTAACATTTTTTTTTGTCGCAGTCTCGGGCAAAGATGTATATTATCATGATACCATTTTAATTTGTAAGCACAAAGTCAATAAAATCACCATTTGGAGACAAATTATGAGTTTCATAAGTATCGCCCAAGAACGGAGATGCAATCTGGTATAAAATGAAATCGTTATCGTCCAATGATGAAACCAATAATAAATCAAAACATTCAAGAATTGTTTATGAAGCAAAATTAATTCAATAACAAATCTTAATGAAAATATACATTTTACACTCTACTATAACTTTAAACTGAGTTTGATGTTTCAATTAAGAAATGAAAACATTCAGTAAAGTGTAAAATATATGTTTTCATAGGGATTTCTTATGAAACTGCAAGTGGCAAAAAAGATTAACGAAAAAAAAAAACTAAATAACCTTTTTTATTTCTCCTGAAGTCAAAAATAGTTTTTTTTTTAGCTTGGATAACTATTATCAGGTATTTTTTCAGTTTGGTTTATTGAGTTGATGAACATGTGTTCATGATTGAATCTTTTGGATGCTGTTTGTATCGTACAGAAAATCATTTACATTCTGCTGTATTTTAACTAATTCATATGGCCACTTACACACTGGCTCTGTAAATTATTTTGGAAATTAGCACATGATGTAAGCAAAAATCAATAAACAACAACAAAAACGTGGCAATCATTTTCAAACTGTTTTATATAATCAAAACTTTTCAATATTTTACTGCCGAATGTAACTATTAAAACATTCAGCTTTTCAAAGTAAAAATAAACCCCTTCAAAAAAAAAAAAAAAATCCTAATAAAATCTCGACCATTACTTTTAGGTTTAAAAAATTTTAATTTGCAATATACATACGACATAAAAAGAAGAAAAAAATACACCAGAATGTATATCTCTAATTTTGTGTTCACGAAAGCGAGAGAAATGATTTTCTATGCTATACAAACAGCATCCAAGGAACTCAATCATGATTATGTTTCTATGTTCATCAACTAAATAAAACAAAATAAATAAAGATAAAATGAAAAAATATCTGATAATGTAATCTAAGCTTCTTGCCTGAACGATCGATCGCTTCGTAAACAGTCCCAAATACGTCTGTAGACAGGAAATTCATTTTCACAGGAAATTACTCATTGGCGGAAGATTTTTTGATGCATGCGTATTGGGTCGAATTTCGATGGAAAATATTTGACAGAATTACCAAACTGCTTTAAATATATGGATACCTTTTTGGTTAGCCGGACGCCAGGGATATATGTACATATATAAATACACGAGCAGGGAAGACCGAGCTATGCTCGTTAAAAATTAGCTTCAAGTTCAGTTAGCTTCAAGTTAAAAATTCAAAACGTTTTCAACCGAACTACTGTGTCATCATCAGTGAAAAACTAATATGATAATTATTATTCCACTGATGATGACTGAGTAGTTCGGTTGAAAACGTTTTGAATTTTTAAAAGGACTTTAATGTGCTTTTAAATGTTTTATATATGTTTTTACGCATCTTCAAGCAATATATTTACATTTAGTTGTATCTTTATGAATTTTAGTAATAAAAACAAAGTTTGGAACTTTTCAAAAGTTACTGAAATATGTTGAAATAGTCGATATTCGATATGCAATAAATGCATCCGAGTGAAAAAAGCATTTTTAATAGATCCATTTTAAACTATTTAATGCATGTGAAACAGTATCTGGATATTTATCAAGCTCTTTTTTATTCACAAAACGTAATAGTTGCAAGCTTCTACAAATTGCCGTGTCATAAATAATTCCCTTAAAAGCTTTAATAAAGATAAAAACTATTCATAAAAAGCAAAAATTACGTTACCTCATCATCAAATGGTAAGGCGAATTCTGGAGCATGATTATTAATGTCTTGAATATATACAGTCACAGGAAGGAAGGCTTCATCCTAAAAAAAAATGAAATATTGTTAAATGGAATCATGTTTTACCTAACTAACTTTCTTGCTTTTACTAATGACACGCACATGTATAAATTACTACTATTACACTATGTCATAATTGATCTACCACCATTTTGGAGTTACTCAGAGGAATGAAGAATTAAAGCGAAAATTTTACTATTTCATGTCCCATAAACTATAAAGAAACAAAAAAAAGGGGTACTTTTCCGCTATATGGACACCATTGTCACCAAGCATACATTTAATACATACATACATACATTATGAATTAGCATACATTTTGGCATGGTGTCTGTATAACGGAAAAGTACCAAAAAAAAGGCAATAAATTGACATTTTTGCCATTATTTTGGATACAATGAACTCAAAAGAAGACAAAATTTGGCAAGGAAGTCAACATCTTACAATTTTGGCTGTTTTTTTTTGGTCCCAGAGCACTCAGGGGGTGGAGGGGGGGGGGGGGGGAGGTTAAAAAGTAATGTGTTTAAGTGTCAATTATTCAACATATTAAAAAGTTTTTTGCATTTCAATTAGAGTTCTATTGAATATTCATATATCTATTACTTTAGTTACATAAAGTTATTTATGAACGTAAAGAAATCTAACAATTATACATATATATATAAAAGGAAAAAAAAGAGAAACTTTTTCTCGACTATTTATTTTTTGAAAAATTTATGGTGTAAAAAGTCATAAGGTAGATGTGCCAGTAATGGACCGCCTTCCAGTAATGGGCCGCCTTCAACGTTTTTGGTTTATAAAAAAATAACCAATAAAAATTCAGCTTTTTTTATTTCATTAATATGCTTTCTTTAAATTCTAGTTTTAAATACAATCATAATATAAAATATCTATTACTTTCCAGGGGTCGATCCAGGAAAAAATTGGGGCCTATTTAGGGCCCTAGGAGGACTATTTAGGAACTAAGATCCTTAGAATCTTATCAGAAACCTGCAGTTCAAAAGAAATTAAAAAAATTAGCACTAAATGCAAAAAATGAAAAGAGTGAAGGTGTGACCTATGGTGCAGGACTGTTTTAGTCATACAAAAATGAAATATATAGCTAATGGTACTTTAGAACAGATTTTAAGAAACGTTTTACTTATTTTTTATATTTTTAATTTATGTGTACAATTTCAACTAAGTCTTGTTCTAAGGTGTGACAGGTATAAACAAAAATACCTTTTTATATTTCAAAGAAATGTGCATTGAGCATTTTTAGTTTTTGATCAACAAGGTGGGTTTTTTTTTACTTATTTATTATTAAAATTTTATTGTATGCATACATAAAATACCCTAGGAGGACTATTTAGGAACTAAGATCCTTAGAATCTTATCAGAAACCTGCAGTTCAAAAGAAATTAAAAAAATTAGCACTAAATGCAAAAAATGAAAAGAGTGAAGGTGTGACCTATGGTGCAGGACTGTTTTAGTCATGCAAAAATTCATTTATTATATAGTATTTAAAGTTCATTAATATTGAAATACTAATAGTTCTAACAAGTCGGTTTTCTCAAAATGAAAATTTCCGAATAATGTCAATTTTAAAAATATTCCATGCGCGTGGGTCGAAAAAAGCGAAATTTATATAATCAAAACACAATAGTGCAGGAAAGTAGCCATTGGTAATAAGGAATAAATTCGCAAAATATTACACCAATTGGTTAATATCCTTTACCTCTGCATGGGGGGGGGGGGGGGGTAAGAAAAAAAATCGCAAAAACATGTTTTTTGCAGAAAAAAAAATTATATATATATATATATATATATATATATATAGTTACCCAACCATAGCAATACAATTTCTAATGGAATGCAACAGCTACATCTAGATGTTAGTAATGTCCCAGTAAAATTTCATTATGCTGAAATCATTTCTATTATACTGCCGCAAAAGCGGCCAAAATTTTGTAAAAACGGCAAAAATTTAAATTCTGTTTTTTTTTTCAATTTTCACTATTTTTACTATATGTTTAGAATTAAATAAATTTACATTATATCTAGTAATAACTTATAAATGCCGAGAGTACTTTTGATCATGGGCGTAGCCAACTATGGGCGAGAGGGGCCCGTCCCCGCCAGGAAAATTTCCAAAATTCCTTTAAAAAGCCCCTTTTTCTCAAATTTAGGGGGGGGGGGGACCTTCTCGCCCTTGGTTGGCTATGCCCATGATGAAAATTACTAGACATTTATAACTTATTACTAGATAGAATGCCAATTTTCTTATTTTAGACATATAATTAAAAAAAAAAGGGGGTGGGGAAAGGAAATTTTTGCCATTTTTACGAAACTTTGACTGCCCCTGAGGCAGTAATAGAAATGATTTTACCAAAATGAAATTTTTCTGGGATATTACTAACATCTTGATGTAGCTGTTGTGTTCTATTAGAAATTGTATTGATATATTTGGACATATATATATTTTTTTTGTTATATATTTAAAATTTTCAAATAATGTCAATTTTCAAAATGTTCCATGCGCCTTCCTAATTTTCCAAGTTCTTCAAAATTTGTTATGGCACCTTTTGTTATTTACCTTATGGTACACCAAATGGATATTAGATAAATAAATGGTATTTTAGAACTCATAGACAAATTCTTGATTGAAAGAATAATTAACAGTGTTTTTGCATGATAAAAATTTGTTTTTATGCATATTATTATTTTTATTAATTTTTATTTTCTATTATGTTAGCGATTTCAACTAAGTTTTACAATTAGGTCTGAAAGGTATCTCGTGAATAGAAATTACCATATTATATGTGAAAGAAATACGCATGGAGCATTTTTGCTTTTTGATCAACCAAAGCGCAGCGTTACTGCGAAAGTATCTCGCAAAACGGTGGATATTATTTTAGTAAAAATGTAGGTTTTTACATATTTATTGTTAAAATTTTATTGTATGCATATATGTATATATATTATAAGTAATATTCATTTATTTTATGGTATTTAATGTTCATTAATATTGAAATACTAATGTTTCTAACTTAAAAGTTGATTTTTTCAAAATGAAAATTTTCGAATAACGTCAATTTTCAAAATGTTCCATGCGCCTTCCTAATTTTCCGAGTTCTTCAAAATTTGTTATGTATTTACCTTGTTATGGTACATAAAATGGATATTAGATAAATAAATGGTACTTTAGAACTCATAGGCTGTAAATTCTTAAGAATAATTAACAGTATTTTTGCATGCTAAAAATTGGTTTTTACACTTATTATTATTTTTATTAATTATATTTTCTATTCATGTTTACGATTCCAACTAAGTTTTAATCTTAGATATGAAAGGTATCTCATAAATAAAAATCACTGTATTATATGTAAAAGAACTGCGCATAGAGCATTTTCAATTAATTGATTATTTCAATAATTAATAATTACCAAAATAATTAATATTTTACCTTAAAATTTTAGTTATTTTTACGTAACTACATTTGCAATCACATATTTAATTTTCAAGCAAATCGGTTAAAAAAAAAAAATTAAGTCCACCTTCGCTTTAAATGATTTAAAATATACATTTATACATACATATATGCGGATTTACTTTGCTGCATTTGTACAAAAACCAAAATCTACATTCCACAATTTTTAATTTTTATGAAATAAACAAAAATATCAAAATGCTCCTTCCAATAGAATTGGAAGTTTCTGATGCTTCAATGTATCTAATACTTTACATTCGAAATAAAGCTATTATATGAATGTAAAGAAATCTTACAATCCATATACTTAAAGCTAACCTGCTTTTTAGTTTTTCGTGCAAAAATGCTATTTATACGCATGCGCGAGCATTCAGCTAATCAGCTAGAGGCTTTTACTATCTTCAGACGCGATGTTTCAGCCAATGAGGTGAAGGCTTTTTCCTCTCTCTAGAAGCGTATGTGTATTACGATTCCATTTGGTTGTTCGGTTGTTGAAATTTTTATGGATTTCTTTTATTAAGGTATTTTTTCATTTTACCGTATTTATTTTCTTTTTAAGTCGTATGTATTTTACCTCTTTGAATTTTTTTATAACTAACCCTTTTTTTGAGAGAGAGAGAGATTTCGTGTGTGATATGATTAAATTCAGGTTTTCTCAGCGACGATCACGGTATTTTTACCAAATAACTTTTGTATTAATCAAGCTTTTTTGGTTATTAAGCATAGCTAAACACGAAAGAAAACTTTGTTATTTTAAGATTTTGATGTGAATTATTTGCGTACATTTATAAGGCGAGTTTCACTGAATAATTCAAGAAAAAAAAAATCTCATCATTATACATATTTAGTTTTGCATTATTAATTATTTACTTGGCCTTTACTTTTAATATTTCAAACTTACAGCTGAATGTAACTATTAAAACATTTGAAATACTGTATTCGTAAAATGAAATTTCAGCTTAAACACTCGACAATTACTTTTAGTTATGCATTATTAATTATTTACTTGGCCTTTACTTTTAATATTTCAAACTTACAGTTGAATGTAACTGTTAAAACATTTGAAATACTGTATTCGTAAAATGAAATTTCAGCTTAAACACTCGACAATTACTTTTAGTTATGCATTATTAATTATTTACTTGGCCTTTACTTTTAATATTTCAAACTTACAGCTGAATGTAATTATTAAAACATTTGAAATACTGTATTCGTAAAATGAAATTTCAGCTTAAACACTCGACAATTACTTTTAGGTTAAATTCAGGTTTTCTCAGTGACGATCACAGTATTTTTACCAAATAATTAAAAGTACTACATGCATGCATCTATCTATCTATCTATATTAGAAATTGTGCAGGTTTCTGGTCACTGTTTTGTTTACATATTTTAAACAAAAATTTCAATTTAATAATGCACTGAAAATTATAATGAATGCTTACAATTAAACACAACAACACAAAACAAAAAATTTCACAAAAACACATTATTTCCCCGATATTTTCCCACAACTAATCAATAAATTTCATGATATTTTATTGCGATTTTAAACCATGAACTTTAGTACTTTTTTGTTATATGGACACTATGCCAAAATGTATGTATGTATGTTTGGCGACAATGGTGTACGTATAACGGAAAAGTGCCTGAATTATTATTTTTATATATATATATAAAATATAAACATAATTGGCGACACAGCAAGTTTTCTGGATTTCTCCCTGGCTCTCTAACCACATTGTTAACAAAACAAAAAATTCACGAAAAACACATTATTTCCCCGATATTTTCCCACAACTAATCAATAAATTTCATGATATTTTATTGTGATTTTAAACCATGAACTTTAGTACTTTTCTGTTATACGGACACTATGCCAAAATGTATGTATGTATGTATGTTTGGCGACAATGGTGTCCGTATAACGGAAAAGTGCCTGAATTATTATTTTTTTATATATATATAAAATATAAACATAATTGGCGACACAGCAAGTTTTCTGGATGTGAAAGGCGGAGATGAATTTCATTCATTCAATGACCTTTTTAAAAGTTTCAAGTTTGGATTGAGTGCACATGAACATAGAAACCGATACCTATTTTTATGTTCATGATTGAGTTATTTGGATATCTTTTCGTATAGCACAGAAAATCATTTCTCCCGCTTTCGTAATACAGATAAATTCTGGTGTATTTTTTTTTCTTCTTTTTATATCATAAGTACTTTTCTACTTTAAATTTTTTTAACCTAATAGTAATTGTCGCGTTTCTAAGCTGAAATTTCATTTTTCGAATGCAGTATTTCAAATGTTTTAATAATTACATTTAGCTGTAAGTTTGAAATATTTAAAATATTAAAAGTAAAGGTCAAGTAAATAATTAATAATGCATAACTAAATATGTATAATGATCAGAATGACATATTAAAATGTGTACAGAATGACATGAAAATTTTAAAAAACTGAAATTTTGCACTTGCAACTTAATTGTAAATTTCATTGTTTACATTGGAAATGATTTGTGGATTTTAAGAATTTGCGGAACTTCGTGTCACCAAATTACTAAATCTCTCTCTCTCACTCTCCAAAAAAAAAAAAAAGGGTTTAAAAAAATTCAAAGTAGCAAAATACATACAACACAAAAAGAAAATAAATACGGTAAAATGAAAAAATTACTTTAATAATAGAAATCCATAAATTTTCAACAACGACATCAAACGAACGTATCTCATCTTTCGTTTGTGATAAGGAACGCTCCTTTGGCCCCCTCCACTCATTGGCTGAATTGTAAAGGGCAAAATTGGGGGACAAAATGACTACAGCATTTCTGAGAAAAGAAAAAATCAGAAAATTCACAGAAAATAATTATTTTTGTTGCAAGTTGGGTTAACTGTCTTTATGGTTCGAGTCGATTTCAGACTGAGTGTAGATTTCTGCAAGTTGGATTTGGGTTAACCCGATTTTTCAAAAGTTAGTTCAAGTTCAGTATATTATTTCAGATTAAAACTATATCTTTCAGGGCGTGATTCGTGCCGAAAATTTTGAAATCCCGCCCAAAAAAAGACAATGAGTGGGAGCCTCCCGCCCAAAAAATTTCAGCATTTTTGGAGAAATTTGCATTATTTAATTTACCTGCAACCGACCGATAAATTTCGTGATTTTTTTTCCCCGCAACCGATTGACGGACTTTGTGTTTTTTCCGCGACTGATCGACGAACTTTGTGGTTTTTTCCGTGAGAGATCAATGAACTTTGAGTTTTTTCTGCGACAGATCGACGAACATTGCGTTTTTTAAGCGACTGATCGACGAACCTTGCGTTTTTTGGGGACAGATCGACGAACTTTGTGTTTATTCTGCAATCGATCGACGAAATTTGCTTTTTTCCCCCGACTGATTGACGAACTTTGCGTTTTTTATGACAGATCGACGAACTTAGCGTTTTTTCCGCGACAGATCGATGAACTTTGTGTCTTTTCCACGATCGATCGGTGAATCTCAATCAAGTAAAATCTAAAGTCAGAAATTTATTTAACAACCTAATTGTTAAGGGTCCCTAACACATTTAATGGAACTTGAAAAATACACTGCATATATAAAACTTAACTTTCTTCCCTTTTTTATAATAAAAATAAACATTTTACATAATCATTCTCAGTTGACTTAATTTTTTCAATGGTATTTTGTCATGTCTGCATTAATGTAATTCTTTAAATAGCAAGTAAAATAATAGTGGGGTTTAAAGATTTTTTTTCTCCCTCCCAAACATTACAACTCCCCTCCATTTAAAAATGTTGGTAGGGAGACTCCCGTCCTTGGAAAAATTGAATTTCAAGCCCTGCCTATAATATGTTTGTGTGTATTGAGGTTTGTATAGATGTTTGTGTGTGTGCTGTTTTTAATAAAGACAGTTTCATTTTTCACACGAACCTTTCAAAAAATTCACATTCTTTGCGCAATCCTTTAACAAAATTCGCATTTTTTTTCGTGATTCTTTAATGAAATTCGCATTTTTTTCTGTATCTTTTTTTTGTCGAGATTCACAATTTTTTCAGCTATCCTATGACGTAATTTGTGTTTTTTTCAGCGATAATTTGACGAAATTTGTGTTTTTTCTGCGATTTTTTTTTTTCATGAAATTTGCGTTATTTTCCATGATTCTTTTATGAAATTTGCGTTTTTCTGTGATCCTTAGACGAAATTTTCTTTTTTCGCAATGCTTTGATAATAATCACATTTTCTCTGCTGCCTTTTGATAAGATTCATGAATTTTCAGCAATCCTTCGATGAAATTCGCGTTTTTTCAGCAATCTTTGAAGAAATTCGCATTTTTCTCTCGATACTTTAACGAAATGTGCGTTTTCCAGCGATTTTTTGATAAAATACATTTTATTCCGCAATTTTTAGATGAAATTTGGCAAGAAAGCGCTATCTTTTGGTGAAATTTCCTGTTTTGCGATTCTTTGACAAAATTTGCTCATCTTTTGCATAAATCGCTTTTTTCTGTGGCCTTTTAACAAAATTCACGTTTTACATGATCCTTTGATGAAATTAGTGTTTTTCCCGTGATCATTTGACGAAATCTAGGATTTTTTTCCTGCGAAGATTGATTATTTGTTTTTAGTCTGCAGGTGCCCTAAAAAGTTTGTGATGCCTGTCGCTGTATTGCACGCATTCTGCCACGGTGTATCAAACAAACAAAATTCATCCTAAAGAATTATTGTTTCGTTTCTGGAAATGAACAACCGTCAACTCATTGGCTGAGTTATAAAGGGTGAAATGTGTAGGCACTGAGTATCATCTATACTATTAATGTCGGTAAACGTCTGTCTGTGTGTGAAATGTCTGTCTGTGTGTGTATTGTTGTGTCAGGCGTCTGTAAGCACAAAACTCTGCATGCAGACGACGGACATAAGTGCTTTTGGTATAAAAAAATTCGGAAGGGGAGTTTTTAAAAATTCACAACATTTTGCGGGAGAAGAGGGGTGCGAACGAATTTAAAAAATGAGTCCGCATCAATAATTATGGCGGCGGGGGTAGTATGTTTTGCCCACACGGGGTGGAGACTTTTCTTTGCTGACACCACTCATATGATATATCGTTCGAAAGGCCTGCGACTGCCTTTTCATGTTATGCATCTGTGTGGTCCATCCCCCCCCCCCCCTTCCCGCCAATTGGGGCGCTTTTCTAAATTTTGCACATACCACTCATGTTATATATCGTTAAAAAGGTCTGTGACCGCTTAATCATATTATGCATCTCCGGTGTCCATCCCCCCACTTTGCCCCCCCCCAAGGGGATACTTTTGTAAATTTTGCACAAACCCTTCATGTTACGTATTGTTGGAAAGGTTTTTGCCTGCTTATTAATGTTATGCATCTCGGGGGTCCATCCCGCCACTTCCCCCCCCCCCTTAAGGGGGCACTTTTCTAAATTTTGTTGACACCCCTCATGTCATATATTGTTGGAAAGGTCTGTGACCGCTTAAGGATATTATGCATCTCCAATGTCCATCTCCCCACTTTGCCCCCCCCCTCCCCCAAGGGGGTACTTTTCTAAATTTTGCAGACAACCCTCATGTCATATATCGTTGGAAAGGTCTGTGACTGCTTAATCATATGCATATCTCCAATGTTCACTTTGCCCCTCCCCCAAGGGGGTACTTTTCTAAATTTTGCAAACAACCCTCATGTCATATATTGTTGGAAAGGTCTGTGACCGCTTAATCATATTATGCATCTTTAATGTCCATCTCCCCAATTGTCCCCCCCCCAAGGGGTCAATTTTCTAAATTTTGTTGACACCCCTCATGTCATATATTGTTGGAAAGGTCTGTGACTGCTTAATCATATTATGCATCTCCAATGTCCATCTCCCCACTTTGCCCCCCCCTCCCCCAAGGGGGTACTTTTCTAAATTTTGCAGACAACCCTCATGTCATATATCGTTGGAAAGGTCTGTGACTGCTTAATCATATGCATATCTCCAATGTCCATTTCCCCACTTTGCCCCCCCCCCCCAAAGAGGTACTTTTCTAAATTTTGCACACAACCGTCATGTTATATATCGTTGGAAATGTCTGTGACCACTTAATCATATTATGCATGTTCCGTGTCCATCCCCTACTTTACCCCCCCCCAAGGGGGTACTTTTTTTAATTTTGCACACACCCCTCATGTTACATATCGTTTGAAAGGTCTTTGACTGCTTATTCATGTTATGCATCTCCTTGGTCCATCCCACCATTTCCCCCTCCCCAAGGGGGCACTTACCATTTACTTGCACAACAGCGCTAAATGTGTCAGATGAAAGAAATTCCGCGAGTGCATGTGCCAGTGAAACTTAGCCAATTGCTGTTCTTCAACCTAGCTTTACTTCAAAGTGGGTTTTTTATTTATTTGAATTATTCTGCAAAAGTTTCAAACATTTTAAAGCAGCTATGAATTTTATTTTTATGGTACTATCAAGTTTTTTGCCGTCAAATTTTGACGGGTTCCATCTAGTAATAATAATAATAATAAAGACAAACTGTCACATTCACATTCGCCAAACCACACAGCAGAAGTTATCGGGACTGGCTTGGCGAATGGTTACAGAGAAGTAAAGCATCCCCTGATTTTTTTTAAAGCTTAAGCTATTTTCAACATTCAGTCTCAACTTCATTTCTTTTTGAAAAATTCATGGTTTAAAAACTTCACAACCATTTTTTAAATAAATTTAGCTACTTAAAATGCCTAAAACATGCTTTAGTGCAAGAAATAAAATTACCACACATATATCAGGATTTTGTGATAATATATAGCTTTAGTAACAAAAATCAAAGTATATATTTCACTATTTTTAGTTTTTATGAAATCTTGTTTTAAAAACATAAAATTGTTCCTTGAAATAGAGTTGGAGGTTTCTATTGCTTACTTACAAAATGAGGCTTTTGATAAATGTAAAGTTATCTTATAATTTAAACAACTTTCTTTTTTCGACTTTAATTTACTTTTGAAAAATGAATAGTTCAGAAAATCATACAAAACTTTTTTTTTATTTATTTAATTTATCTGAATAAAATGTTTTAATCATGCTTAAGCAATATAAAAAATTCAGTTATGCGGATTTATATCAAGATCTCGCGATAGTAAGAATATGACTTGTGTATGCATCTCATTAATGAAGTAAACATGTCAACAAAAACAAATAATTAAAATCGAAAACTAATTTCGTTTGTTAGAAATGAACTATGTTATTATATTTAAGTTATTACATCTATAGTAATAGCTTTGAAATAGCCATTTGTTTCCGATACATCGCTAAATATTTGAAGCGGAAACAACATTTTTAGGCTTACGCAAGATACTACTATCCATAATTTTTTCAAGTTTAAATACAAATTTTATATTTGAGAGAAACATTAATGCATTAGAATGCGTATAACAGAAAAAAAAATAATCACTTGTACACTTACCTTGATTATTTCCGGGATTGCAAGAAGAAGAAATATAGATGATACTTCAGCACGTTGTTCGCGGGCGGGATCTCTGGTGTGTTTACGACGCCATTAAAAACTCTACGCCTGCTCTGTACTGTTGCCACATGAAAATAACAAACGTTGAACCGACATCGTCGTTCAACTTGCGTTTTTCTTTTCCATGGCATTTTACTATAACTATTATAATGGTTCAATCGTTCGCAGTGCCTGATTTACGGCAGGGCATTCGGGGCACGGGCCCAGGGCCCCCGATTTTCAGGGGCCCCCAAATGCTACTAAAGATTTTTCAAATATTGGCCAAAACAGTTTTAACTGTCAAAAAACAAAATTAAAAAAATGGAAAAATCTGTTTGTCAGAGATTGTTTATGATATGTCAAAGTAACTTCGTTTTTTGCTGATTGTCTTTTAACAATTTATGTGCAGTAATGTACAGAACTCCATTTTGGGGATCGCCATATTATTTCATTTTTATTTATTTTACATGTAAGGCCCTGATGGTTAACATGGACAAAGCCGTGTGGTTCTACTAGTTCCTTGTGTAAATTTAGTTTTTTTTTTTTTCGTACAAAGCTTGTATTTGAAAGAAAAAGTTATTTTATTAATAGGATATGCTAATATTTTAAACAATTATAGCTTGGTACTGCGGTAAATTTATTATTAGTTGTTGCATACTTTATCATTCCAGATATATGGACTTCCATAAAGAAAGGTAATCAGCACCACACAGTTTATTATGAAGTTCAATTAAAAATTCATAATTATCAAATAATTATTTAAAAGTAAATTAATGATTATCAAATTTAATTTTTTTAATTAATATTTTAAAGAAATTATCAAAGTCAATAGTGGTTATCTTAATAAGTACTGCTTTCGATATATTTTTTTTATTCAAAGAATCTGTGCGAGGGGGGCCCCCATACGCATCTGTGCCCAGGGCCCCCAAATTTCTAAATCGGTCCCTGATCGTTCGAAGTTCTTTGCTTGAACGAATATTTTGGTGAATGGTTGAACCTGTATTTTTAACAGTGTAGTTTCTGTTATTTCGACATGCTACGATAAGGCGTAGTTAAAAGTCATTCTGGTAACTGGACCTTTTTCCAGTCAACCTAAAATATTTCTTCCCTCTTTCAACACACATCTCACTTTGCGGTTTCACATTTCTTTTGCACCATTTTCAGAAAAAGATGGCATTTTGGAAGCGATGGTTAATGAGATTCTAATTAATATCGTGGGAAATTATCAAAATATTAAAATTCTGAGTCTCAGGTAAATCAGTTCAGGCCTTGGACTACCTAAATATAAATTTTCCGGCTTCTAGATACGCTAGATTTTGCTAGCCATCGCAGACAAAGACACACAGAAACTTTCTGTTATTAATATAGATTAAAGAATATGAAGATGTGCAATTTTGTAAATAAAACATAAAATTGGTGTTTGAGATATAATTGTAGATTACATTGCATAATTGCATTAAAACATGAGTTAATTTTCTCTTATTTCGGGTTCGGGTTGAAGTATTTCGGGTTTCGGGGTGAAATATGTCAGTTCGGGTTTTGTTATACAAGATATGTGCACAAATCTGTTACGGTGGTTCTAAAAAAAAAAAAAAAAAAGAAAAAAAAAAGAAAAGAATGATGGAACCAGGTGTCGGAAAAAATACTTTTTTATTGTAGCGAACTACAACTACAACTACTTTATCGAAAATGTAGTTAACTACAACTATAAATACTTGTTTAAAAAAGTAGTGACTACAAACTACTTTTCAAAAGTAGTCACTATTTCGCTGCTTTCCGATTTTGTCAAAGGGTTCAATTTACAGTCGAAATTGAAGACACGATTAAATAATAAAGCGGCCCCTCACTATATCGCGTCTGCCGCGATACAATTAAATAAATCCGATATAACAGAGAACATTAAAATTTTAAGAAAGATATGCAAGAAAATGTTTTGTGTTTGCCTCAAAAATATTAGTTTATACACACATTTGATTACATATTTCATAGCAAAATTAAGACAGATATTATAAAAGCATTTTTTTTAATAACGCCATAAAAATAAGGAATGTGTTATTAAGAAGTTTTTTATGCTTTTATAGTATCACACTAGTTTGTTCAATTCTTTAATGAGAGATATTATAATCTAAAAAATTACACAAAAGCTACACTAAATGCAAACTATAAATAAATCTGTAAATAAGTAATTCCGAATAATAAGAAATCTGGCTTAAAACATGAAGACCTAATATCGAGTAAATAAACAAGTGTTGCCAGCAATAAAGTTAATTCCTTTGGTGGGTCAGTACCGTATTTCAGCAGCAAGTGTCAATGGGAAAAATCTATGACTTCATGCAGCGTGTTGCTATACACTCCAGCTGAGATTTGTCGCTGAGATTCGTAACTTGTTGGGCATGGGCAGACCAGTTTCGACCAAGTGATTTGCAAAATGGCACATCACCCCCCCCCTCAACACACACACACACACACACACTCCAGTAGCGTTGGTTCTCGCTACAAATTACTGATTTTTTGTATCGCGCTACTCGTGACACTACATTGTTTAAAATGTAGTACGCTATACTACAAACTACTGTAAAAAGTAGCGACTACTGTAGTTTCGCTACTTGTAGCGCACTACTTCCGACCCCTGGATGGAACTAATGATACTATACATACATACATACATAAACGAAAACACATGAGTGAAAAACTAAGAATGATGCAATATAAGATTCAAATGAAATGGTACTACTAAATTAAACCCAAAAAGATGAAAATCATATATGAAATACTTTGATTAACTTGGATTCATCAGAATAATGGATTCATCAGAGGAGCATCATAAATATAATTCATAGTAAATATGTGTTATTTCTTCAAATATTGTCAGTATTAAGCCTAAAATTGACATTATTATGCCCCTTATAACACATAAAAAGGAAACACAAGAAATATTAATACAAAAAAAAAAAAAAAATCCAAAAAATAAATAATTATATATAAGCTATGAGTTAACATGAGTTATAGATAAAAGTTTTGATTATATGACATATATTATAGATAAAATTTCATGAGTTAACATGAAATTATATATTTATATAATTTCCAGGAGAAGATTACACTTGCAACTGAAAATTTTGAGCTATAGCCCTGAGAAAATTTTTCAGTGGTCGAGCTGAATTTTCGCTACCAATTTTCTTAATCCTTTTTGATGTATCACCATAGATAGGTTAAAAAAACAAAAAATAGTACACACAACATACCAGAAAAAACCCACAATGAGCAAAGAGATTTGCTGATTCATCACATGGAAAAATAAGAACAAATTAGCAGTGCCCCAGAGAGAGGAGCAATATATTAAAGACTAGGTATAGGGGGATAGTAGTAAACAATATAATCAACAGTAATAAATAATACTGAAAGAAAAATGTAGGTAATATATATATATATATGAAACTTTTATATATGTATACACAGAGCGATACTATGCACCCAAAATTATGTATGTACACACTCATACATATAATATATCTATATATACATACATAATAAATATTTTTGTAATTAACACTTCCTTGACGAATTTAGTGTGAAATCCTCTTATATTATTTTTTTTTTACCTCTTCTTTGTATTTTGTAACAGTAGTAATATTCGCCTAATTTAATCAATATTCTGGCTTTACATTATTATTATTCGAAAAAGTGGTAGCAAAAAAGCGTAAAAAAAGGTGTCTCAGCAAATACGCGTATAATTGTTACACGTTAATAATGTGTTTAATATCAAAATAGAAATCGCCGCAAAAATAGAAACTTTACCAATTATTTTTTAAATAGGTTGAACCAACTTCAATAATATTAGCATCATTAACTAACCATACAATTTCGTATTCACTACATTTAATCAAATCTTTTAATAACACCATCATGGAAATCTGATAAAATTAACACTTAGAAGCAAATTTAAACTTTGCTAAAATGTTTAATTATATTCACATAATAAACAATAGGTAAAATTAATGAACATATTAAAAAAGAAAGTACATACAATAAAAGAAACATAATGTGTAAATGAATATGCCTATAAGAAAATTAGAATTTCTATTTGAAAATATAGGAGACGAAATCGTACAAGTTTACAGTTGAATTTTCTTTGGGATTATTATTATTTTTTAACACTATTTCAATGTTAGTTTTTTGATTTTTTTTTTCAAGAAAAAATTATACTTGCAACTGAAAATTTTGAGGTCGAGCAGAATATTCACTTACAATTTTCTTAATTCTTTTTGATGTATCGCGATAGCATTTTTTGGACCTATTGGCTTCGTTTCCGAAATCTAATTCCTGAATTCTTTGACAAGTTAAAATTTCGTCTTTTTTTAAGTCCTTCGATGAATTTGAAAAAAATTACATGATGTCCTCCTATAAGTGAACTAAATGACGTGTGCCACCCTTCGACAGAATTATTTGTTTTTGCTATTTCATCAGTTACGGAATCAAAATGATTCCACATCTCTTGAGCAAATGATGGTTGTTTTCTCTGACCTCTTCTATCTAATCTGCCGATCCAAACGTCTTCAAAATAATTCACTAAGGGGGATAATTCATCATCATGCTCTTGGTAGTACTGTGTTTCTTGGAGCTCTTCAAATATTTTTGTAACATCATGCAGGGGAACAAAGGCTAATGCATTCAGCATGCGGACTTGCAAAGCAAATTCGGAATCTTCTGTATATTTAGATTGCAGACCGACTTCTTGAATTTTTCTATAAATACATTGCGTAAAATGGAAGAAACATCCTTTTACTAAAGCATCTGGGAAACTCTTTTCCAAAAGCAAATATTGCAGCTTTTTCAAAATCAATTAAAATGCAAGTCGGGTTCAGCCCTGGTCGTAGGGATTTTATTTCGCGCAACACCATACTATACGTTTTCTCAGTTTTATGGCACATAAGAATATATAGTGCAGGAAATATTTCATCATATTTCACAACATGGAATGTATATAGTTGGCCGAATAAAGGCGGAACGGTTTTGAAAGTTACCGTCGCCAAACCAGTGACTACTGGATGCTAATAAGTCTAAATTTTTTTCCGTTCCAAAAATTAGTATACGCTCATCTGATGACTCACCAGTGTCTTTTAGAAGAAATTTTAATCCGTCATACGTCAGAGCGTACGGCTCAGCTGGATGAAAATCTAAAAGAGTTCGGGGATTACTTGGGTGACTATCCAGTTTATTTCGACATCTTTGTATTGTACGTTTCATGCTTTTGATGGTTGGCATATCTCCAGTAGCAGCTGCTGATATTCCAACAATCGTATCAGCTCTTATAACAGCCATTTCTTTTAGGTCAGCTATTGCTTTGCAAACCTGTACTTTTGAAACATCTGGAACATGATTATGAGATATAGTTTTTAAAATTTCATCTTCACATACATGTAATCTCCCCATTTTTATACCATATTTGGCATTTCCAGATTGTTTTCAGTTCTGTTTTTCTTTCTTGAATATCCATCCTTTATAAGCATTTTTCGACCTTTTTCTGTAACTGTATATTCCATACTAGGGTATCAAAAATTACTAGGGTATTTTTTGTATTACTTGAACCTAGTATTATTTATACTAGGGTATGTTTTAATAAAAATATTTAAAAAAATTTAACTTCACTGTTACGTTGCAATCAAAAGAAACAAATGGTTATGCAACAGAAGTACTACTACTCGCTTTTTCAGCAACGGGTGCCACGTGACTAGAAGTAATCAACCAATGGCATATTACTTTTTCATATCTACACGTACAAGTTAAAAGATTTGCCCCTGAGAATGGAAATAGCTTATAATTTCCTTTTCTTCTATTTAATGGACAATGGAGGTAACACTCGTTGAAAGGGTGAATTGTTACTCCCTTACCCCTGTTGTCGACATTTTGAATCATTTACCCTTTTTTATTATTGGATTTAACATGAATGCAAGAGTCATAGGAGAGAATTGGTACATATAATTCGTCAATAAAACATATCTTTAATGATTTTACTTATTAATTTCGTAAGATTTCTAGCAACTTTCCTTTTTAAAGGGAATATTACAAAATCGAAAAATATTTCCGGAATATTAAATATATTTGTAACAAAAAAAAAATTATAATGTTTTAAATTATATATTAAACAAAATTTATTAATTTCATTTCAAATCATCATTTACAATATAATAATTTAGTTAACGATATAATAATTTAATTTTAGATAATTTTTAAAGCATAATTATAAAAAAATATATATTTTTTTAGAAGAAGAAACAAAAGATTCTACTTTGGATTTCAAAATTTACTACGGACAATCTCAAGAAGAAAAAAATCAGTTTCGTAAAGCAGAATTATTCATAACGCTCTCGCTTATACTTTCATTTACCTGTCAAAAATTTAGAGAATTCTGAAAAGGGAATCAGAATTCTATAAGCCCACAATTTTCAAGTGACCAATTCATTTTGCCTAAAAAAAATTTGCAATTTTTTTTTTCTTTAATGATGTATCATAAAAAAGGGCAACATAAAAACAGGCAATATTGAAGCGTAATTAAAATATTAATTTAATTGTTGCATGAACATTACCGAGGGTTACATATAGAATTTTAATTACCATGCACAATAACAGTAAGTGATAAACTTAATAAACAATAGATTCTAGAAAAATAACTATTAAATCTAAAGTTTAGGGATAAAAAGCTACCTCAAAGAGATAAATTCTTATAGGAGAAACAACAACAAAAAAAAGCAAGGAGAAAACAAAAATGTACATTTAAGAGATTTTGGTATCTCTTGTGCTATTTTTTTCTTAATTGAATATTTTTTATACCCAGGGTGCGTACAGTACAATTTTACCAAACAATTTACAAGAAAGATCTATGCGTATACTCAGAATATTTGCTTTTTTTTTTTAAGTGTGTTCGAGAAAATTCGACTAGTGGGTCATTTTGGTCATGGGTCATTATGGGTCAAGCTATTTTATCTTAAAAACGGCTCAGACTATTTAGAGTCAATTTTGCCTCCTATGGTTTTGGGGCACGAGAAGACTGTTGGGCTAGGTAACATGTTCAAGAAAATTTGTTTAGTGGGTCATTTTGGTCATGGGTCATGATATTTGAACTCAAAGCTAATTTTGACCGAGCATAGCTCGGTCTTCCCTGCTCGTATATTCTAATTGACATAAAGCATGTATTGTTATTTTTTAAACTTTCTTATCTTAAAAAAATAAAACAACTTTTTCTTTTAAATTAGTTCTTTCTGAATAATCATCAATAAGTTTAAAAGTGAGATTTAAGGTGAAAAGTAAACAAATGTTAAAAACTAAATCCGAAAAGGATTTTTCTATCTCCCAGTATGGAGCTACCTTCATAGCTTTTCCTCCACTTTTTCCGGAACTTAAAAAAAAATGTTCTTTCTTTGTGTTGCAAAATGTTAAAATAAACACACCAGGGTAAAAAACTTATATTGATTTAGTCACACTTCTTTATACTTATTTACAAAACTATAATTACAATTTAAATTTGTTTAAATCTTTCACTGAGCGTAAACATCTAATTCAAGTATAACATTTTTAACTTCCACGCCTTTCCAAGAGAACAAATTCTACATTAAAATAGTAATAAAATAAAAACAATTTATTTTCCCATCACTTAAAGCCAGAGAAGAGATGGGGTTGCATTAAAAAGATCCTACAGATTTAAACTAAGAAGTAGTTTAATGATGTTTTGCGTAAGGTTATATTATTTAATTCCTTCATTGAAAAATCTTTAAAATATATTTTTTGTCAAATACTTGAGTTAACGTGCAGTCAAGTTCACATTTTGACTCTTATTTTTCTATCTGCAAAATTAAATCATTTCTGGATTTTTGTTTTATTTTTTAATATGGGTAAATATCTGAAAATAAATGTTTACAATAACATCTAGATTTTATTTAAGTCTGTTCTCAAAACCGAAGGAGCTACACAATTCTGAATTAATTTTTGTTTGAAAACACATTATTGACAGGTGTTTTTATTCAGAAACTAAGCAATCGAATAGCGTTTTCTATTTTTTTTTTGTAAAGCCAGACGACCTTTCAGAAAATATTGCCAAGGTTGGCATTTTGAACCGAATTTCCGGACGCGAATGCGTGGGAAAGGAGAAAAACTTGTCGTAACGTGACATCCATTACTCATAACTCGGTAAATAATTCTTTTATCAAAAAAATCGAAAGCACCATTGATTCCAAATCGCTTCAAGTGTCATGCTTTTGAGTTTAAAAATGAGTCCGTAAATGTGTTAGAAACTCTCCGGGAAAATATTTTTTGAGAATCGCTTTAAGGCTGTTCTGAAATCCAAACTGGTTACTTTCTGACACATTTTTTTAATTCAGTTTTTTTCTCAAACGCATAAAATGGGCAGGTGTGCATATTCAGAAACTGTGTAATCGAATTACGTTTTCACTTTTTTGGTAAAAGCAGAAGATCATTCAGAAAATACTGTCAAAGTGGGTGTTTTGAACTTAATTCTTGACGCGAGAATGAGGCACTGCAAGAATGAGGGAACGTACACGAATCGCTTATAACTCGACAAGTAATTTATTTATCAAAAAATGGAAAACTCATTTCGATTCCAAATCACTTCAATAGTCAGGACAGCCAATTTCATGCCTTTGCATTGAAAAATGCGTCAGAAAGTTTCGCGTTGTTGAACGGGTCATTTGAGAAACACCTTAAATAGATTCGATTTAAATAGATTCGATTGTTTATTATTATTTATAATTGTTGAGAAAAAAATTGAAAGAAAAAAATGTGTCAGAAAGTAACCAGTTTTGGATTTTACAGAGGCACCTTTTATTTTAATCATATATACCGTTTTTTTCTTTCTTTTTCCAGTTGCTATTTTAACGTAAATTATTTTATTTAACATTATCCTGCAAATACTTAAAAAAGAATATTGAATATTTATGAAAAAAATATTAACATTAAAATATAGCACTTTTCATAGAACGCCCACAAAACTTGGAACATGAAATTAAAATATTGCTCATCACTTAGCGAATTATGTAAAAATGAGATGTATTGTGTCTATTTTTCGAATTTAAATACAAATTTTGAGAAAGGAGTTATCTACATATTAAAAATTGTATCGACGTTGAAATAAAAATATTTCCGCCAGTCAACCGACAAACCAACCGTGAGATCCATGGCTCTGTCAATTTTTTTTATCGAAGCCCCGATATTGATATTTTAGTGTATTATAAACAAAGGGTGGTAACAACTTAAACACTTATAACTCGAGCTGTAGTTGCCGTAGTACACTCATATTTTTTATTTATTATATTACAGTGATAAAGTCTCCCCATTATAATGATTACGTTTACCATGCAAAACTACGTTAATTACAGCTCGAGTTATAAATGTTTTAAATTATTAGCACCTTATATTTTATGATATGGGGGTTTATATAAAAAATCGACAGAGCACCCCTCCTCTTAAAACGATTACATTTATCATACGAAATTTGTGTGGAACAGTTTGAATCCGAATTATAAATGTGTGTGGTTATCGGGGCCTTTTATTCACGCTGTACTAAAATTAGAGGGTTTCGGTTAAAAAAACTGACCAAATCCCCCCTCCCCTTTATAAAGATTAAGTTTACCATACAAAATATGAATGTTCTACGATAATTACAGATCGAGATATAAGTGTTTTTAGTTGTCAGTACCTTATATGATGCACTAAAATATGGGAGGATTCGATAAAAAATCGCCTGAACCCCCTCCCCTCCTTAAAATGATTATGTTAACCATACAAAATGCCCATTTGCATGGGCTGTGACAATTTGGATCCGAGTAATAAGTGTTTATGGTTATCGAGTCATTATATTTGCACTATGCTAAAATTTAGGGCTTCTGTTAAAAAAATCGACAAAATTATGTCACTTTGTTCACGCACACACAATTTGAGAACGCTGTGACAGTTTGATCACGAGTTATAAGAGTTTAAATTTGTCGGGCTCTTATATTCAACTTTTTATAAAATTTAGGGGATTGATAAGTAAATAATAATGACCCTAATGATGTTAAATCATGCAACGTTTGGTGGGCCTACGACAGTTAGAGTCCGAGCTATAAGGAGGGGAGGGGATGGCATCGACGGGACTGAAGTGTCATGTACTGTAAATTTAATTATGAATTCACAACAAAATAAATAATAAATATTTATCCATTTTGCACTAATTTGTTTGCACCGTGATATTTTTCGTTACGGCTGGGATATTTTCTTATTTTCTGGCATTTTTCAAAAAAAACGCAAAAATCATTCCATTGGCATGAAAATTTGCAAACGGCTGTAAAAAAAAAAAAAAAAAAAAAAAAAAAAATCGCGAATTTAGGAAGGAAAAATTCATAAAATTTGACCAATTAGAAGAGAAGATATCAATTAATAAACTTTTAATTTTAAGTCCAAAAAAAGATCAGTTTTAATTTCAATACTCTAATGGAGACAAAACGTCTGCTGAAGAAATAATGAAATAAAACAACCTTTCTTTATAGTGGAAGGATTCCAGGTCTATCATTTTTTTTTTTTTTTTAAATATTTCATTTATTGATTTGAAAATTATACATACATCCGTATATTTTCACAAGGATTCTAAATATGTAATTTTGGTATTTCTCCGATAATTAGGACGGGATTTACAATTAATTTTTTATTTAATTAGACCGCTTAAAAAGATTTTATTTGGGAACACGTGATATCTCAGAAAGACACTAGCAAACATCACGGTGGTTATTTGTGGAGATAAAATAATTACTTTTTAAAGGGTTTCTATAGGCTATATAAAATTTCTAAAAATAATTGATTTTAGGATCTGAAAAGTACGCATCCTTTCATAGAGTGGGCTGTCATTTCAGACATTCAATTTGTCACCATCAATTTGCCACTATCACTTTTGAAATCGGTTCTGTAGTTCCAGAGATTTCATAGAAATTGTAATTTAGACTGTTTTTAGAACGCTTTTCGCTCATTTCACCCTTTTAAATTTCGATTTCTTTTTTATTTTGTTCTTAGAGAGCATTTATATCTTATAAGTAACTACAATGACAAATTTCAAATTTCTAGCTCTTTCAGTATAAAAAATAAAAAGAAAACTGCCCAGTTAAACTGAGGGCACTGAGTTCACAGGCTATTCACACTAATTGTATATTATACTCTTATTTCAAAGAATTTGAAATAAGCCCATCGAAAAATAAAGAAATCAACAATATATTAAGGGGGGGGTCATACCCCCGTTACCCCCCTCATAGTTAACTAATGAACCCCTTAAACTAATCAGGTAAATCTCTAATTACAATGAATATATATACAAAATTTGAAGAAAATCGGATAATTCTGCATGAAAAACCCATTTATATAAATTAAGGCGGGATTAGCCCTCCCCGTTCCCCCCCTTTATACTTAACCAATCAATCCCGAAAACTAATCAGGGAAGCGTCTTAACCCAATGAACCTATAAACAAATTTTGAAGCAAATGGGATAATTCTGCATGAAAAACCCATTTATATAAAATAAGGGGGGATATGCCCCCCGTTCCCCCCCTTTATACTTAACCAATCAATCCCGAAAACTAATCAGGGAAGCGCCTTAACACAGTGAACCTATAAACAAAATTTGAAGGAAATGGGATAATTCTGCATGAAAAACCCATTTATATAAATTAAGGGGGGGGGGATGATCCCCCCGTTCCCCCCCTTTATACTTAACCAATTAATCCCGAAAACTAATCAGGGAAGCGGCTTAACACAGTGAACCTATAAACAAAATTTGAAGGAAAACGGAATAGTTCTGCATGAAAAACCCATTTATATAAAATAAGAGGGGGATTAGCCCCCCGTTCCCCCCTTTATACTTAACCAATCAATCCCAAAAACTAATTAGGGAAGCGCCTTAACACAGTGAACCTATAAACAAAATTTGCAGGGAATGGGATAATTCTGCATGAAAAACCCATTTATATAAATTAAGGGGGTATTAGCCCCCCGTCCCCCCCTTTATACTTAACCAATCAATCCCGAAAACTAATCAGGGATGCGCCTTAACACAGTGAAACTATAAACAAAATTTGAAGGAAAACGGAATAATTCTGCATGAAAAACCCATTTATATAAAATAAGGGGGGATTAGCCCTCCGTTCCCCCCTTTATACTTAACCAATCAATCCCGAAAACTAATCAGGGAAGCGCCTTAACACAGTGAACCTTTAACCAAAATTTGAAGGAAATGGGATAATTCTGCATGAAAAACCCATTTATATAAATTAAGGAGGGGATTAGCCCCCCGTCCCCCCCTTTATACTTAACCAATCAATCCCGAAAACTAATCAGGGATGCGCCTTAACACAGTGAACCTATAAACAAAATTTGAAGGAAAACGGAATAATTCTGCATGAAAAACCCATTTATATAAAATAAGGGGGGATTAGCCCTCCGTTCCCCCCTTTATACTTAACCAATCAATCCCGAAAACTAATCAGGGAAGCGCCTTAACACAGTGAACCTATAAACAAAATTTGCAGGGAATGGGATAATTCTGCATGAAAAACCCATTTATATAAATTAAGGGGGTATTAGCCCCGCCGTTCCCCCCCTTTATACTTAATCAATCAATCTCGAAAACTCATCAGGGAAGCGTCTTAACCCAATGAACCTATAAATAAATTTTAAAGCAAATAGAATAATTCTGCATGAAAAACCCATTGATATAAATTGAGGGGAGGATTATCCCCCCCCGTTCCCCCCTTTATACTTAACCAATCAATCCCGAAAATTATCAGGGAAGCGCCTTAACACAGTGAACCTATAAACAAAATTTGAAGGAAAACGGAATAATTCTGCTTGAAAAACCCATTTATATAAATTAAGGGGGGATTAGCCACCCGTTCCCCCCTTTACACTTAACCAATCAATCCCGAAAACTAATCAGGGAAGCATCTTAACCCAATGAACCTATAAACAAAATTTGAAGGAAAACGGAATAATTCTGCATGAAAAACCCATTTATATAAAATAAGGGGGTGGGATTGGCCCCCCCGTCCCCCCCCCTTTATACTTAACCAATGAATCCCGAAAACTAATCAGGGAAGCGCCTTAACTCAGTGAATCTATAAACAAAATTTGAAGGAAAACGGAATAATTCTGCATGAAAAACCCATTTATATAAATTAAGGGGGGGGGATTATCCCCCCCGTTCCCCCCCCCCCTTTATACTTAACCAATCAATCCCGAAAACTTATCAGGGAAGCGGCTTAACACAGTGAACCTATAAACAAAATTTGAAGGAAAACGGAATAATTCTGCATGAAAAACCCATTTATATAAAATAAGAGGGGGATTAGCCCCCCGTTCCCCCCCTTTATACTTAACCAATCAATCCCAAAAACTAATTAGGGAAGCGTCTTAACACAGTGAACCTTTAACCAAAATTTGAAGGAAATGGGATAATTCTGCATGAAAAACCCATTTATATAAATTAAGGGGGGGGATTAGCCCCCCGTCCCCCCCCCTTTATACTTAACCAATCAATCCCGAAAACTAATCAGGGATGCGCCTTAACACAGTGAACCTATAAACAAAATTTGAAGGAAAACGGAATAATTCTGCATGAAAAACCCATTTATATAAAATAAGGGGGGATTAGCCCTCCGTTCCCCCCTTTATACTTAACCAATCAATCCCGAAAACTAATCAGGGAAGCGCCTTAACACAGTGAACCTATAAACAAAATTTGCAGGGAATGGGATAATTCTGCATGAAAAACCCATTTATATAAATTAAGGGGGTATTAGCCCCGCCGTTCCCCCCCTTTATACTTAATCAATCAATCCCGAAAACTCATCAGGGAAGCGTCTTAACCCAATGAACCTATAAATAAATTTTAAAGCAAATAGAATAATTCTGCATGAAAAACCCATTGATATAAATTGAGGGGAGGATTATCCCCCCCGTTCCCCCCTTTATACTTAACCAATCAATCCCGAAAATTATCAGGGAAGCGCCTTAACACAGTGAACCTATAAACAAAATTTGAAGGAAAACGGAATAATTCTGCTTGAAAAACCCATTTATATAAATTAAGGGGGGATTAGCCACCCGTTCCCCCCTTTACAGTTAACCAATCAATCCCGAAAACTAATCAGGGAAGCGTCTTAACCCAATGAACCTATAAACAAAATTTGAAGGAAAACGGAATAATTCTGCATGAAAAACCCATTTATATAAAATAAGGGGGTGGGATTGGCCCCCCCGTCCCCCCCCCCTTTATACTTAACCAATGAATCCCGAAAACTAATCAGGGAAGCGCCTTAACTCAGTGAATCTATAAACAAAATTTGAAGGAAAACGGAATAATTCTGCATGAAAAACCCATTTATATAAATTAAGGGGGGGGGATTATCCCCCCTGTTCCCCCCCCCCCCTTTATACTTAACCAATCAATCCCGAAAACTAATCAGGGATGCGCCTTAACTCAGTGAACCTTTAACCAAAATTTGAAGGAAATGGGATAATTCTGCATGAAAAACCCATTTATATAAATTAAGGGGGGGGGATTAGCCCCCCGTCCCCCCCCCTTTATACTTAACCAATCAATCCCGAAAACTAATCAGGGATGCGCCTTAACACAGTGAACCTATAAACAAAATTTGAAGGAAAACGGAATAATTCTGCATGAAAAACCCATTTATATAAAATAAGGGGGGATTAGCCCTCCGTTCCCCCCTTTATACTTAACCAATCAATCCCGAAAACTAATCAGGGAAGCGCCTTAACACAGTGAACCTATAAACAAAATTTGCAGGGAATGGGATAATTCTGCATGAAAAACCCATTTATATAAATTAAGGGGGTATTAGCCCCGCCGTTCCCCCCCTTTATACTTAATCAATCAATCCCGAAAACTCATCAGGGAAGCGTCTTAACCCAATGAACCTATAAATAAATTTTAAAGCAAATAGAATAATTCTGCATGAAAAACCCATTGATATAAATTGAGGGGAGGATTATCCCCCCCCCGTTCCCCCCTTTATACTTAACCAATCAATCCCGAAAATTATCAGGGAAGCGCCTTAACACAGTGAACCTATAAACAAAATTTGAATGAAAATGGAATAATTCTGCTTGAAAAACCCATTTATATAAATTAAGGGGGGATTAGCCCCCCGTTCCCCCCTTTACACTTAACCAATCAATCCCGAAAACTAATCAGGGAAGCGTCTTAACCCAATGAACATATAAACAAAATTTGAAGGAAAACGGAATAATTCTGCATGAAAAACCCATTTATATAAATTAAGGGGGGGGGATTGGCCCCCGTTCCCCCCTTTATACTTAACCAATGAATCCCGAAAACTAATCAGGGAAGCGCCTTAACACAGTGAACCTTTAACCACAATTTGAAGGAAATGGGATAATTCTGCATGAAAAACCCATTTATATAAATTAAGGGGGGGGATTAGCCCCCCGTCCCCCCCCCTTTATACTTAACCAATCAATCCCGAAAACTAATCAGGGAAGCGCCTTAACACAGTGAACCTATAAACGTACGTACATACATGCATACAGAACCGGCGGGCACGTAAGCTCTCAGGCTTTGATAGCCTGTGAGCTAATAAAAAATCGCAATTTTAGAACGTTTTTCGCTCCTGCACCCCCTGGGGTTAGTGGCACCGACATAAAATATAGCCTATGTTGGAGCAGGGGTTGTCACCATCAATTTGCCACCATCACTTTTGAAATCGGTTCGGTAGTTCCAGAGATTACCCCCTACAAACAAACAAACAAACAATCTTTACTCCTTTATAATATTAGTATAGATTTAGGGCACAAAAATTTTAAAGTGTCCAGGAGGGTCGGGACTTGACGGAGAAAATTTTGTCGTTCTTTTGTAGCTGGAAGTCCTAAAAAGTTATCAGTAAACAAAAGCTTAATGGATCGGTCAATTTTTAAGTGAGAGGTCCCAAAAGGGGCCAACTAATAGTTTTGAGTAAGACCTTAAGAGGAAAACATCTTAAAAGATCCTAGTACGTAGCGCTTTACATCTTCAATTCGACGAAATTAAGCATAGGTTATAAATTAATCGTTAGAATAAAATTTGAAAGAAATGCTAAAAAAGGCCCTAGGGCTTCAATAGAAATATGAGGGTGGTGGCCCGTTGAGAGGTCCAAGACTCAACTTAAAAGTCACGCATTGAGACAGTGACACAATTAGAGAGGGTGAAAAATGCATGGCACACAAAAGGTTCAAGTGAACAACGCATCGGGCCACAGGGGGCCAGGGCGCTAACTGCAATGTGGAAATGGGGGGAAAGCTTAATGGAGAAATGGCCACGAAAACAAGGGAGATTGGATAAAACCGGTGCAAATTATTAACAATTTAGATGCAAAAACCTTAAAAGGGCCCCAGGGCCCCCGGGTCTTAGAATATGAAAAATCTGAGCCCCAGGTCTTCAGGGACTGCCTTGGACTATCCGCACCCAAATTTTCAGACTTCTACGTGCGGTAGATTTCGCTTGTCATCTCGCACACACACACAGAACTCAGAAAAACAAACAACTTTCTTTTATTAGTAACTATAGATGAAATGAATGAAAAAATTTTTAAAGCCAAAATATCATATAATGAAATTGCATTCATGAAGCGATCAGTTCAATCACAATCATAAAAAGTTTTTATGTGTACATCTCTAAATACTCTTTTTTTACTTCCTAATTCTTTCAAATATAAGGAGGGAGGGGGGGGGGGTTCTCTTTTGTACCCTGTGTACGCATATGTAATTTTTTTTCTAGCATTTGTATTCGTCATTTTTTCATGCTCTGAGTGATTTTATCCTAAATCGTCCGCCATTTTTTCGGTAATCTAAAGCAATATTTATTCGATCTCTAATTTAAATAAGAAATGAGTTGTTCTAATTCATTAAACCTTCATGTTCTCATCAGGGAAATTCACAAAAATCACATATGAAAAAAGATTCCTCCAAAATTGCCTGTAAAATGTTAGTTACAATTCTCTAAATCTAAAAAACAAATTATCATTAAGTAATTTTACTGAATTATCTTTATTTTTATCATAATAGCCTTCAAAGACGTTTTCGCTGCGAAGAATTGACGTTGCGACGAATTGAGCCCGCGACGAATTGAGCTCGCGACGAATTGACGCTGCGACGAATTGACGTCGCGACGAATTGACGCTGCGCCGAATTGACGCCGCGACGAATTGCGTGCGATGAATTGTTCCACGATGAATTGTGCGCGACGAATTGACGCAGAACCCTTTGTAGGACAGTACTTTACCTTGATTATACCAGTGTCCTTTAAATGTTTAATGGAATGATACCTGATGTCGATGTGCTTGGTACGTCGAGTATATTTTTCCGATTCGAGAATTTTTATGTGTCGTGCATAGTAATAGGTAGTTACTGTTCAAGGTTTAGTTCTTGTAAGAGTGTAATTATCCACACAGGTTATTGCGATGCGTTTGCCGCTGAAACATATTCGGCTTCTGCACTTGACATTGACAAGATTGCTTTCTGCTGATACACTGAATTGGATTTTTGCTTAACAAAAATAAGTTGCCGCTTGTAGATTTCCTACTTTGCATATCTCCAGCCCAGTCCGAATCACAATATAGTCCTAATATAGGTTGTATTTATTTCTGATTTTAAGTTTTTCATGTGATTTAAATAAGAGATGACTCGTTTAGTTGCATTCCAATCCTTCTGTGAAGGTTTCTCATTTTTCCTACTAAGAATGTTTACTGCAGCGGAAATACCCGGTCTTGTGACTGTCGATATATATACAGTAGCGCACCAATTGCCTTTCTGTAATCGGTGTTATTCGGCAATAGTTTTTCATCGTCATCAAAATTTAAATAACCTGTTTCCGTGGGAGTGTTGTATGCTTTTGCATCTTCTAATTTAAATTTTTTAACTAATTCTTCAATTAAATTTTTTTAGCTAATTATTTAATTTTAATTTTTTTCTTTAGTTTATATCCTTCATCTGTTTTTTTTCTATTTTAATTCCTAGGTAGTAGTTTAATAGTCGTAAATCCTTAGTCGTATTCACTTTTAAGGTTTTGTATAATTTCTTTAATTTCATTATCTTTTCCTGCAATCAATATATCATCAACGTAGACGATGATATATGATTTATTATCTTCTGTATTACAGATAAATAAACAAATTCGATGTTGATTGATTAAAATTTAGTCTTTTTTGTGATTCTGAAATTTTTGTGGTGCCAGGCTCTGACCGCTTGCTTCAAAAATTGCCTATCCAATTTGCACACTTTATTTTCTTGGTTTGGTGTGACGTAGCCTTCCGGCTGAGTTTATATATATATATATATATATATATATCCTCTTCTAAATTTCCATATAGAAAGGCTGTTTTTACAGCGACGGGATTTATGTTTAATTTACGATCGGCGGCAGCTGCTAGGAATGTTTTTTATAGTTGTGTGTGATACAAACAACCGGTGCAAATGTTTCGTAATAGTCTATTCCGTATTTTTGCGAATAGCCTTTGGCTACTAATCTCGCTTTGTATTTTTTAACTTTCCCTTTATCATCTAGTTTAGTTTTGAAAAACCATTTTAACCCTATTATTTTTCTATCTGATGGGGGGGGGGGGAGGGGTCTATGAAATATGCTGAAGATTTCAGATTAGTTGCATTATATGTTCAATATTATCGCTAATTTCCTGTTTCATCTCTTGCAAAGAAACCAAGTAACAGTGTAAAATCCAAATAACGTCATTCAAAAGAGAAACCAAGTGACTCTTTTTTTTTTTTTATATATATATAGAACATTAATTTTAACTCACTTCTGCTATAAAATGTAATGCGGGTAGTCGGGAGCTGAAAAATCTCTAAGATAAAATATTGTATGTGTAGGATTTAATCTTAATATATATATTCTTAAATGGAAACACAAGCGTATTTACTAAGAGTCGTCTAATACCCAAATTTAGTATTTCAGCCAAGAAGTGATGTGCAAATCTTACTAAGGATACTCACAAAAATATGGATTACTTGAAGGAGCTCACAGCGTCATAAAAGGTAAGAAGATTTTCTTATCCTTTGTTTAACTGTATACGCATTGAAGAAAAGTTTTTTCCTAATTTTACGCTCATACGCTAAGACTGTCACCGCGCTGCGACGTATTCCCCTTTCTATGGCAACCTATTTTTTTACCAAATTTGGCGAGAATTTGACGTTGGCGAATAAATATATATATAGTGTTAAGCATATAAAAGAGATGGAACAATGGTTACAACAATGAAAGAAAATTTCACTAAAACTCATAAACTAAACCCGTTTATGGATGAATTCTGCTGTCTTGTTTCAAAATGTCAGCCACCCTAAAATTTCAAACTGCTCTTGCTCAGCCATTTTTTAAGATAGAGGCAAAACAAAAATTGCTCTGGAATCCTTTGATTAAGGCCGAACATTTAACGAAAAAAACTTTCAGGATTTCTAATTTTTTTTAATTTGAAATATTTAAATGGCTATCACAACGGTGGAATATCCCCAAATTCAACTGGGACCTGCAGGCCATAGTCAAAAACATATACGAAAAAATTGGTACAATAATGAAAATGCACCAAAAATCACTATCACAGCGCACCCTTTCGTCGGAATATCCCCAAATTCAAGTGAGACCTGCTGGTCATAGGCTAGCCTTATAAATGAAATTGGATTCAATTCTAGGCATAACACTTTCCAATGATACAAAGACGACCTATACACGGACAGACAGACATTTTCAAAAACATGCTTTTCGGAATCTCTGACCCCTAAAGCGTGTAAATTCGTCGAAAACCGGAAGTTAAAAAAAATTTCGATTACAATACTTTCTTCTATTATATAGATAGAAGAAACGTAGAAGAGAGTACCTTACACTGTAGATAGAAGAAAGTAAAGTAAAACATAAAAAATAAATAAATAAAAATTAAAACATATGCAGTATGTTCTGGGACATCAACGAAAAAGCAATAGGGCGATAACATAAACACGTGCTGTTTCTTGAGGACTGCAAAAAATTGGACGATATTTTGCAACAAAACTTGGCGATTTGTCCTCGGGAGCCGCTATAACAAAGGAGTACCTTATCATTACTAGTAAATCTACAGATCAGAGGCCTCAACGTCAGCTCTACAAATCATTGTTCATGAATATCACTCATTTTTAACATTATCTGCAATACTATTATTACATTACCATTTTACATTTAGGATACCCTAAAATTCAATCTCTTTAAGTTATTTATACATTTAAAAAAATGTAAAATTTATCGAAAGTTCCGGAAATTTTAGAAGTATATCGCATTAAACACAATGCTAATGGAATGATGGGATAAACTAAACTTATTACTGTATTTTTTCAGAATAACAATACATTACTTCAGGGGGGCTGAGCCCCCCCCCCCTAAACCCCCCGTTGCCAATTTCCTGTAATTGTGCTATTTCATATTCGTGTCGTCGTTATTTCGTGTCTGAATGTATTTACTATTTTAATTTCATTGGAATAACCATCTCTTTGTACAAGAGATTTTATCCTATCCTTAAAAGAATACTTATACTTCAACCACTAAACATCCTATGTTGCTGAAATGGAATAAAATTTCGTGTATAAAATGTACCTATACAAATGTTCTACAAATGTTCTATGTAAATTCCTCTTATGTGACCTACATTCAATTGACACATTCAACGTTTTTATTATTTTCACTTGGAAAACCGATTTGGTCATCTTTCTTTAGTAGTTAAAATAAATTCTCATCTATTTCATTAAAAAAAGCTTATTAAAAACTTAAATCACCCAAAAATGAGCTATTTTGTTAATAAAATTTCGCGTCCAAATAATGCGATTCACTTGAATTTTCCTTTGTTGATATTCTTTGAAATAGCGTTGCTTAGCAACCATTTAATGAAAGAAAAAAATGCATTGGAAATTTTTACAAAAAATGAGAAATTAAAATGTTTCATATCCTTCAAATGAATGCATAACATTTCCCAATAACATATACAATTGATTTTGAAATTCTAATAAATATATTGGCAAATTTTCAAAGCGATTGGATTAAATTAAGATCTCCATTTCGTAAATTTAGCGTCCGTAATTTAGCATTTACAATTATCCCAATGCGACATTTTCTTTTTGGTGAATGTTAAAATAAAAAAAAATCGTCTGCATTCCCATTGAAAAGCATTATGACCTAAAAATAAATGTTCTATATTTTTCAAACGAATGAGTCAAATGTAACTAAAAACTATACAGCTCATTCCGGGTACCTCATCAACATGCCCACCAAAAATCAACCTAATAGGACGATTTTTTACGGCAGTTATCGCGGAACAGACAGACAGACAGACGGGAACCAAAAACTTTTCGGGTCTCCACAGTGAGCCTCAACTGACGTTTCGGCAATTATTATTATTATTATTATTATTATTATTATTATTTTATACAATAAGTTTGACTGGAAATATTTTTATATTTTTTAATTTATAGATCAGAACGAAAGATGAAAATGGTTTCTTTCATGAAATTTTTTTCTTCCTATTTTCATTTGTTTCCTATTCATAAACAGGGGAGGGGAAGGGGAGAGAGAAAATGAGAAACGTTCTTCAACAGACAAAAAAATCTAACGAAACGTATTAAATTTCAAAAGCAGATTTTAGTTACATTTACCGTTGTTAGATGGCAGCACCAAAACGAAGTTTGGCAGCATTTAGAACATTTTTACGGAGAGCTTTCCATGAAACGTAGAAACAGTGTTGCCTGTCTTTCTTTCTATTCAGATTGTTTGACGGCTACCACGTTTTTGAAATTCGCGTTACTTAATCTGTCGTTAAACAAACCGAATGTTACTCTTTCAATAAAGGGGTCGTAGCCATAGAAAAGTGCGGACTGACTCTGCGTAGACAAGTAATAAAGTTTAAAAACAGTTTTTAGTTATATTTATGGACGCCAGATAGCAGCACCCCGAAGTTTCAATTTTTACGTCTTTTCTCCGAATACTACAAAAAGCGCCCCATTAGGTGCTTGTGTTTTTTAAAGAATCGGTGTCATGAGCTCCTCCGATAGTCATTTAAAAAAAGGTTATAATTTTGATGGACGCCTTTAATTGAGCTTCACCCATTTTTAAAATACGTATGACATGAAAGAATAATGTGTTAACATCTAAAAGGAAGGTTTCTTTTCCAAACGAGGGCATTGCCTTTTTGGATTGAATGAAGCGACACAATTCCAATCGTCAGTAATACATTCTTAAAATGAGAAATTCAGCTCTTTCTGAATGCCCTACTCATAGAGATTGGCATTTTAAAGATAAAATGAGAAATTTTCTGATTTTATTGAAACAAGTAGCGTGAAAAACCCTCCTAAAAAGAATGCTTTAAATTTCCCGTTCTAGACTGAGAAATAAAGTGCGCCATTTTGCTCTTCTATCCATCATTTATTATATGAAAGCTGTGTTCTGTCTTTATTACTCACTATTTGAAAAGTTAACTCTTTATTTGTCTCATGCAATACAAAAAGTAGAGTAATTAAATTCACCTCTCTTTCCTCTCTCTCACACACACCTGTTGTAGAAACGTGTTACGAAGCTCTTATTCAATGAGCTTTTCGATATTCTTCACTTGTTACATCAGACTCTAAATGAAGTAGCCTCCCAAGTAAATTTTACATGCAAACAGAAAATGAATAGATAAAATTCTCTATTCTAAATTATACCAAAAAGATGTAAATAAAGTGAACTTTATTCTGTGAAAGGGCCCCCAAATAAGATGAAAAAAAGAAGTGCCATTACTTGCTCGAGTGTTGAATTCAGACACTTTTCTCCGGGAGGGATTTCTGTGGCTCCGGGGGGGGGGGGGAATTCCACTTTTTGACCATTGAAAGCATAAAATCTCAAATCTTCCGGGGGGGGGGGTCTTTCCCTGGATTCAACACTGTAGCTCGATCATCATTTTCTTGCCTAAACAATAAAGAATTGTTTAAATGTATTCTTATTGTCTAAAATGAATTAGGTCAAGAAAAGAAGTTGCTTTGCGTCATTCAATAGTTTTGTCGTTCACAGAGGAATGAATCCGTTGTGGATGAAGGCCAGTCGAATGGAGACATCTCAAAATATATCTGAATAGAAATCATCTCTCAAAATCAAATGTTATGTAGTTTTTCTCAAAAATGACCTTCTAAATGCGTTTCGGATGATATTATAAATAAGTTAAGGTTTCGTTCATTCCGGAGAGATTTTCAGTGTTTTTTTCTTCTTCTGGCGGAGCATTAGCCCCATGATCCGCTTACCCGTACCTAGTTCGGGCAACTGAACCGATGTGTGATCCTTCAAATGCACCACCCTGAAAGCCGAATCGAATAGTATAATAGTTTAAACAGATAGAGACTCACCCTTTTCATATTATACGGCGGGTGTTCGTCTAAAATTTTTTGGAGAATTATTTTACATCCAATATGTGTGTTTCAAATGTTCAGTAAGTAGATCGTAATGGAAATGCCGTTTTATTTGTAGTTTTGGAAGGGGCATTCCTCTTTGGTCCATGACGTTTGGATAAGAGCTGTTTTTAAAAGGGAGATTTGGCACGGGTATCAATGGCCAAGGTCCCTGATGACACGTTTCTCGTTCCATTTTTACGAGGAAATGAACAGTGGCTTTAACAGATGGATGGATGGCACTATTTCATTTTGGAAGATCACTGCGAATCAAAAATGAAATTCTGGTGATCTCTTTATTTTTAATTTGCAATTTTAAGATTTTTTTCTTTTTTCTCCTCCTCTTGGATGATTAAAAAGGATCTCTTTTTATGACAATCCTTTAAATAGACATCTATTGTCACAACATTTTTCTCCAGATTCTCATCAAGAATTCTGCATCGGGTTCTACGTTCGGCGATAAGGTCGTGGAGAAAGAGTGGTGATTTTGGGTCTTTTTAGGTATGCGTTCCTAATTATAGAAAGACGTAGCACCTATAAGTCACCGTTTGATCCGTCCGTCTGTCCGCATAGAACAACACAAAACCTACCCAACCGAATGGTATGAAATTTAATATCTATAGAATCGTTGCAGAATTTGAACGAGTCTTTTCAAATTTTATGAAAATCGAATAGATTTCTTCATTCTATTAAATCCTATCATGCGTAATCTAAAAACGCAAATCGTGTGACTGAGGAAAGCAACCCTTTCTTTTTTCATATGCCAGGAGGTCATTTTTATTCAAAAATTTGTTTTCGAATAAAATGGCATAAAAGTTACATTTTTAGAAAGATCGTTCAAAAAAAAGGGTTTGTTTGAGAGAGTAGTTACATTAAAAAATGTATAGATTCTGTGATAATTTCACTTGAAATTAGGTTGAAAGCCGAATATCTCAATCCATTAAAGAAAATAAACGCAGACGAGATTCCTTCATTATGAGTCATAAAAATATTAAACCATCCTTCGCAAAGCAAGATCTCCACATGCTGAATTTTGCAGCGCTGTCTGGTGTCGAAAAAAAAATCGTATATCTGTAATCGTGGCATACATAATAATAATAATAATAAAAGACATGCTCATTTCGCTCACAGCAGACGATATAATTCTTTTTACTGAAATAATAAGAATGATTTTTTTTTTTACATTGTAAAACTAGTTATAATACGAAATATATATTTATTATATTATAATGCTATATATAACGCACCTCACTTGTCACGTTTAACGTACAATTTCCAACTTGTTAAAATTCAAATCAGTGTTAATGATTTTGTCACTAAGCATTTTAACAATATAGCAACAGTGCTTTTGACTCGGATTTTCTTTTATCATAAAAGATTTTACTTATGCAATATTCAAATAATTCCTTTTTGTTCTTGGATACCTATTTGGAACAATTTTTACACTTGAAGACAGACATTCGTGTTTTTCCCATGTCTTATGGACTACTGTGATTGGACTACTGCCTTTCACAGAGTTTTTTAATAACCGAATATGAAAAGTGCAGCCATCGCTCCTTTAAAAGCGCCATTTTGCATTTAAATGGAAATTTCATTTGCCAGACGAGAATTTATACTTTTGGAAACATCTTAGCTGTGAAAAATTATTTCTCTATGCAGACGATTTTTTTAAATACCGAAACAAACTCGTCTAAAAAAATGTGCGAACATCCTCTGCATACTTACCATTACTTGGAAGGCGGGAGTAGATAATTCTACTGGCGGGGTTAATCCTATTAACCCCTTCGCGACGAGTGGCACCTATACGTGCCCCGTATTAACGTGCGCAAAGACCTTGAAATGGAACACCGCCCTTTTCAAACAATCCTTTTCGCCTGATGTAGCGATTCGACAAGGTTAAAATGGCTCTTCGGAAAAAGCGATGCCCCAAAATTAAAAGTCGCGAAGGGGATAATCTCTGTTGCCATTTTGGGTTATGACGTTTGACTGTGAGAATCTCTCGCTAGAGGTCTGCACGGGCCGAAATTTCCAGGCCCGGGCCCGGCCCGACCCATACAAAAAATAATTTGGCCCGGCCCGGCCCGATACAAAAATTAAAAGTTCGGCCCAAGCCCGGCCCGGCCCGAACAAAAAAAATATTGGCCCGGCCCGATTTAAAAGTTAAAAGTTCGGCCCGAGCCCAGCCCGGCCCGGAAAAAAGTTAAAATCTCGGCCCGAGCCCGGCCCGGCCCGAGTGAATTTCTACAAAACATAATTTTTACGTCGATTTGGTTAAAAATTTGCCTCGTAGGAGGAGATCTAACCAAAAATTCCTATCTTAGCCTTTTTATTTTTCATGTTTATAATCTTCATTTTTATAGAGGTGCCGCAAGCTGGAATATTTATTTTTTTAATAAATCTCTATTTGTTGTATGTATGTGTTTAAGTTATCATCAATATTGTTAATCCATATTCCATTTATTGAAGTGTTAAAAATCAGAAAAATGCTATACAGTAAAATCTTCTAAGATGGAATTGCATAGGGAAGTAAAAAAATGAGTTATAGACAATTTGCCTTCTTAGCAGGTGTAAATGTATTATATATTCTTTTCTTAAATATTAGTATATTCATTTTTAATGGATCAACACATTTTTCAATTTAAGACAGGATTCCATCATAAGCAGGTTCTTTTTCACACGTTTTACTATATTTTAATTTAGCCATATTTTAATAAGTGTATAAATCTACTATTCTTTAAAAAGAATAAATTTTAATGTTTAATTATAAGATAATGGCGATTTAAAAATGTATGCATGTTTTGAAAAGATTTTTATGCCAGATCTTATTTTACACCAGGACTAAAATTTTGAGGCGTGAAGACTAGGAAGAATGAAACCAGTCCCGGCTCTGTACGGAAAAAATAATTTAAGGCACGGCCTTATCCTTCAGGAAAAAAGTAAGGCCCGGCCCGGCCCGTAAAGAGTAATTACTAGGCCCGGCCCGGCCCGAGCCTTCAGAAAAAAATATGGCCCCGGCCCGGCCCGAGTGCCGTGAAGAAAAATAGGCCCGAGCCCGGCCCGCGGGCCGGGCCGAGTACGGGCTTCGGGCCTTGACCCGGCCCGTGCAGATCTCTATCTCTCGCGATCACTTGCTCCGATGAGTAACGGATATGTAGACGAATCGATTCGTTTTCAGTAGCTAGCAGGGCTGCCACCCAAGACTATTTTGTGCATTACTTTGTCTACCCGTATTTCAAAATAATTATCTTCGTGCAAAATAGATTTCGACTCATCTCCGAGGTGGATTATTTTTCTTCAAAAGAAAATAATAACAGTTAATAATAATAGTTAATAAAACTTTAGCTTCTAATGAAATAATGCATGGAGTGCACAATTTGCATCGGTTGTCCATTTTCTTTTCCCATAGCATCGCGAATTTTTTCGACGCAATTTTGAAAAAAGACGCAATTTTCAAAACGCCATGCTACGGATTTTACGCGCACATAGGACACACGGTGTTCCAAGTACTGACCGTATTCCATTCCTTTCGATGATTGGACGGGAAACAATGACTCGCAGAAGCCCATACAGGGAGGGACAAGATTTGGGAGCCGAGAAGCCTGCTGACAGGGCCGTCTTTTTTTTTTTAATAAATGGAGAATCTGTGAAATACGCAAAATTAAGAATTTTGTGTCAAAACTCCCCAATTTTTAAACATGCCCATGTCAAAAGAAATATTTAAAATCCAAAAAGGACTGATTTCTTTCAAAGTGGAGAATGGAATGCCTTTTATTTTTCATTACCGCCCTGAGGTCCTTTTTAAACACATGTACGCAGAAAAACTAAATGTGAGTGTGGGTAAACAGTCAACTCCTAACTCCTTCGTTTAGAGATGCGCGCATTCAGTGGTGAGCATAAAAAAAATCTTCATACATTAACATTGACCTAAACAGAACATCAATTGTAAAATATATTCTACTGCTAATTTAATGATAGTATATCACACAAGCATTTCAACAATATATTTCATTATTAGCAATCTGATTGTTTCCACATTTATTATCCACTAGCTCGGCTTTGCACGGGTAGACAATGTCATTTTTTTATTACATTCGTTTTTCTCAATTATGACCTAAAACTTTCAAATCCCCCTTTAACCACCTTCGAGGGGGAGGGGGGATTTCTAAATTCACTGAAATACGTGTTTAATCATTTGTTTTCCTGAATTTCGAGCACCTAGATAAAACAGCTGCTGAGATATGGCGAAATGTCCTAAAATTTTCAAAACCACCCCCTTTAAAACCCTTCAGGGGAAATTTCTAAACTCACTGAAATGCGTGTTTATCCATTTTTTAGTAGATGTGTTTTCTTGAATTTCCCGCTCCTACCTAAATCCGCTGCTGAGATATGGCGAAATGACACGAAACTTTTGAATACCCCTTTAGCCACCTTCTGGGGGGAGTTTCCAAAATCGCCGAAATACGTGTTTAACCAATTTTTTAGTAGATTTGCTTTAATTAATTTCGTCCTCCTACATAAAAGCTGAGATATGGTGAAATGACCTAAAAAATTCGACCCCCCCCCCTCCATTTAACCACCTTCTGGGAGGAATTTCCAAAATTGCTGAAATATGTGTTTTATTCATTTTTTAGTAGATTTGTTTTCCTGATTTTCGCACTCCTATCTAAAACTGCTGCAGAGATATGACGAAATGATCTAAAACATTCGACCACCACCCTTTAACCCCCTCCGGGAGGGGAAATTCTAAAATCCCCGAAATACATGTTTAGTCATGTTTTTAGTAGATTTGTTTTCCTGATTTTTGTGCTCTTAACTAAAATTGCTGCTGAGATACGGCAAAATGACCTAAAACATTCGACACCGCCCCCTTAACCCCCTCCGGGAGGGGAATTTCTAAAATTGCTGAAATACATGTTTAATCATTTTTTAGTAGATCTGTCTTCCTGATTTTCGCGCTCCTACCTATAACTGCTGCTGAGATATGACGAAATGACCTAAAACATTCGACCACCCCCCTTTAACCCCTTCGGGGGGGGGGGATTTCTAAAATCGCTGAAATACATGTTTAATAATTTTTTTAGTAGATTTGTTTTCCTGATTTTCGCGCTTCTACCTATAACTGCTGCTGAGATATGGCGAAATGATCTAAAAGATTCGACCATCCCCCTTTAACCCCCTTCTGGGTGGAATTTCTAAAATCGCTGAAATAGGTGTTTAATCATTTTTTTTTTGAGTAGATTTGTTTTCTGGAATTTCAAGCTCCTACCTATAACTGCTGCTGAGATATGCCGAAATGACCTAAAATATTCGACCACCCCCCTTTAACCACTTCTGGGGGGAATTTCTAAAATCGCTTAAATAGGTGTTTAATCATTTTTTTAGTAGATTTGTTTTCTGGAATTTCAAGCTCCTACCTATAACTGCTGCTGAGATATGGCAAAATGACCTAAAACATTCGACACCCCCCACCCCCATTCTGGGGGGAATTTCTAAAATCGCTGAAAGATGTGTTTAATCATTTTTTTAGTAGATTTGTTTTCTGGAATTTCAAGTTATAGGCTGCTGAGATATGGCAAAATGACCTAAAACATTCGAAGCCCCCTTTAACCCCCTTCGGGGGGGGGGATTTTCAAATATCCCTTCTTATTGTTTGCCTAGGCCATAACAGCAATCTACAGTCCAAATTGCGTGACCCTGACTTTAGTAGTTTCGGCTGGGCGTTGATGAGTCAGTCAGTCACCGTTTCCGCTTTATATAATAGTATAGATTAGTCGACGTTTGAAAAATACACACTGTATGTTAACAAATATAGAAAACATATTCTGGAAAAAATGGAAAGGAGAACAATTCTATAAAACAAATTTGATAAACGTTTGAAAACAAGTAGAAGTAAATTAAACTAATAATAAACTTCATTTTTTTTTCTTTCCGCAGACTATGCGGTTTAACCTATGAAAACCATATTTTTTCATTACTTTGCGTAAAAGAATACACCAATCTGAAATACATTATTATGTTGGAAAAAGTATTTTCAGAAATGCGAGCCACAAGTTTAAAAATTGCAGTTTAATAATTTTTCTGAATATATATTCAGAAAAATTATTAAACTCTTGATTAAACTCACCCCCCCCCCCTCTTCTATTTGACAGAGAAGACTAGATGTCTTTAGAATTATCTGACAAAATTTAAAGCATTTTTTTTTTTCACATATTTGGTTTTTTCACATATATTGCATGAATGCAAAACGAAGTTATAATATTTTGCCTAAGTATGAATTATGGTTTATAAATTTTTAAATATGGAAAGAATTATTTTAGAGATTCTAAGAAGCCTTTTTTAAAGAAAAGACCTTGTCTCAACCATCGCCTGAAAAAAAAAAAAAAAAAAAAAAAAAAAAAAAAACCTCATAAAACTGGAAATTTAAAAAAAAATCTAAATTTAAATTTGAAATATATTTTAATAAATTCTAGAATTAAGAAAAAAAAAATCTGATTGATGTTTGTTTCATCTCGATCCAATATAAAAAAGCCAAAAGATGTAAAAACGTCAAAAAATATTGTTAATATAACCAGAAATTAAAAAAGAATGATACATTAGAATTCAAATTATAAAAAAAACAGAACTTAAATATCTGGGATAATATTTTTTGGAAACTGTTATGAGTTGAAGTAAAAAATCAAGATGTGAAATTTTCATTTAGACTAAGTTTTTAAATTTTTGTCAATTGTTTTTTTCCTGAGTCGTAGTTGTAGCAAAAGAATTTATGATTTCCTCATTACTCATTTTGGAAAAGAATCTTCAAGTTAGAAAGCCAAACATCCCCCATGCAAGATCGTAGCCTATTTTTTACAATTTTTACACGACTCATAGCTTTACACGATTCTTTTTGGTGAATATTTTTGATTATTAACGCTGGGAAAGGCAAATGAGTCATGCAATTTAAACTCTAATCTTAGAGGTAAATTTATTTCGTGCTCAGTCAACTTTCCTCTATATGTTGCAGGATCAGAAGGATCATTTACTTCCATTTCAGTTTCATTTTCTCCCTCAGATTTACATGGATGATGTTCATTTGCTGGAGATGCAACTGAAACTTCAATTTCTTCAGTTTCTGACACAGCATGACTTTTAGATGAAGGAATTATTTTGTCTAAATTAGAATCCTTTTTGTCTTTTCTTTTTCGGTTAGGATCATCTGGAGTCAGAGTATCATTTTCAGCATGATTGTTGCCTGTAGAAAAACGAGTACTGGAACGTGGAAGAACAAGCGTTGCTTTCGGGAACATGTTCTTTTGTCGTTGTTTTTAGGTAGATTTCGTAAGAAATACTACCTATTACATTCTCCCCTAAGTTGGAATTTTTGAAAAAATTTTGCAGATCTACGTCGACCAGGACTGCCAGAACCCAAAACCACCCGCCAGTTCAAAACTCTATCTGTCTATGTCACTTTTTATGGACACGATAACTCCCATAATTCTGCACAAATCCCTTCCAAACGGTTACATAAAATCATCAAGGGGCATAAAATCTCAGTCAAGTTCGTTCATGGGCAAAATCAAACCAGGGGGGGGGGGTGGCTTTTTGTAAAAACAGAAAAAAAAACCCATAATTTCTTAATTATAATACGTATCGAATCCAGTTTAAAGTTATTATTACTTCTAGGAAAAGGGCCGAAAATTTAGGCAGGACAGATTTTTGATATCATTAAAAATGGCCCCAAGAGGGGGAAAAAAGAGGGGTTTTAGAAGAAAAAAAATCATAACTTCCTCCATTCAGAAGATATCAAATCCACTTAAATTTATAATAAATCCTCTTAATATTATCTAAAACTTTTATATTTACAAGTTTTTTATGACCAACCCTTATAGCAAAAAACTTAAAAACAAACCCTGCCAGCTTTGCCTGCAAACAAGTTAGGTTTCGAAGTGGGCGTTTCCAAATGCCGCATCATGGCAAAAATATCATTTATTCCGCAATTCCAAACCAACAGGCGCCCCACGGTCTGCGTCTTTGAAATCTACCTGTGCTTGCAGACCGAGCCGTCAGGAATTTTTTTTTTCTTTCTTCTTATCGTTTCCGAAGTATTTTGCTTGGAATAGTATGTGTGTGAGGGGGAGGGGGGGGGGGGGGGTGATATATTTCGTAAGAAGCCGTAACAGTTTATTAAGAAACGTGCTTATTTTACTTATTTTATTTCTTATAAGTTGTAGGAGGTAAGTAATTGCAAGAAATTTCGCTTAAAAACAGAATTTTTTTTTTTAATTTGTTGCTATCCTGTAGTAAACACCCATAACTTTTATATAATTTAAGTTATCTACTAAAAGTGAAATATGTTAATAAATACAGCTACTTTTTTATGAAAATAAATATTTCCTTACAAAAGAAAAATCTCTTAAATTATTACAAAATAAATACAAAGATCGTTTTAAGAAGACTCAAATATTTAAGACGAGTCGTTTATATCAAAGGTGGTCTTGTTAAGATTTCCTAATCTTATTCTTTATATTACCTAGTCATACAGCCTCAAAAAAAAGTATATATAAAATTACCCCCCTAAAGAAAACTGTGGATTGAAGCGTTTATTTCAGTACAAGTTGTTGCCTTATACTGATTTAACAATATACTCTTACAAGTACCGATTCTTATAAAATGACAGACACTGTTAGACCATTAAAACAAAGTCCTAAATCCCCCTGTAAGCCCCTGTATTCTGTGCACACTATTATTTTTCACTCTTATTACCTAGTAATTAATCCTCCTCCACCTCCTAAAAAAATCTAAATTCCTCCCTTCCCCCTAAAATAATTAATGACTGGAAGTATTTTTCTCTGGACAGGTTATATTGTTTTAATGACATACAATACTCTTCTAACATCACTAAAATAAACTGTACTTAAATTCTAGTTTTCTGAAAATGGTCAAGTAATTTATTTTAGCGTTGTCTCTTCCTCTGAAATTCTTATTTTGTTTTTCTTTCTTATCCCACCCAAGAATGTATTTTTGCACTCGTACCGTACGATACGACCCTGTCAAACAAGATAATAAATTACTGAAGACGCTTCTGGAAAGCTCTTCCTTTTATCACATCTTGTGGTCCGAATTGCCTTTCAGCATGTCTTAAACATTTTCCCACCAGTATTGCAAGTATTTTTTTTTTATTATTATTACCGCACCTTCAAAGATAGCAAGATGCAGAAAGGGTTCTTATTGTCCCTATCTAGAATTTAAAGAAACAGGAACATTTCTGGAAATTGAAAGTTGATAAAAAGTTAAAAGTGATATTAAAAAAATCAAAAAAGATAATATTAAGAATTTAAATATCTCCCCCAAAATGTATTTTTTCTCTAAATTTCCCCCCAAAACTAAATTGTATGACGCACTTTGCGTCACCAAACTCCTCTCTGGTCAAAGAACTCTTCTGGAACTCCTCCCAATCGTTTTGGAATCATCGGAACAGAGTTCTAAAATTTTGAATCGAATCTTCTACTGATAATCCTGCGCGTGCAGGGTTATTCCCGACCCGAGCCGCCAAATTCTACTTAAAGTGCCAACACGCACGCAACCCGGCATGAAATTTTCGCTGGCCCGCAATCTGCAATAATAAACAAGAACGAAAAATCATGCGTCCAGCATAGATTATGAAACACTTTCCAACACATCCAGAACGAAAACTTCAGTCACGAAACTTCACCGTAAAAAAAAAAAAAAAAAAAAAGTGAAATAAGATGTTTAGGAAACAACACATTTAAAAATGCAGTTTTAGCAATTGCCTTCTGTGAGGACTGCGCATGCCTTTTCCCCTTCTGGAGAAACAAAAAGAGGGCGGCAGAACTTGGAATGTCAGCAGCTAAAAACGTTGTCTGAAGATATTATGAAAATGGCCGTGAGTGAAAGTTAACGGTCACAAATATGAGTAATCGTTCATGTTTATTTCATGTAGTGTGATGTGCCTGTCCCTGTCAACTTTACGTCGTTTATTAAACTTGTGTTCGTCATTAGAACGGTCTGTATTCAATTAGAACATTCAACAGAGACTTTACACCTTCCATAGACAAAAAAGTAGTCGAATCCTTTTTAGATTTTAAGAGAAACTACATAGAATGTTAAAATTCAGTTCAGTTAGAAAATTCACATCTAGCCATTTTCGTCAATAGATAGAAATGCACTCTAATTCTTTTGTACAGCCCTGTATATTATTAAGCTAAAATTTCATTCAGATAAAAAACGCATAAGGCAACTTAAAACTCACTTCCAGCAATGACCAACCCTAAACTTAAATGTAGCTTGTTCTTTGCGTACCCCTGTATATGAATTTATTTATATTCCACAAACTTCTATAAGTCAGCTAAATAGAGTTCTGCTGGAAAATGGACAATTTAAAATACTATTAAACAATTCACGTTCTTAGTCAATAATACTTAAGAATTTCTTTGTGTAGCCCTGTATAGGATCAACATAATTTATAAACACTCCGTACTAAGCAAAAATTGAGTTAAAAACGCAAACCAAAGGTGCAAACGTTTATCACACAATCGATTGTAATGATCGCACTAAGACTGTAATCGAATTCTTTTGTGTGTCCCTGTAAAAGAACAATAAACGCAATGCAGAGCAATTTAGAGTGCACCTCAGTAATGTATAAAAATTTCAATAGGTTTGAAATAGTGAAATATCATTAAATGAAGCTGCAAACGATTTTTCCTCCTATAAGATTGTGTCACAGAATTCTTTTGTCTGACCTTGATAAAAGTAAGTCTTGAATGATTAAAGTCTTTGCACCCCCTATTTTACAAAATGTATGTTTTAGTGTGCTTCCTAATTGTATATCGTTTTAAAGGGCGCAACATAAAAATGCATTTGAAAAGATTTTTTTCCCCATTGACTGTCATGCAACGGAATACTTTTGACTAGCCCTGTCAATAAACTATAAGTGCTCCACACTTCATTTTCAATTGGGATCATGCTATGATAAACGGCCATAACATACAAAAATTTCAGTGAAGTCCAAGTATATTTACGAAAGTTAGAGCATAGACGGCAGACAAACCGAAGTCATAAACACATTTCAGCTACGCTGGAAAGTGTTAAAAAAAAGACTCCTCCACAATTTACTGTAATTATGGAAAAGTAGTATCGAATAATCTTGTGTTGAAAAATGAACACGCAAAGACTAGACATAAAATTGAAAGTTTTCCATCTGAAACAATATTCTGGACTCAACCCGAAACCAAAACAAGGAGAGTCGACCCGCCTCGCCTAGCGCCGGCCCGAGCCCGGACCCGATGCAGGATTCTTCCCAAGCTGTGTTGCGCAAATTAAATTCCAGCGACGTTGTTCTGTTACATGGATTGCATAATCCTCGGAATGTTTTCGAGGAGGGGGAAGATTTTCGCGGCTTCCCTGCCAAAATCCCGCACCTACAACTCCGGCAAACCTGGACAGAGGGGGAAACTCGGTTGGCTCGTCTATCGCCCCTTGGCGCCGGGAGACGAAATCAGACAATCACGTGATCGGGATATAAACAAAGTATCTTTTTTGTGTTGGGGAGTGTCTCGTCGAAGCTTTTGACCAGACTGTCTGATTTTCCCCCCCGCTGTCTGGTTTCGCACCCGCTCTCCAGACTCGGCGCGTTATCGCCTCCAACTTCTTATCTTATCGCGAGTTGTTCAACAGAAAAAAAAAAGACTTGTATATTCTTCTTTCTTTTAACAAGTTTGCGGTGTTGATGTATAAAACGTTCTCAAGCGAGGAGAAACAGTATCTTTTTAATATATTTTAATTATTTTGAGATCGTCTATTTTTAAACTCGTGCTCCGGAATGTTTCCCAAGGCTGGAATACATTTAAGTGAAAACATTTTTCATTGAATAACATCTTGTAACAGAGTTTCAGATTTTTAACTTCAGGGTGACACACGTACGATCCTTTCTCTGGCACGATTTAAATCATTCTATAGATAAAATCAATTTTTGTTCTTTCAATACAGTTTTGCTTATAGACTGTTGCAAATCATGCGATTATTTTTGCCTATTAGGAAAAATGTATTTGTCTGTAATGATAAGAAACTAGTTCGTCTTTCTTTATGAATTTAAAGAGTTAATAGGACCGCACATTACTATAAATAACAAGGTCAATAATGTATATTGGATTGGTATGAATTGGATAGGTTGCATTCATAATAAATTAAAAATGATTGATTCGCATCTTTTTTTTTTCTTTCTTATAGTATTGTTTCCTAATCAAAAAATTTAAATTTTATTTATTCATTTCCCCCCCCATCAGTCCTTGTGTTGAGCATTTCGGCGCTTTGGATTCGTATATACTTTGTACTAAAAATGCATTTCACAAAAGTATATCGGACTCTTTCATTCCCCGTAATAAGCGTTGCAAAAGAATTTTGGCTTTGATACAGAGGGATTTTTTTTGTTTCTATTTCAGATGCATGGAATTCGCAACGAATCGAAATCAGACGGACGACGACGGCCTCATTCCTTATGGGGCCGATAATACTCAGTAAATAAGAAACGGCTATTTTTCTAGACAGTTTTTTCACTCTATCTATGGGCACATGTTTAAAGTGTTTGGAGGTCAAAAAATGTCCCGAAACTCATGGAAACGGTCATTTCTTCAGGGGGAAAAAATCGATTCGATTAAAGAAAGACTGGCCGTTTTTGTTGATTCGGAGAATGGACAACAAAAGTTATTGCAATTCGAGACACGCTTAAAATTCGATACTTTTTAAAGTTATCATATAAAAGAGAGAGGGAAAAAAAAAGAATCATTCAATTGAAACATAACGTCGTTCATACATCATATCACTTCCCCTTTTTTGAGAATACGTTGTAGTTTATATACATATATGTTATTATTATTATTTTCATTTTATTTGCAATCCCTAACTATAATAAAGAAAGAAGTGTTCTAAAGAGACCGCTGCACGCAGAGCTACAAAATTGGGTGGGAAGGTACATCTAAGAATATAGTTTTGCACCTCGAAGCCCGATTTTGGAATTCTTGAATAGATTTTTTTTAATTTAAATTTTTATGCGATTTTTAACGTTTTTTCACGGTTTGCTGCAATTTTTCCGCATTAGTAGCAGGAATCCGGTTCCTATATTTTAACCTAATATAGTAAATTTTATCCTGTTTTCGATAAAGTTTATTCGGAATTCGTACAGTGATTTTTGAATTTTTGGCGATATTTTTTTCTTCGACATTGTGAAATTTTTCCCAGAATGCTTGATTGGTTCGGTGGTTGCTTGAATTTCAACCTCAGTTACGCTCAGAATCGTCATTTTTTTATTTCTTCTCTTTTTAGCTTGGAGAGAGTTGATAATTTTTTACAGATAAATAATCATGATTTTAAAAGAGAAAGGCGGGTTATTATCTCGATTTGGATTTTTTTATTAGATCTTTTTTTTTCATTTTTTATGAGTTTTGTAACCTTTTTTTTTTTTCATGTTTTGCGGCATTTTTTGTTTCAAATGAAGTCACAAATCGCTCACTACAAGTCAAACGCCGTTGGATTGAAGTTGTGACTGATAGCTGATAGGATTGTAGGCACAGCTGGAAGTCAACCGGACAATTGTGATTGGCAGATGAAAAGGTCGTCCAGTTGTGATTCGAACATCGAGTTCTGATTTTTTTCGCGATTTGTTTTATGCGATTTTTAGAGTTTTTTCATGTACGTGACGTCATTTATGTATTTGATTTCAGAAATTGGCAACGATAACTTACTGTTTTTCTATGTCCAAAAAAAAAAAAAAGAAAAGTTATTTTGTTTCTGTTTTAAAATAACTCAAAGTAATTCAAAAGTAATTAAAGTAATTCAAAAGTAATTAAAGTAATTCAAAGTATTTCAAAAGTAATTAAAAGTAAGTAAAGTAATTCCCAATTTTTTAACGTCGTTGGTTTAATTCTATGTGTGTGTGTGTGTGGGGGGGGGGGGGGGGTGAGGTCAGTGTCCGGTTGTAATTTAAATATCGCGTTAATGCTCTGATCGAAACTCCCTTCTTCCCCCCAGCCTCCAAAATCTGAACTTTTTTATTATTAGTCCGATTCAAACGAAATCTTTTCTCAGGTTCCCCAAGGCCCCGGGTACAAGAGAAACTTCGGTTGGTTAACACTATTTCTGAATATTAATCACCAGGGATGGGTATTTTTTCGGGTTCTATCGGCCCAATTTCAACAAGAATTAGTTCATTCAACTTAATACAACTTAATTAATATATAGATAACTAATTAAGATACAGATTTGGCACCACCTGTCGGTAGAAAATGGAACTAAAAGATTTTGCAGCGCATGCGTAGAGCGCTTGCCATACGGTGTCGTAGGCAGCAGGGACACGTGCCGGAGTTTCGATCGGAAAGAGTTTTATTTAGAACAAAGTGCGCCCCTAACAAAGGAAAGTGGAACTAAAAGATTTTGCATTTAAAATTGGTTCGATTCAAACAAAGAACTTCAATGAGAACTTAACACGGACTAATTAAGATATAGATAACTAATTAAGACATAGATTAGGTGCTCCCTAGCGGTGGAAAGTGGAACTAAAATATTTTTAGCGCGTGCACAGCACGTCTTCTATACGGTGCCATAAGCAACGGGGACACATGTCGGAGTTTAGTTCGGAAAGAGGTTTGCTTAGAACAGAGTGTGCCCCTGGCGGTGGAAAATGTAACTAAAAACTTTTGCATTTAATCTTGGTCTGATTTGGACAAAACCTTTTCTAACATTCTTCCGAGGTCGCCCAGGTACTAAATAAACTTCGGTATAATTTTTTCAGCCCTTATGGTTACCACCATTTATGAATATTAATATCCAGGTGGGTAATTTATTTTTCGGGTTCTATGTGTCAGATTTCAACTGAAATCGATTCATTCAACTTAACATGAACTAATTAAGATATATCTAATTATTTAAGACATAGATTTGGTACTCCCTGGCGGTGGAAAGTGGAACTAACAAATTTTTCGCACGTTCCTTCTACACGGTGCTGTAAGCAGCAGGAGCGAGTGCCGGAGTTTCGTTCGGAAAGAGGTTTATTTAGAACAGAATGCTCCACCTGGTGTTAGAAACTGGAACTAAAAGATTTTGGAGTCGCGTCTGCTATACACAGTATCGTAGGCAGCGGGGACACGTGTCGGAAATTTGTTTAGAACAGAATGCATCCCCTGGCGGTGGAACAAAAGATTTTCCTGCGCGTGCGCCAAAAATGTTTATTTTTATTGAATCTACAAAAGATAGTTACCAATTTGATAATCCCAGACAACGAAATAGTTTTATTTTCACTCATCCTCGAGCATTAAGAAAAGTATTTGATGTATTGAATCGAAATTCACAGTCTGTACATAGTTTATTTTTCTGATTCCGAAAAAGGAAATTTTGTGAAAATCTGGCGGTCACATTTTTTAAAATTTTGACCCAAAACTGACCCGCTTTGAATCCAATGATCCAGACGTTTGAAGAGGTGGTATTGAATGTACTTCCGCTTCGGGGTCCATCTCTCTATTTAATTTCCGAAAGACAAAGAGTTACCAGAGGAACGTTTTCGCTCAGCGATTTTTAGAGTGATTTGGCGTTTCGTTTTTTTTTTTTTTTTTTTTTTTTTTTTGACGGACCGGGCAACGCCGGCGGATCAGCTTGTTGTTAATAAGTATAAAATTAAAAATAATTTTTACTTTCATCTATGTATAAATAGAAGAAAGTATTATAATCGAAGTTTTTTTCGCCTTTCGGTTTTCGACGAATCGACACGTTTTAGGGGGGGGGGGGGGGTCAGAGATCCCGAACCCTGTTTGTATAAAATGTCTGTCTGTTCTCTTTGTACCATCGAAAAGTGCATGAAGTTATGCATATAGAATTGAACCAAACTTCATTCGTATGCTTTTGGCAGACCCCAGTTGAATTTGGGAATAAGCCTCCGGAAGGTGGCGCTGTCACTGTGATTTTCTCGATTTCTCGTAGTTGTGTTGTACATAGGTTAAGCAGCTGACGTACAACAGGATGACGAAGAGGATTGATCTGGGAAGCTTTGCCCCTACGACCTACGCTCGCCAACCTCTTGTCCAGACACAGTAAGGATCTGAAAACAGACTAATTGGGGTCTGTTTTAAAAAAGATTACCCAAGTACGGAAGATTCAATCATTTTATCGAGGACGGTGACTGTGTTCGGGTTTCCCTTTGAACGAGGAAATTGCTCAGTTCCCAAAACCTCATCCACCGACGTCGCGACAGCTGACGGTTGATTTCTGATGAGTTCAATAAGATTTATCACACATTTAAAAATCAGCTTCCATAAAATGGTTAAGTAAAAAATGTCGCTGCGTCCCGGATTTTTATAGTAACATTTAAAAGAAAAATTTTCTTTTAGACGCTAGAAAATCGTTATAAATATATTATTTTAAGTAGGACGTTTTGAAATAATAGGACGTTTTGTTGGACGTTTATAAATTTTAAACAAAAAATGCGCAAAAAAAAAAAAAAAAAAAAAAAAAAAAAAACACCTAAAAAAATAAGACCCATTTAAAAAACAACAACCTAAGTTACGTATATGCCTGCAAAAGAGGGGTTCATAAATAGCTATGCATAGTTTTTGATCCTATAAAACTTATGTAACTTCTGACCGATTATATAACCTATTAAATGGCGCTTAAAATAAAAACTGTTTGCTTCATAATATTAGCCGAAAAAGAACCCCGGTCACAATAAATTCAATGATGGCAGTCAACAGCGATGTTAATTACTTTTTTTAATTTTTCCAACACAAGTTGAAAAGGTTTGTTCCATTCTAGTCAAATTCCTTACCAGTGGAAAGCAATTAAGACAGTGAAATACAGGGGGTTGTGTAGGACTCTCATACTGTCATCTTCCAGGTCTGAAATGGACAAATACGAACCCCACCCTCACAGGTTTATTGCTATGGAAGGGGTTTGGAAAGAGGGGTTTAGAAGGTACGCGAAAGAAGCCTGCGGCGAGAGCTGTCGGTGAACTTGTTGGAGTAGAATTTATCCTTTTATTGCTTTTCTGAGCAAGGTTTAGTATTATTTGATGTTTCATGTCCACTGACCAATAAAATGGTATTAAGGCAAAAACAACTAGAAAATTCTGTGAAAAGTATCTTCCCAGGGATTTTCTTTCTTTCTTTCTTATTTTCTTTGTAGGATTATTACAAGGTCTGATTTTTGCCACAGTTCAGCTTTGTGTCAGTCACAATGGTAGTGCGCTTTATAAATTCGCTAAAAAATAACAAATTTGCGATATACAACGATTATTTATTACTAAAAAATAATCAAGTATGTGCCTATGAAAGATGGTTAAATGTCTATGCATAGTTTCTGATTCTATAAAACTTTTTTACAGATACGTTAATTTGACCCCCCCCCCCCACACACACACACTTTCGAAAATTTAAATTTCAAAGTTACCAGGAATTAGCTCTCAATTAGCTCTAATTTGCTCTCTAATATTAAAATTTGCTCTGGTTATGTACCGCGATATTCCAATTAGAATGTTGTGGGGGGGGGGAGGACTAAGTTAACGCTAGCCCCCCCCCCACTTCCGAATATCGAAATTTCAAATATGCCAAAATTTAGCTCTCAATTAGCTCTAATTTGCTCTCGAATATTAGAATTTGCTCTGCTTCTGGTATCGAGATATTTCAGTTACAAGAAGGGGCCGAGCGTTAAAGGGGCCGATGGGAGCCCCCCCCCTCCACTTTCGAATATTGCAATGAACAAAATCACCGTTTTTATAAAATTAACTTTAAAAATCAAATTTCCATTTGATCATTTAAAAAGAGTTCATATTCATTTGCACACAACTTGTCTACGAAAACGAATTTTTGCATGGGTTTTTTTTAGTTTCGTAAGTACTTTTAGCATTCCTAGCAAATACAATCATGATAGAAATCTAGGCATTCATGCATTCAACCTCTTTTTTTGGAGCCCAAACCCAGTGACTCTAAATGCGAACCCGAGTCCGACAGTAGGCAGCAGAAAATCATTAATAAGATTTTAAAATTGTTTAAAGATTTATTTTGTTATTTAAATATATCTCGTTACATAGAAATATATATTAATCCTAAATACGCTTTCACGTTTCGTGGTTTTTCATGTCCCTGAAAATCGGTTTAAAATAACAAATTTGTTATTTATACCCAACCATTGGCAGAAATCAAAATTCTTATATTATTTTTTTAATATAATTGTACAACTATGGCAAAAAGGCGTGAATTATGTTTCTCAATTATTTTGGAAAAGGGCTTCAAACAGAAAGAAACGATAGACAAAGGATATCCCACGTCTTTTTTATGTTATTAACACTGACCATGCACAGGCTTCAAAATCAGGTAGAATATTTCTCCTTTTATCCCATCAATAACAACTCAATTCCATTTGAAACAAATTTTTAAATTTATTTAAAACACTTTAAGAAACTTAGAGTACATTCTTGTTTCTCAAATAGCAAGTTTTTTTTTCGCTCTTATCAATTTGTGATAAAATAAATTAAATTTTTTTATCTTGAATCCGCCCGAGCCTGTGGACTGGCATAAAATTTACAGACCTAACTAGTTTCGCGCTCAAACTCTGATTCGAACTGATCCCTTTTCATATCTAATGCATAGTTAATAAAAGAAAAAAAATTACGCACAAATTTTCAACGTTTTGTAAAATGGTAAATCAATCATTTATTCATGCATGTGTGTGTATGTTTGAAGATTTTGCTATTGATAAACTTTAGTTTAAAAATAAAATTATTAGCATTATTGCCACTTCCAATTCAGAATTAAAATAATCATAAATCAATTTGATTCATAATTGAAGAGGGTTTTAATGAAGAAGAGAACTAAAAAGTTAGTCATGATATTTAGAAATGTTTTACATACATATCATTACTTTTAGAATATTTAATCATTAAATGTATATATTTTTTGATACAATAAAAAAAATTGTAGTTAGTGAGAGTATTACAGAATGCGTTTTTTTTCAACATAAAATGTTTTATACTGATTGTTATAAAAATGTGACGTCATAACAGAAGATGGTTATGGTTTGAAAATAAAATTATTTTTTAATAATTACGAGAATTATTGTTTTTTTACCTTCTATTTATTCTGTTAACCGATAATGGCATAAACGTTTATAAAATGTTTTTTTGTTCCCTTAAAAATATTTTTGATAAGCCATTTCAACTTGTAAAATGGCCAACTGCAATTAACTTGATTTCAGTAAATGATATGTTCGTTAAACTTTGGTAAAATTTAATTTTTGTCACTACTTTAAATTTTGTAAACGTAAAAGTTATTTTTCCAAAAATTAGAAAAAAAAAAAAAGGAATTAAGAAAATGTTAAATAAAATAAATGTATTTATTTTGAATTTTTTTTTACATTGACAATATTTGATAAATAATGTTACCTAACTTCCATATTTCCGCAAAACATTCTGTTCTGAATTGAAATGTTTGTTATTTGAAGCCCTTGATAATGACATAAAGATATGTAAAGATTAATAATCAAAGACAAAGCTATTTCAAAATATTAAATTCCTAGGCATAAATTTTCCCTTTTAATAATAGTAAATAGAAATAATAAGCAGTTATGAAATTTTAAAAACACCTTCTTAAGAATAAAGGAAAAAAGCAAAAATTCGCAAAAATGATAATATTAACTTCGTAAAATCTTAAATTTAAAGAAATTATAATTTTAGATTTATGCTAAGTTTATGAATTTAAGAAAAAAGTTAATCACAAACACATATGGATTTATCAATTGACTGAATGCTAAAAACTTATTTTATGTATATCAAAGTTGGATTTTTGAATAGATTTTAGGCATGCGACAGTCCAAAATGCATCGTCATGAGACAAAATCGTTTATGACTCAATATTTAATCCATGCATTTATCAAAAAATGAAAAATGCTATTCGATTTCAAATGTTTTCAGTAATATTTATATTTAAAACGGACTAATGTGCATGAATGTGTCAGAAAATTTTGTGTTGTTGAGCAAAATCCTCAAACATCTACACATATGTATGAATAAATGATCGATTTACCATTTTACAGAACGTTGAAAATTTGTACTTTTTTTTTTCCTTTTATAAAGCATGCATTAGATATGAAGCGGGATCAGTTGGAATCCGAGTTTGGGCACGAAACGGGTTAGGTCTATAAATTTTATGCCAGTTTTCGGGCTCGGGTGAGTTCAAGATAAAATATTTTATTTTATTTTATCACAAATTGAAATGAGTGACAAAAAAACTTGCTATTAGAGAGACAAGAATATACTCTAAGTTTCTTAAGGTGTTTTAAATTCATTTAAAAATTTGTTTGAAATGGAATTGAGTTGTTATTGATGGGACAAAAGGGGAAATATTCTATCTGATTTTGAAGCCTATGCATGGTCAGTGTTAATAACATAAAAAAGACGTGAGATATCCTTTGTCTATCGTCGCTTTCTGTTTGAAATCCTTTTCCAAAATTACTGGGAAACATAATTCACGCCTTTTTGCCATAGTTGTACAATTATATTAAAAAGAATAATATAAGAATTTTAATTTCTGCCAGTAGTTGGGTATAAATAACAAATTTGTTATTTTAAACAGATTTTCAGGAATATGAAAAATCACGAAACGTGAAAGCGTATTTAGGATTAATATTTATTTTTATGTATATATATATATATATATATATATTTAAATAACAAAATAAATCTGTAACAATTTTAAAATTTTATTAATGATTTTCTGCTGCCTACTGTAGGACTCGGGTTCGCATTTAGAGTCATTGGGTTTGGGCTCCAAAAAAAGAAGTTCAATGCATGAATGCCTAGATTTCTATCATGAATGTAATTGCTAGGAATGCTAAAAGTACTTACGAAACTTAAGAACCCCCCTGCAAAAATTCGTTTTCATAGAGAAGTTGTGTGCAAATGAATGTGAACTCTTTTTAAATGATCAAGTGGAAATTTGATGTTTAAAGTTAATTAACGGTGATTTTACTTATTGCGATATTCGAAAGTGAAGGGGGTGGGGGGAGCTAAATTAACGCTCGGCCCCTTCTTGTAACTGAAATATCTCGACATCAGAAGCAGAGCAAATTCTAATATTAGAGAGCAAATTAGAGCTAATTGAGAGCTAAATTTTGGCATATTTGAAATTTCGATATTCGAAAGTGGGAGGGGGGGGGCGTTAACTTAGCCCCCCCCACCATTCTAGTTGGAATATCGCGGTACCATAACCAGAGCAAATTCTAATATTAGAGAGCAAATTAGAGCTAATTGAGAGCTAATGCCTGGTATCTTTGAAATTTAAATTTTCGAAAGTGGGGGGGGGGGGGGGCAAGTTAACGCATCTCTTTTTTACAGGAATTATTTTGATCGACTTCAACATTGCGCTTAAAAGAATTCTTCGATTTAAAAAATACCTGCTTCAACATCTTTTTTCTATAAAACTACCAATTTTCTTTTAGCAAACTACTAAACCTGTATATGCAATAGTTTTCTTAATTAACCTCCAATCACAAAATATTTAATTAAGGCAGCATCAGCATCAGCTGCTTTTTTTTTTTTTTTTTTTTTACTATAGAGTGAAAATTATTGAGATATTTTCTGCAAATTTCCACAACTATTAATAAATTTAAGAAGATTACTAATTCGGAAACCTTTTCCTATTTTATTTTCTACAATATTTATATTTACAGTATTTGTTGTAAAATGAGATATCGCCATTGATTGACCACGCACGCACAAACAGCTTACTTATTCCCAGCTTTATTAACATCCATTCATATCTTTATTTGAAACAATACATTTCTTTGGATGTTAGGTATATTTTGCGACAAACAAAAGTAAAATAAACACATTTTTGCTCGCTGAAGTTCTTTGTTTCTATACTCATTTTTTGGACAATGGTCAAAAAAGGACTATAACCGTAATTGCTACCAGACCGCTTCAGTAACCTTTTTGACCCCTGAACCCGCGAAGAGGGTTATGCACGCATGAATGGGTGTGACACTCCTTATCTCGGATCCGTATTTTGATTTGTAAAAGATCCCTAAAGTCCCCTCTTTTTTTTCGGGTTGAAATTTTTTGGGGAAAAAGGAAGTCACGGTTGAAAAGTGTTTTATGAAAAATATTGCACTTATATATGTTAGTCAGGTTTAGTGTGGCATTTTCGAGCATTTACAGTTCCTTTGAACTCAAATTTTTTGGCCTATTGCGTTGTGTTTATAAATTCTAGATCTTAATACAGGGCTGCACAAAAGAGGTCGAGCGTATTATCGTTCATAAACCGAAATGGCCGAATGAAAATGTTCAACTGTGCTCTAAACTGAACTCAATTTTAGCGCACAATGTCGCCTATATAGAAATACAGGGATGCCCAAAAAATATTCAGATATTTTTCCGATTATTAATGATAATGACTGAAAGTGGGGTTTTCACCTAAATATCACCTTTCACCTTATTAATCTAATAGGAAGTATTCTGAATGTGTTTTGGAAAGTGTTTCATAATCTATGCATTTTCTTTATCTTATAAAATCACGCCTCCTTCCATGACTTGCAATGGACGTTTTTTTCCAAAGAAAAAAAAAATCTGTTAAAATGCGTTTATGGAAAATTCACCCTTTTTTTTTACTTTTTTTCTATATCTTTACAAGAAGAAAGTATCGAATTTGTGAAAAATTTCGACTTCCGGTATTCGACGGATTTATACGTGTTAGAAGGCCCTGAACACGATTGGACTGTTTTTAGAAAACGTCTGATGTCTGTGACACACATTTTGTAGGCGCTCCATCTCAAGAACGAATGCACGGAATTGAATGAAACTTAAGTTAGGCTTTAACACAAATAGGGGTGGGTTTAGGCGTCAATCGCCCCACAGGTGGCGCTGCTTATGCTGCATTTCTCCCAGTGGCTATCTCAAGATCTAATGCTTTGAATTGGACCCAACTTCACATTCCGTTAGACACTGATTAGGAACATTTCTGCGACAGCTCTATCTCCTTCCATTTTACCAAACTTCATATTCTGTTAGAGCTTGACATAAATAGATCCTTACATGTATTATACCGTCCAACAGGTGTCGCTGCTCAGTTCTGTTCATACCGATTTCCGCGACAGCTCTATCTGAGGAGCGAATAGGTAATCTTGCCCTTAAAACCGGTACATAATGTCACCATTAAACTATTGTTACTTACAGAGTTTTCCCATTATTATATATACATCATAGTAGTGGTATTAAAATGGAATGGAATTGAAAAACATACAATGTCATCGAAGTCGCATTATCTGATGTATCCGTGTACACGCTTTGGACCTTGTTTTCTGGGATGTCGTTAGGCGTGTTGAAATATTTTTTTAAAACTTATTTTTATTTTACTTTATCGATAAAGGGACTCACGAAAAGTCAAATTTTGTTTCGAGTGGTACACTCTGCATTTGACACTCAGTAAGTGCAGTTGGATACGTCCCCTTCCATCGGGTACATTTTCCACATTCTGTTATTGCATTCGCCGAAAATCTCTAAAACAGTCGGTCGTTTGTCATTTCTTTTTATTCCGTTTTATCGATTTAGGACATTTTTGAGTCTCTCCCTCCAATTAGGGCGAAGATTGTTTCGAAGCGTTTTCTCTCAGTCTTTCGCAATCTATCTTTTAACGACAGGAGGGAGTCGAGAGAGTCAAAAAGGTATCGAATTTCTCTCGTTAGCGTTTCTCTTGCTTTGTAACCCACGACTGCTCTCCCTTGGAATGGATTTCAAGACTTTAGTTTTTCGGACTGTTTCTGCCAATACTTGAGTCCACAACACAATTTTATAAGTTGTATTCCTAATTTGATTAAAATTTTAGAAAGTTTTTATCCGTTCGTGGAAACAACCATGACCAACAGGCTGACTTAACACACACACACACACATAAAGCGAGCTTTATTCTAGAAAAATAATTGAATTTAAACTAGCCATTTCTTTCCAAAATAATAATAATAATAATAAAACATTTTTATTCGAATCTATATAAAATAAAAGTAGACTCACATTTTTAGGTAATCATTAAGAGATTCGGGAGAAACGGAAAACTGCTTTTTTGGGGGTGGGGGGTGGGGGGAGAAGTAAAAGGAAAAAAGGGAGAATATGTGGGAAGAGACTCTTCACCCATTTTTGGGCAAGATTAAATAAAATGCTCTAAGATCGCCCTGATTGAGTGTCCCCCCCCCCCCCCCCCAAAAAAAAAAAAAAAGCGTAACCGGCTTCTAATGTTATAAGTTTATCTCTCACCCGAAACCCCCTGAGGTCTGCAATGTTTAAGATGTAGAGTTACTTTTCGGTGTTTCAAAATCTACTTAAATAAATAACGAACAGAATAGAATGCAGTAAAATCCAGGATCTCAAACCTATTGAAATGCAGTTCAAACAAATCAATACGATTCACGGATTCATTCATTTCGCTGAAAGATTTGAGTATGCGGCGGTATCTTCTCGATCGTCTGACTTTACGGTTTCATTCATCTGCTGCTTTTTACATACTTTTGGATTTTGCTCTGGGCGACACTCGTTGCTTGACATGGTTGAGATATGTATTCTTTAAAAAATCACGCTTGAAAATTGTTTAAAAATCAATCTACAGTTCTCAAAAGAATTTGGCCAGCCGAGATAATTGGAAACAAAATTTCCCATTTCTCAGTTTATCCATGTTTTTTTTTTTTTTTTTTTTTTTTCTCTCTCCTGACATGTTCCTTGTCTTTTCGTAAGCTTTTTACCGAAATTTCACCGCCGTTTCTGGAGGGCGGTTATTGCAAACGGCAGCGGCGTAGCGCACGATTTAACCCTAGGAGATGCTATGTCAATAATTGTGAAAAAACGTTTCATTCAAAATTCTTACTGTAAAATCGCAGAGAGCAAGAACCGCTTCGAATTATTTTACACTTACTGTTCTAAATTATTATTTTCTTACGATTAATATGTGTACAGTGCCCTAATATGAGTATTGTGCTGTCCTCTAAAAAAAAATCCAGAGTGAAATGTTTCCTAAAAAAATCAGACCCAGTATTTCATTGAAGTCAATTTTTTTGTTTTGTCCTGTTTTTAAGTGTCATTTAGAATAATAAAAATATTAAAAATAGCTAAGGAGTGCTTATTTAGTTTTAAAATAATTTAAATAAGAATTACAGAATTCTGGCAAAACACGAGCTTCATTTTTACAGATTTCCTTGTTATAATAGAATTTTAAAATGATGTACTTTTTTTATGTTAAACAATTAATCTCCAACTATAATAAAGAAGCAAGTTTGTGTGTGTGTGTGTCTGAAGAGACCGCTGCACGCAGAGCTACAAAATTGGGTGGGAAGGTACCTCTATGGCATGTAGTTTTGCACCTCGAAGCCAGATTTTGGAATTCTTGAATAGATTTTTTTAAATTAAATTTTTTATGCGATTTTTAGTGTTTTTTCACGTTTTCATGCGATTTTTCCACATTAATAATGGGAATCAGGTTTCAATCTTTTAGCCCAATATAGTAAATTTTGTCCTCTTTTCAATAAAGTTGATGCTAAATTTGTACAGCGATTTTTGAATTTTTGGCGATTTTTTTCCTTTGACACTAAGAAATTTTGCCAGAATGCTTTTGATTGGTTCGGTGGTTGCGCTTCTATTTCAACCTCATAATCGTCATTTTTTTTTTTCTTCTCTTTTTAGTTTGGAGAAAGTTGATAATTCTTTACAGATAAAAAATCATGATTTTAAATATGCGATTTTTAATGTTTTTTGACGTTTCGCTGCGATTTACCCACATTAGTAACCGGAATCTGGTTCTAATCCTTTAGCCCAATATAGTAAATTTTATCCTCTTTCAATAAAGTTTATGCGAAATTCGTACAGCGATTTTTGATTTTTTGGCAATTTTTTTCCTTCGACAACAAGTAATTTTGTCCAGAACGCCTTTTGGTTCGGTGGTTGCTTCCATTTCAGCCTCAGATACACTCACAATCGCCATTTTTTTTTTTTTTTTTTTTTTTTTTTTTTTTTACTCTTTTTAGCTTGGAGAAAGTTGATAATTCTTTACAGATAAAAAATCTTAATTTTAAAAGGGATTTGCGGATTATTTATTAACCCGATTTTTTTTTATTAGATTTTTTCTTTTAGTTTCATTTTTTAACATTTTTTTCATGTTTTGCAGAGTTTTTTGTTTCAAATCGCCCACTACAAGTCAAACATCATTGGAGGGCGCAGTTGCGACTGGTAGCTGATAGAATTGTAAGCAGAGCTGAAAGTCAACCGGGCAATTGTGATTGACAGATGAAAAGGTCGTCAGCTGATTGCAATTCGAACAGCGAGTAGTGAATTTTTGCCATTTGTTTTATGCGATTTTTATTTTCATGTATACGTCATTTAGGTATTTGATTTTAGAAATTAACAACGGTAACTTACTGTTTTTGTATGTTAAAAAAAAAAGTCATTTTGTTTCTGTTTCAAAAGTTAATAATTCCTAATTTTTTAACGCCGTAGATTTAAATCTGTGTGTGTGTGTGTAGGGGGGGGGGTTAATGTTCGATTGTAGTTTAAATATCGCGTTAATGTTCTGATCGAAACTCCTTCCTTCCCCCCTACCCTGCCTCCAAAATCAGAACTATTTAATTATTAGTCCGATTCAAACGAAACCTTTTCCCAGTTCCCCCCAGGTACTAGATAAACTTCGGTATCATTTTTTCAGCCTTTGGTTACCACTATTTATAAATATTAATGACCAGCGAGTGGTAATTTCTCGAGTTCTATGGGCCCAATTTCAATGAGAATTAGTTCATTCAACTTAAGACGAACTAATTAAGATATAGAATGGAACTGAAAGATTTTGCAGCACCTGCTATACGGTGTCGTAGGCAGAAGGGACATGTGTCAAAGCTTCGATCGGAAAGAGTTTTATTTAGAACTGAGTGCACCCCTTAGCAGTGGGAAGTGAAACTAAACAATTTTGAATTTAAAATTTGTCCGATTCAAACAAAAGGCCCGATTTCAACGACAATTGATTCATTCAACTTAACATAAAATAATTGAGATATAGGTAACTAATTAAGACATAGATTTCGCTCCCCCTGGTGGTGAAAAGTGGAACTAAAACATTTTCTGTGCGTGCACAGAACGGCTTTTATACGTTGTCATAAGCAGCGGGGACACGTGCCGGAGTTTCGTTCGGAAAGAGGTTTTTTTAGAACAAAGTGCACCCCTAGCGGTGGAAAATGTAACTAAAAGACTTTGCATTTAATCTTGGTTCGATTCAAACGAAATCTCTTCTGACATTCTTCTGAGATCTCCCAGGTACTAAATAAGCTTCGATATCATTTTTTCTGCCCTTGGTTACCACCATTTACGAATATTAATAGCCCGGGATGTTGATTTATTTTCTCGGGTTCTATGTGTCCAATTTCGACAGGAAACGGTTCATTCAACTTAACATGAACTAATTAAGATATAGCTAATTATTTCAGACGCAGATTTGGTACTCCCTGGCGGTGGAAAGTGACCGGGCGGTGGAAAGTGGCGGTGGTAACAGATTTTCCGCGCGTGCAAGGCACGCCTTCTACCACAGCCAACTTCAGTACCGGCCGAGAAAGCTCTTGTTTGTTTCTCCCGCCTTAGGACGGAGTTCATGACGTCAGATCGCGTGATCTCCACCGAACCAATCGGCCGAGAAAGCTGTCCTAGGGAGGAGGGAAACAAATAAGAGTTTTTTCTCAGCCGATTCTGTCAGCCGAAGATCACGTGGTCTGACGTCATGAATTCCGTCTTAAGGCGGGAGAAACAAACAAGAGCTTTCTCGGCCGGTACTGAAGTTGGCTGTGCTTCTACACTGTGCCGTAAGCAGCAGGAGCGAGTGCCGAGTTTCGTTCAGAAATAGGTTTATTTATAACAGAATGCTCGACCTGGTGGTGGAAACTGAAACTAAAAGATTTTGCAGTGCGTGCCTAGCACGCCTGCTATACACGGTATCGTAGGCAGCGGGGACACGTGTCGGATAATTTGTTTAGACCAAAATGCATCTCCTGGCGGTGTAACTAAAAGATTGCCATGCGCGTGCATCAAAAATGATTATTTTTATTGAAACCGCAAAATAAAGTTCCCGATTTGATAGAAAAAGTTTCATTTTCATTCATCCTCGAGTATTAAAAAAAGTATTGAAATATTTGAATCGAAATTCACAGTTTATTTTTCTGATTCCGAAAATGCGAATTTTGTGAAAATCAAACGGCAACTTTTTTTTTAAAATTTTGACCAAAAACTGACCCGTTTTGAATCAAATGATCCAGACATTTGAGGAGGCGGTATTAAATTTACTTCCGCTTTGGGTCCATCTCTCTACTGAATTTCCGAAAGACAATGAGTTACCAGTGGAAGGGTTTCGTGAAGCGATTTTTAAGAGTGATTTCGTATTTCGTATTTCGGGACCGGGCAGCGCCGGGCGGATCTGCTGGTAGGTAATAAAATGCTTCATTTTCAGCTGAGTATGTCAGTTTTTTTTTTTTTTTTTTTTCAGGTAAAATGGGTTATTTTTTTAAAAGTGGTTTTTTTTTTTTTTTTTTCAAATTCCTACTTAATTGGCTGCCATTTTGTAATAAAGTGATAAAATGGAAAATGTTCGACATTGATATCTTAGTCAAAACAAGCTGTAACAATTTAGCCATGTTATTCCTTTATATTTATACAGAGAAAATTTCAAAACATGTTTTTTTTTTGTTTTTTTTTTTTTAAGAGGAGAGCATTACGGAAAAGCTTGATCAAAAACCCCGCCTGTAATGAGATAAAACCTTTTGAATGAAATTTTATAATTTTTATAATAAAGCATATGACAGGTTTGGCGGCGTCTGCACGGCACGGTGGTGGACTACAGTAGAGCTGTGCAACTATGGTGGACTGTGGTGGTGGAAGAGGGTGCCGCCTGTCGGTGGTGGAGCATGCTGGTGTGTGGTGGTGGAATGTCAACTGTAAGACGAGGGGAAATTTTTCGAAAATAATTTTGGAGACTTAGAAAATTTTGAAGGAGAATTGTCTATTGAAAAATTAGAATTTTTAATTATTATTTTTATTATTATTTTTTTTTTTTTTAATTGGGGGACTTAGAAAATTTCAGAGTATTTTTTTTTTTCAGAATGGGGAACTGCGTGTACTCTAACGCGATGCTGTTTGAAATAGTTTTTTTTTGTGCATTAGAAATTTTATTTATTTATTTATTAACCATTGGGAAAATGGTTGTTGTTTTCGGTCGAGAATGGACCTCTTGATGTCGTCACGTTATTTTTTAAAGCGTTTTTAACGAAATTCTGTAACTTTAGAAGAATTTTTCTTTGAATAGGAAATAGAAATGCATAAAATCGTTACAAAAATGTTAAAGATACAAAAAGGATATAGATGCAAATGATCAGATATGAAAAAAAGGCCGAATTCAAAAAATGGACGTTGGATGAGAAATCGTCTTATAAAGCCAAAAAATGGACGTTGGATGAGAAATCGTCTTATAAAGCCAAAAAATGGACGTTGGATGAGAAATCGTCTTATAAAGCCAAAAAACGGGGTCTTCAACTTCAATTTCCTCATAATACCTTTAGCTCAGACATAAATCTAAACAAGAGTTAAAGTTATTGTAGGAAGGACCCGAAAAAATATTAAGGTTATATATTAACGATAAGGTATAGTAATGAAAAATTCGTTTCAATCACTGCGGCGAGGGTTCAAACGAAACGAATATTTTTTGCAAGGACAGAGAATGCCACTGTAGTCATGGAAAATGCGTTTATTTGTAGAATATTTTTGAATAATTAATATTTTTAATTAATTTGAAATTTTTTTAAAGCTTTTGGAACATTTTACCAATGGTTGTAGTAATTTGTTAAATTACATTTTTTTAAATTTTTTTTAATTTAGGGACTTAGAAAATTTTGTAGCTATTTTTTTTTGCGTAAATATGTGTACTCTAGAATGATGATGGTTTAAATATTTTTTTGCTCGATGAAATAAAAAATTTATTTAATTTTTAATTTTTAAAAAAGAATTTTGAGGCGTTAGAAAAATTTTCGAGTACAATTTTCTTTTTCGCGTAAAATGTGCTTACTCTAGGTAGAGATGAAATTTTTGCGGTAAGTACAGGGTGGTTGTAATATAAGTATCTCTATTTGGAGCAGTCTGTAGCTTGAAGGAATAACTCGAATCAAACCAAAATCGGTACACTTGCTATTTGAGAAGGGAGGGGGGGGGGGGGAATGGAACAATAAAAACAATAGTTCAACAATCGCCAACTGTGAAAAAGAACTCTGTAGTTAGAATAATCAAAACCATAGACTTATACCGCTACATTTTGCGCCTTTTATGAACACTCCCAGTTTTGCATTTTGATGACTCATATAATTTGTCTTTGCAGAGAGTTTAAGAAGTTGCGTCTGTGAGACGATATGAAAAAATACGTAATTTTTAATTGTATTAAATGTTTTCTATCAAGACTTTGGATTTAATGTGAGTCTAATAATGGATCTCGATGAAGTCACCAATACACGTAACCGCACGTAAGAGATTTAATTTATTAGAATGATTTAAATAACATTCAAATCGCTCTTGCCTATATCGATTGATTAAGAAAATTTAACACCAACAGATTGTGCTGTGGGGCATATCGGTGCAAACGCCATTGTTATCATCATCAAAATCAAGACCCCCAATGACTTAAAATATCGCATATCACAACATGTGCGAAACATCACTCCTGATGCGTTCCATTCAGCAGTTGAACATGCCATGTACTGCCTGGATTGTGTCCTCCAGTACAATGACCATGTGGAATCTGAACTGGATCGGCACCGCCATGCGAAAGTGTAACCACATTCACTGTGACATTTCCAATAAATAGGTATGCCATCTGGTTTTACGCCTTAATTCATTGTTCTTGTATTACACATCACATTTCGCACTCAAAAGCGCCATCTGTCGGCGATTATTGCAATTATTTTTTTATTGTTCCATTCTTCTTCCCCCTTCTCGAATAGTGAGTACCGATTTTGGTTTCATTCGGGTTGTTCCTTTAAGCTAACAGACAGCTCCAAATAGAGATACTTATATTATAACCACCCGGTATATCATATATATATACATTTGATGAGTTGTAATTTTTAGATTAATTTTAAACATTAATTAAAAGAAATTAATGATGGAATTTAAAAATATTTTTTCAGGAGATTTTTTTTCGAACGATTTTTTTTCGATTGAGTGGAAGTTTTTTCAGTACTCTTTGAAAAAATATTAATTATAAAAAGTAATTAAAATATTAATTAAGAAATGAATGATGGAATTTTCGCGTAGAATATGTGTAGTCTAGCACGATGTGCGATTCATTCTATTGACACGTGGAGAGTTTTATTTAATATATTATTTTTAAATGCTAAAGGTGTAAAATTAACAACATAATGTATAAATTAAAATAACTTTTATTAGTTGTTTTACATGTTTCGACTCTTTCCGAGTCATTTTCAAAAACAAAATGAGAATGTTCTAAAGCTGCACGAGCTTTGAAGTTATTGTTTTCATGTACTTTTTTAAAAATTACGCACGTTATTTATTATTTTTTACTTGGTTGTTTATTTTCATATATTTGACCATGGAGTAACTCTAGCCACAGTTTCGGTAAATTAAAAGATGCCGCACCTCCAAACGTTAAAAAAATTTTCAAGCTTCATTCAGGCTTCGCTAATAGGTTTTTTTTGATTGGGTGAGTTTTGATTCAAACTGTACACTATTGAAAAAAAAAAAATCTTCCCATTGACATCACCTGAAATCAAATATTTCTTGCTTCCACGGATCATAAGGAGAGAGAGAGACGCAGCTTTGACTTAAATGCTGGATACTGAAAATGGAACCCTTGTCAAACAATAACAATTCTGATTGAGTGGAATGGAGAGTTCGTTTTAAATCATTTACGCTGACTTCGTCCATCCCCTAAATGGAATACTAATTTCTTAACGCGTTTTTGACGACCGGGGAGGCAGACCACCACTCTACCCTTCCATGCGATTTTTATCCTTTTTTTTTGCGTTTTACGGCGATTTTTTGACATTCGTAAAAAGAATCCCGTTTTAATATTTTTGCCCAATTTTGTTCTTTACGATTTTTGAATTTTTTTGTACAATTTCTACTTTTTATTTTCGCGTTTTGCGACGATTTTTTCAATTTCTGAAACCGTAGAACTCTTCGTAGAGATTGACTTACTTCTATGATCCAACGGAAGTTGGAAGAATACCAACTGGACGCTATCCTAAGAAGAAACGGATTCCCATGGCAACGTGAACAACGATGCTGCAAATTTTCATTTGAATCCTGATTGAAAGATAAATCAAAATAATTCGAGGTTTGTTCTACTCGAGATCGCCCGCAGGGTCTTACATTGTCGAAGGACCCACAAACCCAGGTTCGTTTGGGAAAAACTGACCAGCGAAATGCCGCTAGTAGACAAAATAATTACAAAATATAATTCATGTAATTAGCGTGAGTCATTTATGGAGATAAGAGAAATGGATTAAAAAACAGCAACAGGTTGAACGGAAACAGTCAAGCTGCAAGTGCAATACGTACGGGTCCCCGCTTATTGGGACCCCAAACGAGATTAAAAAGCATTTTTTTAAACCTTTAAATAATAATAAAAAAGGGGGGCATAAAAGTTTTGAACCTTCGGCACGATCTTTTCTTCACGCGATTACGGCGGGGGCCCCACTAAAACACTAAAATACCATTTTATTTTTTAAATAGAATTTAGAGACTCCAAATTTTTTTCTATCTGGGCGCCTTTTAAAAGAGTGTTGTCTGTATAGGAAGAAAGTGGCCATCTGTTTTAGTTGAAGGAAGTAATAAAAGAAAATTCCAGAAAGAAAAATAATACTTCCCAAACCCTACTTTTTCAAAACTTTGCAAAAAAATGAATTGGAATAAAAAATTAACTAAAATATTATTAAAAAAAATAATAATTTAAAAAGTTAACAAACTTTATTATTTCTTATCACTGGCCCCTGACATTTCCGAGCTCTCCCCCCGCGAAGGGTCGCTACGGTCCTGCAACTGCTAGTTTCAAAAACTAAATCGAGGTTCGGGATAGAAGGGTTAGTAGTGGTGGTGATGTGTGTGTGTGTGGGGGGGGGGGGGTCTCTTATTTTGTTCACTGGCTGCATAAGGAAGTTCATCCAAAAATGTGTATCTTTTTTCGGGTAGTGTTGGGTCTATTTTGAACACTTTCCAACCTAGTTGAAAAGTGTTTACGAATTTGGTTTGCATGTCGTCTGTCCGTACTCTAAGTCGCGTCCATAGACTCGTGTTGCCTTGAAATGAATATATTATATGTTATATTGGGGTTTACCATGGTATGTTAGGTATTCACAATGAAGTGTGTAGCATTTGTGGGTTATTTTACAGGGACACTCAAAATAATTCCGTTACAGGAGGGTCTTACACATCATTGAGGTGCACTAAAAGGCGCTTTCTCTAGAATAGGGTGTCACTCGAATGTGACAGGGACACAAAGGAATTCCGTTCCATGACGGTTTATGGGAAAAAAAAACATTTGCAGCGTATTTTAAGGACGTTTTGGGACGTAGTCAATTGGGACGTAGTCAATTGGGTTTACAAATGTATTTAGGATTTTCTAAATGGTTTATTGAGTCAAGTGGGACGTTTTGTTTCCAGAATTCTGGAGGTGTTGGAATAGGTTTCATAATCTAAGCTGGACGCGTGATTTTTCGTTCTTGTTTCCTTTTCATTTGAATTCAAGCAAGATCTTCGCGGTTTTAGAGCCATTCGATTTTAGCTATTGTTAGCAATGAAGCGCCTCTCTATATTTTTTTTCTGGATAAAATGAGCTCAAAATGAATAGTTGCAAAAAATGAGGATGTCACAACAAGGGGGAGGAAGGGGTAAAAACTTGCGTGACGTCATTTAGGAATGACCCTAGGGCGCATAGTGGACGATCCCTGGTTTAAGAAAATTTTCTCGTTCTCCCCCCTACTTTTTTACTAAATATATTTACAAAAACGAAAAAAATACTTCTTTAAAAGAAAAATGTCACTGTCGCCGGCCGCATTTGAATTTTCCAGACATTCCGAATCGAAGCCTGCCTTTGTCATAAAACGGGGCTGCCGTAAGTCGATGGAGGAGGGGGTCATTTTGTGGCGCATCGTCTGATTCCAACCTGAAGAAAGAAAAACTGTCTGCGCCCCAGCCCCCCTTTTTTCTGGGGGGGTGCGTTTCTCTTGACAGTGATGAACGAGCCAGACAGTATTTAACCTGTCCGCTCTCTCTATCTCTCTTCAGAAAATCAAACGAAATCATCGTGGCATCCGATTAAAATACCCTGGAATTATTTCGGGAGTGCGTTGTCACTGCTTTTATTTTGTTGGCAAAATTTTAAAATTATTACTGACCCACGAAATAGTTGACTAAAAACGTACAGGTGCGTTGTTATTTGTGGTTTGTCTTGGCAAAGTTTTAAAATTAATTTTACGACAGGGTTAGCCTGTAAGGATTGCTGCAGTTCCCAAAATTTCAGTCTGTTGCATTCTAAAAGGAATAAATTCCGTATTTTAAATTGACAACGCAAATCACAATACGAAGTTAATTAATTCACTTTTTGTCTTAAATATTAGTTTCGTTTTTAACACTTTCCAACATAGCTGAAAAGGGATTATAACTTCTCTCTGTCCATGTTATTTCTTGTAAATATGCTTGGCATATATCTTATATAAGATAAGACCCATTATAGTTCATTTACAGGGACACACAAAAGGATTTGGTTAGATTAGGGCAATGGGGGAAAAAACGTCCACTGAGTTGGACGACAGCATGCTTTCTATGTGAGTGTACTAGAAGAAGTATAACTTACAGTTCGTTTTCAGAAAAAAAAGAAAAAAAAAACGTCCAAAAGAATTGTAGTACATTGGGATGCGAAGAGAAAATTGTTTGCAAACATAATGAAATTGATATACATTAGAGGTGCTTTCTATAGATTATGAAGTGTGTAGCCTTTATTCTTTCATTTACAGAGACACGCAAAATAATTTTGTTGCTGGACTCACTAGGAACGATCCTGACAGATGGGATAGGAATTTTTAAATTAGAAGTTTGTGTGTTAGGTAAGGTGTATAGACAGCAGACAGACAAACTGCAGAGAGCAAGCCTGTAGACAAAGAGCAGACAGACAGACAGAAGATAGGCAGTAGAAAACAGACAGACTAACAGCAGAGACACAGACAACAGAAAGCAGGCAGACAAACAGCAAAGAGGTAGACAACAGATAGACAGAAGACAGCTATACTGATAGCAGAGAGATAACAGACAGAGTAACAGAGAGCAGAAGAGAGAGAGATAGGAAACAGACAGTAGACAAACGCCCTACAGACAACACACAGACTCAGAGGACGGGCAGACAGCAGGCACACGATACACACCAGACAAAGAGACAGGCAGCAGACAACAGAGAGAAAACAGACAGACAGAAGATAGATAGACAAACAGCAGATACAGACTGCAGATAAACAACAGAGAGACTTACAACAGACAGACAGTAGATAGAATACAGTAGACAGGCAGCAGACGACAGAAAGAAAAGACAGACAAAAAGCATACAGACTGACAACAGACAGGCAGACAACAGACAGCACACACACACAGACAACAAAAAAAAAGACAGACAGCAAACAGCATACAGACAGACATCAGACAAACAGATAGCAGGCAGAAGACAACAAACATATAGATTCCAGACAGCAAACATAGTGACAACAGACAGACAAGCATCAGGCAGTAGATAGAATACAGTAGACAGGCAGCAGACGACAGAAAGAAAAGACAGACAAAAAGCATACAGACTGACAACAGACAGGCAGACAACAGACAGCACACACAGATAGAATACAGTAGACAGGCAGCAGACGACAGAAAGAAAAGACAGACAAAAAGCATACAGACTGACAACAGACAGGCAGACAACAGACAGGCAGACAACAGACAGCACACACACACAGACAACAAAAAAAAGACAGACAGCAAACAGCATACAGACATACATCAGACAAACAGATAGCAGGCAGAAGACAACAAACATATAGATTCCAGACAGCAAACATAGTGACAACAGACAGACAAGCATCAGGCAGATATCAAACAGACAATAGCAGAGAGAAAGTCAGCAGGCAAAGAGCAGACAGACAGCAGACAGAGAACAGAAAGACAGAAGAAAGCAGACAGCAGACATACTAGTAGCAGGAAGATAGACTGCAGACATATAACAGACAGACAAACAGCAGAGAGAGACAGCAGACAAGCAGAATAAGACAGACTAACAGCAGAGAAACAGACAGCAGATAGATAGCAAACAGACAAACTACAGAGAGATAGACAGTAGGCAAAGAGCAGACAGACAGCAGACATACTAGCAGCAGGATGATAGACTGCAGACATATAACAGACAGACAAACAGCAGAGAGAGACAGCAGACAAGCAGAATAAGACAGACTAACAGCAGAGAGACAGACAGCAGATAGATAGCAAACAGACAAACTACAGAGAGATAGACAGTAGGCAAAGAGCAGACAGACAGCAGAAAGCATACAGATAGCAGACAGACTAACAGCATTGAGACAGACAGCAAAAAGCAGACAGATAGCAAACAAACAAACAGCAGTGAAATTGACGGCAGACAGACTAACAGCGGAGAGGCAGACAGCAAACAGACAAACTGCAGAGACACAGAAAGCAGGCAGACAAACAGATAGACAGACAGACAGGCAGAGAACAGACAGCATAGAACATATTGTTACAGAATTCTATTGAGTGTCTCTGTACACGAACTTTAAAGGCTGAATGTCTCTCGTTTTCAATAGGAAACCACATTAACCTAACTTGTATAAATCGAAGTTATCCTGACGAGAGTTAAAGCACAGATAGAATACATAAATACTTTTTTTCAGAATTCTCTGTCTTTTCAGTGGCGTAGGATGGGTTTGGAGTACCTGTGTCAGTTCGAAATAGTACGGCCCTTCCTTAGGCTCTGCTACAGTTTAAATGAAAAAAAAAATTTTGGCGCCCCTAAAAATTTTGTCTCCCCTACCCCCACTCCTGTTTATTACCCACCACCTCTCATTTACTCAAAGTTTTCCGAGAGACTCCGACGGAATGATTTCGGTGAATCGTCTGGTTTCGGAAGGGAAATAATACGTCTGCTGCGCCCTCAGCATCTTTCTTGGATCGTGATGAATGAGCGAGCGTCCCAAATTTACGCTCCACTCTCCAAACTTATCTTGAAATTTCTTGAATGGGATAAGAAAAGAACAATTAAATGCAAACTTTTATCTCTTTTTCCAGATCGAAACATTCCGTGGCTTTGTCCCAAATCCAAAAGCGGAGAACTCCCCTTTCTTGGATTCCATTGAGTGGATCTGTTATTGATGCACCACGCTTGATAGAAACCTGGAGCGAACGTGCATGGGCGAAAATGGCTAGTCCATGTCGAAAATGAGGAAGTCCGTAAGCCGTAAGTACGCTGCCTAAGATAAAGAGAGGTGATTTCAGCTTATTTTGCTGGGGCTATTCTCCGTACAGTGTGAATGGAATCGGCTTGGCATTCTGCCAACCGGAGTTCTTAGAAGCGAGGTTGAACAGTAGTTGGCTTTCACAGAGGTGATGACACTTTGGTTCGTGTTTTCCTTCATCTTATTCGTGTTAATACTACAAAATTTGCTATCACAGAGCCACCTTTATTTCCAAAATTTTATACGTACCTAGGCCTATTACATTACATCTAAAATTTCGTCGAAAAAAATTCATAAATTCTTTCCACTGAAAAAGAAAAAAAAACAAAAACAAGAACGAAAAGTCATGCGTCAAGCGTAGACTATGAAACACTTTCCAACACAGCCAAAAAAATGTAACGAAACTTCACCGTTCAATAAGGTGAAAGAAGTAAACAGTTTAGGAAACACATAACAAATTTAAAAATACAGTTTTCGAATTACCCTCCAGTATCTAAAATGTAGTCGAATTATTTTATGCAGCCCTGTATAGGATCAATAGATGTGGATCTATAGCATGATAAAATTTCGTTCAGTTAGAATGTTCACATTTAGCAATTCTCTCCGATCGAAGGAAATGCACGCGAAATAATTTGTACAGCCCTGTATATTATCTGAAGACTTTTGTACACACCACCTATTAAGCTAAAAGACAACTTAAAACTCACTCGCAGCAATGACCAACCGTAAACAACAATGTATCTTTTTCTTTGCGTAGCCCTGTATTAGGAATTTATTTATATGCCACAAACTTCTATTAGTCTACTAAATACAGTTCAGCAGGAAAATGCGTAACACAATTAAAAACTACCCTTAAGCAATTCACTCCCGTAGTCTATAAAACTTACGGAATCCCTTGTGTAGCCCTGTATATGAACAACCGTGTACCACGTACAATGAAAAAATTTAGTTAAACTTAAAAACGCAAACCAAAGTTGAAAACGCCCTTATCACACATAGACTGTAAATATCGCACCTGTACTGTAACCGATGTGTCTCCCTGTAAATAAACGCAATGCACACCACACTTTCAAGAGAGCAATTTATAGTGCACCTGAGTAATGCATATAATTTTCATTATGTTTGAAATAGTGAAATATCACTAAAATACACTGCAAACGATTTTTCCCCATAGAACAATGTGTAACAGATTTCTTTTGTTTGACCCTGTAAATGAATAATAAATGCTTTGCACTCCATAATCTACAAAAAGCATGTTTTAATGCGCTTCATAATTATATATCAATTCCATCATGTATTAACCCTTTCCGGCGCAGAGTAAGTCTGTTTTTAAAATGATGAAATTATGGACTGACACCAGAATTTAAAAAAAGAATCCATTAGATAATAAAAACTTGCTTATTTTCCCGTAGTTTATAAAAGGAAAAAAATAATTAAATATTCTGGGTGCCGTTTGTCAGTTTTGGAATTAAAATTAGGTGTCCTTTTTTGTGGACACCGCCCGCTAAAGGGTTAAATGACGTAGCATCATAAAAATGTACTTGAAACGATTATTTCCCACTGACTGTCATGTAACGGAATACTTTTGACTGTCCCTGTAAAAAAACTACAAGTGCTACACCCCTTCATTTGAAATAGGGAACATGCTGTAGTAGTCGACAATAACATACAAAAATTTCATTGCGATCCGAGTATTTTTATGCGAGTTAGAGCACGGCCAGACAAACCGAAGTCATAAACACTTTTCAACTAGGTTGGAAAGAGTTTAAAAAAAAAAAAAGAAGAGAAAATTGCACAAAAACCACTATCGCAGCCGTCTCCTTGCGACGGAATATCCCGAAATTCAACTGGGACCTCCAGGCCATAGTCAGAAACATATAAGTAAAATTTGGTTCAATCGACTTCATACACTTTTCGATAATACAATCACGGCACACACAGAAGCAGACAGACATTTTGGAAAAAGTTTGTTTATTTCGGGATCTTCTGACCCCTGAAACGTGTAAATCCGTCGAAAACCGGAAGTCGATTACAATACTTTCTTCAGTTATAGGTAGAAGAAAGTAATAATGTAGGAAGGGGTTTTTCGATGATCGGAATCTGGCTTTTGAAATAATAATAACTGTATTCACTGTAAAAAAAAAATTCGGAAAAGTTTCCGGTAGGAATAGGATTTCCAGTTGCCCGTATAGGTAAGGAAACTTTTCCGAAACAACACGGAAAAAAAGAAAGTTTTTTCTTTCCGTCAGGAAACTTTTCCCGTTTGATTCAGAAACTAATCTTTAGACACAGAATAAATTCCTGGGTCTTACGGAAATCTTTCCATTCACATAAAGAAACGTTTTGGAAGAATGGATAGAAAGTATTCCGTTTAAAAAAGGAAAACTTTCCATTCACATAAAGAAACGTTTTGGAAGAATGGAAGAATAGATAGAAAGTATTCCGTTTAAAAAAGGAAAACTTTCCATTCACATAAAGAAACGTTTTGGAAGAATGGGAGAATAGATAGAAAGTATTCCGTTTTAAAAAGGAAACTTTTCCGAATCAGTCAGTAAACTAATCTTGAAAAAATTAAAAATTCCTGTGTAGAATAGAAACTTTTTCTTTGCTTTACGGAATTTTTTTTCATTATGATCGGAAAATTTTCTGTATTGTAAAGAAACTTTTGTTTTAAAGAGTAGGAACATTAACAGATGAAAATATTGCTTTTGGACACTGTTTTGATTTCCTTTTATCTCAATTAAATGTTATTAAGAACTTTTTTGAATACATACACACATTTTAAGTATTTGTTATCATAAAATGCATTACATGTAATGCATTTTATGATAACAAAATGCATTTTATGATACGAAATGTGTGTATGTATTCAAAAAAGTTCTTAGTAATATTTAATTGAGATAAAAGGAAATCAAAACAGTGTCCAAAAGCAATATTTTCATCTGTTATTGGTCCTACTCTTTATAACAAAAGTTTCTTTACAATACAGAATCAGCTTGAAATTTTATTTATTTGTTACAAGTATACTGATGCGCTCATGGGTAATAATATAACTAAATATTCAGATGATGCTAAACCAGTGTTGAACTCAGAGCCTTTTCTGCGGCTCCGGCGGGTAGGGGGAATTATATATTTCCTTTTTGGAAATTGCACTTTTTAACCATTAAAAGCATAATATCTCAAATCTTCTGGGGGGGGGGGGGGGGATTTCAATGTTCCAGGGGGTTCCCAGCGGGCCACTCCCTGAATTCAATACTGTGCCAAACAACTGTTCAATATTACTAAAAAAAGGGACAAGCCTGTATCCTCAAAAAGCTCAAATTTATTCCACTGGGTGTAGCACAAGTATGAAACATGTTCTATGCATATGAGGTGTATGCAACTACTTTGAAGTTTATTGTTGCTGGAAAGAATTTCTATAGCTATATTTCTAAAACAAAGGACATACAAAACCTATCTTTTTAAATCATAATATTGACCACCCCTCCTTAAAAAACAGAAATAGCCATATTTGACTGAAAATTATCTTCTTCCAATAATAGGTTTTAAAAAAATAAGCTTAGGGGGTCGTCATCATTCTTAAATTGTACCAAACTCCAACTTTTCTATACATACACCTAATTTTGACGTTATACATTTTTTTTTCTGTAAATTTCTCCCAAGGATACGAAACAAGAAATCACTTGGTCAAGTGGTTTAAGAAATATGAAGGTTTAAAATTTGGAAGTCTTAATGTGAAATTAATTTGCAATTGATGAAAAACAAATTGCAATGCGGGTAGCTTTTTAAGCGTAATTCAAAAACTACTTGACATAATAATTTTGGATTCGCTTATTTGAAGATTTTCAAAATCTATTTGTTAAAATTGTATAGATTATGTTTAGTTCTCTCTTATTAAAAAAAAAATGTATTTTTAAATTCATTTCAAAAAAGAAAAAAATAACCTATGAATTTTTAATAGAGGTGGATTTCTGGAGGCTTCAAATATGCAAATCCAAAATCACAGATAGTTGGTAAGTAGTTTTTGAGTTATGCTTAAAACATAGGATTATATGAGACTTATTTCTCAATTTATCAATGTATTTATCAATGCTGTAACTATTTGAGTTTTCACGATAGTTCACTGGTCTTTTTATATGAGTTGCCCTATAGTATTGCTATCAAATCATAACAAAAATGTTTGCTGTAGTTTGCGCATGCGCAGTTAAAATTAATTTCATAAAAATACCTATATCTCATCAAATATTCAATATATTAATATTTTAATAACAGTATACTATTTCTACGATTCTTTGTCAAGTTTTTGGAAAGTGGTGTTAAATTTGGCTGAAAACTCTGCATGTTATAAAAAAAACTTTTGAATTTTTCACAGAAACGTTAATATATTCATGAATATACATGCTATACTTACAAAAAATGCACACAAATGTTGAACAGAACCTACATAGTCATTTACTACAGGGACAGACCATTTTTAGCATTTTTCGTTACTTGGGTGATCGAAAATATTATTTTATTATTAAAGTTATTATCCCCCCCCCCCATAGTTGTCCTCGCGATAAAATATTCACTGAAAAACATCAAGTCAAACATGTTCTTTACATCCTCAAAGCTTAAGGGCATTCCGGGCATTTCCTCACGAGTTTCAGTAAGATAATCAACGAAACGACTGAAATCGGTCACTGCCCCTTAATTTCTGGACACCAGTGTAATATTAATAAAGTAAATCTAAAAACTTTTGAAGCCATGTAACTTATAAGAATATACAGAATTCAGCTAATCCTAATAAATAGCTTGATGGTAAACAATTTTTAGAAGCCATGCAATTTGAAAATGTACAAGACTTTGAACTTGAAGCTCAACTGAAAATTATATAACAAAAAGCCTTGCTAAATGAAAATCTTTTTTAAAAACAGGGTTCGTGATTTTACTTATTTATTTAATCAAAAAATCATATATATTTTTAATTATTTAAATCAGCTATTTTTTTTTAAATTCAAAATACAATTTTTAAATTATACATTTTACAGTAAAATAAACTTTACTAAATAATTAAAATTAACAATTAGAAGTGTCCATTTAAATATATTTGAAATTAAAAATATATATAGAAACTCATTCACTTGGTTAAATTAAAATATTTTAATCATATAAATAGTTAAAAATATACAGTTTAAAAAACTGGAGCTACAGAAAAAGATTTAATTTAGAAATGTGAATTCTCTTTTACTTTTGAAAACATGAAATAAATAAAACAAATTGTCTTGTGTCATCACTTATTTACAAAAACTGCAATTTAACAGATATCCTATTCTGTATAAAATACATATACCACCTTGAATTGCCCCTTTGATAAAATAAAAAGCATATGCACTCTGCATTACTAAAAGCTAAAGCTTTTTGTTCTGACCAAATTTCTTTATTCATTTAATGAATTTAGAGCATATATTAAACACACTTAAGATGGTTATGATTATATTTTATAAATTTCAATGGATATGAAAAAAATATTCTTTGTTATTAAAATGTTTGAAAAGAAACACCAATTTTCCAGCTTTATGAGTTCCTAAGCGATTACAGAGTTTACAGTGAATTAAAGTTTAATTTATTTGAATTTAAAATAAAAATAATTAAATCAGGCCTTTTTTTTAAGATTTTAAAACTTTAGTTGTTTATGAGTTTACATTTGCAAGTAATTGAAATTGTATGAAAAAAATATATATAACATTTCAAAGTATATTACTTACCATGCAATCTTTATTTTCCGAATCTTTCCATAAATAAATTACGTTGGAATATTGAACCATTTGTTATTTACATGTGCACAATGAAGTCATGAGATATCTACATAAATATCAATAAATATACTGTTGACTGACCTATATTTATTTTACTATATTTATGAAGTCCAGTTGCCTGTAAAAATTTATGTATATTTAAAGTCAAAATTTTATCATCATTAATGACAAAGAAAGAAATGTTTGTGAGTCTTTTATTCTTCAATGGCAGATCACTTAATAGAAGAATATTAAAAATTACAAATAATTCAGGAAAAATATATAAAAAATAAGTGTCTATTTAATAAAAAATCTGACTTCGCAAATGTGTATGTGCTATTTTTTTTTAACTTAAACTTAGTAAAATAAATCAATCGCATTTAATCTGCACAAACATTAAATTGCACATGCTAACAAAATACTATTTAAAAATATATATATAAGTTACTCGATTTTTTTTTTCTGGCTAACTACAAAAGACAGAAAAAATAAAACAAACATTTATACTGAAAAATAACATTTATTTGCAACAAAACTATAAATCAAAATGTTATAATGAATAAAAATTACAGCAATACTGATATTACTTCCATTGACAGTTCTTGCCTTCGAATAGCTGCACTTAAAAAAAAAGGTAGGCCTAGATTCTTTAATTTCTTCCAGGCCTTAATTGATTACACAATATGATGCTACCAAAACAAAATTGTCCTAGGACATTTCTCCGAAAAAACTGTCAAACCATCAATATTATTCGAGAACAGCATGATTTCCTTTCTTACATCATCATTCGCTATTAAGCAAGGATGATATGCTCTAGCTGGAATGCGACACTGATCACTGCAGTATTATCCTGCAATAATAACAATAATAATATTAATATATATTTATTTTACAAATTTCTAGTGATCATGTATATTTAATGGGACAAAAACAGCACAACAGCAATGAATGATTAAGAGGACTCTTCGTCATCAGCGATAAGTATTTTTAAGAGCATAAAATTTGAAAATTTTCCTTTAAGTAAAAATTTCAAATTTCATAAGTTTTTAAAATACTTAAAAATTAAGGAAAATTTTTAAAATGTACAATTTAAAAATGTTAATTTAAAGATGCACATTGGACATCTGCTTCCTGCTCGTGAAAGCTATATTTTGATAATTGGTATAAGGGAATTTACTACCTCTTTAAAATTTACATAGGTTACCATGGGATTTCACGATCAGCATTAAATGAAAAAAAAATGGTGCCACAGTAATATAATAGAACTAGTGGGTAAGTGTGATCGAACATCGCTCAAAGGGTTTCGTTTAATATTCCTTTCAAAACACTTTGTCCTTTCTTTAATAAATCCAAATAAATTTCATTTAGCATCAACAACAACAAAAAAAAAACTCATGTTTTTTATAAAGTAAAAATTTACCGGTTCTGCATGAAAACCCATTTCTTTAAATTAGGGGGTGGAGAATAGCCCCGTTCCCTCTCTTTATACTTCACCAATTAAACTTCAAAACTGATCAGGCAAGCACCTTATCAAACTGAATCTATATACAAAATTTGAAGCAAATCGGATAATTCTGTATGAAAAACCCATTTATCTAAATTAAGGAGGGGAGATTAGCCTCCCGATCCCCCCTTTATACTTTACCATTGAACCCCCAAAACTAATCAAGGAAGCGCCTTATAACAATGAACCTATATACAAAATGTGAAGCAAATTGGATAATTCTGCATGAAAAACATATTTATCTAAATTAAGGGAGGGATTGGACCTTGTTCCCCCTTTCTATACTTAACCAATGAACCCCCAAAACTAAACAGAGAAGCAACTTGTCACATTGAACCTATTTACAAAATTTGAAGCAAATCGGATAATTCTGTATGAAATACCCATTTATCTAATTTAAGGAGGGGGATTTGCCTCCCTTCCCTACCCTTTATACTTAACCAATGAACCCCCAAAACTGATCAGGGAAGCGCCTTATCAGAATGAACCTATATACAAAATTTGACACAAATCGGATAATTCTGCATTAAAAACCCATTTATCTAAATTAAGGGGGGATTGGACACAGTTCCCCCTTTATGCTTAATCAATGAACCCCCAAAACTGATAAGGAGAAGCGTCTTATCACAATTAACCTATATAAAAAATTTGAAGCAAATCGGATAATTCTGAATAAAAAAAAACATTTATTTAAATTAAGAGGGTGGGATTGGCCCCCTGGTTTCCCCTTTATACTTAACCAATGAACCCCCAAAACTAATCAGGGAAGCGACTTATCACAATGAGCCTATGTACAAAATATGAAGCAAATTGGATAATTCTGTATTAAAAACCCATTTATCTAAATTAAGGGGGCGATTGGACACCGTTCTGTTGTTTATACTTAATCAAGGACCCCCAAAACTGATATAGGGAAGCGTCTTATCACAATTAACCTATATACAAAATTTGAAGCAAATCGGATAATTCTACATAAAAACCCATTTATCTAAATAAAGGGGGGGGGGAATTAGCCACCGTTCCCCTCTTTACATTTAGCAAATGAACCCCCAAAACTAATGAGGGAAGCGCCTTATCACAATGAAGCTTTATACAAAACTTGAAGCAAATTGGGTAATTTTGCATTAAAAACCCATTTATCTAAATTAGGGGTGATTAGCCCCTGTTCCCCTTTTATACTTAACCAATGAACCCCCAAAACTGATCAGGGAAGCGCCTTATCAGAATGAACCTATATACAAAATTTGAAACAAATCGGATAATTCTGCATAAAAAAATCCATTTATCTAAATTAAAGGGGTGATTGGACACCGCTTCCTCCTTTATACTTAATCAATCAACCTCAAAATTGATATGGGGAAACGTCTTATCACAATTAACCTATATACAAAATTTGAAACAAATCAGATAATTGTGCATAAAAACACATTTATCTAAATTAAGGGGGGGGGATTAGCCACCGTTCTCCTCTTTATACTTAACTAATGAACCCCCAAAACTGATCAGGGAAGCGCCTTATCAGAATGAACCTATATACAAAATTTGAAACAAATCGGATAATTCTGCATAAAAAAACCCTTTTATCTAAATTAAGGGGGGGGGGGTATTAGCCACCGTTCTCCTCTTTATACTTAACTAATGAACCCCAAAACTGATCAGGGAAGCGCCTTATCAGAATGAACATATATACAAAATTTAAAACAAATCGTATAATTCTGCATGAAAAACCCATTAGCCCCCAGTTCCCCCTGTATCTTTAACCAAAGAACCCCCAAAACTAATCAGGGAAGCGACTTATTAGAAGGAACCTATATACAAAATTTTACCAAATACGATAATTCTGCATAAAAACCCCATTTATCTAAATTATGGGGGGGATTAGCCCCCGTTCCCCTCTTTATGCTGAACGAAATAACTACCAAAATTAATGAGGGACGCACCTTATCACAACGAAACTATATACAAAATTTGAAGAAAATTGTGTAATTCTGCACGAAAAACCCATTTACCTAAATTAGAGGGGATTAGTCCCTGTTCCCTCCTTTATGCTTAACCAGTGAACCCCTAAAACTGAGCAGGGTACCGCCTTATCAGAATGAACCTATATACAAAATTTGAAACAAATCAGATATTTCCGCATGGAAAACTCATTTATCTAAATTAAGGGGGTATCAGCTCCCCGTTCCCCCCTTTATACTTACCAATGAACCCCCAAAACTAATCAGGGAAGCGGCTTTTAACAATGAACCTATATACAAAATTTGAAGCAAATTGGATAATTCTGCATTAAAAACCCATTTATCTAAATTAAGGGGGGATTGGACACCGTTCCCCCCTTTATACTTAATCAATGAACAACCAAAATTGATAAGGGGAAGCGCCTTATCACAATTAACCTATATACAAAATTTGAAGCAAATCGGATAATTCTGCATAAAAACCCAATTATTTAAATTAAGGAGGAGGGTATTAACCACCGTTTCCCTCTTGAAACTTAACTAATGAACCTCCAAAACTAATGAGGGAAGCGCCTTTTCACAATGAAGCTTTATGCAAAATTTGAAGCAAATTGGGTAATTTTGCATGAAAAACCCCTTTATCTAAATTAGGGGGGATTAGCCCCCCGTTCCCCTTTATACTTAACCAATAAACCCTCAAAACTGATCAGGGAAGCGCCTTATCAGAATCAACCTATATACAAAATTTCAAACAAATCGGATAATTCTGCATAAAAAAAACAGTTTATCTAAATTAAGGGGGCTATCAGCCCCCGTTCCCTCCCCCTTTATATTTAACCAATGAACCTCCATAACTAATCAAGGAACCGCCTTATCAGCATCAACCTATATACAAAATTTCAAAAATTGAAATCGGATAACTCTGTATGAAAAACCTATTTATCTAAATTAAGGGGGTGGCGAATTAGCCCCCCTTTCTGGCTTTGACAGACTGGGAGCTAAAAAAGGTTTCTATTACAATGATATTTCGGGTTCTGTAGACTCCAAAAGTAGCAGAATTTTCAATTTTTGCCTTACCTCGGGTTCTGCAAACCCCAAAAAGCTGAGTGAAAAGACTGTATACTAAATGGAAAATATCAACGAGAGTTTTTAAATAAAAACAGTTTTCATCTATGCGGTATATAGTCCCAAAATAAAAATAATAATTCAGTTTATAAATTTAAAATCACATATAATTAATTTAATTTCACTTTGAATTGTCCAAAAAACAAGCTAGAGACTGAATCAAGTCGGCCAGTTTTTTAGCGACACCGAATCTCCCCCTCCCCCCCCCCCCCCCCCAAAAAAAAAAAAAAAAAAAAAAAAAAAAAAACGTGCCTGACTTATACTCAGACTCCAGAGCCCTGGAAGAAATGATTGGATGAGGACGTATCACAAAAATTCTAAGCTTTGAGATTACTTAAGAGTAGTGCTTGGAAGGGCACGCAAACATGCTGTGCCTAGGACTCTGAAGTTTAAAGTTGGGTTCTAGTGACATTTATGATTTATATGTTGACATCATGACTCTTTTGAACATTTTTTATTTCTTGAAATTTGAACAGTATTAACACGTGCATTTAAATACATGACAAGATTTAGTTAAATGAAAGCAGAAATATGAAATAAAATCAAGTAATTTTTTTTTTTTTTTTTAATGAATGAATGAAGAATTGAAGCTTTATATTTTTGAAAAAAAAAAAAAAATTCAAGCCTTTTGAGGGTTTATTCTCCCTGAAGCCCATTCAATATAATTTTTCAAGACATGAGCACGAAATAAAAATCAGAACAAAAAATTGTCTTCCTTTCCACATGTGACATGATGTTCAGCAGTGGAGATCTCTCCCATCCATCTCTACTGACATAAATTCCCTGTTTGCTTTTTTTCTTTTTCTGTTTATTTTAAATTATTAGAAAAGATTAAATGTCATTTTTTATTTTCAAAATAATGTAAGAAAAATAAAATTTAGCCAATTAAACTTGAATATCCAGGGCGAGGCAGTTGATCTCTGCTGCCCAAGATGTAAGTTTCTGCATGCAAGCTTTTACAGCATGAATATAGATAATATCAACCTCAAGATATTCAGCATATTCAACTTTACGTTTGTTACAACTAAAATTTTGTCTGATATGCAAAGAATACTGAAATTTATTTTACCATATACTAATATAAATTTCATTATATCGTCCTAACATAAAGTTCTCAATTTATTAATTAACATTATAGAATTTAAAGGACTCCCCTTTTCAATTGAATTTTAATACACTGCAAATAATTAGGAATGTAAAGAATATTCGACCACTATTCGGTATTCGGCTTATTCGGCCCTTTTGCCGAATATTGAACAGATATTCTGCCGAATACCTGTAGCCGAATATATTTAGATATATTGTCGAATACTTGCTTATTTGGTCGAATATTCTAAGATATTTGGTTAAATAAGTTCCAGAAAATAAAAATAAAATGTGATTTTAAATATTTTTAACAAACAATATTAAATAATGATATCTAAATACATTAATTATTATAAGAAAAATAAATCCTAATACTTACTCAATTTTAAAGCTTCATGACAACTTATAAATAACTGTATATAATGAAATTACACAAATAAAAAATATTTTTCTTGCTGCATATTTAGGCATCATATGAATTTAAGTAAGTATTGCAACATTAATTTATTTTACATTAAAATGCAAAATATATACTGCATTTAAAGTTTAAATCTCTCTCTCTCTCTCATCAGTGAATTAAAAAAAATTAACTTTATATCTATTTTTTTAATCTGATTTATAATGATGATAAGTTTCTTAAACAATAAAATTCATAAATATTAAAAACAAATATTTTACTGTCTTGTAAAAATGCTTAATCTTTCACAAATTAAATCATTTTTCTAGCTTTTAGTTTTACTTTTAAATAATAAATATATGACTATATAATTACTTTACTAATTAAAAATTAAACATTAGATGTTGATTAAACGAACTAATGAGTTTGATACATTGAAAAGAAAAAAACTATTACCTATACTGAAAAAACATTTAATGAGTTACTTCAAAATAACATACAGGGGTAACAAAATTATTTATCACTGTAAAGCCTGAAATTGTGATGCAAAAATAACTTTTCAGCATTTTCAGGAAGAAGTCTGTTTCGTTTGGTTTCATATATATTACCAGCTTGAGAAAACAAACGTTCACTATATACCGTGCTTACATACATTCAGCTGTTATGATTTTTGAACACTCAAACAAAAAATTTATTTCAATTAGTCCTTAATTTAATTTTTGATTTTAAAATTGGAAAAAAAAAATAAATAAACAAATAAAATAATTTTTTTTAAAGTCAGTATTCGGCTAAAACTTGGCCGAATATTCGGTATTCGGCTATTCGGCCAAATCACTATTCGTTACATCCCTACAAATAATAAAATGTAAAATTGATTCTATAATAATGCAGTACCTGAAAAAAGACAATATGATTCTGATATAGCATCGAACATAGAAAAATATCATCAATTTATTTTAAGATCATAGGTATGTTATTGATGTCTTCAGTGTTGAATTCAGACATTTTTCTCCGGGAGGGATTTCTGTGGTTCCGGGGGGGGGGGGAGGGGAATATTATAGAGTTCCGGGGGGGGTTGCACTTTTTGACTATTAAAAGCATAAAATGTGAAATCTTCCGGGGGGACATTTCAATGCTCCGGGGGGGACTGTCCCCCCCACCCCCTGAATTCAACACTGGATGTCTTACAGAATTAAACAAATAAACAAGGAATTTAATTTAGAATAAGTTAAAAACTATTTAAAAAAAACAGCCTACAAAAAATAAATTTCATTAAGATAATATCTAAGTTAGAAATTTCTGGCACATCAAAATATTTTTTTGATTGGGGATATTTTTCTCATAAAAAATAAACTGAGCGAGAAATAAGATAATATGCATTTTATTTCAGGCTACGCAGCTCCTTAAACATGTTATTCGGTTTGATAATCATGCACTGTAAATATATGGACATATCAAATTCCAAATATTAAAAATCACATAAATTTTAGTACTTACCATTGCGAAGTTGTTGTTGTTGTTGTTGGTTTGGCCCATGGGCCCGGTGAGCAGCTTTTTATTCCTATACAGCTGTCTTACTCCGCAAAAACCAGACTCCTACCAGAGGTAAAACTATGGCGAAGTTAGAAGTACGTAGAGCAGTTGTCCAATATTTAAAAACATGGCGTCCATCTTCATCCGAACTCGATTATGTTCTGTTATCAATCACGTGACGCAACGCCTTTCATACGTCAGCAGAGAGCGAGACTGCGCAGTAAGTCCGGAGAAAGCTGTTTTCCATCCTTTCGGAAACTAATCCGATATAAATAGATTATTTTTATGACTGTAGAAAACCTTTCTGTTGTGATTCGGAATAATTATTTTATCGGTTGTTTTCCGTATCGTAAAGGAAATTTATCTTTTACGAAACGGAAAAGGGTTGGAAATTTTTTACAGTGTTCGCCGGCTGGGATTTTATAACGGCGCCGGCGGGGCACGCATGCGCAGTGATTGTTTTTTTTCCCTTGATCTGTTGAGAGAGGGAGTATTGTGATTTTCTTCGTATGTGTAGGACGTTACGTCCGCTGAGAATAAAATGATTTATTCGGTGAATGAGAAATTTACTTGTGTTAAATTGAGTAATTCATTTGATCTTCTTCATTTGGTCCGTCGAGTCGGATGCGACTATGGATATATTATTTATCTTCTGCTTGTGTGTATATGAAAAAGTGAGATTCTATGTGTGTTCTACGATGTTACAGTGTATTGTTTTTGGGCAGTGAAAAAAAAATGTACATCGTGTCTTGTAAAAAGAAAAATACAAATCATGATTACGACGATCAGTTCCATGGTAATGGTGAGTACTTAGTTAATTTAATAGAGTTCGCAAAATGTGCTGTGTTTTGTTTCGATTTTAAGTTAACTTTGTCATTTTTGGATTCTATTGATAATTAACGTGTGTGTTGATTCCGAGTGTAAATTTTATAACTTTGTTGAGTTTAGTTTCGTTTTTTAATTTAAATGTTTTGAGTTTGATTTTAATTTATTGCAACTACTGGGTTCTCTTTTCAAACAAAATGTTGTTATTAAAATTAAAAAAGAATGATTTAATCGAGGTTGCAGAAGAACTTGAGCTTACTTTACCTACAAGGCAGACGATAGTGTCGCTAAAAGAATTAATTGAAACGAGCGATGTTTATAAGAATAATTATGACCTTGTAGAAACGGTTGTTGAATCTGTGACTCAGAAGGAAAAAGACAACGAAAAGAAGGCTGAGCGGGCTGATTAGAAAGAGATTCGGCACTGGAATTAGAAAAAATTAAACTTGCGCAGTTAGAAAAACAATTAGAGCTTCAGAAAGAAACACCGCATAATTTCAGTGAAGCAGTAGTAAAAAGTGACTGTGAGCTATCGAATTGTAGTTTAGAAAATTTGTTAAAAAGTGTTAAAACCTTAACTATTCCAGTACCGTCGCGTGCAGAATCATATAATCTTTTTTTTTCAATCACTGGAAAGAGCGTTTAAAACAAAGAATGTTCCGGAGGAATTTAGAGCAGAAATTCTTTTAAATATCTTAGGCGAAAAGGCCACTAATTTAATGGTATATTTGAGTGAGGATGACCTAAGTAAATATGATAAAATTAAAGACGTTTTGTTGAAAGAATTTCAATCCACTCCCGCAGGAAGTGTTAAACAATTTTCGAAGGGCGCAAAAATTTCAAAACGAAAGTTATGTTCAATTCGCGTCGCGATTAACTGCAACATTTGATTATTACGGTCAGTTAAGAAAGGTGAATGACTTTAAAGGATTGTGTGAATTAATGATTTCCGACAAAATATTTAACTCGTTAGATCGTGAACTTCAAATTCATATAGGTGTAAAGCAAGGAGAATCTTGGTATTTACCGCAAGAATTATCTAGATGTTGTGATATTTATGTAGCGTCTAAGAATAAATGCAAAACAGAAAATAATGCGTTTTCACGTCCGCAGTTTGGAAACAATTCGTAAAAATATCGTAATGTGTTACAGTCCACAAAATAATTCTAAGGTGTTTGTATCGGAAGTTAGGGTTTCAAAATGTATTATTTGCAAGTCTAATGAGAATCATTATCTTGATATGTGCCCCATTTTCAAAAAAATGTTAGTTAATGAACGAATTGAGTTAATTAAAAATAATAAACTGTGTTTTAATTGTCTTAAGCATCATAAGGTTATTAATTGTTCTTCGAATTTCAATTGTTCTATTTGTAAGAAACGGCATCATACAATTTTACATATTGATAAAAAAATAGATGAAGGGCGTGCGCATGGCAATGCAAAAGATACTAATTATGACAAGTCATTTGTAAGGTCGGGTGCCGTTTTAGATCCAAGATCAAATGTTTTTGTTCCGAATGGAGCATGTGGTGGTAACTCATCAGCCGAGAATAAAGAATCGTTATCTTTCACAGCCACAAATGTTAATGTTAACAAATCTCGTATGGTTTTGCTGAGCACAGCTAAAATAATGATTGCGGATAACTTTGGAATATTCCATGAAGCGCGTGCATTATTAGACAATGGAAGTCAGTCATGCTTCATATCAAAACGGTGCGCTGACAGATTTAATTTGAAGAAAGAAAAAATAAATGTTGTGGTTTCTGGTTTGAATAAATCATCGTCAGTGATAAATTCAGTAATCAAAACGAAAATTGCGAATCATACCAGAACTTTCGAAAAAGGAGTAGAGCTTTTGATAGTCTCGAATATAACAGATTACGCACCCGCTAAGCAATTTAACATTGATATGCTAGATTTAGAGAATTTAACATTGGCAGATGAGAGTTTCAATAGGCCAGGTGCTGTGGAATTTTAAAATCCGGTCAAATGAGGATCCCCGAGACAGATATAATTTTGCAAAATTCAGTATTTGGATTTATTGCTACTGGGAGTGTTGCAATAGAGAACGAAGCTTCTGTTCATTGTGGGTTAATTATGGAAAATTTAGACACAACTTTGAGAAAATTTTGGGAAATCGAAAATGTTGAGGCAGAAAGAGTGCAAAACGATGAGAGTTTAATATGCGAAGATCATTTCATGAAAACTCATTTCAGAAATGACGATGGGCGTTATGTCGTTAGAATGCCATTAAAAGAAGAGTCAGGAGAGTCAAAAGACATAGCCGTTAAAAGATTCTCTTTGGCGACGTTTGAGAAGAGAACCTGAGTATCTAAAATTATATAGGGGATTCTTAACTGAGTATGAAGATTTAGGTCATATGCAGGTAACTAACGACAGTCCAAAATACATTATGCCTCACCATGGAGTTTATAGGCCGGATAATAGTACCACGAAATTACGCGTTGTTTTCAATTGTTGTCCAGGATGATTTATTTTCAATTTTGTTGCGATTTAGGAAGCATGCAGTAGTTTTCAAAAAAGATGTATCGGCAAATTTACATTAGTCCCGATCAGTGCGATTTACAATGTATTTTATGGAAGGGTCATGAAAATGAAATTATACGCGTTTTTAAATTGCTCACTGTTACCTACGGAACCAAGGGTGCACCTTATCTGGAAACGCGCGTGCTTCAGCAGCTATGCCACGATGAGAAGGAGAAATATCCGTTAGCTGCCGCTGCTGGCAAGGATTTTTATATCCTCAGCGGTACAAATGACGTCGCTAGTGCTCCAACTTCAGTTAATATCCATGTTAAATGAGCTTCACAAATGGAGCTCTAATAATAAATTATTACTACAAAATGTTCCAACTATGGAGAAGGAGTATGATTTTGACAATCATGAGTCAGACACTGTCAAAACGCTCCGACTGTTGTTTAATCCATTTTGTTTTAAAATTCAACCGTTTGTGAATTCTGTAACTAAACGAACAGTCTTATCAGATATTGCAAGGTTATTTGATCCGCTCGGTATCCTGGGTCCGGTGATAGTCAGAGCAAAAATTTATATGCAGAAATTGTGGCTCCTTCAGCTTGACTGGGACGATGAAATTCCACTACAAGAAAGAAAGGCTTGGAATAAATTTCGCGAAGAACTGACAGAGTTGAAACATAAAACGTCATGTTTTAAGGCCAAATTCGAAACATATTGATTTGATCGGATTTGGGGATGCTTCTAAAGATGCGTCATTTACCTTCGTTCTGTCTCCGAGTCAGGTGAAGCCAAGGTGTCACTCCAGTGTAGCAAATCGCGGGTGGCACCCCTCAAGAAGATTATGGAATTGTGTGCGGTAGAGTTGCTCTCGAAACTTACTGTTAAGGTACTGTCATCCTTGGACGTTCAATTTCGTGGAGTATATTTATACTCAGATTCAACAGTAGTACTGGCATGGATTGCTTCACCACCTCAAACACTTAAGGTTTTTGTGTCGAATCGTGTCACTAAAATTCAAAATAACACATGGAACTATGTAAAAACTTCTGAAAATCCAGCAGAACTAATTTCACGTGAGGCGAAAATTCTTGATCTTAACCTGTGGTGGAATGGTCCTGACTTTTTGTGTGATCAGGAAAGTTACAACAGTGATAAAGAACTTCTAACTGTGACTGAAACAGAGGAGTTCCAAAGGGAATTCAGGCAAAATTGTAAATTGCCGAACTGTGAAATGAACTTTTAAAATGTGGTTAAGGACATTGACTATATATTTAAGATCACAAATTCATATGTAAAGTTAATTAGAATTATTAGTTTTATTTTCAGATTCATCTCTAATGTGAAGAGCTGTATAAAGGAAAAAGAACCTTTATCTCCAGTTGAATTAAGGAAAGGTAAATTGGTTTTAATAAAATATGTACAAATGCAGGTATTTCCTAAGGAGATGAAGGCCTTGAGAGAGAAAAGGAGGATTAAGGAATTTAATGTAAGTAGTTTATCTCCTTTTATTGATAATGACGGTATAATTCGAGTGGGTGGCCGATTAGTTACAAATTGATGTTAAACGTCCTATTTTACTTCCTAAGAGCCATAAATTCACGGAAATGATTTTTTTGTAAAAAAATTTTCATGTTGGGCCCCAAATTTTGTTACATGCCGTTAGGCAAGAATATTGGCCTATTGCTAGAAAAACTGTCCATAATTGTGTGAACATGTTTTAAGGCGAACCCAAAAGAAATGAGTCAAATTATGGCACCATTAATCCTCCTTTTTCCAATTCAGGCCTAGATTGTTGTGGGCCTTTCTTAATAAGATATAAAAACCAAAGAAAAGGTGTTTATCACAAAATTTATATTTGTATCTTTGTCTGTTTTATGACTGAAGCAGTTCATTTTGAAATTATCTCTGATTTATCGGCAGAAGCCATGATTGCATGTTTAAAAAGGTTTTTTGCACGCAGAGGTCTGGCATCTCGCCTTTTTTCTGATAATGGCACAAATTTTCGAGGTGCTGCTTCAGACATAAAGAAGTTAGTTGCCTATTTCAGATAATGTTATGTAAACTTGTTAAATTTTGCTATTGTATGATTATAATTGAATTTCTTATTTCATTAGTATATTCAGAGTGTATATATTGTGCTAGTTTACTGTGTGTACTTTTGCATCTATTGTATATTTAATGTGAAAATGTAGTAATTGTACGTTTTGTAATTGAAACCTTTGGGTTTCAAGGTGGGGAGTGTATTCGCCGGCTGGGATTTTATGACGGCGCCGGCGGGACACGCATGCGCAGTGATTGTTTTTTTCCCCTCGATCTGTTGAAAGAGGGAGTATTGTGATTTTCTTCGTATGTGTAGAACGTTGCGTTCGCTGAGAATAAAATGATTTATTCGGTGAATGAGAAATTTACTTGTGTTAAATTGAGTAATTCATTTGATCTTCTTCAATAACTGTAATAGTAATAAATGGAGATATTTCCTTATAAGATTCTATAAAACCGTCAACGGTTATGGGACAAGATGGAAGAGTCTCTTTTCTTCCCGATACATCTGTTGACAACAGGACAGAAGGGTCACTGTCCAAAACTGACGAGTTTTTATTTAATGTGTCTTTAATTTAATCGATGCTACTGAAATTTAAACTATAGTTTTATTTAAAACTAACCGTGTACGTAAATCTGTTTTATGTTATGCACGCAAGGACATCACATGAAGTGAATGTGGCTCTGTTAAAAAGATGCTATTCGACTCCGATAAAGGATTCCATTTCTCGCCTTTTGAATGGACCGGGCCTATGTAGAAATGCTTAGAGGGTCGAGAGCGACAATCTTCCCTGATCGGGCCTACCACTGTTCCGGTCAATAACTGAAGTAAAGAGACCTACGACCGCCTTTTTCGCTAAGTAGCTGAGGAGTATTTGTAAATGACGAATGCCCCTTTTTCCACATGGTCATTTTCGCCTTACTGAGTCACAGGAATTCTGCGATGAAATGGGGCAAAGACGACTATAAAAAAATGGTACTTAAAAGGAGGACCCCACTCGGACATATAAAATCTGAGCTGTGGAAAGTCTTGCTTGCTGTGTCAGATGATACAGGGGCTTACGATGCTTTCAGATCCTCCTTTCAAGTAGCGACACAGCAAACAGCCAACGAAAGAGACAGGCCGCGGCACTTCCACCTATCTCAAGTTCAATACAGGCTGGTTTCCACCCCACTTCTTTAGCCTACCTTGATCCCATGACAGTCTATAGGGGTGGCAGTGCCCCGACCTGTGTCTTTCGATTCGATCGTTGCGGTAGCGGTGAAAAGGAGGGGGAACTTTTGTTTTCTGCTCCGTTTATATTTTTTTCTCGGCTGGAAACATTCAGTCACCTAATTTGAAGTTTTCGGAAGCGGACGACCCGAAATTAAGATTTTCGACTAGAGCCTGTTTCGGAAACGCTAACTCTGTTTTCTGAACTCTTTTTCTCAGTTGGAATTGCTCTTAAGTTTCGAATTGAGTTTATAATTACGAATAATTATCGGCTTTTTCGAATGATTTCTTCATTCGCTTATTTATTTACCACGACGGACGCCAAGAATAAAAACAGTGTAGTGCAAACGACTGTGTAGAGTCAGAGGATGCAGTTACAAACAGAACAACTTTTGTGCATCTCTCCTGTTTTTTTTATAGACAAGCTTCTGAAGACTGACCACCTGACCCCATGAGAGGTAGCGCTTAGCAAAAGGCCAGTTAAGAAGCACCCACGCCGGCCTGCTGCGGACAAGGCGGGGTTGGTCTGTTTAGTGTCTAGCTCTTTGACCTATCCGACGTTTGACACTGAAACAGAACGAGTTTGAAATGTTTATCGTCAAGAACTTCCTTTGTTATAATTTTGTGCACACTTTGATTAGAAAAGTCATCATGACCTCGGAGAATTTGGGAAAGAAAATGCCAAAGAAATGATGGACGGCTTCTGTTGACCTAATCCGTTCTTGCTGAAATGGACCACTGCTTTTCCGCGTAGCCAGTTTCGCCTTCAGAAATTCTGCGATGAAATGGGGCAAAGATGAGTATAAGAAAATGGTACTTAAAAGAGAAGGACTGTCTTCGCATCTTGCGAAAACGCTTCTATGCCCATACGGTGAGTTCTTGCAAATAGGCGTGGGAGCAAGATCTAGATGAGGTTATGTAACAGAGACTACAATAGCGGTCGACGGCAACCCTCTCGCCAGCCTTGGAAAGAAGGTCTCATCAGCGAAATACATGGTGCCCCACAAAAGACCTATCCTTGAGGCAAACGAGAGGGCAATTATTTATAGATTAGGCAGGGGGGGGGGGCACTCTTCCTCTTCGAATGCTCTCTTCTCACCGGCATCATTTGAGCATTCGCAAGTCCCGAAACCTCTTTCATTTTCCCGGAAAAAGGCCTTCAAAAGTGCCGAAAGCTTAAATCCGTTTTCGGATCATGATAATCCAGAATTCTGATCAAAAGTGTATATCGCGCAAGAAAGAAGGATCGTGCGACACGCGACACGCATCCTAGATTAAAAAAACACTTCAAGCACTTTTCTATCATCTTTTGAAGAAGTAGTCAAATAAACAATTTAGAAAACGTATGAAAACCGAATTTCAAGATATATGTCCCGCCCGTAGTTGGTAAGGTATTCGAATTCTTCTGTATAGGATCTACAAATTTATAGTAGGTTGAGTTAAGAATGCGTAGCTGAAGAGCTTATCGTACCACAGCTCTTAAGAGAATGCAGAATAATAAGGAGGAAAATAAAAGAAAAAAACACTCAATTTTCGATAAATTGCGCGTGTGCGACTGAAATTCGAGAATAATTATTATTGTTGTTGTTTTATTTTGAAAAGAGTTTATTCTAAATTTTAAAGACACTGTAGCAGCTATGGAATCGATGATTACTTCGAGTTTATTTGGGAAAGTACCGTAATCGACTTAATGTAGCGAACGTAGTTTGTCGCAGTTTTAATTTAATTGTTATAATTTTTTTTTTTTTTTTTGTGTGTGTGTGTGTGTGTGTGTGTGTGCAGGGAAAATATTTACACTTAATTTAAACGTTTATCTTCCTGTCAATATAACTCCTATTTGTATAATGTTTATGTAATTTGCATCCATCGGTTATATTGGCACAACATGGCTAGTGATTGACTCTCCCATCTTTGTCTGCAAACCCGATTACGGAACTTTTAACAGTAGTTCCATTTTCAGCAAACGATCCAACGTGTTTCAAATGACAGATCGGTTCGTTTTCTTACATGCACCGGGATTTAGCTGTGACTCGCGTTATGGGACAAATCTCCAACAACTGCTTTACCAAGTTTAAAACAGAATTGTCCCTAGGTTTTGCATTACAATTTTTATCTTTCATTAAAGGTTTCATTTTAGGGGACATTTTAAAATCTGACACAGTTTCGCTAACGATTTGAGCCACATCCAAAATAAGTCTAAAATATTATTTTTCCGAGGAGATATTTCAGAAATACAAATGCATCACTTTAACACGAGACATAACATATTTTTAATTTGAGATCTCTCACCTTAACGAAATCGCTCTTCCCGTCACTATGTTGAGTGTTGGTGGGAACGGGTGTGTGTGTGTGTGTGTGTGGGGGGGGGGGTTATAAAATTTGAGGCCAGCCTTAAATCTCGAATTTTTAGACGGATAGACGAAGGAGATCGATTGAAATTAATCAGCTAATGCTTCTTATTCTAATGGACCCTCCAAGTGACATCGAACGAAGCTGAACTGCGAATGCCTCACTCCCCTTTAAATCGAGAAAGGGAATCGAAGTAAATTGTCCCCAGTGATTTGCCCCTTATCTACTTAGAAGATCAGTGAATACCACACTTAAAATGTTGGAAACGCAACAAGTGGGGGAAGGACAGCAATAAAAGAGCAGTAAAAAGTATATTAGGGGGAGGAGATGTAAAGGCGAGAAATTTCGATCGAAATGCCAGGTTCAGTTTCTCTTATTTCATTTTTAGCTCCTATTTTGATACCGGATTTGTAGTTTTCGTGCGGCCTACAGCATGTGACACATTCGTACGATTCTGCTGATATTTCATGGCTCCAAACTAAAAGTAGCGAAACTACAGTAGTCGCTACTTTTTACAGTAGTTTGTAGCGATTAGCGTGATATATCTTGACCCATGTAGTGTAGCGAGTAGCACGATACAAAAAATCAGTAGTTTGTAGCAAGTAGCGTGATACTAAAAAATAAGTAGTTCGTAGTGATAATCGACGCTACTTTTAACGCTACTGCAGAGGGGGGGGGGGATGTACCATACTGCAAATCACGTGGCCGAAACTTGCTTCTTTTGTGCCAAAATTTGTTCTGCTCAACAATTTGCGAACCTCGGCGACAGATCTCAGCTGCAGTGTAGTATGAAGTCATCCTATTTTTTTCATTGACACTTTCTGCTAAAATCAAATACTAACGTAACCCATGAAAGGAATAAATTTTCTTGCTGGCAATTTGTCTATTGACTCGTTATTAGGTTTTCAAGTTTTAACGCCGGGCTTCTTATTATTCGGAATTGCTTTATTTACAGATTTATTTAGCGTTGTTTTTCTGCAATTTTCTACGTTACGTCTCTTAATTTTGCTACGTAATGTGTAAAACTAACATTTTGGAGGCAAGAAGCACAAATAATTTTCGTGTATCTTTCTTAATTTTTTAATGTAATCGCATTTATCTAATGGATTATAAGGAAGGGTCGCTTTATCATTTAATCAGCGTTTTCAATTTATAGAGTAAAATAAACCCTATTACAAAATCTGAAAGTAGCGAAGATACTTACTTTTGAAAATTAGTTTGTAGTCGCTACTTTTTAAAACAAGTTAGTTGAAGTTGTATAGTTAGCTACATTTTCGATAAACTAGTTGTAATTCGTTTACTAAAGGAGTGACCTCTGGGTCCAAATCGGTTGTATATAACTTGTATTGAACTGTAAAGTGCGGACCTGAAAATTCGAAACTTATCTACAGCAAATAAATACCCGTAATACAAAAATGTAGAAAAGAGAATATCTCACACAGCTTTCGCATACACTCAGCTAAAGTTTTATTAAAGTCCGTTCTTGAGCTAAAATCGTGTAAATCATGAAAAATGCCGCATAGCAGCGCCACTTGTCGGGAGATTTACACAAAAATCTAAACAACAACAACAACTTATGAAACTGGAGTTGGATGAAAATCCGTGCATTCGTTGTTGAGACATAATCCTAAAAAAGTAGCACAGCAGCGCCACCCAATGGGCTATTTACACCAAAACGTAATCAGCTTCTATTTATGTCAAGGTCTAACAAGCTGAAGTTTGATGAAATTCTGTGCATTGGTTCTGCAGATAGAGCTATCTTGAAAATCATGAAAAAAGTAGCATAGCAGCGCCACCTTTCGGTATACCTACACCAAAACGTAATCAGCGTCTATTTATGTCAAGGTCTAACAAGCTGAAGTTTGATGAAATTCTGTGCATTGGTTCTGCAGATAGAGCTATCTTGAAAATCATGAAAAAAGTAGCATAGCAGCGCCACCTTTCGGTATACCTACACCAAAACGTAATCAGCGTCTATTTATGTCAAGGTCTAACAAGCTGAAGTTTGATGAAATTCTGTGCATTGGTTCTGCAGATAGAGCTATCTTGAAAATCATGAAAAAAGTAGCATAGCAGCGCCACCTTTCGGTATACCTACACCAAAACGTAATCAGCGTCTATTTATGTCAAGGTCTAACAAGCTGAAGTTTGATGAAATTCTGTGCATTGGTTCTGCAGATAGAGCTATCTTGAAAATCATGAAAAAAGTAGCATAGCAGCGCCACCTTTCGGTATACCTACACCAAAACGTAATCAGCGTCTATTTATGTCAAGGTCTAACAAGCTGAAGTTTGATGAAATTCTGTGCATTGGTTCTGCAGATAGAGCTATCTTGAAAATCATGAAAAAAGTAGCATAGCAGCGCCACCTTTCGGTATACCTACACCAAAACGTAATCAGCTTCTATTTATGTCAAGGTCTAACAAGCTGAAGTTTGATGAAATTCTGTGCATTGGTTCTGCAGATAGAGCTATCTTGAAAATCATGAAAAAAGTAGCATAGCAGCGCCACCTTTCGGTATACCTACACCAAAACGTAATCAGCGTCTATTTATGTCAAGGTCTAACAAGCTGAAGTTTGATGAAATTCTGTGCATTGGTTCTGCAGATAGAGCTATCTTGAAAATCATGAAAAAAGTAGCATAGCAGCGCCACCTTTCGGTATACCTACACCAAAACGTAATCAGCGTCTATTTATGTCAAGGTCTAACAAGCTGAAGTTTGATGAAATTCTGTGCATTGGTTCTGCAGATAGAGCTATCTTGAAAATCATGAAAAAAGTAGCATAGCAGCGCCACCTTTCGGTATACCTACACCAAAACGTAATCAGCGTCTATTTATGTCAAGGTCTAACAAGCTGAAGTTTGATGAAATTCTGTGCATTGGTTCTGCAGATAGAGCTATCTTGAAAATCATGAAAAAAGTAGCATAGCAGCGCCACCTTTCGGTATACCTACACCAAAACGTAATCAGCTTCTATTTATGTCAAGGTCTAACAAGCTGAAGTTTGATGAAATTCTGTGCATTGGTTCTGCAGATAGAGCTATCTTGAAAATCATGAAAAAAGTAGCATAGCAGCGCCACCTTTCGGTATACCTACACCAAAACGTAATCAGCGTCTATTTATGTCAAGGTCTAACAAGCTGAAGTTTGATGAAATTCTGTGCATTGGTTCTGCAGATAGAGCTATCTTGAAAATCATGAAAAAAGTAGCATAGCAGCGCCACCTTTCGGTATACCTACACCAAAACGTAATCAGCTTCTATTTATGTCAAGGTCTAACAAGCTGAAGTTTGATGAAATTCTGTGCATTGGTTCTGCAGATAGAGCTATCTTGAAAATCATGAAAAAAGTAGCATAGCAGCGCCACCTTTCGGTATACCTACACCAAAACGTAATCAGCGTCTATTTATGTCAAGGTCTAACAAGCTGAAGTTTGATGAAATTCTGTGCATTGGTTCTGCAGATAGAGCTATCTTGAAAATCATGAAAAAAGTAGCATAGCAGCGCCACCTTTCGGTATACCTACACCAAAACGTAATCAGCGTCTATTTATGTCAAGGTCTAACAAGCTGAAGTTTGATGAAATTCTGTGCATTGGTTCTGCAGATAGAGCTATCTTGAAAATCATGAAAAAAGTAGCATAGCAGCGCCACCTTTCGGTATACCTACACCAAAACGTAATCAGCGTCTATTTATGTCAAGGTCTAACAAGCTGAAGTTTGATGAAATTCTGTGCATTGGTTCTGCAGATAGAGCTATCTTGAAAATCATGAAAAAAGTAGCATAGCAGCGCCACCTTTCGGTATACCTACACCAAAACGTAATCAGCTTCTATTTATGTCAAGGTCTAACAAGCTGAAGTTTGATGAAATTCTGTGCATTGGTTCTGCAGATAGAGCTATCTTGAAAATCATGAAAAAAGTAGCATAGCAGCGCCACCTTTCGGTATACCTACACCAAAACGTAATCAGCGTCTATTTATGTCAAGGTCTAACAAGCTGAAGTTTGATGAAATTCTGTGCATTGGTTCTGCAGATAGAGCTATCTTGAAAATCATGAAAAAAGTAGCATAGCAGCGCCACCTTTCGGTATACCTACACCAAAACGTAATCAGCTTCTATTTATGTCAAGGTCTAACAAGCTGAAGTTTGATGAAATTCTGTGCATTGGTTCTGCAGATAGAGCTATCTTGAAAATCATGAAAAAAGTAGCATAGCAGCGCCACCTTTCGGTATACCTACACCAAAACGTAATCAGCTTCTATTTATGTCAAGGTCTAACAAGCTGAAGTTTGATGAAATTCTGTGCATTGGTTCTGCAGATAGAGCTATCTTGAAAATCATGAAAAAAGTAGCATAGCAGCGCCACCTTTCGGTATACCTACACCAAAACGTAATCAGCTTCTATTTATGTCAAGGTCTAACAAGCTGAAGTTTGATGAAATTCTGTGCATTGGTTCTGCAGATAGAGCTATCTTGAAAATCATGAAAAAAGTAGCATAGCAGCGCCACCTTTCGGTATACCTACACCAAAACGTAATCAGCTTCTATTTATGTCAAGGTCTAACAAGCTGAAGTTTGATGAAATTCTGTGCATTGGTTCTGCAGATAGAGCTATCTTGAAAATCATGAAAAAAGTAGCATAGCAGCGCCACCTTTCGGTATACCTACACCAAAACGTAATCAGCTTCTATTTATGTCAAGGTCTAACAAGCTGAAGTTTGATGAAATTCTGTGCATTGGTTCTGCAGATAGAGCTATCTTGAAAATCATGAAAAAAGTAGCATAGCAGCGCCACCTTTCGGTATACCTACACCAAAACGTAATCAGCTTCTATTTATGTCAAGGTCTAACAAGCTGAAGTTTGATGAAATTCTGTGCATTGGTTCTGCAGATAGAGCTATCTTGAAAATCATGAAAAAAGTAGCATAGCAGCGCCACCTTTCGGTATACCTACACCAAAACGTAATCAGCTTCTATTTATGTCAAGGTCTAACAAGCTGAAGTTTGATGAAATTCTGTGCATTGGTTCTGCAGATAGAGCTATCTTGAAAATCATGAAAAAAGTAGCATAGCAGCGCCACCTTTCGGTATACCTACACCAAAACGTAATCAGCTTCTATTTATGTCAAGGTCTAACAAGCTGAAGTTTGATGAAATTCTGTGCATTGGTTCTGCAGATAGAGCTATCTTGAAAATCATGAAAAAAGTAGCATAGCAGCGCCACCTTTCGGTATACCTACACCAAAACGTAATCAGCTTCTATTTATGTCAAGGTCTAACAAGCTGAAGTTTGATGAAATTCTGTGCATTGGTTCTGCAGATAGAGCTATCTTGAAAATCATGAAAAAAGTAGCATAGCAGCGCCACCTTTCGGTATACCTACACCAAAACGTAATCAGCTTCTATTTATGTCAAGGTCTAACAAGCTGAAGTTTGATGAAATTCTGTGCATTGGTTCTGCAGATAGAGCTATCTTGAAAATCATGAAAAAAGTAGCATAGCAGCGCCACCTTTCGGTATACCTACACCAAAACGTAATCAGCTTCTATTTATGTCAAGGTCTAACAAGCTGAAGTTTGATGAAATTCTGTGCATTGGTTCTGCAGATAGAGCTATCTTGAAAATCATGAAAAAAGTAGCATAGCAGCGCCACCTTTCGGTATACCTACACCAAAACGTAATCAGCTTCTATTTATGTCAAGGTCTAACAAGCTGAAGTTTGATGAAATTCTGTGCATTGGTTCTGCAGATAGAGCTATCTTGAAAATCATGAAAAAAGTAGCATAGCAGCGCCACCTTTCGGTATACCTACACCAAAACGTAATCAGCTTCTATTTATGTCAAGGTCTAACAAGCTGAAGTTTGATGAAATTCTGTGCATTGGTTCTGCAGATAGAGCTATCTTGAAAATCATGAAAAAAGTAGCATAGCAGCGCCACCTTTCGGTATACCTACACCAAAACGTAATCAGCTTCTATTTATGTCAAGGTCTAACAAGCTGAAGTTTGATGAAATTCTGTGCATTGGTTCTGCAGATAGAGCTATCTTGAAAATCATGAAAAAAGTAGCATAGCAGCGCCACCTTTCGGTATACCTACACCAAAACGTAATCAGCTTCTATTTATGTCAAGGTCTAACAAGCTGAAGTTTGATGAAATTCTGTGCATTGGTTCTGCAGATAGAGCTATCTTGAAAATCATGAAAAAAGTAGCATAGCAGCGCCACCTTTCGGTATACCTACACCAAAACGTAATCAGCTTCTATTTATGTCAAGGTCTAACAAGCTGAAGTTTGATGAAATTCTGTGCATTGGTTCTGCAGATAGAGCTATCTTGAAAATCATGAAAAAAGTAGCATAGCAGCGCCACCTTTCGGTATACCTACACCAAAACGTAATCAGCTTCTATTTATGTCAAGGTCTAACAAGCTGAAGTTTGATGAAATTCTGTGCATTGGTTCTGCAGATAGAGCTATCTTGAAAATCATGAAAAAAGTAGCATAGCAGCGCCACCTTTCGGTATACCTACACCAAAACGTAATCAGCTTCTATTTATGTCAAGGTCTAACAAGCTGAAGTTTGATGAAATTCTGTGCATTGGTTCTGCAGATAGAGCTATCTTGAAAATCATGAAAAAAGTAGCATAGCAGCGCCACCTTTCGGTATACCTACACCAAAACGTAATCAGCTTCTATTTATGTCAAGGTCTAACAAGCTGAAGTTTGATGAAATTCTGTGCATTGGTTCTGCAGATAGAGCTATCTTGAAAATCATGAAAAAAGTAGCATAGCAGCGCCACCTTTCGGTATACCTACACCAAAACGTAATCAGCTTCTATTTATGTCAAGGTCTAACAAGCTGAAGTTTGATGAAATTCTGTGCATTGGTTCTGCAGATAGAGCTATCTTGAAAATCATGAAAAAAGTAGCATAGCAGCGCCACCTTTCGGTATACCTACACCAAAACGTAATCAGCTTCTATTTATGTCAAGGTCTAACAAGCTGAAGTTTGATGAAATTCTGTGCATTGGTTCTGCAGATAGAGCTATCTTGAAAATCATGAAAAAAGTAGCATAGCAGCGCCACCTTTCGGTATACCTACACCAAAACGTAATCAGCTTCTATTTATGTCAAGGTCTAACAAGCTGAAGTTTGATGAAATTCTGTGCATTGGTTCTGCAGATAGAGCTATCTTGAAAATCATGAAAAAAGTAGCATAGCAGCGCCACCTTTCGGTATACCTACACCAAAACGTAATCAGCTTCTATTTATGTCAAGGTCTAACAAGCTGAAGTTTGATGAAATTCTGTGCATTGGTTCTGCAGATAGAGCTATCTTGAAAATCATGAAAAAAGTAGCATAGCAGCGCCACCTTTCGGTATACCTACACCAAAACGTAATCAGCTTCTATTTATGTCAAGGTCTAACAAGCTGAAGTTTGATGAAATTCTGTGCATTGGTTCTGCAGATAGAGCTATCTTGAAAATCATGAAAAAAGTAGCATAGCAGCGCCACCTTTCGGTATACCTACACCAAAACGTAATCAGCTTCTATTTATGTCAAGGTCTAACAAGCTGAAGTTTGATGAAATTCTGTGCATTGGTTCTGCAGATAGAGCTATCTTGAAAATCATGAAAAAAGTAGCATAGCAGCGCCACCTTTCGGTATACCTACACCAAAACGTAATCAGCTTCTATTTATGTCAAGGTCTAACAAGCTGAAGTTTGATGAAATTCTGTGCATTGGTTCTGCAGATAGAGCTATCTTGAAAATCATGAAAAAAGTAGCATAGCAGCGCCACCTTTCGGTATACCTACACCAAAACGTAATCAGCTTCTATTTATGTCAAGGTCTAACAAGCTGAAGTTTGATGAAATTCTGTGCATTGGTTCTGCAGATAGAGCTATCTTGAAAATCATGAAAAAAGTAGCATAGCAGCGCCACCTTTCGGTATACCTACACCAAAACGTAATCAGCGTCTATTTATGTCAAGGTCTAACAAGCTGAAGTTTGATGAAATTCTGTGCATTGGTTCTGCAGATAGAGCTATCTTGAAAATCATGAAAAAAGTAGCATAGCAGCGCCACCTTTCGGTATACCTACACCAAAACGTAATCAGCTTCTATTTATGTCAAGGTCTAACAAGCTGAAGTTTGATGAAATTCTGTGCATTGGTTCTGCAGATAGAGCTATCTTGAAAATCATGAAAAAAGTAGCATAGCAGCGCCACCTTTCGGTATACCTACACCAAAACGTAATCAGCTTCTATTTATGTCAAGGTCTAACAAGCTGAAGTTTGATGAAATTCTGTGCATTGGTTCTGCAGATAGAGCTATCTTGAAAATCATGAAAAAAGTAGCATAGCAGCGCCACCTTTCGGTATACCTACACCAAAACGTAATCAGCTTCTATTTATGTCAAGGTCTAACAAGCTGAAGTTTGATGAAATTCTGTGCATTGGTTCTGCAGATAGAGCTATCTTGAAAATCATGAAAAAAGTAGCATAGCAGCGCCACCTTTCGGTATACCTACACCAAAACGTAATCAGCTTCTATTTATGTCAAGGTCTAACAAGCTGAAGTTTGATGAAATTCTGTGCATTGGTTCTGCAGATAGAGCTATCTTGAAAATCATGAAAAAAGTAGCATAGCAGCGCCACCTTTCGGTATACCTACACCAAAACGTAATCAGCTTCTATTTATGTCAAGGTCTAACAAGCTGAAGTTTGATGAAATTCTGTGCATTGGTTCTGCAGATAGAGCTATCTTGAAAATCATGAAAAAAGTAGCATAGCAGCGCCACCTTTCGGTATACCTACACCAAAACGTAATCAGCTTCTATTTATGTCAAGGTCTAACAAGCTGAAGTTTGATGAAATTCTGTGCATTGGTTCTGCAGATAGAGCTATCTTGAAAATCATGAAAAAAGTAGCATAGCAGCGCCACCTTTCGGTATACCTACACCAAAACGTAATCAGCTTCTATTTATGTCAAGGTCTAACAAGCTGAAGTTTGATGAAATTCTGTGCATTGGTTCTGCAGATAGAGCTATCTTGAAAATCATGAAAAAAGTAGCATAGCAGCGCCACCTTTCGGTATACCTACACCAAAACGTAATCAGCTTCTATTTATGTCAAGGTCTAACAAGCTGAAGTTTGATGAAATTCTGTGCATTGGTTCTGCAGATAGAGCTATCTTGAAAATCATGAAAAAAGTAGCATAGCAGCGCCACCTTTCGGTATACCTACACCAAAACGTAATCAGCTTCTATTTATGTCAAGGTCTAACAAGCTGAAGTTTGATGAAATTCTGTGCATTGGTTCTGCAGATAGAGCTATCTTGAAAATCATGAAAAAAGTAGCATAGCAGCGCCACCTTTCGGTATACCTACACCAAAACGTAATCAGCGTCTATTTATGTCAAGGTCTAACAAGCTGAAGTTTGATGAAATTCTGTGCATTGGTTCTGCAGATAGAGCTATCTTGAAAATCATGAAAAAAGTAGCATAGCAGCGCCACCTTTCGGTATACCTACACCAAAACGTAATCAGCTTCTATTTATGTCAAGGTCTAACAAGCTGAAGTTTGATGAAATTCTGTGCATTGGTTCTGCAGATAGAGCTATCTTGAAAATCATGAAAAAAGTAGCATAGCAGCGCCACCTTTCGGTATACCTACACCAAAACGTAATCAGCTTCTATTTATGTCAAGGTCTAACAAGCTGAAGTTTGATGAAATTCTGTGCATTGGTTCTGCAGATAGAGCTATCTTGAAAATCATGAAAAAAGTAGCATAGCAGCGCCACCTTTCGGTATACCTACACCAAAACGTAATCAGCTTCTATTTATGTCAAGGTCTAACAAGCTGAAGTTTGATGAAATTCTGTGCATTGGTTCTGCAGATAGAGCTATCTTGAAAATCATGAAAAAAGTAGCATAGCAGCGCCACCTTTCGGTATACCTACACCAAAACGTAATCAGCTTCTATTTATGTCAAGGTCTAACAAGCTGAAGTTTGATGAAATTCTGTGCATTGGTTCTGCAGATAGAGCTATCTTGAAAATCATGAAAAAAGTAGCATAGCAGCGCCACCTTTCGGTATACCTACACCAAAACGTAATCAGCTTCTATTTATGTCAAGGTCTAACAAGCTGAAGTTTGATGAAATTCTGTGCATTGGTTCTGCAGATAGAGCTATCTTGAAAATCATGAAAAAAGTAGCATAGCAGCGCCACCTTTCGGTATACCTACACCAAAACGTAATCAGCTTCTATTTATGTCAAGGTCTAACAAGCTGAAGTTTGATGAAATTCTGTGCATTGGTTCTGCAGATAGAGCTATCTTGAAAATCATGAAAAAAGTAGCATAGCAGCGCCACCTTTCGGTATACCTACACCAAAACGTAATCAGCTTCTATTTATGTCAAGGTCTAACAAGCTGAAGTTTGATGAAATTCTGTGCATTGGTTCTGCAGATAGAGCTATCTTGAAAATCATGAAAAAAGTAGCATAGCAGCGCCACCTTTCGGTATACCTACACCAAAACGTAATCAGCTTCTATTTATGTCAAGGTCTAACAAGCTGAAGTTTGATGAAATTCTGTGCATTGGTTCTGCAGATAGAGCTATCTTGAAAATCATGAAAAAAGTAGCATAGCAGCGCCACCTTTCGGTATACCTACACCAAAACGTAATCAGCGTCTATTTATGTCAAGGTCTAACAAGCTGAAGTTTGATGAAATTCTGTGCATTGGTTCTGCAGATAGAGCTATCTTGAAAATCATGAAAAAAGTAGCATAGCAGCGCCACCTTTCGGTATACCTACACCAAAACGTAATCAGCGTCTATTTATGTCAAGGTCTAACAAGCTGAAGTTTGATGAAATTCTGTGCATTGGTTCTGCAGATAGAGCTATCTTGAAAATCATGAAAAAAGTAGCATAGCAGCGCCACCTTTCGGTATACCTACACCAAAACGTAATCAGCTTCTATTTATGTCAAGGTCTAACAAGCTGAAGTTTGATGAAATTCTGTGCATTGGTTCTGCAGATAGAGCTATCTTGAAAATCATGAAAAAAGTAGCATAGCAGCGCCACCTTTCGGTATACCTACACCAAAACGTAATCAGCGTCTATTTATGTCAAGGTCTAACAAGCTGAAGTTTGATGAAATTCTGTGCATTGGTTCTGCAGATAGAGCTATCTTGAAAATCATGAAAAAAGTAGCATAGCAGCGCCACCTTTCGGTATACCTACACCAAAACGTAATCAGCATCTATTTATGTCAAGGTCTAACAAGCTGAAGTTTGATGAAATTCTGTGCATTGGTTCTGCAGATAGAGCTATCTTGAAAATCATGAAAAAAGTAGCATAGCAGCGCCACCTTTCGGTATACCTACACCAAAACGTAATCAGCTTCTATTTATGTCAAGGTCTAACAAGCTGAAGTTTGATGAAATTCTGTGCATTGGTTCTGCAGATAGAGCTATCTTGAAAATCATGAAAAAAGTAGCATAGCAGCGCCACCTTTCGGTATACCTACACCAAAACGTAATCAGCGTCTATTTATGTCAAGGTCTAACTGAATCTGAAGTTGGATGAAAATCAGTGCATTAGTTCGTGAGATAGAGCTATTGCGGAAATGGCAGTATATCAGCGCCACCTGTTGGGCGATTTTCACCAAAAAATAATCAGAACCAAATAAATATCAGGGACTAACTGAATCTAAAGTTTTTTTTTTTATTCCATGCATTAGTCCTTGAGGTAGAGCGCCCACAAATTTTTTGTCATATACAGACAGACACTTTCTAAT